>JANDEH010000018.1:6547287-8947287 GCA_024610705.1 Tetragnatha versicolor | reverse complement strand
TCAAACCTCTCTTGCTTAATGCTTCTTTTCCAAGAACAAAATCATGTCTCTAGAAATTTTGATTATCCCGCTAAGCAGTTAAAAAATGGGATTTTTTTAAATAAAAAGTTTCACCGTTGTGTCTCACAACAGGGGTGGTCTTTGTGGCGTGATTTTTGACTGACCCCCTCATGTCTCCACCAGATCGCGTGCAGATCAGCAGCATACGCAGCAGCCGCTAGTTCCTAAATATTGTGTTCTGTTCCGTTACCTTTTCGGACGGCTTTTTGTTTTGTTCTGTGGGCCTTTGTTTTTCGTTTTCTAAAGTCCTCTTTTGTTTGTTTTTTTCCCGGTAGGAGGAGCTAGTGCTGCGTACGGACCAGACGCCGCAGGCATGGGGTATATGATGGACGGCGGGCAGCCGATGCATATTAGACCCCCAGGTTAGAACATATTCTACTGGTGCACACTAACATCGCGTAACGCACACTTTGCACTGATGCAGTACTGAGGGAGCCAAAAATAGGTTTCGTTTCACGTCCGATTTTATTGGTTGGGAAAGCACATCGATACACTTGGTCAAAGTACTTTCTAAAAAAATTTGTTCCTTTCACCAAGAAATAATTGTATGCCATGCTACCGGAAACCCATGTAATATTTGCAGGACAATCCTGTTATATTTATATACGATCTATCTGTAGTCTGACTTCGAAATCTATATCTTTTTTCGGTAACATAACTCAAAGGATTTCTTTGTGAAATCAATGGGATTTTTTGGAGGTCAAAGAACTTTCTAAAAAAACTGCTGATTTCACAAAGAAACTGTCGTCTATTTTACCAGAAAAAACTCGTAATTTTCTGCTGGGAAATCCTTTTATATTAATATGGAGATATATAGTAGACAAACACTGGGAAATCGTAACTGTTGCAACTTATCTGTATTATACGTTATACGTTTTATTTGTAAATTGAATAGAGAAATCTGATTTCCCTGCAAAAAGTAACGAGGATTTTTCGATAGCATAGCTGTCAGGATTTCTTTTGAAATCAACACGTGTTTTTAGAGTGGTCCGGCCAGAGATTTTGAAATGACCAAGATACATTGCCAAAGCTGCAGAACAGAGAGGAATTTCTATTTTTTAGCCTTCTCATAATCCAGTCTGACCTCTTTCTAATAAAACAATTAAAAATTAAAATATTCCTTTTTGGCTATTTGACTGTAAGGTTTTTCTTAGCCTTAATAGATCTTTTTAGTTTAATGCCTTTTTTGCATCTAGATGCTTTTAATTCATGTTCTTGAACCTCTTTAGTTCATGAAGTTCCAAATTCAGAATTTAAAAAAGCTAATTAAAGAAGATATGTTTATCACCACTTTTACAAAGCAATACTAACAAAAACTTCCCTTAATGCATCGTGCTAACAAGCACAAACAAAACAACTAACTCATCAGCTAATTATTGGGTAAAACTGGTAATTTTTGGTATAAATATTTGGTTATTGAAATGTTTTAGGTATCAAAAGTATAGTATAGAGTCACCAATTTAACTTTGACGGGGAGTCATCACGTAAAAAATGTATTCGATGTGTCTTAGTATTCGATACCTAAAATTACAATAAATAGTTAGGTATCGAATACTAAGACACTTTGCTACAAGACAGCTTTTCCCCGTTTCTATAATGTAGTCTGTCTTTATACAACAAGGGATGTTAAGAATCGGTACTTATACTCCGTTTCACCTAAACTTGGCAGCGCTGGGAAATGCGGATGCAGCGGGATGTACCAATCCCCCCGAAAAAATAGTACTAGCTTGTAGTGAAACTTAAATTAAAGAATAGGCAGACACAATTGTAAAAATGCAACATGCATAATAGTTTATTACGATTAAATTAAGTTATATGATAAAAAACGTATTAAAAGTCTTAAATCGAAGTGAATGAATATAGTCCGTAAGGTAGAATCAGCAACATCCGGGTTTTTTTTGCTTGAAACCGGTTTCTCAACCCAAGTTGCTACGACAACAGCTGTGATTCGGTCACCGTAGCCTTTTCTCTACTGCCAACTTAGGGTGGAACAGACTATAAAGGAATCGAATTGTTAGGCAGGGGAATCTATTGGTGCCATACCTACGCATTCAAGATATACCTGAAAAATTACCTGAAAATACCCATCTCTTAACCCGTTTGTTCCTTCCCTCTCTAGGTATGCAGAACCTGTCGTGCAGCGAAGGGGCCATGGGCATGGGCCACATGGGTGGCATGGGCGGCTACTCGCAGATGTCTCAGCTGCGCTCGCCTGTGCACTCTCAAGCCATGCTGCTACCGGGCCACCCCCACGCCATGATGATGGCGCACGGGCCCATGGGACACCCGGGCCTGCCCCCGCAAGGCTCCCCCTACGACGCCTCCGGGGGACACATCATGGACATCCACGCCAGCTAAAGCCTCCTTTCGCAAAGCCGCGCTTTCGACTTTTCCATCACTCGGGCGGCCCTGGTGAACACACATACTTTAAAGAAACCGTACATGGCCCAGATTAACCAAGGCCCGGACCACAGAGAAAAAGCCTAACACAGGTGGTCCAAAACGCTATTTTCAAATCCCATCCTATGATAGAGCGCTGGCAATGTCTATGATTGACAGAAAAGTGTTGAGTGCATTTCGGAGATCAAAGCTGTGATTGGCTGTGACGTGTTCATTCAATCTGAAAGGGTAATAGATGATTCGACGATTGGAACTCTATTTCTCTCGTGACGTCACAAGGGAGACGTTTGATGTCATCAGGGCCCCTATCACAAGGCATACAATATGCTTTTTCGATTTCCATTATCACCTATGGCCATGGACTCTTTGTTCTGGTACTCTGTGGCCCGGACCATGATTGATAACTAATTGTGTAGCTATTTGAAGATATCAATAATATATTTAAACTGTTGTTGGAAAAATCAGATCCACCATGAACACAATCCAGTTTGTGACCTCTTTCCGGCTTTTTGAATGAAATTTGCCCCGGTGAAGAATTAATTGAAAATTTAAAAAAACCAAAAACTGGAAGGTTATGCTGAATTTAATAGGCTAAACTTTGTAAATAAAGTATCTTGTTAACCTCTGATGTAAACAACCCCGCCCCAGTCCCCTTGGAAAGTGCGAAAGCGCGACTTTTCCGAGTTGCACACCTCCTGCTCTTCTGTTATCGTGGTGATGCCTTCTTGCAATCCTGGTTGATTTTCTTCGCGAGTTGTTGGTGAAGATCTTTCACCGTGGACTTTGTTGATATCGTTATAGCCTACTTTTTTTCTTTCTTCAGTATTGTGGGATTTTTCCGTTATGTACATTAACTCTTATTAAACGAGTTGACTTCTTGTTTTTCTACAGATGGTTCTAATTTTTTTACAGCGTCTACATGATTTTTTGAAGTTTAAAACATTTTTGCAATTTTCTAGTGAATTGGATGGATTTAAATGTTTGTGTTTGTTTCAAACACTTTTTTAAAATGTTTGTTAAAAATTCTTAAAAAACCATCACAGTCAATATTTCAAGGTTATTTATTTAACAGCACAAAATGTTTGTGGGTTTAGATAAGTTTTATGAAATTCAAAAATTGGTATTAAAAGCTTATATCTTCATGTTCAAATCATTTTGATAATTTCTAGCGAAAGCTTTTAGTGACAATAACACAACTTCTAAAAAAAGGAATTTTGTTGGCTTTTTAACAAAAAAAAGAGGGTACGTAAAATCTGAGCTGTAGGTTTCTCAATTGTTGCGTTTTTGTCACTCTGAGCCTGCGTAGTAAAAAGTGCTTTTGTGTTAACAGTTTATTTTGTAAGAACTATAAAAAACTTTTCTCTCCCAACTTCTGAGGACTCTGACAATCCAGAAATGTTGCTGGGGGTTATGCGAACCCAACTCACTTCAACAATGATTGGTCTCATTCGTTCTGAAAAAAAATTTAGTTGTTTCATCATCCATCACCAGATGCAATCGTCGAAATACAACTCCCGGTCTACTCTTCAAATTTTCGATGGGCATTTCTTGTACAATATTATGACAGAACTTTTAAATGTTCGGATTCAAGCGTCACCTGGGGTGTGTGGGAAAGAACTGTTAATAGAACAAAGAAAACGATGATGAAGATGATGATATCATGATATACGTTCCCCGTTGTAAACGAGTTTTCACTGATGCAATTCTATGTACTGAGGTTGTGTATATTTATATTATGAGAAATCGGTGGAAATGGAAGAGGGTTTGTAGGAATTTTAGATATCTTTTTGTTACCTGTTCGGGTTACATTACATTTCTGAGCACAAAATTCTGTATTATATAAAATAGTTTTAATCGGCTGTCAGCAATTTATAGAATGATTTACTAGTGGCTAAACTGAGAAAAGGAAATGTTGTTGGATCGCAAAAATATCGCCATATTCTAATGTGTAAACGAATAAATTTTAAAAAAAATAAAGATGCCACCACAAACCACTCTTACTATATTTGATTAAAATAAGAAATTAATTTAAAAATCCTATAAAGTGAGATGTGTAAAAAATAAAAACTTTAATAGTGGTGAAAGGTAACAAGAAATATTTTTAAAAACTGAAATGTATGACTGCATTGGAAATTTTGGAAATAAATAGAGGGTATTTAAAAAAGTTCATTTCACGGTTTTTATTTGGAACCAACGTCTCCAAATGTCATGGAAGTAAGGCCCTAGGTCAATATTTAGGTCTTCAATTTAGAAAATAGTTTGCATTATCATACGGGGTGTTTCAAAATTGCGTTGCACGGTTTTTATTCGAAACCAACGCCTCCTAGGGTCATGGAAGTAAGGTCTACCCCTAGGTAAGTGAGCCTGGGAGAATGCACTGAAATGAGTTACAGCGCCCCTAGCGGCGAAATTAAAAAGTTAAAAAATTAATTTAAAAACTAAAATAGATAGATCAAAAACCTCAGTGAGAGTATTACTGCCAACGTCATGAAGAACTCACTGAAAAAAATTCAAGAAAATATCTTGAATATTCGCCAAGATATTACCATGTGAAAATAGCACTTTTTCAGGGGTCCAAAAAGAAAAAGTTCGCATATTTGCAAATATTTTTGATTTTTTATTAAATTTTGTGTTCTTTAAACTAAAATAACAAAAAACTACAAAATAACACTGAAAAATTTGCAAATATGCGAATTTTTTCTTTTACGACCCCTGAAAAAGTGCTATTTTCACATTCAAGATATTTTCATGAATTTTTTTTCAGTGGGTTCTTCATAAAGTTGGCAACAATACAATCATTGATGTTTTTGCTCTATCTCCTTTAGTTTTTAAATTAATTTTTTTAACTTTTTAATTTCGCCGCTAGGGGCGCTGTAAGTTCTCTCAATGGATTTTCTAGGCTCACTTACCTAGGGGTAGACCTTACTTCCGTGACCCTAGGAGGCGTTGGTTCCAAATAAAAGCCGTGCAATGCTATTTTGAAACACCCTGTATAACAAATGAACAGAAAAAAACATGAAAATATCTTAAATATTCGAGGAGATATAAACAATCCAAAATTAAGAGTAATCTCCTATTTCATTATGCAATTTCTTTGAATTCAAATTATTTGGAATCCGTCATCAAGTACCTAAACTAGTAGACTACCCAATTTTCAAAGTTTAAAGGAGTGCTAATTGTGATCGTTAATATCTCGTGGAATATTAAAGTTATTTCGTAGAATTTTTTTTCTGTGCCTTGGTGTTGATATCAGAAAACAATTTTCTCAGTTTCAATTTTTTCAATTTTTTTTTCAAAATTTTCTTTTTTCTATCTCCTAAAGTTTTTTTAAAATTAGTTTTGTAACTTTCTTATTTAACCGCAAGGGAAACTGTACAACACCTTTCTTCTATGTCCGGTTAGCTCCAAATAAAAGCCGTGAGACTGACTTCTGAAACACCCTGTATAAAAAAATTAAACAAAGTATTTCTACAGATTCATTCCCTTTTATCTTTTAAAATTTCTTTTAAAAGCAACCAGTTTGCACTTCAACAGTCAATGGCTTTTAACATGGGAAAAAAACAAAGCTTGGCAAAATATCTCCCTAAAATTGTTTCATTTTCGAAACTGTATATAGCAATAGAAATTTTGTTTGCAAGAGAAATTTTGAAACTTGTACAGTCGACGGTTTTACATGAACTTGTAGTGGGTTCTTGAATATTTAAAAAATATTTACAACTGGTATATGTGTTAAAGTTTTCCGTCTATGTTCATCGAAATTTCTCCTTTTAGCAAGTAAATGGGGTTTTAATGCATATTTTAATACATACTAAATGGAAAACTATAAACATGCAATACTTTATACCAAAAACACTAATCATACATTTTTTAAATCCTTAACCTCGTTTGCACCAGTTTACAGTTCGTAAAACATGAGTGTTGGTAAAAGAGAGGTTCTTAAAAACGAACGTCGACTGTATATTGTTATGCCAGCTGATAATTTCTGAGCATCACTTGTGAACCTTTCTGCTTGTCTCGGTTTAAAAGGACTGTTGCTCGAGATTTCTCCCGATTTTACACACGATCTGTTTATACATAATGATGATAATATATGAGTAACCATGCAGTTTCTTCTTGTTGTCTCCCGCTCATATTGGGAACTCTTGTGTATTTTCTCACGACGGGGGCGAGGGACTTTTTTTATCGCTCCCCCTGCCGGTTCTTGTTCTGTACAGATTACAGATGATGATGGCAATGCATTGTATGTCAGGTAGTATTGTAATACGTCATTTGCGTGGCGACTTGTTGTCTATAATTGAAAAAAATGTAATAAATAAAGACATGTTCCCTATGTTATATCGTGTTTGTTCATTGTGTCTCATCATGTCAGTAGAACCTCGCTTATCCGGACAAAGGGCTATCCGGGAAAATCTGGATAATTCGCCAACAACTAGGGTTCTTCTAAATATTTCTGAAGGAATCGATTCAAGAATCGAATCGGAATTGAATGCCTTGGAATCGAATCCACTATGGGATCGATTCCAACAGGAATCGAATCAGATAATCGTTTCTAATTTTGTAATTAATTCAGATAGTTACTAACGATTGTGTTCGCTAATTAAATAGCATTTTGATTATTAATAAATTAAATAAATAGTAATTATTGATTATCTTTCATTTGTGATTAAGTAATTCTATTATTCCGAGGAAATAGGAAAACAGTGAAAATGTGATGAACTAAAAGTATGAAAATTGAAACTTCATTTGTTTTTCTCTTTCATCGAATCGAATAAATTTTATTTAAATTAAATTAAATTTTTAATTTCCCTTAGTTAATTGATTCCAAAGAATCGAAAGATTAGGAAAAATTGTCAAATTTTTTTGCAATCAAATTAACTTTACGCTTCATTTTCGAACATTGGAACAAATCTGACTCGGTAGAACGAGGACCGGATAAGCGAGATTTTGCTTACTTTTTCCCCCTCCACAGCTTTCCCAGCAACAGTTCCTGAATTAGCTGAATTAGTAGTTGAAGTTAAATTTTCCACACTTGTTAAAAATACTTAAAACTTTAATTGTTTTATGGAAGTAGCCAGTTAATTTTAAATTAAAAACCTTAACTTTAGGAAAAATGCAAAATTTTGAGCAGAAAAGAAATGGAAGTAACATGTTATCATGGATTTAAGGAAAACCTAGTCGGGATCTATCCCTAAAATCAAGCCAAGATGACAAGTTGACGGTAGATTAAGTTACAGCTTATATTAGTATCACATAATGGAAAAGTGTCAAAAATATCTTATATACAGATGCTCCCAAGAGCGACAAAACTTTCGGGATGACCTAATACTGAAATAAACTTCTAATTGTGATACCACTGTCAAACTTTCAGGGATGATAGATCAACATATAAGAACTATAAAATCGATGAGACCCAATAATTTTAGCTCGTGGTTTGATCGATATGACGTCATAACATAATGACAACTGCAGTGATCAGAAAACGATGTTGTGGTAAATTTTTTTAAAGGTATTCTAGTTTTGGTTTAAAATTTATTTAAAATGTAAAATGTTTTTTAATTAAGTATATCGTCAAAAATATATGTGTCAGGAACGTAACGAGCCGTGCTAAATGCGCATGCGTAAAAAAGAAAGAACATATTTTAATAAGTTTTAAAGTTACTGAAGTCCCGCTGGAGCAGTGGTAGCGTGCCTGCATAGCATGCCGCAGTTCCTGGGTTCAATCCCCAGTTATTATTTTATTGTATTTTCCAAAAATATCAAAAATAAAGTCCAAACGCATGCGCATTTAGCACGGCTCGTTACGCTCCTGAGACAAACGTATATAAAAGTGATATAAAATTAAAATGTGTTAGACCAGGGAAAGATAGATCTTCTTAAGGTGGACGTTGTTAAGGTGGCATTGTGATATCCACCATACTGATTTGAAACTACACCCTTAAAACAATTCATTACCTACGAGTGCCATTTTGTGAGACGTCACGCGCTAAAATTTTGGGGTCCCATTGATCTTATAGTATTTATATGGTGATCAATCATCCCTGAAAGTTTGACATTGGTATCAAAATTCGAAGTTTCAGTACTGTTTAAAAGTTTCATTACAGACGCCTTTATAAAAATACACAATCAGGTAAACAGGTAACCACGCCCCCTAGCACTAAATATTTTTTTTATATTTAGAAAATACATTTCCTTAGAGAAATAGGATCTAGAAGGTAAATAACGACACGAAAAACTATCATCACCATTGATATTGGACGCAGAGTAAATCAAGTGATAATGACGTCATTCTGATGAAACCACCCCCTATTATTCCAAGAGTAAATAAGTATTTGAAAATATTTTATTTTTAAGATATTTTCATGGATAATTAGAGCTTAAAACATGTTCAACTTTAAAGAGAAATTACCACGGAATCGTTACTGGACCACTAGGGGCGCCATTTTGTTATGACGTCATAGCGGTCAAACCACGCACTAAAATTTTGGGGTCCCATCGATTTTAGAGTTTTTATATGATGATGGGGGTATCATCCCTGAAAGTTTGATGTTGGTATCACAATTATAAGTTTATTCCAGCACTGTTAAAAATTAACATTGCTGACGCATTTCTAAAAATACGCAATTAGATAAGGAAGTGTCTATTTGGACGGCCCAAACGGCCCGTGGCGCATGCGCTGTAGGTCTCGTGGTTACGTAGCAGTCTTGGCGCTTAGTGATAGAACCAATGGAACGCCGGGCCGTGGAAATTAGAGTAGAGTTTAGTTGAAAAAAGGCCGTCCAAATAGACAGTGCCATTAGATAAACCATGCCTCTAAAAACTCGAATATTCTTTCGAAGTGTATATTTGGACGGCCCGTGGCGCATGCGCTGTAGGTCTCGTGGTTACGTAGCAGTCTCGGCGCTTAGTGATGGAACCAACCCAATGGAACGCCGGGCCGTGGAAATTAGAGTAGAGTTTAGTTGAAAAAAGGCCGTCCAAATATACAGTGCCATATTCTTTTTGAATTTAAGAAATTAATTTCCTTAGACACTTAATCATAAGTAAATAGGATCTGTATAAAGTAAATAACAACAAGAAAAACTTTCAAACCCATTTGATATTGAACGCAGAGTAAACCAAGTGATAATGACGTCGTTCTGATGAAACCCCCCTATTATTCCTAGAGTAAGTAAATATTAGAAAATATTTTACTTTTAGAATATTTTCATTGATAATTAAGAGGTTTAAAGGGGAATACCTTAAAAAATATTTACCACGGCATCGTTTCGGGACCGCTAAGGGGTGCCATTCTGTTATGACGTCATAGCGGTCAAACCCCGCGCTAAAATTTTGGGGTCCCATCGATTTTTTAGTACTTATATGTTGATCTATCATCCCTGAAAGTTTCATAAAAGTATCACAATTTACAGTTTTCGGTAATTTTTTTGTACTAAGCCACCCAACTAACATAATGGCAAATACATTTAACCACAATTCAATCCAATCTAGCCCGTCGCATGAGGTTCGACTGTTACAAAATTGGGCTACTTTGCGTTGGACGTATGATATGTGATAGCAACCCCAAGAAGGGGTTAAAAATAGAAACTTGCTTTTTTTAATAAGGAACTTGCATGATTTTTTAAATTTTTTTAATCTATTCTTCACGCAAAAATAAGCCGATTTTTGATAAGCCAAAATTTGATCAGCCAAAATTTGAGGCCAATTGAGAAATTTTTCGATTGCAAAAAAAAATCAAAAATCGTCTTTTTCGAAGCTCCTGAAAACGCTTAATTGCATGCACAGTGACGTGACGTCACAAAACATGGACTTCGCCTAAAATGTTTGCCTTGGATTTCTGACCGTCACCAGAAGTGTCTAGAATTGTCTAGAAGAATTTTACAGTACAAAAAATCATACGAAACACTTGCATGTTTATGAAAATCTGACACATCCTTATTTTTTGGTGGACCAGTCATTTTGTTTGAGGACCAGTAAGATTGGCAAAGCGCTGGTCCGCACAGGACCAGTGGAATGTTTTCTCAATTTCTAACCCTGTTGACCGAAGGTTTATAAGCGGATCCTTGAGATCAAGCACACAAACCGGAAAATTTATGTTCCCACAATCCAATCCAAATGGTTTGGCGCTATGTTCTTATGAGGACCTAGTGATATTAAGCCCTAAAGTTTAGGGCTTAATGGCACTAGGTCCTGGTTAGATGGTCCTAGGTTAAATGGTTTAGGGCCTAAACCAACCAATCCACTGATGAGCCTTCCATCAGAGGCAGGGAATTGACCCTGCAACCTTAGGTTCTGCAGTTTGGTAAGTAGCAAGTAGCAACCACACCAAGCCATCCAAACCCGGGAAGGACTAGCGGGACCGTATGGTACCGGCAAACAGCACTACGAAAAAACGGCTTTTTTCTACCAAAATACTTTTATTTTTTAATCCTGACGGTAGATGTCACTACTACATGGACCAAACTTTAGTAAACATCAATTAAATAGCTAATTATTTAAATAAATTATTGCTGAATGGCTTAATAAAAACGAGTTTTCAAAACTGGCGAAAAAAATGGCTCGTCGGAAAATGTAAGTGCAATTTATTCATACTTAAAATTAGTGAATGGATTTAATGATGGTAAATTATTATTTATAATTGTATTATGCAATAATAGCCCAAATTTGGAAAAGATTAAATAATTTTAAGGTAGAAAATTTCGGTATAGAAATCTTGCGGTACCATATGGTACCGCTAGGCTTTTACGCTACCAAATAATACTAATATTTTGAAGTAGTGTATTTTTTATTTCAAGCGTTTTACTATAAGTGTATATGCTGTGAAATCAATTAATTTTTAAGGTTAAACCTATAGAATAATTTTTATGCTAATAACTTATTGAATTTATAGTGTACTAGCGGATATGCCCGGCCTTGCACGGATGGAGTGTATAAGTTTATTTTTTTAAGTTTTCTTAAAATACATTTATAAATTTGTAAAGAATTTTTCAATATTGTAGAACAATTTAATCTAATTTGTCAATTTCATTTGTAAAGAAGCAATATATTACATATCAACCTGGTATCCCAGGCACCTCTTTCCTATCCCGGTGTTCCCAGTAGTTTTCAAATCCCGGTTTTCCCGGTATATGTTCCCGGTCATTTTTCCTATCCTGGGGTTCCCGGAAATCTTTTCTATCCCGGTGTTCCCGGTAATTTTTCTCTATCCCGGTGTTCCAGATATTTTTCCCCTTTCCCGGTGTTCCCGATAATTTTTCTCTATCCCGGTGTTTCCGGTAATTTTTCTCTATCCCGATGATCCCGATATTTTTCCACTTTCCCAGTGTTCCCGGTAATTTTCCTTTTTCCCGGTTTTAAGGGTAATTTTCCTATCCCGATGTTCCCGATAATTTTCCTATCCCGATGTTCCAGGTAAATTTTCTTTTCACGGTGTTCTCGGCAATGTTTCCTAGTAAATTAATGAGTCTAGTGAACTAAAATAACAAATTTGAAACAATAATAAAAGATCTAGTAAATTGAAAAGTCTAGTGAACCGCTTCATTTGAAACAATGTTTTATTTTTAAGTCGTTTTCCATGAAAAAAAATTTACACTTTTCCATAAATATTTAAATTTTAAAGGAAAATATCTTAAAATAGGGGAAACTAACGTTTCAAAATTAATTATTTGAATTTAATTTGGTGTTTTTACATCTGATATAGTTTTTAAATGGACAATTATCGAGTTTTTCCTGTTAAAATATTTAATTTTTGAAGGTTTTCATCTCGTTAACAATAGTGAGTCGAGCAGATCTGCTCTGGTAGAGAAATGGAGAAATAAGCGTTTTCGGCTATAAATTCTGTTAAAAGAGGGTCAAGGGGTCGTTCTAGAACTTTGAAACATAGCCTATGTTTTTTCTGGGTTTGTTTTACGTAGGTATACCAAGTTTGGTGCAGATCGGAAGTAAACTGTGGATTTGTATAAAAGACAAACAAACATATATACACACATTGACTTTTATTATATTAGATTTCCCATAATTTTAATTTTTAAGGCCAATTATTCTAAATTTAATGAGAAAAATTTCATATTATAAGTGATTGATTGGAATATCCATCTATACAATGGTATTATTTTATGCAAATCATCAATATAATGTTCATAGTCTTCAACTAAACTAATAGACGCAAAATATAAAATATGGTTTATGGAATTTTTAAAGCATAAAACTTATGTTTTTTAACAAAATTCCTAATTTTTACAATCATTATGAGGGGAAAATGAGGAAGTTGCATGATTTTTTTTTATTTTTTTAATCGATTCCTCTTGCAAAAATAAGCAACTACCCAAAATTTGAGGCCGATCGAGAAATTTTTTGATAGTCAAAAAAATTAACAAAAATCCCCTTTTTAAAAGCGCGCGAAAACGCCAAGAGTTTGGATGTGACGTCATCTTATACTAAACATTGTTGTAAAGCAATGGAGTTGATGGTATTATTGTTGACGTCATCTTATAGTTTAAACAATAAACGTTTTCAGTCACGTGTTTTTTTCAAGACTTTTAAATTAAAATATTTAATTACCTGTACATTTTTTTGAAAAACTGACTAGATATTTCATTTTACCATACAAAAAACCATCACTTGTTTGTTTTTGAAAATCTGACACATGCAACTTCCTTATTGGTAAAACTATCAATTCCGTATCATATCAGCTTACCTCGTGGAATAAAAATTTCGTCTATCACCTTTCGACTAGAGTGTGTACAAAATTTATTTCTGGAAATAAATTAAAATTTGGAATTTTAAGAGCAAAACCTAACTACTAATTGGTATAATGAGAGTAACACAGTAAAGCACCGTTTATACGTCTTTCAAGGGACCGACGTAAAACGGCGTATAAATGAAGAGACGTATAATTGAAAACAATTTTGATTATTTAAATGAATTAGGACTTGGCAAAAACGACGTATAAATGTAAAAGACGTATAAATGAGAGACGTATAAACGGTGCTTTACTGTATCAACTATTTAATAATTAATTTGTCAATCCTCATTGCCTAAATTGTAATTTTACTTGTTGTTTTAGTTAAAAATGGTAAATAAAGTGACAAAAGTGTGATAAATTTCTTATTTTGCCTTTGAAATCCCAAACATATAAGAATATGTATGATGCACAAAATGGTAGTGTAAGAGCCTAGCGGTACCATATGGTACCACCCTATTCTGACTAAAATAATTAAATTTTTTTGAATATATGGTTTTAGGCTACTTCAAGACATGCCATAAGCATACAGTAAAGAGGAAAATTTAATTTGAGAAAAAAAATTAATTCAGTCTTTCCCGGGTTAAATCATTATGGTCTTATTCAATGCCACTAAACCAGCGGTTAACCAGTAGCTAAAGAGAGAAAGTGAGCTTTTCGCTTACTGTGATTGGTGGAATCCGTCTTAAACCGATGGTTAACCGCTGGTTAAGTGGCAGTGAATAATGCCACTAGTCTCTAGTGTATTAAAAAATAAATGAAAAGTTCTTCTTCTGATTCAAGATTTTTTTACTTCAAACACATTTCTCCCTAAAATTAAATATTAAGATGTGAAAGTAGAAAGCCAACGCAAATAAAGGTATATTTAGAGGGGACAGATTTAAAAAAAGGCTAGTAGGATACGATTACATATGCCATGGTGTATTTATAAATAGATGTGAATAAGTTCTCGTCATTACAACAATTTATTAGAAATTTATTTGAAAGTAAATGTTTATATTCTTTGGGGGAGAAATGATGCCCTTAATCTGAATAGTTATAAAATCATCAATAAGACTTTCGAGCTGTGTTGTTAGATTCTACAACTTTATAAAAATCTAAAACCGGAACAAATGTTCAAGACTCGTCCAATTTTATCATGCTTGGACAAATTTCCTTTACTTCTGACAGCAGTTACCTTAAATTTACATAAGAGACGGGCCAGCCCACAGAGAAAAATCCTAACAGAGGGTCCAAAACGATATATTCAAAAGTTGGATGGGTTGGAGGGCGCCACGATCAACTAAATGATTGACAGAGTGATCAAACCTGTGATTGGCTGTCATTCAATCTTCTATTTTCGAAGGAGAAGGAAAAAGTTTTTCTCAACCAATCAGGCTTTTCCGTCCCGCCTCTCGTGACGTTGTTGCGATCGCAGCGCCAAAATAGCCCCAAACTCATCCAACTTTTCGATTTCCAATAGCGCCTATGGCGATGGACTCTCTGTTCTAGTACTCTGTGGGCCATCCTACCTGCTTCGATTCCGGCCTTACCCTAGGCGTATTTTCCCTCTCTAGAGAGTGTCAGTAAAAATTCTGTTTGGGACTTACGACGAAGGTTTAAAAACGGATCCTTGAGATCAAGCACACAGACCTGAAAATGTATGTCTCCAAAACCCAATCCAATCAACACAAACCAGAAAATACTATATGTATTAGAAACGAATCCAATCCAATTAATTTGATGTACCCAAGCATCACAAATGTTCAAGATTCGTCCAATTGTTGTCCTGTATGGCCAAATTTCGTTTACTTCTAGTTGCAGTTATGTAAACTTGACATATTTGGTATGAACTATATGAACTTATGTGTTCTTTTCTCATATCAGATACAGTTATACAGACTTTCCTAGTAGCACAGCTCATATACCAAGTACCCTAGTAGCAAAGTCTATATCTGTATCTGATATGAGAAAAGAACACTTAACCTTCAAGTTGAAGCCACACACACAAGCCACACAAAATCTTTTGGTATATGCAAATCACGGGTTGTGTAGCAAAACGTTTATTGGTGGGTGTGAATACCTGCTCAAGGGTATAAAAAGGTTCTGCAACAACCCCACCATCACTAGATTTCTCTCCTAGTTTTATATAACGACGACATGCCGAAGAAGGATAATAAACCTAACCCCAAGGCTTCTACCTCTAAAGATGAGGATCCGAAACCCCCGACCAAGTCCACTGGGGCCATTCCCAAGTCACACAGTTATGCGGGACCCCAGGAAACTGAAGGTAAGTGAAGACTTTAGAATTAAGTGTTTACGTACTCTATAGCGACGATTGTCGTAGAAAAATTTGTTTGAAAATAAAGCTGTGAAGTGCCGCTAAAAATCAGATTGATCAAATATATAATCTTGTAGGGTTTCGATCTAAAACTATGAATAGACTCTAAACCACGAGTGGCCAACCAGCGACCAGCGAGATTTTTTAAGTCAAAAGTTAAAGTTTAAGTTAAGACCCCCGAAATTAGGACTAAGTGTACCAAAACGAGTAAAAAACCTGTTGTATAGAGTCAAATTTCCAAAAATTTTCTGGGAGGACCTTCCGACCCTCTTTCGTATTTTGGAATCTATTCACAACTTTTTAAGTATATTAAAAGTTCATCCAGAAGCGAATACTTAATTTTTTTAAAAAGATACATTGAACCTATTGGACATGCATGGGGGCTGATGAACCTAGTTTTTTTTCAACTTACTTCACTGTCATTATGGCCTATTAATATCCTAAAATTTTGTATGCGGCCCGCGGGAGTATTGTGGTTTTCCAAAGTGGCCCTCAAGATCATTTGGGTTGGCCACCCCTGCTCAAAACACTATTTTGATTATTTATTTTTGTCAACTTATTGTAACACTCTAAATTATTTTTGCAATCAATACTTAAACTAGTTGATTAGTTATTATTGCAGTACTTTTCTTTATCATTTAAAAAACGCCTAAATTTACTTCATTTTCATGTCTCATTTAAATTGTCCTTATTTTCTCCCTGTTCGTATGACACTTCTGCCGTGTTGGCTGGTTAACACTTTTCAAATTTAATTTCTCCTAACATTCTTTCATAACAGATCATCGGTGAAGAAACCTCTCGTCCAATAGTTAATTAATAAATACTACATACCCAGTAGCTCAGCGCATGTCGATTTGAGCAGCCGATATTAGTTCGGACCGTTTGAGCGGGCGGCTCCTTTATATTAGTATAGCTTCTTTGTATACTGTAACGTTAAGCCCAGTTTCTGTCCATAGTAACTTTTAAATGAGGATTGAAAACTAGGGTTTTAAAAAAATCTGAAAAAATATAAACTGTTTATTCAGAGCCTCTGTGACGATATACTATATATATAGGGTCAGCGCAAACTTTTATGACCGTATTGACAACGCTGTTTCGGGCAGTGGTTATCTCCCCGATCTCTGTGTGGTTAAGTGAGGTCAATTAGCGAACATAAGAGTTCCCCTCCAACCCCTAACCACACAAAGAGATCGGGGAGATATCCACTGCCGGAAGAGGCGTTGTCGAGCCATCCATAAAAGTTTACGCTGACCCATAGTCATCATTGATAGCAATAGGTTTTTACCTCCCAATTCTCTTATTCCACAGCGAGGAGGCACAAGAGAGCCACCGCCGCCATGAGTGAGGATGAGTCGGACAACGTCGCAGCAGGGGTGTGGACAGGGAGGACCCGATCGTCGGCCAAACCTCAGCCCGAAGAAGGGACCAGGAGGGGTCTGTTTTCGCGAATGCGCTCCAAGTCAAAGTCCAGGTCCCCCACAAAAAGGGAAAAGTCGAAGAGCAAGTCTCCCGCAAGGAAGGACAAGGGAAAGAGAACCAAGTCACCGTCCCCACACAGGTCGCTGTTTGGAAGGATGATAAGCAAGTCACCCACCAAGCGAGATCCATCAGTAGAAGAGGAACCGGTAAGTCTTTATACAACTGATAAAGCCTTGCTTGAATCTACCCAATGGTTGAGGCTAGAGTTTTACAATGGCCAGTTTTATGGCCCCGCTTTCTTTGTGGGGTCAATAAACCCTGCACAAAGAGATCGGTTTCGTGTAACTGAGGGTTGTAAAAGTTTATTTTCGCCCTGTAGGGTGCATCTAGAGATTTCTCCCGACGATTGTCAAAAGCGAAAGATTTATGAGGAGGGAACATCTTTTGTTCGCTAATTGACCTAAACTAACCACACAAAAGGAAGGGGATATTATCAATGCTCTTAATCTCGCCCGAAAGAGCCTCGTCGTTTCGTGTGGTCAGCTGAGGTCATTTAGCGAACAAAAGAAGTTTCCCTCCTCATAAATCTTTCGCTTTTGACAATCGTCGGGGTAAAAATCTCTAGATGCACCCATATAGAGGGCCTTGACGGATCCATTCATAAGATTAGCGTCAAGACAACTAGTCCACGGTATCAGTCCGCCCAGCGTGCTGACAAAGGAGAAGCAACACACAGCCATCAGCCCATCCGACAAAAGACGGGAGGTCGTGTTAACTAAAAAGCCACAAAGTGACTTTGCTTTCCTATCGGGGTCCCCTTTTGCTAGAGGGGTTATTGAATGGGGTCGTTTATTTTTCCTTTGTCCTATTCCGAGAAAATAGCAATGAGCTGAACTGATACCGTACCCTAAGGGTCAGCACAAACTTTTATGATACCAACGACGGGCAGTGGATCTATCCCCATCTCTTAGGCTGCAGCTAGAGATCGTTTTCTCGCTGATTGTCAAAATGAAAGATTTATGAGCAGGGGAACATCTTTGGTCCGCTAATTGACCTCGACTACCTTCGGGCATTCGGGGGGAGATTCGGAGCATTGATAATATCACCTTTTGTGTGGTTAGCTGAGGTCTATTAACGGGCCTCCTGCACATAAATCTTTCGTTTTGACAATCAGCGAGAAAACGATCTCTAGCTGCAGCCATAGTGTGAGCATTCGGGGGAGATGGCAATCGCTGTCTAGGAGGGCTCTTGTTCGCTGATTGACGGTCGTTGGAATCGTAATAGTTTGCGCTGACCCCAAGGGCACGGTCATGGCAAGTGCAGGACCAGGCGTATCGCAGGCGCGATCTAACTTCTCCGCCCGTCATCACACAAAAGGGCAACCGCAAACAAGGGGGTTTCTCGGAATCTCCCCCTTTTGTGTGATGGGCGGAGAAGTTAGATTGCGCCTGCGATACGCCTGGTCTTGTACGCTTAGGCAACGGTCACCCAGAACACATCTAGACTTTTACGATGGCCTCGACGACGCTTATCGGGCAGTGGATATCTCCCCCATCTCTGTGTGGTTAGGTAAGGTCAATTAGCGAACAAAAGAGTTCCCCCTAACCACACAAAGAGATGGGGGAGATATTCACTGCCCTAAAAGCGCCGTCGAGGCCATCATATACCTAGCAGCACAAACATTTAATACTCGTCTAAATTTTGTCATGGGCGTCCGAATTTTGTTTATTTCTAGTTGCTATTACGTAAACTTGACATATTTTGTATGAACTGTGCTACTAGGGAAAAGTCTAAATGCATGCTAAATCCACCCTCTTACAGGAGGAGGAAGAGTCTTCGGATGATGATGAGGAGGAGCGTAGAGAACGCATCACCCCCATGCAAGAACTAAAGACCATCATGGAGTCGTCCACGAAAATGGCGAAGCGCTCTCTGACAGTGCGCCCTGGCCCGGACACCGTCCAGCTTATCGAGACGCCCCCGGACTCCATCCCCCTGGTGAGCAAGGCCGACCTCTTATTGGCCGACCTTGGGAAGCTACCCGAGTCAAGCACCTGCATCGAGATCAAATCGGCCCCGGGGACCCCGGTCGAAGATGACCTCACAAACACCAGTTCCGCGTCTATGTCCTCCCTGGTACAAGGGAACCTCCAGTTGGACGATGACTCTCAGTCCCTCAAGTCCGAAGCGTCCGGGGGTAAACCCATCAATAAGGGCAAGAAGAAGTGAGGTTTTTTTAACCGCTGTATTTTTAAAGGAACAGATTGTGTGTAACCAGTTTTTAAATTTGTGTGTTGCGATGATATTTTTTTAATAAAATTGACGCTTTATTTATATTGGTGCTGAGGTGTCATTTTGTTTGTGGCTGAAGCCCAATTTACTTATGTTCATTTAGGATAATAGGCAACTGAAACGTAATGTCTTAGAAGCAGTTACTAATGTAATTATCATCGAATATTTTTCTAGTGCTATGAAAAGGCAGCTGAAACAGAACTATACTCTAGTCATTTAGAATTGGCGCTTGAGAAATAGTGCTTTCCCCCACTCTAGAAGCGTAACCATAGTTACGCTCTTCGAGCAGCCAATAGTAAGCCTTCTTCGTCACTTTGACGTGGATAGTTGCTATGGTTACCGATCGGTGGTGGGGGAAGGAAATATTTCCAAGCGCCAGTTCAAAATGAACAGAGTATAGTTGAAATACTCACTAAAAAAATCGGTCACTGAAGTTGTGTGATGGGCGTTATTGAAAGTTTTGGAGCCTGATCTAAATGAATAGACTGCCGGGTGTATCATTATCAATGGGAAAAACTTCTAGGGGAGGTAGAGTAAATCGGTAAGGATTCAGAATTGCATAGCAACTCATGGTCCCAGACGTCATCCTAGGGGGTATTGAAACTGCGGGACGACCAGAAAAGTGAGTTGGTGAAAGTTCTGACTTGCCGATGGTTCTTGATCGCTTCCCAGAGTTAAACCTAACAGATTGTTTTCATGATTACATCGGAACTTATTCGATCGCGGCTGGTTTACCGAAAGAAAATTATTGTATCGTGTCGATCATGATGGTGATGAAGGATGATCGACATGATCCCGGCTTACTAGTTTCAAAATACCTCTCCTAATTTCGAAGTTGTTGGGAATTTCCGAAATATCCTCCTAGCCCTTTAGGATGACATCTGGTACCAAGGGTTCCTATGTAATTCAGAGTCCTTATGATGTATTCTACCTCCCCTAGAAGTCTGTCCCATTGATAATGATACACCCTGAAATATAAGATCACACAAATACGAACTAACTCCGTCCATGCCTCTTCATCAGGGGTCAGGGGGCTTGGACACGGACAGAGGGATGTTTCTGAATTTCGTCCGGCGAAATCGTCAAATGACATCAAGTCCCAACACCAAAATATCCTTCTTTGTAGATTTACCCTGAATTGATTTTATTAAAAAATTGCTGAGGTATATTTTATCTCCCAAAGCAAAATATTGGAACTTTTATGTGTATCAAATCAATGTGCCCCACGGGTGTATCAATTCCCCTATTGGTAACAAAGATAACTGTGTTTTACACAGATCTATTTGTGTATTCCAAGTAGAATATAGCTCCAGGAAGATTTTGCATTTTACTTATAAATTTACATTTGGAATATTTCGATGAAAGAAATTTAACATCCTTGACTAAAATTTATAGACTTGGAGCTTAACGGTTTTATATGTAATGCTGAGGCATATAAAGGCAACTTTTCGCAAAAACACGACCTAAATAACCTTTATAGTTTTTGAGATATTGAAGGTGAATCAAAGATCAAATTGCCCCTTGTATCAAATGGATACCCTCAAATCATTGTATCAAATCGACCCCCTGGGGGTCGATCAAAGTTAAACAGTCATAATAAAGAAAAGTGCAGACAAATTTCTAGTTCAACATCGACATCAAACTCTTCAAATGAACTTGAGCCCAGGGTTGGCAAAAACCCGGGTTTTTTCGAAAAAACCCAAGTGGGTTGGGTTTTTTCGGGTTTTTTCAATAAAACCCTGAAAAAACCCATATAAACCTGGGTTTTTTCGGAAAAAGTGTGGGTTTTTTCAAAATTAAGTGGGTTTCTCATGTAATGTAAGTGGGTTTTTCAAATTTTAGTGAGTTCTTTCTATGTTAAATGTGTTCTGTCAAAATAATGTCAGTTTTTTAACAATTAAGTGGTTTTTTTTCAAAGTTTTTATACTTTGAAAAAACCCACTGAAATTGTAAAAACACCCCTTATTTACTGAAACCTGGTTTAAATTTTGAAAAAACCCACTAAAATTTAAAAAATATCCTAAACTTTGAAAAAACCCACTGAAATTTAAAAAATCTTATCTTCCTTATTTTTTATATCTAGTTTGAACTTTAAACGTCCTAAATTTTGAAAAAAACCCATTCAATAATGAAAAAACCCACTGAGAATGAAAGAACCTATTTAACTTTTAAAAAGAAACTCCCTGAAATTGAAAAAATACCATTTAATTTTTAAAACCTAGTTTAAATTTTGAAAAAACCCATCAAAATTTTAAAAATATTCTAAACTTTGAAAAAAAACACATTAAATGTTGAAGGAACTGCCAAAATCTTGATTTTTCTTGAAAAAACCCAAAAATGGGTCCAAAATGTGGGTTTTTTCACATGGGTTTTTTTGAAAAAACCCATTGGGTCCAATCCAGCCAACCCTGCTTGAGCCGGATGATAGAAATCAAGAAATTTTTAGAGAAAATCAAGATACAGATTATTTACGTATAATAAGTAATTTTAAACCAAATATACCCTCTTTAGCAGCCCAGCACATAGGCGCCGACTTCATAGGGTTTGGGGGGGCCCGAGCCCCCCCCAATATTTTAGGAAGAGGGACTGGGCCCCCCCCCCAATAATTTTAGTTTCAAAAATATCTGGCATTTTTCTATTCTTTAATTTGGACATAGAAAATTTCCGCTTCCATTCATAACAAATCAAATTATATTACCAATATCTCATTTTATTCACAGAAATGCAAACAAATCCACTCCCTAAAATTTGGATATTTCCCACGCCTGTTTTATTATTTTCATTGAAAGATTTATTATTTCCTGTTTGAGCAAAGAAGCAAATTCATTTTGCTCATCTGTTCTTACTTTTTTTGTGAAAAAAAATTAATTTATCTAATAATTCAGTCAAAATACTACTTTAGACAAGCATTCATACGATTGATTCATAGAAACGAATTTATTTATAGTTTTGGGTGAACTATTTACCTTTTAGGGTTGTTTTAAATGTGTTTGGTAAAAGAAAATGTTACTTCGAAAGCGATTCCGTCCAAACAAATGATTTTATTTTGGTTTATACTGCAGATGAAATGACTAGGATATGGATTGTAAACGCGTAATCTTGACGATTGCAGGTAAGAATTCTGTGCACTTTTTACATAAATAGAATAACTAAGTTGCATATAAGAAGAAAAATAATTAAATAACTGGTAGATATAAATTTATGTTTAAATTGAGAAAAAAAATTGGGGGATCTAAGGTATGCCCTTGTCTATGTATTGGCGTTAAAAAAACGTCTCCAGAGTCAAAATTGCAGAGTACGGATATTTTTAGGTTCCATATTTATGCAACAATTATAAAAATTAACAGTGTAAAAAAGGTTTGAAACTTTTTTGTGAGGTTTTTACTTGTGTGTGAAAAAAGTGTAAAACTATCTATTTTCAGGAATTTAAAACTAAAAAATAATTATCTAATATAAATTTAAGGGGATGGTGGACCTTCAAATAAGGCAAAATCGGACAAATTTCGGCAAAAAATATTGTTTGATTTTATAATACTCAAAACTAATCCAAATAAGTATCTGAAAACGAAATTTAAAAAAGTGAATTAATCAAAAAGTTATAGCAGTTTAAAGTTTAGCTTCACGTGTTAAAACACGTACCTAATCACCTTAGAACAGCTTTTTCTTGCACAGTAAGTTTTTGTAATGTTCCCGCCGTTAAAATGTTCCTTGCGACAGAGTTTTCAAGGAAATCAAACGAAACTTTCAACATAGCTTCCTAACGATTAGTTAAAAAAAATTCGTATTTTTTAAGTAATTGATCAACATTAAGTTTGTCAAATTCTGGCATAAGTTCCAGAAAAAGTGAAATTTTTATAAAATTTGAGTGTAAGTGTAAAAAATATTTTCTAGCAAAAAAACTACTGAACCAAATAACTAAATAATACGAATTTTTGTTATTTATGTACTTTTGAACAATTATTTAATAAAAGCAAGAAGAAATGTAAAAAATTATGTCGCAAGAGAGATTTTAAAAATTTTTCATAAAATTTTCGTTTTTTTAATCTAAAAAATTTATTTTTTATTTTTTTATAAAATTTTAAATGGATATGACGTTTTTATACTGTACTGCATTTATATACCAAACATGAGAATCCTTAAGCAATAAATAGAAAAAAAAGTTTTGAAGGTCCACTATCCCCTTAAGAATGCGATTTGAGGAGAGCGAAATTTCTTTAATAAATAATTAGGGTTTTAAAAATATAAATTTTTTTTACAAAATGTTACATGTGCCATGCAAGTTCAGCGACGGTTTAGTGACAATCCCAAATTAGTAATGATGGACCAATTTTTTTAAGTGTTCTATTTCGATTTTTTATAATTGGTGGTAGTTTATTAGCTTCTCTCCCAGAGACGTAGCTGATAAAAAAAAATCAGAAGGGTTGTTGGGTTGCCTTTTTGGTCAAAAGTGGATTTTTTGAGTTTCAAAGGGGATACACCCCCAAGCTATGGCCCTGGGCCCCCCAATATTTTTCCGAAGTCGGCGCCCCTGGCCCAGCATCAGGCTTACCATTCTCATTGAATATATTCCGTAATTACCCTTAATTTGTATTGTAATAATAATTTTGTTTCTGAATTTATTAATTAAAATTATTTACTTTTGTATTTTAGTTTATTTCGAATGCTTCAAAATTTCTTTAGAGTTTTCTTATTTTGATAAAATCTTGCTATCGTATTGTTTAATGCAATGTTGTGGATGACTCAGAAAATTTTTCTGGTTCCTTGAACTTTCTTTAAAAACTAATTTTTAATTTCAAAGTTTTGAAAGATTAGTGCTTCTTAGGTGGTCTATTGCTTATTTGGTTCACCTATGAATTATCCAGATTGAACTGCACATTTTATTAGTGAACGAAACCGGCTGTAAAATTTTTCTTAATATATAATTTTTCTTAAAAGAATTAATTCGGATTTTTGAAAGGGGGTCGATGGCCTGGGTAAAATACTACCAAGGGGTCGATGCATGAAAAAGTTGGGGAAACCCTGCTTTAGATTGATACTCGAAACACTCAAGCAACACAAACGCAAGATTAGTCCAAATTTTGTCACATATGGCCAAATATAGTTTACTTCTAATTGCCTTTACGTAAATTTGAGATATTTGGTATGAGCTGTGCTACCAGGGGCAGATTCAGGATTTTTTTTGGGGGGGGAGAATTTTCTTAAGCCAAGTGAATCTTGATGATTTTAATATGGAAAATGGTAGTGAATTATCCTGCTCCAACTTCTAAAAGGGGGGTCTGGGAGTCCTCCCCCAGAAAAGTTTTGGAATACAAGTAAATAAAACCATTCTTTCAACTCATTTTGGTACGGTACGCCTCATCCGAATTTCGGATATAGATTTTATGGTAGAATTTTTGCATTTTGACGAACTTAATTTTAAAAAAAGTTGTAATAATAGAGTTACAAGGACCAAAGGGGTCCTCCTCCAGAAAATTTGACCTTAAAATAACCGGGTTTTGACTCATTTCGGTGCATGAAATGTCATATTGTATAGTGTAAAACTTTTCTTTTTGGGAGGACTAAAGCCCCCCTGGATCCGCTAGAGTGTGTGCTACAAGGAAATAAGCAATTGGTTCAACGAAATTTTCAAGTAAACTTTTTACTTGAAAATTTTCTTGAAAATTAAGAAAACTCGCGTTTACAAACAAAATTGGTATTGTAAGGGAATTTTCTAAATAGGTGTGTTGGGAGTGAAAGTCTTCGTGAGGTATATAGGAAAGTCTAGTTCAAACATTTATTTACAATTTGTAATTTAGGATAATTTTTGAATAAATCCTTGTCTATTATCTCTCTATTCTAAAAGAAGTTTTTGCTGTGAATGGTTTTCAGGGAAAAACTTTATAATAACTGAACTGAATGGCATTTCTGGTATGAAAATGTACAATACTGGCAAAAAAAATCGACTCAGACCCTATATCTCCGGAACGGCTTCTGATATAAAGACAAATAAGGTATCATTTTTCATGATTTGAACTACACTATCTACCAATAAGTATTTGGACTAGTGATGGGCAGGTATCGATACCAAATACTTAAGTACTCGATACCTATAGGTATCGAGTGTATTCGATACCCACAAAAGTATCGATACTTTATTGACATATTTCGTTTTAAAATTTTCAATAAAGTAATCTTTATAATACCTACTGTAGATCAAACGCAGCCTGTTTCCTTTTTCATTTTGCAACGCTCAAACCCAAGTCGTTATCATCCGCGAGAGAAATTTGACGCGGCTAGGTTTTTCCCCCGCCAAATCCTTCGCCTCTATCCACCTCCAGGCCCGTAGCTACGGGGCTTTTTGATGGATCGCTTTCAGTTTTTTGAATATTAGTCTGATTATGGATAGGCCCTAAAAAAATTGTCCCTTCAGGTTCATTTCCCGACATTGAAAAATAGTACTCGATACCTAAAAGTACTCGATACCTATAAGTATTCGATACCAAAGTATTCGATACCAAAGTATTCGATACCTAAAATTATCGATTTTGCCCATCACTAATTTGGACACCTATGCAAATGACTATATCTCCGGTCCTGAGATACGTCACGCCCTCCTCCGGTATATATCGTGTAGGGAGCAACATCGACAGAAAATTTTTCCAAGTTCTTAGGGGGTCGTCTTCATATTAAACGAAGCACCAACTTTCGTTTTTCCTATGGGTGACAAGAGATTATTCCCGATTCTGAAAGAGCACCCCCTAAAACCAATTTTCATGTCATTTGGTCCCCAAATAAAGCCAGGAGTGGGGGTTGAAGTTCGTCGAATTTACGTTGAAATCTCGTTTTTTACGTTGAATTCTCGATTTTGATCCTGCGGGGTTGATGGTCGAAAGGATCAAAATCGAGAATTCAACGTAAAAAACGAGATTTCAACGTAAATTCGACGAATTTCAACCCCCACTCCTGGCTTCATTTGGGAACCAAATGACATGAAAACTGGTTTTGGGGGGTTTTAGAGGGTGCTCTTTCAGAATCTGAAATAATTTTTGATGTCGCCCTTAGGAAAAACGAAAGTTGGTGCTTCGTTTAATATGAAGACGACCCCCTAAGAACTTGAAAAATTTTCTGTATATAGAATACTTCAAATCCATGAAAAATGATACCTTATTTGTCTTTATATCACAAGCCGTTCCGGAGATATAGGGTCTGGAGTCGATTTTTTTCCAGTATTGTACAGTCGACTGCAAAAAAATCGAAACAGTAACTATTGTGAGCGATTGGTTGGGGTTAGAAGGATACTGTAAATGCCAATTTCCATGATTTAATGTCCTCTTTAAAACAAGCTATAATTTAAGTCCTTAAGGGGCCGTCTACACATTAAAAGAAACACCAACTTTCGTTTTTCCTATGGGTGACATCAAAGATTATTCCTGTTTCTGAAAGAGCACCCCCTAAAACCCCTTAAAACCAATTTCCATGTCATTTAGTCCCCAAATAAAGCCAGGAGTGGGGGTTGAAGTTCGTCGAATTTACGTTGAAATCTCGTTTTTACGTTGAATTCTCGATTTTGATCACGCGGGATTGATGGTTGTAAGGATCAAAATCAAGAATTCAACGTAAAGAACGATATTTCAACGAAATTTAACACCCACTCCTGGCTTTGTTTTTGGGCCAAATACCACAAAACTTGGTTTAGGGGGGGTTTAGAGGGTGCTCTTTCAGAAACAGGAATAATATTTGGTGTCACCCATAGGAAAAACGAAAGTTTGTGCTTTGTTTAATATGAAGACGGCCCCTTAAGGACTTAAATTATAGCTTGTTTTAAAGAGGACATTAAGTCATGAAAATTGGAGTTTACAGTATCCTTCTAACCCCAACCAATCGCTCACAATCGTCTCTGTTTCGATTTTTTTGCAGCCGACTGTACAGTTGGGAAAAAAAACGACTCAGTTGCGATTTCTGGCGAACCACTTGGGTTAGGAAGACAATGTTTGAAGTATTCTTTAATCATAAAAATTTTCGAGTCCTTAGGGGGTCGTCTTCATATTAAACGAAACGCTAACTTTTTTTTTCAATGGGGACCCCCAATTATTATGAAGTTTTCTGAGGGGCCATCCCTCCAAACCCTTAAATACCCAGTTTCTTCCAGATTGATTCACAAATGAAATTTTTTTTTTAAAATAAAACAAATTAATTTTTAAAATCGTGGAATATTTTAAGGAAATCGATTCAGGTAATAATTTTATGTATGAAGCCAAAATTTCAATCGATTTCACCGAATAGTTTTTGAAAAAAATGAACGAGAAAGAACATTCGCAGTATGCATTCGGCAACGGTATACGGTCCCTTAAGATTAAAGTTCGTTTTTATCAAAAACTATTCGGTGAAATTGATTGAAATTTTGGGTTTCAACATAAAATTACTACCTGAATCGATTACCATAAAAATATTTCACGATTTTAAAAATTAATTATTTTTTTATTTAAAATTTTTTTTATTTGTGAATCAATCTGGATGAAACTGGGTATTTAAGGGTTTATAGGGATGGCCTTTCAGAAAACCTCATAATAATTGGGGGTCCCCATTGAAAAAAAGCTAGCGTTTCGTTTAATATGAAGACGACCCCCTAAGGACTCGAAATTTTTTTTTGATTAAAGAATACTTCAAACAATATAGTGGACACTGTACCTATAGTGGCCACATAGCTGATTAATTTTAAATAGAACGAGTTAGAGGCATCGAACAGCGTCAAAATTCATAGGCATAGTAGATTGTGCAATCAGGTAAGCTGATAAATTACCACCGATACCACAGATCAGCATGGGAAGGATATTTAAATATTTGAAAATAACAACATCGGCCGAGTGACTGAAATTTCATTTTGCTTATTGAATCGCGTAAGGAAACGGGTAAGTCGGAACTGATTTTTTCGTATTTATTACCGCTTGATTGACTTTTAAATTTATATCAAGATAAATAAGAGTGTATAAAATAATACTGAATAAAATTTATTTGAAAATGTCGACTTTACAAGGATTTATGGGGGTGTCCACTTTACCAACACAAAATCTTAGATTTTCCAATAGTGGCCACCGCAATGGCTTCTAATAGAAACATAAATAATGCGTAATTCGAATCAGTTTTTCTTCATAAACTGTTGACTGTGCTTTAAAATGAGTGTTAAATAAATTTGGTTTCATTCTGGCGTCGGGAACCAATGTTTCTAAAGCATTGAATTACATGCTAAATTCCTCTCAAATCAGCTACAGCGTGTACTTTGGGCCGAAAACAATAAATTTTTTTAAAAATAAATGGGGGTGTCCACTTTACCAACACAAAATCTTAGATTTTCCAATAGTGGCCACCGCAATGGCTTCTAATAGAAACATAAATAATACTTAATTCGAATCAGTTTTTCTTCATAAACTGTTGACTGTGCTTTAAAATGAGTGTTAAATAAATTTGGTTTCATTCTGGCGTCGGGAACCAATGTTTCTAAAGCATTGAATTACATGCTAAATTCCTCTCAAATCAGCTACAGCGTATACTTTGGGCCGAAAACAATCAATTTTTTTAAAAATAAAGCTAATTTGATTGAATCTAAAATACATTTCGTTGGGAAGGAAGATTTAATTAGAACTAGACCACAACACCAAAAAAACCCCCTCAATTTCATGCATAAACCCCTCATATAGGCAGAAAAAGACAGGTGTCCCCCATAGAAGCAACAGCTTCATCTATGTGGCCACTATAGATGCAATTTGGAGTACTTTTAAAAAATTAATTAATAATACTTCGCCCAATCTAATTAAAGTTTTTAATGGTAAAATCGAAAGAAGATCCAATTAACCTAAAAAAAGGATGATAACCGTTTCGAAGCAAATAGATTGGTATTTATTAAGAATTTAAGCAAAAATTTTCCTTAAAGTGTCCACTATACCCACATTTACCTTAATATAACCCACGTTTTTATGAAATGGGTTTATTTTTAATTGAAAAATTGAAATTTTATTTTGGAAGTATTATAAAATAATTTTTAATGATTAATTTATATTATATTTTATTTTACTAATGATTTAATTTATTATACAATGAATGATTATTTAGTTTCCAAAAAAGGATGTTAACAAAAACTGCTCATTTCTATGCAAAATAGGTCAATTTTTCCAACTTTTTACAAAATTTTCCATCCCTAGGTACACACATTAGTGTACAGTCGGCTGCAAAAAAATCGAAACAGAGACGATTGGTTGGGGTTAGGATACTGTAAAATCCAATTTTCATGATTTAATGTCCTCTTCAAAACAAGCTATAATTTAAGTCCTTAAGGGACCGTCTACATATTAAACAAAGCACCAACTTTCATTTTTCCCTATAGGTGACATCAAAGATTATTCCTGTTTCTGAAAGAGAACCCCCTAAAACTCAGTTTTGTGGTGTTTGATCCACAAAGTCAGGAGTGTTGGTTGAAGTTCGTCGAAATCTCGATTTTTATCACGCGGGTTGTATGGATCAAAATCGAGAATTCAACGTAAAGAACGATTTTTCAACGTAAATTCGATGCACTTCAACCCCCCACCCCTGGCTTTATTTGGGGACCAAATGATATGAAATTTGGTTTTGGGGGGGTTTTAGAGGGTGTTCTTTCAGAAACCGGAATAATCTTTGATGTCACCCATACGAAAAACGAAAGTTGGTGCTTCTTTTAATGTGTAGACGGCCCCTTAAGGACTTAAATTATAGCTTGTTTTAAAGAGGACATTAAATCATGGAAATTGGCGTTTACAGTATCCTTCTAACCCCAACCAATCGCTCACAATAGTCTCCGTTTCGATTTTTTTGCAGCCGACTGTACATTTTATTTTTCAGAATGTTGACTAACAGTAGTTATTAATAGACCTGTTGGATATTTTAAGGAAAACATTTTGATTAAATTATATTAATAAGTTTGAGTAAATATTCACTTTTAAAAGAGGGTTATTTATGGAGATGACCTTTGAGTTATAGTTGGTCAAAGTTTCTTCTGCTAATGTTTGTAGTTTTATAAAGTGTTCGGTGAATTGGGTTTTTGTGAGGATTGTGAAACAGTAGGAAAAATAATTTTACTTTGAAAACCATTCTAAAACTAACTTCTAAAGATTTTAAGAAAAAAAAAACAACCACCCCCAAGTATTGAAAACATGTGAAAAAGTCACACACAAAATAAAGCTGGAATGAAATTTTACAAACTGTGTCACATTTAAAGTTGTTAAAAGTTTTCAAAATATTAGTAATAAATTTTGCTTTTTAATATTCAGAATAGATTTAGGCTTGAAGCTTAACCCTTAATGCAATAAAAGTTGTGGGAATTGTTAGTAACCTTTCATGAGCACCCCAGGTCGAAGAAATTCACTTGCAAAAACATCATTCAAATAAAATTAAGACGAACATTTGTAAGAAAAGGGATTTTATTAAAATATAAACAAATGGAGGTTTTCAACACCAACTACTTTTAATCAATAAATATATACATGCTTCTAACATTTTTAACATCTCTATTTGGCTGGATTCAGATATTTACAAATGAAATGACTATTTTGCACCACAGAAGTGTTTGGTTTCCAAAATTCAACATACTGGTCACTTGAAGTAAACTAATGATCAATAAAAAAATTAAAATTATGCAAGACACTCAGAAAAGAAACCAGTTGATAAGTCAGGAAACAAAAAGTACCCACAGCCTTTTTGTAAAAGTAATTTTTTGTAACTAGAGGTAAAAGAAAGTATGTCAAAGGTAACAGAAGTGCAGTTATTAGATTCATTTACACCAAAACTTTTTCACTTGCCATTTATGTAAAACTATCTTATTTTTTTATTTTTTAGAGATTTATTAGAATACTCTGTGCTTGTTCCCCAGTTAATTCTGAAGTGCCAAAATGTAAATTAAGGGATGAAAACATTTCAAGATACAGTGTACTCTGTATATCCCATGAGAAGTATTTTTTTTAAATTGTTTTTGGCAACAAAAATAAATGTCAGTCAGGGAAATGACTACAAACATTTAGATATATAAGTACAGATTATGTCACTGAAATGACATTGATGGATGCCGATTGAAACTCAAGATGTAATCTTGAATTTCAATTTGGTTTGCAGATATCAGACTTGGATTAGATGCACAACTAGTTCAAATTTCGAGAAAACATTTTTTCTAACAATTAAAATTTTTTAAAAATAAATTAACCTGTCTCAAGTGTTCTTGTTAAAGAAGCATTATCACAGGTATTGTGAGAACATTATGGCTGTCATTGTTTAAAGACAAAATTTCAATAGATTTAAAAGACTAATTACCAGAAAATAAAAGAAACTTTAGTGTGCAGAAAGGTTTTTTGTTTCATCCAAGTCTGACAGACATCATCATTGACATTTGAGTGCTGCAATAATTTTTCTCTCTAAAATTATGGTTTGTCTATGGCATGATGACCCAATTTTAGGATTACGTTAATTAAAAGGAATTAAAGGATTATTAAACAAGTTATAAAATTGCTCTATTTAATAATATTACAAGATTATTACTATTTTTGAATATTTTTATACCTTGGATATAAAAGTATTATGTTGCAACCATTATTGTTGGCGGCCTTAAATCTCATGCAAGATATCAAGAGTGTACTGTAATTAATAATAAAGAGCTTTGGCTTTTAAGTTACAAGTTTTTTACAAGTTTAGTTTAGTTTAAATGCTTTTTTCCCCTTAGATTTAAAAACAAATTGGATATTGTGCATTTTACCTCTAGTTTAAGTACATGAAGAAAAACAGTATATTTTTTTACAATTCAAATCATGCTTAACATTTCCACCAGCTGACAGTCAATGTCAGTTCTAGTCAGTCACTAGTTCAGTAAAAAGAAAATTGATTGTGGAGATGGGTGTGTGAGGATTTTCCCACAAGTTCAAAATCAGCTGCACAGATTAATCTTAAAGAATGGGTTTTATGCTCTCCAGCTCATTGATGCAATCAGTTGCTTAACAAATAACATTATAAAGGATGCATTTTAACCATTGTAGGCACAATACCAGTATTGCATAAATACTCAAAATATTTTTTACAACTTATCAAATCTTAATTTTTTTTAAATTTAAGGTTACATCATAATAAAATCAACACATTGATTAATGTATTTCAGGTGTACCTACAGCAACATTTTACACTTTGCTGCGACTCAAAAATAAACTTTACATACTGACAACTTGAAATTTCATTCTTTCACAGTAATTTTCTCATATTATCCGATTTCAGACATAACGCTGAGCTGACAAAAGTGCACATGCCATTTTTTTAAATAATGAAGGGAGCAGCCTATTGGTATGAGACCTGCAGATTCCACAGACCAGTTACATGGATCGGCTATCTCACACAGCTTAGGGACCGAAAAGAAACCAGCAAAATCATGGAGGTCGACAGACCTAATCGCGAAAAGCTGGTGTAACTGAGCTCTCCAGACCATACTTACCAAAGAGAGCAACAGTTGTGCAGAGAACTTGCAGATGTCTTCTTCATAGTGAATCCAAAGAGTGTTTGACAAATCATCAACTGAAGAATCAAGGCAGGCTCGCAACACATTAGAATTGAAGTCTTCTGCGCCGAGCTCTCGTCCAGTTTGGCAACAAGCGTAGAAACAATCGTGATTTGCCCTGTCAACTGTGTGAGGCTGTCCAGTACGGTCGGGAATACTGGACTCATTATGCTGCACAATCACTCCCCCAACGAATCTGGCATGGCACTCGAAACGACTGAAGAGCAACAAATCTCCACAAGTTAAGTTTCATTCTGTTTTCCAAATTTGCAAATATTTTATACAAGTTACTTAATTTCTTAACATATTAATCGTTATAATTAACAAGATTTTCATACCAATTTAAAAATATCGAATGTATGTAAAAATCATTGTCTTTTAAGCTTACTGCCACACCAAACTATGCTTAAAAATTTTAAATGAAAGCTTTAGTTTTAAATTAGTTTGATACATATATATATATATTTATATTTTAAATTAACACAAGACGTATTTACTTGCACATACATCCCTTCTTGATCTCTTACTTTTAGAGATCATTAACCCCACAAGATTAATAAAATATATACTCTCGACCCCAAATTTTAAACTTTTCAATCCTACACAAACCAAAATCGGCTTAGGTAGGATTGAATCAAAGATGGCTTTGCAAAGGCCATACCTGAAATGTCTAACCAATAATTTGGAAGAAAATAAGGGAATCTGCAAGCAGATACGAATTTTTACTTTGCTCACATGATTGATAGGATTTTATAAAATCTTGGCAGATATTATTCAACAAATGAATAAGAGATACTTTGAAATTAACGCTTTGACTTAAAAAAACGAAAGTATTATAATAGTCATGTTAGAAAAACATAAGATTATAATTTAAAGCTCTTTGATCCATGAATTTTTTAAAGTAAAATTACAAGAAAAATATTGAGCAAGACAAATAATTTCAGAAATGGGCAACATTTTCTGAACAGTTTGTACATTAAACAAATTATTATTAAATCTGGATAACTGATGTATTTGGTGTCTAGCCAAATGTGGATCTACATTTAAACAAAAAAACTCAAGTATTATGTCCCTTATCTATTTGTAATGCAAACAGTCTTGGAAACAAAAATAAAGCTAATATAAAGTACTAAGGATATTAAAAATTTATACAATTGCAATATGCATGCATGCAACATAAGAAAGAATAAGATTGATTGTAAGAAACATCATAAATGCAACCATTTTCATTGGAATTGAATGACTGAAAAATCTACAAAATACTATCATACAAGCCAGGCTGTGGCTACTTTCTGATTCCTGAACCATATCAACTGGTTTCCTTTAAACTGCTCTTCAATGGGCAATCAGAAAAGGAAAATAAACCTTTTGAGTACTTTATAGGAGGCTTGAGTCATTTTAAACTAAAATGTCTAAAGCCTCACATTTTTATTAAACAATTTAGAAGTAATTTGATAATTTTGAACCCACCCCATTTAACTTATTAAGTACTTATTAACTTCCCCTTTTAAAATATTTTAGAAAAAAAAAACAACTATTATAAGTGTTCAAATCAGGTTTATTTACTTTCTGATTTGCCCATGCGAAGAGATGTGAGTGTCTAAAACTTACTTAATTTTAAAACATTTCTTTACACATACATAAGTAATTTTTCAAGAGTATGACACAAGCAAAAAAAATATACAACTTAAGTTTAATAAAAAAAATCCCAGCAAAAGTGAAATTTTTCTTTTAACTGAATACTGTGTTTATACCTGATAACTGCAAAAAAAGCAGTCAGTTATTTAATTGAGAGCAGTTACTGACAGAAAAAGGCATAAGTAGTTTGATATAATTAAAAAAATGATACATGATAAAAAAAAGAAAATACTTAGCTTTTTTTTAAACAGTTTTGTAGAATCAAATAATTACTATCAAGTGACCAGTTTTTGTAGAGCTACCACAGTTCTCAACAGATTGGAAACATGCATTAGAAATACACCATGCTGCATTAAAAACCCTCGAGGCTTAGTAGTTGGTCAGTTGATGGATGATTTTCTTTGGAAGCAGTGTTAGACGGGTATGAAAGCTTCCGGCGGTAATTTCCCTTCACTCTGTAAGAGAGGTGGATGGTTCATTTGGGTTTCAGAGCAAAAAGTAGACAAAAATGGTCATATCAAGAAAAGTTTTGACAGCAAGGGTAAAAAACATGATCCACTTAACAAGTTCATATAAAAATAGGTTCATGAGATAATTTTATTAAAATACAACCACCATAACATTTCAACCAAGAAAAATTTTGGATATATCCACCAAATAAAAGTGGGTTTTAAACACATTTTTGGAATCAACTGGATTTAAAGACTGCTAGCATGAGTAAACATAGAAGTAGCAGGCCTTAGAATTCCTATCAGGAAAAGCAAATTTGACACATCAGTTTTGAACTATGGCATATTCAAACTACAGACAGAGATAACATGGACTTCAAATCAAAATCCTGGAAAACTATTACAGTTATGATCCTTTTATCCAAAATACTCCTAGCCCAAAATAGATTTTTTTTGTACTGGAGGTATTTTCCCCCACAAAACTTAGGCGTGCCTGAAGAATCAATGTGTCAACAGTCAGAAATTATTTAACTTCAGCCAAGTAATAAACACCAAGTGATTGTAGCTATGATGGTTAATACACTTTCCATGTCAAGCTCAAAATTTTTAATAACCCAGAATTTCAGGATTCACTGTTTAAAAAACTGGAAATCCTCAAAGAGATGGTACCCCTGAACAGAGTAACTTGAATAATAAATTCAAGCTGTAAAGACCACCAAAACACATTCAAATTATCTACCATTCCAAGAGACTAAAGAAATCTTCTTTGAGCAACCATTTTAAAATACATTCAAATTGGTTGATTTGCACTAATTTGCACTGCATATAAGCAGGGGTCATTCCAGACTTTTTGTGAAGGGTCCGGTTTTGTAAAAATTGTGAAAATCTACTCATAATTTTGTGAATTTTAGTTAGCGTTAAAATAGTTCTTTTCAGCCAGGAGCCTGTTTTTGTGAAAACAAGATCACAAATTTTCAGTATATTGTGAAAAATAGTGTCCATTTAAAGGCCAAAATACTTTGTGAAGGGTCCATTTTTAAGGTAAAATACTTTGTGAAAGGTCCGTTTGCACAATGACACATTTTGTGAAGGGTCCAAAAACGGACCCAAATTTCTTCTAAACAGACCCCTGATAAGGTAGTTCAAATCTGTAAAACAATATTAAAAACAATGTTTACTACCCTATTTTGCCAAAATGAAACTGAATCAAAATATAGTACCTGAAACTTATGAAACACAACTAAAGATCTTGTGAAATCCCAATCGTTTTCTTGTAAACACCTAAAAATAAAGAAATATTTTCTTAAGTTTTAATACATTAATGTAAAGAACTAAATTGAATAGTAATAGTGTATGTGTAACCAGACATGTCTACTTTTTAAAGCCTGTCACATGCATACTTGCTTACTTTTAAAAACTTTTTCACGTTAACAAGCCTGAAAGACATCAATGCGAATTACAATCTTAGTAAAGTTGTTTTTTCCGTGTTGTGAACGGAACACGTGAATAGCAAACTTTATGGGTGAGCGTTTGTCAAGACTCGCCGACACAGGGAATCCGATAGAAAACTTGCAAAAAAGCCAAATTTCACTCAATAAAAGGACCAAATTGAGAAAATCATAAGGAAAGGGATTAGTAGAGGAATCTGCTTTTGAACAGGGTTCCCACTCAATTTCAGAAATAAAATTCCCTGACTTTTCCAGCTTAGGTGCCACTCTTCAAATATTGAAAGACTGAACTTTAAACTATTTCCCCCCAGTCTAGAAGATTATCTTTGAATAGCAGAAAAACCACAAAATATCATCTGAACAAATAGGTCCTTAAATTTTAAGTTTGAACTGTATTTGTGTAAAACAGGAATATTTCTAGGCAAAATATTAAGTACCAAAATTTAGTACAAATCCCTGCCAATCAGTCGGCCGATTTTACGGTTCATATTAAACTCGGGACGGAATTCCGTTCACAAAACTTTTAAAAAGACGGAATTCCAACCTCAGGACTGAAGAGTGGCACCCACATTTTCCAGGTAATTTTTTAAGGTTTTTTGGTAAAAAAAACTAGCAATTCACTGCATTTTTTGGATAAATCTTGCATTTTTTAACACATAATTTTCAATAAATTGACTATTTTTTCACTTACTAGAGCCAAAATTGATACGCAAACATTAAAAATTTTCATTTTCCAGGTTTTTGGCCAAAATTTGCAATTTTCCCTGACTTCAGAGGTGAAATTTAAATTCCCTGACTTTTAAAGGTATTCCCTGACCAGTGGGAACCCTGTTTGAAGTAAAAAGATACAATTAGAGAAAATCGTTTACGTTGCGAGTGTTTTGCGTTTTCACGGATAGTTAAGTGGACAAAAATGCAAAATCCATAATTTTTTTTCAATCAATCCGTAAAACTTAATAAAATCCGTAAGTATCATGGACAATAGGGTGGGCCGAAAAAAACTTTTTATTTTATTTTGAAACGCTATACCGCGGAAAACTTGCCTCTGGGGTAGAGAAGTAAAATGCAACAAAAAATTTTAAAATCGGTTAAATATTGCAATAGCGCATTGCACCTAAAGTTTGAAAAAAATAGGCTATTTTCATTACTTTTCAAAAAAATCAAATTAAATCAAATAACATTTATAAAAAGTGTCTAAAGGCATATAATAGAATAAAAATGTGGAGAAAACATATTTAATTGAAAAAAGGTGGTATTTTACAATTAATTGGTAGTATAATAACATCTAAAAATACACGTTTTTACCAGAAATCCACATATTTCGTATGAAACAAAAAAACTTATGAAAAACAATTTTTCATTACTATACTACCTTTCTAGCTACAACTCAGTAACCCCCTTAACAGTTAAAACATTTTTACAGTTCGCTTCGCGATCAGAGCTCGCTCATTGCACAAAAAACCGCATCACTATCTCTCGCCGAAATAAAAACTTATTTTATATTTTGAAACGCTATACCACGGAAAACTTGCCTCTTGAGTATAGAAGTGAAATGCAACAAAAATTTTTAAAATCGGTTAAAAATTGCCTTTGTACATTGGTCCTAAAATTTGAAAAAATATGCTATTTTCATAACTCTTAAAAAATCAATTAACTTCTATAAAAAGTATCTAAAGGGATAAATTAGAAGAAAAATGTTAAGAAAAAATATATTTAATGGAAAGAAAGATCTTATTTTATAATATAAGGTTGCACTATAAGGTTACACTTTGCATTTCGCCTTTTTTTCTTCAAAAATCGCATTTTTCGATTGAATTAAAAAGTTATTATTCCGGATGGTGCATAGTATGATTTGTAATAAAATGTAGTCCTTTACTGGTTATTAACTTCTTTTGGTATTTCGAAAGAAGACTTGATTGAAAAATTTGGCATTGAAGATCTTGAAAGATTAATAGTTCTTATAAACCCCATCTCCTGGCATTCATACCGATGACTTTTCGTGATGCCCTCTGTGTTACTAATTTTACACAACGTTCGACTGTTTGTGTGTGACATGGGAATCTGTCAAAGTTCCAGTCACTATCATAGACTATGTCTCTTGATCGGTGAATCTTCGTTGTATAGGTGTATAAGTGGGGAGAAAGAGAAGCAGTATTCCAGCTAATCTATACATAGTCTACTGTCTACGTATGTTCTATATATGGTCAGTAGCTTGAAAATTAGGTTTGGGGGGATGGGAACTCCTAACTGACTTTCTTTTAGAAGCTGAGTTTCTAGCCTTAATTGTTCTTCTAAACCAAACTCCCTCATATATGATCCCTTTTTATCTATGATCATGCCCAAAAGCAAGTTTTCAGAATGAGCAAAAAATGCATTTTGTTTAATCATTGGATCAATGATTTCTAATAACTCTTCTGGCAAAAATCTAGATGTTTCTATCACACGTGTCCAGGTCAAATTTAAAACCATTTACTTTTTCTAAATAAAGAATCATACAGACAAATTAATTTGATATAATTTTATTTTAATATAAAAGAAACTAAAATCTTCTGTTCATCTGTTGGATTATCAGTACTAAAATACAGTTTATGTTAATAATTTAATAATTAAATAATCCGACAGAGAAACATAAGATTCTTTCAAAATACCAAAAGAAGTTAGTAACCAGTCAAGGACTACATTTTGTTACAAATCAAACTATGCACCATCAGGAAAAATTTTTTTTGATTCAATCGAAAAATGCGATTTTTGAAGAAAAAAGGCGAAATGCCAAGTGTAACCTTATAGTGCAACCTTATATTGTAAAATACCATCTTTCTTTCCATTAAATATATTTTTTCTTAACATTTTTCTTCTAATTTATGCCTTTAGATACTTTTTATAGAAGTTATTTGATTTTTTAAGAGTTATTAAAATAGCATATTTTTTTCAAATTTTAGGACCAATGTACAAAGGCAATTTTTAACCGATTTTAAAAATTTTTGTTGCATTTTACTTCTATACTCAAGATGCAAGTTTTCCTTGGTATAGCGTTTCAAAATATAAAATAAGTTTTTATTTCGACGAAAGATAGTGATGCGGTTTGTTGTGCAACGAACGAGCTCCGATCGCGAAGCGAACTGTAAAAAATGTTTTAACTGTTATGGGGGTTACTGAGTGATAGCTAGAAAGGTAGTATAGTTATGAAAAATTGATTTTCTTAATTTTTTTTGTTTCATACGAAATATGTGAATTTCTGGTAAAATCGTGTATTTTTAGATGTTATTATACTACCAATTAATTGTAAAATACCACCTTTTTTCAATTAAATAAGTTTTCTCCACATTTTTATTCTATTATATGCCTTTAGATACTTTTTATAAATGTTATTTGATTTAATTTGATTTTTTTGAAAAGTAATGAAAATAGCCTATTTTTTTTCAAACTTTAGGTGCAATGCGCTATTGCAATTTTTAACCGATTTTAAAAATTTTTGTGTTGCATTTTACTTCTCTACCCCAGAGGCAAGTTTTCCGCGGTATAGCGTTTCAAAATAAAATAAAAAGTTTTTTTCGGCCCACCCTAATGGACAACCCGTAACAGTTGGCAAGTTACACATGTCTACTTTTAAAAAGCTTTACACACATAAGATATACTCCTTACTATAAACATTGGGGGTAAAATGAAACCTGATAATATTCAGTAGCAAATAAAATTTGGATACAAAATTTATATTTAAGGATGATAAAATAAAACTTAACAAAAATATATAATATTTAAGTTAACAAAAATATATAATATTTAAGCTATGATCAAAAAGACACAGCTGTGACTTAGGGGCCGTACAAATATTACGTAAGCACCTAAGGGGGGAGGGGGGTTTGCCCTTTGCTTATTTTTGCTGACAAGGGGGGAGGGGGATATGAGTGATGCTTACGTAAGATGGTGCATTTCCGAAAATCTCTTGTTTCTTGCATAAATAATTTCAAAATTCAACCAAAAATAAATGTAACAAAAATTGAATTAGGAAATCTGACGCAAGCACTCTTTCTGGAGATGGACCACCCTAACATTTTGAAATTGTAACCCCGAAAAGTAGTGTTTCGGCTCATTTTTGAACCCTTAGGGTTACACCCAAAAAGGACAACTCCTTGTACAGCTCCCGCAAAAAAAAACGTTACAGTGGGGTTTGCGGGCGAACCACTTGGGTTAGGAAGGCAAAAGAGGTGTCATTTTTCATTGTTTCTTTAGAGTATTCTTTAACCAAAAAAATTTTCGAGTCCTTAGGGGGTCGTCTTCATATTAAACGAAACACTAACTTTTTTTTTCCAATGGGGACCCCCAATTATTATGAGATTTTCTGAAAGGCCATCCCTCAAAACCCTTAAATACCCAGTTTCATCCAGATTGATTCACAATTAAAAATTTTTTAAAAAAATAAAAAAAAATTTAATTTTTAAAATCATGAAATATTTTGATGGAAATCGATTGAGGTAGTAATTTAATGAAGAAAGCCAAAATTTCAATCAATTTCACCGAATAGTTTTTGATAAAAACGAACTTTAATCTAAAGGGGCCGTATACAGGGTTGCCACTGATTTTTAAGACAAAAATAGTTGCTTTAGTTGCCTAAATTTAACAAAATAGTAGGAAAAATAGTTGCTCCAAATCAACAAAATAGTAGCAAAAATAGTTGCCAAAAATTTACAAAATAGCAAAATTTGTCTCTTGACATCACATGGAAAAAAATCTTTATTTTAGACTTTTCAAAGAGCTCAATTTAAATATGCTATCATAAGAACAATTTGAAATATAAATTGTAAATGAATAATAATTTTACATATAGTTATCACAGTCAAGACAAATTTAAATGCAAAAATTAAAAAAGTACTAACATTGAATTGCATTGATAAAAAAATTAAATTAAAAATTATTTATAACATTTCATGAGCAATATTAACCAATTAAAAATGGAATCTTAGTATTTTTTATACATTATGGCATAAGTTAATATAAACTCTTAAGTAAGCTTTAAATATTAATTATTTCAAATTTTGTTAAAACAACTAACAGATATTTAAAAATTTAAACAAAGAAAATAATAGGAAAATTAAAGCTTAACTCTTGAAATAATTTGATGAAACTGAAGTAGAAAAACAAAACTTTATAATGCTGAATAACCCCCAAAAATTCTATAAAACTGTATGTATTTCCAAAAAATTCTGAGGATATATAAATTTTTTACCCTATTTAACTTTTAACACTGAATATTACTTAATTGGAAGTCTTCCTCAAGAAATTTCCCTAAAAACATCACCTAAATTTTGGATACTCAATTTTGTACCTCCTCGACATAAAAATTGACAAATACCCTTGCTATGTTCCTGGGGGTTTTCAGGTTATAATCAACCTGCCTCTCGAAATAAGAACTTTAAATTTTTCACCATAGAAAACAAAGCTACTCCATAACCTTAGAAGTATAAATAGAGGGGTTCGGGGGGTCCTCCCCCGAAAATTTTTTTGAATTTTTGCTTGCTAAAACGTGTTTTGAAGCTACTTTTTGGGGGTTTTGAGGGAGCGATGCAATGGGGGGGGTTACGTCCCCAATAACCCCCCCTCTTACGCCTATGAAACCCGAAAGTATAAATTTATTCCCGCGCCAGGAAGCGAAGGACGAAAACGAAGATAGGAGGCACAAACGGAGGAGCCTCCATTGGGCGAAGAGGTTGGGATCGGCGAAAAGCGAAAATGCACGAGAACGTTTTTTCAATGCGCAGGGGAAAGATCAAAGCGATGACGTCACTGGGCGCGCAAGCGAAACCGGCGAAATGAATATTGAACTCGTTGGAAAGGAGTAAAATAGTCGCTATAATTAAAGAAATAGTTCCAGAAATGTCTAAATTAGTCGCTTTTGGCCGTTTTTTCAGGGAAATAGTCGCCTAGCCCTTTAAAATAGTCGCTTTTTAGTTGCCAGTGGCAACCCTGCGTATACCGTTGCCGAATGCATACCGCGAATGTTCTTTCTCGTTCGTTTTTATCAAAAACTATTTGGTGAAATCGATTGAAATTTTGGCTTTCTTCATAAAATTACTACCTGAATCGATTACCATAAAAATATTTCACGATTTTAAAATTCAAAATTTTTTTTAAAATTTTTTAATTGTGAATCAATCTGGATGAAACTGGGTATTTAAGGGTTTTGAGGGATGGCCTTTCAGAAAATCTCGTAATAATTGGGGGTCCCCATTGAAAAAAAAGTTAGTGTTTCGTTTAATATGAAGACGACCCCCTAAGGACTCAAAAATTTTTTTGATTAAAGAATACTTTAAACAATGAAAAATGACACCTCTTTTGTTTTCCTAACCCAAGTGGTTCGCCCGCAAACCCCACTGTAATGTTTTTTTTTGCGGGAGCTGTACAAGTCACCTAATTTTCAAGGAAAAAAAAACCAGTACTTACCAATAGGGATGTCAAAATTTAATAGAAAATGAATAGGGCAGTTTCTTACGTAATTATGGTGGTGGTGGGGGGTTTGAGGTTTGCTTATCTTTGCTGACAATGGGGGAGGGGGTTAAAAATGACCAAAAAAGTGCTTACGTAATATTTGAACGGCCCCTTATTGAAAAATAAAATTACAAAATTAACAATTGCTATGAAAATAAGAAGCCTTATTTTATATATGATTAAATTAATTTAAATTTGGGTTAATAATCCTTTGCAATTTAAACAATACCCTTTAATTTTCCTACTTAAGCCATGATAGTAAGAGAAAGGCAGGGGCAACATCAAAAGATGTAAACACAAAGTAACACAGAAGACATCCTACTTGGTTGAGAAATCCATATTCATTCTAGTTTGCTTCGAAAGTTCCGCAACCAGAAGTTGCTTTTCAGCTATACTTCTCTCTTCCATGACTGGTGCCGGGCTTTGAGATGGAGTCGGAGCAGGGACTTTGAAAGCCTAGGAGAAAGAAAACTGGTTAAATCAAAGGGAGCCAACCTTTAATAACTACTGCCCACTATTGTATCTTTGTTAGTTCTTGCATTGGGTACACAAAATTTAACAAAGAGAACCTGAGTTTACTGCTAGTAGTTAACTAATTAAAACTGCGGGCCAATCACAATAAATGAAGGAAAAAATTATATTTAAATTTTTTTTGGATTAATTAAGTAAAGAATCTCAGTGTTAGAAGCCTTGATAACAAATTAAGCTCCTTTTAATACCTTCAATTTTTCCCAAACTTAAACTATATAAAAATGTAAAACAAGTATCACTATAACGTTTATAAAAAGAGGAAAATAAGCTGTTAAAAATGAACTAAAAACAAAACAAGTTATAATTAGTGAAAAGGGTTACTAGAGTTGATTATGAATCAGTTTAAAATCAACAATATTTAACACAATTATATAGGTTAATAAACTTGTAATTTTAAATGGTAGAGAAAAAGTTATTAAAACAAAGGTAAAATATTAACACTTTCAGTCCTAAACAGCCTGAGATTACATTGAACTTTATAGTAAATTTAGGGCAACTAGGACCTAAAGGGTTAAAACTGTTTGTTTTTACATTAATTAATGTATTAAAGAATTTTATATTTTGGAAAACATCAATGCTGAATCAAGATTTATTTCGACGGCTGAGTTGCAAGAGGACACTCACCTTAGACTGCTGCTCGTTACTGGCATGAGCAATGAATAATGTTTCATTTGTGATCACAAACCTAAAACACCAATAGAAAGTTTTAAGTAAAAACACAGAAACAGATGAGCTGGTTAGGATGAAAGTGGTCTAAGTCCACTGAACTTCGTTTTGTGTACTTGAAGGTTTTCTAAAAACATCTCCAAAAAAATCAGGATTGCTTATATTTTTACTTTCTGGGGTGGATTTGTCTCTAGCCATGGGTACAATTTTTGCTGCGAAACAACTTTTATCGAATTTCAACTGGAAGTGCTCTAAATTGACTTTAATGGACTTAGACCACTTTCATTCTAACAGATTGGCCGGTTTCGGTAGAAAGATTGCTATTGGGATGTAGTAAATACGACATCACGGGCGACTGGTTTGTACGAAACTTGATTTTATTGTTCTATTCCATTGTGATTTTGATGCGTAGGTAGGTTACGAATATTTTGGGTTGCTTGACCACTGGTCAAGATTGCTCTATCATTATAAATTAATGTAGGGGGTTTCTAATTAATATTTTGTATTTCCTACTGTTATAACAAGTCATTTTAGTTCAGGTTGACCATTGGTCAGTCCGGTTAACTTTTTGCTACTTCTATGCTTTGGCACAGCAGAAGGTCATTAGGGGTTAAAACCAAACGCCTTGAGACGCAAAACATTTTGTCTTGGCCAGCGGTCAAGAGATTTTGACCAGTGGTCAATCTACTTTTTCTAATAGCTTTTCTGACCTTTTCTTTCTGTCTCGTTGTTGTTTAGGAGATCCATGAAATTAGGTCAATTCCATTTGACTACTGGTAAACTTTTAATTTTTCGACTTTATAGCTTTTTTTCTGGGACCCTCTTTAACTGCACAATATGCTGATCAATAGGCATAATAAAATTTTTTCCTTGAAACACCAATTAAAGATTTGGTTTCGTATTAATTATTATCAGGTGATAAAATGTTTTCCGAATAGAAAAAGTCAGAGAAAAATCATAAAGCATTTTGACGATTATTTTATATTTCAATGGGTAATTTCTATAAACTAGATGGTTTAGGTACTGCCGGAGTTAAATTGTTTCTCTAAATTCTACACTATAACACGGTAAGCATCATTGCTTATAAAGATATTTTTAAAATAAAAAAATCTTTAATTTAACAGAAGTACTGTTTAGTCAATAGCAACTTGATTTTATCAGAACCCCCAAAAAATCCTTCTGAAATTAAGCATTATGTTATCAAAAAGGTAACTTCACTCAAGTTTTATTATGAAAATTAAGTACCATAAACGTAAATTTATACCTTATAAAAAATAATACATTTATCCCAAAACCAATATCAGTACCTAAAGTTACTAGCATACTGTATATAGAATGGATGCTAAAAAACTTACATGATGTTGTCTGTTATCAGTTAGATTCGGTGTTTAAATCCTCTGTATTAGCCATGATGATTAAAAGACTATAGCTTTCCCGCCTAATCTAATAAAGCGCGGATTTATTTTCGGATATTTTCTTACAAAAAGGGGTCAGCCAAATATATGTATTGAAAGTTTACAAAAAAGCCTTTCTCTCTAGTAAATTAGGTGTGGGTCCCTCCACTGCTGCAGCTGTGCGAACGACCTTGAGTTTTCTCTTATCAAAACGCTCACCGAACGAAGCAGGCGAATGGACTAAGACCACTTTCATCCTGACGAAAACTGCTGTTTCGATAAGGAGTAAATTTTTTGAGTCGCTCTTAAGGGGCGAAAAATTAACATATCGCTAAACCGACCATTGCATTAAATAAAGGACCTAAAACTCTATCCAAATCCACTCTTAACTCAACTTTTGTAATTTGTGGACTTAGACCACTTTCATCCTGACCAGCTCAGATAAGTGCCCAGCTGCCAACTGAGTTTGTTCAAAAACCGGAATATTTTAATGTACATGCACATATTGATATTTCATAAAAAATCGGTCTTTAATGATATAAAATGAGGAAATTTTAATGTACACTAAATTCTCAATATCATTCTTCATTTCAATGTATTGATTTCATAGAATTCTGCCATAATAGCACACCTTGGATCAGTATCTGAAGAAAATGCTCTTTATTGAGTACAAAATAGTGAAAAACTTTCACAAAAATAGAGAATTTTCCTAAATAAATGTGAAAAACCGAGAGAAATAAGCTTCCTGCCGTAAAATCTGAAAATGATTGAAAAGCTGGAAAACTCATGGGTAAATCGTGAGGATTGGAAGCCATGTAAGTGCAACTGGTAAAGAGATTGATTTATCAACAATATTACCTCACAGAAATTAAGGTAATTCTAAGAACTTGAAGTGGAAAAACTAGAATATTCTTGAAAATTACCCAGGATATTTAATAATGCATCAAATTGCAAGTGGAAATGAGAGACAAGAATTTACTAGCATATTTACCCAGCACCCTGAGGACACACTACGAAAGTTCTGTTGAATGTCTTCACTGTGACGTTATTTATGTCGGCACCAACTAAAAAGGGTTTTAAAAGCTCAGTGACACAAAAATAGCAATTTCAATAAAAAAGAAATACATCTGGATCAGTACTTTGCATTAGCACAAATTAAGCAAGTAATTAAAATGATTGTGAAGGGTTACTTACCCTCTTTGAAAACTCCAAGTACAGAAAACGACATGAGTCCAGGCTAAAACATATAAATGAAGGGTAAGAAATTATTCATGCAATAAAAAATAATTAATAAAAACTTCAGAGTTCAATACTTACAGAAACAAGGAAAATGTCTACACTAAATGTGTTGGGATCATGCATTGTTTGAGGTAGTTCAGACAAAGCAGTCATAATCTGAACTTTTCCTTGTCTTAGTAATTGGAACCTTAGACCTACGAAGCAAGTAAAAGTTATTAATGCATTCTGTTTTGCAACTTACTAATACAGTACTGATAAAATTTATACATCTATGCTGAGAAAAAGATAAACAAAAATATCATTACAAATTATTGAAGATTGAATAGTATTAGATATGGTTTGAAAGTGCTGATCTAATTTAAAATGGACATTTCTAGAGATTAGGCAAAATTTACCAAAATCTGTAACTTTAAGAAGATTGCGGTTGTCCATTTGATAAGCAGATAGGCTTCCAGAGTTCCTAAAAGACGGAACCAGAAGTTAAAAAACACATACTTTCACCACTAACATTAACAAACATTTTTTAATATGCAAGGTTTGATTTTACAAATGCAGTCTTTAATACTTACTTAGGAGTGTTCTTAGATAAGGATAGAGAGAAGCTAGCCTAAAAACAGAAGAAAAAAACATTTCAGAACATATAAGAAATTTGCACAGTAGAAAATAATGAACCTACCATGAATCTCATTCACACAGTTTTCATAACACTTCTTCTGAAAAATTTGGAAAAAAATCCTCACCTGGTCATGATAAGCATCCACTAACTTGGAGCGATCACCAGAATCATAGATGGAGTAGTAACTGAAATTAAGTTATATAGTTTGGTACAGTAATCTATACTAAAAAAATAACATTTAAGAATCAATCGAGTTTCAGAGAAAATAGAATAAAAAAGAATAATACAGACAGGCTAAGTCCAAAATACTTACGTGTCCAAAAACTGAATTACCAGCTCCTTTACATCGTTTGGGAGGAAACTTTTCTGAAATACAAAACAAACCTTTGAAATATGGCCTGATGGTTATTGTGAAATAGTACTTAAAATATATAGCTTCACTTACTTTAGATTCAGGAAGAGTTTCAGTTCCCAGATCAAATCCAATAGGTGGTGGTAACACCGACCCATCCTATCAACATTAAATTAAAACAATTAATAACAGAGTGGCAATGGTATAAAATGAAGGAATGAAACCATCATCAATCTTACTAAAGAAATCTATTGCCTTGAGCAACAATTGTCAAGTGAACTTTTTCTAATCAATAACTTAATTTATGGATCTGGTGCTTGCAGTAAATCTCTGGCTTCTCGTCAAGTTGCCAGCACAGGGCACACACTGATAAGGCATTTGGTTTATGCAATCATATCATGGTTCGTACAGAAGTTTGAAGAGTAAAATTAAGCACTTTTTAAGGACTTTCTAAGGATTTTTTAGAATTTTCAAGGACCTACTTTTATACATTTCTAACTCAATAAAATGTTTTCATGAATATTTGAGTATAGTTTTGTCTCTCAATTAGGGATTAACATTAATGAGCTTACATATTAGATATTAACTCACATTGTATATAATTAATAACCGCAAAAAAGTTTTTAAAATTGTTAGATGGCTAAGTGAACACATTTTTTTCTTTATTTTTCGATTTAAGTTCCTTAAGAGCACCAGTTGAAACTGAAATTATTGAAGAAAAATTTGTGACACCACACATTTGATGGAAGCACAAGAAAATTTGACTGTTTCTGCCTATGAGCACTTTTTAGACTCGTATTTAAAAAAAAACTAAGAACCATATTAAAAAATTAAGCACTTTATAAGGGCCTTATAAACGAATACAAAAAGTAAGCACTTTTTAAGGTTTTTAAGCACTGTACGAACCATGCATATGCACTCGACCACTGCATTCTACTTCGTCTAATGCCCATGTAAAATTTGCAGAGAAGATGCCATAGGGCAGAAAACTCTAATTTTTTAGTGGATCACTTGAATTTTGAAGCAAAATATACTTACTTCAACCTCTATTTTTTGTGATTCTTTATATTTTGGAAAAAAAGAAGGTAAAGTTTATAAACCATTTTCTTTTTCGCTTTTTTTAGGAATTGGCCAAGATAAGATAAATTCCTGATAATCTATCAATAATTTTACTAAATTTGCACAAAGGATTACTTAACCAAAATTAATAACAAAATACTTAATTTAAAATATTTATTTTTCTGCTTCATTATATTATGTGGATAAAGTATTAGTTTTAAGATAAAGAGATATATATTTTAAACTTTTATATCTGGATTGAAGTCTTATTTGAGTACTACTGAAGTGAAGGCTTTTTAGAGGAAGCAGTTCATTTTCAGTCTTATAATATAAGAAAAATAAACTAAGCATTTTAATCTAGGGGTAATTATTACCAAGAGTGAAAAATCTGTTTGGAAGGGTGAAAACTTGAAACCCCCCCCCTGAATCCAGGGTATTCCTGGTACACAATCATCAATGGTAATTACCAAATAGAATTCAAAATAGGATAAAATGAAAAACTTACCAATTCAAGCAACTTGGGAAATCTGTCTCTTACAGCACTATAAGGAAACAATGAATTTTAAGGCAGTACAAAATTATAACTGAATTAAAAGTCAATACAATCAAATTTCAATACAAGTTGATAGAGATGGTTAATGTTAGATAAGTAACTAGAGGAAGTAATTCCAATGGGCATTTTGTCATTCCATGAGTAGAACATGTTTCCATCAAGTAGTTTATATAGATTAAACTACTTATCAAACTAATAAAATATGAGCAAACAACACTTTCAATGTAATAGAAGTTAGTCTTTTTAGATTCCCACTTTTTTGCCTACTATAAAATTGAATGTAATATGCTGTTTTCCTTCAACGGCATAACATTTTTTGAGGACGACGAAGCAGCGACATTTTAAAGATAAAAAGAAGGATGTGAAACCGCACAAAACGTGGACCACAGAAGAGCTCCCATCTTGTGTCCAACATTCTGCATCTCACATCACTCTCTGCAAATAAACTAAAGTGGATTTTTCTGAAACAAACATTTGGATAGGCATATAAACTGAGTGCAAAGAAAAAGTATCAGGGTTCCCACATCTCATCTATATGAGAGGTTGGCAGTGCATAAGGAGAGAGAGTGACACATTTATTTAAGGATATAGAAACATTAAAGTACAAAAAAATCCCACATGGAACATGAGAATGCATGCATTTTATTTCCAACTCTTAAAACCTAGATACTAGATCAGATTGTCTATTTTTGTTACCTATATTATTAAACACTTTTAAAAGATTAAAAAAAATGGTAGAAAACAAATCAAAAGCATGCAAATTTTAATTCATATTCAAAAAGAGCCTTTGAATGATTTTAATGAAACACAATCAAGATTATGAGGTTAGTGGGAACCCTGAAAAATACAGCCCTAATACCTTAAAACATTCTGCCTCAAAAGCTGACAGTGAAACTACCCAGGAAAACAGCTATTTGTTCCTAATTAAAACCTAGGTAAAATCCCCAACAGGACAATTCATGTGGTCCATATTCCCTTTTACAAAAGCCTTGCTGAAGCTTTGAAAATAAAAAAAATAAAGTTATATTTCATTCGAGGAATTTGAAAGCATGCTTTCCTTAAGTTTGACTCAAACACAAGGTAAAAAAACTCGGGAAAATTTAACATTATCTTATACTATTCCAAAATCAAAATTTGTGGTCCATAACAATAAAATTTGTGGTCCACTCTTTGGAATAAACAGGGCAAGATGGCCCTTTTCTGGAAAAGGCTGTTCATCAGCATCCAGATTTTACCTGATGTATTCTGTGCGGTCATGGAAGGCATCACACAGAGGGTTGTTGTCCAGAACCAAATTTGTCAGTTCGATGCCTTTAATATAGTTAAGCTCATTTATGGAGGGGATCTGGAAAATAACATCACTTTAAAGTATACATACATTTTTTTCATGTTATTTCAAATAATTTTGGTTTTCTAATAACTAATGATAAATAAGGAGTTCAGTCTACCCAGTAAAAGCCAATATTTTCATGGATTTTTTAAATTTAAATTTTAATGTACCAAGCTAGGGGTGGGTGCAATCCTGAGATATTTGGTTGCCAGCCAAGACAGAAAAATCCACCTGTTACAGGTTAGATAGAGTCAAATAATGTTTTTTGCTCAGGCATCTTATACCCATGACTCAGTTATTGCACATTCACCACTCGTTGTACATATTTTTTTTGACAGGGGAAGCTCTGGAAGCTGATCACGATCTGGTCAAATTTGATAACTTCACATGATACTAGAAGTTGTATGTATGATTTTATTAAATCTTGATTTCTCAAAATTTTCAATCGTGTTATTTTTTTACAGCGACTGAGTTAAGTCTTGGTCCAAATTCATTCTGATAGTTGGGTCTTTACTACTTACACACTATAAAAAACAAATTTTGAGCAACAAACTAAAGAGGTGCCCATTAAAAATTAGTTACCTTATTTTTCAGCAAGGACAGCACTTTTAGCTGCTTACATGTGGAGGTTAGAGAAGAAAGGGGCTCCAGAGAGTATAATCTGTTGTCTGCGAGAATGAGAGTTTCCAGCTAAACAAGAAAAAAAACTCAAGTAAGCCTGCCAACTTAATTCAGAACACACACAAAGAAATTAACTCATAGATTCAATAATAGAAATTTTTCAGATTTTTATAAATTAAATGAACTTTCACATCTTTAAACTAATTAGGAAGAAGAAAGAAATGATAGAAGAAACAAATAATATTAAAGAATCCTTAGCAAACTTTTGGCAACCACTTAAAAAATACAACTCGGACAAGTATTATACACAAAACTATGTTTTAAAAAGCATGATTTTAAGTTTTGGAAAACCCAGTTTAAATGAGTCAGTAAAAGTTATGGGGAGAAAGAAAGCAAAATTCGAAATGGCCTCATAGGGGAAGAAAGTGGGATTGGATGATTCTAGATAAATTAGGAACAAGTAATTTGGGAGTGTTGGTAGTTTTGTGACGGTAGTGGCTACCCTGATATAATTTTACAAAGAGAATATAAATAACAAACCAATCAAACGTTAAAATAAAGGTTAGAAAGGAAGCACACAGTTAAATTAGATACAGGGTGATTGGAAATACCATATACAAACTTTGAGGGGGGTAGAGGCGGACCTGGAAAAAGTGCCCGAACCTACGAACCTGGTTCGGGGGAAGCTCCTGCCAGATTCATAGGAGCAATACATAAGGTTTGGGGAAATTTTATTAGGTTCGGGGGAAGGTTACAACTTTTTCCAGGTCCGGGTAGAGGGGACCTAGACAAGCATATTTCGAATAGGAATGGGGGGGCAGATGCACCGTTAAAGAGCTAGAACCCCTACTGTAGTGCAAGGGCGTTACAAAAGGCGGTTTTACTATGGCCCATATTACGATACAGTGCCAGGGATAACGAAAAAGAGGAAGGCCAGTCAAAAGATGGTTGGATGAGGTTGAAAAGGATCTTAAGATTCTAAAAGTCCATAATTGGAAGCAAAAAGCAAGAGACAGAAGGCTTTGGAGGAAAATTATTGGAGAGGCCATAGTCCAACATGGGCTGCAATGCCAAGGAGTTAGTTATATACAGCAGTATCCATACTACTTCTGCCATAAATTTGAACAAAATTGGACCACTTGTTAACCTGTGGGATGAGTTATAAAACATGCAATATTTGTTCCCTTTGAGTAATGGTATTTTTTGTTATTCTATTATGTTTTGTTTTGTAAATTGGGCTTTAGGAAAACCGCCTTTTATAACACCCTCTTACTACATTAGGGGTTCTAGCTATTTAATGGTGCATCTGCACCCCCAATTCCTATTCAAAATATGCTTGTCTAGGTCCCCTCTACCCCCTCAAAATTTGTACAGTGTTTCCAATCACCCTGTATAATGCTTAAGACTGAGTGATTTTTAATGTAATTAATCTTTGTGCTACACCAACATAATGTTTAAAACCCAATGTTTAAATAGAAAGTTAACCCATTTCACCAAATACCTGTGGAATGTGCTCCTTGATGATTTTAGTAACAGCATTGAATATATTCCGATCTTTCAGTGGAACATACAACCCAACAGATTTCAGTTCTGAAAGACAAAGAAAATAATTACTTCAATCAATTAAAGAAAAACACTTAAAAGAAATTTAATTTGGGTGGTAGGAAATAGTTTTGGGAGACAAAAGGAGAAAATCTGAGTAGTGACTCACACTACATGGAAAGAAATTTACTAGCTTACATTAGAAATTACATTTAAAAATGGAAGCTGATGTTCATAAACACATTTGTTGAATAGGCTAGGTCAGGGGTCGGCAACCTGCGGCTCGCCAGCCGCAAGCGGATCTTTCGATGTAAAGTTGCGGATCTCCAGTTCCATAGAAAAAATTAATAATTTACTAATCAAACTTTTAAAAAATCATAAAATATATTTTTAAGTTCTCAAGATGAGTCAAAATAAAAACTCTACTTTTAAGGATAAGAATTCCATATAATTTCTGGGGGAGAACTCCTTAACACTCATAAAAATTTTGGAATATGTGCGGATTTTCCTTGAAAATTCTGTGACTTATAAGGAGTGATCCTTATTTGGTCGTTATAGAAGTTCTAAAAACTAATTAAAGCACTATTTTTAGGAGCAAATTTTTGAAATTTTTCTGAAAATTTTTGAATTTTGCTGTTTATTATAACTACACTATTTTTCCTTAAAAGCTCTGCCACTTAAATAATGAGAGGTGCTCTTAAGGTGCAATCAAAAAAGGCAAAAATGAGCTAAAACGTGATTTTGAAGGGGAAATTTCCAAAAAAAATTTCTGGGGGAGGACCTCCCAGCCCCTATTATTTTTCCAGGAATTCACATCGTTTATACAAAATTCGGAAATTAAGTTCACTAAAATTAATTTACAATGTGTGCGTAAGTCATCTAAAACTTGATGTAAAAAGTACCCTACCCGAAAGGAAGAAAAATAGTGATTATAGTTGGGGAACATTTTCACCCAACAAAAAAAAATGTTGGGTAAAAATGCTCCCCAAGTAAAATCACCCTCCCAATCTAAAATCAAATAAATACTAAGCATATGCTTAGGCTTACCATACGTCCGGGATTACCCCGGACAGTCCGGGGTTTGTAGAGCTGTCCGGGGTCGCATAAATGTCCGGGGTTTCTTTCATTTAAGATAACCCAGAAATTTTTATGAAAAAATCCTGACCAATCTGTTTAAAATTGTTTTTTTTTACATTTTCTAAAGTCTGTACTGTACTACTCCAAATGAATTTTCAGTGAATTTTCTGATAAAAATTAGGTCAATCAAACAATTTTTGAAAAAGTAATGTTAAATGAAAATAAAAAATGTGATATTTCTAAATAACGTTTATTAGTTTGAATAGTGTTTTCTGAGTTTGTAATCTTTGGTTGTTTTATAGAGAACTTATTAAGAAATTTCAAAAATATGTCCTGGGTTGGACCAGAGAAAATATGGTAAGCCTACATATGCTATAACATTGAAGCAAAAAAAAAAATTAGTGTCTCTTTAAAAACTGGGAAATTTCGTTAACTGTTACTTTTGGCTCTTCCGTTTCAATAGGTTGCCGACCCCTGGGCTAGGTGGTACCATCTTATGGTTGAAATAACAAAAATTTAAAGTGAAGTTAAGGTATAAAAATTGAGCTGTCCCGTCATCCCCCACTCTCCCCTATATAATTAAACTATCTTAGCAAAATAATACACCAATGAATCTTTAATGAATACATAAATTGATCAAATATGTTTCCTTTTATGCATATTCTATTAAGTGGCTTTTTGTATCTGTTAACAGACTAAAATATGCATATTTGAATATGTCTATTAAGCAGATTTTCTAATAAACTGGTGTGTTTTAAAGGTAGAATCCACTGTACTAACAGCTCTATTATCATTGACATTATATTTGTACTAGAAGTAAACAAAGATTACAAAGGATAATTTTTAAAGTATTAATGAGATACCTAACATATCTTCAATCTTTACTTGTCTAGAAAAGAGGGGGCAAGATATTTAATACCATCTGCTGCAGTGTTCGTGGTGAACTGTTTTCAACCTGAGTCCCAGGGAAAAAACGGGGGTCCGAAAGATAAAAAAATCGAGTCCTTAAGATTTTTAAGGAAAGACGTGTTTTTAAATTAAAATAATTTACAATTTTGACAATTTTTTATGTTTGCACTATAGTATTTTCATCTTTTGAATCTGCCCCTTGCAAAGATATCATCACTAAATTACCTATCTTGGTTTCCCCCAATTATTTCTTAGACTTGTCTTTACTGTTTTTATTCAGGAGAGCCCTCTTTCAGCTACAGCAGAGCTTACTGAAATAACTAAGTTATTTAAGTCAGTTTAGCTAATTGGGAGAAATTGGAAATTCTCTCTGTAATTAAGATGCTCAATCTTTGGGCTGGGGTCCAAATACGGCCATGAATTTGTGTGGCCCACGAACTAATTTGAATTATTTTAAATAATTCCTACTTTTTTAATTCCCAGATTATTTCCTAGAAAAATCACGACTTCTCACCCAAGTTTGATTTTGCTAGGGGAGTGTTCCTTTCCTCCCGCGACTGCTTTCGTAAATGGCCACGGACGTCTCACGTTTTTATAGTGATGTAGAAAAAACAGCTTTAATGTGGTCAGAAGCCAACTAGTCCGATTTGCTACCAGAAGTATGGCCAAAATTGCGTTCCTTGTCCAAAAAAGTATTTTTTTGCGTCGTGTTCCTTTCTTCCCGCGACTGCTTTCGAAAATGTCCGCTCATGTCTCGCATTGTTATTGCGATGTAGAGAAAACAACCTTAACGTGGCAGAAGCCAACAGGTCCGATTAGCTTCCAGAAGTTCGGCCAAAATTGGCATTCCTTATCCAGATTCGTATTTTTTTGCGCCTTTTTTTCAAAATTTTACAGGTCCCAGGGACCGATATTTTGCCGGAATTGCGTCCCGCTTTTGCAAATTTGCCTAAAAAATCCGCTATAGCGAGTTAATGCAAAACCTGCTGCTGGCAATAAAGGCATAGTGAATCCTCTCGTGAGCAAACACCTTCAGTTTTGAGAAAATCTGGTCGTTAAGAAGGGTATTCCCCAGAAAGAGTGAAATAAAAGGAGATAATTTTATAAATCAATCAAAACTTTTTAAAAAAAACTATTATAGGTAAAAAAAAATCGAAAAAATTTATTTCTATACCATAATATAATACAAAATATAAAGTGAAAACATATTGAAGGGAAGGGAGAGTCCAGAGCAATAAAATCTTCAAAAGTAGCCATAACATTAGAGACTGTTTTAGAGCCACCAAACATTTCAAAACCATCCAATGGTGGGACAATTTTTAGAAAGTAATTGAATGGGTGTAACGAATTTATCAAAACTCTACTGAACGGGATACTATTTTCCAGCCTTAAAATTGCTGGAAACTTTTTTCAAGAAGTAATTGAGAAAACTGGTTGCTGGGAAGGTTATTACTGGTTGCTAATAGGGGTATTTTAACATTAGAAGAATAGAAGGGAAATCAGTCACTAAAAAAACTGGTTTACAGGGATGAGATTGACAAAAAAGCAAAAATTCGGAAAAACTGCGGGAACGAAATTTTGTGAAAAAAAAAACATCCTTTTAGTTTTATGGGTTCAATGTATCTTTTAAATAAATTTTTAGTTTGATTTTTGGCATATAAATGACAATAATACGAAAAATTGGGTATAATAAAGTTCCATGTACCAAAAGGGGGTCTGGGGGTCTCCCCAGAAAAATTTTGTAAATTTGATCCTAAAAATCAAGGTTTTAGCTTATTTTGGAACACCAGCAAAATTTTTTAAGTGAGGGCTTTGCCTCTCTTTATTCCTTTCGCGACGGGCGGCCCCTATCGAGCTGCTCCCACGGGCCGGGGGCACTTCCGAAAAAAGTTTTTGCCAAGTTTCAAAAAAAGCTTTCCGTAACCAGAGCTGTTGTACGATTTAGTAACACCGGACTTGTTGGCTTCGAACCACGGTCAAGTTGTTTTTTCTACATCGCAATAACAACGCGAGAAGAAGCCGACTTAAACCTGACGTCCGCGGCCTTCCACGAAAGCATCGCGGCATAAGCGGTACACTCCGCGAATTAAACAAAAACGAAACTTTCACGATTTTCAGCGAAAACTCGTGATTTTTCTTGAAAATAATCCGGAAAAATAAAATCTGAATTACAATTAGTTCGCGGGCCGCGAAACAATGAAAAAGCGGGACGTCTCGATTTTCTGCGGAAGAAACTCATGCCTGGAAGAAAGGTTCAACAATCCGACCTCCCTCAAACAAAACCATAGACCAATAGCAGGCCCAAATTCCACTCAACATTGATGTTTCCCCAGGTTGTCATACAGACTACGAGTTGACGAAACCATGAAAAATCGTACTTTGCATGGAGAAAAGGGAAGCAAATACATTTTTAAAGCGCAGAAATTTTCGAGACTTCATTTAATCCGTAATTTTTAATCGATGTCCGTAACACCGTAATTTTCTATCGAATCCGTAAATATTACGGTCAAATCGTAATACTTGGCACCTACTTGCGTCTAAGATGATGAACATCAGTAAAAAATCGTAGAAATTAAAATTGTGGTCTAAAATACCTAATTTTTACCATATGATCAGCATAACACATTCAAAGTAAATGCTGAAAAAATTGTACTGCTATCCCACTATTTTCTTTGAAAATTTTTAAAAACAAATAATGCTTAAAAATTAACAATTCCATATACCCAAGATGCATAAAACTGAGGAAAATGTCGTAAAATGAGGAGATATTTATCACAAGTAACTTATTCATGAAGATAAATAAAATTATTTAGAACAAAACCTATTTTCGACTTGCATTGTCCCTACTGACTATAGATTCTAAAATGGGACAGACAGATAGGGAGGTTTAGTTGATTAGTTTCAAAAGCATAAATATTTACTTACTTTCTTCAGCATGAAACTTCGTTAAGTCCAAAGATTTAAAATTCACATCATAACGAGAGCTCATGTAGGACTGAAAGATTTTAAAACCATTAGCAAAAATTTAAAAAACATTTGCTTTTCAAGCAGACTTGGATATTACCGCTCTTATTCATTCAACATTTTCAAGCCACTTCTCATACCATTAATAGTTTGGTTAAACAGTAAAATTTTAGAATCAGTTTTTACTCTTATTTCATTTAAATTTTACTTTTAAAGCTTTATTTATAGCATTAGCAAAGTTGGAAAATATCAAGATATTTGGAGAATAAAAAATAATTAAAATATTGGATAAATAAATACCAAAATATTGGATATTTTTTTATATAAATCAAATTTTTTTATATGTATCCAATATATTCGGATTTAAACAAAAAAAATACTATTTAAGGTCATTTTTAATTTAATACATTTTTAATTATTTAGGCCATTTTTGCTGATGATTGTGAAATAAACTAATCTAAATTTATGCATATGCATTTAATACGTAACGTGAGAAATATCTATATGGAACTCTCAAAACTTAAAGGAGCAATGAGACATGAATGAATAAGAAACATTTAAAACTCACTTTCAACAGCTCCAAGACTTCTGCATCCAAAGTGGGAGTAGGCAATCCATTAATACACTTTGACATCATTATTTGCATCTTTGAGGAAAAACAAGGTTGTTACAAAACAAGAATGGTTTCAACAAATACATTTCAATCCTAGACAAAAGTTGGCTAAAGCTCAGGATGGAATGGGGATTAAGATTTGGAAGGTGACCCTTTAAATTTACCAGAAAGTAGTTTTTGCAACTTTGTAATTTACTTAATATAGTATAAACACAAATCTGAAAATTGTTTAATTAGGTGAATAAATTTTTTAGGCTAACATTTCATTACCATTTTCTATAGCAAGAAAATTGAAAGTATATATATGTATATGTTACCGTGAATGACCGAAATTGGTGAATGTCAACAACCACCACCGGTGTATGTCGACAATCACAGATAAGCAGCGTTCGAAATTGTACTGGATTGCTGGTCCAGGACAACCAAAAAACGGCTCGGACCAGTGGAATCAGAAAATCACTGGTCCGCCGGACCAGTGGTGAAAAAATATCCCACCCTCCAGTTTAAGCCTGCAATTTCTCTTAGCTTGGAATCGGGAGAAAGGCAAAAAAAATAAATTTCATTAAATAAACCAGATTACAACCCAGTTTGTCAACTAACAATGTAAAACTAATTCGAAGTTATGTATTAATTTGTGTGCAATATATCATTTATTCAGGAAAAGTTCTTATTTTTTGCCAATTAGTGAAATTGTATCCAATTTGTATGAGAAATTTTATTTAATCAAGAAGATTATTGTATATTTGTATGTCAGTTAGTGGAAATATTATTTAATCAAAAAAGTTATTTAATTCATAAGATATTTTTTAAATAATTGATTATTTGGAGCTATTGCTTATTTCTCATAAATTTATTTTATTACTTATTTTATATAAATCTCATACTTACAGCTAGTAACTTATTATTGAATATGTATTAATTTTTAACATTACTCCCCTATTTGGTACTCACATTCAGTGGAATAGTTACTTAATAATAGTAATATTTAAACTGGTCCTTTTTAATTTGTCGGACCAGTAATTTTTGTTGCGGACCAGTAAGATTGGTGAAGCACTGGTCCGCAGGACCAGTGGATTTTTTTCCAATTTCTAACGCTGCAGATAAGCGACTATGTGGTTGTTGACATTCAACGGTGAATGTCGACATTCTCAAGATAACAGTCTTTCACCGTAACATATATACTGGGGCCGATTATTAGTTTCCTATGGAACAAAATAATGATTTCTGAAACTTTAAATTCATTCCAGACTTGCAACCACCAGAAATGAGCCATGAGATGATCAAGCTCTATTTTTGGTTTCTTTTTAACCCTCTACTGCCCATGGTAGCAAAATTGCTAACATAAGTTTAACTTCAATTTTCAGCATGTTTTTAAATTATTGCATCTTCACAGGTGCTGTTATTTATAAAGTTTAAATTTACTTTCCAGTTTCAAATATAAATTTAAAGAAACATTTTTTATTTGACCTTTAACTACATGAACGAGAAATTTTTTTCCATAGTTATTTCTGGTAGTGAACTGAACATCAAAGGACGACTTTAAAATAATGAAAATAAGTAACTTTTTCTTTCATATTTTGTTCATTTGGACCGAATATAGTAAGAAATGCCCATTTTCAGATTTTTCGAAAAATAATTTTTATGATTTTTTAACTGGCAACTTTTCTTGCCAACCGTCCTTAGTGGGGTCCAAACTCTGACAAATGAAAAGTCGAAAAAACTAATTAGAATGTTAACGATTTTTATAATAAAATGTTTTCATACATAATTTAAAGAAATAATACAAAAATAAAAGTGAATGGGGACTATACTGCTGATAGGGGGACCAAGAAAGGGTATTTCACCCCTAATGAATAGGGCCTGTTCAGTTCTAAATATTGATATTCACCTAATTTCAAGCTTTAAGAATAGCCGAACTAGTACTTTTTAAGTCGGAACCCTTAGATTTCAGCACTTTAGCTAACTTTCAGGTTAAAATAGTTTTATTTATATCTCCCAGTCTGAGACATAGGGACTTTTTTACCTGCCAGTCTTATATATTCTCAACTTTCGTTTCTTTATACATTTGGTTAATTTTTGCCTTCCGAAGCTTTTTCTCTTATTGGAATTCTACGTTCTTGTTAGTCATTCTCTATCAAAAAGTCATCATAATTACAATATTCATCTTTATGGCTCCAGATTTCGCATATTCCCCACAGAAAATGTTGAAGATTACTCATCATTTCGATAAAAACTAGGTATTGGCCCATTCAAAATGGGCTAAATAACTCCAGTGATATTTTATTTTATTTTTTGACTACTGTAAGTTTCCAGAAAACCCTTTCAAGGAAAATAAATGTATCCAGAAATGATTTAGTATGAGATTGAATCAATAAATATGTTAGGAATCGGTAAAAATCTAAAATCTATAAAAAAACCACTAAAATTATGATCCAAGGGATGCACTTCATCATGCTAAAGTATCAATAAGATCTACATTTATGATACGAACTAAAAAAAGCATTCATATAATTAATTTGCAAAAGCTTGTTTAGACCACACATCGGACGATTGGCAAAAAAAGTTGCCAGTAGAAGAAAACTCTTGCTATTGGCAATTTAAATACCCTCATTCCAACTGTAATTGGTAATAATATTTAGAATGGGATCTTGTGAATATGCTGTAATAGAAACAAGTCACAAAAATAACCAAAACATTAGATTATTTTGGCGTTTTCCAAATGATCTCTCAGCTATCTCCAAAATGTAGTGAAACGCTCTCATTCTATTAGCGATTTTACCTCCAAAATGGCATTGAAGGTATAAATTTCTATTTTTATCTGAATAAATACATTCTTCAGAAGCTGTTAACATGTATTTAAACTTTTAATGTCCTCTATTAGAGTCAGTAAAAAATTAAATGTCCCTTGGCAACTTTTCTTACCAATCGTCCTTAATGGGTTAATGTAATACAAATGTACCAGAAAGACATTCTTTCGCTTAACAATTTTTTTAAAAAGCTTCAAGATTTCCCTACCTTGAATCCTTCTGGTGTGGTAAATCTCCTATTCAAATCTCTGATTTCACGTCCAGCTTCATTACTCTCAACGTAGAACTCAGCAGCGGTTCCCTCAAAACGAAACTAAGCGCAAAGAAAAACAATTAGAATCAAAGTTAACCCAGCTCCTGTGGCCTCTTACTAAGATTTCAAAACTCACATTAAGTGGAATGAATGGGTTTCTCTCCATGTTGGACTTAATAGTGCTGACGATGTAATCTTTTCCAAGCTTCCTTCCAAATGGAATCTAAAAAACCCACATTTATATTAAATTCCCAGATACCTAACTCTAAGCTTGAGTTGAAAGTTACTGTATTAAAATATCTGCAAATAATCAAATTTTTATTAGTTAGTGTATTTTATTTTGCAACTGGGTTACCACATCAGAACTAGTTATTTTTAAAATATCTTTTTGTTGCAGGCATCAAATCCCATCGAGATGGGATTTGAGATCAAAGAAAATTTCTAGTACATATTTTCATATATGAGTGGGGTAAAACTTTCCCCAATAAATCAGTTAGCCTAGTATGGACATGAAAATTTGGTAAATCATGAATACTTGCCAAAACAAAAACCAAAGCAATGTTTACAAAATATTTTCTGGTATTAATTCTGTATTTAGCCTCAACAAAATAATATTTCCTTGGTATGGTATGGCAAAAAGTTAGTTTATGAGGCAAGAGGATGCATCAGTTTATACTCTACAGCAGCGTTTCTCAAGCTTTTTACTCTCACGGAACCCTTTTGATAATGTCCACGTTCCGAGGAACCCTAGCGTCCATACAACAGTGGGGTATATAGAAATTTATTTCGGAAGGGACCCCAAATTATTACTCAAACCCTCCAATGCATATTTAAAATAGGTTTAACGTAGCATGAAATTTGCATCCAAGAGAACTTACAGTATAATAAAAATTGTATTTAGTAAAGTTCCAAGTAGGAAGGGGGGTTAGGGGTCCTCCCCTAGAACATTTTTAGAAATTTGACCCTCAAAACTAGCTTTTAACTCGTTTTTGGTACATTTAGTTCAAATTACGGACATGCATATTTAGGTAGAATTTTAATTTTCCTGAAAGTATAAGAAAAAATTGAAAATAATACAATTTCATGTACTAAAGAGGGGGGGTTGGGGGCCCTCCCCCAGAAATTTTTTTTTAAACTTGACCCTAAATAACAGGGTTTTACAGTGTTTTAGTATGCCTAGTCCGAATTTCGGGGAAAGGCAGGGCCCCCCCTTATATACTCCACTCCACTGCCATGCAACAACATTTTTTCTTGCCATTCTGTCCTCCCTCAGAATTTATTTTGAAAATTTCCCTTTTAACTAGTGTTTTATCTCCTTTCAAACTTTTTCTCCTGTGGAACACCCAAGGAGAAAAAACTTCTTGAGACAGCAGAATGTGCAAGGGACACTCGCTGTTTAACAGACGTCAAAATTTTAGATAGAGGTTTGGGAGTTCTCCTTAGAAATTTTTCGAAATTTCCCCTAAAGTAGAGTTTCAGTGTATTTTAAGACCCTTTGGGTTACATCTGAAAAGAACAGTTCCTTGTAAAACACAGAATTTTCAAGGGGAAAAATATAAGTAGCGCAAAAATTTCAAGGGGGACAGGGGTCCTCCCCCAGAAACTTATTTTGAAATTCCCCTACCAACTATAGTGTTTATCTTCTTTTCTAACTCTTTGTGGAACACTCAAAAGCTACAGAAAAAAATTGTTCAACGGAAAAACACTAGCTCAAATTCGGCTGGCTGATGGTGATGGCTAATTTTTTACGGTTATTCTAAAATATAAACCTGAACAAAAAAAAGATTTTCAGATCCCTCGCGGAACCCTTGAGGAAGCCTAGCGGAACCCCGGTTGAGAAACGCTGCTTTACAGTCCACACCAAAGTTTTTATGATCTAAGCAGATTTTAGAACGTACTACTATTACAGGGATGCAGAATATGTCCTATCCGGCAATCAAGGATCGGGGGAAATTTTGTGGAAAAGTATTTGATAAGTACTATTGAATTGAATTTCAGTACAGTAATAAAAATTTGCGTGGCGATTCGTGTCATTATACTTTTTAACAGATTTTTGATACTGACGATAATTCAGAATTTTTGAAGGTCTTTATCATTTTTTAAAATTTTGTGGAAATTTTTGAATGGATTGGGGGAAATCTTGAAGATAAAAACATTTTCTGCATCCCTGCTACTATATTAACCCTAACATCTGAAAAACTATAAATTTTTATGAAGGAATATAAATTATTTACAGTGATTTTTACGCATGTTCCTGATTCATGTGGGATATTTCTGTGGTTTTTCGACTTGTGACCTAAAGAAATAAAACACATTATTTATTATTGACATAAGCTTAATAAATAAAAAGGCAAAGGCCTATCCACAACCTTAATGGTAATGTAAGGCTACTACTCGTCAAAAGAAATTAACTTAATACTAACAAGTAGGACAGGATAAAAACATTTTAAAATGTTCCCCCACCCTCAGATCCAATCACATTTTTAAATTAAATTTTGTAAAAATTAAATAATGAAGGGAAATATTTTATGATAAAGAAGGTAAATTGTAATTGCAAAACATTAAGTATTAACTTCATTTCATAAAATGATCCATAATTACTATATATGCTTTAATCGTCACTAGATAAATAAAATAGGCGGCCCACAACTAGTCCATTTCCCAATGAATTCTATTGCGTTGCCATGGTGACAAACCGCCAATTTTAATTACACAGACTATAGCTAGGAAACCTTACAAACATTTAACTCTTTTAAAAACAAAAGATACTTTTTCTAAACCAGCAGTTGAGCATTAGGGTCATGGAAAGTCATGTTAAAAATTGAGTCTAAATATATTTCAGGGGCATTTCACGGTATTTCTAGAGTCTGTAACATTTAATTTTTTTGAAGTTGTATGAATTCGAAATGTTTCCAAATTTTCATTTCTGATACTAAACAACACTATTTATATGTATAACATTAGCGTAGAAAAAAAAATAAAACTTTTTTATGTAGCATACTAGAAGTTACAGACTCTACAAATACCAGTTCACTATTTTTCAATAAATTGACCAAAATTGCTTAGATAAAAGATAGCGTACAATTATTACACCACAAAATTGGTTTCATATTTTTATTACCATTCATTTCAGAGTAACAACTTTTAACCTGCAAAAATTTAACTAAAAAAATTAAAATTGCATTATGCTTTTTATTTTCTTAATGAATCATTTTTACCAGAATTCAGATTTGAAACGGATTTCAATCTAAAGAAAAAAATTAAGAAAATTTTAGTTGTTTAACACCCCCTAAAATTTAGTTGAAGAACAATTAACTCATGAAAAGTTCATAACATTCTTTGAATATGTTTACGATTCAGAGCCAATAAAAATATTTATTTGTATTCAAGAAAATACATATATTGGTGATTATTCATTAAAGATTGTGGTGATGGAAGATTCATGATGGTTATTCAATTTCCTAATTAAGTAAAGTCTGTTTATCATTCAATAAATTCTTTCTTCCTCAATCAATTATTTTAAATGTTTTTACAGGGTGTCCAGAAAAGAACTCCCAGTTTTTAAAACTGAATATCTCTGGAAAAAATAAAAATATAAAACCAACCGTATAGTTCTTGAGGAAGCTTTGATTTTTCTCGTGGTAAATTTGAAATACTTATTTACTTTTAGCATTAACAAATGGCAGCACGTTGAAAATGCTGCCAAAAGCAGGATGAGTTTGTCCCAAGATGAAAAAAGAGGGAAAAAGCGTGAGAGCTAATTTTATACTAATAAATATTGAACGCAGAGAAAGATAAAAACGTAAAGTAAAATTAGATTTAATGATGTAAATTTAGACAGAAATCGTTTGCAAAAACTTCTTTCAGACAACAGATTTGAAAAATAAATAAAACGCGCTACTCAAGCGCGTGATGTAAGTTGTGTTACATTGGAGAGTGAACTAGTAAAACCAAACAATCAACATATACAATTAATTTTTAGCCTGAAGCGAATAATTTTAACAATAAAAAATTTTTAATTCATTTTATATTTTGGGGGATTTTAATAACTTTAAACTTGCAAAAAACTAGTCATTATTATTAGCCAGATTATCACTACACACGGAATGCATATTTCAAGTAATCTGCATTTAAAAATAACCAAAATGAAACCAAAAGCAAATAGAATGGAAAAAGTGGAACATTGCGATTCCGCGGAAGAAACTCATGCCTGGCAAAAGTAATTCTAAAACTGAGTGTAGAATATATTGATTCTTTGATCATTCTTAAGATCAATTCTTTGTTTTGAGATGGAAATTTTCCATGTTCCGTGATTGATTGAAGTCAAATTGTTTAAGAGAGGGGCCATCCCTTTTAATGTTTAGGTACTAGCAAATAAGGTTGTTTGTTAAAGGTTTTGCTTTAAGGATTAAACATCCATTTAACACACAACCTTATTTCCTAGCGAAATGTAAAAGAAATAACACCTAAACAATTTGACATAAAGAACAAGAAATATTTCATTTGGAAAATTTCAATCTCAATCAGGGATATGTCCAGACTTTTCATGAAGGGTCAGATTTTTTTTGTAAAACTTGTGAAAATCTACTTATAATTTTGTGAATTTTAGTTTTAAATTAGATTTTTTTCAGCCAGGAGCCTGTTTTTGTGAAAATCACCTCACAAATTTGCAGTATTGTGAAAAATAGTGTCCATTTAAAGGCCAAATACTTTGTGAAGGGTCCATTCTTAAGGAAAAATACATTGTGAAGGGCCCATTTTCACAATGTAACCTTATGTGAAGGGTCTGAAAACAGACTCAAATTTCTTCTTAACAGACCCCTGTCAATACAAAGAATAATTGATATACTACATTAGTTTTATAATTACTTTGCCATTGTTTCAATTGAGCCATTGTTTCAATGCCATTTGTTAACTTAAAAAGTAACTAAATTTTTAAAATTTTATGAGAATGATATAGCATTGGGTTTTATACTTTATCTGTTTTTGTTCTAGATATATTCAATTCAAAAAACCGGGAGCTATTTTCTGAACACCCTGTATATTTAGTTCTTATGTTTATCACAATTAATTTTTGTTACTGATTAGATAAACAATAAATGGGGCTTATTTTTATTCTCATTAAGTAATTGAAAATATTCTAATAAAGTAGGTTAAACATGTATGCCAACTTTCATGGTGAGAATGGAGAAGGATTAAGTGCAAGTCTTAAAAAACTTTTCACCCTTTAGTGCACAGCTTATCATACATGCAAAGCGATGTATCCAAGCTAATTCTCCCCCTCCTCCTTTTAAACTTAGATGCTCAAATGCACGGTTTACCACATCTGTAAAGCAGTGTTTTCAAATGTATGGCATGAGTTTGCTAATTTATGGCTTTACACTCAAGTAATAAGGCCAACAGTATTGAAGATCGCGGAAATCACAGATTACCGATTTCGGGCTAATTTGATTGCAATTAAAAGTTAGTAAAAAAGTTCAGATAGATGTGATAATTTTTTATATCAAAATTTGGACCTTTCTTGTCATATATTTGGCTTTGAATCTTCAAAGTTAGTATTTCTTGATTCTCTAGGGCCGAATTTAACCACTTATCATATCTGCTAAGTTGCGCATTTAGATTGCTTTTCACATTTCATTTTTAGATATTTGTCTCAATGTTTCTATGGATCTATTTCATTATTTTAGGCAAATTTTACATGGTTTATGGGTTGTATCGTTGGTATATATTTTTTAATACCGATATTAGTTTTCTTGAGGGGGGATAAGATTTTTGTGAGAACTTTTAATTTGTTTCCTTTTATAAAAAATTTAGTTAATTAAAAATTTTAATTTTTTACCAACATTTGTTAACAAGTTCCAGAGGGGGTATGAGCGTCAGCCCCTCTGGATCCACCAGTGTAAGAAATATATAGTTATTAACTCATTATCGCCCAGCCAGGGGGCATATTTCTAGAACACTAGACATAGTGTGAAAGATGCACTTTTAAATGACCTTGGATTTATCCCATGAGAAAGAAACTTCACACGTGGCAAGACAAAACATTCCTTCAGAGGTTATGAGGTTTCTTTTCAAGTTATGATTTTTTTATATTTTTTCTCTTTTTTTATTCTGCTATAGTGATGATAGCAGTGCGTTTGTCTGAGGCTGATGGTTTCGTTTTGATGTGTTTTTGTGTGTGTAAAGAAGAGCAAATTGACTCTGGGTGGTTTATTGGGTTTTATTTTTTATCAATGTAGCTATAATACTGTGTTATAACGTGGTTATTCTGAAAAAATTAATATTTTTAGTAAAATTACAGGTAGAAATGTAGATAAATGCTGGGCGTTGGATCCACGTTTCTGCTAACTGTTAGTGAACAGAATATTAGGAAAAATACAGGATTTAATATCCCTAAGTTCGCATTAAACAGATTACAGTTTAGTTTTCTCATAAAAAATCCGATAGACTTGTTTCAAAATCCCTCAAAAATTGACCCTGACAACCGAAAAAAAGCCAGACCTCGATGTACAGACAGGTCTTAAGTCTAAAATTAATATAAAAGTAGTATAAATAAAGATAATAAGTGATTAAAAGCTTTAAACAAGTTGAAATAAGTATTTTTGTGCTTAAATAAAAAGGTTTCATTCTGACTGCATTGTTTTTAATTGTGTGTTCAAAATAGACCTAAATGCGCAGCTTTGCATATATGCAAAGACTAAATAATTGCCGATAATTAAAAAAATAATTAAGAGGGAATTTTTTTAGTATTTTTCCTAGTGTTTGGGGCTCATAAGTAATCAACAAAAAAATATTGACATTAATTGGAAAATGTGCGCACTAAAGGGTTAAATATATATAGGTACGAAATTATTTTAACAATGGAGAAAAATTACCATCAAGGGAAAAATAAAGTAAAAAAGGCACAAAACGAACATACCACCCTTCTTTTTACTATGCTTATTTCTACCATGCTGGCTTCTTGATGAATATGGATTGCTAGATGAAAAAGCAGGGCCGGTAAATATCATGGTATTTAATATAAATATCAAAACATACAATTTTGTCTCTGCTTAATATCGTTACCACCACGCCAAAAACATGAATCTTCTATAAGTTATGGGCTCAAGTCTAGAAGTGGTTTCAGTCCCCAAGCGAAGTAGTAATGCCAATATGCGCCTAAGTATCAAAGTGAAGATGGCGACAAAAAATTCACCAAGAGGCGCCAACCCAAACCCACTTTTAGGATTTTACCTTATTACAAATGCAGATTCACGTTTTTGGGGTGGTGGTGGTAACGATATGATTGCTTTGGCAGAGTTGGTTGACTGATTTAACAATAATAATAAATAGATAAGTTGGTACTCCTCTAGAATACCGGCGCAAATCACGCCGAGCAGATTTTTTGGCGACAGCTGCTCACCCATGACCTTCCGAAACAGAAACAAGGGTTACCAGAAGCGGTTGCATCATTATTGGCGACTTTATCGCCAATAATGATTCTGGAGTAGTACCGATAAGCCTTATCTATCCAGTACTTTATCATTACCTACTGTGACAAATGATGTGCACAAACACAGAATTTTTTTTGTCTGATAGTGGATGTTATCTGCAAATTAACATAACATGTAAGGGAATCGATTGGATGGAAAACAGCTGAAATTTTTCATCTGAAGCTTTAATTTTAAAAAAAAGTGGAGAATTATAGTGATGTAAGTGCAAAGGGGGGCCTGGGGATCCTCCCCCAGAAATTCTTTTGAAATTTGACCCTAAAAAACAAGTCTTTAACTTGTTTTGGACACCTAGTTAAATTTTTTTTGTGGTGGGTCCCCTGGCATCTCTCGTGATATCATAGTTCAATCACATTTTTTTGAGCAGTTAGGAGCAAAAAAGGAAATTTTGATGATTTTGGAGCAGATTGGAGCAATAAATCAATTTTGGATTCCCAGATTTTCCACCCATGTATTTAGCTTTAGAACTCAATTTAGAAAATAATAAACATTTTAAGAGCTGAAATTACATAACCATCCTTACTCAGACTAATCAGTTTTATGTAATCAGAGGTTCATCCAGGTTTTTCTGCCAGGGCCCTCTTTTAGGAATTTTGTGAAAAGTAAATGGAATTTTGAGAAAAATCAAATGTTTTAGGACTAAGAACTGGCAAATTCTATTCCAGAATGATAGAATTCTATTTGATAAACCCTTTTCACACCACTTTTGATGTTTGGACTTAGTTAGGTGTTAGTTTTCAGGAATTGAAATTTTGAGAAGTGTCCCATAATGGCCCCATTTTCTTTCTAGATGAACCCCTGCTAATTAAATCAAAATTTATTTTTACTAATATACATAGTTAAGGTCAAAACAAAAAATATAAGGGAAAATGACAAAAATACACGTATGAGAAACCAAGGAGTCAAATTGACTCTTACAGGCGACCGAAAATTATACATCAATGGGTTTTCAAGAAAAAGAAAAGATAGAAAGAAAGGAAGAAAAGAAGTTTAGATTAATAATTAATAAAATACGGGTAATCTCAAAGCATAAATCTAATAATGATTATAAATGATGGGGAGGTGCTGTAGGGTGAGCTTCAGATTATTTTATTTAGTGAGCATATATTTTAAAAATATTGTTCAATGTCAACTATTGAGTATACAAATAATTTTAAAAGCTTTTTAAATTTTAGAGATTTTTCTGATTTAATGTGATTAGGCAAGCTATTGACTAGTTTTGGGGATAAATAAATGCCAGAATCAAACAATTTTGCTAGTTTTAAAAGGAAATTACATTAACTTTCAATTTGCACTGGGAATTATACAACCTCCCATGCCCCACTTATAAAAAACCCTAGCTCGTTAGGGGTGCATTTCCGATCCCCCTTTCCTAGGTGATTCCGAGTCGCTAAGGTGTGCCCTACCCCTCCTAAAGGTTACAAACTATTTATCTGAAACACCCTGTATAAAAGTTCTACAACTTATTTGAAACCTAATACTCAGGTTGAATAACCGTCACCATTTTACAAGGATAGTGTTTCAGATGAACTACTAAAAAGTTCATTTAAGTAAGTTTATAAAGAAGTGGGAAATCTTTAAGAAAAAAACTGAAAATTTTTATTCCTGACCTGATCAAAGAAATAGTTAAGGTATCATAAGTTTCTAATTATCATCTCTGACAATACCTACTAAGGATATAAGATTTTTTTAGTAATATTGGTTCCTGACCTTATAAAGCATTTTTTATGTATGCATGTAATATATAGGGAAGAATCAGTTTCATTCATGTACTTACTATCTGCGATCGGCTCCTGAGCCTTGAGGGCCACTCATTTCTACATCTTCATTGATATCTACAAGGCGGGATTTGCCACTCTTTCGATAACCTGAAATTAAAATTTCATTTCTTAAGATTGATCACAACAAAATATTAAAATACTATATACATGTGATAACACAGACAAAAAATTGGCGGAAAATATTAAAAAAAATTTTTTGATGGCACCTAAATTTTTCTTCATTTTAAGTAGAGGGGGTCCATCGGCTTTTACTTCCCGAGATCTAGGATTCGATATGCTAGATTCATATTTTTTAGCTTAAATCTTAACTGATTTTCATATTGCTTCGTTATTTTTTAATTTTTTTTATTTTTCTTAAAATTCAGTACAAGGCCCCACTAGCGCTCATAGTTTTCCTTTTCAGTATAAAATTATTGGAAAATAAGAAAGTGGAATTTCAGTTTTGCAAATCGAATTGTCGGATTTAATTTTGCTAAGCAAATTGGCGGATTTCTGCCAATTGGCGGAAGAATCACATGTATGAATACTAAGTTTTCCCAGATGCAATTGCTCTGCTGAATACCCTTAACAAATAAATATGGCACATTGGAAGAACTAGCCAGGCCAGTTCCTAAAATGTAGCTGTATCAGACCCACAGTTGTTTTAAAGGATTAGCAGTCAGCCTCCAATACATATAAATATATGATGAAAATAATGCAAGAAAAAAAAATGTTGTAAAACTTGGATTATTTGAACAGGTAATAAACAATTTTAAACAAGTTTTCTAACAGAATTTATTTGCTATTAATTAATACTGTCTAGCCCAGTGTTTCCCCACCTTTTTTAATCCATGCCCCACCAAAGCCTTTCTAAATTTTCCATGCCCCCCAGGTCTTAGTGGCAGGGCCGCCGATAGGGGGGGGCAAAAGGGGCACTTTTCCCCGGGCCCGGGGATTTTCCCAGACCTATAGGGGCCCGTAAAGAATCTCCATCTTGGGATACACTACTAAACGTTTTGAAACAAGAATACCCATTCATAGATTTTTCTCCCAACTACCCCTTCTTCCTGAGAACGGGCCCCGGGCCCCCTCCTCCCTGGCATGCAATCTCCAGCGTTTCCTAACTAAGATAATTACCACCACTACCACACACACGCTGCAACACATTCCAAGAATTGTCACAAGATAAGGGCCCGAACCGGACACCCCCCAACCCTATTTGCGGAAAGGTCTTTCGTTAGCCAGAACAAACAGGAAATGAGGCCCCTTTTCCTCCCCTTGACCAAATGGAAAATACCACAGAGGACAGCGGAAATAATTTTAGTTTCAAGCCATTTACCCATGCAGACCAGGTGGATGAACTTGTAGAAAGCGTTAGTTAAACGTGTATTCTGTTTATAAAAATCGTCAATTTTTTTTAAACCAATTAAGTTTTTCCCGATTGTTTGAAAGTTACCGTACTTGAAAAAGTTGGTAACGTTAGTCTTCTAAGATGACCGTACCGTAGGTCTAGGTGAGTATTCTATTCATTTTTTATATAATAGAAATTTCAGCTACCAAATACATTTGAAAGTATTATACATCTTTTTATTTTTCTAGTTGTTTCTGTCTCTTGTTTTACATATGCTGGAGGGTTGTTGTTTGTTTAATTTTCTTTAAAAAAATTGAAGTTTTCGATAATGAAAAGTTTTGTAAACCATAAAAAAATTTACTTAGAGAACAAGAAAATATATTCCATTATTAAATGAAAATAAAATACAGTCGAATCCGCTTAATGTGATCACGGTTAATGTTATCAATCGGATAATGTTATCGAAATCGACAGGTCCCGATCATTCCTATTTAATTTAATGTAAAATACATCGTTTAATGTGATCAACTATGAATCATAACTCCGCTTAATATTATCAAAATTTGTCCATATCCCCTTTAAAACGACCGCTTTTGAGTTCAAGATTCATTTTGAAGGTCAATTTTTACAAGTAAACATGTGCTCCATGAGAACATCTGGCGATTCTTTTTTCAGAAACTCAGTATGAGTAAGAAAAATAAAACATATTGAAGGAAAACCATAGAGAAAACGGTTATGGGGGGGGGTCCGAATTGTGATTGGTTAAAGAAACACTGAGATCCACGTTTTGCAGATGTTTCTAATAAGATATTTTTATTTTCTCTTGTTTACTGGAATTCAGATTATGTAAATGGAGCGGAAAGAGAGAGACCTTTCTATAAAAATACAAAGTAAGCGATTATTTTAATTTCAATAACTGAACTACTCTTATATTTTCCCCTTAAAAATTTATTACTATTACATTATTTTGATTTTAAAGCAAACAATCTAGTTACACTGTTTGCTGTTTTTTTTATACGAGATCGCTTATTGTTATCGATCGGATAATGTTATCAGTTTAGTCTCGGACAATTGCGATCACATTAAGCGGACTCGACTGTATAAGAATCAGTTGAAAGAGTATACGGATTTTGCATTACACTAGTTGTTTTTGTCTCATGTTTTGTATAATGTTGGTGTTGGGGGGTTTTAAGGGCATTGCTATTTGCTTAATTTTCTTTTAAAAAAAATGAAAATTTTCGATGATGAAAAAATTTAAATCATTAAAACAAGAAAATTTATTACAATATTAAATAAAAATAAAATTTAAGAATAAAGGATTTTAAATTTTGTTAAAAAGTAATGTATATTGTCTGTGTCATTTAACAGGCTGTCCCAAAATTAAATAATATACTCTTACAAAATTAATAAAAAATAAAGGAGATAAAAACATACGGTTTGTTGACTAGCCTGGGAGTTTTTTATACGAAATTTCATACTCCACACCCACAGAGACTTAAAAAATTAAGGGTTTAGGAATGCTACAATTTAAATGTTTCTTATTCACAAATCTATTAAGCTTAATTTGCCAAATTGCTTTAAAATACGCAAAATACGCCAAGAGCTTTACTACGCTCAGTTTTACAGGGTAAAAAAGCATGACAAATTGGGTAAAAAACACCAACAATCTATGTGTTTGAGGGTTCCCCCTTGAACCCCGTTCTAGCAGTGGCGGATCTACGGGGGGGGGGGGCTTTCGGGCTGAAGCCCCCCCAAACGTTTAATATTTTACTAAGTTTGTCAAAACGCAAAAAATCTATATCCGAAATTCGAATGAGGTGTACCAAAACGAGTTGAAAAAGTGGGGTTTTTGACTTAAATTTCCAAAAATTTTCTGGGGGAGAACCCCCAGACCCCCCTTTTAGTAGGATAACTCACTACCCTTTACGTATTATCATAAACAAGAAAACTCAATTGCATTATGAAAATTCTTAGCCCCCCCAAACCCAAATCCTGGATCCGCCATTGCGTGCTAGATGGGTCATTTGTTAACTAATTGAGCCATCCATCCTGATCCTGAGTGTTCTTTAGGGTCATAAAACTAAGGGTGGTAACAATTTAAATTGGATCTAGGTAAGGGGCTTGGACTGGGGGGCCCGCTTCTCAACTTTGTCCCCGGGCCCGGCTTGGCTCTCGGCGGCCCTGCTTAGTGGCATATATCAGGGATTTGTCCAGACTTTTTGTGAAGGGTCCAATTTTTGTAAAAATTGTGAAAATCTACTTATAAATTTGTGAATTTTAGTTGGTGTTAAATTAGTTTTTTACAGCCAGGAGCCTGTTTTTGTGAAAATAAGCTCACAAATTTGCAGTATTGTGAAAAATACATTGTGAAGGATCCGTTTCCAAGGTAAAATACTTTGTAAAGGGTTCGTTATTAAATGAAACCTTTTATGAAGGGTCTAAAAATTGACTCAAATTTCTTCTAAACAGACCCCTGCATATATAGAAATATATTTTGGGAGGGCCCAAAATTATTTCTCAGCCCTTCCCCCCATAGTCCAATGAAGCTTTTCAGAACATTTTAAGGCAGAATTGCCCAGATCATGGCAACCCTTCCGCAACGCTCCTGTGCTGTGTCATCTCCTTTGTTTTCTCCTTCTCGAGCCTTCTAAGGGTCATTCCATGTGAAATCAACCAATTAAAATGCAATTTTTGCAGGTGATGTCTCAGATTTTCTTGAAATTTACAATATGCGTTGTACACACTTAGTGTTGTAAAACTGTAAAGTTTCATATTTTTCTAATGATTTTTTCCAGAGATATGGCCTTTCAAAACTTAAATTTAAATATTTAAAAATAGGTATAATTGATTTTCTTTTTAAAAATATATTATTTCAAACACACTTTCAGCAACATATGGGCCAAATTTCAAGATGGTATCTTCATGGGTTTAGAGAGAAAAAAATGTTTCCTACCATAATGTGCTCTTAAATTTGGGAAAAAACACATATTTTGAGCTAGTAAAAAGCATTTTACCTACAAATACTACCAATTGATTTGGGAATATTGATATTTATGCATAATTTACTTACTTACATTTTAAAATATTTAAATTTTTAAATTTTTAAAAATTTAATTTGAAAATTAAATTTTATTTTGAAAAATAAAATTTATTTCTAATTAAAATTTTTTAATTTATAAGAAAATGTTCAACATAATACTATTACTTTATCTAGTAACAAAGGATTGCAGAAAGTTCTAAAATTTTTAAAAAGTAGAAGATTAAGATGGAAGGAGCTCTAAATAAAATTTATTGTCAGAAATGAAACCATAAAAAGGAATCATGGAATAATTTTGTCAGAAAAATCTTTTTTAATAATGTATAGGTATAAAATTACAAATTACACATACCCGTGGAATGTGTATCAGAAAAGGAGAACAGTCTTGTAAGTATTTATTCTTTATTCAAAGGTAAATAAATTTAAAATAGACAACAAATTGAACTGTTGCCATAGCATTGTTCCTGTGGAAACCTTGTATAAAACCATCTTGTAAAACAAATTAATAATTTTCAGCAAAGTCTAAAATTTTGACAGCTTCTATTTTATTTACTCCTATCTTAATTTCTTTTCAATGGTCAGTAAAAAATTTACCATCCCAGGGGTGCATCTAGAAAGAAATTGGGGCCGAAAACGGCCCCTTCACAAAAATCGGACCCTCAAAAACAGCCCCTTCACAAAATTCTGACCCTCAAAAACGGCCCCTTCACAAAATTCCGATCCTCAAAAACAGGCCCTTCACAAAATTCCGGTTCCCAAAAACAGACTTTAATCAAGCTATGCACTCCCCAAGTGCAATTTTATTTAGAAAAATAATATATTTACAGAAATGGGACCTTATTTTAGAATGAAAAATTATTTTTCACAAAATTCATTTCCATTTTTCACAAAATTCAATTCCGTTTTAAAATTCCCAAAAACGGCTCCTGGCAAAAAATTCTGGATGAACCCCTGCATCCATCTCTTTTTTTATGTCAGCAACATCGAGTATATTGAAGAAGAAAAGTCATTAAAAACAAGATTCGAAAAAGCCATAACAGTTGTTTGAACACAACAATACCATGCTTTTATACCTTTGAATTAAGAATAAATACTAACAAGACTGTTCTCCTTTTCTGATACACATCACACGCATGTGATCAAGTTCTTGTGAGGAATTGAAGAGATTGTTGGGTATGTTGCCTGTGACAATGAATAGTGGATGGGATGCGTTTTGTCAAAAGACCAGTCAGAAGAAGTTGAAATTTCTTTTTTATATCCCTGTGGACCATCACCATCATGTTCTTATCCAGGAAAACCAAATATTTTGACTGTACCTAAAATCTTTATATAGTGTAATTTACATCCAACAACTGCAACGGGTAGAACATATCCAAGTTCCTAAGTTTTTGCAAAAGTCTGTTGTAAAATTTTTCTAAAATCTGAACTTGTGTAATTCATAATAAGAATTCAAGAACTTAATTAAGTAGTAATAGGTGTACATAAATTGAAATTTTATACCTATACATTATTAAATAAGATTTTTCAGACAAAATTATTGCATGATTGCTTTTTATGCTTTCATTTCTGACAATGAATTTCATTTAGAGCTCTTCCATCTTAATCTTCTACTTTTTAAAATTCTAGAACTTGTTACAATCCTTTGTTACTAGATAAAGTAATAGAAGTATTATGTTGAACATTTTCTAATAAATTAACTAATTTTAATTAGAAATAAATTTTATTTTTCAAATTTTAAATTTAAAAAATTTAACTTTTAAAAAATTAAAATATTTTAAAATGTAAGTAAGTGTAAATTATGCATAAATATCAATATTCCCAAATCAATTGGTAGTATTTGTAGGTAAAATGCTTTTTACTAGCTCAAAATATGTTTTTTCCCAAATTTAAGGGCACATTATGGTAGAAAACATTTTTTTCTCTCTGAACCCATGAAGATACCATCATGAAATTTGGCCCATATGTTGCTGAAAGTGTGTTTGAAATAATATATTTTAAAAAAGAAAATCAATTATACCTATTTTTAAATATTAAAATTTTTTTGAAAAATTTAAAAAATTTTAAAAATCTATATCTTAGTTAGGATTAATATATTATGAAACATCATACAATACTGAATAATTTAAAACAAATTTCATGCCTTTAGCATGAACAGGTGATGAGATACAGCTATTTGAAAATTACCTAAAATTCCAGAAAACTGAAAATTTTGAAAGGCCATATCTCTGGAAAAAATCATTAGAAAAATATGAAACTTTACAGTTTTACAACACTAAGTGTGTACAACGCATATTGTAAATTTCAAGAAAATCTGAAGACATGATGAGGTTTTGACCATTGGTTGATTTCACATGGAATGACCCCTAAGGTTTGTTTCTTGGCTCACCCTACTGTTTTTTTACTTGACCAATAAGAATTTTTATCGTGAGGATTAGTGGTTCTGAAACCACAATGCCGAAGGAATTAGGAAGGGGTTAGTGGCAACGAATTGAATCGTTCTTTTCAAATTTTTCGCGGCAAACGTGACGTCTCAAGCCCGCGTGATAATGCTTTTTGAGCAACTTTTTCATTAAATATTTAATTTTAAAGAACTATTTTTGTTTTTATAAACATAATTATTAATTAAAATCCTTTTCTTAAAAGGATGAGCGTTAAAATTAAATAAATGTTAAAGAAATCGCGAATCATTCAAAGGGATACACGTGAAGGATTCATTTTCAAATGTAAGTAATTCTTTTAGCAATTTCATCCATTCTAAATTATTATTTTTAATATTGGGGGGAGACCCCAAACCCCCCTTTTAAAATTATTCTCCTAAATAGTTAAAAAATGCTTTAATTCTGCTTTTAATGTATATCTCGTCATAACTACATTTAAGTCTCATTACTTTTTCTTTTTTAAATTTCTGTTAAATTATCAATCTCTTGTACCTTTCAATGTTCTCTTTCAGTAATCCTTAAATTTGATTGTTAATCCTCCAATTATCAGATGTTTACCGTTAATCCTCAATTCTGCTTTAAATGCATATCTCTTCATTACTGAATTTATGCCTCATTACTCTTTTTCTCTTTAAAATTTCTGTTAAATTATCGATCTCTTGTAATGCTTTTTATGCCCTCTTTCTTGAATTCTTAATTTTGATTGTTAATCCACCAATTATCCGATGTATTCGGTTAATCCTCAATTTTTCAGATTCTTCTTCTCTAGCACGACAGCCCAGGGTGGGCCAAGGCTTTCCCAAGAACATTTCTCCATCTCGATCTCTGTTTGGCGACCGTTTTCCAATTTGTTATTTTTAGTAACTTAAAGTCATCCTCCACACAATCAGTCCATCTCAGTTTTGGCCGACCCCTTGATGTATTTATAGGTTTGTAGTTTTTCAGATTACTTTGTTTTTTAGTGGTGTGTGGGGGGAAATTATGTGGTGGAATTAACCCCTCCGACCCCCATTAAATTTCAAATTAATTCTTTCGTTTATTTTGGGTTTTCTTGTTTGAAACCATCGCCAAGATGGCCGCCGAGATCATAACCTACATTTAGCGATGGTCTTTACTAATCGAACAATCCCCATTATAAGTCTGTTGGAAAATTGTCAGGAAAAACGTTTATTTCATCATAAAGTAAAATATTTTTCTTCTAACAGATAAATGTTCGAATAACAATGTACTGGAGATTTCTCCAGTGTACGACTATGTAGGGATTTCTCCAGTGTAAAACTATGACCATGTACTGAAATATTTGAATCTTATCTTGGCTAATGAAGCGAATCCGGCCCGTAGATTTTAGTCGCCAAATTTTGGCGATCGCGGTTTGTTTCTGGTCCTTCTCTCTCCTAGAGGTTCTCTCCGACCCCACCGGTTCCTTCATGGCAACCCCGCTGCTCTCTTATCGCTTCTTTCTTCTTAGCCACGCCCAGCCCCGCCTCATCCAAGCTTATCGATGCTGTGTCCTTGGGTTTGACAGCTCCTTATCAAAAATCAGTGGTTTGAAATTTAAAAATGATTGGACCCCGCTTGTTTTAATTTAATTAAGCGTTCTCAATGCTTTTTTGCCCCGTGCCATTTCATTTCTCTGTGGATGCTGCTCTAGGGAGGTCGGGAGAATTTTGCTCTGCTGCACGGACAAAGGAGTACGCTTTAACGGTCCATCTTCGGCATTTCAGGTACCAAATTTCTTGGATTTCTCTATGATTGCTAGATTTTCTCAGCTGTGATTCCAATGTTCTGCAAGAGTTATTGCAAATGCAAGTTCGTCTTGGTCAGCAATTTCTTTTGGTGATACCAGTCTCATGAGTACATGCTTCTGGTACGCTGAGGACATGCTGGGGTACCAACAGGGTTAAGGATCTATTTGATTCTTATCCTGCTGAGTACGTTTGGATAGAGCTCCGTCTCACGAGCTGAGAAAATGCTATCATTCATCGAGATGTGCTCGAAATTGTACCCGCCCGAAGAGATGGTCCTCCGGTTGCTTCGGCGTCCGTTGACCCATCCAACTCATCCTCCGCGGATTCTCCCGTAGCATCAACATTGTAATCTCCCCGGCGTGACATCAGCAGTTTTTGTTTGGATTGTATCCCCTTTCAACGCAATCGGATTACTTAGAAAAGGTAAGATCGCTGTTTATAGCGATTTTTCATTAATTTTTCCATTCTGTCGCCAAGCATTTTGCTTGGCGACAGAAAAAAATCGCCAAATTCACCCACGGGCCGGATTCGCTTCATTTACCCTTATCTTAATTAGACGATTTTAAAAAAATAAAGAATGTTGCGGGGTCTTTGAGACCCCACGTCTCTTGGTATGTTCCATTTCTTCACCTCCCCTGTTGTGGATTTAAGAGGTATCACTGACTTACTTTTAAAATTATCTCTGTATTTGTTTTGCCTCCCCATAGCTGCAGGTGGTCTGTATACTTGTGCAGTAGGTAATCTGTTATCGTGTTCTGCAAGAGAAGATAACTGCCATTAATTTCAAGGAAGCTAATCAATTTCAAGGAAGTGCACGTTTACATGCTATAGCAGGTAACCCTAATACTATTTAGATCAAGATTATATCACATACTAACTCTTAACTTTATTTTGCACAATAAGGATAAATAATTTTACTTTGATAATACCCGATGAAAGAAGGGATTTCATGGCATAACACGTTACATACCGAAATAGACTACTTGTCTGGACATTATCTGCCGAATTATGAAATATAAGCGCTTAGCAGCACTGTAGGTATTTCATTCGAAACAATACACGATAATAAGCCTTATTATCTGTACTTAATAATCCAAAACATAACAAACCGCTGTAAATTAAATAATATAGATTATTAATCTATTCTATTTTTTCCACAACAATTCCAAACAAAATGAAAGATGGCGTTGTTGTACAATTTTTTGGAATCGATTCTTGGTGCACATGGAAAACTATCGATATGAAGAATAAAAAATTTTAATGATAATTTATTTTTCATATTTTATTTTAAAGGGTGTCAGCAATTTTTGATTTTAAAAAACCCTTTTTGCTCGGAAAAGACTTTTATTTTAAATTTCCCTCTTAATTTCTAAAGATAATTGGTTCGAATATCCCTCTGTGTGTGTTGAAGGCCCAGTGGCGCAAGTTTAGAACTGCTGATGGTTGGCGAGTTTTGGCTATTTAGCGCCATATTTAGAAGCCACATAATTCATTTAACATTAGCTGGGGTTGCTATATATTGATTTCTATCGCTAAAAACTTGGCGCATTATTCAAGGTTGATGTCTCTAGATGTCTCTCAACTCAAGATTTGAGTGTGTTTCTGTTTGTTTGTGTTTGTTTAGATTTTAGAAGCGTGTGTATCGAATGTACCAAAGCTGTAATAAAAGATATTTTAAGCATGAATATTTTATAATTTTTAGGTTTTATTTGTACGTGGTTTTCCCATTTCTATATCTGTAAAAGTTCTTTTTGGATTAATGCTATTTATTTTACTCTCTTGTTATATTCCTCTCAAAAGAATTTTCGGAAAATATACCAATACGAAAACACTGCATGATCAAATATATTGATTGAAATTACCTGTTTCTGAAATATTGAATGATTAATCGTGATGAAATACTGGGTACTAGCTACCCCAGCTCTATAGAAGTTGAATAGCCTATTTGACAATAAACGGCATTGGTAACAGCAAATAGAACAAAGATAACAAAATTATGTTTAAAATTTTCCTACTGAACTCTCCTGCATATTTCTCATTTGCATTGAACTTAATCTTAAAATCACAATACGATTTGTGGATGTCCTGTTGGTAAATTCATGAGCTGGGACCGTAAAATTTTTGGTGAAATGTCGTGTTGGAATTTGACCAAAGCCGTTTAGTGGCGAGTAAACCATTCAACTTCTATAAAACTGGATTGCCAGAATTGGTTCAAGGTACTTCTCTAGAAAGCCGGCGCAAATCTCGCCAAGCAGATTTTTTGGCGACAGCTAAAATATCTGCTAAATTTATGCTAAAATAGCTTTATTTCTGCTCAAAAAGAGATCTTCTTACCCCATTGTTACAAAAAAATAATGTAAATAACGAGTTATTAAAAGAAAAACTATAAATTAGTCTTTAAAAATCATATTAATAATCTTAAAATATATTTCAATGAAATTTAAAATTTTAAAACTGGTAAGTATAGTTTAAAATATTTTTATTTGAGTGTTTAATTTTTAAATAAAAAGTTTCATGAAATGGCATTGTTGTTATTTTTTACAAGCAAAGGGTTACGGTGATAGTCCGTTTGGCGCTGGTTGCATCATTATTGGCGACTTTATCGCTTGCGCTGGGATTCTGGAGTAGTACCTGGTTCAATTCCATTAACGGTCCCGGTTGATGCTGCCAAGCTATTTTAGCAGTATTTAGTGGGACTGTTAATGTAATTGAACCCCAGAATTCACTATTTTAATGTCATTTTTGGACCCAGGCACTGGTTCACAAGGGCCCTTGAACTTGAAGGCCATTCTTTTCTTCATTTTAGGTGTCCTGAAATTTTTTTTTGCCAAAGCCCTTAGTTTAATCTGACCAATAATAACCAAATAAATTTTTAGGTTCTAATTTCCTAAAACTTTCTAGGGGTGGTACCCCAGACCTTCTTTGGAACTGGTCTTCCTGATTCTCAAAATGCAGCGTTTGAAATTGTACTGGATTGCTGGTCCGGGACAACTAAAAAATGGCTCGGGCCAATGGAATCAGAAAATCACTGGTCCGCTGGACTAGTAGTGAAAAAATATCCCACCCTCCACTTCTAGCCTGCAATTTCTCTTTGGTTAGAATCGGGAGAAAGGAAAAAAAACTAATTTCATTAAATGAACCAGAATACAACCAGTTTGTCAACTAACAATGTAAAACCAATTCAAAGTTATGTATATTAATTTGTGTGCACTATCATTTATTCAAGAAAAGTTCTTATTTTTTTGCCAATTAGTGCAATTGTATCCAATTTGTATGTCAATTAGAGAAATTTTATTTAATCAAGAAGAATATTTTATTTGTATGTCAGTTAGTGAAATATTATTTAATCATGAAAAGTATGTAATAAATAAGATATTTTCAAAATTATTTGATTTTTTAGTGCTATTGCTTTTTTCTCATAAATTTATTTTATTACTTATTTTATATGAATTTTATATTTACAGATTATTGAATATATATATTAGTTTTTAACATTACTATTTGGTACTCACATTCAGGGCAATAGTTACTTTATAATGATATTTAAACTAGTCCTTTTTAATTTCTCGGACCAGTAATTTTTTTTGCGGACCAGTAAGATTTATAAAGCACTGGTCCGCAGGACCAGTGGATTTTTCCCCCAATTTCTAACGCTCTGTCAAAATGTTTCCAACAGATTTATAGCTGGGAATACAATATTCAATGTATAGATAGACATTGGTTCAATTTCATTATCTGCCCACTATTAAATATTGCCAAGATGTCGCCAAATATTAGAAATATTGCCAAAAATTGCACTAACTAATCAAATTGATTAAAATTGAACTAATAATTTAAAATAAACAGTTACATCAATGAAAACCATAAAAATTTAGTGATATGTGAATATTTTTAATATAAAACACCTGGGCGATATTAAATGGATCACTGAATGGAATTGAACCTCGACTTTCAATAAATTTGTTCCACCCATTCAAATTCCCTTTCAGAACCGCCCTGTGCAGTTCACCCACTCTTCCCTTCTCCTTACCACATGTAATAGTTGCATTGCTCCCTACAAAACATTTGTGAAATTTGTTTTTAATGTATAAAAATCATTTACATGTGATTTTAAACTTAAATTTTCACAAATTCACTGAAAATTTTCAAATTAGCACTTAATTTTCACAATGTAAGTACCTCTTAAAAAATCTAAGACAGGCCCGGGCACAGCTTCGATAAGAGTCAACTTAGTCCACTGAAAATAGCGAAAAAAAGGGCCGAACCTCGGACAAATTGCAATAAAAGGTTTCTCAACAGTTTTCACTTAGGAATGACCTCAATAATAACATACTAAAAATCGGCCAAAGTCGGCCGGGGGGAAGTTTAATTTTTTTTTAATTTTTAAAAAATGGCCGAAAAAAAATTTAAAAAAAACCCAAAACAATAATATAGACATGTGATACATGTTTATAGGTTATTTTTGAGTTTTAAAACCGAATATTGCCTTTAGTTTTGAAAAAAATTGAAATTTCAATTTTTAAAATTAATTTGAAAAATGAACTATATGAAAAAATTAAAACCCCCTTAAAAACCTAACCAAATCATCAAAAGAGATAAATCAAACGGTTTTCATTTAGAAATGACTTAAATATTAACATACTAAAAGTAAAAAATTTTACGAGTTAAAGAAGTTCAATTTTTTTTAAAATTTCAACTTTTTTTTGCGAAAAATGCATTTTTTTTCAAATTCGTGCCCCAAACTTTTGAGGCTTTTGAAAGGATCATTTTTCGGTGGATATTGTCCAAGGATAGTTATATAATGGAAAATCGGTGGAATTGACCCTCAATGAATTAGTTAATTATTTTATTTAAAATTTTGAAATTGGTAAAATGTAGTAAAAAGTGAAAAAAGGTAATACTTTGGCATATTTACATCAGAATTTAAAATAATTAACTAATTCATTGAGGGTCAATTCCACCGGTTTTCCATTATATAACTATCTGTGGACAATATCCACCGAAAAATGACCTTTTCAAAAGCCTCTAAAATTTTTGGCACGAATTTGAAAAAAAAAAGCATTTTTCACAAAAAAAAATTGAAATTTGAAAAAAAATTGAACTTCTTTAACTCGTAAAATTTTTAAATTTTAGTATGTTAATATTTAGGTCATTTCTAAATGAAAACCGTTTGATTTATCTCTTTTGATGATTTGGTTAGGTTTTTAAGGGGGTTTTAATTTTTTCATATAGTTCATTTTTCAAATTAATTTTAAAAATTGAAATTTCAATTTTTTTCAAAACTAAAGGCAATATTCGGTTTTAAAACTCAAAAATAACCTATAAACATGTATCACATGTCTATATTATTGTTTTGGATTTTTTTAAAATTTTTTTCGGCCATTTTTTAAAAATTTAAAAAAAATTAAATTTCCCCCCAGCCGATTTTGGCCGATTTTTAGTATGTTATTATTGAGGTCATTCCTAAGTGAAAACCGTTGAGAAACCTTTTATTGCAATTTGTCCGAGGTTCAACTCTATTTTCAGTGGACTAACTAGCCACCATGTTTACCCCCAGCTCAAATTAGATCTATATGGTTGTGGGTCATCATTTGAGCTGAGGGGGTAAACATGGCTTTTTGTCAACTTTTATCGAAGCTGTGCCCAGGCCCCTGTAGTAGCTACTTCATTCTGAAAGTAATTTCTCACTGCCTTAGCTATGATCACATCGCGTTTACATCTGGCTGTAGTTAGACATTTTATGGGGGTGAGAATCTCCCACCATCGGTTCTTTGCTCTATTACATCGTTAAGCTACTCCATTCTGATAGATTTTCTCCCACTATAGCTACAATCGTAGTGTGTAAGTGGTCCACCAGGTGCACTTGTTAGTTAGTTAACAAAGTTATCCTAAATATGAAATTAATTGGTACTTTATTTCAAGGAAAATATATTTGCTTAACTTCCCGCTTAATATTGCCAAGCTGTTTGAACTGCATACATTCAAATTTCGACAAAATATATGGTTGTTATTCATATAGCTGAACACCTATTGGCGAAAAAGAGTTTGAAGTTATTTAGCTATATTTCTAAATTTTGGTGTTTAAAAAGAGCTTGGTGGTATTTAGGGGGACTGTTAACAGAATGGAACTTGTTTTCCAGAGCTGGATTATGCCAAGATGGATGTCAGTGAAAAGCAATTCAAGTTTCTTCTAGTAGGAGGTGAAGCTGTTGGAAAGGTATGGGTGTTTGAGAATTAAATTTATGTTTTAACAAGTGTGGTTCTTACACAGGAGCAGCTTATCCACCCAAAATACATGTTTGTCATCTAATTCAAACTTTTTCAACTATTTAAAGTGGGATTTTATTGTTTTTGGCTAATATTTCCAACTTAATATAATTGCATCCAGTGAATCCTACTTTGAGTTAAAATTTTGAGATAATGAAATTGAACCTTAAAATATTTCATAAAATGAATTAAGAGAAAGGTTCTCTGTTTTTATTTATGCTGCCTCAATAACTTAAAGATAAAGTTAATTTGAAACATTAAATATTAGAATTTTTTAATACCTCTGATTAAAATAACTTTTTTTGCAGACATGCATAGCCCTAAGGTTGTGCCAAGAAAAATTTGACAAGCAGTACAAACAAACAGTTGGTGTGGATTTTTTTGTGAAACGAGTTCTTTTGCCTGGTTTGTACATAAATAAAGCCCATTTCTTATTCTTTTTTATAATTTTTTTGAGACTTCAACTAAGATGTTAAAGTAATCAAAGTCTGGCTATGAAGTTGTGAAATTCCAGCTTTATAAAATTTTTAGTAGCTGCATAACTAAATTTAAGAAACAGATTGTAGAGGAAACTTATTATTCACCTAGGGAAAACCTGTTTTTAGGGGGGGAGTATATCAAAATGTTATTTAATGTCATATAAAAAATTTGTGATCTGCTGCATTGCCAGATGGGCTTCACCTGCAAACAATATAAAATTTAAAAACATGTATCTAAAATTATACAAATGAATAAGTGTACGTAGAATAAAAAGTAATGACTTCTCGCGAGTACAATCATGGTCGCATGGACGTCATTTAGGGAGGGGAAACCAAGATTTCCATTGTTATGTAAAAAAATAGCTACAAGCAGGGTTGGCAAAAACCCAGGTTTTTTTGAAAAAACCTAAGTGGGTTGGGTTTTTTCAATAAAACACTGAAAAAACCCATATAAAACAGGTTTTTTTCGGAAAAAGTGTGGGTTTTTTCAAATTTCAGTGAGTTCTTTCTATGTTTAATATGTTCTGTCAAAATAATGTTAGTTTTTCCATAATTAAGTGGGTTTTTTCAAAGTTGAAACGTTTTATACTTTGAAAAGAAACACTGAAATTGTAAAAACACCCCTTATTTATTGAAACCTGGTTTAAATTTTGAAAAAACACACTAAAATTTAAAAAAATATCATAAACTTTGAAAAAACCCATTCAAAATTGAAAGAAACCTATTTAACTTTGAAAAAACCCACTGAAATTTTTAAAAAAATCCTCCTATTTTTTATGCCTAGTTTGAACTTTAAACGTCCTAAATTTTGAAAAAAACCCTTTCAATAATGAAAAAACCCACTTATTATGAAAAAAACCTGTTTAACTTTTTTAAAAACTCACTGAAATTGAAAATACACCATTTAATTTTTGAAACCTGTTTTTTTTAATTTTGAAAAAAAAAAACATTAAAATTTAAAAAATATCCTAAACTTTGAAAAAAACATTAAATTTTGTAAAAAATCTATTTAACTTTAAATGAAATACTAAAATCTAAAAAATCCTCCTTAATTTTTTATAACAGGTTTGAACTTTAAACGTCTTAAATTTTTAAAAAACTCATTCAATAATGAAAAAAAAAAACGAAATTAAAAAAAACTTAAATTTTAAAAATATCCTATGCTTTGAAAAAACCTATTCACAATATTGAAAGAAATATATTTAACTTTGAAAATAACACTGAAATATAAAAAAAATCCTCCTTAATTTTTGTAAAATGTTTAAACTTTAAATGTCCTAAATTTTAAAAAACCCATTCAATAATGAAAAAAAAACCTTATTTATTGAAGGGTCTCAAAATGAGGTGTAACTACATTAAGAGGCAAACTTTCCTGGGGGTGAATCCCAGACCCCCCATTTTTTCTTGGAGTTCACATATTCGAATTTTGACGTATGTAATATTCAAATACTACTTTTCAGTGTTCTAACATAACGTATAAATGTGCTTGTTAGGGGATACCTTGATAATGAAGTTAAGGCCACCCCCCCAAAAAACGTTAGTTACGGCGTGGCCCAGACCTTCTTAAAAAAATCCTTGCCCCCAACAAAAAACTGAAATGACGCCCCTGACGGTCGTATTCTGAGCCTCTGGTAACCTCTAATAAATTGGCATTCTGAAGCACTCTTGAACAGTGGTGATTAACAAACTTTTCTTAGTTAACAAACAGGCGAACAGACCAGTGATTTAAGTTTAACTACCAATTAGAATCGAGTCGGGCAGGAGTTTGTGTACAAAACAAATATGGTATCCTCCAGATCTCCTTCTGCAATGCACTTTACATTAATAATCGAAACAAGATTTTATTATTTTACAAATAAAATGTTCTGCATTCTCAGTATTCTGGAGGTTTGCTTTGTCTAGTTTAATGTGTTCATTTAAATAATTATTTCTATTTTTAAAATATGTTGGTCTTACGTTTTATAATTTTGAGATAAAATCTAAAGCTCGCAATATAGTAATAATTTTTCAGGGATCTTTCTTTATGATTGTTTATTCAATTTAATTTTTTACATCATGTCCATTTTTTGAAGTCAACTACTTATTATATTACTAAAAATTCTGTATTATTTTAATAGATCAAGTAATATAATGATTGAAATACAAAACTGGCTGACCGATTCATTAGACTTTCAATGTTTACTTCGTGTTTTTTATCTTCATACCTATTCAAGGTTATAGAACTCCAGCATTTAATTTTCATTTAAACTAAATAATTTCTCTTAGTGATGTACTTTCATGTCTTAAAATGTGAGCTTGGTTTCATAGTTTTATTATCGTTTGTTTGATAAATAATTTTTTTCGCCTTTAAACAAATACTCATAAAGTTGTTTTTCGTGCATAAGAAAAATTGTGCTGAATTAAGTTCTATTAACTCTAGAATTTTGTAGTTTGTGTCATTTTGATTCCTTTTGATATTATATGCTTCCGAACCATGTGATTAATGCATGAATAAATTAATATAATAATTATACTATTAATATCATTTTACTTGAGGCATTCAAAATCTTACCTTGTGTTGAAATGGAATCTAGCTTAATTCATTGAGGTTCATGAAAAATGAGTAATTTCAAAAATTGTTTTAGGCAATGTGAGTGCTACTATTCAGCTGTGGGATGTTGGGAGCCAAGCCATCACTGGAGACATGCTTGATAAATACTTGTATGGAGCACACGTAAGTGGCTTTTTCTCTCAATGAAATTCCGCTAATTTATGTCTCAAAATGTCTATTTTTATGAAAGTGATAATTATATGCATGCTTTTTCATACTTTCCAATATCCAACAATGGTTTCTTGAATAATTTTTCTTATAGAATGGGTTAACTCACTTAAATTTTGTTAAAATAAATTTATTCCAATTTTTAAATACTCCTTAAACTACAGTGGTTTCTGCATGTTCTCTTCGTGTGTCACCGAAAATGTCTCAAAGTGAGCTAAAACACTCGTTTTTAAGCCAAATTTTTTTCCCAGACCCCCATTATTACTTGGAGTAATTGTAAGTGAGGGGGTAACTTTGAAATAATGTTGAGTCATCCCCCCTGAGACAAAAGTATGGGTGCTGGTCAGCGTGTTCAAAATCTTGGGGGCCGTGACGCCTGGCTGTTGTTTGAAGAGGGGCCGCTGTGATCGAAAGTTTAAGAACCCCTGGTCTAGTAGACATGAAACTGGTCTCAATTCTAATTCTAGTTGTATTACTTTGTTTCCAATTTTGTATCCAGGTAGGTTGCTAATAAATCTTATCTTGATTGTCAATGGAAGATGCCAATAATGTTGCCAACTGTAAAACAATGCAATTGTTTGTTTTTTTAAACTTATTTCACAGAATTTATGAAGGAAAGTAGGTAATAAACCTGGAATATCCTACCTGTAAGTGGACGTAGTGGTGTAGTGGTCAGCATGCCTGGCTACAACCATTACCAACCTAGATTTGATGCCTTGTGGCTTCTGTTTGGGTAACTGGCCATGGGCCAACTCAGCCCTTCATCCTTCAAAAGGTCAATAATATGGGCATCAAGCTCGCTTGGAGAATCAATTAGGAGTCCAGCGTCGGGCTAGGCACTCGACCTGGATACAAGTTAGGTAATTATCACCCAAGGCCTGAAGGCTAATGAAATAAAGATGGGCACCACCATATAAGCCATTAGGTCTGGGCAGAATTTGATTTTGGTTTGATCGTACCTGTAAACATTTTAGCAAATCTCCAGGTATTTTTGAAAATCTTTAACTGCAATCTATTTGAATTTTAACTTTGTGTAATGTATAGGAAAATTGTAACTAAAGTGAAAAAAATATCAATTCTTACGGTCTAGTCTCTATATATAAAGTGTCCATTTCTTGTTTGATCCATCTTCTCATCAGTAAACTGTTTTGTCTTCCTAGGCAATTCTATTTGTGTACGACATCACAAACATGACCAGTTATGCGACCCTCGGGGACTGGATCCAGGCAGTCCACAACGTCTTCTCCGAGGAAACTCCCCACCTGGCACTCATCAGCAACAAAGGTGGATTCACTTTTTCCTCAGTCACCGCTTCTAAAAAAGGGGTTCCTTAAGCTTGTATTTTTGATGGTTTGCTATTTCTCATGGCATGTTATTTTCTATTTATAATTATCCAAGTTGTTATCTAACAATCAGCAGTCTACTAAAGCAGTCTGTTCTTTCAGCTCCTTACTTCTAATATTATATTCTTGGAAGGTGTCACTTGGCATCATGAGGTTTTTAATGGCGTCATGAGGTTTGAGCCACCGTAGAAAAAAGGAACCTATTGCATTATCTTACACATGAAAAAGCCATTTTAAAGGGAAATGGGTAGGGCTCCATGGTGGGCAGGAGTGCACCAGGATGAACTAACTGCCATCACTAATGAACCTTTTTCCATTATACATGTTTACATACACAAATTATGCATGTTTTTTTATAAGGTATAAATTCTGAAAATTATAAAATGGGATGAGTATGGGATCAGGAGTTACAGCTGAAAAAAGAGTAGTGCCAAACTTGATAAATTATCTGGTAATCAAAAACTGTTTGTTTGGCATTATAACGTATGTTCTGTAAAAAAAGGTGTGTAAAGAGTTCATCGTTTTATACAATAATTAAGTTAGAACACTCTTAATAATCTAGTACAACACATTTGAAATCATTTTATAAATTTAAATTTGAAAATAAATGCTTAAGTTAAGGTATTAAAAAGTATTCGCTTTTTCAGTTTTAATACCAATACCAATAATTTTACCCTTCCAGTACCTCTTTTTTTAGAAATCGAGCCCTGACTATAGGTATCATAGTTTTGAATTTTTGATTATTTAGAACAGGGGCCCCCAACCCTATACCCGCGGGCACCATGGCGCCCGTCGATTGGTCTAGGTGCGCCCGCTGCTTGTGCCCAATGATAAAATATTTCAGTTTTCCATTATCCCATAAAATTCTAGAAATGAAATCGCAACATACATTTCAGAATTTCTTCAAGTAAGGCGAGAATAGAAATTTTGGATCTTCAGAATGACATTATCCTCAAAACTATTATCAGATTATATGAGAAATTCTGGAATATAGTTGATAGAAATAAATTTCCATTCTTAAAAAGAGCAGCATATAAATAAAGTAGTTCTTTGGTTCCACACACTTATGTGAATAATTTTCGACTATGAATATAATAAAATAAAAATATATAGATCACGACATACAGATAAACACCTTGACGATCATAGCTTGCGAGCAAGAATTTTATCATAATCTCCCAATTATGAAGCGCTGGCCAGTGAAATGCAGTGTATTTTATATATTTTATAAATACTTTTTATACTTTGTATGTTTTGCAAGCAATTTAGTAGTAATTTAATTTACAAAAGAATATTAATACTAACTATATTCATTATGTTAAATTAATTTTTAAAATTAAATTTTTTGTGCATTATATGTAGTGTGTATTATTAACTATGTCCACCAACTATAAATTTATCTTGAAAAAATAAATGGTGCCCCCCATTCGACCGATATTCTGGTATGTGCTCTTAGGTACAAAAAGGTTGGGGATTCCTGATTTAGAACAACAGCTTCAATTATGCAATTTTTCAGGTGATCTAGAACACAGTCGGACAGTGAAGCTAGACAGGCATCTGAAGTTTGCATTGGACAATGCTATGTCTTCACATTCTGTCTCTGCTAAAACTGGAGAATCTGTAAGTGAACTTGTGAATGATGTTAACATTGTAATTTATTTTGCTGGGCTTACTAAAAAGTAGAAAATTGTGTCACCCATCAAGAACTACAGTTTTGTCCTACAATATCTTATTATCTTGTAACCTGGATTGTCCTTAAAAGGGTTCAGGGGTGCTGTGAGTAGCTTGGTTCTCTCGATCAGGGGCAAAGCCAGGGAGATTTGGGGATATATCCCCCTGGAGATATATCCCCCTCTGAAATTGTTTCTGGCTACATCTATGCTCTTAGTAGAAGTGGTCATCTTTGTTTTTTTAATTTGGTAAAATTTCATTAAAAAACAGCATATTCAAGTCTTTTTCTAATTAATATTTGTGGTGTAATGCATGAGTGTTTACTCAGATTATCACAAAATAATATTGGGCAAGGATTGTCAAAAATTCAACTGTAAAATAGACAATAGGGAAATTCCTTTTTGACCATAACAAGTAATACCTCTTGAAAATATAAAAAAACCTAGATTTTTTGCAAGCGACACAACCTGTCTAATAAAAGACTAAATTAAATAGGTGTGTTCTTGACAATTATACTGTTTGGGAAAGCTGGGACAGGTTTTACTGAAACATATTTTTTTAATATAAGTTTTGCTAGCACAAACTTGAATGTTGAACTGTTAAACTCAGAACTTTTCTGTATATCTTTTTGGACCACCAAAAAACCCTTTGGAGGCCGCTATTTGCTCAGCCCTCAATTCATTTTCTTTCCCAAATTTTCAGTTGTTTGACTCTTTTAATTTTCTTTTCATTTTAGGTGACTTTGTGCTTTCAAAAGATTGCAGGGGAACTCCTCGGCATTCGCCTGACTCGCTCTGAACAAGAGACGGTCCAACCCGTGGTGAAAGCGGAGATTGTCCCACAAGGCCCTTCTGTCCCCCCGGCGGCTGATTGTTCCAAGAACAGCAGTGTCTGTATTGTGCAGTAGATATATATTGATATTGAAGGTTTTTGCTGCCCCCTTACTTCAACTTACTTTGAAACAAGAAATTATTTTACATTAAGGAATTTAAGAGGGCAAACACTTACCCCCTAAATATTTCTTCGTTATATACGTTAAATAGCTTTTAACAAATAGAAAGTTGTAAGAAAAGGTAAAAAACCCACGAGTCACCCAAATATTTTTCTTCCAACTACACTGTTTATTTTGCCGTAATTTTTTTTCGAAGCAGAAGTGAAGCTCCTTACATTTTTGGCCAAAATAGTCATATTTTTTATAAAATGACCGTGAATCCTGGGAATAATGTTTCCTAGATTCTGAATATGTAGGAACACCCATTCGTCCGTAAACAAATAAAAGAAAGATAATATATATTCTTTGACTAAGGAAGCACTTTCTTTTTCCTCTTGAAAAAGAATAGTCTTCATGGTTATTCTACAAAAAGATGGTGCAACAAATTTTATTTTTTCAAATGTGCAATATGGATTTCTTAGACTTGCTATATTTTTGTGGTCCCAAAAAATCCTGCTGCCCTGTGCTATGGCACATGCCTAAATACAAGCTTGTATATGCCTGCTGCCAATTTCACAATGAGCTAAAAAAAATACCTGTACCATAAACACCTATTAGTTTATAACATCCTCTAGTCATATTAAGGTCCTACATTTTTACTATCAGTGTGAAAGTAATGCCTTCAAGAAATATCTTGCAATGTTTTTCAAGTTTGTGCAGCATAATTTTTATGAAACAATATAGATTTTTGTTTTTATGTAACTTGCAAGTTTCCTTTTCAATTATTTGCATTTTTAATAAGTGTACTTAAAACATCTCCCAACTAGTAAGTTCTCCCAATTTCCTCAAATATTTACAAAACAGCATGCACATTTTCATGTGCAGCAGATTTTTTTTTATCTTAACTGCAAACATATTTTTAAAAAAAACATGTTCACATTTTGCACAGACCCTTTTTAGCAGAAACCGGTTATAACCTCATAATTTTTTTCTGTCCTTATTTTCTCAAAAACTACGTTTTGTAGTCCTTAGTCAATTTTTGTTTCCATTTAAGGAATCTCTCTGGCTGTGCAGAGTTTGAGTAGACATGTTGAATCACCCTTTATAAAGAACCTATGGGGCCCAGGTTGATTCTAATTAAGTGTACTCTTCATGGTGAAAACTGTTTCCTCTTCACTATTATTGGAAATTTGAGTTAAAAACGGAAGTCAGTATTACGGAAGTTAGTACAACTGCTTTCAGCACTAATATTGCATAACCCTACCAGGGCTGGTTCTGATCTTGACACAAAAACTTGAAAGAGTTACAATATAGTCTGAACAGCAGTGTCATTAGTAGCTAATGTGTATTATTAAAGCAATTTAAAATAAATATTACATTCAGAAAAGTTTTTCTCTATCTAATTTATTTTCTAGTTTGAAAACATCATTCAAATGAAAGATAAAAGTAATTGTATCTGACTCAACTAGGGATTGCTTGTATTGCATATAATTTTACAGTTGGCAATAAAAGAGTATTGTCGGGAAGATGCTCGATTGATGTCCTATTTTGGAATACGTTAAAGGAGTAAAAATCATGGAATAGATTTTTAGTCTAAAACTTGAGAGCCTTTTTAGAAGCCGAAATGATTCTCCACTTTGCAATGTCTTGGAAGAGATGTTTAGATAAAAACTGATTTTCCGTGGTCTTGTCATTTGTGCTAAGTCATTTTGAGCTGTCATCCGTCCGATTGCATTTCATTTTGCTACTACTGTTCACTTGTCTTTCAGAACTTGATTCCGTGAATCTAACCCTTAAGCAGTGGTTTCTTACCAATGACCCTTAGAAGTCTCCATGAATTGGTCTCATAAGCTAATATAAAGATTTCCCAAAGCTGTGTATATTATGAGTATAATTTTAATTCTCCAATGAATATCAGCAGCTGAATTTGTGGGATAGCAGTCGCCATTTAATTGTTTACAGTACCTTCTAATTAATTAGTATTACTAATTAATTGCTTCTGTAAATTGTCAGAGTTTAATTTTGAATTGTTTGAAATGAACTGCAAAATCTAACTTGGTTGAAAAATAATTTAAACAGTCAAAAGTTATCGTTAGCCACGTTTACATGTGAACCTTGGGTTGAAGGAGGGCAAAATGGATTTTTCTCAAGACATCATGGGGAAGGGGACAGTGGCGGATCCAGGATTTGGTTTTGGGGGGGGCTAAGAATTCTCATAATCCAATTGAATCTTCTTGTTAATGGTAAAAAGGAAAATGTAGTGAACTATCCTACCCAAACCACTTAATGGGGGGTCTGGGGGTCCTCCCCCAGAAACTTTTTGGGAATTTAAGTCAAAAACCCCACTTTTTCAGCTCGTTTTGGTATGCCTCATCCGAATTTCGGACAAAGATTTTTTGCGTTTTGACAAACTTAGTAAAATATTAGACGTTTGGGGGGGGCTTCAGCCCGAAAGCCCCCCCGTAGATCCGCCACTGGAAGGGGAGTTGATTTCATTGGATTTGCCAATCTACTAGGATTGAAATCCTCCTGCCTTTTTTCCCTCCGTAGTGAAAGGGAGTTGAAAGACTAGTTTTAACCCAGGTTTTCAAGATATAAATGGGGCTGTTACCTATGTGAAGTAGTGTCTTAAAAGAAATTCAGTTCTTAAAATAATTGTATTTAAACATCATTCATTTTTGTAAATGAATGAATCAGGGATGCCCATGTAACAGAAAATCGTTAAGATGGCAATGCAAGTTCTTAGAATGTTCCTTAGGTTGACAACTTTAGGAAGGTAATGATAAATACAGGGATCCTTATTGATTTTTAAGGAGTGGGAACGACACCTCAAAGTTGACGAGGGGTCTGTGAGATATATGACAGCAATTAAGGGTTAAAAAAATAAAGCATGAGATTTTCCTCCTGCAGAACAAAATATTTTCTCATAGTTCAAGACTAAACTTTGTATAATGAGCAAGCCCTGAGGGTTTGAAAAGTATGGCCAGATACTTTGGAGTAATATATTTGGTGGTCCTTGGTGTAAAAAGCTTTGAAAGCCCCTGCTGTAAAGGGTGTTTGTTTTTTAAAATAAACTTCCGTCCATGTGCAAATATGTAAGATCTCTAGTCACAAGATTGTTTATTGTTTATGGTGTTTTTATTGTTATATTGTCTTAACCGTTTTTATAAAATTGATTTATTTTGTTTCTAGTTTATTCATTGTTTGTAATTTATATTTTAGTTTTTACTTGTAAATCTTATTTTCCCCAATCCAATGAACATAAAATAAATATAAGGGTTCTCCTAAATCCTAAAAAGCCATAATTTTATTTTTGTCAAATGGCTTAATGGGCTATTTTTTACTTGGTTGAGACAACCCTGTTTGTCTCATTATCAGTTCCCCTTGTGAATTTTTCATAGAGATTTTATATGTATAACATACTTGTCAAACAAAAGTATTGTCTTTTATACAGGATGGTCAGAAACTATCAGGCCAAATATTAAAGGGATGTAGACTATCCTAACAAAACATATACCCACTTTTTATTTTAAAAAAAGCTGACACTGAAATATTTCTATCCCCAGTGGTTTGGTCACAATAATCCATCTTATATTGTTCTTGTCAACTTTGATCTGCCACCCAACTTATTAGGATTGCCTTTACAACCTTCCTCTCCCATGAAATACTAGTAGTCTTTGGTCAATGGTCCCATTTGAAATTTGGCCAGATAGTTTCGGATCCTGTAAGTGTTTGGTATATTTTTTAGTTAATTTAGGGTATCAATTTATCTCGTTTGACAGAATTCTGCTCTTAATTATAAGAGTAGTGAATGTAATAATATCAATCTCTATTGTTTTAAAAGTATATTGGAAATCCCTTATGTTCAGTTCTTCTGTGTGAAAGAGAGTACTTTGACATAGTTGCTTTTTTACAACCTGTTTCAGGTAAAATGAAATTCCAAATTAAATAATTGATCAAAATTTTGAATATATTTTCATATTTTTCAATTCACTGACTGAGTAATAAATTTTCAAATAAAAATATTTAGTTCACCTGTTTCTTCTAGTTTTATTGTTAAATTATTTTCTCTCATGGGAAAAAACATTTGATTAGTAAATAAACACATCACCCAATTAATTACAGATCACTATAATTAATTTAGCTGAGTTAAAGGTTTTAAATTGTCTCAAAAATAGTTTTGTAACTTTTCAATTATGAACATATAACACAATGATAAATTCACTATAAATCTTTGTATTGAACTTGACAAAAAAATTTTTTTTGAAAACAATTTTTTACTTTCAGCAATATTGGTAAGAATCCAGTGTTATTTAATTAGGATTTTTTCAAGGAGTAAAAATACTCCTTGACTTTTTTTGGAGGAGTCAAATTCATTTACGAGAAGTGAAATAAGGAAATAGCTTAAACTACATATACAGAGACGAATTTTCCATAAAAAGTCCTTACTTTTTTAATGGACAAAATGAAATGGAAAAAAATTCGATTTTTAACAATTATAGCAGGGATTGTCAAGTGATTTTACTCAGGGTCCAAATAATTTTGAAAAATTACATCGTGGTCCGGAGAAAAAAGGTACTTAATTTGTCTAAAATTCTTATTTCAGATAAACATTTTTACTAGATGTCATTTTAGTAGTGTATGCTACCTTCTTAATTAAATTAAACAAAACTCTTGATGTTAAATCCATTTCACATCATTACCAAAACAAATGGATTTCTTCTGCAAGATAATATTGAAGAGATAGTCTGGATTCCTCCTTAAAAGTATTTCCAAAGCCTATATTTATTAAGTACAAAGACTTAAAAATAGGTAAAATAACATACTTTTTACATTTCAGCAACCCTCTTAAATTATAAGATTCAAAACCATGGAATTTACTTATTGTATTAAGTGCTTTAAATTATTTTGATAACTTTAAAACGGAAAGGGGGTCTGGAAATTTTCAGAAATTTGATCCTTGAAAAAAGGCTGAACTAATTTAATCTAAGAAATTAGAATGCATATTATTAATTTTCAAAATACTTTGGCAGTCCAGGAAATAACCTCTTGCAGTCTGCATCTTGACCACGAGAGAATTGTTTAATTACCAATGAATATTTGAGATTTGTTTTGTTTAATCAACCAGTTCAAAAATACTGTCAACTTAGCTAAGGACTTTTTCTAAAATTTTAACTCCTTCAAAAGGTACACAGCCAAAAGGTGACACTAAAAGAGCTTTTTACTGCCTATTCCTATATCATAATCTGTTTGGTTTGGTTATTTTTTCATAGTGCAAAAATTAAGTTGAACCAAACTAACTTAATCTAACTGTGCAGATGCTTTTGAGAAAAATTATATAAAACTAATTTTCTCCTCATAATATAATTTAAAAAACTTGTTAACATGTTGAAAAATTTGTTGAACCAGCTATTTAACATGGTTCCTACTCTTTGAAAACATTGAAAATCAAGGACTTTTCAAGGACCTTTTTCGCAGATACTTTAAAATTAGTCGTATTTCTAGACAAGTCATTTTTCCCGCATACAATCGGAACGAGAGGAGAAGTCACTCTTCACTGTCAGTTTGTAAAACTGGCTGCAAGTTATGTTCATAAGAATATTTTTGAAGAAAATTTCTAGAAAAAAACAAAGAAAGATCTGAAAAAATGAAGTCTATTAGTGGCTGAGTGAAAATTCAAGGACCTATGTCATTTTTCCAGGACCTAGAACATTTTTCAAGGACTTTCAAGTACCTTTAGCCTTAAAAAATTCAAGGACCGTGGAAACCCTGGTTAATAATGATTTTAAAAACTTAATTTAAGAATATAAAATTGAGCTAAAAAGAAACGACCCAAGATTTAAGAAAATTGGTTGGAGATTATTCCAAAAACAAGCCTAGGACGACAAAAAGTGGCCAATTATATTTGTTTCACATAATGGGAGAGGTAAAAATACAATAAAATCCCGTTATTACAAAAGTCCCTAACCGTTTTTATTTGATTTATCGAAATACTGTAACAATGAAGAAATTTTACGGTCCAGCGAAGTTCGTTATTACGAGATTTTACTGTAGTACATACTAACACACTTCCTAATGCGTAGGCTTACCATATTTTCTTGGGTCCAACCCAGGACATATTTTTGGAAATTTCTTAATAAGTACCATATCAAATCATCAAAGATTAAAAAATAAGAAAAACATTCAAACTAATAAACATTGAACAGAAATATCAAATTTTATTTCTTTATTCGACATTATTTTTTCAAAAATTGTTTGATTGACTTAATTTTACTGTTTTCCAAATTAATACAGATGTTAGATAATGTAAAACAATGCAATTTTTAAGAGTTGTCACGATTTTTCATAAAAATGTCTGGCAAATCCTTAAAAGTATAAAAACCCCGGACATATTACAACTCCGGACATTTCCCCGGACAGCACTAAAAACCCCGGACTGTCCGGGGTAAACCCGGACGTATGGTAAGCCTACTAATGAGCCAATTCCAAACATGGAGAAGTGGATGTATAGCTGCTAATTATGAATAAGGTTTTGCATGATATGTTGAGGAAAAACAGCCATTAAATGTTAACAGAAATACCCTTGCTATGCTACCTTAATACGCTAAAGAGTAATTGAAAATGTATATCCTGCTCAAGAAAAAGTTTTAACCCTCTCGGCACCAGAACATCAAAAAAGTGAAAAAACTTTTTTTCTTCTTTTCAAATATCCAAAATGCCCCTATAATTTGTCAGGAAATTTTTTTTTCTTGTGTGCACTCCTTCCTAGTTATTTTTATGAGCTTCATATGAGGCCATATTTTTTCATTTTAACAGAAAATACTTGGTTTAGAACTTATTTTCAGACATGGTCATAATATTAGGTTACGAAATAAAAAAATATCTAACAACCTATAAAAAATGTTCTACAGAAGGTAGTATCTAGCTCAGGCATGGCCAACCCGCGGCCCGCATGCGGCCCTCTGGGTCATTTTGTGTGGCCCGCGAAGCTCTCTGAAAACTCTCCAAAAAGTAGCTTCAAAACACTTTTTAGCACACTAAAATTCAAAAATTTTTTGGGGTAGAACCCCCGACCCCCATATACCTCTTAGATCAGGCTTTGCCAACCCGCGGCCCGCATGCTGCCCGTTTTGAAATTATTTTGTAGTCCGCAATAATTTTTTTAGTCAAAATTTAAAGTTTTAGGGTAAGTTAAGGCCCCCAAATTCGGACAAAGGGTACCAAAACACGTTAAAGTCTGTTAATTAGAGTCGTATTTCCAAAAAATTTTCTGGGGGAGGACCCCCAGATCCCCCTTTAGTACTAGGAACTCTATTGTTCACAACTTTTTCAGGATATTAGTTCAGTTAGGTGCAAATCCTAACTAAAAATATATTTTAATTTATGCATTGAACCAATTAAATATGCATGGGGGCATGAGAGGAAGATTTGGGTGTACTTTTTCCTGATGCAAAAATCTAGCTGCAATTTTTAAGGAACATTTGGGTCCTCTCGAAATAAATTTCTATAAGCGCCACAGGCTCCTTATAGTTTTGAGTGATTCCAAGTGTTTTTTAACGGCACCTGTTTAGTTCTTATGGATATAATACAGAAGGTATTCTTGGGGTTGCTCCTTAAGGTAAATTTAAATGAATATATTTTATTTAGGAATCTGTCAAACTAAGCAAAGGATCTAAGAAACTCCCTAATTTATTCAATTTACTTCACTGTCATTCTGTGCACCTAATATCCTAAAATTTTATATGCGGCCCGCGAGAGTATTGTGGTTTTCCAAAGTGGCCCTCAACAACATTTGGGTTGGCCACCCCTGATCTAGCAAAATAATCAAAGCAACAAACCTTGTCAGGAATCCCATATTCTGGAATGCTTAGTTTAAATTCTTGTTCTGAAGGTAATTTTCACACAAAACTTATGGAGTGCCCAATGGAACAATGAGACAGAATGGCAGAGAATGTTTGTGTAAATGAAGAGTTGAATATAAAATGGAATTCAAGAAGTAAGTTATTTTACTCTATCAATGATAGTAAATTCAATGCAAACTAAACTAAATTTTCAAAGAATGTTTAATAAAATAGTTATAAAACTTTTTTACAAAATTTTGCAATCTAACTACTGATTTTTCCCTAAGTATTTTTCAGCTAAAATAAGTTTTTCAATCAAATCAATAGCGAGATAAATTCAACAATCAGTCTAACTTTATTAATACAAAATCAAAATTTATATGTGTTTAAAAAAAATTTCACACCAAATCAATATCATATACATTCGACTTAAATCACTCTCTAGTTCATACCGTCAGTAAATTAATTGGAAAAGATATAAAAAACAGCAAAAGAGGGAACAAGGGACAGTCAGATGGCCACTACTAAAGAGGAGCCTCCCATGGGCGTAGCCAGGGGGCAGCTGCTCCCCCCTTAAGTCCTGAGTAATTTACTTTTAGTTAAGTTAAAACCCAGTTTTTAAGGGTTGAATTTTCAAAATTTTTCTGGGAGAGGGCCCCCAGCCCCCCTTTACTATTAAAATCTTTATTATTCGCACTTTTTTATAATAAGTTCATTAAAATCAAAATTCTACCTAAAAATGTATGTCCAAATATGGGTTTACATGTACCAAAAAAACAATTTGAAACCCCGTTCTTAGGGTCAAATTTCGAAATAATTTCTGGGGGAGGAAAAGCCAGGCCCTACCTTTAATATTTAAACCTTTATTATTCACACTTTTATATAATAAGTTCATTAAAATCAAAATTCTACTTAAAAATGTGTCCAAATTTGGGTTTACGTGTACTAAAAAAACAGAATTAAAACCCTGTTCTTAGGGTCAAGTTCTCAAAATTTTTCTGGGGGAGAACCCCCAGACCCCTCCTTGAAACTTGAACCTTTATTACTAAAAACCTTTTTCATAAATTTTTCTTGGACGCAAATTCTACCTAAAAAAGTGTTGAAAAACTAAATTAAACCTATAAATATGGATGAAAGAGACCTCATTGTTTCCACGCTACCCAAAAAACTTTTACATTAATTTCATTAAAGGTCAAAAACCCTTCTCGAAACAATACTACTGTGGCTCTCACAGGACTTAAAAATTGTTCTCCACAAACATAAAATAAGTCGACCCTGCTTGCCCCCCCAAGTGGAACCCTGGCTACGCCCATGGAGCTTTCCTATTCGATGACTATTCTATACTCTATTCATTTAGAATTGGTGCTTGAGAAATAGTGCTTTCCCCCTAGCTAGAAGCGTAACCATAGTAACACTCTTTGAGCAGCCAATAGTAAGCCTTCTTCGTCACTTTGACGTGGATAGTTGCTATAGTTACCGATCGGTGGTGGGGGAAGGAAATATTTTCAAGCGCCAGTTCAAAATGAACAGAGTATAACTGGAGGTCGCTGTGGGGGACCTGCTTTGAATCAGTTCCAATTAATTTAGTGATTGATCTAATATTTTTTCTAATCAGTTATAATTTTGTTTTAGTAAGTAAAAGATGTGTCTTTTGACGGACCCCTTCATTAACAATTGCTGAGAAGCAACTTTATACTGATGATGCAATCCATATACATGTATATTTTGTTGGTTTAACCTTGACTACACCTAAATAAGGCATATTGATTTCCAGAGGTTTGCTCTGGCACTCTTTAACTGTGCTAGCCTACATAAGCATTGCACAAAGGGGTCTGTATGATTTCCATTAGAATACACTGTTGATGCAGCGAACTTAAAAATTAAACAATATAAAAGGAATGTTGCAAAACTTCCCGTCTATTCTGCTGATTGCTGTTGTAAAAAGGAAGTACCTGAATCGAAAGCTTGTCTATCAATTCAAAAACAAATAGGCATGGCATAAGACTAGGGCAGACCACTGCGTGATTTTCAACATCCACGGGAAATTAAAGTGGATGTCCTCCATTCATTTCTAACCAAGGGCGTACCCATTCACAAAATCAAAATTATAACTATTATCTCTGAACTGAAACTCTCGATGAACACTTAATGGAATTACTAACGGCACACTTCATATAGAAACCATATGAATAAACCCTCTCTTACATACATATTTCCACTGGTAAAAGTCAAAAACGAATTTTTGATTACGTTCCCCTGACCAACAACTTAAGACTGTTCACCAGAGTTTGTCAACCGGTTCTTCCGCACAGTGTCTTTTTTTCTCCGTTCGTGGGTACGCCCTAGAGAAGAGCTGTCATAAAGCTAGGATACGATGTGCTCGACCGAGGGGCCAGTGTACTCGGCAGACTCGCACCAGAAGTCTACCGGGGAGGGAGTCCTGAGGAGCCAGGTGTGGTTGTCACCTGTCAGAGCCTGGTAGTAGTGACAGTCGCGCTCTTTCATGTCGTAAGGGGGCGCAAGGATGTCGAGGAAGGCGGCAGTGCCCCCCACCGCCGCGATCTCGTGGAAATTGCCCTCACGCGGCGACAGCACGCACGGCTCGTCGCGCTCGGTGATCATAGTGGCGGCTTTCGGCTCCACGGGCTTGAGGGTCCCTCCGCGGGCCTGGCGGACCACCTCCGCTGGGGGCACGAGAGAACCCTCCGCCAGAGAGTAGGAGGTGATCTTGACGGTACCAAACAGCACCTTGAGCACCCCGTGCATGCCCGGGTGGTCGTGTAGGGGGATGCGGGCCCCCGATCGCAGCAGGAAGATGCCCATCGAGAAAGTCTTGTTCTCGGTCACCTCGATGTATATGACGGGCGCGAGGCGCTTGGCATCGCTGCGGATCAGTTCCTTGGTGACGTGCAGATCTGCGGCTCGCACGCGCTTTACGGTGCGGGTCAGTCTGGAAAGGCTTTCGGTGAAGGATTCTTCAGCGAGACTTCGAGAAAAAGTATTTTGTGCTTGTCTCACTATAGCTTCCACTATAGAAGACATGATTATACACAATAATGACTGTTGCCACGCGTGAAGGTTAGAACAAAACATGCAATACTAGAGGAAGCTAAATATGGAAATGCATTTAACGCATAAGCTTGAAGTATAACGTTTTTGTTTACCCAGTAATAAAGTAAAGTTAATTTCATAAAAAATTGCATAAAAAAGAACTCAAAGAATACAATAACTCACTAAATCCAACTTTCAAATAGATTTTGCAGTGTACAAACATGTAAAAGGAAAATCTTCGCACAAGAAGCGCCGTCTTCCGTGATTTAAGAAAAATTTGGCGCAAGTTCAGAGTTGCGTATGCTTGGCAATTTTTGGCTGTTTAGCGGCACATTTAGAAGCCAAATGACTCTTTTAACATGAGTTAGGGTTACCATATTAGTCATCTTTAACGCTAAAAACTTGGCGCATACGCAAGTCTGAAATTGCGCCAAAAGTTTCTGGTCAAGCCGTTCAAGCCAATCCTCATCTGGGTGGTGATTGGTTGAAGTTCTAAAGAAAATAAAATGCGTCCGGCGCAAGATCAGAGGTGCGGATGCGCCAAGTTTTTAGCGGTAAAGATGACTAACATGGTAACCCTAACTAATGTTAAAAGAGTCATTTGGCTTCTAAATGTGCCGCCAAATAACCAAGATTCTTATGATTCAAGCCTAAAGCTCGAAACAGGCGGGAAAGCAAACTGCTTGCTTTCCCGCTGTGTTGTAAAATGTACAGGTTTTCGGTTATTTATGCATTAAATTTGAATCGTTCCTACTGTGAAAAATATACAATATTATGTTGCTTCTTAAAAGTAAAATGTTAATTAAGAGTTCAAGTTTTGAAATAAGTAAAATCAAACGTGTCTTATGTGTTCCTATTTTCCCAGTTGCAAAGTGCCATTTGACAATACTTTGAGTCACGGATTGCGAAAACTGGGACATAGGCTATGGACATATGATTCTTCCATGACTCAAGGCAAAAATGATTTTCTTTTTGACTAACTAATATCCACAGACAATAAGAGACAGACCGGTCAATGGGCGGCCCACGACACGAACGCCCTCAACCCGCGGTACCTGCACTAAAACTGTGGTTACAGTTAAGCTTTAAGGTCTGGCAACCATGGAGAGTTTTGCGAAGACGTAATCCATCGACCATATGATCACCAGGATCGCGATCCTTGGCAATCACATAAGCCCATTAAATGCTTTTTAAAATTATAAAAATTCTTTTCATCCAACAATTTTTTTTTAAATTTGCTATTATAATAGAAAATTTAAATTAAATCATTAAGGTTTGTTCATCAACAAAATTTCGTGATCGCATATGATGAAAAACTCGATTGAAAATATACAAGCTTAAATATAAAGTTATCAAGAATCACAAGTAAATAATGAATCAAAATGGTTTTATTAAATCAATATTTCAATAACTGCAAACATTTGTTATAATCTCTTGGCATTTTAAGACAAACATGATGTGTAAATCAAGTTGCAATCCTCGTGAATCTAAACGAACACATCTTTTGCAAATACGAATCCCAAATCCCAGGCACATTCGAAATGAATTTTTGGCAATAAAAATATTTAATACTAGTATTCATTTTCATCTGAATTAAATATATACGCCTATAATTAACGCGAATTATACCGAATTCTTTCATGCTGAGAAATCAAGTTCAAGAATGCAACACAGATTTTCCAATACATTGCAAAAAAGAGAAGAAACGAGATAGAAATGTGCCTTAATGCAAAAAGACACTGTTAAAATGATTTATAAATCTTGAAAACAATTGAAAAGAGTACGATTAAACGATTTACACAAACTTCATGTTTACTTTCGAAATTAAATATTGCAAGTTTCGTCAACAAAAAAATGTATAAAGATTTCGATTAAAAAATATTAAATTAATCGATTAATGCCGGTACCGCTTGTCAGAGGCGCCACTTGAGCTCTCTAGATAAGCCCCGCCTATTGACCGGTCTGTCTCTTATTGTCTGTGCTAATATCAATCAAAATTTTAAAACCGCTACGAAGTGTATATTTGGACGGCCAAAACGGCCAGTGGCGCATGCGCTGTAGGTCTCGTGGTTACGTAGCAGTCTCGGCGCTTAGTCAAGACCCTCTATATAAAGGCCTCCCAACTCGGCCGTGCAACGTCATAACTTTCACTCATCTTTGACGTCACTCCATAGACTTAACATGGCAATTTCACTCATGTTTGACGTCATCGTCCGGAGTTGGGTGGCCATGTATATAGAGGGTCTTGGCTTAGTGATGGAACCAATGGAACGCCGAGCCGTGGAAATTAGAGTAGAGTTTAGTTGAAAAATGGCCGTCCAAATATACAGTGCCAAAACGCTATGGGGTCTCTTGTGCAAAGAAGTTTTTTGGAATTAAAAATAAATGTTAAATTTAACATTTATACCAAAATTACATTTCAACCGAAATTCCATCAAAATTACAATTTTCGCTAAACACAAATCGCACAAAAAGAGCATTTAAATAGTTAATATCTATAGGGGAGAGTGTTGTACCTTTGGACAAAAATCAAGTTTTTCTAATCATCATAAAAATGGCGGTCCCAAATTAATCGATTATTTAATATTTTTGTAATCGAAATCTTTAAAAAAAATTTTTGCTGACGAAACTTGCAATATTCGATTTCGAAAGTAAACATGGATTTTGTGTTGCATTCTTGGACTTGATTTCTAAGCATGATTCGGTATTATTCACGTTAATTATAAGGGCTCTGGGATTAGTATTTGAAAAAGTTGTGTTCGTTTAGATTCGCGGGGATTGCAACTTCATTTATACATCATGTTTGTCTTAAAGGACCAAGGGATTATAACTAATTTTTGCTTTTATTGAAAGATAAGAGATTTAATAAAACCATTTAGATTCAATATTTACTTGTGTGATTCTTGATTACTTTATATGTAAGCTTTTACTTTTACAATCGAGTTTTTCATCATATGCGATCATGAAATTTTGTTAATGAACAAACCGTAATGATTTAATTTGAATTTTTTATCATAATAGCAAATTTAAAAAATTTGTTGAAAGAAAAGAAATTTTTTAATTTTAAAAAGCATTTAATAGGCTATGTGAACGCCAACGATCGCGATCCTGGGGATTACATGGTCAATGGATCACGTCCAAAAAGCAAAACGTCTCCATGGTTACCAGACCTAAAAGCTTAACTGTAACCACAGTTTTAGTGCAGGTACCGCGGGTCGAGGGCGTTCGTGTCGTGGGCCGCCCATTGACCGGTCTGTCTCTTATTGTCTGTGACCCACATTAAGTAACGGCACCGGTAGCTACCACACAATATATTAAAATTAATGAGGTACCACGACTTAAGGCGACTTTAGACCAACCGGTTCGCGACAGCGATTCTGCGACATCCGGTTCGCGACAAAAAAATGACCCGCTTCCCTCAATTGAACAGCGCCATCTTTCGAGAGGTTGCTGAGTTACTGCGGCTGTCGAAATTCCCGAAAACCGCGGAATCGCTGTCGCAAACCGGGTGGTCTAAAGCCGCCTTTACTAAAACTATTCTGGAAAAAACTGATTTCAAAAATGAAATGAAGTTTCAATATTTAATTAGAGTGTAATTTATTTAAATGCGGAAAATTTTCTGTTTTTTAAATGTTTTTAAGTTGGCATGGTATCTTTACCAGTAAATGTCACTTGGGTAATATACACACTAGGGTGGGTCAAAAATATTTTTTTCACATTTTCCCAGGGGCACAGCGACAAAAGGGTGCCAAATGGTCTCAAACTAACATGTGTAAAATATTATTCGATTATAATAACTCTTTTTGCCTCCGGATTGGCCTCAAAGTTTCGATTAATATAGTAATTTCATGTAAAAATGGACGAACGAAAATCAAGCTTTTACCTCGATTGCACAAATCCGTTATAGTGGATGGACTTAAAGGTTCAATTCCTAAAAACCTCTTAGATGTCAGAGATGCTAACCAGCAGAGTAAGAACCAGCTTACATATTTCTTTAAAAATGGCAACACCTTTTATGATTTTTTTACTTGTCAATAATGTGTATAAATTGAATGTTATGAATCGTCGGGTAAGCAGACGAGTTGTCAGCTCTCGCTTTTTATGTTGTAAACCTAATAAAAACCTGTTCCTGATCAGATTGACTTCTTCTTTCTTGGATAGCTAAATCCGTCATGAATATAAATGTGCGGTAAAATCCTAGGAGAGCCCACACCCTTGGCGATATACCAAAATAAACCGCCAAACCAGAACAAGATGGCGCCAAGCGCTATCTTGTGTGTTAAAGTAGGGTTACCAAGATGGCGGAATTATCACCATTATTGGCAGGGTGTGGGCTCTGCTAGGATCCAACCAAATGTGCACAATGGTATAAAAATCATCATTGAAGACTATAAAATAATTATAAATGAAACCAGAGTTGAAATACTTGAGTTGTAATACAACATATTTTGAAATATCTCAATGGTTAGAACTGGCAATCAAAAATTTCTTGCTGGAATCATTAAAATGTGCGAAACCTTTATTGTCGGTTGAGTAGGATGGTAAAAACATTAAATTTTTAATAAAAATGGATATGTCAGAAGGTAGGTACCTTTTTTGGGTTATAGGTTTCAACCCCAAAGAAAACATTTGGATAATTAATAGTTTAAAAGTTGGGATTTCTTTGAAATTTCTTGGCATATTAGGAATAGTCCATCCCAAGTGTCCCCATATGATTCCCTAATGTCCAAAAATAAATTAAAACCACATTTTAAGAGTCAAATTTTGAAATATTTTCTTAAGAAAAGCGGTATAGATCGCAGTTTTCAGCTTAAAGCTCAGTATTATCCCGTAAGTTTTTAAATAAGTTACATTACTTTTCAAAACTAACTTGTAATTATCCTTAACAGTTAAATTTGTGATATTTTAACTTTTATGAACGCATAAGGGAATGCTAAGAAGCTATTTTGAGTCAATCCTCAAAGAAGTATAATTTCATGGGCCTGGGTTTCAGTCTATTGCTATAGCAAAAAATTAGGTAAATCATAACTGAGCGAATCATAACTGATATTGCCTATGAACGAACTATCCATTCGACAATTGTTTCATTATATATTTTTGCGATCATATTTGGATCCCAAGACCAGCCAGTGAAATAACTGTCCGCTGAATTTCGAAAACGCGTCATATTTATGAAAAATACAACTGTTTCTATTTTGAAAAATTAAAAATACCGTTTTATACTGACCAAACTTGAGGGAGAATGTATATGAACAACCAATATTTAAAATTTGTACCACTGACAATCCACTGTTTGTTGGCAAAAAAGAGATTCATATTCTACGGCTCTTGTTAATATAATAGCATATTATATTGCCACTTTGACAGTTGTTTTTGTATTAATAATGCATGAAGGTGACTAATGTGATTAAAACTGCTTTTTAATACCCTTATTTGTGAGAGTTATCGACAAAAAAATTTAATTAATAAAATTTTTAAAAAATATGAAAAATTACATATTTTTGTTCTATTTGAGGCCAATCCGGAGGCAAAAAGAGTTATTATAATGGAATAATATTTTACACATGTTAGTTTGAGACCATTTGGCACCCTTTTCTTGCTGTGCCCGATAGAATTTGTAAAAAAAATTTTTCGCCATAGGAAAATGACCCACCCTAATACACACACTACCCTACAGTAATGGACCGGACACAAAGTGTGATGCTCCAAATAAAAAATACGTAATAAATTTTGAAGTGATTAACTTCTTCTACGTGTTGCAGCGTCATTAATGACCTTTCTGGGCACACTCTCAAATTAACGATATTTTGATTTTCAGTTTTGGAAATTTCAGTGGCGTTGCCAGAAAATTTTTTTGGAGGGGGATGTTGATATTTCGGGAGGGGATATGGGGTATTTTTAGTGGTTTTCTATGGTCAATAAGGACATTTCCTGAGTTTCGGTGGGATATATCCCTAAATCCCCCTCTCTGATGGCTACGTCCCTCGGAAATGTGTCTCCTTTTTTGCTGCAAGAATATTGCTATCTCAATTGTAGATTTTGACAGTGGTCCCCATGTCTTTAAATGTCGCTAACTTATCCCAAAAATGATTTTAGGTTTTTCTTTTGTTTTGTGTGTTTTTGCGTGCGCAAACAGCCATGGGCGTAGCCAAGGGGGGGCAGGGAGGGGAAGCTGCTCCCCCGAAGTCTCGAATAATTAACTTTTACTTTACTTTTAGTTAGTTAAAACCCAGTATTTTAGGGTCAAATTTTAAAAAATTTTCTGGGGGAGGACCCCCAGACCCCCCTGTAGTATTTAAACATTTATTATTTACACTTTTTTTTTAATAACTTCATTAAAATCGAAATTCTACCTAAAATTATAAGTCCAAATTTGGGTTTACGCGTATCAAAAAGCAGTTTACAACCCTGTTCTTAGGGGCAAATTTCCGAAATTTTCTGGGGGAGGACCCCCAGACCCCTCGTTGAAACTTGACGTCCCTCTCTCACGGGGCTTTAAATTCGTTCTCCACAAACATAAAAACAAGTCGACCCTCCTTGCCCCCCCCTAAGTTGAACCCTGGCTACGCCCATGCAAACAGCTGTTCAGGAAACAGCTCTAGAAAACTGTTAGCGCGCAAAAAAAAACTTTAACATGATCTCATGCGTTTAGTATTGATTGTATTTACGTGAAACTTTGGACTAAAGGGTTTTCAACTATGATCTTTCAGATTATCAAATCAAAGGAAAGGATTTTGAAATACAAAATAAGGTTTTGGCAGAGTTTTCACATTTTTTTGTGGTTTTATAAATTTTTTCATAATAAAACAAATTTTAAAGCCAAAACTTTTGAGATAATTTTAAAAATAATACTAAACCATAATTTTTGAGACCATGGGCCGGATGCAGCTACGTTCTGCGACGTGCTAAAGAACCGTATATCACCTAATAATGATCGCCCAAGAACGCCTGCTCAGGAGGTGGCGTTCTACGACGATCGGGGCGGATCGAGGTATCGTTTTCTTCCTGATTGGTTGAAGGGTTCCATTACGTAGCAAGACGCGCAAAGCGCGGGAAAGGCAGGGTACAATCAACGATATGTATGTGGTTCAATGACGTAGTTCGTGACGTTCTTGAAAACAAATCAGGGGCATGCTGGAAAAATGACTCAGGGACAACGATAGTTGAGTTGTTTGGCAGTAGGATTCGACCGGTCCCAAAATCACAGCAGTTGCATCCGGCCCCATAATTAAATTTTTATCAATAGAAGTTCTTCTACAAATTGATTTTTTCATTAATTTTTTTGGGGTGTCACTCCATTTTTAACTCCCTGGGATTTAGTCTGGGACCCCCTAAATCCTGTATGAATCTGAAACACCCTGTATAGTCGTTCATAAGTTGAATGCATGGGTCATTTATAGTACAGTCAAATTAGGGTTTGAGGTAGACATTTAGAAATACAAGCAGAAACCCCCTGGGATGTGTTAAGGGGGGTCTGAGGATGCTTCACCTGAAAATCCCAAAAAATCCGGTGACGGGTTTTCCGCCATTTTGAAAAAGAAGTCGGCCATATTGGATTTTTCCATAGTTCATAAAAACAGCTATAACAGGCGAACTAATTGGTTTAAAATGTTCATTCTTGTTTTAAAATGCGTAATTCAATGCGTTCTTTACGATTAATGCATCAATTGTTGGTTCTAAACCATGTATTTTTTTAAAATTAAGCTAAAATAGCAATTTTTTCGTATTTTTTTGGAATGTAGTTCTTTCATTTAACACTGTGTCGTACCTATTATAAATATCAAGACCGAAACAACTGGAACTTGTTTAAGAGAGTCTTAGGCTATACCACACCAAAATTCTAAGAAATCCCGCCATTAGTTTTCCGCCATTTTGAAAAAAACGGTGGCAATACTGAATTTTCAATGTTTCTTAAAAACTGCTTTAACAAGCGAACTTATTGGAATAAAATGCTCAAATTTTTTATAAAATGCGTGTCTAATTGTACTTTTTTGAAATATCATGCAGTAAGTTAATATTCTTAAAGATTTAATTTTAAAAACTCGGAAAAATAGTAATTTTTCAGCCTTTTTCTGTCGTAGTTTTTTTATAGTCCAGGCAAATAAGACATTCACTATAACGGGCTGAAAATTGGTGAAAATGAAGAAAATAGTGTCCTTCTTGATATCCTGAAATTCCCAAAAAATCCCTCCAGGGGAAAATCCGCCATTTTGGAAAAACCAACGCCATCTTGGATTGGGTTTTCAAGCACAGCGACTGAACCAAGGTGCCGATTGATTTCGTTTTTGTCACAAATTGTTTAATATTGTGTATTTTAAGAGACAACGTAAATAAATTCGAAATAAAAATTTAATTTAATAATAATTAATTTTTATTTAATTACTGCTTTGCTGTGTTAAAATGTAGGTAAGCATTCGAGATAACCAGCTGAAAATTGGTGAAAATAAAGAAAGCAGTGTCCTAATTAATATTGCTAAATTACCAAAAAATCCCTCCAAAGGAAACTGCCATTTTGAAACAACCGCCGCCATCTTGGATTGTATTTTTAAGCATAGCGACTGAAGCAAGGGTCCGATTGAGTTCGTTTTTGTACCAAATTGTTCAATAATACGTATTTTAAATATAAAACGTTAAAAAGTTCGAAATAAAAAACTTAATTCAATTATAACTAAATTTACTTAGTTAATGATTTGCCGGGTTAAAATGTAGGTAAAAATTCAAAATAACAAGCTGAAAATTGGTAGAAACGTAGAAGATAGTATCATGACCGATGTTCCGAAATTCCCCAAAAATCCCTCCAGGGGAAAATCCACCACTGAAAAAACTACCGTCATTTTGGACTCTCAATTTAAGCGTAGTGGTAATGGAGTTTTCTCTTTCCACAACAATGAAATTTCCCTAAAAAGGCATTATTGAAGCTGAAAAAAACTGCAATTTTAAAGTCGAATATTTAAAAAACTATTCAAGCGATTTAAGTAAATTTAAGCTTAAAATGTTGTTTATTTATTCATTAAAAACATGCAATTTCGTCCATGGTTAAAAATATCACTGTTTGGTTGCAACTAAATAGAAAAGAATGGACAAAACGGTCAAATTGAAGAAAACAAACTATGCTCAAACGATATAGCAAACAAACTTTAAAATTTTTAACCATGCACGTAATTGCATGTTGTTATCGAATAAATAAGCTACATTTTAAGCTTAAATTTACTTAAATCGCTTGAATAGTTTTTTAAATATTCGACTTTAAAATTGCAGTTTTTTTCAGCTTCAATAATGCCTTTTTAGGGAAATTTCATTGTTGTGGAAAGAGAAAACTCCATTACCACTACGCTTAAATTGAGAGTCCAAAATGACGGTAGTTTTTTCAGTGGTGGATTTTCCCCTGGAGGGATTTTTGGGGAATTTCGGAACATCGGTCATGATACTATCTTCTACGTTTCTACCAATTTTCAGCTTGTTATTTTGAATTCTTACCTACATTTTAACCCGGCAAATCATTAACTAAGTAAATTTAGTTATAATTGAATTAAGTTTTTTATTTCGAACTTTTTAACGTTTTATATTTAAAATACGTATTATTGAACAATTTGGTACAAAAACGAACTCAATCGGACCCTTGCTTCAGTCGCTATGCTTAAAAATACAATCCAAGATGGCGGCGGTTGTTTCAAAATGGCAGTTTCCTTTGGAGGGATTTTTTGGTAATTTAGCAATATTAATTAGGACACTGCTTTCTTTATTTTCACCAATTTTCAGCTTGTTATCTCGAATGCTTACCTACATTTTAACACAGCAAAGCAGTAATTAAATAAAAATTAATTATTATTAAATTAAATTTTTATTTCGAATTTATTTACGTTGTCTCTTAAAATACACAATATTAAACATTTTGTGACAAAAACGAAATCAATCGGCACCTTGGTTCAGTCGCTGTGCTTGAAAACCCAATCCAAGATGGCGTTGGTTTTTCCAAAATGGCGGATTTTCCCCTGGAGGGATTTTTTGGGAATTTCAGGATATCAAGAAGGACACTATCTTCTTCATTTCCACCAATTTTCAGCCCGTTATATTGAATGTCTTATTTGCCTGGACTATAAAAAAACTACAACAGAAAAAGACTGAAAAATTACTATTTTTCCGTGTTTTTAAAATTAAATCTTTAAGAATATTAACTTACTGCATGATATTTCAAAAAAGTACACATAGATACGTATTTCATAAAAAAATTGAGCATTTTATTCCAATAAGTTCGCTTGTTATAGAAGTTTTTAAGAAACATTGAAAATTCAATATTGCCACCGTTTTTTTCAAAATGGCGGAAAACTAATGGCGGGATTTCTTAGAATTTTGGTGTGGTATAGCCTAAGACTCTCCTAAACAAGTTCCAGTTGTTTCGGTCTTGATATTTATAATAGGTACGACACAGTGTTAAACGAAAGAACTACAACCCAAAAAAATACGAAAAAATTGCTATTTTAGCTTAATTTTAAAAAAATACATGGTTTAAAACCAACAATTGATGCATGAAACTTAAAGAACGCACTGAATTACGCATTTTAAAACAAGAACGAACATTTTAAACCAATTAGTTCGCCTGTTATAGCTGTTTTTATGAACTATGGAAAAATCCAATATGGTCGACTTCTTTTTCAAAATGGCGGAAAACCCGGCACCGGATTTTTTGGGATTTTCTGGTGAGGCATCCTCAGACCCCCCTAAACACATCCCAGGGGGTTTCTGGTTGTATTTCTAAATGTCTACCTCCGGCCCTTTTTTCGCCTAATTTGACTGTACTATTATCATGTGACACCCTGTTAAAAGAAATTATATTATAAAATTTTAATTGATTGTTATATTCACTTTATATACAGGGTGTTTCAAAATTGCGTTGCACGGCTTTTATTCGGAACCAATGCCTCCTAGGGTCATGGAAGTAAGGTCTACCCCTAGGTAAGTGAGCCTGGAGAATCCATTGAGATGACTTACAGTGCCCCTAGCGGGGAAATAAAAATTTAAAAAAAATTAATTAAAAAACTAAAGGAGGTAGAGAAAAAACCTCAATCAAAGTATTGTTGCCAACGTCATGAAGAACTCACTGAAAAAAATTAAAGAAAATATCTTGAATATTCTCCAAGATATTAGCATGTGAAAATAGCACTTTTTCAGGGGTCAAAAAAGAAAAAAGTTCGCATATTTGCAAATATTTTTGATTTTTTGATTAAATTTTGTATTCTTTAAACTAAAAAAACATAAAACTACAAAATAAAACTGAAAAATTTGCGAATATGTGAACTTTTTCTTTTTTGACCCCTGAAAAAGTGCTATTTTCGCATGCTAATATCTCTGCGAATATTCAAGATATTTTAATCATTTTTTCAGTGAGTTCTTCATGACGTTGGCAACAATACTTTCATTGAGGTTTTTGCTCTATCTCCTTTAGTTTTTATATTAATTTTTTTAATTTTGCCGCTAGGGGCGCTGTAATTCATCTCAATGGATTTTACAGGCTCATTTACCTAGGGATAGACCTTACTTCCGTGACCCTAGGAGGCGTTGGTTCCAAATAAAAGCCGTGCAACGCAATTTTGAAACACCCTGTATCGCAGTGTTTCCCAACCTTTTTCGGTCCATGCCCCACCGAAGCCTTTCAAAATTTCCCATGCCCCCACCCCCGGTCTCAGTGGCATATATAGAAATATATTTTGAGAGGGAGCTAAAATTATTTCTTAGCCCCTCCCTCCTATGTATATTTAATAAGTCTAATGAAGCTTTTCAGAACATTTTTAGGTAGAGTTTGCATGCTAAAGAACTAAATCAAGTTATGAGTAATGAAGTTCTAAGTACAAAGGGGGGGTTGGGGGTCCCCCCAGCAAATTTTCGGAAATTTGACTCTAGGAAGCAGGTTTTTAACTAGTTTGGTACATGGTACCCCTAGTTGGGAAATTTTAGATACAAATTTTTAGGTAAGATTTACATTTTGATGAACCTAATGTAAAAAAGTGTCAAATATAAACGTTCTAAAAACAAAGAGATCTTGGGTCATCCATACCCCAGAAAAGGTTTGTAAATTAGACTATAAACTGGGTTTCAACTTGGTTTTGATATACAGGGGTGTTTCAAAATTGCGTTGCACGGCTTTTATTCGGAACCAACGCCTCCTAGGGTCATGGAAGTAAAGTCTACCCCTAGGTAAGTGACCTTGGAGAATCCATTGAGATGACTTACAGCGCCCCTAGCGGCGAAATTAAAAAGTTAAAAAAATTAATTTAAAAACTAAAGGAGATAGAGCAAAAACCTCAGTGAGAGTATTGTTGCCAACGTCAAGAAGAACTCACTGAAAAATATTTGATCAAAATATCTTGAATATTCGCGGAGATATTAGCATGTGAAAATAGCACTTTTTCAAGGGTCAAAAAATAAGAAGTTCGCATATTTGCAAATTTTTTTGATTTTTTGATTAAATTTTGTGTTCTTTCAACTAAAAAAACAAAAAACTACACAATAACACTGAAAAATTTGGAAATATGCGAACTTTTTATTTTTTGACCCCTGAAAAAGTGCTTTTTTCACATGGTAACATCTCCGCGAATATTTAAGATATTTTGATCAAATTTTTTTCAGCAAGTTCTTCTTGACGTTGGCAACAATACTCTCACTGAGGTTTTTGCTCTATCTCCTTTAGTTTTTAAATTAATTTTTTTAACTTTTTAATTTCGCCGCTAGGGGCGCTGTAAGTCATCTCAATGGATTTTCCAAGGTCACTTACCTAGGGGAAGACCTTACTTCCATGACCCTAGGAGGCGTTGGTTCCGAATAAAAGCCGTGCAACGCAATTTTGAAACACACTGTATACTAGTCTAGATTTCAGGCATACATTCTCAGATAGGATAATAGGATCAGATTTTGATAAACTTCTTTTTAAATAGTTTTTTTTAATTTTCCCCCTGGATTGGCTCCACCTGGGGGGCAATGCGGCTAAAAATTTTCAAATTACCCCCTAGGAAATGATATTGCCCCCCGGTGGGACGTGCGCCCCACGTTGAGAAACACTGCTGTATATAGGTATATTTGGTTTGTGTGGGAGAACAAGAAAAAGACATCGAGACGCATTGATAACATTTTTTGACAAGACACAACATGATTTTATTACACACAGGTGATAACAAATAATTTCTCTTCGGCTATATCCAGATGGAGGTCGTGACACTCCACATAGAAAGTTCGCCACTCGGAACAACTAGTATATTTTCTAAGTCATTGTGGATGAATGAAAGTCTATTTTTTTCCTCGAATGCTATGTCTTTTTGTTAACCACTGCGTTTATTGGTACATTGACTCTTTAATTTGAGTGGGTCAGAACCTAAGGGGCGTGCAAAGTGACAGTGCGGGAACCACGCGAGAGTTATCCTTGGGCGCCGGGGCAAACTTTGATTTTGCGACTTTTTAGACTCTGAACACAGTCAGCTGAAATCATCGCGCGACCCATTATGATCCTTATCAAGCAGAGGGGTGAAAGAAGTTGACTCGAGAAGAGATGTAGTAGACTATTTCTGTAGCAGAGCGGTTGAAGTACTCCTCACTGATAAGCGTGGCAGTGACCGGTTGCTGTCATCTCACCAAAAGTAGTCTACTACATTGAGCCTCCTTCTTTCTTTCCACAGTTTGATAAGGACCTTAATGAGTCGCGCGATGGTTTCAGCTGACTGTGTCTGGATCCAAAGGCGTTTTAAAATGTCACAGAGATTCAAATCGTGCAGTTTGTGCCGGCCCTCACAATAAGCGTGTCTTGATAAGAAGTTGATTTTCCTTCCGGGGCTGTCCAAATGATATTACACTTTTTTGTACCTCATTTTTATCACCTTCCTATATCACAAAGTATCACACTTTACTATGATCCTCCCCCCCCTTTGTCACAAGTAACACTTTCCTACTAGCTATAGGTCTAGCGGAGTCTCAACCCTACATTTTTATACAAAATGAAGTGTACCCCACTTAAAAACTTCAAAGTGAAATTGTTGTTAGTATTATTCGTGTGTAAGCTACCGTTAAGGAAATGTGTTGTTTGGTTTTTGCAGTATGTGATGCGACGACACCCCTGCTAGAAGTGTCACAGAATGATAAACCACCCTGTCTACCCTACCCAGTTGTGCATCATTTACGGACAGCCCTTCGAAAGGTAAGTTCGTCAGTACACTTTTTAATGCAACCTTCTGATTTAACAAAGAAACCCTAGCAGCACTATGCTAGCAGATTTGATAGCAGTAGATGCTAGCACCCCTGTTATTTTGTGCCGGGAAATAAGAGACAACCCATATCGGGTGACAGGATTCGTACAAATATTCCGTTGTCACAATGTAAGGCGCCCTATCTTAACAGGACTTTTCAAGATAGGGGAGACAGGCTCAACTCTATGCTATTCTGCCCCCCTTGATTAATGGGACTGACGTAGTTACGCTGCAATGTGGCGCGCGCCTAACAGGATTTTCCTGCACAAACATCAGGTGTTATTTGGTGGCATAGCCGAGAAAATTTCTTTGTTAAATCAACAGGGATTTTTTAGAATGTAGTAGTGATACCTCCCAGAAGTTTGTTGAGTTAAATTTCCAATCTGACAATCTAGGGAAGACACAAAAGTACCTATGGCGACGTAATACCGTCACATGCACTTTTGCACTTTGATTCCGATTCGTCATTTGGTAAGTCAGAATTGCCGTAAAGCAACCAGATGTAAAAGTGGACCCGGCCCTTAAGGGTGGAGTGAAAAAACAAAGACATGGATTCCTATTTCGGATATCAGCAAAAGTTTGGTTCATACAGGGTGTCCCACGAGAAGTGGCCCAACTCCTTTAACTTTTGAACCCCTAAAGATATAGTCATGAAAGTGGGGTCTAGGTATAGTAAAGTGACCATGCTCTATCCGATGATATAAGTTCCAACGCCCTCTAGCGGAAATTTTAGGAGTTATAATTTTTATTTGAAAACTATGTGAGGTATTTGAAAAAAGTCAGTGACTAAGTTGTAGAGCAGCATCGATTCAGTAGGAAAAGCCACCTTAAGCAGAAAAATATCTTGAATAAAACCCCTAAAACGCACGCTCAATTAGCTTGAATTTATGTAGATTTAAAACGCTCCTCACGAGGCAAAAATGAGAAATTTTCAATTTAATAAATTAATAATACTTTTAGTCATTTACTTAAGTCATAAAAATAAAAATTTCTTATTTTCGCCATGTGAGGAGCGTTTTAAGAAGTAAAATCTACGTAATTTCAACCTAATTGAGCGTGTGTTTAAGGGGTTTATTCAAGATATTTTTCTGCTTAAGGTGTCTTTTCCTACTAAATCGATGCTGCTCTGCAACTTAGTCATTGACTTTTTTCACATACCTCAAATAGTTTTTAAAATAAAAAAATTTATTCCAAAATTCTCCTCTAGAGGGCGTTAAAGGAATCTCATCGGATAGAGCATGGTCACTTTACTATACCTAGACCCCACTTTCATGACTATATCTGTAGGGGTTCAAAAGTTAAAGGGGTTGGGCCACTTCTCGTGGGACACCCTGTATAATCCACGTGCAAAATTTCAGGCATTTTGAAAAGCTCCTCAAGAGCTCTACAAGGAGTTTTATGTTTTTACATTGCTTATAGAAAAACATAACTTTATTTTTTTGAAGAGAAAGGGAATTATAACTTTGAATGATGGAATAAAAATAATGCAAAATATTTTGTTAAAATTTACTTTTTATTTCGATTTCATTCATATTAAGAGCTATACACACAGTAAATGTACAACTTATGGTTAGAACCTCTATTGGAGAATAGAGCAGAAAAAATCATAAAAAATCTTGTTCTTCCCTGGAGGATTTTTCAAAATTCCTGGTATTTTGCACGTGGGTTATTGGTACCAAAAAGCAATATTTCGCAGTCATACAAAATCGATATTTCCCCACCGTTCTATTGCACACCCCTCGGCTTCTCCTCCACGGGACTAAAAATTAAATTATCTTCTCAAAAGGAAGTCCTCTCTAAAAAATCTCGTCTATTGATGAACGGAAAGTCCTCATGAAATTTTTAAAAATCTCTTTTTATTAAGTTTCGCTCAGAGAGACATTTTTCTTCGGTGCGTTATTCCCATCCGCGTGTGCGACGTATCAAGTGTTTTTTTGGATGCACCAAACACACACGCGAACCCACGCAGCACAAAGTTCGTCCGAAGTCCACGCTTGGTCGTGGTTACGTAAGTCTCACGGAGTGCTGTCCGGGTCTTCGAAGGCGGTAAATTCTTTATACACTTGTCCCATATCCTATTGCACTTGTATCACAGCCTACTCGGTCGCCGAAAGAGGCGCGAAACAGACAATTCGCTTTCTGCCGAGGAATCGATTTAAGAATCGAGTTCCTCCCACTTTGAATCCGATCTAAACTAATGAATCGTCCTTTGTTGAACTATTGGTAATTAGTTCCAGAATGTTGTTCCTGGTGAAAATTTTTTGAGAAAAGCCTGTTCTTAAAAACTTCAAATCATTGATATTTCATAACATCCTTATTCTGCTATGTTATCAATATGGTACCGAATGATCCATATTTCATATCAATATATTGTTGCAAGTAATCGATTTCATATCGATTCCGCAACAAATTGTTATAAGTATAAGTATCGTTCTAATTGATGCTGTCAGAAAAATATCGATCTTTCTACGGAGATATCACAAATTTTTATAACGTTCTAAAACCAAAACTAGGACATGTCATTTTGTGGAACCACAAATAATTTCATAAGCCTAATAGGGTCTGTTTTATGCAAAAAACGAACTTTTTTAACCTCAGGTCAAATGCAGAGTGATTCAAAACCCATGGGCAAAAATGATGGGGGGTGTAGACACCATAAAGACGATTCAGAATCACGGAAACAATCCTGAGGCCCTCCAACTGTTCTTGCACAAAACCTAATTTTCCCATTTGTCCAAGCTTTAGCTCCGCCTCAGGATTGCTTCTTGATACCATTTCCAAAGTGATTCTGAAATATCTTTGTGTGACATACCCAGTAGGCGTACATAGAAATTTATTTCTTGGGGAAGCCAAATGTTCTCTAAATATTAGTCAATTATTATCAGGTTTAAAGCTAAACTTTTGCACCAGGGAAGAGGATCCAAAACTATTCCTCCGTCACATCCATACATATTTAAAAGTCCTATGTAGCTTTTTAGCATCTTGAGGAACTTAACACAAGGAAAGTGGTTAGTAATAGAGTTCCAAGTACCAAAGGGGGGTCTGGAGGTCCTCCACCAGAAAATTTTTGGAAGTTCGACTCTAAAAAACACGGTGTTAACTAATAGTTTCGGTACACCTAGTCCAAATTTCAGATACATACTTTTAGATTTGGTGAACTTAATAAAAAAAAGTTGTGAGTAACAGAGTATAAAAAGGAGTCTAGAGGGTAGACCTTCAGAGATTTTTTTGGTAATTCAACCCTAAAAACAGGGATTTAACTTGTTTTTATGCATTTATTCTGAATTCCGGTGCCTCTCTTTTTATACACGTCTCTGAATCAGAGGCGGATCCAGGGGGTGGCACTCTGGAAAGTACCCCCCCTTGGAGACCCAAAAAGGTTCTCAAAATGAGTAAAAACCCAACTTTTACAGGTCTAATTTCAAAATTTTTCTGGGGGAGGACCCCCATACCCCCCCTTAGTATAAAAATGGGGTATTCAGTATTTATTTTTAGGAAATCCCCAAACATTTGACATTTTGGGTCAAAAAGTTAAGGTAATAGTGTTGAAAAGTGCCCCCCTTAGACTCAAAACGTTTCTAAAAATGAGTTCAAATCCTACTTTTACACGTCAAATTTAATTTTTTTTCTAGGGCAGGACCCCCATACCCCCAATAGTATCACAAGGGGATCTTGTCTGGAAAAGTGCCCCCCCCTTGCCCATGAGTTCTCCCTGCATAACCAGGTCAAAAGAAAATATCCTCAGGTCATTGACAATTCATTAGGGTCCCCCCTAATACTACATTCACACGTGAAAAGTTAATCTAGTTTAAGTGCTAATCTAGCTTAAATATAGCATTGTGACAATGCTATATTTAAGCTAGATTAGCACTCAAACTAGATTAACTTTTCATGTGTGAATGTAGTATAACTGATATATCCAATGGTGTTTCGCGCCTCTTCCGTGCCGCAGTCAGTGATATGGAGGCGGTTGGGGGGTGGCCGGCTACTAGGTTCACTCCTTCACTCGTGCGGAAGGAACTAGGTAGACGGCATGCTGGAGTCGGAGGACTCCCGGTGGTCCACTTCGGCCTTTAGGTCCTCCTCGCCTCCCCTCAGCTGCTCCACTGCCTCCGAGTCGTGCTTTTTCTTCGCCGTCGCCATCTCGGCCGCGTGCTTTTTGCGCCACTTGGTGCGACGGTTCTGGAACCACACCTGCAAAACACATTTAGTATCATTAGTATATGACTTGACGCATCTGTGGAGATTTGTACAGTAGACATTTTTAAAATAATTCCTGAAACCTTGAAAAATAACGGGATTAAAAACGGTTTTCTGTGTCGGCATCGGTTGTGGTCGGGGGATTTTTTTAAGACATTAAAAATTTGTAATTCGAAATTATGTTATGAAGTGTCGATATCCACGAAGGTTGACCCATGCTAAAGTATTAGCGAAATTCGTTAGAGTTAAGTTGTTACTTTCGAGGAGCTAGACAGTGCCATTGGTTTTAATTCGTTACAGTTAAGTTGTTACTTTCGTGGATCTAGACGGTGCCATTATGTTAATAGCCACCAAACCGCCAAGATAATTAACGGGGGTTGAGTGTTCGATTTTGAAAGTAACCCATCGTGCTGTACGGCAGCATGACCCACAATTTAAATAGAAAAGAATGTTTGATAAATTGATTATAATGAGGATATCCTTTATTTGGCCATATTTGGTCTATTTTTGATCACTTATCGTTAGCGTTTCTATAAAATGTTAGAACCAATTATAGTATTTTTTCATGAAAGGTGTTATTTTTAAAATCTGTATGATTAGAATATGCGTACCGAATTTCAATAAAATCCGGGATGTTAATGCCGAAAAGTGTGTTGATTTGACGTAAAAAGACCCGTAAAACTATTTCAGCCCCTAATTATATACTCGAAATTTTTTACTCTTGAATGGTCCTCAAAAGAAAGCAAAAATGAATCTCGGAATCAAAGCTCGGCAGTAAATCCGCTTTTCAGGATTCCTCCCTGTAGAACGGGTTTTTCCTTGAGCTGATTCTAGTAGAGAAGAAAACAACTTTACGATCTCGCTCAAGAAGTAGGGGGAAACAACTTCACAGGGACGTTCTTGTTCTTAACCCCTTAACTGCCGTCGACGTAAATGTACGGTTTGGAAATCCCGAGTGTTAAGTGCCAATGGCGTATATTTACGCTTTGTAAAAGTACGATGTGTTGCATTGTGTTTTTACCAAAAATAATACCAGGAATAACCTTGACAGTGTTTCCAAAAGAATTTCTTATTTCTCTGAAGTAAGGGGGATGAATTTGAACTGTGTTTTTTCTTTAGCGATAAAAATAAAAGCTGTTAAGTTATGGCCTGTGTTTCTTTTTGAGTTTTTTAATCTTTTTATGCTATATTTTGTGTCGAACACTTCCGTTTTAGTTCCCTTTGCATAGAAAATGGATTTTTATTTTTTAAAATTTGTTTGTCTGCAAGGAAATAAGAAAAATGCTTATAACGGATCGATTTGATTTACTTCTTATTTTCTACTATTTTATCTCTATTAGGTCATGATTCTGGTTTTAACTGGTACTCCATACATTGAGAGGGTGCAATTTCTTTATATGAACGAAATAAACAGTCTTTTGAGTAGTTAACGAGTTGAAAAAGAAACGCGCGCTCTGCAAAAGTGTAAGTACGCGCGCGCGGGAGAAAAACGCTGGCACTGGGGAGCCACTTGCTGCTGATTTCCGTGGCAGTTAAGGGGTTAATAAGCTGTAAATCAAATTCAAGATTTCTGTTTGAGCTCAAACTTATTTTTTTCCCAAAAGTGTGCTCTCCCAAAGCTTTCAGAGATATTCGTGGACTCCATTTGTGGCAAATAGTTACTTAATATACATAGAAAGTAATATTTAAGTGTTTTTGTGGCATATCGAAATAATTAAACTCGCAAAATGGTTGAGGGTAAGAGGTTTCAAATTCAGTTGATATTCACGCAAAGCTCTACCACTAAAATAAACTCTTTTTGGAATACATCTTAAGCGCCCTATACGGTTAATGTGCAATTGAATTGTTTCAAACAGGGAATAGTAAGTCCAATAGAAAAGCGAATATGGACTCTTTTTGTTTTTAGGAAAATTTCTAAGCTTCATTCTACACATGAGCGGGAAGAGGGGGAAAATAACTACCCCCTATAGGCAGATATAGCCTTTTCAATTCGACAAAATCTATGTCCATTCATTGTAATTTTTGATTTAACTTGAAATTTAAATTATTCGTATTTCTTTTCTTATTCTTTGTGCTAAGACAAAACAAAATAGTCTTTAGTTTAAAAGTGTTTTCAATTTATTTTATCCAGTGAATGTTAGACTCCATTGGTATTCGTTAAACTGCCTTAATGACTCAGTCTTATAATACTTTTGTATTTTATTTGTCTAAAGTCATTATATTTCGTACTTTTGTGCTCTGAACTAAGCAAAAGTATAATTTAATTGTCGAATAAAGGGGTTTAACCTTCCTATCCCGCATGGGGTATGAGGCGACCCCAAAGGCACTTTGGCGTTTGATATCTCCCGTCGATTTTAGTTTTGGAGGTTTTCAATGCCAGTATTCCTTAAATACGTGAAGTTTTACAATGGGTAAAAATTTTGGGGCTATAATTCAATTTTGAAGCATCATGGGAGAAAGAGACACATATTCCCCATCTGGGGTCTCCTCATACCCTAGGCACGAATATGGTAAATTAATAACAATTAATGGAGATGTTTCATATTTTTGTCATATTCTTTATAAATCAAGGTTCCTGCTTTCGTTTTAGTTGTATAGAGATTTCTTGGAGGGTTACAATATGTTGATATTTTGATTTTTGTTAGAGTATAAAGATTTGGAGAAAGCGCATTGAATTTCGCCTTATTTCTTAATTTTTTCTTTCATATTCTGAGAAAATGGGCTATTTTTATAATTTTTTTTCCAGGAACTGATAGTGAAAGCAAAAAAAACCTCAGACAACTGGGCACCACTATTTCCTGTGAGTTGGTTCGTTACAAAAAGTACATAAATTTATGGCATTTTCATTCGGTTTTCTTGGAAAAATAAGAATGTTTGCAAAGATTCAAGAGTATTTATTGAAGTTCAAAATGTTATTTCGAAGAAATATAAAAGAAAACGCTAATTTTTTGCGTGGCAGTCTTCAATAAATTGGGGAAGCTCTCTTTTCAAACATTTCTGAGCCGATAGTTTTTCGCTTGGTTATTTGAATTTTAAAGAGATAGTCCGTATTTAAAATGTGATAAAATAATTATAAAAATTTATATAGAGCTGCTAAACATACCTGCAACTTCATATAAAAAATAAACAAAATAATCAAAAATCATTTTAAAAATGAACTAATAAATTATACCCGTGAAAAACCGGGGTTATCAATTAGTTTACCCTTAAGCACTGTAATTATAAAACATTTTAAGTATATTACTGAATTGTCATTGTTCTTTCCTGTAATTTAATTTTTTTAAAGTTTCAGACGTTAAAAAGAAACTTATATGATAAAGTTTTAAAAATACAAAATCGCAAAAAAAGAACATAAATCGAGAAATTCAATAAATACTTGACAAATTATTCAGAAGGATGATTTTTGAAGTAAATAATCATAACATTTGCAATTTAAGATATAATTACCCTCTTAAATGCGTAAAAGACAAGTTTTATGCATGGGGCCCCACGAAGGGGAATATGTGACTATTTTTTCAAGAGGGTAGGAAGGTTAAAGATATTTCAGCTAAAAATTTAAAGGGGGAACAAGTCCATTAGTTCTTTTCAACAGTAAAATATTTTAATGTACTTTTATTTTTTTTCGATGAATTTTCGGTATTCTAAATATAGGGTACAGAATTTCCAGTAAAAATTTGGTGGTTATACAGTAGACTCCGCTTAATATGATCACTTTTGTCCAAGAGTAGAAAAGAGATTTGATATTAGAAAGTTTGAGTGTAACTCGGGCGTTTGCTTTAAAATCACAACTATGTAGTCCTATTTGAAGTATTTAAAACAATTATACCTAGTATGCATCTTGCAACTTCTACATTCTTAAAGAAAAATATGAGATTTGAACAATTAATTAATAAATTAATGACTAATTTAATATGATTATGTACTAAAATTGGCCTTTAAACGGGGAAATTTTTAGGGGATTTCACACCAGATTTTGATCACATAAATTGATACATTTTGGGCTAATTTAAATAGGAGTGATTGAGACCAGCCAATTTTGATTACATTATTCGATTGGTAACATTCACCGTGATCACAATAAACAGGGTCGTCTGTACAATGAAAATTCCATTACTTTTTCTAAACCTGTGCATACCTTGACCTGACTCTCGGACATCCCCAGCGCGTAGGCGAGCTTGGCGCGCTCTGGACCCGCCAGGTACTTGGTCTGTTCGAAAGTCTTCTCCAGCACGTAGATCTGGTGGCCGGAGAAGGTTGGCCGCGTGTGCTTCTTTTTGCCGTCCTTGTCACTCTGCACTCCTGCTGTAACCAAAACCTTTTTTTAGTAACCCACTTGAAAATTATAAAAATACTGATAAACGTTTAAAAATAGTGTTCGGCACTAGTTAACTAGAACCAGGCGCGGATCTAGCAAGGCTCCAAGGGGGGGGCACTTTTCCAGACAAGATCCGCTTGTGGTACCATTTAGGGTATGGGGGGTCCTCCCCTAGAAAGAATTTGAATTTTGACGTGTAAAAGTAGGGTTTTAACTCATTTTTAGAAACGCTTTGAGTCCAAGGGGGGCACTTTTCAACACTATTACCTTTACTTTTTGAACCAAAATGTCAAAATATTGGTGATTTCCTAAAAAATATCACTGAATATGGGGGACCTCCCCCAGAAACTTTTTTAAATTAGACCTGTAAAAGTAGGGGTTTTACTCATTTTGAGAACTTTTTTGGGTTCCCAAGGGGGGGCACTGTCCAGAGTGACACCCCCTGGATCCGCGCCTAACTATAACTATACTCTATTCATTTAGAATTGGCGCTTGAGAAATTGTGCCTTCCCCCACGCTAGAAGCGTAACCATAGTAACGCTCTTCGAGCAGCCAATAGTAAGCCTTCTTCGTCACTTTGACGTGGATAGTTGCTATGGTTACTGATCGGTGGTGGGGGAAGGAAATATTTTCAAGCGACAGTTCAAAATGAACAGAGTATAGTTGCAACTAGTAGTTCAACTGTTTTCGGTTTCTAGTAGTTCAGCTATTTTTGGTTTATACTAGTTCAACTATTAGTTAAACTACTTTTTTAACAACTACGATAGATAGTCCATGTAAGTAAAATGCCATGGCGACTCGTTACCATGGCAACGCAATAGAAATGCATGGGAAATGAATAGTAGTGAGCCGCCACTAGTATTTGCCGAACATTATTCAAAAATTTTACAAGGTGTAGGGGCAAAGGGAGAAGTGAGTACTGAGTAGATATTACATAACAAAAAAACTATAATAACATCTTTTAAAATTTAGATATTGGGTTAATTCTTTTGGAGTCTTTTATAGAGATCAGGACAAATTATTTTAAACAAGTCTTAGTTTAAAACTAACAAAATTTTAATGTTAAAAATATTAATTTCTACTGCTAAACACATAATAAAGTATGTCGGTTTTTGTTAGTGATAAACTTCTCAAATTTATTTTAAAAAATAAATGGGATTTTTATTAATGTTTAGAGAATTTAAGGTACAGATTTTCGTAAAATAGTTAATAATAAACTAAATAACTATGTATTAGGACTGTATATGTAAGGTGGAGGAAATTGGGTACATGGTTTAGTAGAGTTTTTTATGATACTTACATTTGTTGTTTAGTACAATTTACATTTTGTTGCTCTTAAGAAATAATTTTTTTTGAAGAAACTAGTAGGAGAGTGAATCTCGTTAAAAGCATCTCTTAACGTGGTTTTGACCATAAATTTTAAAATTTTTTAGCGTGGTAAGAAATTTACCACTATAATATTAATTTAAAAAACATGAAGAGTACATAAAAATACTAACCATCAAAACTTAAAAATAATTAAAGAACATATATACAAAAAAGTAGCAGTTTAAAGTAAAGTTAAAAGGATAAAAACGATGAAAAAAATTCTTAATTTAAAAAGCAACATGCACATTTTATCAACATTTAGTTTAATTTTAGGATACTTTTATAACAACTTTCCCCATGTGGGTGGATTTTAAAGTAATAATATAGTTACTTCTTAAATCTATCACTGTGAAAAAACAAAGTAAATCAATATATTAAAAAACTATGAATCTCCAATGTGTAAAAAGTTTTTTTAATGATTTCCTTATCAAACGAATAAAATGTATTTTATTAATTTAATAAATAATATTATTTAATTGTTGAATAATGTTTGGTGTGGGTGGAGAGATAACACCCGTCATATAATAAATATTCACCCGTAGATAAGAACACCCGTCATTCTACTTCAGTTTCAGTTTTTTCTTACTTAGTTCACCTTTCTCCCCATAGATAGCAATGTTTTCTCTTTGATTTCAGTTGGGCGGAAAGCGCCTTACAGTGAGACGAACTAGGACGAACAACCCATGTTAAAATTGGGACTTACGTCAAAATTTGAAGATTTTTATTTGGATTTTAAATGACTGAGAATCTATTATACAAAATCCCCGAAACATGAAAACGAAATTTTAATGACAAATATTAAGATTTTTCTGCTTTTTTTAAACTTAAAAGCTGAAAATGATGGGACGAATCGGGCTGTTTCGAGGAAAATTCATGATTGACTTAGTCTTGTTAATTGCAATTGGATCAAATCTAAAATAGGTGTTCAGTTCTAACTTTTTTATAGATTTGTATGGTATGGTTTAAGAGTTTACATGTGCGGGAAAATATAAATGTTAGAGCACTTTAGATGCAAGATTGAGTGATTTTGTTTACAAAATTTATGATTTTTGATAGAACCACAAAAAAATCAACTCGTTCAGAAAAGCTTCAAAAATCTTGAAATAAAAAGGATTTCACGGGTGTTTAGCCAAGGTATGTGTCAAAAAATAAGTCAAAATTACCAACCAGTTTTACCCATTTTGTCCGTTATTTATGTTTGAACCTGGTGGTTTCAGGGTCAAAGATACGTACGTTTCAAGAGCGTAACGAGCCGTGCTAAATGCGCATGCGTTTGGACTTCATGTGTACTGTATTTCACAATCCCTGCAAGATTTTTATACTTTATTAGCAATGCGCATCCATGTGGACTTGATTCTTGCTGTTTCTATAAAATATTTTAGCGAAATAATTTTATTTTCAATAAATTAATAATTTAAAATTTAAAAAAAAAAAATTAGACAAAGTAAAACATTTAAAAAACCACAATGAATTTAATTAAACAAGGAATTACTGTTAAACAAGAGCAATTAATTCTTGCAATTTTTAATGGAATAATAAAAATTAAATTAAATTTACTGAAAAATAATAACCGGGCTCGAACCCACGACCTTCCGCACGCCAGGCAGACACTCTACCTCCACCCCATCCGGGCCACGCTTACCACAATCCTAAGTACTTTAAAACCACGCCTTTAACCCGAGCATGCGCATTTAGCAGGCTCGTTACGCTCGTGAAACGCTTCTCAAAGATCGCGAACATATTATGGCGCTTGATGACGTTGAGACTAAATAACACCAAAAATGGGTATTTTATATGATCTGCTTCTTCCGATCACTAAAAGATCTTCACTATTAGGATCCAGCGCAAAAATCTATTATTTAACACTGGCAAAAACTAGCTCCTCCATTTAACCGGATGAACGATCCATGTCCTTAGAAAACTCCAGAGTTGAGTTCCCAAAATTATTCCTAAGCCCCCCTCCAATACATATTTAATGGGTTCAATGTAGCTTGTTAAATATTTTTAGACTGTATTTACATCTTGATGAACATAACATTGAAAAATTGTGATCACTTGAGTTCCGAGTACAAAAGGAGGGCCTGGGCGACTTTTCTAAAAAATTTTAGAAAAATTGACCCAAAACACAGGGTTTTAAATGGTTTTGGTACATTCTGTTCGAATTCTAGTTTTTCATGCCATAACTTTCTTGGGCCTGCATAAGTTGTCATGGGCTTATAAGAAATAATTAGTTATGTTTTAATGAGGAGGACAAGAAGTATTACTTTTTTACAGGGTAGTTGATAGGTTGATCGTATTTGCAGAGATTGTTGGTAATTCTACCGAGGTCAAAAAAAGTTTGAGAAACTGATGGATGTTTATTCACAGGAATTTCAAATCAACTGGACCGCTTTTAGCCTGTAATGTTAGTCGACAGCTTCTGTATTTGTAGTAATTTAATTTAAAAGTTTTTACCAAGTTTAAGTTTCACTTATAAAGACAATCATTATAAAGCATAAGTTTAAATTATAAAGAGAAAACACATTAAAAATGTAAGAATGTGCATGTGCATGATATGCAAAAGAACTTAATGCATATGTTACGGTCAAAGTGATTACTTGGGCATTATTAATAATGCCCAGAGTGGAGGCAGGCAAATTGATAAACTTCATTGATAAATGCCATGGAATTTATCACATTGCCCGTAACACATATATCCTTTATTGAATAAATACATTTTTGTTTTCAAATTTTTTTTCAGTTTTAAATTTCTATTTAAAATCAAATCAACGAAATGTTAATAAAAATAAATAACATACGAAACTTATTTTTAAATCAGGGATTATTTTTTTGTTTACTCTTATAGCAGCAAACAATTAAGGTGTACGTACACACTACGAAGTCCCGAAAATAGACCTCAACAATGGATACCTTTTCCTCTATTTCAAAGTGTATTTTAAATCTGCAGATTCGGTAAACTTATTATTTTGTAGATAACGATATAATTTGTATTTGCAAGCATTCAAATTTTATCGAAATATGTTTTTAATATATTTTTACGGAACTTTTAAAATTTAAAATTTTTTCATGGTTTTTCAACTTTAAACAGTGATAATCTCTCTATTCTAAAGAAAAGTTTTTGGTGAACGGTTTCCAGAGAAAGGATTTTTAATTACTGTTCCGTATAACACATATTTGGTATCAAACTGTCCGGAATCTTTTGAGGATGTGCAATAAGCCTTTAGAATTTCTAAAAAAATCTCAATTTTAAAATATTTCCATTTTTTTAGATTACGGATAAGGTTGCAGTCACAGAGAACAGAGCTAACAGAGGTTTCATCGCCATAGACGCTAATGGTAATTTTTTAAACCAATCAAACAATTTGAAAACATAGCTCCGCCTCCTACCGCCGCGTCCCATTTGTCCGTCCACCGGGGAAGCTGTCTTCAAATTGATTTCGCTTCTTCTGATTGGCTGCTAGTGAGAATTAAATTAGTGTCCGCGGATTGACGAAAAGTGCCTTATGAGACCTCTGTTAGCTCTGTTCTCTGTGGTTGCAGTTATAAAGCGAGAAACTATGAATTTTAAAACAATTGAAAACATATTTCACTGGTTTTTTAATATTCAAATACATAACACAATTATCTTTTTGTTTATAACACGAATTTAATAAATGCTATTGAAATTCTTTTTTTAACAATATTTTATGTTTTTTAAATTCAAACGATTTTGATTAGATTCAAACTAATGTATTATTAATTTATCTTTTTATTTTTAAATAATGTATTGAAATGTTTATTTTTAACTTTGTTGTTGTGGCAACCCAATCATTTCTATATTTAGAATACAATAAAAACACGCTTTCGGAAATTATTAAACATTACAATACCTATTTAAAAATTCTTTTGTATGATTCGAAGGTTATAAAATATTTTAAATGCCTAAAAGCAAAAGATCAAATATCACAGGTAGATGTTATAAAAGTAAAGATACAAGACAAAAATGTTTGCAGCCTAGAAATTCATGTGTTTGCTATGAAACTGCCACTTCGACGTTCGTTGTAAAGGCCGGTCCAGACGCTACGTTTTGCACAACCTTTTGTCTGCGCAGTCGTAAGACGGAATGAAAACGTAGCAATTTTTAGAGTGTCCACACGGTGCAGAGATAACTGTATATTTCGCACAGTTCTAGTGCCATCGTCATGGAGGAGGTACTACTCTGGTCAACTTTAGCATGCTGTCTTGTTAAGAAAAATAAAAGATTGGAACGCTGGGTACGTTCAAGGTGGTCGCGGAAGTGGCTTCTAAGAAGGCAGAACTTTTCCCAAATTAGATTACTGCGTGAATTACGTACGTGATGAACCTAATCATGAGTCAGCGCCTTTTTATCCCTGTCACTATACTCCTTGGATTTGACACGCCAAATGCATGGGGAACTTTCGTAAATTTAAATAAATTCTGTGAGAAATTCCCGAGAACATTGCCGAAGATCAGCCATTGTCGCTCAAATTAACAAACCTATACAATATACCAGTGGTTCCCAAAGTGGGTTCCACGAAAAAATTTAGGGGTTCCATGGGACAAACTTTATTTCATTAAAAAACTAGAATGGTGTAAAAAAATAAGAATGGACAGCGCCTCTCCCCTTGGACCCAAAAATGTTCTCAAAATGAGTTAAAAACTTACTTTTACCTGTCGAATTTCAAAACTATTTCTGGGGGAGGATTCCCAGACCCCCCCCACCGTATCACAAGGGGATCTTGCGTGATACTTTTGGGAAAATCCCCAACATTTTGACAATTTTTTGTCAAAAGATAACGGTTTGGTCAGGAAAATTCTCCTCTTGGCCCCAAAAAGCTTCTTAAAATGTGTTAAAACTCTACTTTTACAAGTCGAATTTCAAACTTTTTCTGGGGGAGGACCCTCATACCCATACCCCCCAGAGGGATCTTGCGCGATACTTTTACAAAATCCCCAAGAATTTGATATTTTTGCCAAAAGGTAAAGGTGATTGTCTGGAAAAGTGCCCCCCTGGACCCGTGCTGGATCCGCGCCTGGTTTCTTTTAATATCATATATTAAATTTTGAAAAGTCGTTAATTAAATAATACTCAGGGTTCCGCGATCATTGGTAACCAATTCGGGGGTTCCACGACCAAAATAGTTTAGGAACCACTGCAATATACAAAGAAACTGAGGTACAAAATGAATCGTAAACGGAACTACCGTCCACACGCACCGACTTGTCTGCACAGTTCATGGATATCTATGCTCTTTAGCTCAGTTCTCGTTTTAACTGCAACGTCTTCGCGCCGGTGTCAAAACTGCGCAATTTTCCAGTCCACACGCAAAGTTTTAACTGCAACGATTGAACTGTGCAGACAAAAGGTTGTGCAAAACGTAGCGTCTGGACCGGCCTTAAAGTACAGTGATTTGGGTTTCTCGAAGCAATTTGAAAGGTTCTGCGTCAGCAGTTAACGGGGGCTGGCGAACGATAGCGTGCAGGGGGCGGTAGTTTCAGAAATATTTAATTTATCTTGATAAAACTTGTGTTTTTACAATCTGTAGATTTTTAGGAAGGGTCTGAACGGTCTGAACCTCCAAAATAAGCAAGGTTATTAGAAGTTTATTTTAAACAAATTTTTATGTATTTATGTCTTTGAAAAATATCGTGATTTTTTCGGCTATCTTCAAAAACTGAATTGTTACAGAAAAAACATTCAACGCAGATCCTTTTTTCGAGGTTTGGACCCTTATATACCTACATTTAATGGAACTGTTTCAAACTAGAATTGAGTTTCTATGATAATTTGAACGTAATTTAGAACTGTTTGAAAATGACGCTAATTGGGACAAATTTTCTTAATTAACTAATTAATAATTAATATTTTGTAAGTTTTTTTTCAGGAAAATGGTTTTAACAACAAATCACTAACCTACAGTAAAAAATTAAATTTCTTAAGCCAAAAATAAGAAAAAGTTGTCTAGTGTGTACGTACGTACACCTTAACAAAACTTGTGATATAACCACGATAGAAATAGATTTTCACTAAACTCTTTTAAAAACGTTTACAAAAACTTTTTTCAAGTGATCGAGTTTGGATTCCTGCATTCTCGAATAAAAGTCCCAATCTGTACCAATCAATATTTTACGATAATTTGTAAGTCGAGACAAATACGGTCTTATATATTTTTATTTTGGTTAGTCACTTAAAACGACTTAGAAGCGTCAATAAGAAGCAATTCATTAAGCACTATTTCCTTTCTAAAAACTAAGAGAAATATCACACATTCATCCTGAAAAGGAGGAAGTAAAATGTAAGTAAATATAGCCAATATCTTTAAATTAATGGTAAATTATACAAACACACACAAGCTTGGAAAATAAACCAACTGATACAAATTCCCTCCTACAGCCTTCCAAAAGCCACTGCTTCATGACCTTGAGCTTTTTAAACTTGGCGAGAATCATTTTATCGAAAGAGTCTTATGATTGATCGTTTATAAAGAAGATGGAATTTCCAATAGCTACTTATATCCAAGAGCTTGGACTGGGGATGGTTTGGGTCGATGTAGCCGATTTTAAACTTTTGAGATGCTGACTAACTTGGCAGATTTCTGTAATTTCTTCACAAAATTCTTATTTAGTTTTAGGATTAAAAGTCTAAGCTTTTAATTTTCTCGTTCAGAAAGATTGTACAGAAAGACAATTAAAAATGGGGAACTCTTCCAGAGCTTATGGATGCACTCGATTAGTTCTATCGATGTAGAAGTTTATGTAAAATATCGACAAAGAGCTCTATTTTGAATTTAAATACATGACCATGCTAAAAGAGTCGAAAATACTCCTAAAAACAAATATTATATGACAATTGAGAAAATACAAAAAATATTGTTGGTTCAATGATTATAGAAATTACTGCAATTATTGATTATGTCAGGGGTTTCCAACTTCACTCGAGGGCCGCATTTGAAATCAAAAGTCAAGTGGCGGGCTGCGAAGTAATCTGGCTCCTTTTATCTATACGAAAATTTTTTTCGGGGGAAGAGTTTTTAATATGAAACTTTTCCGAAGAAAGAGGGATGTAGGATATTTAAATATTGTGTAAGTACTTATACTGTTAACGTCATGGACCTGGTTTACAATGCTGGCCATGGGGGCATGCAACAACAACTAATATTGTATTTTGAACATTTCTGAGGATATATAAATTTTTTTTTACCGAATACAACTTTTAATACTAAATATTACTTTAAGGGGGAGTACTTCCCCAAGACAATGTTTGTTAATTTCCCTAAAAATAGTGTTTCACCTAATATTTGGATACTCCATAATGTCCATTCTCGTGAGGTTGACCTAAGCTTTCATAACCTCTTGATACGGATGAATTTCAGGACATGCAATCTCTCTCTCTTAAATTTTCCTCATAAAAAACGAACGAAGCTATTCTATAATCCAAAAGGTAAATAGGTTCTTCGGGGTTTCTCCCCAAAAAAATTTTTGAATTTTAAGATGCTAAAAAGTGTCTTGGAGCTAAAGTTTGGGTAGTTTTCAGTGAGCTTCGAGGGCCGCACAAAATTACCTTACGGGCCTCCAGTCGAAAACCCCTGGATTATATAATAATATCAGTTCCTGAATCTGTATTTCTCACTCCATTGAAGTTTGTTCAGCCTTTTGGAAACTTTATGGGGGAAAACGAAAATAAAGAGAGTTCATTTTACAAATAAAGTATTGGGTATAAAACCTAAAGAACACGAAAAATTAAGAACATCATCACGTCATTTTCAATGTCATAATGAGGACTATTCTCGATGTCATTATAAATGAAAATTTTTATCATTTTAGGGTATTTTTGGCCCAATGGTATCTGCTGGAATAAATATTCTTTGACTTCAAAGAAAAAAGGGGAAGGATCTGGTGATAAAATTAATTAACCCAAAAATTTTTTAACTATAAGTAATGACACATTAATAATGAATAGACATTAGTAATGAACATTACCCTTTGAGGTGAAGGAGAAAATCTAGAGAGATGAAAGGGAGAACAAAGTATTGGGTGGTACAAAGCCTAAAGAACGCGAAAAATAAGGAATGCAAGCACAAGCGCAGTATGATTTGAAAGACCCCCAAAACTGGCAGCATAAATAGACTCTATTACAACAGTACATTCAACAATACGCAAAAATGAACCTCCTGAGATCCTTTCGGTTCAGACGACTTTGGCCGGTCAACAAAAAACGATACGAGTCGAAAGTCACAGGCGGGGCGAGAGGGTGCTATTGACGCGCCACCTGAGCAAACAGAGCGCACGTGCAAGGGGGAGGGTGGCCGGCCGGCCGCACTCCATCGAAAGGAATACTCCTGGGTGCCCCTGCTTCAAAACAGACTCAGCTGTTGCGATGGATAGTAAATACACTGAATTTACCAAAGTTACGAACCAGTGGAACACTTTAGGAATATTTTTACAGTTTATAACATTTCTCTTCTCCTTCTTCACTTTAAGAAACTAACGGATGATGGGGTATTTGATGCATATTGTTTTCTCTTAGAAACTGTATATTCAGCTTTTTTATAGTCTGTTTATTTAGAATTGGCGCCTGAGACAGGATCAAAAACGTTCAATAATGCTTAATAACGCTCATCACACAATTTCAGTTACCGATTTTGTTACAGTATTTTAACTACTTCTGTTTAGACTGCCTTATCATTGCAGAAGAAAATTGTTTCGATGATAATTACAATAGTAAGAGCTTCTAATACATTATGTCCCAGGCGCTAGTTCTAAATGAACAGAGTATAATACGTAGAACTGTTTTTGTAAAAAAAGTAACATCATTGTAAATCCATAGTATTTGAGAGGGAGCCTTCATTCTAAACAGAGACAAAGAAAATAAAATTATAACGGTCTATATAGACAGTCCGTCTACTAAATTAACATACATCTGAAATATAGAAATCTAGGATTATTGTCTGGAAGGCTTTAATTCCCTAAAATTTTTCCTTCGTATCTCTTCAAATAAAAAAACCCATTGTTTATTTTGTATTATATTATCATACATTCCCCTAAACATTATTATTTTTTCTAATAAGGATCAAGATCTTTTATTGGTGAAAGTATTTTTCTTCAAATATAGAAATAAATCAATTGTTTTCTCAAGAGGTCTCACGCCCATCATGGGTAAAAGCTGGAAAGATGGCAAGGATTAAACTTTTTCCTTAACCTTATAAAAAAACTCTAGTTTTTCGAGGAAAAGGGAGGTGTCTAAGAGTCCTGCCCAGAAAAAGTTTTAAAATGGTATTAACAGAAGTGATTTAACTTATTTGGGTGACTTCTAAGCTAAGGCGCTCATACGCTTAGCAGCAAAATTTCAAGTGAGAAATAGTGGTCAACTATTTAAACTTTTCCTTTGTGAATTAGCTTACACACAATCATAATAAAAAGATTAATACAGTTCAAAATTTTTAATGAAAAAAATTGTGAAATTTTTTACATAACTTTTCCGGTGAAGGGGGGCCTCCCCCCCTTTGCCCTTGTATTCGGGCGCCGATGGCTACATCGTTTCTACGTCTAGTTATTATGATAAACCCTACAATCGGGTTGAAGTACCGAACAGAAAGATTTGTTTCCGAAATCTGGTGACAAGAGCATCTTCAAGAACCAAAAAGCTTTATAAACTTGTCTTCAATTTGAAGAAAATACAGTTTGTTTAGTTACTGCTATAAAATATTCTAATAATTTGAATTCTAATAATTCTCTATAATAAGAAATAATTGTTTATAATTATAAGTTATGTGTGATTAAAATCAAGCAAACTTGAATCAGATTCTAACATTTATCGTAATGATTTGACCTAGAAACCACAGTTAATCTTACAAGTTTTTGAAACGTTTCTATTTCCACAAACATTATTTCCTTGTAACTAATTACTTCTAAACCAAAGTATCAATGAGGAAGTTGCATGTTTTTTTTTACATTTTTTAATCGATTCTTCTTTCAAAAATAAGCAACTACCCAAAATTTGAGGCCGATCGAGAAATTTTTTGATTGCCAAAAAAATTAACAAAAATCCCCTTTTTAAAAGAGCGCGCAAACGCCAAGAGTTTTGATGTGACGTCATCTTATAGTAGGCATTGTTGAAAAGCAATGGAGTTGATGGTATTATTGCTGACGTCATCCTACAGTTTAAACAATAAACGTTTTCAATCACGTGTTTTTTTCTCGACTTTTAAACTAAAATATTTAATTACCTGTACATTTTTTTGAAAAACTGACTGGATATTTCATTTTACCATACAAAAAACCATGCGAAACACTTGTTTGTTTTTGAAAATCTGACACATGCAACTTCCTTATTGTTATTATAAACAAAGTTTTTTTTAAAAGAAAAACATGTAACATTTAGCCTCTTCCTGCCGGGGGTTTCGTCCACCATACCAAATTATCTAAATAGCTCCCTGCATCTGTGAGTTAAAATTTCCCGATACCCGAAAAAAAAATATCTTCACGTAAAACGTCCTCCCTCGATTCGCATTCGTAAACATTATTTGTAATCCAACCCACCTCTAATTGTGTGTATCGGCTCTCAACAGGTAGGACTTTCCCCCAATTCGGAGGGTTATCGACCCCAGAGTCAAGATCAAAGGGCCCTAGATGTGTGTTGTTCGGGGTGACTTCCTTCCTCCCCCTTTTGTGTGGGTGGGGGGAGTAGCACAAATATGCGGGAGGGGGCCCTTCTAAGGAGAGCCAACTTCTCTCAACTGAATTTCTGGAATATTTCGGATAAAAACATTTCAGATATTAATGTGGTTCGTTTCCTTTCAAATGTCTGTTTCTGTGAGTTAAAAATCACCGGGTTCTTTAGTTTATTTCAAGTTTAAGTTAATAAATTTTTAGTAAAGGATGTTATGATGACTTTATACTACGTTCCCCTTTTTTAAGTCCATAAAAAAGAGAAGCGATTAAGTAGTTGAATGGAACGTTCTCTCATAATAAGCAGGATTCATCGATTTTTGTTAGCTAAATTATCGAGTTTTTTAATTACTTCATTTGTGTCCTTCCTCCTTCTTTCTTTTATCTTCTATTCCTTTCCCCTTACTATTACTTTCTTAGTATTTGTTTCTGTTTGATTTTCCCTGTTTCTCTCTCTACTATCTCAAAACTTCCCTCGTGTCGTGTTGGCAGCGACAACATCCGGAATTCAGAGCCGGAGTGAAATTCCTTTTCTGAATTCAAAGGTTAAGATTACACCACTCAGATGTATAATAACCTGGAGTGCAAACTAACACACTGTAACAACCTAAAATTAACACTGCCCTTACGCCAAAGTGGGAAAGATCAATACTTGGATTTTAACAGAATCCAAATTAATGTGTTTATTTATTTGATGAAAGGGAGTGCAAATGCTGTAGAACGATATATTTACGAAATTTCTCTTGAAAAACGATAAAAAACAAGAGTTAGGAGTTTTTTTTAAGGATTTACCTTGTTTTATCACTAGTGTAAATAATGATAAATTCCATTTCTAAATTTCCCCCGATCAAGACAAGAAAAAAGGGAGCTAATAATAAAAACTTGGTAACAATAAAAAGTAGGTACTATACTACTACACCCCAAATATTTTAAAATGCATCGGGTCACAACCGCATTAGTCCACTGAAAATAGAGTTGAACCTCGGACAAATTGCAATAAAAGGTTTCTCAACGGTTTTCACTTAGGAATGACCTCAATAATAACATACTAAAAATCGGCCAAAATCGGCCGGGGGGAAGTTTAATTTTTTTTTAATTTTTAAAAAATGGCCGAAAAAATATTTCAAAAAATCAAATTATAAAAATAGAGACTTATGATACATGTTTATAGGCTATTTTTCAGTGCTGAATACGAATATACCATTTAAATTTTAAAAAATTTAAAATTTCAATTTTTAAAAATTAATTTCAAATTTGGAAAGTCGAAAAAATTAAAACATCGCTCAAAACCACAAAATAATTGCAAAAGAAATAATTTAAACGGTTTTCAATTAGAAATGACTTAAATAATAACATACTAAAAATGGAAGAAAATCGGACAATAAAAAGTTTAATTTTTTTCAAATTTTCAATTTTTTTGGCCTCAAAAATCGACCTTTTTAAAAACTCTTGTTAAAAACGTTTGAGGCATTCACCAAGGTCATTTTTCCATGGATGTTGTAGGTATATACCTCTATAACATAAAAAAAACACAATTGGTGATTAAATCATTATTTAATTAATTAATTTATAAAAATTAACGTTGAAAATACAGGTAAAATCTTTCAATCAAGTAATAAGGAAAATATTTAGACAATATTTGGTAATAAATCATTTTAAAAATAATTAAATTGAAAAAGGACAAAATATCTTTCAAAAAATTAAAATTTTAAATTAATTTAAAAAATTTAAATTTTTTAAAATTTTTAAATTTTGTAGTATATGCATGTGATACATGTCTCTAGGCTATATTTTAGTGCTGTTTACGAATATCACGCCAACTTTTCAATAAAATTTAAATTAACTGTGGAAAAATTGAAGCATAAAAAACAAAATTATTGAGAAAAATGCTTCAATTTTTCCACAGTTAATTTAAATTTTATTGAAAAGTTGGCGTGATATTCGTAAACAGCACTAAAATATAGCCTAGAGACATGTATCACATGCATATACTACAAAATTTAAAAATTTTAAAAAATTTAAATTTTTTAAATTAATTTAAAATTTTAATTTTTTGAAAGATATTTTGTCCTTTTTCAATTTAATTATTTTTAAAATGATTTATTACCAAATATTGTCTAAATATTTTCCTTATTACTTGATTGAAAGATTCTACCTGTATTTTCAACGTTAATTTTTATAAATTAATTAATTAACTAATGATTTAATCACCAATTGTGGTTTTTTTATGTTATAGAGGTATATACCTACAACATCCATGGAAAAATGACCTTGGTAAATGCCTCAAACGTTTTTAACAAGAATTTTTAAAAAGGTCGATTTTTGAGGCCAAAAAAATTGAAAATTTGAAAAAAATTAAATTTTTCATTGTCCGATTTTCTTCTATTTTTAGTATGTTATTATTTAAGTCATTTCTAATTGAAAACCGTTTAAATTATTTCTTTTGCAATTATTTTGTGGTTTTGAGCGATGTTTTAATTTTTTCAACTTTCCAAATTTTGAATTAATTTTTAAAAATTGAAATTTTAAATTTTTTAAAATTTAAATGGTATATTCGTATTCAGCACTGAAAAATGGCCTATAAACATGTATCATAAGTCTCTATTTTTATAATTTGATTTTTTTAAATATTTTTTCGGCCATTTTTTAAAAATTTAAAAAAAATTTAACTTCCCCCCGGCCGATTTTGGCCGATTTTTAGAATGTTATTATTGAAGTCATTCCAAAGTGAAAACCGTTGAGAAACCTTTTATTGCAATTTGTCCGAGGTTCGGCCCTTTTTTTCGCTATTTTCAGTGGACTACATAGTTTTATTTAAAATATACAGAAAATAAATTTCGCCAACAGCAATCATTTCCAATCTTCCACAGCGGTATCTCTATTGTATTGTAAAAAAAGTTTTTGGTGAACGGTTTCCACAGAAAAACTTTTTAATTACTGATCCGTATAACACATTTTTGGTTTCAAACTGTTCGGATTCTTTTGAGGATGTGCAATACATATGCCAATAGAATTTCTTAAAAAATTCTTAATTTTAAAATATTTAAATTTTTTTTATTAAGGATATAGAACTGTCAAACAACTCATACATCCAATCACAACGTCCAAATTGACGCCATATTTTATGACGAAACAAATTTAAAAACGTTTAAAAATTTTTTTTTCTTAATTAAATGTCATTCAAATACTGATAAAAGCATTATAAAAACTTCCATATATACAATATTTCATACTGTAATTTCACACATTTTGTCTGAAGTTTATAATTTTTAGTCTGATAATCGAAATATAATTGTAAACATTGAGTGTCATGTAGGTTTTGTCTCCAATTATTTTCAAAGGCGTGTTGTTTAACAAGTCTGGATTTTATCTGGATATAAACAAAAATATATGAATGATAATTACCCCCCTCGATATTCGGACTAGGTATACATAAAAAAGTTAAAACCCTGTTTTTAGGATCAAATTTTCTGGGGGAGGCCCCAAGACCACATTCTGTTCTTCTTTGTTCTTCTCTGTTATAATAAGGAACTTGCATGTGTCAGATTTTTATAAACTTTCAAGTGTTCCGTATAGTTTTTTGGAAAACAAAATGAAATATTTTGTGGATTTTTCAAAAAGTGTACAAGTAATTATATATTTTAATTTAAAAGTTGAGAAAAAAACACGTGACTGAAAACGCGAAGTGTGTTTGCATGCATAGTGACGTAGAATTCCATCGGGCAAAATTGCAATCAAAATTGAATTTCTATGTTTGAGTTGATGATTTCTTTTTTCTGAAGTGTCCGATATGAATGTTTTAATAAATATTTACCTTCTAGACACTTCTGGTGACGGTCAGAAGTCTAAAGCAAACATTTTAGGCAATGTCAATAAATTGTGACGTCACTATGCATGCAATTAAGCGTTTTCAGGTGCTTCGGAAAAGACGATTTTTGATAATTTTTTTTGCAATCAAAAAATTTCTCAATCGGCCTCAAATTATATGTAGTGGCCAATTTTTGCGTGAAGATTAGATTAAAAAAATAAAAAAATCATGCAAGTTCATGATTCCCAACTTTATTACATTAAATTTGTCAAAATGCAAATCCTGCCTATGAATATATATACAGGGTGTCCCACGAGAAGTGGCCCAACCCCTTTAACTTTTGAACCCCTACAGATATAGTCATGAAAGTGGGGTCTAGGTATAGTAAAATGACCATGCTCTATCTGATGAGATAACTTTCAACGCCCTCTAGTGGAGACTTTAGGAGTTATAATTTTTATTTTGAAAACTATGTGAGGTATGTGAAAAAAGTCAGTGACTAAGTTGTAGAGCAGCATCGATTTAGTAGGAAAAGACACCTTATGCAGAAAAATATCTTGAAAAAAACCCTTAAATGCACGCTCAATTAGGTTGAAATTACGTACATTTTACTTCTTAAAACGCTCCTCACAAGGTAAAAATTTGAAATTTTTATTTTTATGACTTAAGTCAATAACTAAAAGTATTATTAGTTCATTAAATTGAAAATTTCTCATTTTTGCCTCGTGAGGAGAGTTTTAAAACGTTAAATCTACGTAAAATCAAGCTAATTGAGCGTGCGTTTTAGAGGTTTTATTCAAGATATTTTTCTGCTTAAGGTGTCTTTTTCTACTGAATCGATGCTACTCTACAACTTAGTCATTGACTTTTTTCACATACCTCACATAGTTTTCAAAATAAAAATTATAACTCCTAAAGTTTCCACTAGAGGGCGTTCAAAGTTATCTCATCAGATAGAGCATGGTCACTTTACTATCCCTAGACCCCACTTTCATGACTATATCTGTAGGGGTTCAAAAGTTAAAGGGGTTGGGCCACTTCTCATGGGACACCCTGTATATACAGGGTGATTCAGAAATAATCATCAATATTTTGGGGGGAGGTAGAGGAGCCCTAGACAAGCATATTTCGAACAGGGATGGTGGGGCGCAGCCTTACTGTTAAAGAGCTAGGACCTAATGTAGTGCGAGCGCGTTTCAAAAGGCCGCTTTTAGAAGGACCGTGTGACGAAACTAAACATAATAAAATGAAAAAATATATTGCATTAGGTAAGAAAGTATCCCTACTACTTACACCACGAATTCCATAGAATTTGAACCACTTTCTAAACCGTGGAGTGAGTTTCAAAAGTGCAATATTAATCTTTTAGTCAAAGAATGGAGTTCCCTTAATGGTACTTAGAAAAATGATGATCGGGGAAGGAATTTTCAATGATCGTAACATTGATCATTGAAACTGTTTGATCATTGAAAATTCCTTCCCCGATCATTATTTTTCTTAATACCATTAAGGGAACTCCATTCTTTGACTAAGAGATTAATTTTGCACGTTTTAAAACTCGCCCCACGGTTTTGCAAGTGGTCCAATTTCTATCACATTGAGGATTTAAGTAGTGCGGATACTCCTGTACCTCATGCAATAATGTTTTTCATTTTAATATGTTTTGTTTCGTCAGTAGGGAGAATATGAGAGTTCTAGCGCAGAGGAGCCGAGGAGCCAGATAAGAAAATAGTGTAATGTCGGGGTTTCGAAAGTTCTAGAAGCTTCTGGAAGGTTAATGATTAAGTATTTGATAAGATAATAGTTTTAGTTTGCATGTATCTATAGAAACAGTTAAAATGTTTTATCTCTAACCGGCAAAAGTACTCATACAGCCATCTAGCGTTGAGAGTAAGAGTTAGTTGTAGGGTAAAATAATTATTTTTAACAGATAGTAATTTTTTAATGTTTATCTACTTAGTAATTGTTTAATGTTTTTAAGGTATTTATCAAACTTTTTAAAAAATAACTCTTGATTTTAAATTTCTATAAATCTTTATATAATTTTTAGAATTTGTTAATTAATAAGAATGAATGAGATAATTAATATGTTTTAGCATTTTTTTCCTAAGTAAAAATATAACGCATTTTATTTTACCCTTTACTTTAAACGTTTAAGCTTTTTTAGAAGAAAACAATACATATTTTTTAAATTTATTTCTTGGTACTTTTTTAAAATATAAATTTTATTTCACAAATATAGTTTTTTTAATTAATATATTTTAATTTATAAAATAATATTTTTTAAAGTAAAATATTTCTTAATAGTTTGAATATATTATTGTAAAAACTTTATTCTCTTGAAAAATTAAGTTCAAAGTTCTGAAGACATTCAAAGGCAATTTTAAAAACATAATTTGAAACCTAAGAACCTGAAAATTATTCCGACATTAATATTCAAGTAACTAAAATTTTAACGAAAATAAAATAAAGTAACTTTTTCTTTAACTCTACTAGGTAGATAGATGTTGCTATTTTTAACCCTTTTGGCGACTTTTGGACCTCATTTGGGGACTTTTGACATCGTTTGGCGATATTTGGTGGTTTTTTTTAGCTATATTTGATGACTTTTGGGGTATATTTGACGGCTTTTAACTATTTTTGGTGACTTTTTGTTAAAAAATAAAGACAAATGCAGAAAATAACTTAATATTTGTTAAATATAAAAGCTTAGAAACTATAAAGCGAAAAACTTTACAAGAAATAAAATCTAGAAAACAAAAAACTTAACAATAAATGAAACTTTTACATTAAAAAACTAAAAACTTTGTTTGAAATGAACTAGAACACGAAAAATTTTACAAGAAATAAAAACTTATACACTGAAAAACTAAAATCTTTGTTAAATATAAAAACTTATAAACTATAAAACGAAAAACTTTAAAAATAAACACTTAAGCCTACAAAAAAATTACAATATAAAAACTTATTCACTATAAAACTAAAATATTTGTTAAAAATAAAAACTATAAAACGAAAAAAATTCCAAGAAATGAAAACTTATACTTTAAAAAACTAAAATATTGGTTAAATAAAAAAAACTTTGAAACTATAAAACTAAAAACTTTGTTAGAAAACAAATGCAGAAAATAACTTAATACTTTGTTAAATATAAAAGCTTGGGAACTATAAAACGAAAAACTTTACAAGAAATAAAAACTTATACACTGAAAAACTAAAATATTTGTTAAAAATAAAAACTAGAAAGTGAAAAACTTAGCAAGAAAGGAAAAATTATACTCTGAAAAACTGAAAACTTAGTTAAAAATAAAAACTTTGAAATAAAAAACTGAAAACTTGGATTAAAATAAAAACGAATACAGAAAAAATATCACTAGAAATAAAAAGTTATACTATGAAACTAAAAGCTAAGATGAACACAAAAAATATCTGAAAACTTAATAAAATAAAGACTAAAACCTACAACAAAATTACCATATAAAAACTTAAACACACTACAAAAATAAAATCCTTGTTTGAAATGAAGTAGGAAACGAAAAATATTGAAAGGGATGAAAACTTATTCAGTACCAAACTAAAATATTCGTTACAAATAAAAACTAGAAAAAGAAAAACGTTACAAGAAAGGAAAACTTACACATTAAAAAAACTAAAATCTTTGTTAAATATAAAAACTTAGAAACTGTAAAACTGAAAACTTTGATAAAAATAAAAAAAGTTAGTAACTATAAAACTGAAAACGTTGTTAAAAATAAAAACGAATACAGAAAATTTTTAAAAATAAATAAAAACGGAGAAAATATTACAAGAAATAAAAAATTACTCTTAAAATTTTAAAAAAAACTTTACTAACTAAACTTTTAAAAACTTTAAAAAAAAATTTAACAAAAAGAAATACTTAAAAAATTGTTAAACAAAAAACTTGTTAAAATAAAATAAAAACCTTGAAAAAATATTACAAGAAAACAAAAATTTACACTATAAACTTTATCAAAAAGAAATAATTACTAAAAACTTTAACAAAAAAACCTTAAAAACCATAAAACTAAAAACTTTGTTAAAAATAAAGACAAGCACCTTAATAGCTTAATACTTTGTTAAATATAAAAACTTTGAAGCTATAAAATTAAAATAAAAACTTTAAAACTGAAAACTTTGTTAAAAATAAAGAAACGAATATAGAAAAATTTTAAAAATAAATAAAAACTTTCAAAAAATATTACAAGAAATAAAAAATGACACTAAAAACTAAAACCTTTATCAAAAAGAAATACTTACAAACTTAAAAAAAAACTTTGTTTAAAATAAAATAAAAATATTACAAGAAATGAAAAGTTACACTAAAAAAACCAAAAATTCTATCAAAAAGAAATACTTATTGTTAAAAATAAATAAAAACTTTGAAAAAAAATTAAGAAATAAAAACTTACGCTAAAATCTTTACATTCTGCACAGAAATCACGTATATCTAATCTATTTATCACACATTCAGCAGGCCCCTAATATTTTTCTTTGCAACAAGGGCCTGCTGAATGTGTGATAAATAGATTAGATATAGGTGATTTCTGTGCAGAATGTAAAGATTTTAGCGTAAGTTTTTATTTCTTAATTTTTTTTTTCAAAGTTTTTAATTATTTTTAACAAGAAGTATTTCTTTTTGATAGAATTTTTGGTTTTTTTAGTGTAACTTTTCATTTCTTGTAATATTTTTATTTTATTTTAAACAAAGTTTTTTTTTAAGTTTGTAAGTATATTTCTTTTTGATAAAGGTTTTAGTTTTTAGTGTCATTTTTTATTTCTTGTAATATTTTTTGAAAGTTTTTATTTATTTTTAAAATTTTTCTATATTCGTTTCTTTATTTTTAACAAAGTTTTCAGTTTTAAAGTTTTTATTTTTAGTTTTATAGCTTCAAAGTTTTTATATTTAACAAAGTATTAAGCTATTAAGGTGCTTGTCTTTATTTTTAACAAAGTTTTTAGTTTTATGGTTTTTAAGGTTTTTTTGTTAAAGTTTTTAGTAATTATTTCTTTTTGATAAAGTTTATAGTGTAACTTTTTATTTCTTGTAATATTTTTTCAAGGTTTTTATTTTATTTTTAACAAGTTTTTTGTTTAACAATTTTTTAAGTATTTCTTTTTGTTAAAATTTTTTTTAAAAGTTTTTAAAAGTTTAGTTAGTAAAGTTTTTTTAAAGCTTTAAGAGTAATTTTTTATTTCTTGTAATATTTTCTCCGTTTTTATTTATTTTTTAAAATTTTCTGTATTCGTTTTTATTTTTAACAACGTTTTCAGTTTTATAGTTACTAACTTTTTTATTTTTATCAAAGTTTTCAGTTTTACAGTTTCTAAGTTTTTATATTTAACAAATATTTTAGTTTTTTTAATGTGTAAGTTTTCCTTTCTTGTAACGTTTTTCTTTTTCTAGTTTTTATTTGTAACGAATATTTTAGTTTGGTACTGAATAAGTTTTCATCCCTTTCAATGTTTTTCGTTTCCTACTTCATTTCAAACAAAGATTTTATTTTTGTAGTGTGTTTAAGTTTTTATATGGTAATTTTGTTGTAGGTTTTAGTCTTTATTTTATTAAGTTTTCAGATATTTTTTGTGTTCATCTTAGCTTTTAGTTTCATAGTATAACTTTTTATTTCTAGTGATATTTTTTTCTGTATTCGTTTTTATTTTAATCCAAGTTTTCAGTTTTTAATTTCAAAGTTTTTATTTTTAACTAAGTTTTCAGTTTTTCAGAGTATAATTTTTCCTTTCTTGCTAAGTTTTTCACTTTCTAGTTTTTTTTTTAACAAATATTTTAGTTTTTCAGTGTATAAGTTTTTATTTCTTGTAAAGTTTTTCGTTTTATAGTTCCTAAGCTTTTATATTTAACAAAGTATTAAGTTATTTTCTGCATTTGTTTTCTAACAAAGTTTTTAGTTTTATAGTTTCAAAGTTTTTTTATTTAACCAATATTTTAGTTTTTTAAAGTATAAGTTTTCATTTCTTGGAATTTTTTTCGTTTTATAGTTTTTATTTTTAACAAATATTTTTGTTTTATAGTGAATAAGTTTTTATATTGTAATTTTTTTGTAGGCTTAAGTGTTTATTTTTAAAGTTTTTCGTTTTATAGTTTATAAGTTTTTATATTTAACAAAGATTTTAGTTTTTCAGTGTATAAGTTTTTATTTCTTGTAAAATTTTTCGTGTTCTAGTTCATTTCAAACAAAGTTTTTAGTTTTTTAATGTAAAAGTTTCATTTATTGTTAAGTTTTTTGTTTTCTAGATTTTATTTCTTGTAAAGTTTTTCGCTTTATAGTTTCTAAGCTTTTATATTTAACAAATATTAAGTTATTTTCTGCATTTGTCTTTATTTTTTAACAAAAAGTCACCAAAAATAGTTAAAAGCCGTCAAATATACCCCAAAAGTCATCAAATATAGCTAAAAAAAACCACCAAATATCGCCAAACGATGTCAAAAGTCCCCAAATGAGGTCCAAAAGTCGCCAAAAGGGTTAAAAATAGCAACATCTAGCTACCTAGTAGAGTTAAAGAAAAAGTTACTTTATTTTATTTTCGTTAAAATTTTAGTTACTTGAATATTAATGTCGGAATAATTTTCAGGTTCTTAGGTTTCAAATTATGTTTTTAAAAGTGCCTTTGAATGTCTTCAGAACTTTGAACTTAATTTTTCAAGAGAATAAAGTTTTTACAATAATATATTCAAACTATTAAGAAATATTTTACTTTAAAAATATTATTTTATAAATTAAAATATATTAATTAAAAAAACTATATTTGTGAAATAAAATTTATATTTTAAAAAAGCACCAAGAAATAAATTTAAAAAATATGTATTGTTTTCTTCTAAAAAAGCTTAAACGTTTAAAGTAAAGGGTAAAATAAAATGCGTTATATTTTTACTTAGGAAAAAAATGCTAAAACATATTAATTATCTCATTCATTCTTATTAATTAACAAATTCTTAAAATTATATAAAGATTTATAGAAATTTAAAATCAAGAGTTATTTTTTAAAAAGTTTGATAAATACCTTAAAAACATTAAACAATTACTAAGTAGAAAAACATTAAAAAATTACTATCTGTTAAAAATAATTATTTTACCCTACAACTAACTCTTACTCTCAACGCTAGATGGCTGTATGAGTACTTTTGCCGGTTAGAGATAAAACATTTTAACTGTTTCTATAGATACATGCAAACTAAAACTCTTATCTTATCAAATACTTAATCATTAACCTTCCAAAAGCTTCTAGAACTTTCGAAACCCCGACATTACACTATTTTCTTATCTGGCTCCTCGGCTCCTCTGCGCTAGAACTCTCATATTCTCCCTACTTTCGTCACACGGGCCTTCTAAAAAAGGCCTTTTGAAACGTGCTCGCACTACATTAGGTCCTAACTCTTTAACGGTAATGCTGCGCCCCACCATCCCTATTCGAAATATGCTTGTCTAGGGTCCCTCTACCTTCCCCCAAAATATTGATTATTATTTCTGAATCACCCTGTATATATCCAAAATTCGGGCTGAGGGTGCCAAGACTAGTTAAAACCCTGTTTTTAGGATTAAATTTCTGAAAAAAAATATGGAGGAGGACCCCCAGACCCCCCCTTTGGTACTGTAAATTTTACCTAAAAGCTTCATTAAACCTATTAAATATGCATGAGAGAGGATGAGGGATAATTTTGGGAACCTCCCGATTACGTCAATGGTATCTGGAGATGTCCTTTAACTTGTGACAGAGCTCGCAGCATATTAACAACTTGAAAACTGATACATGCTAATTTTGGAAGCAATAAATAATTTATTTGTTGACAAAGCTCCGGCAGACGCCACATATCTAAATATCTTTGGAAGCAGTCATTTTGACTGCTGGGGTTTTATAAGCGAAAAAGATCTTTTGAGGTAGAAATTATATCTAATGCTTTTAGATACCATTCAAAACATTGGTTATGTGATATTTATTAACCTTTTTTATAGTTTTGAACATTCATTTTGGCAGGGAATTGTGGAAAATAGGACACTTCACGTGATTTTTAAATGCATGTAATAAACTCTGTAAAAGTTAACGGATGTAAACTTTTTACAATTTTTCATTTTACTAGAGCTGAATACTGCCATACCTTGCATTTTGTCCCTGACAGGCCATTTTTTAAGTATGAAGTTTAAGGCCAAATGTCCCCGCAGTGGTCTATTTTGCCCCAGCAGTGATGAAAGTTTGCCCCCAAAGCCTAAAATGTAAACTGATAGCTGCATCAAAATTTGTTTCAATCAATACTTGATCAGACCAATATACAGTAAAGCACCGTTTATACGTCTTTCAAGGGACCGACGTAAAACGGCGTATAAATGAAAAGACGTATAATTGAAAACAATTTTGTTTATTTGAATAAATTGGGACTTGGCGAAAACGACGTATAAATGTAAAAGACGTATAAATGAGAGACGTATAAACGGTGCTTTACTATAATTTCATTTGGTGTATATTGACATTTTAAATGAAAAACCTTTCCCCTAAAATTTTTGCTTTCTCAATTGGGCCTAAAAACGCCTTTTTGCTTCTAGTTTTCAAAATTTTCCAAGGGGAGATAGGAGACCCCCAGATCCCCTTTTAACTGGTATGGCTTTAGAGGGGTCCCTGCATCACTCTCGATGCCCCCTCAATGTCAATCTAAAAGAACAATGGAGCTTTAACGAAAAATTTATTGACTTTTGCTCCGCAGGGAAAATTCCTTAAAAAATGGCCTGGTCCCTGATGACATTTTTCTGATACTATAAATGCATGTGACACAAAGAGGGGTGTATAAAATTAGATAGTTACTATTTTTTTTCTAAATTTAAATATGAATTAGTCTGCCAATTATTTAATTGTTTTTCAATATTCAACTTAAACATACACTTTAGACCAACGATGGGCAACCTACGGCCCGCGGGCCGGATCCGGCCCGCCTCGTCATTTTATCCGGCCCGCGGAACATTTTAAAAATTGTACCAAAAAATCACTCTGGTTTTCGTCAACAAGAGCGAAAGAGGGGATACAGAACTTTCCCAAAAAATAACTTAATTTTAGCAGTTAAAACGTGTTGTACAACTATATTTCGTTCTTGGGAGGCGTCTATAAGCGTGGGAGACTTGTTACCTCACGAAGGTTTATATTACCCTCCCGTTGCACCCTAACTTGGCAGTAGAGAAAAGGCTTGTAACCGAATCCCAGCCGTTGTCATCATAGCAATTCGGGTTCAGAAGCCGGTTCTCACCCAAAAAATCCGTTTTTTTCCGGCTCTACCATACGGACTATATTCATTCTCTGCCTTTCACAATGATTCTAAAGTTAATTTGTTCTCCTGAACATTAATTCATCCTCCATTAATTCTCCTGCATCGTGTAATGACAATTGTTAAAATTTGTCCTGATATATTTTTTCATTACTATATGAGCTCTGAATATTATTTTTAGCTCATATTGATGTAACTTAGACATTATAATTATTGTATGTAATAAAGATATTATTTTAGTCCAGATTAATGTAACTTCATTATAATTATTGTATGTAATCAATATATTGTATACGTCCAGATTAAATTTTAACTTTAGTATTAAACTTCGTAAGTATATAATAAAACTACTCATTTTTTACTTAAAAAAATATTACATATTATCTACTCTATGGCCCTCCACGTCATTATAATCATTGAATCCGGCCCGCGGATTCAAAAAGGTTGCCCATACCTGCTTTAGACTATGTCCAAGAAATAAAAAATTCTCACTATCGCATAGAATCACTCAAAAAATTCTTTTTGAACATAATTATAATTCCAGAATAACCATATCTTTCTCCCCAAAAACATTTCTAACTACACTAAAAATTAAATGATGAACTTATAATGAAAAACTAAAACTGAAAAACTGAATAATGAATAATCTTAGCCCGTTTCTATAAATCAGCAGCTTCTTGCAATGCAATCTGAAGCGCTATTTTGACTAATTTATTGCATAAGTGTACTTTTTTGTACTTTTTCCAACAAAAAAAGTAAGAACAGTTGAGTAAAATGAATTTTGTTTCTTCTCTCCATAAAAGAAGTAATACATCGTTTTTAAAATAGTAAAACTAAAGCACGGGAAAAATATCCAACTTTAACCGAGTAGGTATACATGAATTTCTGGAAATAATAATGATATGATTATTTAAAGCGGTCAAAACCAAAAAATATTACACATCTTGTTCGGAGACTTCTTTAGAAATCCTAGATTTCATTATTTAGGTGATTACAACGAATGAAACGTTTCAAATTATCAGCAGTCAAAATGACTGCTTTTAAAGGTTAAAAGTAGACTAGTTAATATCTCCAGAACGAGTTTTTAAAATTAAATGAAATTTGGATGACTTAACTGAAGCATAAGTTCTTAAAACTTTAAAAGCTGAAGTGTGTACCTAATATTCAAGTACGTAAGAACATAATTAGATTCGAAAACGCAAAACAGTAAAAAAAAATGACTGCTCCGGAGCATTGTAATAATTTTAACTCGTATTTGCAGAATTAAGTCTATTAACTAAAATTTTTACTTTTTATTACTTTTATATTGTTTCTTTACAATGCAAATGGCGTTTCCAATAATGGCGTTGGCAATAATATCGACTAGCTTAAATGAAAAGTACCCAATTTTCTTTGTTTTCCAATCGATTTAGTCTCCAAAGGATAAATATTAAATTATTACAAAGACTATCTCTGCAGAAACAGTCAAAAGGACTCTGTCATTTTAAAAGCTTATTTCTATATTATATGCATCTGCTTTTATTTTTCGTTATGTAAAGCCAACACACACAAACTGTCTTTGGCGCCGGGCGAGTTATTATAATTTGGGCGTTTTAAGCTATCTAAATATTCCCCTTGTTGAGAGAAGTTTTGAAATGAATTATTTATCGAAGCGCTTTCATGACGTTTACAAAAGAATTGCGGACGGTTCAAACACTCATAAATATGGAGGTTCGGGACGTGGACGGAATCTATTTAATGCTAAAACGGAATCAGAATCGAAAAGGAAATCTCCCAAGACCAACCTTCTCCATAATCAGCGTTAGAAACTGCGTTGGTCCGAGACCACTAAAACACGGATCTGACCACTATGGTCAGAAAGTCACTGGTACTGCAACCAGTTCTAGCCTTGATACGAAACTATTTAGAGGTTTAATATCAGTTAGTGCAATATTAACACATTGAATTAGGAAAAATACTTCATAAATAAGATGTTTCCAAACTTGTTTGTTTATTTAGTTAGTTGAGTTTAGCTTTTATAAAGTTAGCTATTGCTAAGAAAACTACAGCTCTCAAGTATCGCCTCCAGCCGTGGACCGGTTTCGGCCTTGTTAGGGCTCATCAGCACGGTATAGGAAGGTAACGCAAGAGAGCGGAGGGAGAGCTTTTAGTCTAGTCGACTATATAACGGAAAAAGTGGTGACCAATGACCATTGATTAGTCCTCCACTAGCTATTGCTCTAAACTTTAAGTGCAATAGTTACTTTAAAAAAACCAAAATCCGTCCTTTTCAAATCTGGTGGAATAGTGATTTTGGTTGATAACCTGTAAGATTGGCAAGGTAGTGATCCGCAGGGCCAGTAATTTTTTTCCAATTTCTAACGCTGTCCATAATGCTGTAGTGGGGGATCATTGTAAATTAATCAAGTGATTTCTTGAATTCTATGCCAATCAAAGCATTACGAGATCCTTATGCAAAATATAAAAAATAAGGATTAATTAGGGTGTGTGTTCTTTACATTTTAAGAGTCTAAAGAGGTTAACTAGGATACACCGTGTCGTTTTCATCAATTAAAAAATCGGTTTACTGGTTATTTTTAGAGAAACTGGCCAATTCTACATAATTTTTTTACCGATTTATACTGCTTCCTATAAAGAATAACTAAAAAGAAAAGGGCCAAATACCAAAACTGACAAATTTACTATGATGTTTGAGTCACAGTCTGGTCGAAATTAATCTGAAATTGCATTTTGGTCTAATTGTTAACAAGGAATATTTTATAATAAAATTTGAGAGATTTTTTTTCGTCTGTTTTGCAGTTTTAGTTTGATGAAAATAAAGTAGTAAAATTTGAATCCTATGTAGATGAAAATGAATAAAGATGTACCTACTTCGATGGGAAGTGGCATAAGAAGCTTGATAATATGAAAGTATATTTACGATTCTAGATTGAATCACTTTAATGGATTAGAAAAGGGAGACCCCTTCCCCACCCACAACCACCATCCTAATAAATTGGGGGAGGGAGTGAATCACAATGTTTGACCCCTATTAACCTAAAAAATAGCAATAAAATATCTATGCCCCCCTCCTGATAGACAAGGAACTATTTTACATGGAAGCACTCAATTAATGATCCCCAGGCCCCAGGTTATATGTGTATGTCTAGGTTTTCTGGTTCAGATAAAGCTATTATCGAACACAAAGAATGTGGAAATTCTGTCACCACATTACCCTTTACCTACTGACGGTGTTTACAAGTTGCTCACCAACTTTAAAATTACTTACATACACTGTAAAAAAAACTGTAGAAAAACAGAAATTTCAATAACGGTGACTTTATGTTTACAGAGATTTATTTTATGTAAAATAACAGCTTTTACCTAGTTTTTTAGCTTATCTGTACTTAAACAGAAACTTACTGCATTGAAAACCAATACAGCTATTGGCAACGTTTTACTGAATCTTCTTTGGTTCAGTGGTAGCGTTCGTGCTTAGCATGCGGTAGGTCGCGGGTTCTATTCCCGGATATCAATTAATTAAAATTAAAAAAAACTCTACTAAAATAAGTGCATGCGCACAAGCAGAAAATTACTGAGAGGCAACAGAAAATCTGAAACTGAAATGACAGAAAGTTCCTTTTTACAGCATTTACCTGTACGTTACAGCTTTTTTCTGTTTACAGGATTTTTCAACCTACAGATTTTTTCTGGCAACTTTTGCTGCCAGAAATTTTCTGTTTTTTTGCAGGATTATTTTTTACAGTGCAGGTTATGTGTATGTCTAGGTTTTCTGGTTCAGATAAAGCTATTATCGAACACAAAGAATGTGGAAATTCTGTCACCACATTAACCCTTTATCTACTGAATGTGTTTACAAGTTGCTCACCAACTTTAAAATTACTTACATAGAAAAACCATCCTTTCGAATATACTGACGATACTTTGCAGGAACACACTCTTCCAGTTTTACTCTCAAGGATAAAATACGGCTAGGGTCGGGTTCTATGAGTATCAGACCTATCTAAGTTCTTACCTTAGTTCAGACCGTAGTTCTACGGCTGTATTCACCACTAACTTAACCTAAGGTTAACCTGGAATTAAGCTTTTAATTGGTTGTTGAAAGAGGGAAACAAGTTTTAAGCCAATCGGAGTTGTCAAAAGAGCTTGATTCCAGGTTAACCTTAGGTTAAGTTAGTGGTGAATATGGCCGCTAGACTATCAGACCCCCGTAGACTCAGGAGGGAGTGAAAAATAATTTTGGGCCCCTCTCGAAACCACCAAACCACTGAAAAATGGCTCGGACCACTTGTGTCAAAAAATCACTGGTCTGCCGGACCGGTGGCAAAAAGATATCCCACTCTCCAATTCTAGCCTGTTTTTTTTTTGCTGCGAAACTAATTAGAAGTTTTGCGTCAATAAGGAACTTGCATGATTTTTTTTATTTTTTTTTAATCTATTCTTCACGCAAAAATAAGCCACCACACAAAATTTGAGACAGATTGAGAAATTTTTCGATTGCAAAAAAATTATCAAAAATCGTCTTTTTCGAAGTGCCCGAAAACGCTTAATTGCATGCATAGTGACGTCACAACACATAGACTTCGCTTAAAATGTTTGCCTTGGATTTCTGACTGTCACCAGAACTATCTAGAAGGTAAATATTTATTAAAACACTCATATCGGACACTTCAGAAAAAGAAATCATCAACTAAAACATAGAAATTTAATTTTGATTGCAATTTCTAACTCTGCCCGTAAGTACATATTGTTGTTACCCTGATCGTTGCAACCAATTTAAATGTTTGTTAACGTGTGAGTAAAAACCACCACACATTGATCTCTCAATAACGTTTTACAAAATAAAAAAGAGCGTCACCGGGTGGTTTTTCTGGTCCCCATCTAATTCTGGAGGGTGGTTCTAACTGTAGTAGAATAAAAAAGAACACTTCAAGGAGGGGAGGAAGAACTTTTGGAAACACGTGCGCAGCATCTCGACGGACCGAGGGGCGATTCGTCATTCCTCTCGCGTTTAATTTCAGATCGATTTCGAACGCATCCCCGTCTGTCCGAGATGCTTCGTGGCATCATTTACACGTTTTAAGCTTCCAGTCAAAACGTCATTACTTATCTATCAATCTTCAAAACTTTCCGACTTCGACTTTTGGCATTGTTTACAACAGACAAATTTTCATACTTAGTCACAATTTAATGCCCTCCCCCTCATAATGTGATGCACATAAAATCCTATAGTAAAGCTGGTTTACTAGCTCTTATGCACAAACTTGTTGAGCCAGTTGTGGGATTTCATGTATATTTTGATTCGGTAATTTTAATCTCTCAATTAAAAATGAACGTCAACGGTTTATCTTCGATGCTGTATTTTTCTAGGAAAGATACAAGTATGTCATTCTGTTTTAACATGACTGTTTCTAAAACCAAGATGTTTTTCATTTTATTTGAATTAGAATTAAGTTTTACAGTTTAAAAATTTTCTAAGGAAGCAAAAAAAAAACAATAATCCAATTAATCCTTAAGGTTAAGCTGGAAACAAGCTTTTTCGACAACTTTGATTGGCTTGAAACTTTTTTCCATTTTTCAACTTCCAATTAGAAGTTTTGATTCCAGGATAACCTTGTTAGGTTAGTGGTGAATACCGCCGTAAAACATTAGTAAAAGGAAAATTTGTCAGCGTAAAAATAATACACAGCACTTTAATTTATACTTGTTATACATCTAAGGAAATTGTTTTAATTAAATGTCAAGTTACATTTTTTACCAATATCCACGATATAAAATAAGAAGCACAATGAATAACGATAGAAGCTGATGAATTAATATATGCCTAATGCATGATCCCCACGGTTTTCGTTTTTTAGAGAAAACAGGTATACGAAAGAAAAGTTCAGCCTCACTACATAGCAAAATTTATGTAAAAAACTTCGCAAAACTCTGGTTTTGTTTTACTTCTATTGTTGTGGGGGATTTCTAATCTATATATATACTAGCTGTTACGACCCGGCAAAGCCGGGTCTTACAGCTAGGCTAGCCTTTTATGCGAGCTTCCCTCGTTACTACTTCAAGTTCCTATTAATTATACATTAAATAAGAAGTTTAACTTCTTTATCTTACCGCTGAAATATCACTAATTTATCATATTCAAATAAGTCACTCAATTTCGGCTGACCACCACCGAGCTGATTTGGGCAAATTTATTCTTAAATCAAATCTTACTACCCTTATATTATATAAACTCATTTTAAATGGCATTCTCCCCAAACATTCCATTATTAAATTATTATTTGATTTTAATTTGCCTCATTATTTGAAGATAGTTTGTTATGGGGCGCCTACGGCGCCCACGTATTTAGGTCTAGCACGCCATCTTTGCTTTCTTTCTTTAGCTAAGCGACGTTTTTTTGAGGTAGGATCTTCATCATCACCCATGACAATGACTATGAGAAAGAAAAAAATGAATAGTAAAAATTGAGATGATTACTATTGAAAGCTGATTCTAAAAGTGAATAAGTTATATAAATCAGTTGAAAAATAAATAAAATTCAATTATTTACTTACTTAAGAAATAATTAATTTTTCGTTTCCGAAAGTAAATAAAGATTATTGCCAAAAAAAAAATCAAAAAGCGCTTTTTATACGATTATTTATTAGATTTATTATTGTTGAATTAGAAACCAACTTCCCTAAAAGTAACTTTTTAACCTTTATTAAGTAAACCAACTTTCTTGAAAGATATTTAAAAGCTATTATATTATTTTAATTTTAATTACTTTTATTTATTTATTTTTCTGATTACACTGTTCTACACTGAAAAAATTTCCTTGATGAAAATAGTCATTTCTTATAGATTTTGGGTCGCTGAATACGAAAATCACCATTAAAATTCTCAATTGACTCAGGATTTTCGGGGAACAGCCCCTGCCCCTTTTCACGTTTTTTAACGACTTTATAACTTTGAACTCAATTTTCAGGGTCAAAAAGCATTGCTTTAATCTTCAAATTGCCCCCCAGGGGACAAGAAATGTTCAAATTAATAAAATATGATAAATTTATAACAAATGGATAGGTTTAAGGGGTAGTTAACCCCCTAAGAATGCAAAAAATTAGCTAAAAATTATAGAGGTTTTTATACGCTATTTTTTCCTACTATTTTTAACGCAATTCCCGTTTGAAGGGTCCTAACCCTTCCCCAAGGATCCAAATTTGATGGTAATATGCAGCAATGATTTTTGCTAAAAGCGGTTGAGGTGAGAGCGCCCCCAGAGCACCCACGGAAGGGTTCAATGCCGCACTTAGAGTTTAACTGTGCTGTACAAAAAAAAATTTGAAGCCACTTACTGAATTTCAGCTGATTCTTGTGTAAAATGATCTGCTGAATTCAAATATGACACCCATTTTCCTCCATCACCCTCAGTTTTTAAGGGGATGCCCCCTAATTGTTATCCACAGCCGTGCATCTGTTAACATCTTGAAACATGGAATCCTCACTCCCGAAAACCGGTCAGTTTTTAAAGAACTGAAGAGTTTCTACTTAGGATACACCCAAAATATAAGAAAAACATCATTTATAATCTTTTCAAAATCATCGATATTAATTCCTGAACTCGCGAGCGCCTTCGCGATTCTGGAAGTCTTCCGAACTCTTCCGCAGGGACTTCTGGGAGGCTAACACCTCAGCCGCTTTTAGTAAAAATTATTGCTGCATATTGTCATCAAATTTGGGTCCTTGGGGAAGGGTTAGGACCCTTCAATCTGGATTTGCGTAAAAAATAAGAGGAAAAAATAGCGTATAGAAACCTCTATAATTTTTAGCTATTTTTTTGTATTTTTAGGGGGGTAATTACCCCTTAACCCTATCCATTTGTTATAAATTTATCATATTTTATTAATTTGAACATTTCTTGTTAACTGGGGAGCAATTTGAAGACTAAAATAATGCTTTTTGACCCTGAAAATCGAGTTTAAAGTTATAAGGTCGTCGAAAAACGTAAAAAGGGGGAGGGGCTGTTCCCCGAAAATCCTGAGTCAACTGAGAATTTTAATGGGGATTTTCGTATTCAGCGACCCAAAATCTATAAGAATTGACTATTTTCATCAAGGAAAAAATTTTGAAGGTCAAATTTGTAGAACAGTGTTATTGCGAGATGGCATCATAGTGTGCGAGCGTTCCAGAATCAGTGAGTCAGTGAGTCAGTGAGTGACGTGGGCTTTTATATGAGAGATAATCCAAATACCACTGACTGACTTACACTCATCACGAAATCTCCAAAACTGCCCGACCGATAGGCTTGAAATTTGACAGAGACCTTCCTCCCAGCCATTAGACACGCACAAAGAAACGATTTTAAAATCGAACGACATCTTCCCTGTTTTTCGGAGCTTTTTCGACTCCGTTTTACCCATTGAAATAGCATTGTGCACATTGTTGAAATGCATAAATTGCAGTGTTTACTTCTCTATCACAAGGCGACGCCTTGCCTCACTTGATAAATATTATTTAAAAACATTTTATAACTTACAATGAGTTCAATACAAAAACAGCGTAAATTTCTAATTAAAAGTTAAAAAAGTGATTAGAAAACTAAAATAAATTGAAATAATTGATTTGAAACATTAATTACTTTATTTTAATATTCTCAAAAATAAAGAGCGTGTTGGTTCACTAGACTTATACATTCACTAGATTTTTTATTATTGTTAGCAATTAGTTTTTACTTTTTCAAAGTAGCTTTTAAAGAAGTTGGTTATCATAATAAAATTCTCTCTGCTCATCAGGATTATTTTCGGATGGTTAGAAGCTTTTTTAAATAGTCTGAGATGGCTACAATAATTTCTTTTGTTATAAGTTTTATTTATTATAGTGCTGCATTTATTGAATTGATAATAGTTAAATGTGCAACATAGGAACTGATTGGGTTTGGGTAGATATCAGTTACAGGGATGAAAAAAGGCACCGGGAATACCGATATGAAAAGCTATCGGGATCACCGGGATATGAAAAGTATAGGAAAATTAATGGGAACAACAGGATATGGAAATTATCGGGTATACCAGGATATGAAAAAAACCAGGAACGCCGGTTAAGGAAAATTTTTGGGAACACCGGGATATGGAAGTTATTGGGAACACCGGGATATGGAAATTACCGGGAACACCGGGATATGAAAATTATCGGGAACACAGGGATATGAAAATTACCGGGAACACCGGGATTTGAAAATTATCGGGCACGGGTATGAAAATTATCGGGAACACGGGGATATGAAAATTACCGGGAACACTGGGTATGAAAATTATCGGGAACCAAGGGTATGAAAATTATCGGGATCATCGGGATAGGAAAATTATTGGGAACACCGGGATAAGAAATTATTGGGAACACCGGGATATGAAAATTATCGGGAACACGGGAATATGGAAACACTTGAGGAACACTTGAGAGATTGGTGATTGCTGATACGAAAAATCAGACACGTAACTTGATAGAACTTAAAAAAAGAATTAATACCCCAGGTAGCACACGGACATTGGACAACGATGTACCAATACTGGCCAATATCGCGAATATCGTAGAATATCGGACATCGGAATCACGATATCCGACAGCTTTGATCGATATTGTGTAATTTTTTATAAGAGAGAGAGATAAAAAATATATTGAAAAACATTTTTTTTAACGTCATTTGGATGAAAAATTAGTGTAAATATTTAATTGGACCTTTTTACCCCTGTTTTGGTAAAATTGCTAAAGATGATATCTGTGAACTGATTTTGATTAACATTGGCCAATATCCGAGAAGTCAATGTCGCCATGACGATTTCGATCGACATTATATGGCGTTGCGTAACCGGTGTCAGAAAAACAAGATCACAAGTCAATTCAAAGTCGTAGAAAGGATATTGGCCGATGTTTGGCAGCATTCTAAAATTTCTATTGTAGGTGGGATATTGATTGATAATGAGTGACATTTTTATAGCGATGAAAAAAAAAGTTAGTTGTGTATTGCATTTCCGAGTGATATTTAAAGCCTGTTTCGAATTCTGGTAGCATTTTTTAAAATATTCATCAGCTAAAAAAAATGTAATTTTTCTGTCGACATGACATCGATAGATCTCGTACAAGACGAACATCGAACATCCAGGGTTGATCATTAATGTCCAGGATTTATCAATACTGAACGAAATTGGCCAATGCTATTCGCGACATTGTCTGATATCGATAAAAACGAATATCGCAAATACGAGATTAATCAGTGTTGTTCGATATTATCTAAGGTCGAGCATCGCGATTGGCCGATATTCACGATAGGGTCATTTTGATGAAGGCCAATATCGTCCATACAATATCGATCGATTTTCGTGTGCTACATGGGACCCTGCACCCGTGCAAGGCCGGGCAAATCAGCTAGTTTATATATATATATCAACAAAGTTTTAGTTCATTGCTAGTTTGAATATTTACTCGTATCAGCGATGAAATCGTGAAATTTGTATCAAATTAATAAATATAATTTTTTTCTCTTGGGAATAATTTCTCAGCTTTAATCGGTCTCTGAATCGCATAATTATAACAATTTCCAATAAAGTTGGCTATTATTACTATCATTATACGCTATTACTTTAAAAAATGTTTTTAATAGCAATTTTAATCTGCTTTTATATGTATTTCCCTATTCTTTAAGTACCATTTAATTGGTAAACAAATACTTCTTTTACGATGGTCGCACAGCCTATACACTTACCCTCCAAAAGGCTATAGAACAAGGACCCATTTAAACCTGGGGAAAATTTATGCCCTTAGAAGAGTTGCGCACGTATATAATCCTCCTCTTCAGAGATAAATGCTCTCATGATACTTTTTCGCATGTTTGCTCTTGTCAAAAGGGATGCCTCGTCGTAATTCAAAACCGCCGTAAACCCAGGCAATTATTTTCACACGCACCGATGTAAATCCTATGAATTCTCTCGAGATGCTCTAAAATATATAAATCAAAAAATAAATTAGCTTATTGGTCGAAAGACTTCATAGAATGGACAATAAGGAAGTTGCATGTGTCAGATTTTCAAAAACAAACAAGTGTTTCGTATGGTTTTTTGAATGGTAAAATGAAATATCTAGTCAATTTTTCAAAAAAATGTACAGGTTTAATTAAATATTTTAATTTAAAAGTCGAGAAAAAAACACGTGACTGAAAACGCTTATTGTTTAAAAATTAACGAAGAGGTCAACAATCACACCATCAACTCCATTGCTTTCCAACAATGTTTATCGTACGATGACGTCACATCCCAAACTATTGACGTATTCGCGCGCTTTTAAAAAGGGGATTTTTGTTAATTTTTTTGGCAATAAAAATTTCTCGATCGGCCTCAAATTTCGGGTAGTTGCTAATTTTTGCAAGAAGAATCGATTAAAAAATTCCTCATTTCAGTATTTTTATTTTACTTTTTCATTCGATAGAGGTATCCAAGAGAGGAATATACGCGCAAATTGTTTTTAATTACGATGATTATTTATTTTTTAATTTAATTTCAAAGTTAAGCTTTAAAAAAGGGTGCGAAAACGTCAAGTGTCAAAAGGCGACGTCATTTAATCCTAAACATTAGTTTTAAACAATATTGGTTCAATTATTTAAACAATTGAAGCGATTGTTAGTTTTCACTTAAAAGTAAGACCGAAACAGATCTGACGTCATTTAATCCTAAACATTAGTTTTAAACAACATTGGTTCAATTATTTAAACAATTGAAGCGATTGTTAGTTTTCACTTAAAAGAAAGACCGAAACAGATCTGACGTCATTTAATCCTAAACATTAGTTTTAAACAATATTGGTTCAATTATTTAAACAATTGAAGCGATTGTTAGTTTTCACTTAAAAGTAAGACCGAAACAGATCTGACGTCATTTAATCCTAAACATTAGTTTTAAACAATATTGGTTCAATTATTTAAACAATTGAAGCGATTGTTAGTTTTCACTTAAAAGTAAGACCGAAACAGATCTGACGTCATTTAATCCTAAACATTAGTTTTAAACAATATTGGTTCAATTATTTAAACAATTGAAGCGATTGTTAGTTTTCACTTAAAAGTAAGACCGAAACAGATCTGACGTCATTTAATCCTAAACAAGTGCAAAAGGATTGCCAATCTTTATTTTAAAATATTAAATTAACTATATTTTTTTGAAAATTTTAATGTCGTTTTTGATACCACATAATTATTTTTTGTGTTTTTTGTTTATTATGATGTGTAACAATAATTATTATGTGTTACATAATAATTATTGTATTTAATTCTTCGTCTTTTTTACCATTTTAATTTTTTTTGTGCATACAAAATCTCAGTTCCAAATAAATGTTCTAAAAAATTTTTAATATTCACTAATAAAACATATAAATAGATGCAAACATGTTTCGACCATACATAAAACATATATGGTCAAAAATCACATTGTTTTGTAGTCATTTTAAAATTAACTGAAAAAAAGGAAGAACATAGGATTTTTATTGTCTTCTGTTGCTTAACCTGCATAATTGCTTGTACTGGGGTTGATCAACAGAATGTTAGTTTCTAAGAAGAGTACATCAAGTAAAACTGATTTTCAATGGTTTAAATTGCATGTAGCTAGCTCAAGATCCAACGTGACTGAAGAATTTGTCATTGCGTTTACGGGTTCTGCCCACTGCTTTCCCCCTTCAATAACTTTTAATCACCTTTTTTCTGTAATTACTTTTATTACATTTTTAGATAATTAGGAATCATTTTGATAATCGAATTTAAAGTTAACAGTCCATAGATAACCCACATAGCCTAAAATTTCGTTAAAAAAAGTTCTAGAAATCAGTTTCAATTTTTAACATTCCCTTAAGTTTTAAACTCTTTGCTACATAGCAGCAATTATTCTTTAGGCTGAATAAACACATTTTTAAGTTGCTAATGAATTACACTGGGGAACAATTTTTAACATAATTTCTGTTGAGTTTGATTTTTTTGCTGTTTCAATGGGCACCCTGATTATAAAACTGTTGTTAGTTTTCTTCTACCACGTCAACTTTGTAAGATACGGGGTACCCCCAAAATGTGCATAAAAAGCAAAATGAATGACTTAGAACTCGATTTTAAGGGTAAAAAACCATTACTTTAGACCAGTGTTTCCCAACCTTTTTAAGTCCATGCCCCACCAAAGCCTTTCTAAATTTTCCATGCCTCCCCGGGTCTCAGTGGCATCTATAGAAATATATTTTGAGAGTGAGCCAAAATTATTTCTTAGCCCCTCCCCCCTATGTATATTTAATAAGTCTAATGACGCTTTTCAGAACATTTTTAGGTAGAATTCGCATGCTAAAGAAGTAAACAAGGTATGAGTAATTAAGTTCTAAGTACCAATGGGGTCTGGGGGTCCTCCCCCAGCAAAATTTCGGAAATTTAACTCTAGGAAGCAGGTTTTTAACTAGTTTTGTACCCCTAGTTCGGAAATTTTGGATATAAATTTTTAGGTAAGATTTGCATTTGGATGAACCTAATGTAAAAAAGTTTTAAAGCGATTCTAAGCGTTCTAAAAACAAAGAGATCTTGGGTCATCCCCCAGAAAAGGTTTGGAATTGGTTTTGATACATACTGGTCCAGATTTCATACATACTTTCTCAGATAGAATAATAGGATCAGATTTTGATAAACTTCTTTTTAAAAAGTTTTTTTATTTTCCCCTGGATTGGCCTCCCCTGGGGGGCAATTTGGTTGAAAGTTTTCAAATTGCCCCCCTAGAAAATGATATTGCTTCCCGGTGGGGTGTGCGCCCCATGTTGGGAAACACTGCTTTAGACTTTAAATTACACGCTAGAGGACAAGAAAGGCTAACGTTTCTAAAATATGAAAATTTGTAGCAAATGGATATGTTTAAGGGGTAATTCCTCTTTAAAAGGTCTTAACCCTTCCAAAAGGACCCAAATTTAATGAAAATAGGCAGCAATGTTTTTTACTAAAAGCGGTTGAGGTGTTAAATTCCCCGAAGCACCATGCGAAAGGGTTCGGAAGACTCTGGCGCTTCGGGTGAATTACATCCGAGAGGACAAGAAGGATTAAAGTTTCTAAAATACGAAAATTTGTAGCAAATGGATAGGTTTAAGGGTTAATTACCCCCCAAAAATGCACAAAAAACGTTAAAAAGAATAAAGGTATTTTACGCTTTTTTCCTTATTTTTTACGCAATTCCTCTATAAAAGGTCTTAACCCTTCCCCAAGGACCCAAATTTAATGAAAATAGGCAGCAATGATTTGTACTGAAAGTGGTTGAGGTGTTAGCGTCCCCGAAGCGCCAGAGAGTCTTCCGAACCCTTCCGCAGGTGCTTCGGGGACGCTAACACCTCTACCGCCTTTAGTAAAAATCATTGTTGCCTATTTTCATTTAATTTGGATCCTTGGGGAAGGGTTAAGACTTTTTAAAGAGTAATTGCGTAAGAAATGAAAGAAAAAAATATTGTAAAATAACCTCTATAATTTTTAATGTTTTTTGTGCATTTTTGGGGGGTTATTACCCCTTAAACCTATCCATTTGCTACAAATTTTCATATTTTAGAAACTTATGCCTTTCCTGTCCTCTAGCGTGTAACTTAAAGACTAAAGTAATGTTTTTTACCCTGAAAATCGAGTTCAAAGTCATTAATTTTGCTTTTCATGCACATTTTGGGGGTACCCTGTATCTTAAAAAGTTGATAGACAAAAACTACAGTTACTTTTGGACTCAGGGGCTAAAAGTGATTCAAAAACAAGTCACAGTTCTAAGTCAACGAAATTGCTGTTCCCCAGTGTTATTATTGAACTCCATAAACACATAAAGCGTTTTTAGACCGTTCGTTTTTAATGCAAGAAACTGAATTTTCTGGTTTTCTTGAATAATTATTAAAAATGTCTGGAAAACTCGATAGTGTCGGTATCGAATGTCCCTGAAAACATGGATGGCCGAAAGAATAAATAATGTTCGAGAAGCATTTTTACCGGCTGAGTTTCTTACCCTCCCTTGAGTGAGGGGAGCTCTCCCCACATTAATTCAGAACGGGGACATTTATGATGATGAAAAATATGTCAAAGAAGACTTCCGGAAGTATTATTAAATATAATGCTATGAATACTTTTAAATTAGAATTTATTAGTTTCGTTAAAAAGTTATTAGGCCGTGGGGAGCCTAGTGGTTAGGGAATCGGCTTCGGGATCGGAGGGTCCCGGGTTCGATTCCCGACACCCCTAAAGACCCATCGAGTATATGCGGAGTACGTGCTCCTTAAATCTGTGGGTCCGAAAGTCCTGTGGTCCGTCATGGCGCAGTTTACCACGGGTCCAGGTGTCTGGAGACTATTTCCTTCCCCTTCAGATGCATGGCAAAATTGTGGATGTGGCGATAGGTAGTGGCATCCGCATCATCTATCATCTCATGAGGCAGAAGTCGGACTCCTGCCATTTATGAGCCTCACTTTCTCAGGAGCCTCTTTGCCTTGAATCCTTGTGGAGCTTGGGTATTCCAAGTGGCACACGACAACAACAACAAAAAACAATCATATAACAATATTTTTCATTCAATGTTAAATGGGTACAAGAATATTTACTACCGAACGAGTTTTTAATAATAATTTAACATAAAAATATTATCTACAGTTGAATTAATATCTATTTGTAAGTTAAAATAATGGTTCTGAGAATTTTAACTAAAAAGTTCGTGTTTTTCCCACTTTCTTGCGAAAAATCATTATTTTGTAAAATTCAAAGTTTATCTTTCTGGTGAAGAAAGCAAAGAAAAGAACCACAAAGAGTTGTCACATCCTAAAAATTATTCAAGATACGTGAAAGAATATGGGTGTAAATAACGATAATTTATTAACGAACTTTTAAAACATTATAATTGATAATCTAACCCCTTGTTTGCCTTCACAGATTTATCAAGAAAAGTGATAAATTCCGATTTAAAATCACCCACCATTGATTAAAGCATCCGATTTGTACTGACTCACGGCCAGCACAATCCTTAGAAAGGTAAGTAGTGCTATAGATACTTTAAGAATAAAAGGATTTTCAGAAACACAACATAATGAATTACAGCAGCTAGTTCTATATATAATCCGAATAGGCGCGTCTCTGGAAAACGTTTCTCTCTTTCCAAATCACTGGGAAATATTAATAACGTTTTATTGAAAGAAATAAGTTCATAAAAGTCGTTCGGCGTCCCTTCCCCTCTCCTTTCGAATCCAATCAGCGCGGGCAAAAATTGAAGGAGGGGAGGGGAGGAGATGAAAGGGCGATGTCGCTTGGGAAAACACTCGGATACACACCGGAAAACATCCCCATCAATCGAACGGGGGCCGCCGACAAACTGCGCGCGGCCGAAATAGTCCAAGAAGTATACTGAACGGCTACATCACTCGCTGTTGTTGGAGACAGTTTTACTTTTAGATTAAACATAGTTCTCAATTCAAACCTCTTAATTGCGGGATGGTTTTTACCTTCTAACTTGATTGTAGATACCTTTATTATTATTCTTAATTCTCCACTTGTCTTTAAGATTTTTACTACTACTTTCATTACTTATCTTTTATTATTGAATAACGTAATGCTTAACACTTAGGTTTTCCGGGCTTGTTGATGGCCGTAATCTTGTTGATTGATGAACACTAAACGTTTCAACTCCCTCATCACAAGATCACATCATCTACAAGACATCAATCTACAAGATTACGGCCAACAAGCCCGGAAAACCTAAGTGTTAATTATAACTCCGGCCTTAGAAGCCTTCACAGTTTTAACGTAATGCTTGTTTTATAACAAGGTTTAATCAAAGTTGATATATGAATCTCAATCTCACTTCAGTAGAATAAGGAAGTTGCATGTGTCAGATTTTCATAAATATTCAAGTGTTCCGTATGTTTTTTTGTATGGTAAAATGAAATATCTAGTCAGTTTTTCAAAAAAAATGTACAGGTAATTAAATTTTTTAATTTAAAAGTCGAGAAAAAAACACGTGACTGAAAACGTTTATTATTTAAACTGTAGGATGATGTCAACAATACCATAAACTCTAATGCTTTATAACAATGATTATCGTACGATGACGTCACATCTCAAACTCTTGGCGTTTTCGCGTGCTTTTAAAAAGGGGATTTTTGTTAATTTTTTTGGCAATCAAAAAATGTCTTGATCGGCCTCAAATTTTGAGTAATTGCTTATTTTTGCAAGAAGAATCGATTAAAAAAATCATGCAACTTTCTCATTATCAAATCTCAGTGAGAGCGAACGGTCCAATCATGCCCGATATAAACAGATTAAACTGTAAATAGTTTTACTTGAACAAATATGTGACGGTTTAGCATGGGCGAGTAAAGAAATATACTGCAGTAATGAAAACCAGAATAACTCATACTAATGAAATTCGTATTTTAAATAAAATTTTTATATCAATTAAATTAACAGTTATAACCTAAAAATGAGATTTGCGAATAATTGAATCGTCAGTTTGAAGAAGGGAATAAGTCCAAAAAATAACAAATTGACTTTTTGTGCTCAAACGATCTCCAAGCTTTGTTCTACACATGGATGGAAAGTGGGGGAAAATAATTAACCCCTATAGGGAGATACCGCGCCTTGAAATTGTGAAATTGATGTACATTCATTGTATTTTTAAAGTTAATTTGGAATTAAAGTTAACTTGTCTTTATTTTCAAATTCTTTGAGCTGTAAACTAAATTAAATGAAATTTTCTCTTAATTTCAATGTTTTTCAAACTTTTTTATGCAGGGAATGTTTGACTCCATTTATATTCACTCACTCCATTGATACGGCTGTAATAACTCAGTTTAACTAATTTTTTGAATTATATTTGTCTTATTCTTTTTATCTCATCCTTTTGTGGTGTAACCTAAGGAGAAATATAATTTAAATGTGAATTTAACGGTTTTTTTAAAGGTTTTTTCATCAGAAAAATTTCAGAAGGTGGAAGAAGGGAATAAGTCCATCAACTTATTTTGACTGTAAAATATTTTGATTATACTTATATTTGTTTTGATGATTGCTCTGTTTTCTAAATAGGATTCTGAACTTCCAGTATAAATTTATTGGTTATACAATGAAAATTACATTACTGATACAGTTTTTTTCGATTTTCTCAAAACATGGTTTTAAACTTATTCCCTTCTTCCAACTGACGATTCAATTAATGTTAGAGTTTTTATGTCCCTTTATGGAGATCAAGTGGTATTATTGGTAAAACGGGGAGACTTAAGAGGACAGTCTACTTTCTTGTTCAAATTCTACGAAAAATATTTTTTAAATTTAGAAACATGTAAAGATAGTGATTTCTGTTTACGTTCCCACTAAACATCACCAGTATCTTTTGAACGCGATATATTCAACTATCGACAATTTTATTTTTATTTTTAATAATAAACTGAACTGCTATTGATCTAATCAAACATTTCAATCAGTTTTTTCAGTTTGAAGTTATTAAGCAGGTTTTCTACTTTTCGGTGTCCCAACTAGCATGGCGGTATTTAGCAGGAACGTTAACGGAATTGAACCTTATCAAATAAAAAGAAAACCTGTAATAATGTCTATCAGTCTCAAAGAATCTTTTAAAATTCTCCCCTCTGATCATCTCTCAACTCAAAAGTAATTGTATACCATCGACTTTTGACAACATTTTTGAATTGAAAGGAATACCGTGACACGAAAAATGGTTTACTGAATCCATCCCCGAATGCAACAAACGTTTTGAACTAAAATTTTCAAAAAGCCCCCACCAAAAAAAATGAAAGAACGAATAACAGAAAACACACGAAAATCTTTTGAACTAGGATCAACCTCAAGAAGGGATCTCCGAGGAGCCGGTCACCAGGTCGAAAAGTCAGCGCTTTCTGGACATTCTTTATTTCGCTCTCTGTCAAACTACCGCAGTCGTGTATGGAAGGGAATGGGGCCCATAAAAGATTTCGGACACTCCCCATGGATGTTAAAGGAAAAATATGACCTTATAAAAAAGACCCCTCCCTGCCTGCGTCCAAACATATTTTCTGTAATATTGAATTGTCCGTTTTTTATTACGCCACTTGTAATCCCCTTGTTTTCCTTTGTTTTATGGTATGATGGGTGACATGGAAATCTTATGTTTAATCAATGTAAGTTAAAACGGTGCACATTGATACACTTTCAATATCTCAAAAACCATCAAGGTTGTTTAGGTCGTGTTTTTACGAAAAGTTGCCTTTATATGTCTAAGTATAACATATAAAACCGTTAAGCTCTGTAGTAAGTCTATAAATTTTAGTGAAATAAACTAATATTTTTTCGTCAAAAATTTCCAAAAGTAAATTTTTAAGTAAAATATAAAATCTTCCTAAAGCTATTCTACTTAAAGCAAAGAGATTCTACTCAAAAAATGGATTTGAATTCTTCTGTATCGAATAGCGCCGCTTTCCCTTATGAATATTGTTTTGTGAGGTGGTTTCCTTAAAAATTCTTATTGGATTTCCATACAATCATATCCATTCAGTGAATTGTGGCAAATCTCCATTTTAGCGAATTTTAACTATAAGCTGTCATAAGATTCGACAATTCAAGTTATTTAATGCTGAAATTTTTGTCCGCTTAGTAAAATTTCATTAAATCTCTCTACTCCAAAAATGTTTTTGGTGAACGGTTTCCAGAAAAATAATTTTTCCCTTTTTAAAAATTTTCTTTAAAGTACTTTCCAAATTAATTATCAGTCAAAGACTGATAAAGTATTCTAAAAACTTATGGATACGAAGATAAGATACTTCATACTAAAATTTAACACATTTTGTCTGAAATTTATAATTGTTAGTTTGATAATCGAAATTAGTTGTAGAGACATTGATTAGTGTCATGTTGGTTTTGTCTCTTATAATTTTCAATAGTTTAAAAGAAATTGTTTAACAAGTCTGGGTTGAAACAAATATGAATGATAAAACACAACGTTTACTAACGAGTTTCTAGGTACAATATTGAATTTAAAAGTTTCATTGCTGTAAGTTTTTTTTTCAGAATGATAGTTTTTAATTGACGTGCTGGATATATTTTTGAAGGAAAACATTTTTATTAAATTATTGAAAATTAGAATTAATAAATATTCTAACTTTTAAGAGAGTGTTATTCATGGAGATGACCTGTGTAATGTATTTTTGGAAAGTTGATTGATTTACTTCTGCTAATTTTTTAATAATGTTTTATAAAGTTAAGTTCAGAGAGCTGGGGTTTGTGAGGATTGCGAAGTAATCCAAAAGGTCCTGCGTAATGGGGGTTGGTGAGCGATATCGAGCAGGGGGTGGTAGCTCCCTAGAGTTTTAAAATTTTTTTCTATTCAGTACTTTTATAAACAACATATTTTAGTTGAGGCATTTATTTTAGAAACACGGCAGTTATTTGAGAAAAAAAACTAGAAACACATTGCTTAGCTACTCATTACATTTTTATGAAGGTGTGAAGTGATTTTTTTGTTAAAGAACATTTTTAATTTTTTTCTTCCTTGTACAAAAATATTTGTACTTGATTGGTTTTTGCAGTAAACAAAGTCCAGGCTTATTTTCATAGCTTCACTCTCGATTTTTTAAGGATTTTGTAGTAAAAAGGAGAATATTAGTTAATCCTGACATTTTTTATTTAATACTACCCAAAAGTTATCACATGTAGTTCTTATTTTTCTGTTTTAATGTCTAGAAATATAAAAACCAATTGTGTCTTCATAGTTTACATTTTATGGAGATTAAAACGATTTTGTGTGATACGATACGTATATTATATATAGCTTTTTATTGCTTTGGTAAATAAAGTTTATTTTTAAATTAGTTTTTGCCGTTGATTTTGAAACAAGTACAAAGTCTAACTTCCACTCATGCAAAGTTGTTTTTCGCTTGATCTATCATTTTATTACGTTAAAAATGTAGCACCAAAATTTAAGTTGAAGGATAAAAATTGTGGGTGACTTTTTTCAAAAGATACATAATTATTTAAGTTAACTTATGGATATAATTCTTTCCTAAACATTATCTTCGTATCGTAAATATCAAAATAATATGATATAAATATATTATAACTCTTTAATAATATCTTACTCTTAAATATTCTCAAAAATATAACATTTCTGAAAAAAAAATTTAATACCTTTTTGATAGCTGAAAAATTCAGAGATTTGGCACCCCACTCGACTTCTTTTTTAAGACTCTTTAATGCGAACAATTAAAATGCTTTGGTTTTTATAGGGCAGAAACACATTTTAAACTATTTTAATTAAAAAATTATTTTACTCAGAACTATGGAAATCCTTTTTACATGAAAGTTATTTAGTTATTTAAAAAGTTAAAAAGTTTTTCATATTTTTTGGAAAGGATAGATTGAAAAATTTATTTTCTATGTAAAGTCGTTTTAGGAGTTAATTTCATTAAAAGAAACCGCCAATTATAAAATTAAAAATATTTTGAATTTTTTAACTAGCGTCTACCCCCATTATGTATGTTACCAGAAAACTTTTCACAATAATTAAATGTCCTATGTTTTAATCTTCTACCTATTCGCCCCCTTGCCTTTTTTGTTACAGTTTTAACGCCTTAATGTTTGTGATCTTAAAATGAATACAAATTTTATACATTTAATTGAAAAAGTAGATATTTAAATTTTTCGCCAAAATGTGGTTTTGTCTTGAGGATAATAATAATAATTTCTCCTTTCAATTTTTTCTATGTAATATAATAATGAAAATGATACTAGATTAATTCAAAATTTTTGATAGGTTATTATTCTCTTCAAAATTTTGTTCAAATTAAAAAGAAACATTTTCTTTGATTTTGATATTGTGAGATGGATAGTTGTTTACTCAATGTAAGGCTTGAGGCAAAACGATATTCGTTCGACATCCGAATGTCTAGCGTTCTACGCATCTGCGATCGAACGGCTTCGAAAGATCGACCCACTCCACTTCCGGCAACCCTTTCCCAAAACTTTCGGAAATCCGCTCGCTCAGGAGATCGGATATCATAATAGCTCATTGAATCTCTTTTTTCTAATCCAAAACATAGATTATTTCTCTCTTACTTTTAAATGTTATCAAAAATTATAACTTCCTAGAAAAATGAAATGCCTTTTTGTCAATTGAATGTAAAAATTCCTACACTAGGCACCTCAACTTCTTAATTTAAGCTTTTTTTGTGCAAATAAAAGTTCCATGGTTTGAGAAAGGGTACATTTTAAACCGACAAAACTATTCAAAAACCTTATAAGTGAAAGAAATACCTCAGAAATAAATTAAAAATTACATTTTTATACCAAAATAATTTTTTACTTAATCTTTAAATATTTAATAAACTTAAAACACATGGTATATAGAGCTTATACGTGTAAACTGTGCCATCATTATTTAAAGTTCATTATACAAAGATAAATTTTGAAAACTTGCTTATTTTTAAGTGATTGGCAAAGAGGGACGAAGAAATTATAAATTATCCATCGTACAAAACAAGCTAAGCTCGAGTTTGAGATCCACTGTTTTATGCTATTTAAAGGGTAATAAAAATATACAGAATAACAAGGTAGTATTATCTCTCAACATAGAAAATATTTTCAGAAACCCAAAACTAGTTTTTATACTTATATCTACTACTAACAATATTCGAAAGAACTAAAAAGGAAGTGACCAAATGCAGTATTCACAATACATAAAATGTTACCCTTAAGGAAAATCTAAACAGTGCAAATCTTATTCATTTTATCAAACTTATATAAATCTAAAGTTTATTATGATCCCTTAGCAGGAGAATTATTTATGTTAACTCCTCGTATTATTTTCTTCCAAATCTTAAGAGGGATTATTCATTGAAAAAACTAAGGTAAAACAAAAAGCAACTTTTGGTAAATCAGACAGTGTATTTATACTTCAACAGTTTAAAATCCCTCTCACTCCATCAACAATAAAGGAAACAAGGATAGGTGGAATATATTGACTTCACCTTATCTACCGTATGTAGTATCTGTTTCGTTTATGTTCAATATCTATTTCTGTGTATCTGCTTCGATATTTTTACTAATGACATCCTAAATTACTAATGGCATGAATGTTACGAGTCTCATGTCAAAAAACTTTCAAGGATGGCGTTTTTTAAAAAATGTTTTTGTTTTCACTAGTAGTATATGCTTTCTCTCCACAATAGAGAATAAGGAAGTTGCATGTGTCAGATTTTCAAAAACAAACAAGTGTTCCGTATGGTTTTTTGTATGGTAAAATGAAATATCTAGTCAGTTTTTCAAAAAAAATGTACGGGTAATTAAATATTTTAATTTAAAAGTCGAGAAAAAAAACACGTGACTAAAAACGTTTATTGTTTAAACTATAAGATGACGTCAACAATAATACCATCAACTCCATTGCTTTACAACAATGTTTAGTATAAGATGACGTCACATCCAAACTCTTGGCGTTTTCGAGCGCTTTTAAAAAGGGGATTTTTGTTAATTTTTTTAACAATCAAAAAATTTCTCGATCGGCCTCAAATTCTGGGTAGTTGCTTATTTTTGCAAGAGGAATCGATTAAAAAAAATAAAAAAAAATCATGCAACTTCCTCATTGCAGAATCTCTTAAAATTCTGATTATTCAATTTTAAATTATTAAAAATTATCTCCTTATTCCAAAAATATGCTTGTCTTCTCCCACAATTTTTTTCAGTTAATTATGAGACATTTTTTTACAGAAAGCGCCTAACAGTGTCACGTCACATGTGCCTTTTGAAAATGTGTGAAATACCGTTTTCATCGAAACACTAAAAAAAAAAAACTAGAGCTCAGTATTTCAAAGCGGAATGATAGTAAACAAGGCACATTTGACGTCACGAGCTGATTCAGCTCAGACCAAAAAGAAGCTATTTTTAATTGAAAATAACTTAAAATTTAGGGCTTTGAAAGGTAAATTAAGATGTTAATGAACATCATGGCAGGGAGGAATTACTATGGGGGATTACTATTACACATTTAGGAGGGAATTACTATGGGGGAAAGCCCTACCTGATGCTTTCCGTAATCAGCCCTTATCTGCGAAATATTGGAGCACTCGGTGATTTAAGTGGGAGGAAACGCAGTGTTCGATTTGTGCTTCTTTCTTTCATTTCTGATGTATTCTATTTTTATAATTATATAACTTAAAATTATCTCCTTTAAGCTCTATATTTTTTTGTTAACACCTTAAAATTCATATCTATCGGCAACACGACGTTGACTTAGAAATATTGAGGGGGCAAACTACCAGTAAACTTTGTGTTTTCTCCCCACTAAAATTAAAAATTGCTTGATTTTAAGAAATAAATGTATGAACTATTTTAGGAGGTTCTCCACTTGTGAACAGCTCCCTTGAGTGAGCCCCCTCGTTACATTTAGCTACGTTTACATTTTTAATAGAATTTACTATGTATCATTACAATATGAAGGAGGAAGATCCTGGGGGATTTTTGACCCTGATCGATAAAATCATTAAATGAAAACAGAATATTCTTGTGGTTGAAAACTTGTGGAAATTTCCCAACACACAGTAACTAAATTTGGGTTAAACATTAAAAGTATGGAACTCTAAAAAAGCAGAATTTTCTAAGAGAGTGAAAATAAGAACTGCTCATCTATCGAGCCTTCTCTATTTTTTTTAAGATTGACACTCAAGATCTGCCATATTTTTGGGCTAAAGAAATGGGTAATCATGTTTTTTGTTAACCCAGGCAGTCTTGTTTTTTAGAGCTTAGTGTTTTAAGTGACCTAAAGTTTGAACATTATTTCATGTTACATTATTTTAAAAGTGATTGAATTAGCTATGTCACTGACTGATGGGTGCTGTAGTTGGCCTTTTATTTCTATTTGCAGTTAAACATCTACTTACTGAAACATTTTATTGAAAGAACTTTCTGTGAATGCATTCAATATAAATGAACCATTTTTGGGAAGGTCTACTAATAAAGAAAAATACAGGGTGTTTCAGATAAATGGACATCATCTTCTGGGGTAGGGCTCACATAGACGGCTGAGAATACCATAAGAAGGGGGCCCCTAACGACTTAGGGGTTCTTATAAGAGGCCATGGGAAGTTGTATAGTAATAACCTTAGAAAATTGACACGCAACCTTTTTAAGATTGGATTAAAACCAGCAAAATCGTTCGATTAAGAAATTTATAACATAAATAAGATTGATCTCGGTAGGTATGTACTGAAATTTTAACTCTTTAATTGGATTTATATAATACATGCTGATATCGAACTATTTTGCTGATAAGGAAAAATACAATACTAAACAATTGAAGTTAACACACGTTTGTAAATTGTTACATCAGCTTTTAGGTTGAGACTTACCTGCGGCCGATGCGAACCGGTCCCTCCAGAGGGCCTGCGACTGCAGCACGTTGGGCCAGTAGATGTGCGGGGGCCTGCCGGGGAACTCTGCGATCTTGGGGCCGCCGAAGGCGTACATGCCACCCAGACCCAGCCGGGGCAGCGCGAGGCCGAGCGGCGCCGAGGGCGGCGTGCGCCCCAGGATGTCGTTGATTCCGTGCGGGGTTCCGGCGGCCGAGCAGACCGCTCCTTTCCCCCCCTTACCTCCCTCGCTCGTGCCCCCGGCCATCGAGTGCAGGGCGGCCAGGGGCGGGGAGCCCCCCAGCAGAAAGTTCTGGTGCCGAGAGGCCTCCATGTTGAGGTTGAGCATGCTGAGCATGGAGCTGGCCCCAGTCGTGCTGGGAGAAGCGCTGTTGAACTCCAGCATCACGTCCGGGACATCTATGACCAAGTACTACACATTCGATCGAGTCTTTCGCTGCTATTCTATCACTTTAAAGCAGTCTTTGGATTCAAGTTACTCTGTGAAGGAGTCAGTGTATTTTGGTCCCCCGGAACATTCGAGTCTTTTGTTCTTCCTTTTCGGTAGAGGGGCTCAACTCTTATCTCTGCTGTTTTTTTCTTCTCAAATCATCGAGGTGTTCAAGTTTCTGATCGTAAGAGTAACTTTAGTCATGGGCCACCTCTAGGGGGATATCCTAGTTCGTAGAGTCGTCCCGATGCCTCTCTATGACAGTTGTCACATCGAATGCCTCTCTTTATATTATCACAAACCACTGCGACAGTCCCCGGGACATCCGAGAAAGAGTCACATCCAGGTTCTTCTCTCGGTCTTTCGAAAGCGTCTCTCTTCAATCTTCATCGAGATCCCTGTTTTAGGAGACCTCCATGTCGCTCTTCTTCTTTCGCAAAGGAGGAATCTTCTGAAAACCTGAGAAGCGGGGGATGACGAGGCACGCGCGAATAAATCGTGGCGCGAGCGAGTCACTCAAACGGGCGAGTCGGAATCAATCTGATTCTAATGATTCCCCACGTCCGGCCCTGGGTGGGCGGGGCCGCACTCTTCTCATTGGCGGAGCGGCCGGCCAATGGGGTAGGGGCGTCGGAGCACTCCATAAAGGCCGATTGACGCTCTCGTTGGGGAAGGCGACTGCATCACCTGTTAGCGTTTTTTATCGCTCGTGTTCGGCTTTTTCCCTGGCACTTTATGGCAATGACTTTTGGCTGTTATGGCCTTATTATGACGACCAGAAATACTTGTCTCGTTCGCTTTGATGGACTGGACCACCCCTTCGTCTACATTCAAAGGGGTGGTGAAGAGATCGAAAACGTTCGCTGGGGGGATTGGCTATGGCTGTTCTCCATCCTTAGATTTGCTGTAATCGCCGCCGCAGAATTAATTTCACCAACCTACCCGCCTCGACTATTCAGTTTGTATTGTAATGATGTAATGTATTCCCCTATAGGGTATAGGTTCACGCACCAAGTTTACGTCACGAAATACTTAATCTCCAGCATTTTATAAAATCGTGTTCTCGAGGAAATATATTATATGCAGTTTATAAACTCTAACTGAAGCATACAGAAAGGTTGTGTGAGTCTTTTTTTGCTTAATATAAACTGGTTTTAATGGTTATTTTTTTGTTCTCAAAAGGAACATTATTACAATTATAATAAAAAAACTTTCATTGAGATTTTTCTCTTTTTATTAAAGGGATGTTAAATATAAATTAAAAGTATTAAAAGAAGAGTTCTTCACCAGTAACCTCTGGTTAGAGGAATGTGTGAGCTCTCCCTCCTCTCTCTTGCGTTTACCTTCCTATACCGTGCTGATGAGCCCTAACTAGGGCGAAACCGGTCCACGGTTGGAGGCGACGCTTGAGAGCTGGAGTTTTCTCATAAATTAAAAGTGTTTTGGTAATTTATGACTCCCTTTCTTACTGTCAGCGAAAATAAGCACACACAAAATTCACAAACCACTCTCTTAAAATTACGTAAGCAAAATGACTTTTCATCGTTTTTCTTTCTTTTTGCACGAGGAACTTCCATTTAAAAAATTACAAATAAAGTTGATTTATACATCCACATTCTTATGCATCTTTTATTCACGAAATTCCTAAATAAACAAACAACCAACGGAAGTGACGTCACCAGGTAACTCAATCTTCCGGTTTGTCTGATATTTACATTGAACAACATTACACTACGGCGCGTTTGGTTTTTTATAATTTTTCTTTTCTTATTTTAAAGCGTAATTTAAAGGAGAAACTCAAAATATGAGTTCTCCATACTTCCGATCATTATCTGAAAATTGTAAAAAGAGATATCTTGATAAGTTATCTGTGAATGGGACGATTGATTTACCCGATCCATTGGACGAAAATCTCAGCTAATACGATCAACGCCATTGCAACAGATCGTAGATACATCAGGATTAATTGGGTCCGATATTATTGAAATTCATTATTTAGTTTGTTTTAAAACTTATGAATACAATCACCCACTTATTTAAAAAAAATACGCATAAAAATATTTAAAAAGATAATTAAAGTGACAGACGATTTTAAGAATACTATTTCTGAATCTCAAATAAAAATAAACAAGCTGACTGGAATGTAGTAGGATCATTAAAGGTAAATGCACTAAAATTTTGAATAAATCCATAATTAAATTAAATTAATTAGTTCTTAGATTTTAGCCCGTTGTTTTCCATATTTTTATGTACTTTATATTTTTAAGACAATAAAAATTCAGTTTCTAAATAAATAAACTGCTTTGATACAATGGCTATTCAAGTTTGACATAGCAGAACAGCGATATTAATTTTATCACAACAAGAATGTTCTGAAAAGTTTTCATGATTGAATATTTGCTTAATATTTTGTTTTCTTTGTATCAGCAGCTGTTTTAATTACATTTAAACAAGTTAGTAATTAAAATCAATAAGAGGAGAGATTGAAGCACATCGTTGTAGACCTCAAGGTTCATATTTTTGATCGGTTATTATTGAGTTAAAATTATTTTTCTAATTCAAAACACTTGATAACCTATAAACATGTTCGTAATTGTGTCCAGTATAAACTGTTTTAAAAGTTTCTTTGGCTCTTATTTTAATAAAAATCACCAAAAATAAGCATTTTCCCATGGGAAATGTGTGGTAAATCAATCCCATTGACAGATAACTTACAAGATATCTCTTCTTACAATTTTCAGATAATGATCGGAAGTATGGAGAACTCATATTTTGAGTTTCTCCTTTAAATTAAGCTTTAAAATAAGAAAAGAAAAATTATAAAAAAACAAACGCGCCGTAGTGTAATGTTGTTCAATGTAAATATCAGACAAACCGGAATATTGAGTTACCTGGTGACGTCACTTCCGTTGGTTGTTTGTTTATTTAGGAATTTCGTGAATATTTTTACTAGTGGGGTCAAAATGCTAGACCTCAAAACAACAAAGAAATTTATTTTTAGTAACTAAACACATTTCTTTTTGTAACTTAAAGTATTTTTATCTGGTTTAAACGCAAATTTGGTTAAACTAATTCGAATTACCCAATATGGTAGTATGCAATTAAATTTAATATTAATAAATGGCAAAGGAAGTGACTGAATATCAACTGAAGGGCCTTAAAGAGCACTTGGGGATACAAGGCCCTGTGAAAGCAAAGAAGGGATACATAACTCAAAATTTGATAGCAGATGATGATGTGGGATATTCGAAAATAAAAACTATAAAAACGTATTTTCTATCCTAAGTAGAACATAAATCGGCTGTACTGCAAAGATATCACTAGGTACACAGGGAAAGAAGCCCTTTTAAAAAGGTGATGGCTTGAAAAAAATCTTCCATGCCAGTGAATGTGATCGGGTCTGATCGCCATCTGTTTGTATCCGGAACGGAACACGTTCTCCCCTCTCAACACCCATTGTGACGTCACTGGCCGTAAATACCTTAATGGGCCTTAAATGCATAGGCCGCATGTAGGCACAAAGGCCGACTTTGACTTTTCCCCGTCTTTTTATACGGGATGGAGCTTTTGTGCGCGGCCATGATGGCCATTTATAAAGAGAGTGTGAATGGGCCGCTTATTTGTCGTCGAACAAAGAGGGGCCCCGGCCGATGATGCGTATCATTGCGGCGGGGGGGGGGCGAAACCGATACGCGCAGGTATATCGAACACTATGGCCGCCTGGAGTACACGTATCGAGTGCCTTTCACACTGCCATTTAAATTCAATCGCTTTCGGATACGTGAGAGTAATAGGGTTTTCCTCTTTAAAAACGTACACACTTTTTTATACATTTGGATGATGCCAGATCCCCCTTTTAAAATGTTTTTGTAGAGTATGCTCTGTATATCCGTGATGAACCTAATTGTAATAGCTGATGTTTTTAAATGGACTACACCGTAAAAAATTAATTAATTTCAGTTAATTTCTGTACTTAGAGGAAATATCTGTTTTCTCTCTTTAAAATAAGAGAAAGAAACTGGGAAAAGTTATTCCTAATCAATTGATTATAACGATGAAAAACTTTGCTGTCTGAAGGTCTAAAAGACGCATAAACGATCCCATAGCGACGTTTCGACAGCAACAATGATGTTATACATGGTAATGAAATTTATTGACGGGACAGCATGTGTCCCGCCGTATTGAAAGGGTTAAAGAGAAGCTTCAGAGAGTTCTTTTAAATTAGTTAAAAGAGGCAGCCCTTATAACAATCACTAATTATAACAAATATCAGAGTTCCGAATTGTGACGTCACAGGCAAACATATTACACTCCTTTAAAGTTAAAAGAAGATTGGCCTCCCCTTAACTAAAATTTACATACTTGTGTTTAAAATTTATTCTTTCAATAGTGATTTTATTAAATCACAATTCTTTTTGTGGAAAAATTCAAGTTTTCTTAGGCCTACACAAAATTTTCTTCAAAGCAATAAAAACTTTTGTGTGAAGAGACTATTTTCTTAGCCAACTAGCGTGTCTGCCGTTTCAAAATATTACCAAAAAGTGTGGTAAAGTAAATTTAGATTTTTTAAGTAAACATCATGTGGTTCTTATTCACTTTTAAAATGTTCATAAAATAAGAAAAAAAGTTAAGGTACAAAAATAAAAAATCATCTCCTCATAGTTTCAATTGTAAGCCTTATTTTACATTCTACCGTTACTGCAGTTTTATTGAATCTTGGTAAGGATTATCACTATTTGTGTTCCTCAGTTATCTTACTAGCTCTTATTTAGTTGGACGAAATGTCATACAGCGCCTATTTCCTTTTGTGGTGAATATTTGAACTAAATTTTTTTTCAGTGAGTATAAAATCTCATCACGTTTCTGACCAGTAACCAAGTTTGAGAACATTTGGTCCAGTAGTTTTCCTTCTATCTTAAAGTGGAAGTTTAATCATCCTTACCTGATACGTTTATTACAAGTGGATAGTTTTTAATAAAAATATATTCCTTTTCTCGTCACCCTATAAAAGCCTCTCAGAGAAATATCTACACGGATCAAAAATAGCCTTGCAACAATGACATTCTTGGATAGGAGGGGGCAGAAAGTCCTCATTTTTGTTCGAGTGTCCGCAACAGGGATTGCGCCAATTGTCGCAGAAGTTTATGTGGGCCATCGGAGCTGGGCTAATAAAGAGGGCAATCTGCGCCCCGGCCTCGTAAAGGGCAGACCGACCCCAGGGGGCGCGCTTTTTTGAGCCGCCCCAATCTTTTCCGGGGCTCCCTGGAGTGCCCTCGGTGTGCCGATTCTTTCTATAGGTATCTACGATTGCGAACGCTCTTCGAAAGATTCCGGCACGGTATTGACTCCAGCTTAACCGCCAGCCTGTAAATGGGACCGGGTGCTCTAGTGAAATTCCAGTTAGATGAGAGAGAAAGATAGAGGGAAAGAGAAAGTGAGAGAGAGACATAGAAAAAAGAGAAAGAGAGAGATTGAATTGTGTTGAACGCAAGAAAGTTGTTACCTATACAAATAAGAAAATAGGTTGAATTGGAAATCCAGAATTTCCTTCTGATTTAAGTAGATTTCCAGTTGGTGTTAAAACAGTAAACAGACTGAGTACCTTGATAAGTAAAAATAAAGTTTTAATCACAGTACAATCACCACTCTTTACAAAGCCTAAAAACTCAACTACTTTTTTCTAACAATTTTTTTAAACACCCTTTTATTATCCAGATGCAAAAATGCATGCAATGCAAGATGAGAGATATGTGGCCTCGACAGCTCTACGGAATCGTGAGTCTTTTTTCAACAGGTATCACTAATTTCTGCTACACAAGTTTTTAATAGTTTTTTAATAGTGTGAAAACTTGTTATCGAAGTTTTATTTACCTTTATTCAAAGAACTAAACCTTTTATATAGAGACTAACAGCTGCACTCACAGCCATCATCGTTGGTGCTATATCCTTGGTCAAAGCCGGACTCCACCAATCATCAAGGTTCATTAAAACCAGCGTTCGAAATTGTACTGGATTGCTGGTCCGGGACAACTAAAAAACGGCTTGGACCAGTGGAATCAGAAAATCACTGGTCTGCTGGACCAGTGGTGAAAAAATATCCCACCCTCCACTTCTAGCCTGCAATTTCTCTTTGGTTGGAATAGGGAGAAAGGAAAAAATTAATTTCATTAAATAAACCAGATTACAACCAGTTTGTCAACAATGTAAAACTAATTCGAAGTTATGTATTAATTTTTGTGTGCACTATCATTTATTCAAGAAAAGTTCTTATATTTTGCCAATTAGTGCAATTGTATCCAATTTGCATGTCAGTTAGAGAAATTTTATTTCATCAAGAAGAATATTTGATTTGTATGTCAGTTAGTGAAATATTATTTAATCAAGAAAAGTATGTAATAAAGAAGATATTTTCAAAATTATTTGATTATTTAGTGCCATTGCTTATTTATCATAAATTTATTTTATTACTTCTTTAAAATGAATTTTATATTTACAGGGTAATTTATCATTGAATATGTATTAATTTTTAACATTACTATTTGGTACTCACATTCAGGGCAATAGTTACTTTATAATAATATTTAAACTGGTCCTTTTTAATTTGTCGGACCAGTAATTTTTGTTGCGGACCAGTAAGATTGGTAAAGCACTGGTCCGCAGGACCAGTGGATTTCCCCCCCAATTTCTAACGCTGATTAAAACTGTTTCACATCCACTCTTCATCTAAGAGTGATTTACTCCAGTGAATTGCTAGTTTACATAGAAAATTGAAGGAATATAGAGTGAAACGCCAATTTACACTTTTTGCTTGGACGATTTCTCAAAACACAAAAAAGTCTGAATGAACCTAAAGTGAAAAGTTAATTTCTTCTTCTATTAGCTTCTGGTCAACACCGACGTTGATGAATATGGCTATAAGTGTGTCCTCCTATTAAATAGAATTCAAATGAGTTAAAAATTTTTTCAAAGCTAAGTAAACAAATTCTAATCAAAATCGCTTTGATTGTACTTTTTCTACCCCTTCTTGTGTTTTATGTTACGGGCAATGTGATAAATTGGGAATTATTAATGATGCCCGAAGTGGAGGAGGGCAATGTGATAAATTCAATGGCATTTATCAATGAAGTTTATCCTTTTTCCTACTTCTACTCTGGGCATTATTAATAAATGCCAAATTAATCACTTTGACCGTAACAAATATACTGCTCATTGGGCTTACTAATCTTTTACGCCTCCAAAAAGCGAGCTAGAGTTTGTAGTTCCAGACCTTCTTTCTCTTTCTCAGCATACATGGTAATACAGTAAAATAAGAAGAATTCACACCCAGTTTCTGATAGTATAATAATTTATTTTAGACTAGCTGATATGCCCGGCCTTGCACGGGTGGAGAGTATAGGGGAGAGTGTTGTACCTCTGGACAAAAATCACGTTTGGATTTTTCTAAGACAGGTAAAATCACATTTTGACCATTTAAAGTGCCCAACCTATAGTCCTAACCTTTGTGAGTACAGAGATATTTTTTACTAGCCAAAATCTTGAAAATTGGATTTTTAATCATTTTTAATAACATGGAAAAATTTGTGTCCAAAGGTACAACAACCTGTTGTACCTATGGACAGACCCAGTTGTACCTGTGGACACCCTTAAAAAGGGAAATTTTAGTTGAAAAAAGCTAAGAATTAATATTTGTATTGATGCATTACCTTTTAATAACCTATTTCAAGCCTTTTTAAAATTGAAAATAGATTTTTTAAAGTAATGTAGTTTTAGATCGTAAATGATCATTAAAACGAAGTTGAATGATAAAAGTCTTGATTTTTTACCAAAAACACAAAAATCACATGGTATTTTCAGATCAGAATTTAAGATAATAGTTTCATCAATCATGCTGATTGATATGACAACTTCACTGATCCCCCCCAAAAAAAATAATTCGATCAACACTTAGTTGTGCAAGCATTTGGTGGTAATAACAATAATAATTTGCTGGTAAATCTTCTTCAGTGGAAATTTCAAGTTTTTTTAATCATCACACTTAAATGCGATAGGGTTCTTAGGATTTTACACCATATTTTACATTAAATTCCAAGTAGAATCATAAATTTAAAAAAGTAGTTAAGATCACAAAATATTTGATTTTTCATCTAAAATTCACTTGAAAATAATCGCTGACAAATAGATTACCATTTAGAATTAATTGAACATTTATTAAAATGTATTTAGTTAAATGAAACCTGATTCTAAAACGCCGATTAGCTACAGACACCCACAAGAACGTGTCCGTAGGTACAACACTTATGGTGTCCGAAGGTACAACATGAGGTGTTTTTGCATTCAAAGTTCTATAAAAGATAAAAGAATTGAGATCTGACGATTTCTAATATCAAAAATAAAAGTTAAAATCTCGGGGATTCCCCCCATGTATCCCATTTTATCATGTCATAATTAAAGTGGAAGAAAAGAGTTAATGTAGTGATGCACTAAAAAAAACTTTGAGCACCTAAAAACAGTAAATTTATTATATAAAATTTAAATAATATTTTAAAGAGCTGATTTCACGTTAGCAACTAGATAGCATCTGTTTACATTCAAAATCGACCACAAATTCAAATTTACATTTTTTCCCGAATTTTAAAATGAGGTGGCTGAAGGTACAACCGTCCGTAGGTACAACACTCTCCCCTATAAATTTATTATTCTTAAGTTTTCCCAAATATATTTCTAATTTTGGATAATCAGCATTTCCTAGTAATTTTTCTTATCCCGGTGTTCCCGGGTTGATTAAAATTCCTTCAGTTCTCAAGCAATATAATTTTTGAATGATTTCCAAATTTACATGGAAAAAGTATTCTAAAAATTATTTAAAATGCTTAGATCCCTGGATTAATCATATCTTTAGGAATTTACGTTTTCAGTGAAATTATTCAATAATAAAAACTTATTCCATTTTGCAATTTAAGAAAAAAATCAATCTTTTCTAGTTGAAAGGGAGTTTTAACAGTTTTTTTGTTTGTTAACCAACTTTCTTAAAAGCTAAAATATTATCACCTTTTGATTTTACATCCTCGTTTCCATGGAGACTATTTTAACAACATGATAATCCATAAAGCTTTTTAAAATATAAAATTAGATAAACTCTCAAATAAAAATATATTAAACTATACTTAAAACTTTTAAATAATTTCATTGAAATAGATTTTTAAATTATTAATATAATTTTTAAATAGACTTGTACCTAGTGTTTCTATTAAAAACTTGTTGTTTAGCATTAAATTTTCTTTGTAACAATTGAGTAAGCAGATCTCTTCTTGAGGAGAAATAAAGCTATTTCAGCAAAATGACCATAAAAAGGGTCAAAAGAGGGTCAAGGGGTCATTAAAAGTTTTCGAAACATAGCCTATGTTTTTTTCTGAGTTTTTTTACGTAGGTATACCAAGTTTGGTGCAGATCGGAAGTAAACTGTGGATTTGTATAAAAGACAAACATACATATATATATAGCCACACTTAATTTTATTATATTAGATGTTACGGAAATAGTAATAAGGAAGTTACATGTGTGTCGGATTTTCAAAAACAAACAAGTGTTCCGTATGGTTTTTTGTATGGTAAAATGAAATATCTAGTCAGTTTTTCAAAAAAAATGCACAGGTAATTAAATATTTTAATTTAAAAGTCGAGAAAAACACACGTGACTGAAAACGTTTATTGTTTAAACTGTAGGATGAAGTCAAACAATAAAACCATCAACTCCATTGCTTTACAACAATGTTTATTATAAGATGACGTCACATCCAAACTCTTGGCGTTTTCGCGCGCTTTTAAAAAGGGGATTTTTGTTAATTATTTTGACAATCAAAAAATTTCTCTATCGGCCTCAAATTTTGGGTAGTTGCTTATTTTTGCAAGAGGAATCGATTAAAAAAATCATGCAACTTCCTCATTGCATAATTATTGTGAAAAAATATGTTTTTATTTCTTTCTTGTTATCAAAGTTTCTGAAATTTTCCATCGTTAAGAAATATTTCTAAAAGAAAGCCAGTTTACTTTTTCAACCAATCATTTTTACCACCAATATTGCATAAGTTACCCAAAAAACCCTTTGCTTTATTCAAACGATCGTAAAACCGAGATGTTTTTGTAAACTGCGCGTCGGACACAGTGCCACGCGAAGTACGTAGAAAATGTCGCTGGGACTTTCTCGATTGTGTTTGCCTTCTGATTTATATCTGGCGATGGCGAGGGGTCATTTTTTAGAATCGTCCGGAGCGAATGATCGGGGGCCGATTCAAAAGCGATAGAGCAGCCGCTCCGATTGATCCCAGAGTAATGAAAACGTAATGAAAAGACTTGCTCACACAATGGATCGATCAGAAAGCCGGGCCGGTTCTCCTCCGCCATTGCGGGCCACAGCCACTCGGGGCGAACCGTGTCGCTTATTTCATTTCACCCAATATTTACAACCTGTTCATTTAGAATTGGAGCCTGAAACAGGATTAAAAACGCCTAATAACGCTCATCACACAACTTCAGGGACCGATTTTTTTACAGTAGTTTAACTACTTCTGTATCCGCTACCTTGTTATGGCACAAGAAAAAAATTTTCGATGATAAATATTTTAATTAGATTAGCAAAGAACTATATTTCATATATTAGCTGTGTTTGAATAAATATCATTGTATAAAAAAATAGAAAAATAATTTTAAAAAGTGTCCCAAGGCACCCCACTCTCTTCTACACTTCTTAACATTGCAGGGATAAAAAACACCATCCACGTGAGTGTTTTATTTCCAAGAGGTTTCTTTGGAGGATTGTTTTTGGTCAGACCTATTCACACCATGATTATAAAGCAAAAAAAATATATCATCATATTTTCTAGGATTTACAATCAATACTTTTTCTTACACTAGAAGTAAAAATCTTAACTTTCAACTAATGCCTCGTATCATTTTGAAACCTTTTTTCGGAAACACCCAAGGGGAACCGCTTCTTGTAAGGAGCAGAATGTTAAAGAAAAAAACATTGTGTAGCAGACGTCAATATTTTGGAGGGAGTTTGAAGGTTCTTCTCAATGAAATACATTTTTGAAATTTACCCTCAAAAATATAGTTTTAACTCATTACACCCAAAGAGGATTGCTCCTTCTAGGTTGTAGAATTTTCAAGGAAAAAAACAGTTGAAAAATTATGTCATAATTTGTGGGGTTTGAACCTCTAAACTCCCTCTTGGGTACGGCCTTGCCTCGGTATCCCTCGGAATTCCCTCTCCAATTTTTTTCTGTGGCCACTCCACTGTTACAAAGTAACTAAATTAACCAATAAAGTAAACAATTTGAGTGAAACGGATTTGAGTTTTACCTGTGAATGTGAGGTCAGCTTCCTGTTAATTTCGTTCCTGCAATATTTTCTTTTTTTAGAAAAACATTTAAACCCCCCAGTGGGAAAAGGCGTTTCTAGAGAACCGTATGCAGTAGAAAAACTTCATCAAAAGTTAAAATTTATTCGCATCGGAATTACTTAAAAGTTTTGGAAATTGTAAGGGGAGTAGATAGGGATAGTATTGGATGTTGAGTCGAGTAGGCACGGTAAGAGTACCTCTTTCCCTTTACATCAGTGACCAAAAATGTCTTCCTGTGTCGAATCATGGAGAGGGGGGAGGGGCGAGATTAATTTCCCCTGGAAACGTGAGAACGCGTCCTAAAAAATCGTTTGACAAACGATCCATTCGTCCCGTTATTTAATTTGCTGTTCCACCACTTGAGGGGGGAGATGCCCTTTTGTTGGGCAATAAAATTATTGCGTTGTTCGCTGTTTTCCCGAGAGGGGGAGGGACCCCCTTTTTCAAGGGGGAAGCAGCTTCCACTTAATTTGCTCGATTGAGGAATCCGACTCTCGAACTCTTTCGATCTCTACGGTAGAAACCCTATCAGTATGATGGTGGATCTAGAAATACCCTTTTGTAGGGGGATACGTTTTACTGAATAATATTTTGGGCTTCATCCAGAAAGAAAGAATTTCTAATTAGTAAGAAAGCAGATTGGGTTAATGTATAAATTAACGTCTCTCTTGTCTGAAATCCCAGTTATCAAAGTGGTTCTATATTGTTCTTGGCTGTCCATCACTCATAGAAATTTGCACCCTGAATCATACATTTAAAATCACCCAGATATACCCCTTTTCCCATTTACCTTATGTTACGCAATAATGCGTTAGCATTCATTTTTATTATACAAGGTGTCCCATAAATAATGGATCACACTTCTAGGGGGGATAGAAGACACCTAGACGAGTCAGAATCACATAGGATTCGGGGGTCCCAGACCAAATCCCAGGGAGTTAAAAATGGAGCGACACCCCAAAAATTATTCAAAAATTCAATTTGTAGAACTGCTATTGGTAGAAATTTAATTATGGTCTCACAAATTGTGGTTTAATATGATATTTAAAATTATCTCAAAAGTCTTCACCATAAAATTTTTTTATTATGAAAAAAGTTAAAACCCACAAAAAAATTTGAAAATTCTGCCCAAACCTCATTTTGTATTTCGAAATCATCTCTTTTGATTTTATAATAAGAAAGATCATAGTTTTAAACCCTTAAGTCCAAAGTTTCAGGTAAAAACCATAAATATTAAACGCTTGAGATCCTGTTAAAGTTCGTTTTTTGCATAGACCTTGGAAGAGAGAAAGACGGAGCATAGCGATAAGAATCCCAATAGCGATAAGATGGTTTGTTTTGAAACCTCGAGTAATCAACATCTCAACTCGAAAAAGCACGTGGAGCGGGGACGATTATCGCACTTCCTCCATAGGCTTGTGGAGGGAATCGCGATGGTTATACTACTGGGGGGCTTATAATTGCGAAAACAAGCTGGACAAGGATTTTCTTTGCACATGTAAGTCTTCTTTAATCCTTTCCGTTCAACTGAAATACATTTTGAAGGATTTTATTAGCGATAAAACTGTTTTAATCGTCATGGGAAGTTTTTTTAGAACAACATTCTAACTGCTTTCTTGTGGAAAATATTTATTTTTTAGTTGCTATTCTTAAATGTGAGAAACAATTGTTGGTTTTAGATTTACTGTTAAATTTTAGAAAAAATTACCAATTGCGACTTGTTTCGGATTTTAACAATGTGATACAAAAAAGTTCTTTTGTTGACATTTCAGTTATAAAAAGTGATTAAATAGAACAGTAATGATTCAAATTAATAATGATATTTCAAAAATGCGTTAAAGTACTCAATTAATTTATTGTTATTGTGTGTTAGTAAAAATTGTATTCGTTTCATTAAAGAAAGTAGAGCTTAGGATTTATATCAGATATTGTATAATGCAACTTCATGTTTACATGGTTTAGAATTGCTATGAAAGTTTATATTTTAATTTATTTTAGTTTCTGTTTAATTAATATAAAGAATTTATACTCTGGGTAATGTTACTAAATTAACAAAAGTGACTAGTTCATATGTAATATTATACTAGTTTATGGCATTGGCTCTTTCACAGCTCTATATACCTACTCTAGTCTAGAACCTTTATTTTTATTTTTTAAGAGCTGTGTTACATTACTTATGTAAAAGCTTTATAGTATATACTTGTGTATTTAAAGACACATCCGAAAATATTTTAATAAAATATAGATATTTTATTCATGTAAAATCATCACTACATTTTTGTTTTAAAATAAAATATAAGTATAATAAATATTTACAATATACTAGCTCTTAATAAACCAGAATTCATGTAATTTTAATAGTAAAAGATCAGGAGTGCTATTAGGGAATCTATATCTACCAATAAAATATAGGAATATCTACCAATAAAATGTAATTTTTTAAATAATAGTGTTAATTCCCGCGATGACACACAGTTTAGTAACTTCTAACCAAAGTTAGTAAACATTTTTATTTTATATTAAAAGTTAATGAAGTTATTTAAACTTAAAGCGATGTTAAGATTTTAGAAAAAATTAACACTTTTTTTGTTCTAAATGCTTTATAATACCTTTAAAATAGAAAAATATATATGTTGCAAGATTATCAAGTGAACGCGTACGCTGGCGATTTTATAACAACACAAACGAAAACCAAAACAACCGAGCACGTGTAGCAGGGAAATTGCTGCTGCAGATGAAATGATGCTGATGCCGTGACCTTGGCCAAATACTCCGTCTATTCTTCTTCTAAAGTCTATGGGTTTTTGTGTGCGCAAACTGGTTTCCTACAGCCGTTTCCAAAACGACAGTCTGCGGACAAAAAAACGGACTTATACCGTGCTTTAACAGGATCTCAAGCATTGACTATTGATGGTTTTTACGTGACACTTTGCACTTCTGGGTTTACAACTATGAACTTTCAGAGTATAAAATCAAAAGAAAGGATTTCGAAATACAAAGTGAGGTTTGGGCAGAATTTTCACATTTTTTTGTGTTTTTTTAAAATTTTTTTCATAATAAAAAATTTTTTAAGTTGAAAACTTTTGAGATAATTTTAAAGATCATATTAAATCACAATTTTTTAGACCATAATTAAATTTTTACGAATAGCAGTTCTACAAATTGAATTTTTCAATAATTTTTTTTTGGTGTATCGCTCCATTTTTAACTCCCTGGGATTTCGTCTGGGACCCCCGAATCCTATGTGATTCTGACTCCTCTAGGTGTCTACTATCCCCCCGAGAAGTGTGACCCACTATTTATGGGACACCCTGTATACTTATTCTCCGCTAGAAGAAACTACGAGTCTTTTTCTTTGATGTATAGTTTAAAATAAATTCATTCTACCGATTTTTATATTGAAGTCAGCACCAGAAACCCACTTATCTGTAAGAAAAAAATAGGGGAATAACTACATTTTTACTGTCCTTTTGTCAACCATACTTTTTAATGGTAGAGGGGTTGAATCATTTTGACATTGATATGATCTTTTTCTTTCAGTTTACTTCTGCTTATCTAGAATTAAACATTTCATGAACTGATTGGATGCCCAAGTTAAGCAGCAAGTATGTCAGGTGAGAGCGGTTTTAATTCATGATCCATCATTTGGAAATCAGTTAGAATGATTCAAATACTAATAAAGCTAATCATGGGCTATTTAAAACATGTACTGAAATTGAAAGTTCTATAAACAGTTGAAGTTAAAAAAAACTTTTACAAAAATTAAAAGCTTTTGTAAATTTCATATTTAAGCTTAAGTTTTTACTGCGTATTTGTGATACTTTTCAGTAGATGGTTAAAAAAGTATCTAAAGATATCAAATATGAAAAAAGGTCGTATAATGTCAACCAGGGAAACTTTTGACGACAACTAAGATTTTAGGTTCTCTTTTGTAGTTAGTCCACTCATAATTAGAGACTGTTGTTGTTGTCGTCGTGTGCCACTTGGAATACCCAAGCTCCTTAAGGATTCAAGGCAAAGGAGTGCGGCTCCTGAGAAAGCGATTGTTTAATTTACTATTGTCATTGCATAACTCCAATATTGCTTCTTCATTGACTCCACAGCTCTTTGTGGGCCAAGGCCTTCTTAAGAATTCTCCGCCATTATGTTCATAGGGTTCTCCTATTGCAAATATTTTAAAAATCGTTATCAACAGTCCACCCATCCAAGTTTGGGTCTGCCCCTTGAACGGGGTCCGATTGGCTTAATGAAAGATCCTTGATGTTAGAGTGAAAGACTTCAATCTGCAGAGGTGTCCAGCAAGTTTCATACGCGGTTGACTTTTAAAAATTGAATGACGCTTGCTTCTCTATAAAGGTTATACAGCTCGTTATTGTATCGGTGCCATCGATGTTCAAGAATATTACTTAAAAGTTTTCTTTCAAATACAGCCAGCCGATTTTTATGTGATTTTGTCGTTGTCCAGGTTTCTGAGCCATATGTGAGTATCGGTCTGATAATGGTTTTATATAACAAAATCTTTGTCTTCCTTTGTACTAATTTTGAATAAAGAAAATTCTTCAATCCATTATATAAGACATCGATAATAACCGTGCGTTGTTTTATTTCCGAATCTAGTTATTCTGGCAGTTTACATTTGAGCCATGGCAATTAAAACCATTAACACGTTTCATATTATAAATCCATCAATATATTACATATTACCAGAAAAACCTCATTATCATATTTTTAAAAACAACCAAGATCTCGAGAAATACTGTGCATTTTATTTAATGGTTCTTTGTCGTGTTTTGCTGAGTTTATTTTCGTTCAATTGAAACTTTGTGATTATGTACCTTGGTTTATTGATACGACGTGAAAATCAATTATCCCTGCTTAAATAAACCCCTGAAAAAATCCTCCACCCTCTCGTGATCCCTTTTTAGTGACGCCCAAGCGTAATCGATTCTCTGCTTCTTCTTCACGTGCACTGAAAATTTTTTTCACTTATTCTACAACACCCCTCATCGCGAGAATGCTTTTAGTTCGAACAGAATGACATTTTCATTTTTCAGCGTTTCTTTTTTGCTGTTCTTCGTTTATCGAAGACATTTCGTAACGAAAGCAGAGGGGAGGCTCATTTCTCTGCGCGAGAAATGGTGATGGATTCCGACTCCAAACATCTGTAACGGCCCTTATCGGTTTTGCTTCGAATCAAATTATCGAATGAGACTGAATTCGTTTCTTCGTCAAGCGCGCCACATGGCGGAGAGCTCCTTACTTAATACTAATGGAAATCCGTTCGGGAATCAAAACATCTGTGTCTCCGCCGAATTAGAGTTCTCTTTCGTGAATAAATGAATGAAGCGGATTATCAAAAAGTATGATGAGCGCTGATGCTTAATAAAGGCTCTGCTGGGACCAACCGTCGCGAAAGGAGCACTTTTTGTTACTTCTGCTCAGAGAGAGGGGTATGGAATTGAGGGAACGTCGACACCTCCGTCAAGCGATCGGTTGCAATGGACACTCTTACGGAACAACCACCAGTAACCGAATAAGTACATACATATACATATGGTATAGACTGAATCGTATGTATGCACTATTCAGTTATACAATAACGCAGGTTGTAATGCGGCATTTATAAGGTTCTGTATCAGTATGAATGTGTTTGAAATTAATAATAACTTTACAAACTATCTCCATTGCTTTAAAAAGATTGTGTCTCAGCTTCGTGATTCAAAGGATAAAGGAACAACATTGCACATAGGAACATAACATTGTATATAGCAACGATGGGCAACCTCCGGCCCGCCTTGTCATTTGGTCCGGCCCGCGGAACATTTTAAAAATTGTAACAAAAATCACTCTGGTTTTCGTCAACAAAAGTGAAAGAGGGGATACAGAACTTTCCCCCGAAAATAACTTAATTTTAGCAGTTAAAACGTGCTGTACAGCTATTCTTGGGAGGCGTCTATAAGCGTGGGAGAGTTGTTTCTTCCCGACGGACGATCGCCGACGGTTGATATTCCCCTCCCGTTTCACCCTCTTGGCAGTAGAGAAGAGGCTCGTAACCGAATCCCAGCCGTTGTCATCATAGCAACTCGGGTTCAGAAACCGGTTCTCACCCCAAAAATCCGGCTGTTGCCGGCTCCACCATACGGACTATATAAATTATCTGCTTTTCCCAATGATGCTTAAGTTAATTTGTCCTCCTGAACATTAATTCCTCCTCCATTAATTCTTCTGTATCATGTAACGACAATTGTTAAAAGTCTGTCCTGAAATATTTTTTCATTACTATGAGCTCTGAATATTATTTTAGCTCATATTAATGTAACTTAAATATTATATAATTATTGCATGTAATCAAGATATTATTTTAGTAAAGATTAATGTAACTAACTTTATAATTATTGTATATAATATTATTCTAGTCCAGATTAATGTAACTTCATTATAATTATTGTATGTAATAATGTAATCAATATATTGTATAAGTCCAGGTTAAATTTTAACTTTAGTATTAAACTTCGTAAATATGTATAATAAAACTACTCATTTTTTACTTTAAAAAATATTACCTAATATCTACTCCACGTCATTATAATCATTGAATCCGGCCTCGAAAAGGTTGCCCATACCTGGTATATAGGATAATTGAACTCAATAACGGAGTTATAAAATTCACTATTTAAAGACCCTTGTACGGAAAATTCAATCCACAATTTGACAAAGATTTTTTATTCGCATACTGGCCTTTACTATTTTTGACACTTTGCTAGTTGCTCCTTAGTTAGCGACTATTTTTATTCAAATATTAATCCTGCAACACTATGAAAATTGTCATAGAAGTAAAATCAAATCTTATACTAAATGAAAAAAGTCTACTATCTGCAAAAAAAAGTTTTTATGGTGTGAAAATACTTCATATTCTATTTTAATCAGTTTTTGTTTGGATACTAATAAACTTTTGAAAGAAACTTGCCCCAATATGATGTATAGGAAATTACTTCATATTATATTTTAATCAGTTTTTTGCTGCGTTCCATTCCGTCGAGTTCTGGATAAATAGATTTTTCTAGCCACAAATCCATTTTTGTTATTTGGGCACGCAGGGTCAGCCCTCGACGCGGCATCTATCCTATCCTTTCTGCACGACCGTGTCGCTTTTTATGGGCTCCGAAAGGAATTCCCTTCGCGCCGCATCAGGGTCACACCAGTGGAAGTCGGACATTTTCCCAACAAAGAAAAGGGATTTTATGTCGGAAGGATTCCCGGGCCGAATTCGACAGGGAATATCGCTGAAGCTTCATCCAGTCTCATTAAAGGTGAGCAGCCTTATTTTTTATACAGTGCTTCTATTTCTTTTTCTGCAATACATGTAAAGTATAATTATGTATGAAACAAGAAACACTGTATGAAACATGACAGGAATTTGAAAAAGTCTGCGATAGTTTTGGCAATTTTTTAAATTGTTTCTTAAATGAGTGTTTTCTTACAGTGGGTATTAGTAAACTATATTAATGAAATACTTAAAAAGATAATATAGAACCTCAATAACATGCGAAGATATTTAATCTGGAAAATAAAGAAATTCTTTTGAAAAAGGTAGAGAAAAATTGTACATATTTTAATGTTATAATGAGGGATTTGCTTGATTTATACTTTTTTTGATACATTATGGTTTGAAACTCCCAAATTTCTGATTTTTAAGTTCAAAAATGTGTTTTAAATCATTTTAAAAAATTCAATTTTATTTTTCCAAAACGTCAGAAAAGTCACGTTATCAGAAAACTGGCTTCTATTGGATGTGACATCACAGCGCATGATTTGTGATTCGAAAGTGTTTTCGCGCCCAATAAAAAACGAAATTTCAAAAATTTATAACTCAGAAACTAGGCTACGAAAATACTTGATGTAAACGTCATTCTTCATGGTTTTTTATCTACTATTTCAACAAAATTTAATCTCAAAACGTGAGAATACCTCATTTGTTGATACCTTGTTTACACTGCAAAAAATAATCGTAGATAAACAGAAAATCTCTGGCAGCAAAAGTTGCCAGAGCTATCCTTTCCACAGAATTTCTCTGTTGACTGAACTTGTTCTGTAAACAACGACTTTTCCTGCGGTAATATTTAGGAAAATAACCCACTAAAATTTCCGAAGTTGGGAAAAAAGAGACAAGTCTGAAGAAAGGCAAAATATGTATTTAAAAAAAATTGAATATTTCCGTTGGAATAGTTCCCAAAAGTTTCGAAACGGTCGTAGCACACAGAAAAAGTTCAGTCAACAGAGAAATTCCGTGGAAAGGAAAGCTCTGGCAACTTTTGTTGCCAAAGATTTTCTGTTTTTGTACGAATATTTTTTACAGTGTACTACTGTTAACTTTAACATAAATGATTTGATAATCATCTTTCACTCATGCGTCACTTTCCTAGTTATTTATGAAAGTTTTTTCCCTAACAAACCATAAATGCTACAAAATAGTGTAGTGGTAGTTGTACTGTATTTAGAATTAAAAACAATCTAGAGAAAGTTCTGCATCATTTATTAAAGGTAGGCAATGAATTCGTAATTAAACCTCTCATTTTCTTCCCGCCCGAATCACTGGTTTTAGATGTAACCCACGATCATCCTTTTCTACGACAGACGTAACAAAAACAGCATCACATACTATACACTCTCAAGGCTATCGCGCTATTAAAGGCTTCTTCGGTGCGAATAAAAAGGCACTTCCTCCCATATTCGATGATGACGACGACGAGAGGAGGTCATTAAGGAGGGAGCAGAGTGCTCTTCCATCGGATTAGGACGACGGCAGACGATTTTTCAGGGGCCGCTAACGCGCTTAAAAAGCGATGCGCCTGTCAAAAAAGCCAGCCCCTTATTGAGTTTGCCCGAAGAGGACATTAAAAGGATCTTTCACTCTCTTTTCTCGGAGTGACTCACTCACTCACTCACTCATTGAGATGTCCCACACTCGAGAGTCATGACATTAAAAAAACAAGTCGCGTTTAAAGAAAACAAGCATGTCAGTTATTTTGAGTTTCATTAAAAAACTATCTACCGGTAAAAAATGTTTTGGTATTCTTTATACAGGGTGTTTCAAGATTGCGTTGCACGGCTTTTATTCGGAACCAACGCCTCCTAGGGTCATGGAAGTAAGGTCTACCCCTAGGTAAGTGAGCCTGGAGAATCCATTGAGATGACTTACAGCGCCCCTAGCGGCGAAATTAAAAAGTTAAAAAATTAATTTAAAAACTAAAGGAGATAGAGAAAAACCTCAGTGAGAGTATTGTTGTCAACGTCAAGAAGAACTCACTGAAAAAAATTTTATCAAAATATCTTGAATATTCGCGGAGATATTAGCATGTGAAAATAGCACTTTTTCAGGGGTAAAAAAGAAAAAGTTCGCATATTTGCAATTTTTTTTATTTTTACTTATTAATTTTACTGTATAATCTACGTTTTTTCCATGTAATTTTTTTTTCTAAAATAGAGTTCACGAGTTAGTTATCTTTATAATTTCATTTGGATATGTCAACACAATAATTGCTAATGTGTTTAGAAAACTAAGAAATGCCCATTTTTTTGTAAATTTTATTTGTAGTAAGATTTCGGTGAAATCAACAATTGAATTTTTATACAGTGAAATCCCGTTACAACGAATACCGATACAACGAAAAATCCCGTTATTACGAAAATCCTGACAGTCGCCAAACGTTTTTATTTGAATTAGCGATAGTACGGTTACAACGAAATTTCCGTTACAACGAAGAAATTTTACGGTCCCGTGAAGTTCGTTATAACGGGATTTTACTGTATTTTTATCGATTCAATTTACTTTAATAAAAACTACTTACTTACTTTACTTTTACTTTTTATAAAATTTTACTTTTTTATAAAAAATCAATCACAGTTGATTTCACTCAAAAGTAAAACATTTTATATTTATTCCAATTGCAGGCTAAAATTAAATTTCAATTTATTAGTAATAAGTTGACGGCAGGGTTGGAAAAAAACATGTTTTTTTAATAAAAAACAAAAAACATGTTTTATTTGTTTTGAACGTGTTTTTTTTGTTTAAAACATTTTATTTTATTTGTTTTTTTTACCCTTGACATAGAAATGATAAAAAAATCCATGAGTTTTAAAAATTTAATTTGACTTTTCAAATCGAAATTAGATTAATGAAGCTATACTTTTAAATACACCACAAACAGTTCGTTCATTTAAATGATTTTTGTAAGTTTTCTTCACAGCATCATGCTCTTTATCAAGCAATGTACTGCCTATGTCATGGCGATTTGGTGGTTTGTACCCAAGCCTTATACTTGGCACAATCTTTTTAGGCTCAGGGTGATCCATACATGAAAATAGTAAGTTTGTTGCCTAAATAAAGGGAGCAACTTGCTAAAAATTACATGTGTTTTAAACAATGTGTTTTTTTGCTTTGTTTTAACATGTTTAAAACAAGTGTTTAAAACAAAATGCTTTAAACGTAAAAACCCTGGTTGCAGGTGAAGCAAACTGCTAATGTTGGTTTTCAAATGCAGATAAATGCAAAGAATGAATGCTTTTCAAATTCCATTGATTTTTAACCCTACAATGCATGATTTTTTTAATTCACTTGAAAATCATTTATGTGACTTCTATTATGGTGTACATTAGTAAAAAAAATACTAAAAAAATTTAATTTAATTTTTTTCTACTTTTTATTAGCAAAAAACGTTGTGCTTGTGAAATTAATTTGTCTCTTGTGAAATTAATTGTGAAGTGAAATAAAACCAAATGCTCTAAAAATATAAAAAAACAACTTATCTTTTCAAAACATTTTTTGTTCAAGCTGAAATTTTTTTTTATTTTAATTTATATGGTCCTTTTATTTTGGCGTTTTCTGTGTCTTGACTTTCGTTTTACTAGCTACTAACAAATGTCTCAAAATAGTACCCCTGCTGTGATCTACTGGCGATCTAAAGTGCTAATACAATGAAATGTTATATCTATTGTACTTATTGCATGTTGTGGCCGTTTGGAAATGAAAGTTCGAGTAGGAAATGGGGAAAATGTCGTGTTGCCAAATGGCATCAGTATGCACAGTAGGGTTAAATTAAGTCGCGACAAATATACTATATAGCACTCAAAAATATATTGAACTTTCTCACTCTGGTTCACTTATAGCTCGTTTAATTGAGGTACCTCACTGAGTGGGACAAAAGAACCGAATCCTCTTACGCTGAAAAAAAAGGATACCGCCATTAAGATTGGGGAAAGAAGCTCTCATAGAGAGGCTATCAAAACGAAATTGAAGCAGAGTTAAAATCGCGTTACATTCAGATGAGAGAAGTCTCGACACACTTCGAAGAAGCGTTATTTCGCACTTTAAAGCGGGAAAACGTCCTTTGCATTTTTTGTCTCTTCATGATCTCAAATGGGTTTCTAGGACCCCCCTTCCGTAATGGAAAAAAATTATCGAGAGTATTGTCGCATTGCGTTCGTGTCTAATGATGTCCTATCTGCGAGAAATGTCTCCTCAATCACACTTAAGTAGTTTTTTTTTCTGAAATCAATTTCACTGATTATATCACTGTAATGTGATGCTACTTATAGCTGTTTTCCAGCGATGTTCTTAAAGATGAAGTGAAATTCTGTTACTGATGTGTAGAATAGAATGTTACAATCAGCAATGCTTTTTATGTAAGCACATTTTATAAACGCTGAGTCTGAAGGCTCGTTTACAAGCATTGGAATAGTGACGTTGACATCGGTGAATCATATTAGAGATCTCGAAGGATTAACAGAAATAAACATTAGATTAATCTAGATCGCTTTTTTTATTTGTTTAGGTTAACACAGGCGCGGATCCAGCACATCTCCAAGGGGGGAGCACTTTTCCAGACAAGATCCCCTTGTGGTTCCATAGGGGGTATTGGGGTCCTTCTCTCACAAAAAATTTAAATTTGACGTGTTAAAGTAGGGTTTTAACTCATTTTTAGAAACGTTTTGAGTCTAAGAGGGGGACTTTTCAACACTATTACCTTTATTTTTTGACCCAAACTGTCAAAATTTTGGGGATTTACTAAAAATAAACGCTAAATACCCCATTTTGATACTAATGGGGGGTATGGGGGTCTTTCCCCAGAAAAAATTTTGAAATTAGACCTGTAAAAGTTGGGTTTTCACTCATTTTGAGAACTTTTTCGGGTCTCCAAGGGGGGCACTTTCCAGAGTGCCATCCCCTGGATCCGCCACTGGGTTAACGTCCGGTTGCTAATGGGAAAAAAAAGACGAAAGGATAAGGTTAACGGTCATATTTATCGGTAACATGACCGGCGGTTAAACGGCAGTCAAACTTCTGATTGGCAATTAAAGAAGGAAAACTAGTTTTCCACCAATCACAGGTTTGACTTAGGCCGTATTCACCGGTAACCTGACTGGCGGTCAGGTCAGGAAACCATGGTTACAGCCTCTGATTGGTGGAAAAATAATTCAATATTTTCCTTCCACCAATCAGAGGCTGTAACCATGGTTTCCTGACCTGACCGCCGGTCAGGTTACCGGTGAATACGGCCGTATAAGTCAAACCTGTGATTGGTGGAAAACTAGTTTTTAGTGGAAAACTAGTAAACTATACGGCCGTTATAACCGCCGGTCGAGTTACGGGTGAATACGGCCGTAAGTGAAGTTATGTCTGTTATGTCTGTTTAGGTTAACTTAAATAAAATTCCTTTTGCAAACGCGCAATCCAATTTGATTGATTAAAAATAACCAAAAATCATTTAGTTGAAAACACTCAATAAGTACCCTAATTACATCTTCTATAAGAGGGGAAACTATTGAACTACACTTACTTGCCTCTCGAAACCAATATAAAAACGCTTCTCTCCTTAAATCAGGAGAACACGATCTTATAAATTTAAATTAATGACTCAACCTTTTCGGAAAGGTGGTCCCAACGGAGGTATCGAATCGTCTTTCCCGTAGGTTGGTCGCTACACAATCATTACTCCCTCGCAAACTATTAAAAAACACCCTTTCGCCATCGAAAGCGCCATCTTTCCATTCGAAAGACATTCCGCCGCCGCCGAACGCACCTTAAAAGACCCTTCCGCGCGGAGCTAATTGGAATTCCATTCTAAAAACGCCATCGAGAGGGCCATCAAGTGATGGAGGAGAAAGTGATAAACGCGCGCTTCGAATCTTTTTCTGAGGGGGGGGCGCAGGTGGCCGCTCATAAAGTCGAGATTGCCTCATTATGCGTCGTTAGCATAATAAGGGACAAAAAGCCCTAATGGAGTCTGGGGGTGTCTTTTTCTTCTTCGCGCGCACTTCTAATTGTTGGATGATTGGGGAATTAACGGCTCTCTCATTCTTCCATTTGAGGAGCGTCCGTCTGTAAATAAGTTCCAATTAGGGCTAATGGACCCGATCGCCCTCCCCCCCTCATAAACAACCCTGATCAGTGCCAACTTCTTCGTCTCGTTTTCTTTCTCTTTTGCGTTGGAACAGAATGAAAATGTCTTTTGAGCAGATTGATGGAGATGGTTATTTGTCTTGTCGTAGAAAGGAGGACGAGCCTTAAAAGAAATCGTTCGTTAATGAAAAATAGTCTTGATTGCTCTTTATTACTATTATCTATATGAACCTGCAATTCTGAAGCTAAAAATTAGAAAAACTAAGGTCTTGGATAGGGCAGAATGAAAATGCATTTAAGTTGGAGAAAAGTAAATGCTGTATAGCAATTGATTTTTCTTGTCTTGGTCTATTTGGACTATCTCAGTCTATAGTTCATTACTTTAAGGGTATTAAGTTTCTTCTTAAAACACACTATTTTTAACTCCTTTTCAATCAAGTTGTTTCACCCATGAAAACTCTTGAGACATTTTCGCGGTTTTTCCTTCGAATGAGGAATCTTAGAGCCAACTTAATTCTTTAAGAAATTTTATAATCTGTGGTTCCCTCCCTAAACCAAGTGCCCTGAAATATTTTCTTCTTAAATACACGAAAAGCTGAGCATTTCTTTTTATGCCATATATCTCTCACTGAACTCTTATATCAAAGTTTCTATATAACAGTCTATACTAATTATGTTCTTAAATAAAAGCAAGCCTTTCTTGTTCTATCTTATATCGGGATCATGGGTGTCTTAAATGGGGTGAATAGCCCCAGTCCTTTTAATAAGGCAATTAATTTTAGAAGGTCCTTTTTTCATAGACATAGTACACTTGAAGAGCAAAAGAAACTGTTAAACCTTTCCAGTGCAGCAAAGGCTCCTAGAACATGTTACAAAACGACGTGGAATGGATTTTCTATTGTACAAATGTATATGTTGGAGGAAATCCAGATCATAAATCCTGCAGGGCAGACCATAAGTTAGTTGGTATACGGATGATATGGATGAGAGATGGAAAATAGCATCTCTGAAATAGTTATACGTATAATTTGAAATTTAGCATTGTGACCATTTAAATAGTGTACCGTGAATATCGAGAATCCGCTAAAACATTGACATCACTGCCATCAGTGCGGGCTGAACTAGAACATGAAAGAAACTAACCAACGTCGACTGGAGATAATTATTAAATGTGACAGACATACAACTACTCTTTCCCAAATGTGTAAATTTTAACACTGAGACATCAACAAGGTGCCTGCATTGTAAGTTAGTTCTAATTCCACTCAAAATAGCCAAATGTATACATTTGACAGGCGTGACAATATTTTGGATCTCCAGTGTATTAGGCATTTTATTGACAACAATTGATATTTACTTATTTGAGTTAAGTTTTTCCAAACTACTTGTGAGAAATTTCTGAAATATAGCGTAGTGATAGAGAAGTATCCACGACGTGGAGGTTAAGGCTAAGCGCGCAGTAGAGACTTCTGTCTCGGCGACTTAAAACACTAGTCACTCCAGAGCAATGCATTTCTATGAGGAAATTCTTGGCCTAGTGATCTTGGTCTCGTCGCTATGTGCGCGCACTCTAGCTTCTTGTAATAGCCAGGGAAGCAATTTTGTCTTTGTCGCCGAGACAAAAGTCTCTTAGTGCGCGTTTAGCCTAACCATAACGAATTGAAATTTTCTCACACCATCTGAAATCTTCCATGCTTCATCTTCCTTTTCAGATCCTACTTGGTAAGATGTTGGCGGGACCTCTGATTAGTATTTCAGATCATCATAGCGAGTAGGATGTGTAAAATAAGAATAGAGCATGGAAGAAATTAGTGTAAAGTTCAGTTGTTGGAGCTTCCCGGGTCTTAATAGTCTATTGATAATGAATTATCCCATTGCACCGTACAAGGAAAATCAACCGTATAGCTTAATTTTTTTCTAAAATTTTAGACTCTCTTTAAAACAATTCAAAATTACTTTCGATAAACGTCTTACCTCCTATCCCTAAGGAATTAAATTTCTCTAGAAAAAAAATTGTGAATCATAACTGATTAAATGAAAATGATTGCTCTATAAACTCTAAAATTCTTTCGATCCGTAATGAGGCGTGTAAGACAATTTGAGGCTATCGCTCCTCCTTCGTGTAATCCGCTCGCGACGGCTTACACCACATAAATCGGCTGCGCTTAATGGCGGGACATGATTAATTAACGTAATTAATATCTCACCTCATTAATCTGCATCGCTGCTGCAGAAAAAAAAGAAGGAAATTCTGTTTACCAACTTTATCATCATCCACTTCGATGGAGAGAAGGGAAAAAAAAGTAGAGCCGCTGTGTGCTCATCGATTGGGATTAAGGTCCCTTCAAATGGCCCTTATGTCTTTCCTTTTTTGCTGCGCCGGTCACTCGGCTGCCGGCGCAGATTAGCATAATTGGCCCAGCGAACACGCAATAATGAGCGGCGGAGGAGTGCCGTGTCGCTTTTTGCCTTCCTCCCCCTTTTTTAGGGGAGTTTCTTTTCGGGGTGGCAACAGCTGGTGGCATGGGGAGAGCAGGGTGCATGGATCAGAGGGTTCCGATGTTTTTTACATCATCCCGTCTTGATACGCCGCCGCATCAACCCTTGGAATTTCGCTGTTTGGAGGGGGAGTCTATTCGGGGAGATTATGACACGAGGATCATTGAGTTGACTGATTATTAATTTCTTAAAGAACATGGTGGAGAAATAGTTAGATTTTATTCTTATTGAGACAAATAAATTTTTTTTCATTGATTGCATCATTCTTTTTCCTAAAACAACTTTTTACAAATGAAGAAAAAACCCTTATGAGAAACGACCGTCTTACACACCTTTAAAAACCTTTATTTGGAAACTTTCAAAAAAAATTTATGATGATTGTATTAAAATTTTAATTCCTTGTTTATTCTTATATTCGTATAGGTACATACCATTTATATTTCTGGCGGCAAAGTGTTGGTTGAAAACACAGGGAAGTGTTATAAAATCATGTTGCTAATATTGATCACTTATGAAGTTTCAAGAAATCTTAATTTAACAAAATTATAATTAGAACTTATAAATTCATTTGAAAAACTAAATAACGGACGAAAAACACCAAACCCCGTTGTAGTTAAATCACAATTGGAGGAAGTATAAAGGAAGCAGCGCTTCAAAATACCCATCATCAATGTGAAGTGCATTATTAAGTTTTTTTTAGATATTTTTATGGGTTGTGTCAAACAATCGAGAATACATTGATTATTTTTTTCCACTTGAAAAACCAAGAGTTTGTATTTACCACGTTAGCGCAATTCCTTTCTTTACCAATGTTCTGGTTATAAGTTTTTGAAACTGGCAATACAAGCGTTTCAAAAGACTTCTCTTTAAAAGTTACCCTACCGAGTATAATTCTGTCGACTGTTTAGTGGCCGTCTAATTTAGCGGCACAGCTACAAAACAATGAATGGGTTTGATATCATTTTTGAACTCAGCAGCATGGTCGACAGTATAATACGTAAGAACCAAAGATACTCCCCCAAAATATCGGAAAATAGCTAGCATCCAGGTAACTTGAAAAGCTGAACTTAACACCAAGAGTGATAACCACCTAACCAGTCCACTTCCTCTATACTATACCGACACCCATTCAGTAAGGGTAAATTCCCTCAAATTCCGGGCTTAAGTTATTATGACTAACTCTGTTTAGTCAGAACAAAATTTATTTTACTGATGATGACTGCCGAAGTAGGAGTCGGAACGTATAACATTTTACCATGTTCAAGACTACGGCCAGTTGACTTTAGTTTTAATTGTATTTCCTGCCGTATAAAAGCCTACATAGTTTTATCCCTTCCATTACATATCAGGTTCCTTATCGAACACGGATCGCGCAGAAGACAGCGATTCATCACTTCGAATGGAAAGCGGAGGAAACGAACCTCATCCGTTGCTAAGCAACCTTCTCCGTTCTGGGGGTTAATTGGTTGGGAAAAGTGAAACCAAACTTTCTGAATGCGCTCCTTCGATAATTGATTTTCTTCTTTCGACTGAGCGCCCTTTAAACGGCGAACTGGAAAAAGTCCCCCTTAAGCCCCTCTCCGGTAATTGCAGGCGGTTCATTTGGAGCGACCAGGGATTTTTTCCCGGGCCTCCCGCGGGGGGCCCCGGGGCCCTCGAGAGGGACTTCCTTCATTAAGCGCAATTAGCCGAAAGAGAGGCGCGGCGCAAACTTCCCGAAATGATAAGTTTTCCTCAATTATCGATTCTTTCATTAACTGGGTGGATCCGAGGAAAGCATCGAAAAGCCTCTTTTAGCTTCTAATTGAGTTTCTCAGGGCAATGAAAGATCTAATCGAATATAGTTTCACGAAAGCGAAGTGGCTTTTAAAGCGGTCGGAGAAAATTTACTGCTTAAAAATCGGGGGAGAGTTCGAAACGTTTGCAGACGAGCCAAAGAATAATTTCTCATGAGTTCATTTATATAGTTTCCTATTCAATAAACTGTCATTCCACAAAGAAAGGTTACACATTTATTTCCAAAAGTAATGTCTCAGGTTTAAAAACTATTTCTTATAAATTTAAATTAGACTGAAAGAACCTGTCTTATAAAACACGGATGATGTTTTACTCACGTAAAGCAAGTTAAGAAGATAATATTTTTAATTTCAAAATAGAAATTCATAAGATTTATTAGAATTCAATTAGAATTTTTTTTAGAAATTATGTCTGAGTTTTCTTTTGATTATCAGTGAATTAGCTCTTTATCTTAAGAAATAAAAATGCTTCACCCATCACTTGAAAAAAAATTAGGGACCGATTTTGGGCGGTCAAAAGTTGGAAATTTACTCCTGAATTAAAATGTAATGAATTTCTAAGAATATGGGTTACTAAATTAAATCAGACATGTTTATCACTGCAAAGGAGATCGGTGAAAAAAAGCTTTATCCAAGTGTATATTATGTAGATCATTCTTCCATTGCTGTTAATTCTTTAATACGAAATCGGGGAGTTGAAAAAATGTACTGCATAAATGAAACGAAAAATAAAGGCCATGAAGGAATAGGTGAACAGGGTGAAATGCGTGTGGAATTCGAAGCAAAAATGTATTTCAACCGAATTTATTCCTTCCCCTTGACCCAGTGAGTGTCCAGAGAACTGAACTCCCCATCAGTTCTCAAAACTATCGTAGCGAAGGTGGGGGAAATCCCCCCACATATCCCCCCATATTTATGACCCTCTAAGCACTCCACGACACGAATGGAACGTATTTCCTATGCACACACATCTACAATTTGAGAATTTTGAGAGATGATTCTTGGTGTTCCCGATCCGTAAAATAAACATTTGAACTTCAAAAATACTTATAAGGTGCCGTAAAATGGGGTAAAATCGGAAAGAGTTTCTACGTGCTGTATATAAAAGAATGTGAATATTACTCTTTCAATGCTAGGGTGAACAGGTAGAACTTGACAACTTAATACAACACATCGTTACCAGTACATAAAAACTGCCAATTAGGTTTTTAGTCATTTTCACCTATACACAACAGCAACGTTTCCTGAACCCAGTACGTCACTACGTGAAAGGAGAAAGGAGCCTGTTCGGTTGCTAGGAGGAGTTTAGGTACGCAAATCATGATAAAAAGACACTCTACTATATTCATGGGTTTAACGAAATAATCGTATTTTAAAAATTGACGTTCTTCGTTTCACTCGAAATTCAGACGCCGCGATGGAAATTTGTTTGTGACGTCGTGTAGGGTCAACTAACGTTGTTGTCTGGTATAAATGCATTTTCGGAAGGCGTATATATGGATAACGTAATACATACATGTCAACATATCCTTCTGCATACCAAATCAGAGCAAAAATCTTAATTCTCCTTAGAATTTAACTAATTTACTGAACCATCCATTTAGCACTAAACAATCCGTTGAGCTTATCTGTAGAAACGTCTATTTTACCCTAACTTTGAACGCGTTTTTCTCTGAAAAAGCAGATTGGATAATTGCAGTCAAATTTTTTTTAATCTTAATGTGCTCAGAATGGCTTAAAACCTCCAAAACACATTTTAATTTACCTTTCAAAGCCCTAAATTTTAAGTTATTTTCAATTAAAAATAGCTTCTTTTCTGTCTGAGCTGAAACGGCTTGTGACGTTAAATGTGCCTCGCTCTCCCGTTAGTTGTTATCATCCCGCTTTGAAAGACTGGAAAGACTTAGCTCTAGTTTTTTACAGCCTAGTGTTTCGATGAAAACGGTGTTTCCCACATTTCCAAGAGACACATGTGACGTCACATTGTTAGGAGCTTTCTGTAATCTATTTCTTACTTTCTGTAATCTAAGCTTTCTGTCTAATAAATAAAAATTGAATATTTAGAATTTTAAGAGATGCTGCAATTCTGTATTTGGCGTGGTGGTAACGATAAACTCAACTTTTTAATAGAGAGATATTCAAAAAAAAATCTTTAAATAGCATCTCTCTAAAGAAAGAGAGCTGATCGCTATCTCTTTTCGTGGATCATTATCTCGAAAAAAAAAAGAGGGAAGCCAGACTCGGAGCAGAAGGAAGGAGCATTAGGCATTCTCGGCATTCTAATGGGACGCATTGATTGGCGGGCGCCGCTCTCGAGGGAGGAGTAATGACTGACCCTCCTCTCTTTCCGATCCGATTTCCCTCCCCCCTCCCTCCTGCAGACGATAATCGAGAGATTCTTTTGCCTTCCCCTTCCTCACACCGTCCTCAGATGAAAAAATTTAAATATTAAAAAACTGATATTTCAGGCATTGTCCAAAAAATGTTTTATTGTTCTACACAAAATTTTCTCTTATTAAAATTTGCTTTATTTATTAAATCCTAAAAACAAAACAGTTAATAGATGCGTTTTATTTTTAAGTTGAGAGAATTTATCGCACCATATGGTTTCTATCGATAATTTCAAGTCTTTTGGAAAATTGTCTACAAAAACATTTATTTGATCATAAAGTGGAAGAAAATATTTCTCTATCAAGAGATAAATATTCAAATAACAATGTACTGAAATATTAGAATCCTATCTTAATTAGACGATTTTTAAAAAATATAGAAAGTTGCGGGGTCTCTGAGACCCCACGTCCCCTGGTATGTTCAATTTTTTACCACCCCAGTTAGGGGTTAAAATATTGCTTTATTAACTTAGATATAGCTCAAACAAAGCCGCACAATGTAATATGCTCAGGTAATGAGGAAGTTGCATGATTTTTTTGATTTTTTTAATCGATTCCTCTTGCAAAAATAAGCAACTACCCAAAATTTGAGGCCGATCGAGAAATTTTTTGATTGCCAAAAAAATTAACAAAAATCCCCTTTTTAAAAGTGTGCGAAAACGCCAAGAGTTTGGATGTGACGTCATCTTATACTAAACATTGTTGTAAAGCAATGGAGTTGATGGTATGATTGTTGACGTCATCTTATAGTTTAAACAATAAACGTTTTCAGTCACGTGTTTTTTTCTCGATTTTTAAATTAAAATATTTAATTACTTGTACATTTTTTTGAAAAACTGTCTAGATATTTCATTTTACCATACAAAAAACCATACGGAACACTTGTTTGTTTTTGAAAATCTGACACATGCAACTTCCTTATTAGTAATATTGTGGAGTAGTTGGTTTTTGGTTACTTAATTTTGATCATTAATTAGCAAAGATAAGTGCTTGTAACGTATTGTTAAAATTTTCACTTTGAGTAAAATAAAACGAAATAAAAGTGCCTCTCCTATTTCCGTCATACAACACTTTTCACCAATCAGCAGTCTAAATTGAAATTGAAAAAAAAAGCTGAAACAGATAGCTTAGCAAATCATAAGATAATTAAACAACGAAATTCATTAAAGGGGTTTGTGTCATTTAGAAATCGTAAATTATGATCTACTAAAGTTACTGAATGGCGATGGCGGTACAAAAAAAAGTTAAAGTTGTTTTCCTCACAGTCTTCACTGCGCCTGTAAAACTTTCTTTTCCTTTAGTAGAGTCAATGAGAGGTGAAAGCAACTTCCGAACGGGTTCTAGTACAATTTTTTGTACAAAAGTGGCCATTACAGGAAAAGTGTAATCGCGGCATAATGTATTTTCGGCCAACAAATATTCGATATTCTTGTATTTAGGAGAATTTGGTTGTCCTTTATGCTACATTTTATACTCAATATTATAATATGACACTCATTTTTGTAAGATCATTGAGTTGATTGAATTTGTTCTGAGTAAAATTTACAACCAGTTTCCCCCTATATATACAATATATTGAGAAACTTATGACTTTTAAGCGTCAAATTTTTATTCTATTATAAATTTAGACGAACTTTATATTAAGCGACAATAATTACAAAAATTTTCCAATTTAGCACATTGCTTATTATTAAATTTTAATACATTTTATTTTATTTATTGTTGAATTTCATTGTATATGGTTAAATTTTTTGCTGTTGAAATAATAAATATTTGTTATTTTTTTAAGAACGGATGGAAAATAGTACTCTTATATTAATGTAAGTTTTTGCGCAAGAGATTAAGCAATTAATTCTTCGAGAAGAATTTAAGATAAAGTAATAGGAAGTTTTTTGATTTTATTGTAAATTCTAAGTAGTGTTTTTTTCTCGAATGACCTGTTACGGAAAATAAAACCGGACCTGAGAGAAATCCATCACAGAAGCTTTCGGTTTGTCAATACTACTCTTGTTATTCAGGAACGCGCCCGATCGACAAACCGGACATTTCTGTGACAAATGTCTCCTTTCCTGAGAATCAGTCGCTAATCTCCATCAGTATGACCGGATATTTTTCAGAAAGAGGTTTGATGTATTATCAGTGACACTTAATTATCTCCTGTTTCCGGCATTGCATTAGTTTCATAATAGATTCTTCTCTTAACCCTTTCCAAACGGCTAAAAAATCAGTTTAGTGCGTTTTATTACATCTCCAAGTGATTATTACGATGAAATAACTTAGATGTCCGAAGGTCTAAGAGACGCAAAAACGATCTTATAACCATGTTTTAACAACAAAAATGATGTTACTATACTCAACAACAAAGTAACCCAGTACGGCACTACGCGAAAGGATAAAGGCGGTAAGCACAAAGCATGTTGGGTTGCTAGGAAGAGTTTCGGTACGCAAATCGTTATAAAAACACTAAATGTACAAAGGTTTAACGAAATAATCGTATTTTAAAATTGACGTTCTTCGTTTCACTCGAAACTACTTTGTTTGTTAGTGACGTCGTAGGTTCAACTAACTTTGCTGTCTAGTATAGCTAATGGTTTTAGATCCATTGATGGGACAGCATATTCCCGCAGTATTGAAAGGGTTAAATGCCTCCAATATAACTAGTAATACTTACTTTTGATTTAAAGAAACAATATTTCAGCTGGTTGAAGTAATAAAACTTAACAAGTTTGACCTTTATGAGCTATAAATTAAACTTTACCACCCTGTATCATTTAATGGGAGTGTCGTAGACTTGAAATTATCTTGATCCCGACATCCTCAGACACTTCCTCTTGGAACACGACACTGATTGTTCGGAGAGGGGAGGAGCAATCACTGATTCGAGTTTGATGGCTTGAACGAAAAAGTCGCTTTCATTCATTCATTGCTCCGATTCCGAATGCCAAGCTTATCTTTTTTAGTTCTTTTAGAAAAGGAAAAAGAAGACATCAGATGATCCATAGTGATTTTGAGTCTAAAAATATATATTTTCCTGCATTCTACGACTATATCCATTTGTTCTAGAGCAAAAACCGTATTAGAAACACAAAATGCAATACACAGTAGATTTCCATCTTGAACTATTTCTGCCTAAATTTCCCTTGAACCGGTTGTAACTAACTTATGTAAATACAAATTAAAAAATTGAAGGTAATTATTTAACTCTTTTAACTTTATTAATTATTTAACTCTTTTATCAGTATATCGATCCCATGAATTCACCATAGATAGTTTTAACAACGAACTTAAAACCGTTTTATCAGAGCTAAAAGATCCAAATATAATTATAATGGGAGATTTAAATATAGACTTATTAGCTGATGATTTTATAAATCAAGAATATTTAAACTGTTTATCTGAAATGGGACTCCATAATTTTTTAGATAAACCTACTAGAATTGGTACCTCTACAACCTGTATAGACCATGTTTTTGTTAGAACCAAAAAACTTTCAGTTTCTACAGGAGTTTTTCTGAGTGATATTACTGATCATTATAGTACCTTATGTAGATTAGAAGGTAGCGAAGATATTATATCCAAACCCAAAATTAATACCTCTTCTCTCGCTATAAATTTTAAAAAACTAAATGAATACCTGAATACGTACAAATTCAATTGCAATTATCAAAAATCTCTGGATCAACAATATCAATCCCTAGTATTTGAGGTTAATAACATAAAAAATAATTTTAAATACCCCTCAAGAAGCTCTAAAAAACCCAAAAATAATTGGATAACCACTAACATCTTGATTTTAATTCGAAGAAAAGAAAAACTGTTTAAGAAAGTCAGGAAATATCCCTGGGATATAATTTATAAAACTGCATATCAAAGTATAGTTAGCGAATTAAAAAGAATGATAAAAAGTAATAAATCTAATTATTTCAGAAATAAATTTCAAAATTGTAGCTCTGCTAAACAAAAATGGGATGTCATAAATAATATTATTGGTAAGGATTCAAGGCCTTGTACTCTACCTGATAATTTTAATAACTCAGATGCTGCCCTAAAATTAAATGCATTCTTTAGCAATTTGCATTCTAATTACTCCGATTTGAACTTGACGAATTTCAGACATTATATACTTCCAAACCTAAACTCTTTCCTTTTCATTGAATTTAGTAATTTGGAAGTATTAAATTTACTTAAAAATTTCTCAAATATTGATAATTATGACTATGATGGAATTAGTATGAAACTTATTAAAAATATAGCCCATAATAATATAGATTTTATTACTAATTTCATAAATACCTCAATCGTTTTATCTGAATTTCCAAATTCCCTCAAAAAAGCCACAATAACTCCTATATTTAAATCTGGAAATAAGAACGCTCCAGAAAACTACAGACCTATTTCTATTCTCCCCTGTTTTTCTAAAGTTATTGAAAAAGCTCTTTCTATCAAAATGTATGATTATTTGTTAAAAATAAATTTTTTTGCAGAAAATCAATATGGTTTTATTAAAGGAAGAAATACCGAAACTGCACTATTACACTTTTCCAAATTTATTTATAATAGTATTGACAATAGTAAAAAGACAGTAGCGATCTTCTTAGATATTTCCAAAGCCTTCGACAACGTAAATCATTCAATATTAATTAAAAAATTAGATTCAGCTGGTTTTCGGGGAAATATTTTGAATTGGTTTAAATCTTATCTTTCCAATAGAGAACAACGTGTCAAAGTTAATAATAGTTTCAGTAATTATATTACTATAAATCGTGGAGTTCCTCAAGGTTCAATTCTAGGCCCATTGTTATTTCTTATATTTATTAATGATTTATGCAAACTCAAGTTATTTGGTAAAATGATTACATATGCAGATGACTCTGTTTTACTGTACTCATGTGTCAATATTAATGAACTTCTTTTCCAAGTTGAATCAGATTTGATTGAAGTTGGAAAATGGTTTGCTGCAAATGTATTGTGCCTAAATTTAAATAAGACAAAATATATTTATTTCAATCTAAGGCAGTCAGAATTTGATCTTAAAATTAAATTTCACACACAAATTTGCAATAAAAATTCTAGTTGCACTTGTTTTACTCTAAACTCTGTTTCTACAATTAAATATCTTGGTTTGCATGTTGATTCTAATTTAAAGTGGAAAACTCACATTAGTGAGCTTAGTAAAAAATTACGTTTTGTTTTGGTTAGGTTTCACCACTTAAAAAATAAAATAGACACCAATTTTTTAAAAATTCTGTATTATTCTTGGTTTTATTCTTTAATTAATTATGGTATCATAATATGGGGAGGTGATTACAAATCAAATTTATTACCTTTAATTTCAATTCAAAATAAGTGTTTTAAAATTCTTGAACCTAGGTACTCAAACCCTTTAAAATTTAGAACATTGAGATTATTACCTTTAAGATATAATTTTTTATACCGTGTTTCACTTTTTTTGCACCGTAATAAATCGATCTGTAACTTAAAAGAAAACGTATCCCAAAGAAGGCCAAATGAAGTGTATAAAATTCCTAGATTTTTTAAAGAAATATTCCGTAAGCATTTTTTCTATCTAGCACCCAAATTTTATAATAATTTGCCCCGAGATCTCCAAAATATTGAACAGTGTTCTACTTTTAAGCGCGAACTTTTTCTTCTTATTATTAATTTAAACGACATAGACTTATATTTTTAAATCATTATGAAGCGATAGTATATTTGCAGCGGCCAGACTTTGCCAATGGAAAACAAAAATAATTAATTTCAATATATTTTGTTTTGAAACTTATTTTTTTTATTATTATTGAATCACAATGTATTTTTAATTGATATTTAAATCTTAATGTATTTATTTCAATTTGTTCTAGAATCTTTTTTTTTTGTGTGTGTGTTTTTGTATTCTTTTTTTGTCTTCTCTTTTTTTTTGTTATTTTCCATTGTATTTTTACTGTATTAATTTCTATTACGCCCGTATGGGATCTTTTGTTTCCCCTGGGCGTATCATAATGTTTTTTATTTGTATTTATTTTATGTGTTTCTTCCTATTATTTGTCAATAAAGTTTATTATTATTAATTAAATTACATTCATTTTAAGATAATTTTTTCTCAATTCTTAACATAAACATAAACATAACGTTTATTATTTTATATTGCAATTTTACATGGAACATAAAAGGGACGAACAAAACACAGAAACTAAAAATGTACATAAGAATAACATATCTACTATAAACAATAGAGAAAAAATTAAAATTATTTTTAAATTATAAATACAATTTAAGATATTTATTTAAAAATTATATATAACTAGCTGTTATACCCGGCCTTGCACGGGTGGGGTGTATAAATTTATTTTTTAAAATATTTCTTAAAATACATTTATAATTTTGTAAATTAGCAATATTACAAATCATCCCGGTATCCCAGGCGCCTCTTTCCTATCCCAGTGTTCCCGGTAATCTTATCCCGTTGCCCGGTGATCATGGTAATTTTTCTAATCCCGGCTGCGTTCCCGGTAATTTTCCTATCTCAGTGTTTACGGTAATTTTTATATTCCGGTATTCTGGGTGTCTTTATGGTAAATTTCCTATCCCAGTGTTCTCGGTAATTTTTCCTTCCCGATGTTCTCGCTAATTTTCCAATCCCGGTGTTCTTGTCACTTTTTACAATTCCGATGTTTCTGATAATGTTTAATAATATCTTGGTGCCTTTATAAAATAACAAATTTGAAACCGTAGTAAAAAGTCTAGTGAACAAATTAAGAAATTTAAAACCAGTGTTTAAAACTAAAATAAAAGATCTAGTAAATGAAAAAGTCTAGTGATCTGTGTCTCATTTGAAACAATGTTTTATTTTTAACTCGTTGTATGACTGGTAAAACAGGTTTTCAAACACGGAAAAATAAGTGAAAAAAAGCAGGAAAAACGGGAAAAAAAGAATGAAGGACTGATTTTCTCTTTATAAATTATAGCCTATGTGTTATTCTGATGTATAAGCTACATTATGGTAAAATTTCATTAAAATCCATTCAGTAGTTTTTGCGTGAAAGAGTAACAAACATCCGGACAAACATTCACAATGATAATAGTAGTAGGATTAAATACAAGTGAAAACTATCGCGAGGTGAGCTTCAGTATTATAACTCTGAATTAAAAGAGCGTTAGTGGGGAAAAATAAAAAAAATCCTCAATTTTATCTATTGTCATAACAAAGAGTTTTAGTTGTTTCTTAAATTTAAAAGGAGATATTTCTGATTTTAGGTCTTCAGGTAAGGCATTAAAGAATTTAGGTGATAAATAAACAAAATTTTTATGAAATATTTCTTTTTTTGATTTAGGTACGGAATATAGGTTTTTTAATCGTAAATTAAAACTTTTTTTTGCAATGGAAACTAAAAATTTATGAAAGCAGCATTAAATTTTACTTGTTTCGTCAGTTTTATAGCAATTTAAATACTCAATTAACTATAAACAATTCACATATAATTAAAAAATAATTTGTGTGAAGATGCCGTTTTTGTTTGTACATTTTTTGTGAAGGTGCTGATAAACGGTACCAAAATTGATCTGTATTAGTACCTGAAGAGTATCATAGTTATTTACTAAATCAGAAAGACTTTACCATCGTGTTGTTTCTTTCTTCAGTGAATAATGAAATGATATACAATAGAGAGAAACAAATTCCCTTATACTAAGCAGAAGGAAAAAAACTAATGCAATCATGATTGATGTAACAGTGAATACTACTGCTGATGCATGAAGCACAAACAATTTTTCTTAAATTGTTTAGTTTAAGAAAAGTGGGGACACTACTTAAAGCTTTGTTTTTTCCTCATCCAGCCAGATACGGTGGTGTCCCATAGGAAAGATAAAACGCCATCAAATGAGTCTAATGAATGAATAGGAGACTTTATAGCTGACTTGGCCCAGTGTGGCGCCGAAGACGGATCATTAGCGATAAAAAGCGATTTTTTTATCAGTGCGCTCAATTAAAAGGCGCGACGATTGCTCCTTAATGACGAACATAATTAAACGATGGCAAATAAGAGCGCGCTTTCTGTGGTCTGTGGTTCGAAGCGATTCCCAAAAAATTATTGCGCCATTTTTGGCGCAAAAAAGCGCTTAATGGAATCTCTAATTTGATTTGCAGTTAAATTCCGAACAAACCGCCTGCGTCATTATTGTTTTCCGCTCTCTTTTTAGGAGGGAGTTTTCGATTTCGAAGTGGCGGTTTCCCTCCCCCCTCTCGAATATTTTCTTTGCTTTTCAATTCGCTTAATGCGACACAGGTGGGGTCCTCTCTTATTTTTTGTAGAGTTTTAATGTGTTTCAATTTTAGAAACTGCAGAGAGCCTCGGGACCCTTTAATCTTGCATTTACCACCGAGATCGCCTTTAAACTTTCGCCACACAGTTTCTTCATAGTTGGTAGTTTTTTATCCGCTGCCAAATGAACATCAGAATGACCTGATTTCTTTTTTTAGAAATGTTGGTCCAAATAATATCCCATTTTCTAATGATTGTTCTTTTAGACGTGCGCTTAAAGACGATCGAAGTGGAACAAATGGGGATGTACCACGCAAAACACAGCCACTAAAAAATACTGCGTTCCCAAATAAAGCCTCATGGAATGCTTTTAAAGCAGTGCAGTGGCGTACAACTATTTTTGGAGGGGACCAAATATTTTCTAAAAAACTAATCATTATCAGGTGTACAGAATTTGAACGAAGTTTGAACCAGATTCGAATTAAGTTTAAAAATTTGAAGACTCTTGCTCATACGGCACAATACGGCAATACTGCAATATTCATATATATCAATTCATATTCATATTCATATATACGGCAATTCTTCAATATTCAATTCATATATACGGCAATTCTTCAATATTCAATTCATATATACTTCAATATATTCAATATATACTTTCAATACGGCACAAAAACAGTTAACTGCACCTCTTTACCGCGGAAACAGTTATTCTTCCTCCAAATGATTATTACCATGAAATAACTTTGCTGTCTGAAGGTCTAAGATACTCATAAACGATCCCATAATAACGTTTCAACAAGAACAAGGGTGTTGTTACTAGCTAATGTTTAAATTTATTGATGGGACAGAATATGCCCCTCCGTATTGAACGGATTAAAAACCGATTTCTAAACCCGAACGAGCAACAAAGTGACCGAATAAAAATGGTGCATGCAATCCCATACGGTGCTTTTACCCTTCATGTGGATTAATTCGTATAAAATTTTGTTTAAGCCATATTTATTGTACAGGTTCGATTAAAATATTGATAAAACCAATGCAATTCACTCATGCAATCGATTTGTGGATCCTCTGACTGAAAAAAAAGTCATTGATTGATTAAATCCCAGTGGGCGACTACTCCACAGAGTTAGTAGCAATAATGCGTGTTGGCTGGTCACTCCCCTCTAATCCACACTGTAGCGGGCATAATATATTTGGCCCGTGTACCTGGGTGTTCTCAATTAGAGACCGGGGCGCCACCTGGCGTGCGGATGAAGAAGCCATTCATCACACAGTAGGGGCGGCCGGTCAACCGCAGCTGGCCCCTGGCGATCGCATCAAACACCCATTTGGGCGCTAATAACTCCGTCCGCCCCATGATGCTGATGGATTAACTGCCATTAACCCGCGTGTTCGCCCCCTCGGACGTCCCTTGTTTTAGCATAAATGAACAAATAGTTTCCAAACTATTGAATCGGGGGAGTATGTCGGTCAAGGAGTAGTGGGCGGTTGTACCTAATATCTGGATGGACCAAGCTTATAGAGGGGGAATTTCCGGCCCCTCCGATAATACTTCATTTTTAACAGGAAATTTCTGTATATTCAAAGCATATTTAGCTGTAGACAACCAACAACTCAACTTTTGGCCTGCGTACTACGAGATATTTTTTTATCGAGAGATTTTTAAGAATCGCTGTGGAATTTTAAAGGACAAACAGACGAAATACTTCATGGAAAATCTTTCCTTTCGATTTTAAACACTGGATTAAATATGATTTCAATTGGATTGTTTTTCACCTAGAATGGGATTAGACCAAAAAATTCGGAACGGGATCAGTTAGAGTATATTTCCCCACTACTACTTCCATGAGTACTAATCCATTAAAGAACTTTTATTTAAAAAAAATAGGAATAAGAACAGGAATTCGATCATTTTACTTGCTAAGTTTGTATCCAGTGATTTTTGAAAACTGATGTGGAAATTAAAAAGAACACCTGGAGATACTTCATGAAAATTATTTTTAAGATTTTTAACACTGGATTCCAAGTGACTGTGATGATTTCAATTGAAATTTTTTTACTTAGAATGTGTAAAAATTGGTAACAGCTAAAGTTAAATGCGGGACGGGATGAGCTAAGTTAGGGTATTTTTTCATAGTAAGGGAACTAACTGGGATGAAACAAATAAAACGGGGACGAAGGGATGATACGTGACTGCTAATCCAAAAAAAAAGACAAAACTTGATAAAACATAAAAAAACATGATAATGAACTGAATCCGTGCAAAGACGGGTAAAAGTCAGCTAATATAATACAGTTTTATGAAAACTCGAAGCTTTCAATTGAGATAAAAAAATATCATTCGTAAAATGAGAACAAACATAATTCATAGCAATAAAAGGAAATTCATGACTTTTAATAGCACCTTAATCCTTTCATTTTAATAGCACGTTGAGAAAATCAAAAGGAAGTGCTTTTAACAGCTTTAGAACGACCACTCTGAGTCTAGTGTTCTGTTTGTCCATGTCTTCTCCTTTAAAATGTGTACGGATTCATTCCTTGTGTTTGTTTTTAATTTCAAGACCCTACATTATAATCCAAAAAGATAGTATAATTTCTTTAGAACCAGTTTTTAAAACCGGATAAATTCATTTTAGAGCTATTTATGACGCCGTTAAAATGAGTTCATATTAAAGCAGTCAATTTGAATAAACAAAAAATCCATTTATAATTGGAAATTGCATTTTATGGCCGATTAAACAAAATTCAGAGTCATATAAATATTAACAGAGTTTTAATTCATCGAGAAAGTTTCAAAAATTCAAACGCATCCAGAAGAGCATTTCCAAAGTTGTACTTTTTTCTAATTTTTCCTCGCTTGTCAACTTATTCTCGGTCACAGAGCGCTGACTTTATCCGCCCCAGAAGCAATCGAGAATATGTAATCTTCGGCAAAAAGCGCTCAAACAAATCATTTCATACTAATGAAAGGCATTTAATGCCCCACTTAAACCTATTAATTCCTTTACACCAACTCGGAGGCATCCGACTCGAAAATCGCCCTCGCTCTCATGATTGACGACCCATTAGAACTTCCATCCCCCCCTGAAAAAAAATCAGCGCGTCTATTAGATTCCAAAAACAACAAAAGTCCGTATGAAGAGTCATCGAATCGCTTTTACAGCATTCGAACAACTCGACTTAATGCGATTATCGCGCGTTAAAAAAGGGTATGAATGAGCGATTGGTTGTTATTGGGAGAGGCCATTAGCAGAGAGAGAGAGAGGGGGGAGGGAATCAACAATCGGAAAAAGCGGCGAATCGGAAAAGAACTAATTAATCTCGGGGCGCGGGAAAAAAGCGAGCGCGACAGTAACGACATTACACCGGCCATTACTGCTGATGTCCCGGAAAAAGTCGCCTTAATCGGGAAATGAGTCCGGAATTCATTCCCTTTAATTAGATTTTTTCGGTAGGGGGTGGAGATTCCCAGGAGCTCGCGAAAGTTATTAATTAGCTGCAGCATCCACTCAGGGTCGCGGAATCAGATCGGCGCTAATTCATTCAGTGATTCAACTTTTTCTCTCTCTCTTGAAAACCCGCTTTTCGCGAGGGGGAAATAAATAAACGTAGCTTTAATTATTTAGTTATGTTATTAAAGGTCGTTTCGATAATTTAATTTCGTTATTTGGGCGTTTTTATCATTATTTTGAGTAATGACTTGTAATAATAGGCATTGAACGTTTTTAAAAAACGTTATCATTTGGTATCGTTAATAACAGGAAATAATTTAATTTTAAGATGTTATATACTGATAGTGGTAGGTTTATAGCTATGGATATTTAAATTATGAGCTGCAGTAAAACCGTTTTCCAGAGACACTTCGAGATTTTTTTAAAATCAGCCCTTTTGCCCTCTTCACTGTATAATGAAAAGAAGTCGCCTGTTGAAATTGTTGAGAAACTATTTAATTTCAAGAATTTTTTTGCATTATGGGGAATTAAACACACCCCAAACTGGAGTAGTTTAAATAATTTCCACATTGCATTTAAATTGGGCAGATTATTTCTCAATTTGAAAATTAGAATTATGAAAAAAGTTTTAACACAGAAGAGGATGGGAGTTACATGATTAATAAGTGTGCATCTACGGGATAAGAAACATTGCCTCAAACTCTATGGACGATTAACCAATTGTGGAGGGTGGAGGGCTTATCAATAGTCACCACTTTCTCCGTTATAGTCGGCTAGAGTGCTAGACTAGTTCTTGCCCTCCGCTCTCTTGCGTAGCCTTCCTATGCCGTGCTGATGAGTCCTAACAAGGACGAAACCGGTCTATCACTGAGGCGACTCTTGAGAGTTGGAGTTTTACACCTATGGACTATTTTGAAATATTATCTACAAGAGAGATTTAATTTAAATTGAAAATTGGATAACTTTTTGTTAAAAATAGATATGTAAGGCAAAAATGTTTTCTTAAGAGTATATTTGCTTGGGTGAACTATATTATTTCAACAAAATTCCAACACAAAATAACTTTCCAAAAAAATTACCTCATTCGAGAAATTTTACGTTTTCACTTTTCAATGACAATACATATTTGTTCCGACCGGTTGAAAAAAGTTACTGTTGTCGAAATCTCCGAGAAAACGCTGCGGTAATCTTTAGCTTGACTGTTATTACAAAAATCTTGTAAATCATAAAAGAAAAAAAAGGAAAATTAGAACGGTCTTTTCTAGTCTCCCACGAGAACTCTCTTAGAAAAAAAAGTTGATGTTATTTTTTCGAGAAACTTCACTCTTCCAGACAACTTTTCCCGCTAACATGTCGTATGAATTGCCCTAAAGACCGAATTAACATTATCTCATTTGAATACACCGACTAAAAACGACTAATTCTGCCTCTGAAAAAGAGGGGAGAGTGAGGGATCGTTCATGTATCACCTATGGGAGGAGGCTGTGGCGTTATTCCAACACCCCATTACAGTCCATGCAATTGAATTTTTTACTTTACGACTAAATTCATTTCTTAAAATAGGAGAAATGAAACCGGATCACACTTCAGGAGTTGGCGGGCCATACTTTTGAAAGATATGACAGAAGAGCCGATGGGACATTTGGTTTGTCGACGCCCCCTCCTCTCAGAGCAAAGAAATCGTGATTTCTGCAGAGAGCTTTCTAATTAATGGCCTAGATTTAATTTTCCCCACGCTAATGAGAGAGCGGCCGCTTTTTAATTCCGCATATACGAAGGGGCTTTCTTTGATGATGGATACATTGTCCGGGGCATCTCTGATTCCAGTTTGATTTAAAAATCTACACTGATTAACAAATGGAATTATCCGGGAAAGTAATGGAACTTTCTTTCACTTTCGATGAGTTTTTGAAGTGAAGTTTTCGGGTGTCATGCATCACCGTGCGGAACTTGTTGACGATTCCTCTTAAACTGCACTTTTATGGCTGCGAGTGCCATCTTTGTAATTGAAGCGAGTTTTCTCTTTGAGACGAGTTTTGAGTTATGGCCTTCATTATTCGCGTTTAGAAAATGTCGTCGAAAACACGGACTAGAGATAAGGATTTTTGAGATTGATTTAAAAACTATAAAGAGAAAGTAAAACACTTTTGAAGTCAATTTCTTTTGTAAAATAATTCAAAATATTAACACAGAGGAAAAATAGGATTTTATAAGGATTTTTACGTTAAGATGCTGATTTATTAAAAATTTTCTCTTTTAAATGAAATTTCTCTGGATTTCTCTGTAGCGTATTTAGCTCATATAAGGGTAAAGTGGTGGGATTTTTATCAAATTTCAATAACTCTATACAGGGTGTATCTGAAATGGTGCAACAAACTTTCAGGGATGATAGTACTCATCAAGATGAACAAGAATCGGTATGGAAAGGGGGTCCCAGACCAAATCCCAGGGAGTTAAAAAAATGGAACGACACTCCAAAGAAATCATTGAAAAATTCAATTTGTAGAAGAACTACTATTGGTAAAAACTTAATTATGGTCTCAAAAATTGTGGTTAAATATGATCTTTAAAATTTCCTCAAAAGTATTCACTTTAAAATTTGTTTTATTATGAAAAAAGTTAAAAAAACACAAAAAAATGTGAAAACTATGCCAAAACCTTATTTTGTATTTCGAAGTCCTTTCTTTTGATTTGATAATCTGAAAGACCATAGTTGAAAACCCATATGTCCAAAGTTTCACGTAAATACAATCAATATTAAACGCTTGAGATCCTATTAGTTTGTTTTTTAGGTGCGCAAGCAGCTGTTCTGAAAACAGCTCTAGAAAACTGCTTGCACACCTAAAAACCAAACTTTAACAGGATCTCAAGCGTTTAATATTGATTGTTTGAAACTTTGGACATGGGTTTTCAACTATGGTCTTTCAGATTATCAAATCAAAAGAAATTATTTCGAAATACAAAATAAGGTTTTGGCAGATTTTTCTCATTTTTTGTGTTTTTTAACTTTTTTCATAATAAAACAAATTTTAAAGTGAAGACTTTTGAGGTAATTTTAAAGATCATACTAAACCACAATTTTTGAGACCATAATTAAGTTTTTACCAATAGTAGTTCTTCCAAAAATTGAATTTTTAAATGATTTTTTGGAGTGTCGCTCCATTTTTAAGTCTCTGGGATTTGTTCTAGGACCCCCAAATCCTATGTGATTCTGACTCGTCTAGGTGTCTACTATCCCCCCTAGAAGTGTGACCCATTATTTATGGGACACCCTGTATAGTCACTTGTAGGCATGGAAATTTGATTATCTATAAAAGTTTCTGAAAAATAAAAAAACTCTTTCTTGAAAAATATCCTAAGTTTCCACTTACTGCTCCGTTAAAAAATTTTAATAAATATGTTATAAAATCCATGCCTGAAGATGTTAAACAGGTGTTGCTGATAATGACTACAAAGTTTAAAGTGGTTTGGATGATTAGAAAAAAGGCCTTTAGATTTTAAACATTAAAAACCTTTTTTTGAGAAAAAGCCATTTAAAGATAGAAAACTAGGCTTCTTAAGCCTATCTAGGCTTCAGAAATCTCAAAGTTTTCACACTTAGAATCCCCACATCATTATGAAACTTGGTAGGAGTAATGAGGTATTTGCGTGAGGGATTTGCTTGATTTTATACTTTTTTTGATACATTATGGTCTAAAACTCCCGAATTTCTGATTTTTAAATTCAAAAATGTGTTTTAAATAATTTAAAATTCAATTTTATTTTTGCCAAAACGTCAGAAAATTCACGTCATCAGAAAACGGGCTTCTATTGGATGTGACCTCACAGCGCATGATTTGTGATTCGAAAGTGTTTTCGCGCCAACGAAATTTCAAATATTTATAATTCAGAAACTAGGCTACGAAAATACTTGATGTGAACGTCATTCTCCATGGTGTTTTATCCACTATTTTAATAAAATTTAATCTCAAAACGTGAGAATACCTCATTCTAAGGGTATCTTCATTTTTATTTCAAAATCTCAAATTCGAAATTTTGACCAAATTCTGGTACTGAATCCCCTTTTAAAACACTTTGTTAAAGTTAAGCAAGATGAGATGGGCAAAATTTGTTCCCATCAACAAAATTAAAACTTAGTATCTTGATGCTTATGTAAAGAGATCTGAATAACAGCCATCTCTCTTCGATTTCGGTTGATGATACTTGGCCGTCACTTTTACGGTTAAACGCGCCCTCCTCCTTCCTGATCGTTTCCTCATCCCTCCCTCCCTCAAACTGGCGTTTGATGGCTGATTGCGCAAACTAATCTTTGATGCCCTGTCCATTGGAATCGGCTCAGCCTGATTGAAAATTCAAATTGTTTAAAAGAGGAGATCGAAAAATGTTTTATGGATATCTATGTGATGGTTAATGTCCAAATAATTGTCCAAATGGACGGGAATGCTTATCTATCGCATTTTCTTCGTATTAACGCTCGCGGCAAGTCGCTCTTTGGTGTATAAATTTTCATAACTTCTCACCTTCCAAATGCATTTGAATATTTGTGGGATTTTTCGTCATAAAACTTGCGTTTCTCTCTCCCATAAAAGGGTTCTGCAACACATCGCATATTTATGGGAAAATGATTCGATGTTAAATCTCATTATGCTCTGAACTTTGATAGAACCGTTTGCTTATTAGAGAACATTTAGACTTCCTAAAGAGGAAGAAATTAAATATTTAGATAATTTTCTTTTCATTGTAATCTTTTCTTCTGAGAGCTGGTTTTGGGAAAACGGAGAGAGACTTATTATATTAAATCAAAGAGATAATAAAGAATAAAGTATTTGAAACAAAAATGATAAGTAATAATAATGACTTAGTTAATAAGAGAAATAATTGCATGATGAGTTTAAAGTTGGGAATGAAGGAAGAGGGAATCATCAGAGTGAATGTGTGATAAGAGAATTAGGAATGCGACGGGAGATAAGAAAGAAAGAGTAAGAAAGAAAATTGATTAGAAACTTCTGAAGAGGTAGAAAAGATGGAATGAAATGCAAACCAAGGAAAAATGAGAAAAAAAAACTTGATACACCTGCCGAATGTTGTGAAGAGCATTAGTGAGCACTCAGTCAGATTGCGTGCAACAAAAACGCGCATGGAGTCCACTAATTAAATGTCTGAAGAGAAAATTCACACCATAAATCCTGCAGAACAGGAGAGATGGAATTCACGAGAGATGTAAAAAATATCTCTTAAATAGCAATAAACGGCCACACCCAGTTATGATAAAAACGTAAACTAAACAGAAAAAAATTACTCACATCAGATTTGAGGGTAAAGATCTTGAGCTTCCGCTTTCCAAATATTACCTAGGTAAAAATTTTCAGTTTTTTTTATGTTACTAGTTTTTATCAAAGCTGAATGTGGGCCAAAATAAGAATTTCTGCGTATGAGCCCCAGCAAAAAAATCCTTAAAATTTCTTCAAAAAAGTGAAGGGAATTTGGACACTTTGTCTGCAGTTTTCTTTATGAAAACTGCAGTTTTCTTCAAGATTTTTGCAGTTTTTTTATAAGACCGTGGAAATACCTTTAGAATGTATTCAAAATTGCTGTAAAAAAGTGAAGACTTACGTGTTGAAGTCCTATTGCTACAAAACAACTACAGACCTCTTTAAGAAAACTGCACTTATGACGTTTTTTTGAAGGAATTTTGGACATGGTTTTTTGCTCCGGCGTTTCGAAAGTGTACCGTGAATGTTGAGAACCCTATATGACATTGAATCTCCGACATCCTCGAGGCCTACAAATATCGAAAAAGAACGGGATCATCGACGACTAAAGAAAACCACTAAACATGAGAGACACGCAACTCTTTCTCAAATCAAAGGAAACATTGAAATTTTGGCCTATTTAGGAAAGAGAAAGAGTCGGTCACGTTTAATGGTTTTCTTCAGTCGTCAATTCAGTTCATGATCTATTTCGTTCCGCAGCCATGTCAAAGATTTGATGTTTTACAGGACGCTTTATTAAAGTACACTCTTCTTAACGGCGGTTCACAAACGTAAAATTTACAATAAAATATTATTATTTAGGATATTAAGTTTTTCATCTCTTGTGCATCCCGTCTCCCCGATGACTTTGTGTCTCTCCTAATGGGAACTGCTCAACAGGATGTATGGTGAGAATTTCCTGCAGCATTATACTTTCAGACATTAGTCGAGTCCATGCCTTTCCGTTTTGTGACACACTGCCCTACACGATATTCGACAGATTTTTTTTTATCTTCGGTGAATAAAAAGTGAGGGAATGAAAGAATAAGAAGTAATGAGAATGATGTGTAGATGGGAACAAGAAGCTTTTGAGATTTGAGTTATAAACAATCAAAAAAGGAAAAGAAAATAAGAATATACTGGAGAGAAAAAGAACAAGAGAGAAACTTACTTAAGCATCAGAGGCGGATAACTTGGTGTCCCTGTGATGCCTTAGCTGCCAAAGGCCACCAACGTCTCTTGCTAAGGATATATTTCATAGTGGTCAAAAAAGCGTCAAAAGGGCAGTTTTCTCAAAGAAGTCTGTAGTTATTTTGTTGCAATAGCACGTTAGTTTTTTACAGCAGTTTTGAATACATTCTAAAGGCATTTCAGCGGTCTTAAAAAACTGCAGAGTTCTTAAAGAAAACTGCAGAAAAAGTGTCCGAATTCCCTTCAGTTTTTTGAAGAAATTTTGCTGATTTTTTTTGCTGGGACGCTCTGGTGGGCAAGGGTACAAATAGGGAGTATGTGCTCCAAATTTCCTCCTCCCTCCCCGCACATACCGCAAAGAGGGTTGGGCATAAAAAATCTGTTGAGGTATTTATTGGTCACTATGTGTGGGCCGCATGGGCCACATGGGCCGTTGCTGCAAACGATGCCACAAAACGGGGCATATTCTTGAAAACTTGAACAAGGGAGAAAGAAGAGAAACAATCAGAATGAGAAGGAACGAGAAATGTAGAATAATAGGTAATTCGAATGAAATAACAATCAGGAAGTTGCATTTGTCAGATTTTCATAAGCATTCAAGTGTTCCGTATGGTTTTTAGTATGGTAAAATAAAATATTTAGTCAAATTTTAAAAAAAAGTACAAGTAATTAAATATTTTAATTTAAAAAACGAGAAAAAAAACACGTGACTGAAAACGCCAAGTGTGGTTGCATGCACAGTGACGTAGAATTCCATTGGGCCAAATTGCAATCAAAATTTTTAGTTGATGATTTCTTTTTTCTGAAGTGTCCGATATGAGTGTTTTAATAAATATTTACCTTCCAGACAGTTCTGGTGACGGTTAGAAATCCAAGACAAACATTTTAGGCGAAGTCTATGTGTTGTGACGTCACTATGCATGCAATTAAGCGTTTTCGGGCACTTCGAAAAAGACGATTTTTGATAATTTTTTTTGCAATCGAAAAATTTCTCAATCGGCCTCAAATTTTGTGTAGTGGCTTATTTTTGCGTGAAGAATAGATTAAAAAAATAAAAAAATATCATGCAAGTTCCTTATTGTGAGATAATGATAACGAGATAGAGAAAGAATGGGGGAAAGAAAACAGAAAAAAAACTTGAAGAAAAAAGAAAGAAAGAAAGATAAAAAAATAAGAATGAAAAGAACGAGAAATGTAAAATAATAGACAATATAATAACAATTATGAGAGATAATGATATAGACTGAGAAAGAATGAAGGGGGAAAGAAATAAAAGCAAATGATGGTATGAGGAAAGAATGCGAAACCGAGAGAGATCAAGAGTGAATGAGAGAGGTCCAAATATATATTTTGCGGAACGGGCCCAACTTAATCACTGTCGCGGGGCAAAACGCAACACCAGGTTGTCGGGATCGGCCTATTAATTCCTCCCCGACTCGGAAAGGGGGGAGGGGGGGCGTAATGATTTCCAAACAGGGGCGCGGATTAATTAGCGGGGCGCGAGGGGGCGCTAACCGCATCGTTAGGGGGCTTGACCCCCGCCACGTGTCAGGGCATTAAAGTTCTCTCCTCCCCCCGTCACACATTTTTGCAGTGATGAATTCGCTCTGGCTGCCGGATTTAATTCCTTATTGTAACGTCTTTCATTAAAGCGCGCTTCTGATTTTGATTAGGGTGTCATTGTCTCTTAATGAGGGGAAAAAGGGGCCTTTTGGGCTGAAGGAGTTTCGTTAAGTAGCGCTTTTGGACGCGTTATTATTAGGTGGACTTCAGTTTCGAGAGGATTTTTTCTCGAGATGACGAGGGATTTTTGGAGAGTGCGAATATCAGCATGACTCTGAGGGCTGTGAAATTATGTTGTCACGTAAAAAAATAGTTCAGGAAATTTGAATATTAAATTATAAATTTATTGCTGTTTAAGAATATAGTAGGGGGAATTAAGCTCAAAAATGGGCCTAAGTGGGAACAAATTGCAACAAAAGGTTTTTGACGGATTTCAGTTCTACTAGATGTACTTAAAGGGAAAACGAAAGTTTACCAAAATCGGATAACCTGAAGTGGGTTTTTCAAGATGGCCGCCAGAAACCTAGAAGATCAAGAAATCCTAAAGATTTGGGGTTTAAAACGTAAATAAACGTTCTTTTATGTATGATTTGAGTAGAATAGGTATGGTACTGGGTAAACAGAATGATATAAAACTAGTTAGCGAAATCTGGCAACAAGAAATGATTTTTTATTCAAGATGGCGGACGGTACTTTCAAATAAAAGGTGATGATTCTGAATTTTTATTAAATATATTTTTACAGATTTTTATACGATATAATATTAAATTTATTGTCATATCAATAATTTTTAATTTTAATTATTGTAACAATTCTTAGGAAACAACTTACAATTAGATGACCGAAAGGTACTGCAAGTTTTCTAGGCAACAACTAATACATTAATTCAAATAATCTCTAGACATAACTCAACAAACTCTTGTAAAAAACACAAAACAAACTAATTTAAATTTTTTATCTGTTGCTAATATTAGAAAATTACACAATGAATACATAATTAAATAATGGAGTTAGTAAATTTAGCCAAACAGTAATGAGATAAGCATAAATTAATCGATCCACTAGTTCCTCGTTTTGACTGAATTCTCAAAATCCTAGTTTTGAGCCATTACTATTTTTATGTTTTACTACGAAATATTAGAGTAAATTATCCTCCCCTCATATCATTCAGATTTTTTGAGAAATTTTTCCTTACAAAAATAAGCAAAATAAAAAAACATATAACAACACAATTAAGTTCTTGAAGCAACTCGTTTTTAGCACGATCCAAAAAAAATGAAAGGAACTGCTCACGCACGATCGAACATTGTTGCTCATTTTGCACTGTTAACAATAAAAGGGTGTGAAAATTCAATGAATTCAATTTTTTTGAAAGGGAGACAGTGCACTTTAGAACACACCAGAAAAATGGACTATATTCGGTTCACGTCCTCATTAATCACGTGATGGGGAAAAACAAACTCACTATCATTATATCTCACTACAAACTATCTCGTGCTAACCAATTGCAAGATCAGTAGGTCACAAAATGGGGAAAAGTGAGGTCAAGACGAATATTGTCTATACGGCTTCCCTCCTATTCTGACGTTTTGTAAACATTGGCGGAAAGCTTCTACTAAAAGTATGCACATTAACCTAACATTTTTGATATGACATAAGGGTCGTTTTAGAACTACGAAATAAAGCCCATGTTTTTCTTTGAAATTTTTTACCTATGTATACCAAGATTGGTGCATAACAGAATAAAACTCTAGATTTGTATGAAAGACAAACGTACAAACAAACAAATACACACATGGACATGTATTACACAACATTAAATTTAAAATGACACATAAAAGTTTATCACAACAGTGTTTCAGTGCAACAGTAAGTAGCTACGCGTATTGAAATTCGAAAGACCGGCAACCCCTCCAAGAGAGGGAGCTGCCCGGCCAAAATTGGCGCCCGGGTCACCTTGATCGATCGGGAGCGATTTAATTGCGCCAACACGGGATTAATTAATAATTAAAGAGTGTGTTCATGGACTCATTTTTGCCGCCTTTTTGCTCCATTATCGGCCTTTTAAGCGCCGCCATAAATGTTAAGCTCTTTCTGACGTCGCGTCGTCCGTATAATGACCGTTGATTTGATGCACGCGGCTTTTTCTTTAAAATAGGAATACAACAACTAAGTCGGTTGAGCATGCCAAAAATATGGTTTGGAGAAAATGTACAGTTTTCTCCAGCGAGTTACTCCATTTTCTTTTCAAGCTTTTCTCTTTTCTAAAAATTGCATCAGTTCTTGGTTATCTTTCCTTTATCTATATCTCATCTTCTTCTTGAATTTCATAAATTGTTAAAAATTAGTCATTCAAGCAATTTTCCACGGATTAATTCCGTAGGCTACAAAACGGGGTTTTATCATGAAATTTTGAACGTGAGAAAGAAATATTCCGTTTATAACTTTCCTCTCCTCGCATGCGTGTTGCGCTATTTATCCACTTTTTTCGCTGCCCCCCTCAAAAGGTAAGTAAATGTAAAATAATTTTGTTAATTTGGAAGGGGTGTGTTCTATTTTTTATAAGTTTTCATCACTTCTACATGCTTTAAATTGGAAATACTCTGACCCACGACTTAAAAAATATTTAAGATTCGTACAATTGCTCTTTTCTTGCTATGTAACTCAAGTCTTAAAAATAACATTACTAAGCCTATTAGATCCAAAAAAAATATTGTTCTAGACATTGGTTCTATATCGTTTTGTTTTTATGCTGACAAGTTCTCTTAAATGGCAAAGCAAAGAAATTTCCTTTTATTTTGAGTTTACATTAAATTTATTACGTTATTATCTTACCTTAAATTTATTGAAGAATAACATTTACTTATGAACTATGCTAATTTAAATGTTCTTCTAAAATATCGTGATTAATTTGTGCACACATTTTGCGGTTCCCATGCTCCATAACTAATTGTATAAGGATATTCGAAAAGTATTCATCAGTTACAGCAGTGGTCTCCAACCCCCGGTCCGCGGACCGGTGCCGGTCCGTGGATCAAATGGTACCGGGCCGAGGGCCGGCCATTTTATTGGAAACGAATTTAAATTCTTAGTTTTATACTCCAAATTAAGGAATGAAATTAATTATAAATCCATTTTTATATTTATTTTATGGTGTAACAGTATTTTATTTTGAAAGCATGTTTAAATACAATTAAATTAAAATTAATAAATAAAAATAATCTAGAATGTAAACAATCAACGCCCCTCCCCAGCGGGCCGCGGTAAAATTATCAAACGTTGACCGGTCCGTGGTGGTAAAAAGGTTGGAGACCACTGAGTTACAGGATTTCTCTTTTAGTAAAACTGGAAAGGTCGGCATCAGTATGTAACAAGATTTCTCAGCACAAATTAACAAGGAACTTCTAGCATCAAATTTAACAGGATTCCTGTTAAAACACAGCAGTTTTTTACCAGTGTACCTCAATCTATTTCTTTAATACTACCTAAACCGTTTCAATTCTAGACTGTTCGAAATAGCTATGAAATCCTAAATTTAAAGAGAAAACTTAGCGCGGCAAAGACTCAAATGGTTCAACTTAATAGTAACCCAAAAATATGAAGTAGTCGTAGTAATCGGACTATGCTCTGAATTCATACACTTTTCTATAATACCCGGTGGAGTATTGATAATGATAGTTGGGAGTAGGCCCCGATTCAATTATTTGGTTGTGCAAGGCAGGCACAGTTCTTTATCCTTCTAGGGTTGATGAAATTAGAACCAAGTTTTCTTGAGGAAACAGGGAGTGGATCATCTAGCCTGGCTAGTCCCTCAATTGATTGTGACTTTCAGTCACACGTTCAGCACCAGTGAGATTCACATCACTGTTCGGTCCCACATACGCCTTCCCTAGTGAGGCTGGTTATACTTTTGTTACGCTACAACATTTACAACATTTGTTGTTGTTGTTTCTCTTATGCCACTTGGAATATCCAAGCTTCATCCACTCAGCTATAAAACAAACTTAAGTGACGAATGAGCGTGCCGAAAACGCATCACAACGTATCGAAGTTAGTGTCTGCCCGGAAAAGTTTGTGTCTTATACCGGGGCCGCCGCGAGTTGCGTTTGTGTTCCACTCGCGGCCCCGCTTATACCCATCCTTTAACTTTTGAATCCCTACAGATATAGTCATGAAAGGGTGTCTAGGTATAGTGAAGTGACTATGCCCTATCCGATGCAACATTTTTCAATGCTCTTTAGTGGAAATTTTAGGAGTTATAAATTTTATTATAAAAACTATAAAAGATTTACTAAATTAGTCATTTACTCAGTTGTAGAGCAGCATCGATTTAGTAGGAAAAGACACCTTAAGCAAAAAAAATATCTCGAATAAAACCCCTTAAACGCACAAAAGTCCAACTCACAAAATGCTAGTCTATGGAGAAATTGGTTTGCTTTTCCTCGAGCAAAAGGGACAACTTGTAGCTTTCCATGCCGGCACGTTCGGTCGTTTGCTATAGTATCGGAGGTTGTCACTAGGTTGTAGTTATAGTATCGGAGGTTGTTTTATAGCTCAGCAGTGGCTTCATCCGCAAAGGATTTAAGGCAAAGGGGGTGCGGCTCCTGAGAAAATGAGGCCTATGAATGGCAAGAGTCCAACTTAAGCATCGGCTGATAGATGCCGCCACCATCTATCTCCCCCCCACAATTTTGTCATGTCTCTGAAGGGGAAGGAAATAGTTTCTAGACGACATGGAATCATGGTAAACTGCTCCACGACCGGCCACAGGACTTCCAGACCCACAGATTTAACGAGCACGTTATCAACATATACTCGGTGAGTCTTAAGCGGTGTCGGGAATTGAACCCGGGACCCTTTGATACCGATGCCTCAACCACTAGGCTCCCCACGGCATTTGAAGACTTACAATACCTACGTATTCTCTCAATCATCCCCTTCTCGTTCTTTTGCATCTTCATATTCTTATTGTGTATCAGATCCCTTCATTTCACCGCGAGTTCCCTCCCAAAAATCCGCCGCCCCATCAAACGATCCCAAACCGCCCCCTAAAAAGCCGCGAGTAGGCCAATTAATGGGCCCTCCCGGGCGATTGTTTTTTAGGGGGTGCGCTCGCGTAACGAGCGCAGCTGCCGCCCCCGCCATGCAAACGATATTGAGGAAGAGATCCATCATTGAAATGAGAAAAATCCCCGACTAATGTCGAGGGAGCATCCCCAGCTGGGGGGGCGGGGCCGGGCACAGCGCGCCCTCCGCTCATTGGCCGCCGCACACGCCACTCATCCCCCCCCGCACCTGCGATGCGCTCCTCCGTAGAGCGAGAGAGAAATAGGGAGCACTTCGAGGATATCACTCCTCACGGCAGTGACCGTGAATTTTTCATTTATACTCTATTCATTTAGAATTGGAGCTTGAGAAATAGTGCTTTCCCCCATGCTAGAAGCGTAACCATAGTAACGCTCTTTGCGCAGCCAATAGTAAGCCTTCTTGTTCACTTTGACGAAGATAGTTGCTATGGTTACCGATCGGTGGTGGGGGAAGGAAATATTTTCAAGCGCCAATTCTAAATGAACGGAGTATAGTTGGGGAAATGCCTATGATGGAATGTTCGGCCGCACAGAAGGACTTTTTCGACGACTATAATTGGAGCACAACTAGTTTTTTTAGTCACATGCCAAATCCCGGTCAGGTTAGCGGTAAATATGTAGCCGTCAAATGTTCTCAATCCTTGTAATGGGCGGATTTAGGGGGGCTTTGGGGTCAATGCCACCCAACTTTTTGAAGAAATTCCGTTTTTATAAGGGAAAATCATGTTTCCAAAGCCATCCATCAGGGACAGTTGCCTCTTCACGGTTTCCAGTACGTCCCCCAGGGTTCAACATCTAAATCCGCCCATGTTGTAACTAGAAGATTATAAATAGTGTTAAAATTACGTTAATTTCTTAGCTTCTGATCTTTCTTTTCGGAGAGAGATTATGACCTATACAGGGTGTTTCAGATAAGTGTTTCATAACTTGTAGAAGGGGTAGAACACACCTCGACGACTCAGAATAGGGGGTCGCACCTAGTAATTGGGGTCGGAAATGTACCTGCACCCTAATGGGTTTTATGACCTATATATAAACCCAGGACCCAGGGGGGTTTATGAGCGGGCATGGGAAGTTGAAAAATCCCTCGTGGAAATTGATAAGTATCCTTTTAAAATTTGATTAAACCAGCAAAATCGTTCGATTCCGGTATTTCTTATAAAAACCAAATAAGGAACCGAAATTCCAACTCTTAAATTGCTTTCATGGAACAGATGCCTGAATCGATGGCTTTATTTCGATCTTAAAAGGTTACGTGTCAATTTCCACAGGGAATTACTCAACTTCCCATGCCCGATAACCCCTAGTTTGTTAGGGGTGCATTTCAAACCTTCCCTCATTCCTAGGTGAGTCTGATGAGTTGCCTGTGCCATAACCCTCCTAAAAGATATGAAACACTTATCTGAAACACCCTGTTGTATATATGAATAATGTCATAATATAAAAAATCTTATTTATGAAGAAATTCTTTTAAGCCAAACCCTGAATCCACACTCCTTCTAGAGCAGTGTTTCCTACCGGGGGGGCGGCAATATGATTTTCTAGGGGAGAAATTTGAAAATTTTCAACCAAATTGCCCCCCAGGTGGAGGATGGACGGCCAGGTTTTGTTTGATTTCCAAGAAATATTTTCAATAACAAAAAAGACAGGGGGCATGGGAAATTTAGAAAGGATGTGGTGGGGCATAGACCAATAAAGGTGAAACATCGTTTTAAAGCGAAACATCTTCTCCGGCCACGTTGGGGTCATCAGGGGATGCGCCCTCTAGTTCCTGTGCTCTTCTCAGCCGATATGGAATGGCTCCCCCCTCGGGTTTTTTTCCATATCGTGCGGCCTCGTGCGGAATGGAAAGGGTTCTTGGGGGGCGGGGGATGATTTTTCAAGAGAGCAATTTCAGGATCTTTTCTCTCGGCGCTGGGATTTAACTCTTTGGCTCGGAAATAATAAAGCCGGGAATTCAGAGGGAAGTAATTATTTGTGCGCCCATTAAACACTCATTATTTTCAGGGCTTGTTGTTTACTCAATTGATTCCTATCTTTCAGGTCTTTTTTGATGCGCGTTATTATCCTCGATAACACGGAATGGCTTGTCACTGCTTTCAGGGGATTTTAGCGGATAGAGAGAGCGAACGAAAAAAGGACAAGTATAGTGAGTAGACGATATAAGATTTTTTTAAACTTTACAAATGACAAAAGGTAAGAGATATCCATACTTATCAATCAGGGTTCTTACAAGCTGTAGATTTTTAGCCGGATTTGGCTGCTTGAAGGTTTTTATCCAGCCTTGTATACTTCTGACATTTAAATACATATATTTAGTTTTGATATTGATATCTGAGCTAATAAAAATATCCCTCAACTTACTATAAGGTTGGGATATAGTTCGGACACTTTAAATGGTCGAAATGGGATTTTATCTGCCTTAGAAAAAATAAAACGTGATTTTTGTCCGAAAGTACAACAGTCTCTCCTATTGTTGATTTATGTATAATATCGTTACAATGCCAGGAAATGGCGGTTAATATCGTTTGCTAATATACTCGACAGCCAACGTTTCCTGAAGCCAGTACGTCACAACGCGGAGGGAGAAAGTGGCTGTTTGGTTGCTAGGAGGAGTTTCGGTACGCAAATCGTGATAAAAAGACACTATATATACATGGGTTAACGAAATAATCGTATTTTAAAATTAACGTTCTTCGCTTCACTAGAAATGCAGACACCGCGATGGGAACTCTTTGTAAGTGACATTGTATGGTCAACTAACGTTGATGTCTAGTATAGACAACTGAAATAAAATTCAAACGATGTAAATAGTATAATTAAGATGATATGATCCAAGCACGTATTCGGTTTTATCAATGGTTTGATCAAGTCTGCATATCCCGATCATCGGCGTCCGATTGTAGCAGGTGTTGAAATAACAATGATGAAAAAAAAGTCTCCCGCGGAAGGATTTTCTTTCCGAGCATTGAAGAGCATGTTCATTTGAAAAACAGCATAATTGGCTACAGCAGGGGAAGGGGAGGGGAGGTGGTGGGGAATATCGATGCGCGCGGCCGGATTTTTCTGCTCATTTGCATTCGGATCCATAAGAGGCGCCATCTTTGGATTTGAATGCACGTTCTGGAATTGAATCGAATGCCCGGATGGAAGGAGTTCCAAAAGGAGATTCCGGAGGCCGGAATATTCGGCGGCTCGAGATATTCTCTGCTTCTTACAAAATTATTCACGAATTCTAAGAATATTCGAAAGAAGATTTAAGAATATTCAAATGAACAAAGAGCATTCAGGAGCTCTCTGAATATTCTTCAATAATTTCTAAAAATGTTATTCTTTAAAACTTTGACTGTACTAGAGTATAAGTTCGTTTTTTTCGAATCCCTTGGGAGTAAAATTAACTACTCTTAGCATATTTAGTCGGATCTAATATCGTTCTCAAATAATTAATCGATAATATTTCTCGAGAGTTTTGATGTTGTTCTGAAAATTCTTTCGTATATTTTATTCCCAACTTTATAATGGTTTTATTAAATATTTTACAAAGAATAAATATTTCATTGTTCTACCTACATTCAGAGCAAACAATCCATAGAAGAATAGGTGTGTCGGATATTACCACAACAATATAGGTATAAATATGTTTAATACCTAATAAAAGCACTTATAATTAAGGATGAATAATTATTTTAAAAAAATGCAATTTTCTTAATGCAAAAAAATAATATCTTCTGTAAGGTAAGTGTTTAGCTAATTCCTCTTAAGGACCGTTTCCACTTTTGCGTTAGTTGCGGTACGGCGATCTGGATTGTCCAAATGACAAATCCCGAGAAGACAAAAATGGTGTTTTTTCAAACGGTTGGAAACCAAATGTAAAAGTGAACGAGAAGTTATTACGTCAATTCATGGGTGTACTATTGGTTTCTATATAAACCCTCCTTAAGAGTGTTTAGTTAAAAAAGTGTAAAACACTTAATCATTTTTTGTTGTTTTTAATTGACGATGGTAACTTTCCATCATTTAGCATTATTAACTTTTAAAAGGGAATAAAATACATCAATTTTTGAAATTTATCTTGTTAATTTTTAAATCCCTGTGATTAAATTAATTTTGATTATATGCTCCTAATTGTTTCACGAAAAAGACTCCCTGAATATTCGTTGGAAAGCACACACTTACTCTTTGATAATCACATTCAATGAGACCTGTCTTTATCAGCAAATATTTCCTTTCTTCTTAGTAAAAAAACAATGCACCTAATGTTAAATTGATTTGACGGGTATAGAAATTTTAACCTTTCATGACCTTTTTTATGTCAAGAGGTAAGGCATATAATATGCACATTGCACATACAGGGTGATTCAGAATTTATCATCAATATTTGGTGGGGAGGTAGAGGAGTCCTAGACAAGCATATTTCGAATAGGAATGGGGGAGCAGATACACTGTTAAAGAGCTAGAACCTAATGTATTGCTAGAACGTTTTGCCAAGGCCCGTTTAACAAAACAAAACATAATAAAATGAAAAAAAATTATTGCATGAGGTACAGAAGTATCCGTACTACTTACACCATAAATTTGATAGAAATTGGACCACTTTCTAAACCGTGGGGTGAGTTTAAAAACCTGGAATAGTAATCTTTTACCCAAAGTGTAATGGTATTTAGAAAAATAATGATCGGGGAAAGAATTTTCAATGATCATACATTGATCAAAGAAACTGTAGTATCATTGAAAATTCCTTCCCCATTGGTATTTCAAGTTTAACTCATGTTTTTAATTTTTAACGCTTTAAGCTTGTATTTGAAGTCCTGTCTTACACGGCCCAACAAAGGATCAGAAACTGCATTTTCATCGCACCCCTGTCGAAAAATCCTCGCTTAATAATACAAAGAGAATAAATACCCACGCATTGAGAGAAGATGCAACAACAACGCAAAAGAATGCATCGGATATTACCGCATCGATATCCCCGCCGATCATAATTGGCTGAGCCGCTTCTTTCCTCCCCCCCCCATCGATCCCCGGGGGCATAAATATTTATGGGCGGCGGAGAAGAGATTTCGCTAATGGAATGTTGCGAGCGCCTATTAATAAACATCACATAATTCTAATGGAATCATCCGCAAAAAGGGGTGTCAATTCGCGACTTCGTTTTTCCCTTTTCGTTTAATTTTATACGACGCCGCTCGGTGTGCTTATGGTCTCTGATTCCAGAGATATTTACGCTTTTTAAAAGATTTCTTTCTTCTCTCTTTTCTGTTGTTCTTGTGAAGGAGGGGAGGAGTTGCAAGTATGAGTTTTTTGTCTTTCGCGTAGTGAAGGGGTGAGTAGAAAATAATGAAATTTACTATAAAAATAGTAGCTATTAAGGATGGCTAATAAGGAATTTTATACTAATGATAAACATCGCTGTGCTAAGATTCTGAGAAAGACTACACTCGGTTGCATTGCAACTTAACTTGAGCCTGTAAAAATATGCTGAGATCAACCAAAGAAAGTAGTTTCCCGTGCGGTGTCGGAATTTTGAGTGAAATTGAGAGATTCAATTTTAAGATATGATTTTTTTTAAATCTTTTAAATCAATTTTTAAATATTCGTATATTAAGCGTATTTTCATCCTGATTTGCAAAATGTTGAGTATTATTATTTTTTCAAGTGGCGCAGCGCGTAGTAGTACATTTGTTCGAATAAAACTCTCCAGCCAATAAAAGGTCACAAAGCCCTTCAAGCTTTCTGTTTACAAAGATTTTCTTCCGCACGGCCATTACGACAGGCTCAACTTAAGTTGCAATCGAGTATATACTTCACAGCAACGTTTCCTGAACCCATTACGTCACTACGCGGAAAGAGAAAGTGAGTAAACACAAAGCCTGTTGGGTTGATAGGAGGAATTTCGATACGTGAATTGTGATAAAAAGACACTATATATACATCGGTTTAACGAAATCTTTTTTTTTTTAAATTGACGTTCTTTTGTTTCACTCGAAATTCAGACACCGCGATGGGAACTACTTTGTTTGTTAGTGGTGTATAGCAGTGCTCCCCTACCTTTTTACCACCACGGACCGGTCAACGTTTATAATTTTACCGCGGCCCGCTGAGGGGGGCATTGATTGTTTACATTCTAGATGATTTTGATTTATTAATTTTAATTTAATTGTATTTAAACATGCTTTCAAAATAAAATACAGTTACACCAAAACATAAATATAAAGTGATTAAAAAGTGATAAATTAAAGCTTATTTGGAGTATAAACCTAGGAATTTAGATTAATTTTCAATGAAATGGTCGGCCCGCGGCCCGGTACCATTTATCCACGGACCGGCACCGGTCCGCGGACCGGGGGTTGGGGACCACTGGTGTATAGTATAGGTTCAACTTAAGTTGCTGTCTAGTATAGTGTCAAGAAGGATGAGGTATATGTTGCCACAACAAAGTTACTTCTGGTGGAAGACGGAAATGTGTAACATTGAGTTGGATGACATACTTCCTTCTTCCACTGCTAATGAACACTAGCAAGTTTTTAAGTTTGTTGATAAGTTATTCTTTTAAGATAATAAGAAGCCTTTTTCCTTTTTTGGATCAAGGAATAAAAGAACCTCTCTTAGCGGAAAATATATTATAACTTTTTAGTTGGATATTGGAATAAAAATTAAAAACAAATTATTTTAACCCTTTATCCTACTGCATTATGAATTTCTTCAAATTTTTCGTGCAAATATTTTTTGAATCACTAAATTGAAAATTAAGGGATGGAAGTAAATAAAATACTCCTCTTTGGGAAATTTAATCCTCTAGAGCTAATTAATTAAATTGATACTCTTAAGTACCGTCACTACACTGGAGGGCTAAGTTATAGAGTACAGACAGCAATTTCAGAGCTAAAAACAGTAGATTAAAGAAGCATCTATTTATCTCACGGTTCCTTTCTAAAGAGAGGTTTCCATTGCACCTGAAATATCTAGTTGAAGGTCCCTGTACCATTTTTTTTCGCGCCTAAGACCGCGGATCCTCCGCAAAGTGGATAATCTGGCCGCGGATAATCGAGAGTTAACTGCGGACGCTTATGGCCGATGAATGGGACGCTAATCCGGCCCAGATGCGCTCCCTCCCGCTGCCATCGGGAGGATTATAGGGCCGCCGGACCCGCTGCCACACCCCCTAGTCCGGGACAGCTATAGTGTTTGTGATATTCAAAAAACATATAGTCAACCCGGTTTTTGTGCGATTTTTTATGTGTCCCACCTTTTTTGATGCGGTACTATATGAAAATTGGAGCAGAACAAAAATCTTGTGCATCTGGCTACCGAGACATATACAAGGGTATGGGGAAACAACAGTAGTTACCAACCACGAGGTAACTTAAAAAAGTCTACGGTCCGTATAGAAACGGTTTTCAATTCAGCTATATATGAAAATACCTTTGCTACGGGTCTACGTGATACCTTTTTATGCGGTCATTATCCCACAGCATAGGACAAATTTTATTTTTATTTGTTTTGCGAAAAATAGTTTTTTATTGCTTCTCGTGAAGTTTAGTGCGATTTTTATGCGATTTCTCTCATACGGTCCCTATCCACCACACAAAAACAGGTTTGAGTATATATTTTTTTAGGTTTTCTTCAAAAAAATGAATTTGAACAGAATTTTCATCTGGAAAGTCTCAAATTCAGATGTTCATCAAATGTCAGTGTATCTTGGGGTATCCACTGAATCGATTCAGGTGTTTCTATGAAGAATTTCTTAGAAGGTTTCTATAAAAGTTTAGGTTACATCCCATCTTCGAAGCTTATAGGCAACAATATAACCTTTTCAGTTCTAGATCTCCGGAGATTTCCTATAATTCCTATGGAAAATTTGAGGCAGACAGGACTTAGAGGATCCGATATTTCACCAGTGGCGGATCCAGGGGGTCGGCACTCTGGAAAGCCCTCCCCCTCTTAGAGACCCAAAAAGGTTCTCAAAATGAGCAAAAACCCAACTCTTACAGGTCAAATTTCAAAATTTTTTCTGGGGGAGGCCCCCCATTAGTATCAAAAGCAGTGGCGGATCCAGGGGGTGGCACTCTGGAAAGTGCCCCCCCTTGGAAACCCCAAAAGGTTCTCAAAATGAGTAAAAAACCCAACTTTTACAGGCAGTGATAATTTTAACGCCTCTGAGAGCGTATTTCACGCATTGAAAATAGGAAATACGCTTTTAAAAACTAGCCAGGCGTATTTTCACACTTTGAATTTTGGTTTTGCTTAAAAAAATGCATGGCACCCCATCGAAATCAAAAAAAATTTCTACCCAAATTTGTAATAATAAATAAATATTTCATTTAGAATGTTTAATGTAAAATAAATTATTTTATTTATAATTTTTAATATTTTCTACTTTTATTAACAGATGCTATAATTGTTAAAAACCAAAATAGCATTCTTATTTTTTTCTATTTCAGTTTGTCCATTAAAAAAAGGTTTTATAAGAAATGTGTCTCTTTATGTATAGTTTATGCTATTTCCGTATTTCACTCCTCATAAATGAATTTCACGCCTCAAGGAGTATTTTTACTCCTCCAAAAATATCCTAAGAATAACACTGTTTACAGGTCTAATTTCAAAAATTTTTCTGGAGGAGGACCCCCATACCCCCCATTAGTACCAAAAGGGGGTATTCAGTGTTTATTTTTAGGAAATCCCCGAAGTTTTGAGATTTTGGGTCAAAAAGTGAAGGTAATAGTGCTGAAAAGTGCCCCCCTTGAATCAAAACGTTTCTAAAAATGAGTTAAAACCATACTTTTACACTTCAAATTTCAATTTTTTCTGGGGGATAACCCCCATACCCCCAATGGTACCACAAGAGGATCTTGTCAGTAAAAGTGCCCCCCCCCTTGAAGCCGTGCTGGATCCGCGCCTGTATTCCACTGAAAAAAAAATCTTAAGAAATCTTTTGAGCACGATAACTCTCAGTTTTCCCAATCGCTGATATAACCGGGTGGCAAAAACTCCTTCCGTAGTTCGGTAGTTAAAGAATGTATCCCTCTTGTTAGCCGTGAAGTTTAATTTACCCTCTCTCAAGAATCCTCCCTCAATAACATCCAGTCGATATAGAAAGAGGGCCATTTTTCCTCGCCAATTCGAATCCTCCCCCTTTCATAAATCGCCTGCTACATCCATTCGCGTAAGATATTCCTCGCCAATTCTCGCGCCCCGTGATTAGGGCAGGATAAATCTGAGCCATTTTTGCGCGCCTTAATTCTATGTAAGATGTCCCTCTATTAGCCATTCCGCGGAGCCCGGGAGGAGAGAGAGGCAATATCCCGGGATTTGCATAGGAGGAGGATATGAACGAATAGGGAAGGGAAGTGCACAGGCGACGCATCGAACCGAAATCCAACCGCATCGAGATCAGTGGCAGTGAATGAAAACGTTTAAGATGTGGTCACATGCCACCACCCAGAGAGAAACTTTTGAAGTCGTATAACGTCGTGGCTTATTGTTATGGTTTTAGTTTAGGGTGCCATTCTCTTCCTTAGAATCTTAAGTTTACTTTATTAAAAGAAAATTTAGGACGGTATTTAAATGGTGCTTAGATACGAACCGTGAAACAGCTTTGCACATTGTGAATGTACTGATATTAGTAAAAACTAAATTATAATCTGTTCATTTTGAACTGGCGCTTGAAAATATTTCCTTCCCCACCACCGATCGGTAACCATAGCAACTATCCTCGTCAAAGTGACGAAGAAGGCTTACTATTGGCTGTTCGAAGAGCGTTACTATGGTTACGCTTCTAGCGTGGGGGAAAGCACCATTTCTCAAGCGCCAATTCTAAATGAATAGGGTATAATCTAGTCATACCTATTATTTTGTTGTTTAAAATTATTTTGGAATATCATCTATCAGTAATAAGATAAAAAAAAACCACGTAACGAATTTTTTTCCACTCAATTTTCCGGGGGGATGATAATTCATAAACTCAATAAACGTTTTGTGCAAAATCTACGAGAATATCTTTTGGATTTGTACTTTTCTTCAGAGTTTTTGTTTTTTTAGTCGAAGTTTTTCTCCTAGCCGTATTGCTATGGGAATTCATACTTAGTAACCTTAAGCTGTTAGCTAATTCAGACATTTACACCCCTTGTTTTCTCCACCATGTTTTATACCATACGCTAAAAAAAAAATTCAGCACTTTACACAAGACGCGGTGGGAGGAAAGTCCCTCTCCGTGACCCTCCAAGTCTAGGTGGGGTGTCCCTCCACGGTGTAACATCTGTCCATGTATGGAAGCCATTTCTACCAACCACTTTTTGTGTCAAGTGTGATATTTTTTTTACAGCGTATAGTCCGTCTGACTGCAACTTCTTAGAGGAGTTATGAATCGTAAATATGGATTTCAAGGACGGCAAATAGGCTGTCGAGCCCTGTTTGAGTTAACCGTCCTGTTACCAAATAAATAATTTTCTTACAACATAACCCTAATGAAAACGATAAAACCACCAAAGTAGTATATTATTGAACAGACCTTTATTCAGAACGATACAAAGAACGATCTTAATAAAAAAAAATGTTTTTAATTTTTGTTCGTAGAGAGCGTAACATCGTGTGAGAGCTTTTGTGGTGGAAAGAAAAGACAAGAAAAACACCACGATATCAGGCTTAAGTTAGAATAGCCCAGTAAATTTAGGGTTTTTTAGCGCACTAATTAATAACTCGCTGAAAATTTCAGAATAAGTTCTCTATGAGGTCTATAACCAAACCTCAAAAGTCCCCTAAGTTCCCGCGCCGGCTTCATTCGAAAATGGCGATCAAAGATGGCCGCCAAGCAATGCAGTCTTTCATTCATAACTCAGGAAAAAATCAATATTTTTTAATGCTGTAAAAGGTTATATACTCAGAAAAAGACCCTTTATAAGTTTCAATAAATTTTGTTCCATAAAAAACTTGTAAATTTGGAATACCTAGAGTTAAATGACATCAATGTGAAAATTTGCGCGTTTTTTCACCTGTTTTTCCTTATAACTGTAACCGTATAAAAATCCCTTAATCTAATTAGAGTGTTTTTAAAAGTACTATAAACCAGGATTATTTAGTAAAAAAAAATTTTGAAAATCCGTTGAAAATTGACTGAGATATTCCATTTTAAATGGAGGCATGTTCAGTAATGATGACTATGAAATATTATAACTAACGTTAATAGTGTCCTTGGTCTCTTTTGACAGATTTCTTTTTAATAGGCTCAAGCTTTTGCGAAAACAACTAAAATTAAGGTATTCTATTTTACTTTAACCCGGGAAGGACTAGCGGGACCGTATGGTACCGGCAAACAGCACTAGGAAAAAACGGCTTTTTTCTACCAAAATACTTTTATTTTTTCATTCTGACGGTAGATGTCACTACTACATGGACCAAACTTTAGTAAACAGCAATTTAATAACAAATTATTTAAATAAATTCTTGCTTAATGGCTTAATGAAAAACGTGTTTTTTAAGACAGGCGAAAAAAGGCTCGTCTGAAAATGTAAGTGCAATTTATTCATACCTAAAATTAGTGAATGGATTAAATAATCGTGAATTATTATTTATAATTGTATTATGCAATAATAGCCCAAATTTGGAATAGATTGAATAATTTTAAGGTAGAAAATTTTGGTATAGAAATCTTGCGGTACCATATGGTACCGCTAGGCTCTTACGCTACCAAATAGTTCTAATATTTTAAAGTAGTGTATTTTTTATTTTAAACGTTTTATATGCTGTGAAATTAATTAATTTTTAAGGTAAAACCTATATAATAATTTTTTATGCTAAAAACTTATTGAATTTATAGAGTATTTCCCATAATTTTAATTTTTAAGGCCAATAACTCTAAATTTAATAAGAAAAATTTCATATTATAAGTGATTGATTGGAATATCCATCTATACAATGGTAGTATTTCATGCAAATCATCAATATTATGTTCATAGTCTTCAACTAAACTATAGACGCAAAATACAAAATATGGTTTATGAAATTTTTAAAGCCTAAAACTTATGTTTTTTAACAAAATTCCTAATTTTAACACTCATTATGAGGGGAAAATTGGAAAAACTATCAATTCCGTATCAAATCAGCTTACCTCGCAGTATAGAAAGTTTGTTTATCACCTTTGGACTAGTGTGTACAAAATTTAGTTCTAGAAATAAATTTGATAATAGGATTTTAAGAGCAAAATATAACTACTAATTGGTATAATGAGAGTAATATAAACTATTTAATAATTAATTTGTCAATCATCATTGCCTAAATTGAAATTTTTCTTGTTGTTTTAGTTAAAAATGGTAAATAAAGTGATAAAAGTGTGATAAATTTATTATTTTGACTTTGAAATCTCAAACTTATAAGAATATGTATGGTGCACAAAATGGTAGTGTAAGAGCCTAGCGGTACCATATGGTACCACCCTATTCTGACTAAAATAATAAAAATTTTTTTGAAAAAAGGGTTTTAGGCTACTTCAAGACATATCATAAGCATACAGTAAAGAGGAAAATTTAATTTGAGAAAAAAAATTAATTCAGTCTTTCCCGGGTTAAGAAAATTATTTAAGAAGTTTTTAAGAAAGGGATGTTCTGGAATAAATATATTAAATTAGTACATAAAAAAATATTTATCCAAAATTGTATTTATTTATTACTAAAAATGTATTTAGAAATAAAAATTCTATAAAGTAAGAAACTTTAATCGTTTTCCTCATCAATTTTATCATATTCAGTAGATGTAGGTCCTGATTTTTCAGATTTCTCCTAAGCAAGATCTCCTAAGAAACTATGATAGAAACATTGGAACCCTGTGTTAAACCTCCAGATATATATGTTCATTTATAATAGAAGGAGGATACCTTTTGCATGCATTAATTTGGAATGAGGGTGACACAGAGATATATGCCTTAAGTATGTACGTTTTTTTCAAAAACGTTTCTCTCCATGCGATGCTATTGTTTTTGATGGGTACAGTTCCGTACGATCAACCAAAAATGTGGAAAGGGAAAGAAGGGCCATGACCAGAATGTCTGCCACAGTAGCTTTTGAATGAAAACTTGGTTGCTACGGCCAAACTATCTAATTCTTTGTCAAACTCTAAAAAAATCCTGACTTATAAGAATGGTTATAAGTTACTTTCAAGCTGAGGGCATAACTGCCTTGCAAGCGTAGGATGACGTCGATAGTATTATCTGTTCTACTGCAATTGAAGCTAGTCAAGATACGAACAAACAAGTTATAGTGGTTGGGAGCGATACAGACTTATTAATTAATCTAACAGTGCGATGTTCTCAAAGGAAATCGCTGTTTTTTTGCGACCCCAAACAACCAAAAGAGGACTAAAGTGTTTCGACAAAGCTAAAACTCAAGAAACTCTGGGCCCAATGAAAGATACAATTATTTTCATACATGCAGCTACTGGATGTGACACGACCTCAGCAATTTTCAGGAAGGGTAAATTATCTGCTTTCAAGATAATAAGGAAGAATCCTCATCTGCATTCCTTAGTTTCACAATTTAATATTCCTAGTAGTTCTTCCCCCAACTAGTGCAGCAAATTCTCAACATTCACTTCGAGTTTACCTACAGGTTTTGTAGTGGTTAGGAAACAACCTAAACCCAACTGATTGGTGTCGGTTCTTAAAGGATGGCAAGTTACACCCGGTTCCCTCTACTCTTCCTGCAGCTCCTGATGCACTTTTACAGCTAGTTTCATGTGACTGTAAAGTTAGTACTGATAAAGAATGTAATGTGAAATGTCCATGCAAAAAAGCTGACCTTCAATGTACAAAATTTTTCAGCTCTTGCTTAGGAGAAATCTGTGAAAAATCAGGACCTACATCTACTGAATATGATTAAATTGATGAGGAAAACGATTAGTTTCTTACTTTATAGAATTTTTATTTCTAAATACATTTTTAGTAATAAATAAATACAATTTTGGATAAATCTTTTTTGTTATGTAGGTACTAATTTAATATATTTATTCCAGAACATCCCTTTCTTAAAAAGCTTCTTAAATAATTTTCTTAAAGTAAAATAGAATACCTTAATTTTAGTTGTTTTTGCAAAAGCTTGAGCCTATTAAAAAGAAATCTGTCAAAAGAGACCAAGGACACTATTAACGTTAGTTATAATATTTCATAGTCATCATTACTGAACATGCCTCCATTTAAAATGGAATATCTCAGTCAATTTTCAACGGATTTTCAAAATTTTTTTTACAAAATAATCCTGGTTTATAGTACTTTTAAAAACACTCTAAATAAATTAAGGGATTTTTATACGGTTACAGTTATAAGGAAAAACAGGTGAAAAAACGCGCAAATTTTCACATTGATGTCATTTAACTCTCTGTTTTCCAAATTTACAAGTTCTTTTATGGAAAAAAATTTATCGAAACTTATAAAGGGTCTTTTTCTGAGGATATAACCTTTTACAGCATTAAAAAATATTGATTTTTTCCTTAGTTATGAATGAAAGACTGCACTGCTTGGCGGCCATCTTTGATCGCCATTTTCGAATGAAGCCGGCTCGGGAACTTTGGGGACTTTTGAGGTTTGGTTATAGACGTCATAGAGAACTTATTCTGAAATTTTCAGCGAGTTATAAATTAGTGAGCTAAACACCCCTTTTTATGCCTTAATTTACTGGGCTAGAAGTCTTTAGAGTGCTAGATTATTGCTAAACTAAATACTCCTTTATTGGAAATCCGTTGGCCGAATTTTGTAAGCCATCTCATATTTATTAGTTGCAGCTCCAGTTTGAAAGAATTTCTCTCTCGTCGTTATATTTTGTATAATGCAAAATTATATGGTCGACGTCTTATAAGGTTTCACCTATGAGGCAGTCACAGTGAAATATTATAAGCTTAAATTGACAGCCATAAAGAAGTGCTACTGACTTCAACGCAAAATCCCGGAAAACTATTAAAATAACGAACCTTTTATCCAGAATCTCAAAGGGAATTTTTCAGAAATCCGGAAAATTTATATATACAGGTTGTTTAATAAAGGTGTTTCATAACTTCTAGGAGTGGTAGAACACACTTAGACGACTCAGAATCACCTAGGAATGGGGGGTCGCAAATGCACCCCAAACGAGCTAGAGGTTTTTATAAGCGAGCATGGGAGGTTGTATTATCCACAGTAGAAATTAGCGCATAACCTTTTTTAATTGGATTAAAACCAGCAAAATCGTTCGATCGCGGCATTTGTTACATAAAAACCGATTTAGGTTTTTTAGAATAAATACCAAAATCGATAGTTTTGATTTGATCGTAAAAGGTTACTTGTCAATTGACACAGGGAATTTTACAACTTCCGCTGATAAAACCCCTAGGTCGTCAGGGGTCGTTGGGGTTTAAAGCTATGAAACACTTATCTGAAACACCCTGTATGATACGATTTGGGTACGTTGACAACATAATATCATCGCTTGGTGTGTCCCATGGTCCGCCTGCGCGCTTGTTGTGTCTACGCATATGAGAGGCAGCGGAGGAGGAAGAGAGATGCATAATTCGGGGGGGGGGCGAAAGGAATAACGCAATTTTCGGCATGAATATCCAGCGGATAAGAAATGGAAAAACTCCGTAAGCCCGTTTTGATGAAATTCTTTTTCCAGATGGCGGTGCTGTAATTGAAAGGAGAGAGAGAAATGGAAATGCTCCCTTCTTCCTCTGCGAGTTTATTCCGAACGATGCGGATGAGCTGTCAAGAGGAGAGAGGCGAGCCCTTTTATTAAAATTTAATTCGCTCCTCCTCGAAAGAAGAGAAAAAAGCGCTTTTTCATCGTTAATTGTTTCTCCTCGGCACAATTATCGGGGAAAAGATTTGTGCTCTGGTTTCTTATGGGGAGCTCTCAGGAATTCATTCTCTCTTTTTAATCGAATGTTTCGCATCCCATGAATTCCATTCTCGGGCGCCCGTTTCTTTATAGGAGCTGTTTTATTGGTTCGATATTCATCCATTTCTACTGTTCGTTTTACTGTTCGAACACGTTCGAACTGTTTTATTAATGTAATTATAGTTTTGCTCTAAAGAAAAACATAATGTTATCAAACTTTGTTTTAGGAAGTCATAAAATTTCATTTCCCGCCTAAACAAGTTAAGTTTCAAAATCCGCCTCCCCAGAGAGAAAATATTTCTAAAATCACTTTTTTACATGCTTTTAACCTGACTGGGTGCCTGTAAACTGTTACAGAATTTTGATCAATGGCTTTTCGGATCACAAATATTGCCTTTTCCTACGGGTACTAAGGCTTTTTAACCAACTTTTTGCCGAGATGTGCATATACACATGATTTTAATTTTAAAAGGTTATAAAAAATATCCACGGTTTTGAATGACTTAATATTTCATTTAGGTATTCCTGATACAAAGGATTTTTTTAATTACAAATCCCCCCCAATTTTTTTTTCTTAAAATTACCGATAGGGGTCGCTGTACCTTTGTCAAATTCCCTTTAGACTAAACAGAACAGGCAATATTTTATTGAAACATACTATTTTTATTTTTATTTCCAGGGTTATGAGGAAAGCAGCTCCCCCTATCAGTATTAGTTTTAAGTCCCCCTATTATTTTAAAATATGGTCTACTTTTTAATCCTTTTCTTCAGGAATATTCAGTTGAAATATCAAGTCATTTATCATTATGATTAGTTTAACATTATAATATCCCAATTTTTGTATAGTATTATTCAAATAGAAAGTTTAATAAATCCTGGTCAAGTTCTCTTAAATACAAAATACATATACAAATCAAGTCGACCATCTACAGGTGTAAGCCCAACAAGGTTGGTCCAGTCTTTTTAACCCAAACTACCAGAATCCCAGTATCTGTCAATTTTCCTCTTGAACTCGTTTACCCTACTTGAATTTACAATTGTTTCAGGCAACGCATTCTATCTATCCACTACCCTATTAAAAATAATGCTTTCTACAATCCGTTTTAAATTTTACTCTATTCAATTTGAAATTGTGACCCCTTGTTCTATTATCCGTATTGAAATCTAGTCCCTCTGTGTCCCCTTGCTTTACCATTTTAAAAAGTTGAATCATATCCCCTCTAATCCTTTTTTCTCTAGAGTGAACATATTTAGCTTTCCTCATAACTTAAACTGGATATACCCTTGACCATTTATGTAGCCTTATGCTGAACCCTTTCAATTGAATCAATATCTTTTTTTAAGTATGGAGACCAAAACTGAACAGCTTACTCTAGATGAGGTCTCACCAAGCCTCTGTATCTTATATAAGCAAAATAATATCCTCGGACATTGAAGAAACTGATTTTTTAATGTATCCCAATATCTTATTAGCCTTTTTACTAGCAGCTGAACACTGATGAACCCATTTAAAGTCCTCATTAACTATCACCCGTAAATCTCTGATCATATTACCTTCTTTAACTTTGTCCCCTTGCAGATAAAATTCTGCCCTACCATTCCCCCGATCCATATTAAGTACCTGACATTTACTTATGTAAAAGGACAAACCCCATTTTTCTGCCCATTGTGATATTATATCGAGATCTCTTTGTAAATTCTGTGAATGCTCCTAAATATCTACCCTCCCCCAAATTTTTACATTAAGGACCACATCAAATTAAAGCTAACAAGTACAGTATTCCAATTCCAATTCCGCGCTACAGCCGGTTTCCGGCCAAGGCTGTCTCAGTCAGTCTGAACCATCTGACTCTGTCTCTTGCTAACACTCTCCATCTGTTAACACCAATATTCTTCATCCATTTTTCAACGTTGTCCAGCCATCGCGTGCAGGGTCTGCCTCTTCTTCTCGTACCCTCTGGTTTTAGAAAAGTTATCTTCTTTACTGGGCTATTGTCATCATATCTGAATACATGGCCAAGCCATCTTAGTTGTGAAACTTTTATTACTTTAATTAAATTTGGTTCTCTGTACTTTGCTTGTAGCTCCGAATTATAAAGGGTTCTCCAGACTCCATTTTCCCCTACCGCACCGAAAATTCTTCTCAATATTTTTCTCTCAAATCTCAACAAATTATCTTCATCCAGTTTTCTCATTGTCCAGCACTCACTACCATATAAAACTATAGGTCTGATCAGTGTTTTGTATAATTGTACTTTTGTTTCCTTGCTTATGAATTTAGATTTAAATTGGTTTCTCAGTCCATAGTAACTTCTATTAGCCATATTAATTCTACTCTTAATTTCAATTGTTAAGTCATTGGTGGCGTTTACAATGGTACCCAAATATTTAAATTGCTGGACATTTTCAAAGACATAATTATTTATTGTCAGTGGTCCGGGGTTCGAACAAGTACAGTAATATGTACTATTTATAACCGACCCGCAATACTTGGTATTATTGAATGAATCTAGTTTTTAAGGATTTTATCGATATTCTATTTGTGTGATGCCTTTAGAATTGGGGCAAACAAAGCTGGGGTTAAAAAATTGGGTTTAAACAAACCGCGGAGTAGATGAAATCTATATTTCCTATGGTCCGCAGACCACCGGTTGGGAACCACTGCGCTAGACTTAAAGTATCCGACTGGTTCAGGAGACGTTTTTTTAAATATTGCTTAAATAAATTTTTAAAGGTTGTTTTTTAATAGGATATGTTTCAAAACTAAAAATCGTTTTATTTAAGATTTGGCCTTAAGATAATAGAAAAACCATTCATCATGTGGACAACAAACTTAGAAAGTTATGTAGTAATCATACAAAATAGTATAAGACAAACACGTTTACCGTAACCCTACTGCTTGAAAATCCCATTCCTCACAAAACGCGTGTAAAGATATTTCAGGCTATACAATATGAGATAGCTTTTTGAAAACTAAAATTGGTGTAACTCTTTTACTGACTACTTGGATAAAAAGTAAGACATTTTTGGAAACCTTATTAAACTGGCTTTAAAAATGGATCTAAAAACATTTTAATTTTTTTACATAAAAACAACTATTTTAATCCAGTCGAATACCTTAAGATGAAATCTTTATAAATCCCAACTCACACAACTTCCTTCACTGTTTTTTCTATTTCTATTTCATTTTCAGTGTTTCTTACCTGCAAATAGGTTCAATATAATAAGGGATACCTTAAGCGCTTTTTGGAAAACTACTTCAAGAAAATTCAATTAAAAAAGTATCAGCTTCATTAAAATTTAACAAAAATTTATTAAGATGGTAGAGTACTCAACTGCCATAACTATTAACAAAGGCAAACATGTTATGAAATTAAGTAGTCTAGGGGAGAGTGGGGTAATAAGAAACACTAAAAATTCCACAAGATTCTCCTGTAAGTTTATGAAGCTGATTTTTTATAGAATGTTTGCATCATTAATAGCTTTTTTTGAAAAAATAATGAACTTCTTAAGTAAAAGGGGAAGGGTAGTTTTTTCTTGTTTCTTATTACCTAAAGCGACCATATCCTATTACCCCGTTTGGGGTAATAGGAAACAATTCAGTTATTTTGCTAAAACAATTAAAATCAAATGAAGGTATTAATACAATCTCTAAAGAGTATTTATAACCCCAGTAATTTTCAAAAATTTTCATTGAAAATCTTTCGATATATGCCTAGTTAAAAATTAGTCTTAAGTAAAGTACAAGTTGAAAGTTATAAGCAACGCTATATTTTTATACAAAATATTTGAAAATCATGACAAAATTAATCAAATGGTTTTTCTCTTATTTCATTTTGTAATAATAATTGGTTATTCTCTCCCAAAATCAACTCAATTTTTTTTGAAAGCTCAGTCTTTTAAGGGTGGTTTCACTTCCTCTGTATATAAACTCAGCGCTACCCCTTTTCTTCAAGTTTGAATGATACAGGAAGTTTTTGAAGACACCCACGAACCTACTCCACCCCCCTGCGTTTCAATATTGTTTTTCATTAATTTCACGGGAAATTAAATATAAAAAAACGACTTGATATTTTAATTTACTCACCATAACTTATATTAAAACGTAAAACTATATAAATTGTTGATCGAATTATTTATAAATTTTTCAACAAACTTTAAAGTGATGAGTAAAAGTTGTCTTTCAACCCACCTATTTCAGGAAAAATAAGTAGAAATAAAATTAATTGAATTTAAAGTTTTAATTTGATAAATGAAATAAGAACAATAAAATATTAATATAATAAAAAGAAAAATGCGCTAAATTAATTTTCATGCGTAAAACGCTAGTGTTTCTTATTACCCCATAATTTCGATTAAATGGGGTAATAAGGAACAGGGCACTTTTAAGAATGATCCACAACCCTAAATTGAAGAACAAAAGGTGAATTATACAGCCCGTTTAACCTCCTTAATAATAGAAAAAGAAGAGAAATTGAAATAGTTGGAAAAGCATGACTTTAGGTGGATGATTTTGATGCTAACCTGATTATTTCAAACGGGAATTTATCACTGAAATAATCATTCTAAAACGATAAATTTTTTATGGGATATAGAGTATGTCTTGAATATATTCTGCGATTTTTTTCAGATTTTTATGCCCACACACAAAGCTGCAAATTAAATGTTTCTTATCCCCCAAATTTCTTAATACCCCTCTCCCTTTGTGAACTACTTTGAAAAATAGTTTTTAACTACTTGTTTCAACTACTCTCAAAACTACTGGTTGTAACTAGAATTTCCCAGACTAGTTAGTACTAAGTAATTAACGGTGTCGTGTTGTGAGCGGACGTGTTGTGAGCGGACACTTAAAAATCGTGTTGTGAGCGGACATTGATAAAAAATCGAGATCGAAAATCCAGATCGAATCGATAAGTTATGCTATTTGTATTCAAATTGGCTATATATTTTAATGCTCTCTTTGTGAGATTTGCGTGTTTTGTGTGACATTAAATAGTACCGAGCCCCCTTTTTACTGAATCGTCACTGTCTCTGATTACACCCAAAACGAGTTTGGTTATAATTAGGGCAGGGGGGTTTGGGGGGGCGGCAGCCCCCCCAACCACCATAAACTTTTTACAGTTCTTTTGATGTTGGAATTCGAAAATTTAATATCTAGTTTAGTGATTATTTTATTGAGTTTTTTTAAGGTGCCGAATGAAAATGCTTGAATTGTTTCCAAATTTTTGCTTTTCTCAAAGTCGTAAGAGAAGGCAAGTTATGCTATTTGTGTTCATATTGGCTATTTTAATGCTATTTTTGTGTGATTTGCGTGTTTTGTGTAACATTACATTTTGTGTAACATTAAGAGTACCGCGCCCCCTTTTTTAATCGTCACTGTTACTGATTACACCCAAAACGAGTTTGGTTATAGTTAGGGCAGGGGGGTTTGGGGGGGCGGCAGCCCCCCCAACTATAATAAACATTTTACAGTTCTTTTGATTTGAAAATAGTATAGTGTTGCATAGTTGAGTTGAAAATAGCATTCATGATTTGAAAATAGCATATAAAATCGCTGACCGATTCGATCTCGATTTTCAATCTCGATTTTTTATCAATGTCCGCTCACAACACGATTTCTATATGTCCGCTCACAACACGTCCGCTCACAACACGGCACCTAATTAACTATTCTTTAACCACTATTTGCCGATCACTATTGATCACTAATTAAAGGTTTGAGGCATAATGAAGATCGCTTGTTCTGCCGTTTCTGGTTTGTCGCCGCGGCCTTTTCCAATTTCGCATCTCGCTGATCCAGGGTTTGGTTCGGGATTTCCCGACCCCGAGGCCCTAAACCCTTCCTCCCCACTTTTTATTCGAAGCGCCTCGCGGAGATTTGTTTAGCATTCCATTGAGGCGTCTCTCTCTTTTTTCTTCTGTCCCTGCTGCACGAGTGCACATCTATCTGCACGAACTGCGGATTTCCCCCGCATTCAACTGGTATGTTGTGGAGAAACGGATTCTCTGAGGTATCGAATACGAGCGTTTGAGGGCAAATCTCAAAGCCAGTTTTATCTAAATGCACCCACTGAGCTATATATAATATCCTGGAGAGCTAACTCAGCATGCCAAAATTAACACTATGTCATTACACCAAAGTGGCAAAGACCATTGCTTGGATTTCAACATAATCCAACTTAACCCGTTTATTTATTTGATGAAAAGAGCTGTAGAACGATATATTTACAAAATTTGTTTTGAAAAACGATGAAAAAACAACAGAGTTAAATAAATATTAGAGTTTTTTTTGTAAGGAACTACCTTGTTAAGCACTTGTGTTTTGCCACTTTTAGCGAGGAATCACTCACAAAAAACTGCCCCCGATTTTCATAATGTCAAAGTATAGGAAAATTGCACTTGCACTCCAGCTTTTTGTATAGCTCAGTTAATGCATCAAAACGTAAGTACAAGGAAGAGATAATGAGATGTTAGATATGTCGTGTCGGTATAATTCAGTAACATCACATCCAATTGTAAAACGACGATATCTAGAATAGAGAGTTTGTCGTTCAATCCTTCTTATAACTTCTCTCGTTACTCTTTTTCCATCTTCTAATCTAAACTATTCAGTCTCCTTGTATTCCGAAATTGGGTTTAAATCAGGGAAAAACAAGTGGGTTCTTATAAAAATATACCAGTTACCCCATTAAACTCAATAGGTGAATTCAACTAAATCACTTCCTTTTCATACAAAATAATTTTTGATTACTTTGTGTTTTGTTCATGGTTAGGGTGACGGTGGCTGCAGTAAAACTGAATAACCGGAGTAGTTTTAGCTGAACTTTTGCAGTAAAACTGAATTATAGAAAAGTATGTGGGGGAATCCAGTGGGGTTACCTAAAGCCCTGAATGGAGCGAGCACTCCTCGCTCAAGTAGCGACAATCGTCCGCCATTTTGGGGGTCACCGCAACTCGAAATCGAAAGCGGCACGGAGGTACCGGGGAAAAGGATGTCGCTACTTGAGCGAGTAGTGCTACAAAACTTTAGGATTACAAAGAAAAATTTGTATTTAAGAATAAGTTTGTTCAGTTAACCTTTTACCTGCCGATGTTCCCAAATGGGAACATCATTTTAAGGAATTTTTCCACCACTTATTTTTTTATGCAGGGATTTGATACTTGGTAGAAAGAATTTCAAAGGTATGAAGTTATTTTACATGCAAAAGTTTTTCACGTGCAATTTAATCCTTTTTGTAGAATTTACATCAAAATTAGAGTTTTTTGGCTCTTCCAAAAGTTGCACAAGTTTCAACTTGTGAAAAATTTAAATAAATTTAGTTTTAAATAATTTTGCTATGTTTAGGTAACTTAAGTACACATCTTCCCATTTGGCTTGACAGAATAGCTTCATGTTTTAATTTTGGAGAGTAATTACCAATACAACGTATATGTTCCCAAATAGGAACATCGGCGTTTGGGGTATAGTATTTGAGGGGATTTTTATAACATGCAAAAGTTGAAATTATTTTCTATTTTCTTTAATTTTTTGAACTTTCTTGTCTCAAAGGATCTAAACAGGTTAAGAATTATGTTTTAAATTTAAAAAAATGTAATTTTTATTTTTTCACCTGATTTATGGAGAAATAAATTCTAAATCTTTATAGCAAATTCTTAGACTTGTATATATTTCTAACTCCCCGATTGATTAATTTTCAGTAATTATCAATAGGGGTTATGCAAATAGCATATTTGGAGTGCTTCTGAGGATTTGCGTATATATTTTTGTTGAAGTACTTTTTTTACATAAAAATTTTAGGAATAAAATTGAAGAATTTTGAAAATAAGTTAAAGTGCGTACATCTAAAAACACTCTTCTAACGTAAGTTGGATGTAAAATATATGTGGTTCAGTTCGGAATCTTCCATGAGAAACACAGCTTTAATAAATCAATGGAGATAATTATGATTATCAATTTTGAAAGCTAATTAGATTTGATTGCAATTAGTGGATTTTATGCTATATATCTGTATAGAACCGTAATTAAAACTAATTTTTCTCTCAGAAACGGAACTGTTTAGCTTTGAAGAGCATGGGAACACTCTTTTGTATTTTTTACATCAAAATATTACCCATAGTGCAAGAAAAATTTACGGAAAAGCTTCGCGTACGTAATAAACATGTCAATTTTTTCTTGTGAAAATTTATAAAATGTTACTCAATCGTTCAAGTATGGATCATAAAAATGAAAAAACCGTCCACAGTCATAAAAATGTTCATAATTATTGAGTAGAAACATATTTCAATCATTTTATTTGAATTAATTGTAAAATATGTCCCTTTTGGAAATCCCCCTAAAAACTTCACCCCAAACGCCAATGTTCCCAAATGGGAACATCCTCAAAATCATACTTAGGATTTTTTTCCCCTAAAAAATGACTAGAATGGTTTTAGTAATGATGAAACTAGCCATTTAAGCCAAAAATCAGAACCTTTAATTCGAAATTTGAATTGCGGCGTTTAAAAAGTTAAATTAGGAAAATTGAAATAGAGGAAAATTGACAGTTACTGGGATTCCGGTAGTTTGGGTTAAAAAGACTGGACCAACCTTGTGGGCCTGTAGTTGGTCAACTTGATTTGTATTTGTATTTATTTGTATTAAATCTTATCATGTTTGACAAATAGGGAATGTCTATCCCAACACAGACCAGGAATTGGGATTTATAGTCATCAAAATTCAAATAGGGGAGATTGTGGATGAATGGGATAATTTTCACATTTTTTTCTAATTTAATGCAAAATTCCTTTATAGAGGTTATATTTTGCTGCCATCCTACAGTGAATTTTTTTAAAAATTGTGCATAAAACCAACTTTATAGAAATTATGGTTTAACCGTAACACATTTAGGATGAAAGTTGCAAGTATTTGCACATTTAGTTTAAAACCATTTAATTACATCCCCTTATCAAAAAGTTTTAAAAATGAGTTGGATAAAGAAAGCTACAGGTGGAAAGTTTTGAAACTAGAAAATGAATTGATGATGGAACTGTTCCATTCCTTACCCATACAGCGTAAAATAAAAAAAATTGTTTTTAAACAAAATCTTGTTAAATTTTCTGCCAGAAAATCCCTGTAATTTGAGCTGGGAAATTTCTGTATGCCATAGCAGGATACAATGCTTAGAGAAAGAAAATATATCTGATAAAATATCTTGTAATCGGATTAATTGTAGCTTTTATTAAATCAGATACAGGTCGATAGATACGTCAGATATATACCGCTAAAAGTAATGTTGAATCAATTTAATTTTTTTTTCAGATAAGTTCTTTGATATCGAATACTCCAAGGTAAAAATCTTGAAGAAAGCAAAATAAATACTCATGTATTGAATAGGAGTGATCAGAGTATAGTCAAAGAAGAACAACCTCGATGTTGTAGTTCTAAATTCCTAAACGCTTCAAATGTTTTCAACTCCTTTTTCTTATTGAGAGTATCGACAATGTTTTAGTGCTTAAAGTGAACCATGATACTAGTAGCGTAACTTATTCGAACAATTTTCCCACAAAATGGTTTTTTATTACAAGCATCCAAAACTTGTTGCAGAAAAGCCTTTCTTCCAGTGAAATACTCATATAAGAAAACGCCGGGACGGAAAAGAAACGGAAGATGATAGAAAAAAGGCCCCTGAGTAGTAAATAAGGGCAGTGGGAAAAAAAGAGGGAAGAGGGCGGCGCTTAATTAGAGAGCAGCTGGGCTCGGATTTGTGCGGCGCGGGGCAATTAATTCCCGGGATTAAGGGGATGCGGGGCGGCGCAAAAAGAGAGCCCTAATCCCGCCCTTTATGAGGTGTCGCGGACGATTCAATTGCGCCGTTTCGATCCTCCTCGAATGGAGATATTGACTTATACACGAGGGGGAAACTTGAAATTTCTATGGAAGAGAGTTTAGTTTATCCATTAATAGATCACTAATTTATTGTGAAAAAACATTTATTTAGTTTAAAGCGTTTCTGAATAATTAGAAGTGATGCTGCTTTTTTATAAATGATTATTAAATTGATGGTTCTATTCAATTCAACGCTAAATGCAGTCATGGTCTTTTGGACACCCAAAAGTGGAAATATCGCCAGATAATTTCAAACACTTAGATTCAAATGTTTAGTTAGATCAATAATTGTTTAGTTTACCAATAAAAATAAGAAAAATGTGTCGATATTTAAAATATGGCTGTCAAAAGAGCATCGCGATATTTAGCGGGAACGTTAACGGAATTGAACCAAGAGAGAAAGAGAGAGATAGGAAGAGAGAAAGAGAGAGATAGGAAGAGAGAAAGAGAGAGATAGGAAGAGAGAAAGAGAGAGATAGGAAGAGAGAAAGAGAGAGATAGGAAGAGAGAAAGAGAGAGATAGGAAGAGAGAAAGAGAGAGATAGGAAGAGAGAAAGAGAGAGATAGGAAGAGAGAAAGAGAGAGATAGGAAGAGAGAAAGAGAGAGATAGGAAGAGAGAAAGAGAGAGATAGGAAGAGAGAAATAGAGAGATAGGAAGAGAGAAACGGATAGATAGGAAGAGAGAGATAGGAAGAGAGTGAGAGAGATAGAGAGAGTCAGTCATATGTAGGAAAAACACTCTGCAAATTAGGTAATACAAATAATAGAATGATAGATTGCACAAGAAATCAATCCAAGATTTTAGTTTCTAAGAAGGTCAATGAAGGATAATAGCTTTCCATTTTCCGTTCCTTTTTATGCCATTCCATTTATTTTCTATGTCAGCTTCATAATTTGAGAAGATTCAAAATGAAGTTTTTAGATCCACATTGTAACAGAATAAATCTCCAGATACTTTTTCGCTTTCAGGTGATGATGCTCTATTTTGAATTTTGGAGCCATTTCTTCTGCTTCAGACAGCAAGCTTCATCCCTCTTTTGAAGTTTATTAAATTTGAAATTTAAATTTTAACTCAAGGGTTATGTATTCAGATTAGGCGTAGCACCTCTTATCCATCAACCTCACTCCCATCTTCATCCTTTCTATTCTGACTGCAGAAACCATTTTTACTTTCCTCAACTCGCGTTTTAGTGTGTAACGTATATTAGAGAATTCATATGAATTCATATTAATTTTCACAACACAGTGCGGTTTTTTAAAAAACAAAAACATATAAATGCTGCCTTAAATCCTAAAATTCTAGGATACATGTCGAAGTTAGTATGTTTCTCTTTGTGCATTGTAATGCTATTTCCTGTTCATTTGAAACTAAACAGAAAAAGAAAAATATTGTTCTAGGTCTTTATCTTTACACTCTTGTCTTGCAAAAAGTATCTTTGATTTTGAAATGTTCAATACGTTGCACATCGTTTTCTGAATTCTTTAATTTCCTTATCTTGAGAATGCATAGACTATCTTCCTTTTTCTTAACATTGTAGAGGTATACAAACAAATCCTAAGGGATAAAAGGGGATAAATACGAAATGCTAGAAATAAAAAACCTCAGCTTCACTATAAATGTTTTAAATATCCTCGGTAATGGTACCTTACCTAGCCAATTTAATTGTGTTTATGAACATTAGCTTCCATGTTTGTAAACAATTAAATTTATTTTTCCATGCCAAAAATAAGATTTTTGTTTTACTTCTATAATAATTTACTAAAAATAATTTCAATAAAGTTAAAAATTTTGCTGTTGAAAATGTTTATATTGCTTCTAGAAGGGAAGAATGGGGATACATAAGCAGAGGCGGTACTTGTAGTAGGGGGAATTAAGCTCAAAAATGGGCCTAAGTGGGAACAAATTGCAACAAAAGGTTTCTTGGCGGATTTCGGTTCTACTAGATGTACTTAATGGGAAAACGAAAGTTTACCAAAATCGGATGACCGGAAGTGGGTTTTTTTCAAGATGGCCGCCAAAAACCTAGAAAATCAAGAAATCCTAAAATTTTTGGGTTTAAAACGTAAATAAACGTTCTTTAATGTATGATTTGAGTAGAATAGGTATGGTACTGGGTAAACAGAATGATATGAAACTAATTTGCGAAATCTGGCAACAAGGAAAGGTTTTTTATTCAAGATGGCGGACGGTACTTTCAAATAAAAGGGAGGTGATGATTCTGAATTTTTATTAAATATATTTTTGCAGATTTTTATGAGATATAATATCAAACTTATTATTATTTCAATAATTTTTGATTATAATTAATGTAATAATGCTCAGGAAACAACTTACAATTAGATGACCAAAAGGTACTGCAAGTTTTCTAGGCAAACCCTGATTGAATGTACTATGGTTAAATATATGTAATTAGTTACATTCTACTTTTTTATAATTTTCACAGAAGTTCACAGCTCGGACACCTTTTATGAATGAATAAAAATTATAGCCTCACTAGAATAGAGAGATATGCACTAGATATTTTACAAATTTACGCAAAAGTGTGAAATTTTTCACCCTTTTCAGCAAACCCATTTCTAAGAAACGTAAGTGGTGTTCAGGCAAAAGAGGAAGTAAATGTTTATGATATTAAGTCAATGGGAAAAAATATTGTCCAAAAAATTATTGGAAAAGATGTGTTCACATTTGCTTTCAAAAGAACCGACAAGTGTAGACGTTTAGCTCTTTTTCTGCTATTTCAGTGGCACCCGAAAGAACGATTGATCCGAGATCGCTTTTTCAACGATTCCTTATAGTGTGAAAAACTGGACAATTAAATCTACAAGAAGTCCTAAGATATGAGCTAAGTGCATATCCAACTTTACTCTTTGAATATTTGCACATTTTAAGAAAAGCTAATAAAAGGGAGCTAGCCCATGCTATCGAAGAACTTTACTGTAGCAAACACTTAAATATAACTGTCCCAAGAACAGAAGCATATGTTCTGGATGGGGGTTACTTATTACGCAAGCTGAAATGACAAAGGGGTGACACATTTAAAAAAAAAACTGAACAATATGTGGAATATACAATTAAATATTATGGATTTGCAACTGTGGTATTTGATGGGTACGAAAAAGAAGCTTCTATTCTACCATTTTACCAGATATCTTGTAAAATGGTAGATAGAATAAGATGAAAAAATTTTTGCCTCCTCTTATGGGTATTGTATTTAATAGAAGCTTCTTTTTTTTCGTACCCATCAAATACCACAGTTGCAAATCAATAATATTTATCCCGTATTTATTTGAAAGCAGGAGGAATTTCTTTCTGTTGGATACAATAAAATTCTTCTGAAAAAATTTATCTCCGAAGAAATGTTGACTATAGGGTGCAAAGTTCATATATCAGAAGGTGATGCTGATGAAGATATTGCAAAGGCTGCAATCAAACGTGCCCAGAAGTGTTCCACAACTCAAATAGGAAATAATACAGACCTTCTTGGTCTTTAACTGTTACACTGATGCAAATATTAAACCTTTGTACATACGATGGAATATAAAAAAGACACTCCCAAAACTATATCACATCAATTATATAAAATCTGTGATTGGGAACGATTTAGCGAAATAACTTGTTTTCATTCATGCATTTACGGGTTGTGATACTACTTCTCGTATTTATGGTGTGGGCAAAAATCCTTGTTTGAAAAATACAATAAAAGCAACCAAATCCTTCAAACATGTGCCAATGAATTCACTTTTCAACATAAGACACCGAAAGAAATTGAGAGTCTTAGCAATCGGGCTATGGTATCAATTTTTGGAGGGAGCGAATTAAAATCTCTAACAGACATGCGTTACGAGACACTATCGAAAAAGATTTTGTCATCAAAATCATTTGTGCACTCCAAACACCTTCCACCTACCGAGTCGGCCAATAAATTTCACAGTCTTAGAATTTACTATCAAATCATGGTTTGGATGTACTATATGTCTGAAAATATGAATCCTGAGACATGGGGTTGGAAGACGGGTGAAAATGAACTTTTACCGGTCATTTTGATTTGGTTGTGCTCCTGAAAGTTTACTACACATTTTTCACCGCAACTGCAAAACTGGTTGCATAAGTAATCGTTGCTGTTGTAAAAAAGTGGCCTTCCATGCACTCTGTTTGTGGAACTTGTCAAGCAAAAAATTGTGAAAACCCTATATCAGATTATTTGGAGGACAGCGATTATGACTAAGTTGTAACTTATTTCTTTAAATATTTTGGAATTTAGCCTTTTTTAACTTATATTTAAAAATATAGGAATTTATAGCTTATATTAGTATATTTATTTCTACATAATAAGATGTAAACACAATAAAATATTTAATGAAGTTCTTTTTGTTGTAGTTTGACAAGCGTTTCATTTAAAAGTTCTTTAACACCTTAATATTCAGTTTTTTATTCATGAACAAAAGCTGTCCGAGCTGTGAACTTCTGTGGAAATTATAAAAAAGTAGAATGTAACTAATTACATATATTTAACCATAGTACATTCAATCAGTGTTTGCCTAGAAAACTTGCAGTACCTTTTGGTCATCTAATTGTAAGTTGTTTCCTGAGAATTATTACATTAATTATAATAAAAAATTATTGAAATAATAATAAGTTTGATATTATATCTCATAAAAATCTGCAAAAATATATTTAATAAAAATTCAGAATCATCACCTCCCTTTTATTTGAAAGTACCGTCCGCCATCTTGAATAAAAAACCTTTCCTTGTTGCCAGATTTCGCAAATTAGTTTCATATCATTCTGTTTACCCAGTACCATACCTATTCTACTCAAATCATACATTAAAGAACGTTTATTTACGTTTTAAACCCAAAAATTTTAGGATTTCTTGATTTTCTAGGTTTTTGGCGGCCATCTTGAAAAAAACCCACTTCCGGTCATCCGATTTTGGTAAACTTTCGTTTTCCCATTAAGTACATCTAGTAAATCCGCCAAAAAACCTTTTGTTGCAATTTGTTCCCACTTAAGTGCCAATTTCCCCCTACTATTGAGCCACACCTATTTTTTCGTTGCAATTCTGATGACACATGAACATATTTAGAGTTTTCTACATTTGATAACAAAATCACATACAAACCATTTTAAAGGATTACTAACGACCCTTATTTCTTTTTTTACGTTTCTAATGTAAATATTCAGAGGAGTGTTTTTTTTGTAATGAAAGTTTTGATTTAAAACAAATCACTAAATGCAAATTATGAAAACAATGTACTTTTAATAGGTTCATGCACTTATGCTATCCCTTAAAAGTAACTACTAATTTTTCGTCTTAAGAACATATTATATTTTAATTGTCGATATAGAGTCATTGCCGACCTGGGTTGCCGGATTTACCATGGGTCATCTTCCTCCTAGTTTAATTTCTTACTTTTGTTTCGTTTGCTTACATTTTTCCGAAACAGACTACATAGCAGTTTGTTTATTGGAGCTTGTTGGAGGGATTGCAAGACTTAAATCTCTGAGGATGAATGTGTTTAAACGATGAACAATCTTTAACAATGAAAAATGTGTAAAAAGAAGATGAAAGGATTTTTCAACATTCTAAACTTGAATTTTACACTCCATCGGGAAATGATGCGTGTATTTGATGGCAGAATATTTTAGAAGCCAAACAGAAAATGCATTTTATCAGGGAAAAAGAAAACTGCTGTGGTTGCTCTTGAGTTGACGCGTGTACTATATCTCGAAGAAATACACGAGGTACAAATATCTTGTCTGGCGTTTGCGGCGGAGATTTGAGCGTATTTGCCGTGGATTGTGTGCTCAGCAGTTAGTTAGATGCAACAGGAGAGAGAGTTATTAATGGGGCAATTACTTTCGGCGCAGAGGTGCTTTAAGTAGTCATTAACTATCCAGTCCCTTCCTTTGATCCCAGAGTAGGACGGCAGGCCTAAAGAATTACTTGTTAGTTACTAAGTGAAATTTTAAAAAGATACAAGCTTCCTAAGTAGAAAAATATCGTTTTGAATCAAAATTTTTTTCAACAAGTCATTGATCAACTTTAAATCTAGTCTTAGAAGTGATAAAATTACTATACATATTAGGGTTGTGATTCTGAGAATTCTTTTTAATATTCAAAACAGGGTTGGCCGGTTTAAACCATTTGGTTTAAACCATTGGTTTAAACCATGGTTTTTTTACCATGGTTTTTTTACCAAAAAAACCACTTGGTTTTTTTGTTTTTTTTAGAAATTATAAAATATTTTCAGGATTTTTTAAAGAAATTGTTATTAAGTATAATCTTTTGCACAAAATTAAAAGGTCCGATTTATAAAAAAATTGACATTTTAAGGTGATTAAAAATCAGAAATCTTTTAATTTAATGGTTTTAATTATTGAATTCTCTCTAAACTTAACCTTAAATGCTTAAGTTAAACTTATTATATTTTGCAAGAGATAGTTCATTTATTAATTTCCTTTAAAATGAAGCATTATTTCAAAGAATAACTAAACATACACACAAAAGTTATCTGTTTTTCACTGATAAAATATGGCTTGGATTTTAATTAATTAATAAAACCAATTTGTCTTATTTGTCAGTCATACAAACCAGTTGGTTTTTTTAGTAAATTAATAAAAACCGTTGATTTCTTTAATGATAAAAACTAAAAACCAGTTGGTTTGTTTATAAACAGATAAAAACCAGTTGGGTTTTTTTACTAAATTAATAAAAACCGTTTATTTCCTTAATCGGATTAATTATCTCAATCATTTATCCAATTTCAATTAACATTAGTTGCTTACATTTCCCTTTTATTTATTAAAAAAGTTAAATTTTCTCTTTCTAAAGAAATTTCTTAAGTTCATAAATAATCCATATAATTAATTTGATTATTTTAACATTTAATAATTAATCAAATTAATTATCTTTATCAATTATTCAATTTCAATTAACATTAGTTGTTTACATTTCACTTATACTTCTCATTTAAAAAATAAAATTTTCTCTTTCTAAAGAAATTTCTTAAGTTCATAAATTAATCCATATATAATTAAGATAAATAATTTGATTATTTCAACCATTTATCCAAGATAAATTAACACTGATTTTTATTCACTACAATAATATTAGATATTCAAATTGGAATATTTTAGAAGCAAAAATTATTTTTAAAACAAATTAATTTAATTTTAATTAATTAATTGAAATATACAAATCATTTATCAATTATAAACAACCCCTGAAATAAATGTCTCATTTACAACTCAATTTCAAACATCAATGCTAAAATAACTGATTCTGATAAAAAAAATTCTTAAAAAACTTGGTTTAAACCAAAAAAACCTGGTTTAAACCAAAAAAACCAAATAAACCCGGTTTTTTTGGTTTTTTTAAAAAAACCCGGTTTTTTGCCAACCCTGATTCAAAAGCCTGATGTTAAATTCAATGAACTTTTATCCATAGGTTAATTTTATTGTATTATTTTCTTTTTGTATCGAGAAAAAACGCACCCAACATCCCTTCACTTTCTCTTATAGCAATCAACCTACTCAATCATACATAATTTAACTGGATTGCCCTCAGGCCTTAAAATATGCCTTTGCAAAAACTGGATACAGGAACCATCAGGCCATTGATGAGCCTCCATCCAATATGGTGGCTGAGTGGGCTGCTAAGCTGATGGGAGAGCTTCAAAACATCAGTATAATTTATAAACAACAAGTTTATAAATTAATAATCTACATACTTAACCCCTTTTTATGATTTAATCTATGTTCTATTGCTCTTCACATAAAATTTTTTAAACTGACTTTTAATGCTTCAGCCTTATACGAAAATCTTATTAAGTGTGCATGTGCAAGCTTCTTTTAGTTATTTCAAAAATAAAAGCTATTTTTGAGAGTTATGAAACAATGCTCATCATTTGACACGACAGGCTTTTAAATCTGAAAAAATCAACCCTAATCTATCTGTTACCGTTAATGTGCATAATTTGGTAATGTGCAGACTATACTTTGTTCATTTAGACTTGGCGCTTGAAAATATTTCCTTCCCCCATCACCGATCGGTAACCATAGCAACTATCCTCGTCAAAGTGACGAAGAAGGCTTACTATTGGCTGCTCGAAGAGCGTAACTATGGTTACGCTTGTAGTGTGGGGGAAAACTCTATTTCTCAACCGCCAATTTTAAATGAATAGAGTATAACTAAGGTAAAATACAAGGTAAAGTACGAAATATTTCATACTTTACCTTGGTATTCCGCACATAACAAAATTATACACATTGACTCTCACGGTAACATATATCTTATGCCAAACTACCAAATACTTTCTTGGCGTTAGCTGTGCTCGTTAATTAAGCTAGTCAAAAAAATCTTCCTAAACCCTACGGTAGATTTAAAAAAATTCACTCAGCATATATTGTGTACAAGTATGCAGATAGTTTGTATTCAACTTCCGAAAAAATCAAGATAATTTCTAGGGACATGCTTCGAAAGGCAATATTCTGTATATTTATTTGGTTCAGATACAAAAATAAATAAATAATGAAAATGCATGTTGATTTGGAAATAAGAAAAAGCTTCTGTATCTCCAATCCCAAAAAGATCCAGCTTATATAAACTAAATTAAAATAAAAAACAACAACCAAAATTCTTTATCAAGTCGGTAATTTTTAAAAATTCATTTCTTCAACAATATAAAACGGAAACTATTCATACATAAATCGATTCATATTTACTTCTCTTCCATCCCTATAGGCATGGAAGAGAAATAAAAAGCTTAACCTTTGATGAAATACAATGACGTCTTGAGGTTAGTTTTTCTATAATGAATTTAAATTAACCAGTTTTGAACAAAACAAACGCGAAAAGTGTTTTAAATTCCCGCATCGCCTAAAACTTCCCAAATGAAGTTCGCCGCACCGAGAGAGGAGGGAATTATTCTCCGAGCAAAGACAACCCCGATTTTTGGGTCCCAGTTAATTTGTTTCGGGATAAAATAAATGTCAGGCGGGCTCTTCCAATTTCGAAAGTCGTCTGCACCGATAAGCCGCTCTTTCGGAATGAATGATCTAATTATTCGGAAGGAATCCTCGGAGAAGCCGATTCCAATTACAACCGCAAAACATCATCGATTACGCTCGTTCGTCATCCTGTCCTCCTCCCGAGCACTTCATTAAGGGGAAAGAAAACTCGACTTTATCAAAGGCTGTCATTCATGAATAAATACCTTATTTTGGGACTGTCTAGTTGGTTCGATTCGTGTAATTAGAACTGAAGAAACGATTTCGAACTATATGGTGAAAACTCATACAGTTTTTCCCCAACCGCTGGTCCGTGATAGCATTGGAAGTGGTCCGGGGTAAGACCCACATAAAAATGCTTCCTATAGACTGGGTGATTAAAATTGGCGGTTCGTCACCATGACAACGCAATGGAATGCAATGGAAAATGACTAGTAGCGAGGCGCCTGTTTTATTTACACAGACTATACATATTTATAAAGTGTTTCAAAAGTCCTTTTCACGGATTTTATTTGGGGTCACAGAAGTAAGGTCTACCCATGGGTAAGTGACCCTGGAGAATCCTTAAAGATGGCTTACAGTGGACCTAGCTGCGAAATAAAAAGTTAAAAAAATAATTAAAAACTAAAGAAAGTAGAGCAAAAACCTTAGAGATAGTATTGTTGTCACCGTTATGGATAACTCACTGAAAAAAAAATTTCACGAAAATTGTGAACATTCGTAGAGATTAGCATGTGAAATGGCACTTTTCAGACATCAAAAAAGTTCATTTAACTAAAAAAAACCCCACAAGACTACATAACAATATTAAAAAAAATTGAAAATTTGGGAACTTTTTCTTTTATGAGGCCTAAAAAAGTGAAATTTCCTCATGCTCTAATATCTATCTCCGCGATTATTCAAGATATTTTCATGAAATTTTTTTCAGTGTACATAATTCATAACGGTTACAACAGTACACTGAAGGAGGTTTTTGCTCCATCTCCTTTAGTCTAAATTATTTTTTAACTCTTTTTCGACGATAGGGCGCTGTAAGTAATCTCAATGGATTCTCCAGGGTCATTTACCTAGGGGTAGACTTTACTTCCGTGACCCAGGAGAAGTTAATTCTAAATAAAAGCCGTGAAATGGAGTTTTGAAACACCTCTGCACATTTCATAGAGCGGGTTGAACGAGATGGGTGTGAATAATTTCTGATGCTGATGACTAACGAAAACTATCAGTTGTTGAATTGGTGGGAATGGCAGTCCACTTACTTAACTGTTACGAATACTTTTTTTTGCTTGTCTTTAAGGTTCAAGTTTAATCTTGAGCTTAACCCATTAGCGCCCCCCAGTGATCTATTTCTAGATCGCTAAATATAGAGTCATAAATGCTCTCTTAAATTCACCCAACACTAACGAAACTGCACATATGGCAAGAGAAAACATCCCTCAATCCTAATACCCTGTGTTTTTTGCGTTTGCTTCATTTATTTTCAGTGGCGGCTCGATGGTAAAATTATAAGGGGTGCTGCTCCGGCGGTACCAAGTTAGCAACGTATTTTAAACGATAGCCAAATAATATTTCACAAAAACGTGAAAAGATGGGAACAATATCAAATTTCGATTTCACACTTAATAAGCATTCAAAAACCGTCACTTACCTAGATTTAGCTGATTATTACGAATATGACGAATCAAAGATGAAGTCTATTTCATTTAGTATCTCAAAAGCAAATGAAACTAAAAACAACATTTTGAATTCATACTGTTCATTGTAAAAATAAATAAAAACTTAGCTACAAAAAATTAAACATAAATCTTTATTGACTTGCCGAAACATCAGAAAAGATTTTGTTCTCTCTGTTGAAAGAAAAAAAGAAGCCATAAATAAAAAAATTAAAACAGCGTTGGAGTGAGAAACGCTAAAAAGCCAATGTGATTTATTAGTAGTAGAAATCGTTTATTTTTCTTCTTCCCTCAGTTTGTGGTTTTTCACAGCTCTCTCAAGAGAAAAAGCTATCATTCTTTTGGTCGGGGCTGCTTTTCAGCAGCCCTTTTTCTCCTAACAGTTTCGCATGCTAAATTCTTGATATTTTGATTTGATATGTTAGAGCTAGTGTTTTATACCACGATTGGTATATCGGCGGGAGCTGACCGACCCGGAAAGAAATCTGTTGTCGAGACGGCATAGCAGAGAATTATTAATTGAAAAAGGATTATAAAGGACAAAGATTAAAGGGGGAAATAGAAAATTTTTTAAATATTGTAAAGAAAATAAAAATTGGAATTTCGGGAAATTTTAGTTGGGGTGCTGCAGCCCCGCAGCCCCTATGGACGAGCCGCCACTGTTTATTTTGTAATAGGGATGGGCTTAAGTTCGAGTTTTCTACTTTGATCGAAAATAATTTGGGCGTTAATGGGTTAAACATATCTTTTTGGGATTGCGGAGATAGTTTATACATTAGGAAACGTTATTAAATAAATTAATTAATTATATAAATTAATAAATAAATACCTAGGGGTGAGATAATTAAATTGCGTTGGAATATCATATTTGCTTTCTCAGCCTATTTAATATGCCGACACCGTATGAGAGAAACTATTGAATTGAGAAAAATAGGGAAAGATAGAAGAGGGCACAAAAATGAAGAATGAACATTTTCCAAACCGTTCTCTGAGTGGGTCGATGCTACGTCGTGAAACGTCAAATACTCCGCGCATTGAGGTCCACTTAACAATCGCATTCGGAGAATTGGATTTGATAAACAGCCCCCGATGGGGATGCTTTCGCCAAGAGCGGTCGCCAACAGAGTCGATGAGGGATGTCAGGCGTTCCATCAACCCCCCCCCTCAGCCCGTTCGAGAGGATTCCGTCGGGGCATCTCTATCCCATCGATCCGTTTTAAATACCCAGAACAAATAACGAAACTGAAGGAATGAAAAATTGGTGTCTTACAATGTTACAGAAAAGGATGGACTTGGAAGGATGTCCTTTAGCAATAATAGGACCTTAGAGATGGAATGCTGCGATGTATAGCTTTTAAGCCTAATATCTTAGTGCAAAAAGGAATGTTAACTCTTCCCTTCCCTTATTATTTATTATGGACCCTTCCATTATTATTTTTTAATATTCATCTGTAATCAACAGTCCGTTTACTATTTCCTTAATAACCTTAGCTTAGATCTCAAATATTCAAAGAAGGCTCACTCTTGTCCTTGAGATTGATAACTCAAGCAGTATTTATACTTTAACATTTAAGCTTACAATCCTATTTGAAGTTAAGTATAGTGTTTCAGAATAACTAAAAAACTAAATTCACACACTACCATAATTTTAAATATAGAGGCTAAGTATAATTGATACCTGGCTTCTGATGGAGCTTCCCTGGCTACATTCATGTTTGACCCTGCATATTACGAATTTCACCCAGTTTCTTCATTTCACCTGAGCAGCTAGATAACTCCTCGATGAAACGAAAAAAAAAGTCCTCCTTTTTTCTCTCCGTGGAGCGCATCCTCGGGCTTTGTTTTATCGCTTTAATAAAGCGTCTCCTCCGCACCACCTGCCGCGAGAGACGGAAGAGACAAAAGTGTCGCGCGCGAATTCAAAAAATTTACGAGACGCCGGTGACGGCTCGTAAAAGTTTACGGGCAAGGTGGGTATTAAAACTAATAAAGGCGACTCATCACCGGCCCGCTTTTGATTTGATGACCTCGCGCCTCTTTACGAGCTCTAGCTCTATTAAAAGAGCTCTCCTCACGCCCACTCGTGCATCTGCTCTTCGAACGGGGATTTCCTGTTTCCAGATTTCGTTCTGCATCTTACTCCCACCCCAGAGATCATCAGCTCCCCTTAAAGATTTCATCACCACAGCGTAAATTCATACGGAGTGCAGAAATTTAAAACTATATAGCATTATTACATGCTTCGAAAATCGAAACAATCTTTGAAGAACACACTGGATTCACAATCGCAAAGTGATCAGTATGTATTCCCAATAAGGAAGTTGCATGCGTCAGATTTTCAAAAACAAACAAGTGTTCCGTATGGTTTTTTGTATGGTAAAATGAAATATCTAGTCAGTTTTTCAAAAAAATGTACAGGTAATTAAATATTTTAATTTAAAAGTCGAGAAAAAAAACACGTGACTGAAAACGTTTATTGTTTAAACTATAAGATGACGTCAACAATAATACCATCAACTCCATTGCTTTACAACAATGTTTAGTACAGTCGAGTCCGCTTAATGTGATCGCAATTGTCCGAGACTAAACTGATAACATTATCCGATCGATAACAATAAACGATCTCATATCAAAAAACAGCCAACAGTGTTACTAGATTGTTTGCTTTAAAATCAAAATCATGTAATCGTAATAAATGTATTCAAAACACTATTTTTAAACTAGGAAAAATTTTAAGGGGGAAATATAAGAGTAGTTCAATTAATAAAAGTAAAATAATCGCTTACTTTGTATTTTATTTGTATAGAAAGGTCTCTTTTTTTTCCACTCCATTATATCCTTCCACTCCAATAACCCACTTTGATTAAACACAAGGTAAAATTTAAATCTCTTATCATACATCTGCAAAGCGCCGATTTTGGTGGTTTCTTGAACCAATCACAAGCATGGATTCGGACCCCCCCATAATCGTTTTCTTTCAATATATTATGCGGAATGTTTTTTTATCTTATTCATACTGAGTTTCAGAAAAAAGAAGCGCCAAATGCTCTCATGGGGCAGATGTTTACTTGTAAAAATTGACCTTCAGAATGAAACTGAACGGTCGTTTTAAATGGAATATGGACAAATTTTGATAATATTAAGCGGAGTGATGATTCATAGTTGATCACATTAAACGATGTATTTTACATTAAATTAAATAGGAATGATCGGGACCTGTTGATTTCGATAACATTATCCGATTGATAACATTATCCGTGATCACATTAAGCGGATTCGACTGTATAAGATGACGTCCCATCCAAACTCTTGGCGTTTTCGCGCGCTTTTAAAAAGGGGATTTTTGTTAATTTTTTTGGCAATCAAAAAATTTCTCGATCGGCCTCAAATTTTGGGTAGTTGCTTATTTTTGCAAGAGGAATCGATTAAAAAATTAAAAAAATCATGCAACTTCCTCATTCAGAGAAGCCAGAGTGGATCACTTAGTCTGAAATTGGAACCTTCATGGACCACCCTTTGTAGCTTAAGATTATCTTTACAAAATTGCGAGAGGAAAGTTTATTATCCCCAATCAAGCATGGAAATTCATGTAAAGTTTGGAAATTTGACTATATTTTAAGAAAAATTCAATTACATCTAAAAAAAACTGGTAGTTTTTGTTGTATTATATGTAAATCTTCGCTACCTAGAAAATTGGGCAGTTTTTTTTTCAGAACTCTTAATTTCCCTTTAAATATTTATAGTAGAAAAACGTATTGTCAACAATTTACCCAGTCAGCATGTAACCTTACGAGAACATTTAATTTGAATTGGTATAGGCTTTAAAAATGAACGTTTGCCTCAAAAACCTCAGAACTGTTATTGCATCAAGGTTACTTTTGCAAATATAACTAACGTAACCTTACAATACTGTTCACATATTCTTCTCACAACAACTATCAGCGCCATCTAACGAGTATATCGTTAACTAAATGTTGAGTGTGCTCCTATTGGCGCGAATGACTTACTGACGCATGCGCAATACTGGAAAAAGGCTGCGAAAATCACTCAATCACTGAGTTCAAAGCTATGAGCTACGAGGACATCAGAACATGGGAAAAATGAGCGGCGTTTTAAGTGAGTAATAATTGTTAACATTTTATTCATTTTCAATTATTTACTTACACCATGTCGTAATGCTGTGTGCTTTTTTTCTAGCGTTTCGTTCGATGCATGATGGGCATTGATTTGTTTACGTTATCTATCTTTGTTGTTCTAAAAATTCCTTTTCAGCAAGAGTGTTCGTTTTCAACCGACATTTTGACTGAAATATTCCTCTTTTTATTTTAAAGTTTATTTTTTTTTCAGCTTTAGAACACATATGATCCCGATTTGATATGTTTTGTATGATTATCAGACGTTCTTTCTCTGCATTATTCCGGTATATGTTCTAGTTATGTGTTTAGGCCTTGTTTTATATGTTTTCGGTTGTTAGAATTCCTTTTCAGCAAATGTTTCAATTTTGGAAGCAAAATTCATTTATTATTTATTTATTTTAATCTATGTATACCATCTCTTTCAGATTCAGTTCTGATATTGAAGGCTGTGATTTCGACCTGATAATGAAAACTGGAATATCTAAGGTATGTTTCAACGATATTCGTACCTTTCTAACTTTTAAAATTACCGCTTTAATTCTTCATGCTTAAAGACACTCCTTTCTCTTTTCCCATCGCAACGGTTCGCTTTTTGCAACACGCGCATTCATGAATATTTCTGAATCGTAATTATTGGATTGCTGCGGCCGTTAGATTATAATTCTGTCAACATTCCCATGCTTTTCTTCTCTCTGTCGCCGGCCGAGACATAACTTTTCCATTCCAACGTAATCTTACTATTGCCAAATATTTAAAATTAAGTAGAGATAACTTCACCATTCGGTAACCTCTCTTGCCTTTTCTTTAATTAGCGCTTGGCTAATTGTGGTTTTATGGCGATCGCCATCCTTGATTATGTTGTGGTATTTAACCTGCTGCACATCATTTTTTTAGACACTCTCCGCTCTCTCCCATTTTTCCCCAAAACCTTTGCTGCTCTGCTCGCCGAAAAGACCCACGCGGGTCAGCCGAGGAATCCAATGTGAGGTGCTCGCGCGGTACTGTCCGCGACCTCATCCTGTCAAACATATGCAATAGTCATCAGTATCTTCTCATCCCATTCCGCTTCAGATCAGATATCCCTACAAATACGTCCTGCGACAGTGTCACAATATAGTCATCAGTATCTTCTCATCCCATTCCGCTTCATTCAGATATCCCCAAAAATACGTTCAGCGACAGTGTCACAAAATTTCCAGTGCTTGTGCCAATTCTTCATTGCGACTACATTTCTACATATATCTTCTTCATCGTTATTGTGTCGTTCTCGTGATTTCTTTCTACATGTGTGTCATCTGCAGTGCATCGTTATTGTGTCATTCTCGCGATTTCTTTCTACATGTGCAGGCCCGTAGCTACGGGGGGGCCAGGGGGGGCTGAGCCCCCCCTAGAAGCTTCATTTGCCCCCCTAGAAAATTTTCACAAATTCTATCCCCAAGCACAGCCATGGGGGCAGGGAGGGGCAGCTGCCCCCTTCTTTATTTCCTTCTAGCTAAGTTAAAACCCAGTTTTTTAGGGTCAACTTTTCAAAATTTTTCTGGGGGAGGGCCCCCATACCCCCCATTTGTATTTAAATCTTTATTATTCACATTGTTTAAAAATAACAAGTTCATCAAAATCAAAATTCTACTTAAAAACATATGTCCGAATTTTGGTCTACAAGTATTAAAAGCAGTTTAAAACCATGTTTTTAGGGTGAAGTTTCCAAAAATTTTCTGGGGGAGGACCCCCAGACCCCCCTTGATAATTTTATCACCACATTATTACAAAAGAAACTGTTCTTATATTTATATAGAAACAGATCACGCGAATGAATGAAGTTGTCTTCGACGAAAATACAACGCCAAAATGTATAACCACATTAAATCTATTAAATATGCATTGGAGGGGATGACTAATATTTTTAGGCCCCTACCGAAATAAACTTCTATATACTCTAGCACTGACTGAAAGGGGGGTTAGGTTGACACCTTTTATAAAATTATGTCTATTTAAAGATTAACAAGGAGGAGTGATCCAACTCGATTTTCGAGTTTTCCTTTTCAATTCTGGGGCTTACATGTGGAACAGTTTCTTCTATACTTTGACCCAAATAAGGATCTAAAAATGGGTTAAACCTACATTAAGCTTCAAATTTCTAAAATTTAAAAAAGGAAAACTTAAGAAAACAAAAAAGGTAAAACTAGAAAAATTTAGGACCCAACTCCTCCTGAAACAAAAGTCTTGTAACAGCTCCTTAGGCCTGAGGGTCTTACGGGTTTTGTCCCCAAACAGTTGAACTTACGCCTATGATACCTCCTGAAAACTAAAAACCCACTTGCCCCCCTGAAAAAGTGGGCGCCCCACCAAAAGGAATTTCCTGGCTACGGGCCTGTACATGTGTCATCTGCAGTGCATCGTTATTGTGTCGTTATCGCGATTTCTTTCTACATGTGTGTCATCTGCAGTGCCTTCTACAAAATAAATGAAACTAATTCTTAGTGTGTGTATGGCCTTTTTCTCCATCATCTACGTCAACAAATTCTTCGATTTGGGTGCATTCATCGATTTCATCTGCAGGTATTTTTTGACTAAGAGTTTTTAATTATAGAATATAACTATTTTTAATATTTAGTATGAGATTGTACTTTGGATGACCCCACTACTTACGATCATTTCATTTCTTATTTTTATCGGCCACAACATTAACTATAACTAGTGCAATTTTGTCTTTATTCTCCGGCACCATTAACTTAACTATTTCCCTCTTCTTCAAATTTAATTAGTAATTTAACTTACCATTTGAATAATAATTTTGTATTACCTTATTTTGTTAAGCATCATTAATTTTTACCATAATAAGTATATAATTTTAGTATTTAATAATAAGCATAAAACAGTATAACCACACCATCCTAATGGTGAATGACCAATTATACTATCAGTTACTAAAATTTTTATCTTTTCTATGTATCTATTTTTGCCCAATTATGAAATCAATATTAGCTTAAGAAATTGTGACTGATTTCTAAAAAAAAACCTACGCCTCATTTTGGTGTCAGTTAAATTAATTTTACTAACAGTATTATTTATACTTATTTCTTTAAAATAATAATTAGTAATAAAAATAAAATCAAATAAGCAACTAACTGACAGTCATGGTGCATATAGAGAATAGAGCTATTCACTGTAGTTATGTAAAAGAAAATAATAGTTTGGAAAACAAGACTAACTATAAAAGCAAGCTTACGATAAAAATCATTCACATGGTTGTATTTTAAAATATTGATGTACCAGATAAAAAAATTAAAATATTTTAATTCTTATTCAGTTTATCACAATTATTGATTCCAAACTCTGCTATTTACCCCTTTTCGTCATAAGGATTTTTGTTGGTAGTAAAATTTGTTCTTGAAATATCTCAGTTTTACATATTTAGCAAAATTTAAAAAAAAATTGTAATGCAAATAATCTTGTAAACCATTGTAAAGCACACAACTAATTTTTTATTTAAATTGTCAGTTAAACATTTTTATTTATATCAATGTTTTTCTTATGAAAAATCAAGTGATTTAAACCAAACAACCCTGTTTGGTATATTTTAGGATCTAATAATGGGGGGATGATATTAATAATTAAATCTCTATGGTTGTCAGACATGCGGCTGGTAGACTTATCAAGACTGTGCCTTTTTTATCATCTATTTTACAAAAGTGTAAAAAAAACTTCATCGTTCGTAGGTACCTCAGTGTTTTTCACGACATGGAAATTTTAATAGCTACTTATTTAGGTTTAATTAAGTAAATAATAATCTTTGTACCTGTGGTCAAGACAATGAAACTGTAGAACACATTATATTTTATATTTATTGTATAATTTATATTTTAGCAAAAAAAAGTTTTAAAAGGATTTGAGAAATTTCGGTTTTTCTTGTGTACTGCTTACCTGTTTTGCCATTGTTTAAAGCAGTGGTTCCCAACAGGTGGTCCGCGGACCACTGGTGGTCCGTGAGGCCCATAGAGGTGGTCCGTGAGAAGATTGTGTCCGTAGAAGAAATGTGTGGAAAATTTTAAAAAATAGTTTTCCTATTCACACATTCCAGGAAATAGTAAAAACACCACAGATACAAAAACATAAGTAAAAAATCATGCGTCTCATAAATAAAAAAAATGTTATGTTCACTTTCTCTCCTTTGAATCATTTGTTCATTTCTATTATTTTGCACAGTTTTATTCAACAGTGGTTTATTACAGAGTAGAAACGAAATGTGAAGATGTGGAAAATTATTGCATCAGATTAATTAAAACTGAGAGGCGTCGGGGTGGGGTTTATAAAGAATCGAATGATCGGACTTATACTTGGTTTGATACGAAAGCGTGGAAGTGTTGAAAGATACTTCAAACTGGGATGCTATGGTCAGACAGAGGGTCTTCGAGAAATCGTGGTATGAAAAGAGGAAATTTCTGAGATACACAGGTTTGTTCGAAGACATGAGAAAAATTTATTGCCGAAACACATAAATTATATTCTATTTTAATCGCTCCTTTGAAATAATTATCGACTTTTGACGCGGTTTCTTTCGGGAGAACATCAGCCTCGCCTATAGAATTTCCTTTGCCACAACTCACAGTCAGTGCATGGCCAGTTTTCTTTTTGTGATCAATAGAATTCCTGGTTATCTCATTCGTACCTCTGATTCGTACTGCAGTTTAATTTAAAGCTAAGTACTTTCATTCAAATTTAAATCTACTAATAATAAATTACTTAATTTTTGTTGGTTATGAAAAAGAAGAAAAATATCTATGTTATACTGTTGTTTTTTTAAACCTGTAACATTTGTGTAGGTGTGAACCCTCCCAGGGTTAATAGGTAAAAAGGCTTGATAAAAAGGTTAAATATCTTTTATAAAAGCTATATTTTTAAATAATTAGATATAAAATTAATGTAATGTTAATTTTTCTTTAAGTTTAACACATTATTTGATTTTCTAAGTTCTATTTAGAAACATCGTAAGACTCGGTTTTCCTTACTTAAAAAAAGTCAAAATTTTAGACCCTTCATGAGAAATGAATGCGCTGAAAAAAAGTTAAAATTTTAAAGATACAGTTAGGGACAGAGGTGGTCCGCGGAGGTTCAAATTTAAGTGAAGTGGTCCGCAGACATATTTGAGTTGGGAACCACTGGTTTAAAGTATACCAAAAATCTAAATGTTCTGTGCAGTTTGATTATAGTTTAATATTTTAAATCTTGCTCTGCTTCTTTTTTAAAATGTATTTTGTACTTAGCCCACTTATCTGAAAACCTCTTCTTATACCATGTGGAGATGATGAGTTGTAAAATAAATTTTAAATAAAAAATATTGTATTTATTTTTGCATTTTCTGTTTAAATAAATTGCTAAAAAAATCCCATTGTGTCTCATTCATTTGAAATAACTAATAATAAGAAATAATTAAGTTTGCCAGTATCTCTTTTAGCTGAAAGAAGAATATTTCAAAGGTAAGGGTTTTCTTTATCATTGGTGAAGATGTGTATAGAAAATAAAAAAAATATTTATGTGTATTCATATTAAAATAACTTTTTTTGTATATATAATCACGAACTATATAAACATTAACTGTTCAGTCTTTATATGGATCCTTAATATTTAAAAGCTTTTCTTGCCATTTATTCAAACCTGATCTAATGTTTTTTAGAATCGCTTAATGCTAGTAGTTTTGTTTGTATGTTAAAAAATAATAGCGGAAAATGTACATTTTTACAACCTATAGGAATAATATTTCTAAAAGGAACACCTGGTAATTATATTAGTGTAATACATTGATATTATTTCCAGGAATACTTTTCACAACAGATTCTTTGAGACTTGATAACTGTTTTAAAATATTCCTGTTTGTTGTATAAAATGCATATTTTTAGCAGTATTTTTTATCATACACAAAAAAACTGCTGCTAGGTATAAAAATTGTTATACCTAACTGCAGTTTTTTTGTGTATGAATAAAAATATTGCTAAAAATATGCAATTTATACAACTAACAGGAATATTTTAAAACAGTTTTTAAGTCTCGAAGAATCTGTTGTGAAAAGTATTCCTGGAAATAATAATAAAAAGTGATTCATAAACCTCAAAAAAAACATTTCCAGACAATGATTAGTTAACCTTGCCTAAAGGTTCCTCATACCTTATAACAACCTGAAATAACCTAAAAACAGCCTGAAATTAACCTCCTTTCAATGTTGGATCTTAACATTTCTAAAACGTTTTTTCGCTAACCTTACGAAAACCTAATCCCTATGCTTGTATCAAGCTTACGTAAAGCTTAAAACAATGTTCGCTTAACCTTGTTTTAAGGTATGAACAGCCTTATGTATGTAAACTAGGGAACCTTCGCATTAGGTTGTTACACTGTTAGCAGGTTTTCAAAACAACCTTGGATAAACCTGAAAGGAGGTTGCGCGGCAACATTGTATTAAGGTTGCTGCATCCTTACAATGCTATTTGGGTAGTGGTTTGACTTATCCCCACAAATTAGATAGTCGAAAGTATCATTCATTTTTTTTTCTTGTTCAATTCATTCAAATGTCTATCACTTATTGGAAAATATTTTGTGTGCTTCTTGGTCCTACCACGGACCACTTCAAAGACTCTCACGAACCACCAATGGTCCACGGACCACTGGTTGGTAACCACTGTTTTTTGGGAGGTTAAGTGTAATGAAAGTTCATTTTGGCTTTAAGTCCCATTAAAATACTTATAGGAAAGCTCGGAAAAAAGGACGTGGTAGTCAATATTATAAATTAAAAAAGACATTGTTTTTTAAGTGTCTTGAATCCTTTTTAGAGGATTCAGTCGTTTTGAAAACCAGTAAAAACTAATTCTCCTTCTACTGCTCCTTGTGCTGCTCCTTTTACTGCTCCCTGTACTGCTCCTTGTACAGCTCTTTCTACTGCTCCTTGTACTGCTCCCTGTACTGCTCCTTGTAGTGCTCCTTGTGCTGCTCCTTGTACTGCTTTTCGATGAATTTTCTATCATTTTAAAATATAAATTATTGTTTATTTATATTTTTGTGTTGTTCTCCGGTCTCTTTTTCATTTAACTAGTGTTAACCCGGCGTTACTCGCGTCGGGCCTCCGAGGCCCGATTTCTATGTTATTCACCCATAGGCAAAATTAGCGCGAGTAACGCCGGGTTAAAAAACCAACTGCCCCTTCTAGTGGTGGAATATGTACCCGACTTATAAGAAATCAAATTTAAGGATATAACCTAATGCTTCGTTACGTAATTGACTCATTTTAAAGTGGAAATCTGATTTTAATCACCATGCATTGTGAAATAAGAATATTTGCTGAGATATTTGCATAAAGAAAATATTGTTTCCAAAAAAAATTTTTAGGATTGACTTCTCTCGATCAAGTATCTCGAAGCATTTCTGAAGTATAGAAACGCCGTTGTACCTACCTTGGGATCTTTCTGAGGATATGAGGATATTCTCTATCTATAATAAAAGCACAACCTGAATATCGATCGATTCAGTAGATCATACCTTAAGTACTAATAAAAGTAATAGTTTGCAACTCTATGTACTGTAATATAATCCAACTGAGAAAGTTATCCTATTGTTGATATATTTTGATTGATACCTCCCGATTTATCCGAAATTGAATCCTATGGACCTGGATTCGGAGCAGTGGAATGGGACAAAACTTAAGCTTTCATGTACCAAAACAACTCCAACTTTAACTTTGATTTGAATTTCTTTATAATTTAAAGGCAATTACGACTGTTTCTTTGGTTTTTAAAAAACCTGCTTTTAAAAACAAAAAAATTTCGGCAAACAAAGATAAGCTTATTTCTTCAAACGGCGTATATTTCTCGCGACTTTACAATATGCACCAATTTTATTATTATTTTATGCATCCCTTCTCGGTAATTTAATGTGGTCTTTCCTCCGCTCTCTATATTCAAATGTGTCCCTGAATAAGGAATCCATTTGGTCGGGGAACAACAAGCAATCGCAGTTAATTGGATTATCGAATGGATGCCGAGAATGCATGTGTTTCCCATAAAAAGTACCCGAATCAGCGAATCAATGCGAAGGGGGGAAGGAGCCATGAAAATTGCATTATCGTCTGGGGTTGCATCGTCTCGGACGTCCCTCACCCCAAGATGATTCGATTTCGAATGGATGACACAGGAGGGCAGAAACCACCGGATTTATTCCGAGATTCATTGGATAGAATACTATTTATGTTACGGCTGAACCCCAATGTCAGTCAAGCGCTTTAGCTGCAGCATCTACAGAATTCAAGGAATATGAGGTCGGCCCAATAAAAATAAAATGTTCTAAATAAAATGATTTTCAGAGAAAATTTTTACATGGTGGTGGGCATACTAGAAAAATGGTGTGAAGTTTTATTTATCTTAAAACGAATTAAAAATTTCATTGAGTCTTAAACCAAGAGTGCACTACTCATCAAGCCTCTATAAAACCGAACTATTTGTGTGAGTATAATATAATTTATTGTTTTCCATTCCTCTCCTCCGCATTTTCACACATCCCAACGGTTTGGTCCTGACGAGCTTAGTGCGCATGCGTGTGGACTAATTTTAGCTGTTTTTTTAGAAATTTTAATAAAACAATAAATCGGGGACAGAACCCACGACCTACCGCATGTTAAGCACGCACTCTACCACTGCACCAGCGGGGTTTCATTAATGATAGCAATTATCCGAAGAAGATCCTTTTTTTCTCCCCGAGCATGCGCACTTAGCTCGTCAGGACCAAACCGTTGGGATGTGCGAATATGCCCCTCCTCCCCAGTACGAATTAACGATACAGTCCTGCATCATCGAGGTTTACTTCTTTCTTTCCTTACCTTCAGCGCTGTAAAAAATACGGTATTTTACACAAAAAGTGGGTATAGTAGAAATTGCCTACATACATGAAGAGATGTTATACAGCGATCACTGAGCTATAAAACTAACTTCAGTGACGAGTGCCGAAACTGCACATCACACCTTATCAAAGTTTGTGTCTGCGCTGAAAAGTTTGTGTCTGCTCCCCACCCTTTATCTTTTGAACCCCCTACAGATATAGTCATGAAAGTGGGGTCTATATAGGTATAGCCAACTGACTATGCAATATCCGATGCAACATTTTCAACGATCTCTAGCGGAAATTTTTGGAATTATAAATTTCATTTTAAAAACGATTAGAGATTCAAAAACGAACAAGTGTTCCGTATGGTTTTTTGTATGGTATAACGATATATCTAGTCAATTTTTCTAAAAATGTACAAGCAATTAAATATTTTAATTTAAAAGTCGAGAAAAAAACAAGTGATTGAAAACTCTTATTGTTGAAGGAGGCCAACAATCATACCATCAACTCCATTGCTTTCCAAAAATGTTTATCGTATGATGACGTCAAACGTACGATGATCCCAAACTCTTGGCGTTTTCGCGCGCTTTTAAAAAGTGGATTTTTGTTAATTTTTTTGGCAATCAAAAAATTTCTCGATCGGCCTCAAATTTTGGGTAGTTGCTTATTTTTGCAAGAAGAAGCGATTAAAAAAAATAAAAAAAATCATGCAACTTCCTCATTACTAAGTGCTTACCCCTCCCGTTCTCCAGGTTCATCCCGTTTTATAGTCTGGAATCTTCCATACAGGGATATATAAGAAAAAAAATTATTTTTAAGAACATTTTCTCCCATGGTTTACACCCGCAGTACGGTCTCAGAACACGAAATTAGAGCGAAACCTTCCAACTTTAGTTTTGAAGCTCCGTAAGAATGAATCCTCCAATCAGGAGCGGTGTAATCCGGGACCATTTATTAGGGGCGCTTATTAAGGCCCTCTCGATTAGCCCTCTTCTGATAAGGGGCCCTTAATTTATTGGCCGGACATTTGTAGCGGATTCGCGCCACTTTAATGAGTTGCAGCGGATCAGGAATTGATGTTCTCGGATTACGGCTCTCCAGGATTGCGCGAAATAATGAAAATGGAGAAAAGCGGAATATATTTCCCATTGATCGCTTCTTCATTAAGATTCTTCCTGTTTCCACTAAGATCCTTCTTGAAGTAGCAAAGGGTAGGGGTTTGGGCAGGTTTTTACTTAACCAACAAAATGGGTTTCAATTTATTTTTGTTTTTAAATGTATAGACTAGACTGTTTTATTTGTACCGAAATATATTTTTCCATAGAAACTTATGTTTATAATTTCCCTAATTTCTTGTTATGTATTTTTGTTGTATTCTGTATTGTATTATTTTTAAATTCTTTCTTAATATAATTCGCTCTCTTCCAGTAAATGACTCCTCCGCGTTCACTTTATTTCTTCAATATTCTCGCATATACTTTTGTTGTATTTTTAATCATTTTTCTTATTTCATCATGATTTTTTTATCTCTACAGCGTTCCTTCCCACCTTTTATCCTTTTGTTTTTCTCTCTATTTTCTCTCTCAATCATTCATTCATTATTTTTCTAATAATTCCCATTCTTTCAAATAATTCTTTCCTGACTCGTAATGTTAGGGGAAAGTACCAGTTAAGTACCAGTATACAACTAAAGGAATTTTTTTACCTATTTTTCACATGTGGCAAACACTTTTTTTCTGGATTTCAGTGGTATTGCAACTTTAAAAAATTTCTTCTTTGAGATATCAGTAAGTAGATAGAAAAATAGAGTTTTACGGCATCCTGAGTAAGTTAACTGTACCCCCCGAAATAGTTTTCCATAGAATGTATATTCACACACATTTTTTTCTATCTCTTTATTTTTTATATCTTCTCACCTATCTTTTTACATCGCATTAGTTATCTTTTTTTCATTCCGGAATAAAGAGCAAAGGTATTGAAAACCACTTAACAGTGTGCCCAAGCTCAGCTCGGGCAACTACTTCGTGCAGAATTTGTGATACCCGAGCTGAGCTCGGGCGGGAGAAAAAATTAACGTTTCTGTTTTGTGAAGCCCAAACTGAGTTCGTTTCGATGATTATAGTGATTTTTCGTCGTTTAGAGATTGTGAGACATCATGTTTGGTGAATCTTCCTCCTAATTTAATAAGATGTGTGTGTTTTTTTATGTGTATGTTAAAATAATTAATATCCTTGTAATTGCATTTAAATTTTGATTTGTTTATGAAAAACTATTTTCTAACACTAATAATAATATAAAGAACAAAATTAAACAGTAAAAAATTTCCATTTTTAGTCAATTTTTCTGAAATAAATGTCACTGTTAAGGGGTTAAGGAAGCAATATAAACCATTTATGTGAACACTTTTTAATAACAACTGTTGTCGTTGATGTAAATCTTTTTAGAGATGATATATAAACTAAATGAATACACTCCAAACCAGGATCAAACTGGATTGCCTTAAAAAATCCAAAAAAAAACATCCAAATATATCTAAAAACTGTACAAAAAATTAGCCAAAAAACTGCATTTTTTCAAAATGTATGTTCACTAAATGTAAACACTCTGACTGGTAAATAAATGAAGGTCGTAAAGGTCTCCCCGTAAAAAATGAGAAAATTCACTTCAGATTGAGTTAAATTTAAGTTCCAAATTTCTAATTTGAAATTCTCCTTTCACAATATGTTTTAGATGAAAACAAAAAAGAACCGTATATAGTTGATATTCATTTGTTATTAATGTCTCCTTGAAAATCGCCATAAACCGCATATTCCGAGGTCACGAAATAGGAGTATTCAAATATAGACACTCCATATTTAAGGCGCATTGATTTAAAAACCGGCATTTGCATATAATTTTGCTTCTTACGATGGAGTTTTTTCTCCCCCGATCGATGTGACATTTATTAAAAAACGTCTCCTGCAGTCCTTCTATGTTAATGAAGGCCGTGTCAATTAACTGCTAACCGAGAGAGGGGAATAAAACGATGATCCGCATAAAAAGGGAAAAAAAGAGGGGAGAGCGTAGGGATAGGATAAGCTAGGGAAAGACTAGCACCGAAATAATCAGCTCTTCCCAAAGGCCTTCCAAGTGCCACCTATTTTCGATTACCCGGCACGTAATTTTATTTGAGGTCCGAATACTCTATAATAAAATTTTATCCTGAGAAAAACACATTAGTATTTTATTTGTACATATTTCTTTTATCTTCATATACACATAGTATAAGTCGAATATTAGTTTTGAAAAACTACTACAAAGACGTACTGCACACATTTTTGCATACCTTACTAGGGAATTATTTAAAAATACATTTTCCCTACTTAGAAGAAAAGGCAATAATTGCAACCAATATAAGTGCATTCAAAAGTATTTTACAGTTGAAAAAGGTTGATGGACTTATTCCTTTTTTCCACCTTATGAAATTTTAAGTGAAGAAAAATCTAAAAAACCACGTTGGAATTATTGTTCTGCTTTGTTCACATCACAAAAGTGAAAAATACAAAGAAAGAGAGAAATAAAGTTTAAAAATTATTATGAAACTGAGTCATTAAGCAGTACCAATGGAGTAAGTGGATATGAATGGAGTAAAACATTCCCTGGATAAAAAAAGAGTTAAAAACACTTTTAAATTAAAAGTTCATATTATTTTGGCCTTGTTTACACCACGAAGAATAAGAACCGAAGATAAATTAACATTATTTCCAAATTAACTGAAAAATACAATGAATGTATACATCGGTTTCGCAACTTCAAGGGGCTATATCTCCCTAAAGGGGGTAGTTATTTTTTCCCTCTTTCCACTCATGTGTAGATAGGGATCTAAAAAATCGATCGATTCGATTCCGGAATCGATTCCCGAGGTTCGATTCTTGGATTCGATTCCTGAGGTTCGATTCCAACCTAGAATCAATTCCTTAGGGCCAGAATCGAAAAAGTAGAATCGAACTTATATATTTTATTTACAAATCAAAGGTAATTAGTAATTATTAATAATTTAATTACTAGCCAGTAAAATATTAATTAATTATCGACATACTAATTTGAAAGTGAACAAAATAGTTAATTATCTGTATTAGAAAACTAAGTACGATTCCTAAGATTCGATTCCTGCTGCAAAATACTAATAACTAATTAGGGAACAAAATTGTAAATAATTTTCAGTATTAATTAGAAAATTAAGTACGATTCCAAAGAATCGATTCCTGCTGGAATCGATTCTTTAAAGGGTTCGATTCTTTGGTATCGATTCTAAGGTATTCGATTCCGATTCAATTCCGGAATCGATTCTTTCAGAAATATTTAGAACCCTATGTGTAGACTGAAGAGCAAAGCTTGGAGATTGGAGATTGCTTTGAGCACAAAAATTCAATTTATCATTTTTTGGACTTATTCCCTTTTTCAAACTGGCGATTCAAATGTTATATTTGTGTTAAATCTTATGAAATTTTACATCACAGTGGTAGTGGGAGGGTCAATAAATATTGACGGCTTTCATGAGAATTGACCCCTTAAGTAACACCATAGTAACGTAATCCCCATCACCCTACAGCTAAATTGAGAAACCGTCTCTATACTTACCGTAGACTTTTTTCAGTTACCATGTCGTCACCTTATCAAAAACTACTATCTCCATTCGGCAAACTTTGGGAATCCCGATCCTTGGCGTTTAGATCGTTGGAGAAGATGATTTGATGGGTTTTGGTCTTTTCTGCTCGATCAAGTCAGCGCTTACGACCCAAAATATGAGCTTCTCGAACGATCTGATCGCCAAGAATCAGGATTCCCGAAGTTTGCGGAATGGAGATAGTAGTTTTTGATACTAAGGTGACGATGTGTAGTCGGTGAGTCCTTGCTATCATTCAGTTATCATGTAGTCGGCGAGTCCATGACCATTCAGATTCAGGTACCATGTAGTCAACTGGCAGTCAAAAAACACTCTTAAAACGATTGTATCAAAATTGAGAATAAAAAGTACTCAAAAAGGCTCCGATCCAATAAGTACTCAAATTTGAATACATGAATATACTCATTCTGAAATGTGCATACTCAAAAATGAAACATCGTGAGCTCATTTTTGAGTTCAAGCTTAAGATGTTTCATTTTTGAGTATGCACATTTTCAGAAATGAGCCTTTTTGAGTACTTTTTACTCAATTTTGATACAACCGTTTTAAGAGTGAAGGGGTCGACCAAGCTTGAGATGGCTGGATTGTTTGGAGACGGATTTTTTTTGTTTTGAAAATTAAAATCTGACGAACTATGGCAAGGAGAAGATAGACCAGGGTAAAACTTTTCCAGAAGGCCAAGGCCCACCCTGGGCTGTCGAGCCATTGAAGAACAAGATGTAGTCGACGAAGACTGTTGTTCCACTAGACTTGGATATGTCTCGGTGTCACAAAAACAGGCTTTAGTGTATCTTAAACTTTATGTCCGTCGCGATAGGATCGCATCTTATACTCCCTCTATTCGATTCTTTCTCAACGGGGAAAGAAAGTAATTTTAAGGCGCCTTCTTTAATAAGAAAGGCTTTTTGCATTTCGAAGGAGACATTATTGGATCGGCCAGAGACAGATCCCGATTTTTCTCTCCCGGAAAAAGTATTAAAGTCCGGGTTTATTAAACTTCGGGAGTCGTACAGATATTGGGATTCAAATGCGCCTCTGTGGTTCCTCTTTGCGAAGATCGATTTTTTTCTTCTTCTTCTTCTTGCCATTAAAATAATATGTTTCCTGAAAGTAAATTTCTCAAAGTGGATGCAACCGACCGATACTACGAGGATTTAAAATTCAAAGCACCAATTATGAACTTAAAATTATTTTTTCAAAGTATTCTTTTCTGTTTATATTATTGTCTACATAGATGCTCTTAAAAAACGGTGTTTGAAACTAATGAGGGTTTTTTATACGGTTCAGATTTCAATTAAATCTTGTGGATGTTGTTGCAACTTTTTGAACTAAAAGTGTTTTTAAGTTTAAAGAATTTCCATAAGACAGGCAATAATGGAGAATTGCAGCATCTCTTAAAATTCAGAATATTCAATTTTAAAACATTAGAAATTATCTACTGATTCCAAAGACATGATTGTTTTTTCCCACAATTTTTTTCAGTTATTTAGGAGATATTTTATTACAGAAAGCGCCTAGCAGTGTGATGTTACATGTGCCTCTTGGAAATGTGAGAAACACCGTTTTCATCGAAACACTAGGCTATAAAAAGAACTAGAGCTCAGTATTTTAAAGCAGGATGATAGCAAACAAGGCACATTTGACGTCTGAAGCTGTTTCAGCTCAGACAAAAAGGAAGCTATTTTTAATTGAAAATAACCTAAAATTTAGGGCTTTAAAAAGTAAATTAAAATGTTTTTTGGAGGTTGTAAGCCATTCTGAATACATTAAGATTAAAAAAATTTTGACTGCAATTGAATCGTCAGTTTGAAGAAGGGAATAAGTCCAAAAACCAAGTTTTGAGAAAATCGAAAAAAACTGTATAAGTAATAGAATTTTCATTGTATAATCACCAAATTTTTACTGGAAGTTCACAACCCTATTTAGAAAACAGAGCAACCATCGAAACAAATATAAGTATATTCAAAAACATTTTACAGTCAAAATAAGTTGATGGACTTATTCCCTTCTTCAACCTTATGAAATTTTTCTGATGAAAAAATCTTAAAAAACCCTTAAATTCACATTCAAATTATATGTATCCTTAGTTTACACCACAAAAGGGTGAAATAAAAGGAATAAGACAAATAAAATTCAAAATTATAGTGAAACTGAGTTATTAGAGCAGTATCAATGGAGTGAGTGAATATGAATGGAGTTAAACATTCCCTGCATAAAAAAAGTTTGAAAAAATTTTAAATTAAAAGAAAATTTCATTTTAACTTAGTTTACAGCTCAAAGAATAGGAAAAGAAAGACAAATTAACTTTAACTCCAAATTAACTTGAAAAATACAATGAATGGACATCGATTTCACAACTTCAAGGGGCGATATCTCCCTATAGGGGTTAGTTATTTTCCCCCTCTTTTCACCCATGTGTAGAGCAAAGCTTGGCGATTGTTTTGAGCACAAAAAGTCAATTTGTCATTTTTAGGACTTATTCCCTTCTTCAAACTGACGATTCAATTATTATCCTTTGCGCTTATAGAGGGGTTCCCAAAGTTTTTACTTGCAGTGAAAAATAATAATAATAATAGTCGGGTAATAATTCCTTAGGGCCAGTATAAAAAAGGAAGAATCGGAAAATCTACCAAATTGGAAACAAACTCCTTGCGTCTCTGTCCTTTCGATTTCGTGGAATCTACGAGTATTTACGAAGTGAACATAAAATTGAATTCAATTTAATTAAAATTTATTCTATTCCTTAAAAATAATAAATTAAATGGTTTCTCTATTTTCAGTTCAACTTTATTAATCTATTTAATCTTCTATTTAAGTTCATCTTTGGTCATTTTCACTATTTTTTCTGATTCCTTGGAAGTGTCACAAATCAGAGATAATAAGTAATTAGCCTTGATTTAATTTGTTAATCATCAAAACTTATTTAATTAATAAATACTAATTAGTTAATGAACACACAATCGATGATAACTGTCTATAACAGTTTGAAAATTAGGTACGATTCTTAAAATTCGATTCTTGTGGGAGGAATCGATTCGTAGGGAGATACTTTTTAGATCCCTAGTCACAGAAGTTCATCGCGAAGAGAAAAATCCCGTTTTCATTGCGAATGACCCCTCCTCGGACTGTCCGGTGATGGATCGGTGCGGTCAACCCCCCTTGCGAGCTTCATTTCTTAATGGCTCTCTCATAAAAATCACTCCTCCTCCGGAAGGGATGGAGCTCCAACAGAGGGCGCTTCGATTGGGGGACCCAACATGGCAGAAGGATAACCGAGAATCGGTAACTCTCCTAGAGAAATATGATCAGAAAGGGCAATTTCCCTACATAAATACAGAAAGCATTCATACACCCAAACAAATTTGCACTAGTATACATATTTAGATTGAATTGTATACTACGTGCAAAATCCAAACAAAAAATATCCTAAAATCGTTTCTTATCCTTCATTATAATCTACCGAAAAAAAAGAACAAAAAATTACGAGAACAGTAAGAAAAATTATTTTAAAAAATGAAGCTAATTCTTCGGTAGAATTGAAAAAATAAAAGAATTTTATCTGAAGAAAATTGAAGAAATAATTGTGTGGGTGTTTTGGAGTGCTGCTTTTTTATGGAGAAAAAAATTGCATTCACGTGCTGTTTAATTAGGTAGGTTTTGGACCGAAAATTACTTTTAAGCAATGTTTATTTATTTATTTATTACAATGCCAGGCTTTGACAATTAAGTCATTTGCCTTCTGGCTTCCCAATATTTTTGAACTATACAATTAAAATCTTTAAGTGCAAGGCACGTGTCGATATGGCAACTGTCCATTGGTCGTCCAGAGTCACAAAGGCAGCAGGTCGGGAGTCCTTAAGTCGTAGTCTAAAAAGATGAACTTTTCAGCAATGTTAAGTCAATGGAATGTAAAATGAAACGATTTTAAAGACCAAACAAGTATTCATACACCCATAGACTAACATGGGAAACGGAGGGAAATCATTACCATTGACTTTTCAGCAATGTTAAGTCAATGGTAATGATTTCCCTCCGTTTCCCATGTTAGTCTATGGGTGTATGAATACTTGTTTGGTCTTTAAAATCGTTTCATTAAAAAAATTTTTACTGTTCTGTTACATTTTTTTTGTTTTTTTCGGTAGATAGAAGCCCAGTGGCGCAGTGGTAGTGCTTCGCGCTTCCATACCACACGCCCGGGGTTCAACTCCCGGGCTGGGCAAGGTCCACTCAGTCTTTCATCCCTTCAGTGGGTCGATAAAATGAGGACCAAGCGTGCTTGGGAACTAAACACTGGGGGTCTCGCGTTAGACTGACCACCTAACCGGGACACATGCCTAACACCTTGCACCCCGGGGCCCCACGGTCACGAAAACGAAGTTGGGCTTCGTAGGCCTTGGCCCACTAGGGCTATTGCGCCAATGAGTTTTTTTTTCGGTAGATTATAACGAAGGATAACAAATGATGTAAGGATATTTTTTGTTTAGATTTTGCACGTGCAATTAAACCATAATAGGTAAAGTAGTGCAAGTTTGTTGGATGTACGAATACTTTCTGGACTCACTGTATTTCCAACTGGTTTCTCTAGGTTATTGCTGGAGAAATTTTATTTTCTCCATTTTAGACTGTGAACAGGAAAATTTGTCACCAATGGAAAAAAATTGCAATACAGGGTCAATCGCAAAGGGGGACGTTCCTTCCAAGCGCTCTCTAACGATGGCTCCGTGGATGGGAGGGAGGTTTTTGTTCATCTGCATTCCGATGATGAATGGTGCTTCTTTTTTATGATGATGGGGGGAGGGCCCACAGCGCGCGCCGCCGTGATTCGCCGGGAGAACAAGTGTTCGGAGCGAATATGAAATTGGATGGAATTAATCATCCGCTCCCGCGATTATTGGAGCCATCGCTCCGGCGTCTTCATATCGCAGGGAATGGCTTTTATCGGAGCGATTTTTATTCAGATCCTTTTTATATATATAAAGGGAAACACTTTATTCATTACGGGGGCTGTCCATGTGTCCGCAACAAATCGCCATTGCGGATTGTTGAGCCTACTCATTGCTACAATCTTAACATTGTTATTACATTGCTTGCGGAGCCTTTAATTTCAATTTGGACATTGTTATTACATTGCTTGCGGAGCCTTTAATTTCAATTTGGACATTGTTATTACATTGCTTGCGGAGCCTTTAATTTCAATTTGGACATTGTTATTACATTGCTTGCGGAGCCTTTAATTTCAATTTGGACATTGTTATTACATTGCTTGCGGAGCCTTTAATTTCAATTTGGACATTGTTATTACATTGCTTGCGGAGCCTTTAATTTCAATTTGGACATTGTTATTACATTGCTTGCGGAGCCTTTAATTTCAATTTGGACATTGTTATTACATTGCTCGCGGAGCCTTTAATTTCAATTTGGACATTGTTATTACATTGCTTGCGGAGCCTTTAATTTCAATTTGGACATTGTTATTACATTGCTTGCGGAGACTACTCATTTCAACCTTGATATTGTTACAGGGCCATATCCAAGGGGAAGGGGTCCCCGAAATTTTGACATCAATTTTTTACTTACTGTTTTTCCTTAAAAATGAGCCTTAAAATGCAAAAAAACGCAACTTTTAAGGTTCAAAATTAAAAAATTTTCTTGGGGGAACCCCAAACCCCCTTCAAATTTTGAAATCTAATACAGTCGTTCCTTGACAATTTTGGGACTTACATTCTTGTTGAGCCTTCTCATTTCAATCTTGTCATTGTTTCATTGCTTGCAAAGCCTCATTTAAATGTTCAGATTGTTAATTTCTTGTTGAACCTGCTAATTCCAATTCTACTTTCACTTCTTGTTAGGCATACTAATGTTAATTATAGGGTATGATTATTTTTGACTGAAGCATATTGACTACTTATTGTAAGATTTCTAATGAAAAATGATGATTACTGACAAAAGTACTATAGGTAAAATACACGAACTGCACTAGAAAGCCAAAAAAAACTTTTACACCTGCCGAACATCGTGTATGTCTCTGCTAGAAGCCACAAAATGAAGTGGCCTGGTTTGGACTATTGTCTAAATGAGTTCATACCAAATACTTGGCATTTTCGGATCATCCCACTCTGTAGGTTTGTTTTCTCTTTCTTTAGAAGGCTATCCAATCTATGTTTAAAACAAAGTAAGAAATAAAATGCACTACTGGTTTACACTTTTTGCTATGAAAGAAATTTTTGCCAATCAAACGTTTAGCTAGGGCGAAAAAATAAAGAGAACTAGTACACTGGTGGAACATAGTGTAGGACCCTTGTAAGCACTAAGAAGACACAATCAGAGACATGGACTCTACTATCTTAAGATATGCAAGGGGAGGGGGCATAAATCTATAGAATATATGGAATGCACAAGAGATGGAACATTAGCATGCTGAAATAGTGATTAAATCAAAATACCATTATTTTTTTAAGGGTGAAACTGACCAATTAATTCAAAAGTTGATGAATTAGCAATGAACCTCAAAATGGTACACATCCTGCGGACTGAAAGAATTTATTGGTCCGACGCACCATTGAATTTTCGCACAAAATATTTCAGTTAGTAGTGCACCCAAGTCCCCTAAAAAAGAACCCCTATTGCCCGTGTCCTAACACATCCCTAAAAGTGAACCAGCGTGATGTGGCCATTCATCTTGAAACATACCCTTTCGATGTAAATGGTGGGTTTCTCTCGATAGAGTGAAATTGCCCCGACTTTTGAATACCTCCCCATTTCGGTGGACGTTTTCCATTGCTACCGAATCGGTGTTCAGAGGGTGTTTTAAATCATTTCGCTTTATGTTCAATCTCTCTCCCCAACGTTAGATTTTTTTAGAACACTGGGTGAAGTGGGCTCACTTGACTAAAGTTCTAAATATTTCTGAAGGGATCTATTCTGGAATCGGATCGGAATCATATGCCTTGGAATCGATTCCAGCTAGAATCGAGTTCCAAGAATCGCACCTAATTTCCAAATGAATACAGCCAGGCATTAATAATTCTTTTTATTAACTAATTAGTATTTTAAAGATTAATTAAAAATAATTATGATTAACTAATTAAATTAACAATAAATACTGACTATATATTACTACTTGTAATATTGAAATAGATAAGTAGTAATTACACAATTCCAAGAAAAACAGTGAAATTGGCCCCAGATGAATTAAAGTATGAAAATAGAAACCACTTAATTTTATTATTTTCAAGGAATCGAAAAATATATTAATTTATTTAAATTTTATTTTCACTTAGTTAATAGATTCCAAGGAATCGAAAAGACAGACGCAAGCCAGTTCAATTTGGTAATATTTTCTATTCTTTTTTTATACTGGCCCAAAGGAATCGATTCAAGTCGGATTCGATTCAGGTTGGAATCGAATCTCAAGAATCGATCGAAGGATTTTTTAGAATCCTAAAGCTGTGGTTCACTTTTCTGGTCGTGGCACTCTGTATTAGAAGAGGAAATAATTATTTAGCGGAGCCCTACTCAAGTGTTACATGTTTAGTTCTATGCACGTTATTGGAAACAAGTTTTAAAATTTTTAACTGCTTTATTCTGGAATAGATGTGAGATGAGATGAAAACTTCATCATATTCAAATACCAGGTCAATTAAAAAATGGGATAACCGTTGAAATTATGAAAAGGGGAAATTTTTGCCTACACTTTCTTTATGTACTACACATTCTTTCAATTCTTGTTTTCAGAAAGCAATGCAGTAGTACTTTCTTCTTCTTCGAAAAATATTTTTTCTCGTTACAATGGAGAGGTTTAACCTGATGGTGACGGTCTTAAATTCCAAAAAAGGAGTTTAAACACAATTTCTAAAAGTTCAAGTTAAAATTATATTCCATGGGAGAATCCCCGCAAAATTTTTTCGCATGAACAATCACTAATAATATCTTAAATTTAAATTTATGTACAAAAATAGTTCAAAACTTCATTACAAACACATATAATGGATAAAACTATTTATTATATTTAAGCTTCTGCGAAACTAGAATGTTTTTTACTAAACTGATCATTACAATATCAATAGAATTAACTTTCACCATTTTTGGTCGTTATACTTGTGATAAAGTATTGCAGGAAAAAATACTGTTTTTATCTGAATCTAACAAATCTGAATTTTAAAAAAATCAAGTTTTTAATTACGTATTCTTTTTAAATTAATAATTCAATCGAACCTGGCGTTTTAAAAGGAGTGAGGGGCGGAGAAAAAATCAATCCTACAGGTTCTCTCGGCGAGCGTGCGGAAACCGTCTGCAGCAGAAGGGGAAAATCTCATTTCTCGGTGAATTTATCCGAAATGCGTGCGATCCTTTCGCACATAATCCGGTGTATCGTGAAGAAGGGGCGGGGATGAATTTTCATCTATTTCTATTCCGCAGAGCGTGTGAACAAGACACTTTATGGGCCGAAATCAAACACCAGCGCGATATAAAGACCCTCGTAAATAGGGCGCCGTAAAAGATGAAGGAGGAGGAGGAAGGGAAAATTGAATAACATTTCCGGAAAAGATTTCTCGAAATGATACTGTTCGCCGTGCTTTTTAAGATTAAGGTTCTTTTTAGTAAAACGTATTTTTCCTCTGGTAAAATATATGATTGTGCGTTTTTATAAAAACGTTTAATAAGATAAAATAGACGATTTTAAAAACAACTGTTTTAATCAGCCTGGACTGGATCGTTTACTGTATTATATCAGGCTTGTTCATTACGCGAAAAGCGATGTTACGGAGGAGGTCACCAAACCAGCGCCATCTACCTGTACATGGCATATAATATAATATAATATGGAAAATAAGTTAATTGATTAATATTATTGATTAAATGTAATTCAAGAATAAAATAATAAAGTTTGTGATTTTATATTGATATAATACATATAATTTTAAATACATCCAACTTTTTTATTGACTATAAAATAAGTAATAAGTAGTGATAATCAAAAAGTTCTCAACTATACGCCGGCCAAAGAGCCGACGCAAAAAGCACAACAACCAATTTTGAGGACACCAAACCAGCGCTCTCAAGCGGTAAGAACTGGAAACTTCCAACAACGTCGGCTTTTTATCTTTTGGGTAATGAACAAGCCTTATACCTTACGGTTACGATCAAGTTTAGACTTGAATCACCAGACAATTGTTTTTTTAACGAAGTTCTGACGAAGGGGATCCTGTGATCCCCGAAAAATAGACGGCATTAGTGTGACGTCACTTGCTTGTTTGGATACGTTGAATCTATCTGTGATTGGTTCCATGATTGGAAGTAATTCCATGCGGAACCAATCACGGATGGAATCAAAGTTATCCAAACAAGCAAGTGACGTCATGACTAATGTCGTCTATTGTCTGTTAAGTGTTTATTCATCTTATTGTGGATAAAAAACACTTGTTAAAATAATATATTTTACCTGTTTTCAGAAGTACCACTTGCCTATGTTGTATAAGATATTGTAAAACATAAAAATATCGGGTTATAATTCCCCCTCTAGCGTTGTATCGTTATTTTTACTCCTACCTCCATTTCTTCGTCTATCTCTCTCCTCTCCCACATCTACTCTCTTGTTTGTTATTTGTAAATTTTTTATCACTCCTTAACCCTTAATCTTACTTAATTATACGCATAAAGTAATTGGTTCAATTCCGTTAACATTCCCGGTAAAAACTTTGAAGCTATTTTAGAAACCATATATTTAAATGTCGACAATTTTTTCTGAATTTTATTGATTAACTGAACAGTTATTGATCTACGAGTAATAGTAGGTACCTTACAGGTCAGGGGTTCCCATTCAGTGGTCCGCGGGCTGTGTTCAAGGGGTCCGCGAAATGTCACCGAGAAATTAAGTATTTTTTTTATTTTCCTTAATTTGAAGTAACCGTTATCATACTCAGCAGTTCATTTGTTAGTTTTGTTAGTTAATTGTCACTGTAGTACAAATATATTAATGTAGGTGGCGCAGCCTCTTTTTACCACTAAAGATAATCCATATTTGTTTTTTGCAATTTTTTTATAACTATAATACGATAGTTTCGGTTTTGAAATCGATTGTTGCCTGAAATCGATTGAAAATTTAAGCCTTTAAGTTCAAGGGGTCCTCGTCAGTAAATTAATTGTAAAGGGGGTCCTCGGCAAAATTTTATGGGGAACAACTGTTCTAGGCCATTACAGGTTTCTATTGTGTAGAGAATGTTGTGGGGTCCACCAATGATTTGATAAAGTATCCAGTGGTCCTGGGGCATGAAAAGGATGGTAATCACTGCTTCAGAAGTTTTTACTGTTAAAAACTTTCTGTAACTTTTGTTAACTGTAGTTACTGCATTTGTTTTTTTAAAAATGAGTAAAACGTCCAGTGGTTCGATTAAAATTTAAGTTTATTTTGAGGAAGAAATGCATTTACACGAGGCAACATATACCACAACCTTGGCAAACACAAGAACTCCTATAAACTAACAAAGCCTTTCACATAAACTCATGAAACTTCAGTTTGCGAAGTAAAACCATCTTATGATTGGTAATGTGGCAATGACCTCCAAGAGACAGTGGTGGATCCAGGGGGTGGCAGTCTGGAAAGTGCCCCCCTTTGGAGATCCAAAGAGGTTTTCAAAATGAGTAAAAACCCAACTTTTACAGGTATAATTTAAAAAACTTTTTGGGGGGAGATCCCCCATTAGTATTAAAATGGGGTATTCAGTGTTTATTTTTATAGGAAATCCCAAAAATTTTGACATTTTGGGTCAAAAAGTAAAGGTAATAGTGTTGAAAAGTACACCCCTTAGACTCAAAACGTTTCTAAAAATGAGTTAAAACCCTACTTTTACACGTCAAATTTCAATTTTCTTCTGTGAGAGGACCCCCAATGGCAGCGTAAGAAGTTGGGGAACGGACCAGTGCTTTACACCAATCTTACTGGTCCGCAACAAAAATTACTGGTCCGACAAATTAAAAATGACTAGTTTAAATATTATTATAAAGTAACTATTGGAATGATTGTGACTGCCAAATAGGTAACGTTAAAAATTAATACATATTCAATAATAAGTTACCAGCTGTAAATATGAAATTTATATAAAATAAGTAATAATATAAATTTATGAGAAATAAGCAATAGCTCCAAATAATCAATTATTTTAAAAATATCTTATTAATTAATTACCTTTCTTGATTAAATAATATTTCACTAACTGACATACAAATAAAATAATCTTCTTGATTAAATAAAATTTCTCTAATTGACATACAAATTGGATACAATTGCACTAATTGGCAAAAAATAAGAACTTTTCTTGAATAAATGATATTGTACAGAAAAATTAATACATAACTTTGAATTAGTTTTAAATTGTTAGTTGACAAACTGGTTGTAATCTGGTTTATTTAATGAAATTAATTTTTTTGCCTTTTTTTCTCCCGATTCCAAGCTAAGAGAAATTGCAGGCTAAAACTGGAGGGTGGGATATTTTTTCATCACTGGTCCAGCGGACCAGTGATTTTCTGATTCCACCTGTCCAAGCCTTTTTTTGGTTGTCCCGGACCAGCAATCCAGTACAATTTCAAACGCTGCCCAATGGTACCACAAGGGGATCTTATCTGGAAAAGTGCCCCCCTTGGCGCCGTGCTGGATCCGCGCTTGCCAACAGATAATACAAACGGAAACTTTCGCATGTTTACATGAGGAATTAAGCAAACGGCTGATGCAAGACTTGAAGTTATTACATTATAACAGTTTTAAATAGAATTCCGATATTATTTTGTTACACAAATACCCCAATCCAAGGGGGGGAATGTCGAAACGAGAGAAGAAATGAAGCCGTGCGGTTTCGGGATGAAGCGCATCTTGTAAACAGGGCGGTTGAGGGCGATAAATCGGGCCATAAATATTAGGCCATTCCATCCAATGGTATTATGGCAGTAAAAAGAGCGGCGCGCATGATGCAGTGGCAAGCTGACAGGATCGAATCGATTGAGGGCTCAAAAACTGATCTCTATGGACAGAGCCCTTCCGAGCGACACTGGCCTCCGTTTTCTCCTCCTTTTGTTCTTTTTCCTTTCCTTTTCTCCTTTCTCTTACTATTCATTCGTTCTCCTGTTCTCTTTTGGATGACCTATCTTTCATTCATACAATCTCTCTATTTCATTTCCTCTCGTTTTTCTAATAGTCTCCCATTTCAATATTGTTTCTCTCTGTTAGACAGACAAAGGAATTTCAGTTTTAAAACAAACCCCCCATATCTCTAACTTCAGTTTTCTCTGTTTAAAATACATGTTATTTACTACTTCTGCATCTTCAAGGGAACCATTATAGCTCTATTCTTTAGTATCCGAATCTTCAATCTGTATGTCTAATTAATACCCATACCTGTAACTTGTCCTATTTAATTACGAAATATATTGATCAGAAATTTTCCGAAATAACGTTGGAGCATGATGTTGAATTTATGCTGTGTAAATAGATTATTAGGACCTCACAAATATAATAGGAAAACTTCTACGTACAAGGATTTTAAAACTAATGTATATGGTCCTTCATGATGTAATTGCATTAAAGTATGAAAGGTGTGACAGCATTGGACAGTGTATTAACGACTAGGTGAGCATTTACCTGAACAGTTTTTAATGCGCTACTTTGAGGACTTTTCACTTGTTGTCTCATGAAATTTCCACCTAACGGTCAGTTTATTCAAAGTGCTTTAATATTGCTGGTCCGAAGTATCCAAAACGTTTTCAAATAAGTTTAACCTGGGCATAAACTCAATACTTTCCATGTCAACATTTCCTGATGTTGGCAACAAGTTTTAACTACACTGAAATTTGTTCTCTGTATTAAAATCGAACTATAGACAACAGACCCAGTTCTCCTGAATTACAAATTGGTTACAATGCTAAAATATTACTAATATATTAATTAAAATATTAATAATATATTTTTTTATTTGAAAAGGAGTTTCTCAGATAAAACGTTCACTAATGTAGAGAAAATGAGAAAAGAAAATCACAAAGCATGAGTGAGAAATAAGAGAGGTAACGGATAAGAAAATAAAATCTATTGAAAGGAGTATATATATGAGAGGAAAACAAGCGAAAACAAAATCGAGAAAAGTTGGAAAAAGTAAATAGCTGAATATTGGAAAATATAGAAGGAAAGATACGCATGCAGAAGTATCCCACATATTGTCACTCAGCTTCTACCAACCAATGCAAATAACGAACTTTGAGAGAACGCACAGAGAAAAAGTCTAACAGGGGGTCCGAAACGCTATTTTCAAATGCCATCATATGATAGAGGGCAGCACTGCAAAGGTCTATGATTGACAGAAGCGTAGGTGTAAAATTTGGAGATCAGAGCTGTGATTGGCTGTATCGTGCTCATTCAATCTGTCACTCTTGAACCCTACTATACTAGACAAAAACTTAAGTTGAACCCACTACGTCACTAACAAACAAAGTAGTTCCTATCGTAATATCTGAATTTCGAGTGAAACAACGAACGTCAATTTTAAAATATGATTATTTCGTTAAACCCATATATAAATAGTGTCTTTTTATCTCAAATCGCGTATCGAAATTCCTCCTATCCACCCTACAGGCTATGTGTTTACTCACTTTTTCCTTCCGCGTAGTGACGTACTGGGTTCAGGAAACGTTGCTGTGAAGGATAAATGATTCGACGATTGGGATTCTATTCCCCGGCTCTCGTGACGTAATCAGGAAAGCTTGAGTTTGATGCGATCGCAGCGCTAAAAGTGCCCCTATCACAAGACATACCCAATGCTTTTTCGATTTCCTATGGCCATGGACTCTCGGTACTCTGTGAGAGAACGGGAAAACAGCAAAGAGAGAAACCAAAATGTTTGAGCTCTCTGGAAGGCCACTTGTTCTTTGGACCACTGTGTCTCTGAGCGTATTGTCCATCCTAGCGGAACTCTGAATGTCCAAAGGAACGCCATAGACAATATATTTTTGACATCCATCGGGAGGCTTTATTTTTTGATAAAATATTGTGAAATCGAAAGGGAACAAGGGGGCCTACACTCTCTTTTAGTGCGCTTCATTTTTCTTCTTTTATGGCGGCTCTCTCCCTCTCTCTCTCCAGGAGTGGCGTTATCCATTTTTTCTCCCTCTTTCTGATGTTTATACGCGCATTATACTTATTGATGCTTTGATTTAGAGAGGCTTTTTTGGAACCGAGATTTTATTTCAAGATAAATTGCTGTGAATTTAAGTATCAATATCGGGTCGTCCCATTTGTGGAGTGGCATTTCATGGTTATATAGTATATGTTTGAAATAAACTAATCATATTAACTTTCACATAGCCTTTTTATTATATCGGGTATAGGTATACTTTTCTTCTGCCAACTTGGCATCTGACCGGTGGTCAATCAAATCGTGGCTGGTCATACTTTGCGCTTTTGACATACCGTTTGAATAATAAAATTAGAATAAGTTTCCTCTATGGAAATATGTTAGTTGTTTTAGTGACACCAGCCGTGAAACTCTTCAAGTTTACACACTCTTAAAAAGACAGTCTCGAAACTGAGTGAAAATTACTCAAACTGGCTTTGAATCAAATACTCATTTCTGAAATTTCTCATGAATCAAGCTCAAGATGTTTCATTTTTAAGTATGCACATTTTCAGACATTAGTATATTCATGTTTTCAAATTTGAGTAAATTTGATTCGGAGCCAGTTTGAGTAATTTTTACTCAATTTTGAGACTGTCGTTTTAAGAGTGCATAACCAGTAGTGTATACCTACTTTAGAGCAACAAATTCCAAAACTAGTAAGAAGGAAAAAAATCTTTGTGGTGCACATTTTAGAAGATAAAGATATTTCTTATCTTTTAAGATTTCTTACAGAAACATTTGAAGATGTTACCGTTACGAACAGTCCAATATCTCCGCTTAGCTCAGTTTGAAAACTACCGATTGAAATCTTGAACCATTTAATCTATTAACCATAAATTTAAAAAAAATTTATAAACGTTTTTTATCTATGTAAGTCAAAGGTTTTGAATATTATTTTATCAAAACAGGTGTAAAAGTAAGTAGTGAAACAGGTAAAAAAAGTCCTTATAAACACTTCATTATTATTTGATAACAAATTGTATTTCTCAAGCTATAATTTATACATTGTTGTTGTTGTTGTTGTTGTCGTGTGCCACTTGGTATACCCAAGCTCCACAAGGATTCAAGGCAAAAGGGGGTGTGGCTCCTGAGAAAGTGAGGGCCATAATTGGCAGGAGTCCGACTTCTGCCTCATGAGATGATAGATGCTGTCGCTATCTATCGCCAACTCCACAATTTTGCCATGCATCTTAAGGGGAGGGAAATAGTCTTCAGACACCCAGACCCGTGGTAAACTGCGACATGACGGACCACAGGACTTTCGGACCCACAGATTTAACGAGCACGTACTCCGCATAAACTCGGTGGGTCTTTAACGGTGTCGGGAATCGAACCCGGGACCCTCCGATCCCGAAGCCGATGCCTTAACCAAAATTGCATAATAGAACAGAAGGTTTTGTTATTGAACACTATCTAATAATTTCTAAACAAAAAAGTTGTGTTTCAATTCATTTTAGAATATATTATATATAATTTTAGTTCACATATCGAATACTATGATACTGTGTATTGGGGGATATTTCTCAAAGTTAAGGGCTCTTTGGAGCTTCTGTTCAATGGAAGCGCGATGATTTTTCTCCTCAAACGGGAGCATACCCGGATGTAGCTCCCGATTCTCCAGGGGGGAGGGAGGTATCCTCTGGGGAAATTCATCAGTAATTGGACAATTTTTATCGGTCCCCAAAAGAGACGCTGGTTACATTATTAAAAATCATCTTTTAAAGTTTTCGCGGTCGAAATCCCATTTATATTTTTGGAGCGTTTTCGGGGATCTTCGAGAATTATAATTGAGAAATTGCATTTGTGTGTATGTCACGTAAAAGACTCACTGACTTATGCCTATGAGTTGGATTTTATGATGTCATAAAGGAAGTTTTTTTATAGTTTATGATGGATATTGAAAGGATAATCTAAATTACAAATGCAAAAACATTTTAACGATCTGATATCTGCCGCTGAAAAATATAAAAATATATCCTTAACCCTTTATTTACCGCATTATGATTCGCTGCAATTTTTTTTCGTCCAAATACTTTTTTTGAGTCACTAAATTGAAAATTAAGGGATATACATAAATAAAATAATCATCTTTGGAAAATTGAATCCGCTAGATCCAATTACTTAAATTGATACTTTTGGGTACTGTCAGTACACGGAGTGCTAAAATATTCACACAATACAAGAAAAACATAGCTTTTTTATCGCAGTAATAAGTCTTAAAAAATAATACACTTTTAACTTTTGACTTTAACTACTTTTTTGCGGGAACAAAAATGACAATCATGTGAATCCGATCGAAATGGCAGCTAAACTTACAACTTCAGTTAAATCTATTCTCATTTCCCGCTAAATTACTCATCATAGACCCTTCGCTGCTTTTAATCCTGAAAGAGGATAACTGAAAGAATGTTTCTGTAAATTATCGTCAATATATTCGCAAGGATGGTTATTCTATGTAATTTTAAAGTTGGCGGTACTTGTTAGTACCGTCGGTAAATAAAGGGTTAGAATGCATTTTTTTCTATTGGAAAGCAGTGATAACTCAAAATGTATTGATTTTATGTTACTGAAGTTCACTTTTTTGGGCACATTTACACCTGGACGACGATTAATAGTTAACCTGTATAAGCGATTCAAAAGATACGTAGAAATATTTACAAAATCATTTTTTAATATAAATCCAGATATAGAATCTCCTTATCCAGAGGAAAAAGCTCACAATTATTACAGAATTTTTTAACAATAAATACGTATTTTTAATTAATGAAAAAAAATCATTTGATCATGGGTAGTTTTAAATTTAGCTTACAAAAAAGTAACTCGGATCCCATTAAATTGGTGGTTTTTATGTAAACTTATAATGACCTGGGAACCCTCTAAATATATTTTTTAATTCTGAACAAGTTCAAGGTGCTTCATATTCACAGAGAGAACATCTTTAGAGATCAAGTCGTGAAATGTTATTCAGTTGTCTGACGAAATTATAATGTTCTTTGCAAGCATTCTCTTTTAAAACGCAATTTTTATTGTATTTTGATAAAAAATTTCCAGGATAACTTGCCTTTTCTGTGAACTACCCCACAAAAAGAATTGATATTTAATGTTATCACCCCTAAAAGAAACAGTTTTAAAAACAAGGGTATGCATAATGTGCAAGTAAATACGGTTTAGTTAAAGCGAAGCTGTTTTTCTTTTAGCTTGGTGTGTAGAGCATTTTTAATCACATGACTGGGACCTAGCAATCTCCTCAGCAATAGATTGTTTGACCTACAGCAGTTAACAGTTAAAAGAAAATAACTGGTCATGGAATGCTTCTATTGGAGCATTTGCAATCACATGACAGCAACAGATACCGCCGCACCTAGTAACGGCCTTAGCAACAGACTTTTTGACCTACAGCAAGGAGAAAATAAATAGTCGTGACGTCACCTGAAAACCATCCATGTTTGCTGCTGACGTCACAATGTTATTCGGGTTTGTAAAATTATCTATGATTGTTATAAAGTGCATCTCCAATATCTAATCTGAAAAGAACTCCGTAATTTCTTCAAATAGCAAAAGTTTCTCTCATTTGACCGAAAAGAAAAAGACATTTCCACTAAATAGAGAAATTAAACGGCAAAATTTCTGTAAATTTCCATTATTTGAATATAAAGAATTTTTTACAGTGCTTAACAAACAGTTTATCAATAATGACAGAAAAATATAGCGCGGAAAGTCTCAATCTAAAGAAAGACCTTAGTAAGAATCCCCATGATGACTTTGTTTTTCTATCAATCCAACTGGCGGTTGCCAAGGGGAGGTTCAGATCTTCAATTGCTTTCCCTTCAAAATTCTCGCTGCTGTAGATGAAAACCTTTTTTCCCTCGAAGTGTCCATCAATGATGGCCCTACCACCGTCCATTTTCCCACTCTGGAGGGCGCTCGAGTCCGAACAAACAGGTGCGGCGCTCCCAATATCGTCTCCTCGGGGCGAATCATTCCGCAAATTGGCCCCGGTTTGAATTTATTTTATGAGCGATCGTAAGCCCCGGGTCCACCCCATAACCGCTCGCAAAAAAAGGACGACGACAGTTGCGGTGGATCGGAAAAGGCGTCGACTGTGTTCTCCTCGGAATATCTCAAGTATGAGCAATGGAATTTTCGTTGCAAAACCAACCAAATTTTTTACTGGAAAACAGAACAGTCACCGAAACAAATCGTATAAGTACATTCAAAAATGTTTTACAGTTGTAAAGAGTTAATGAAATTGTTCCCTTTTTTAAACTTTTGGAAATTTCAGCTGATAAAAATATCAAAAGCCACTTAAATTGACGTTTTAATCATATTTATTCTTATTTCACAGCATAAAAGTGAGAAATAGAAAGACTATGGCAAATAAAATTCAAATTCATTATGAAACTGTGTCATAACGGCAGTATGTCAATGAAATAATGTGATAATGAATGGGAGAAAATATTCCCTGGATAAAAAAGTTTAAAACCCTATAAAATCAAAAGCAAATGTTATTTTGGCTTAGTTTACAGTAAAATTAATAAGGAAAGAAGAAGTAATTATAATTTAAATTAAATTAAAAAATAAAAAGAATAGACATCGCTTTGCAAATTAAAGGTTCTATATCTGCCTATAGGGGGGTAATTATTTTCCCCCTCTTTCTACTCATGTGTAGAGCAAAGCTTGGGGATACTTTTGAGCACAAAAAGTCAATATGTCATGTTTTGGATTTTTTCCCTTTTCAAACTGGCGATTCAATTGAATCGCTTATTTCTGAAACATGTTAAACCCCATAGGATTAACATTGCGTTTAACATGTTTCTGAAATAAGCGACTCAATTTCCCTCGAGGAAATCGTTTTGTGGATAATTTTTTCTTCACAAGTTTGGCCGGAAATTCGGACTATCGGTTGTGCTTATTTTGAGCTAGATATAACCCATTGAAGCTCATTAACGCGGCTGAAATGAAATCAAAAGATTCAATATCGCCAATCATCTGCAAGTTCCACGCGTAAGTGCTGGAGTTTGCAATTCAAAATTACAATTTTCTCGTACGAAAACTGCAGGTTTTGTGCAGCGCTATTGTCCAAATGCAGGTCCCTCTAAATTTGGGAGACTCAATGAATTCTTCAGCATATTTTGGGTTCCTTATAAAGAGAAGGAAGAAAAAGAAGAGATATCATGAAAAATGAATGTGAGGATGTAAGAAAATATACATGGTGTACTGTCTGTCTATCACAAGAAGAGCTCTGGCCGTCGCTAGTTCACATAAGTGGTCATAAGGCTTTTTTTAATTTTCATTTTTATGATCTAAGAACTTTTTTAGTCATTTACCTAAGTCATAAAAATACAAATTTATGATTTTTCATGATCGTTATTTATGATCGTGATCTCGAAATTAATGATTTATCATTCGACATCATACCACCGCTCATGTGAACTAGCCACAGTAGACAGACAGACAGTATCTGAAATGGTGCAACAAACTTTCAGGGTTGATAGTAGTAGTCAGAATCACAGGATTTCACCCCAAAAAATCCTTGAAAAATTTAATTTGTAGAAGAACTACTATTGCTAAAAATTTAATTATGGTCTCAAAAATTGTGGTTTAAGTTATCTTTAAAATTATCTCAAAAGTCTTCACTTTAACATTTGTTTTATTATGAAAAAGTTAAAAAACCACAAAAAAATATGAAAATTCTGCCAAAACCTTATTTGTATTTCGAAATCCTTTCTTTTTACAGCTGTTTGCGCACACAAAAAACAATATTTAACAGGATCTCAAGCGTTTAATATTGATTTATTTTCGTGAAACTTTGGACTTGAGGGTTTTCAACTATGATCTTTCAGATTATCAAATCAAAAGAAAGGATTTCGAAATACAAAATAAGGTTTTGCCAGAATTTTCATATTTTTTTGTGTTTTTTTTAACTTTTTCATAATAAAACAAATGTTAAAGTGAAGACTTTTGAGATAATTTTAAAGATAATTTAATCCATAATTTTTGAGACCATAATTAAATTTTTAGCAATAGTAGTTCTTCTACAAATTGAATTTTTCAATGATTTTTTGGGGTGAAATCCTATGTGATTCTGACTCGTCTTGGTGTCTACTATCATCCCTGAAAGTTTGTTGCACCATTTCAGATACACCCCGTATATAATGAGGTGAGAAAAAGAAAGGAAAGAGCGATAGAAAAAGATAATTTATTAGAAAGAATATATGAGAGAGAGAGAAAGACAATGGAGGAAAAGAGGACCGCAATCGCCGAGACCGCAATGCGGTTGCTCCGTTATGAGGCATCGGGTGACAGCGCGACAGGATTTATCCCCAATAAGGCTTGTTTTCCGAGATCCGGACATAAACCCGGGGCCAAACCAATAGCCGCACATAAATCGCCATCTTTGGACGCTCTCTCCGATCTACTCAAATGTTTTCTTATGGATTCTACATTGGGTACGACTATAGAGATGTTTCGTAAAGACCTAGTGCTCTCTCCCTCTCCCTTCTTTCTATACCTATTAATCACACGAAGGTTTGTGGAATGAGATGGTATAATATGGAAGAGAGGGAGCTGAAAAGAGAAAGAGATAATATAGAGGCTCCTTCTGATTTATCACTGATGGTTGTGTTTATTTTCGAAGAATCATAAAATGTGTTAATTGACGTTTCATTTCTTACTCTTCTATTTTTCTATGCAAACTAGAGATTCACAGGATCACTCAGGATGATCAGTAAAAGTAAAAAAGTGTGAATGAGTCTTAAGATAAAGAATATGAAGAGAATAAGAGAGTAGAATGGAAATGAGGTATTCTCACGTTTTGAGATTAAATTTTATCAAAACAGTGGATACAAAACCATGAATAATGACGTTTTCTTCAAGTAAAGTATTAAGTATCTTTAAAGTATTTTGGTAGCCCAGTTTTTAAATATAAATTTTTGAAATTTCGGGTTTTTGGTGAAAAAACACTTTCGAATCACAAATCATGTGCTGTGAGGTCACATCCAATAGAAGCCCGTTTTCTGATCACGTGAAAACAGTAAACACGATCGTTTTCGTGCGCTGTGATGTCACATCCAATAAAAGCCCGTTTTCTGATAACGTGACTTTTCTGGCGTTTTGGCAGAAATAAAATTTAATTTTAAAATATTTAAAACACATTTTTGAACTTAAAAATCAGAAATTTAGGAGTTTTAATCCATAATGTGTCAAAAAAGTATAAAATCAAGCTAATCCCCCACTCATTCAAATACCTCATTAAAGATAAAAGGAATAATGAGGGAGAAAGAAACTTGCTTTCCTATACATATTAATGGCTGGACCACTTTGGACTCTGGATTAGGACCAATGATGTTTTTAAAAAAATTTAAAAAAGTGAAAAACCCTCATTTTGGGCCCATTTTTTGGTTACTTCAAGATCAATCAAGATTTTGGTAGTTTATTGTAAAAACATTTAACCAAATAATATACCGAGAACTGCAGTTGAGTGGGGTCATAAATTTAACCAGTTTTCAATAATTAAGGGTTTTTTCATAAATTTAACCAGTTTTCAATAATTAAGGGTTTTTTCATTATTAAATTGTTTTTTTTAGAATTTAGGAAGGTTTTTAAAATTTCAATAGTTTTTTTTTTCAGAGTTGAATAGATTTCTTTCAAAATTGAAAGAGTGTTTTCAAAGCTTAGGATTCCTATGTAAGAAGGGAGGGGGGTAAAAAATAGCATCATAGATTTGCAACTAAATGATTTTACAATTTTACATTTGAGTAGCTATGCAATAGGTTCGAAATGCCCCGGGAAAATGTTTCTGATAAAAGAAATTACCATTCAGAAAGGAAAAAGGCTAATTAAGGAATCAGGCGAATTTAAAATCCCAATGATTTGAAGATCATTGACGATTGATCAGTAACGACGACATTGTCGGTCGTTACTGGGAGGCTCGGCGTCAGATGGCCGAAAGGCCAAGAACGGGCGTAGGATAAAGTAAGTAATGATTTGAAGATGGGAGGGCTTATTTTTATGAACACCCCCATTAGGGCGGAGCGAAAAAACGATATTTTTTATTTTGATTATGGCCTAGTGCGGAAAAGTTGTGTACTGGTGAGTTAACCACGTGTGCAAAATTTCGGGGAAAACAAAAAATATCTTCCGTCTTTAAAATGGCCTTGAAGTTTCAAAAAAGTGGAGATTTTTTTACAAAACAACTAAAAACCCAAAGATTAAACTCTCAAATATTGTTCATGATTTTTTATGAAGAACTAATATAGTTATAGACATAACCTTTCAGGTTCCATTCTTCTATCACTCTTTTTTCGTTAGATATAATTTTTTAATGTTCAAAGAAATCTTGTAAAGTTGTTTTTCCTGCATTTTTAAAAAGCTAATAACTCTAGAACTATACAACTTAAAAACCTGAAATTAGTCCCATTCAGTTTGTAATTTTTTTGTCTTTGATTTGATGTGCATCATGACCATCATTTTAAAAATATTTTTCAAAATTTAAAAAAAGTGAAAAAATTTAATAAAAAATTTTTTTTTTTGAAAATTTTTTTGAAAAAAAATTTATAATCCTTTTGACTCATAAATGAACAGTAGTACCAAATTTCAAGTGAAAAATAAAATTTAATCATGCATAAAAAAATTAAAAAATTCGAAATTTAGGCAAGTCCCTAAACAATACCCAAAATTATACAGCAAGAGCAATTCACTCATGGAAAATTCATAAACTCGCTTGAGGGTGTTCATATGACTTAAAACATGCAAAAAATGTCACAAAATGTTCTGAAAATACGACAATTAACAAATTCGGTACAAAACCTTACAGAGCTAATTTTCAACTTTTAGTTAATTTAATTTGCATGAATTTTAACTCAATATTCATAAGAAATGTGATTATATCCAATTTTTTATGTTCTAAAATTTTTAATTTACTTTGATTTGATTTGTTAAAAGTAAAAACAATTAGATATAAACATAATTCTTAGGAATTTTCAGGAGTAAAGCATGCAAATGGAATTAACTTAAAGTTGAAAATTAGCTCTGTAAGGTTTTGTACCGAATTTGTTAATTGTCGTATTTTCAGAACATTTTGTGACATTTTTTGCATGTTTTAAGTCATATGAACACCCTCAAGCGAGTTTATGAATTTTCCATGAGTGAATTGCTCTTGCTGTATAATTTTGGGTATTGTTTAGGGACTTGCCTAAATTTCGAATTTTTTAATTTTTTCATGCATGATTAAATTTTGTTTTTCACTTGAAATTTGGTAGTACTGTTCATTTATGAGTCAAAACGATTTAAAATTTTTTTTTTCAAAAAAATTTTCAAAAAAACATTTTTTTTATTAAATTTTTTCACTTTTTTAAATTTTGAAAAATATTTTTAAAATGATGGTCATGATGGACATCAAATCAAAGACAAAAAATTTACGAACTTAATGGGACTAATTTCAGGTTTTTAAGTTGTATAGTTCTAGAGTTATTAGCTTTTTAAAAATGCAGGAAAAACAACTTTACAAGATTTCTTTGAACATTAAAAAATTATATCTAACGAAAAAAGAGTGATAGAAGAATGGAACCTGAAAGGTTATGTCTATAACTATATTAGTTCTTCATAAAAAATCATGAACAATATTTGAGAGTTTAATCTTTGGGTTTTTAGTTGTTTTGTAAAAAAATCTCCACTTTTTTGAAACTTCAAGGCCATTTTAAAGACGGAAGATATTTTTTGTTTTCCCCGAAATTTTGCACACGTGGTTAACTCACCAGTACACAACTTTTCCGCACTAGGCCATAATCAAAATAAAAAATATCGTTTTTTCGCTCCGCCCTAACCCCCATCTTCTAATTTTGTCATGCATGTGCAATCTTGAAAAAGTATAGTGGATTAGGAAGAAGTTTTATAACATAATTACTTATCCACTAATTTGGACATTGTACTAAAACGCACACAATAAGTGATTGAACTTATAAAACATTTTTCTAATTTTTATTCTATTAAAACAAAAGCAAATTACTCATTCAAAAGCTTTCAACTTAATAAAATGCACAAAACCTTTTAAATCCCTATTCCTTGATGTAAGTGTTGCCCGACTCTATCTTTTGATTTGTTCTAATGTAAACGTAAATGGATAAACGAACCGGTCCAGTGAAAGCGTTCGATGTTCATCAGATTCGAATTTTTTTCTTGCACGCCCCCCTTCTTCGTAAAGAACCAACGCTGCAAGAGATTCACCAAAAACGGATATTTTCAGTTAATTCGCTCATTTCCTTTGACTAAATACTTCGGAATGAGAAGGTCAGGAAAATAATATAGTGATTCGGAGGGTGAGAAGGATTGAGAGAGAAAGAGAGAATTTGCAATTAGCATGTATAAGAAGGTGAATTTCTATCGGAACAGCACATTTCCTCCGCCATCAACCACCTCATCCTACTACATCAGCGAGTGTTTCGTTTAATATCGGAAAACTAACTAAAGATTTATCCGCAAACAAGGGTGAGACGCAGCCCATTATACGCCCTGTGTTATGGATTCCTTGTTAGGCGGGAGTTGGTGAATACCGATCCATAAAGAGGGCGCAAATCGTTTCTCCGTTCATCCCACTCGGAATGAAAACCCTCATTTGCCGCCCCTCCCTCCCCCAAAAAATAGGGGATTGAAGGGGAGCTGCATTTGCAACTGCGGCGGCAGATGCACGCGCTCCCTGGCAACACTGGCGCAAGTCAAGCTTCCGTTTTGCTGGATGCATCTCCGAGAGTGATCATGTTGAACCACCGAAGCGGAGATTTGTGACACATTCGCATACTCCCGTTTTTCTCTGATTCTCTCTGTTTTTCCTCTTTTCTTTACTCTCTTTTCACCTACTCATCTATTTGTTTTTCTTTTCAATCGTTTCTCTTATCTTGTCTAAGTATCCTTCATCGAAACATCTTTCTTCTCTATTTGTTTTTTCCATTTTCTTCCACTCTCTTCGTTCGATCTGTTATTTTCTACACTTTCAATCTACCATCTTTTTTTGTAGCTCGAATCCTTTCTGCCCCATTCTTTCCTTTTCTTTTATCTTCATATTTTATTTTCTCTAATTTCTTCTATCTTTAACCTTTTTTTATCATTCTCTTCCTTTTCCTTTATTTACCTACACTCTGCTGGATTCTCTCTCGATCTGCACTAAGTTGAAATAAAGGCAAGGAAAGAGACGCCAGTGAAAACATAAAACACCTTATAATAGCAACTGTCCAAGCAAATCATAACTGAATACAGTACACATCCCTGTAAATGTTTATTTTCACCTGCTTTTTCCAAATTCGATAAAAAGGTAACTCTGAGGACGGATCGTGAATCGCCTCAAAAATCTTGCTCCTACAAATCACACAAAGTTACACTCAAACTTAATGATCACGAAATAGTGTGTTCTAATGAAACCCTTATATCATCTTACACTGGCCTTTTTTAACAATTGTTGAGCAGTTTCTTTTTTATGAGCTTTGAACAGAATTAAAAGTTACCTGCAAAGAAAGTATCTTTCTTTTCAATTACCTCTCACTCTCCTCTTTCATGTCTTATTTTTCTCGTCATTTTTATCTTCTTTTTCTTCTTTCACTCTTGTAACTATTTGCACTCCCAGATTTCCTATAAATGCAGCCTCTTTGAAGTATATTAATCGTGGTATGTTTGAAAAAGCGTCGAATCCTTAACCAACAGAGAGCAGAAAAGCGAAGAGAAGCTAACTACTATGCCCCTTTCGAAAATAAAACCTCTCGAAGCGTCAGAGACCTCAGCGACGACTCGCGCCAGTGTCGCCCTCAGCGCCGCTTGTCATAACGGCCCCAAAAAAGGCGGCGCAAGAAATTTCAGTCGATGGAAGATACGACATTATCTTCTCCCCTGCGCCGTTTCTCCCCCTTTTTTGCGGAGGACAATTAGGTAGCACCATCTGGCGAGCTACACCCCTGCTTTGCAAGATATTGTTTTTGCGACGACAAAAAGTCTCTGCAAAGTTCACTCTTCCCTTAAGCCCTCAGACTAAATTAGCTTCTCCCTTTACTAACTTTTTAGGGCGTTTTATTGCGCTCCTCCTCCCCCTTTTTTTCTTTTCTTTCTTTTAGAGAGAGAGGGGGAGAGATTGCCTTCTTTTGTTATTATATCCATATCCCGCGCCATTATTAAGTTTGGAGCAAGACCGACTTTCATTAAGGCTAATAGAAGGAGAGATTCGCCCGCGCTTTTAAATGGGTTAATTTTTGCTAATGATCGGAATTACAGACGTTTAATTGGGCGGCCTAATTATAAAGAAAAAGAGGGGCGCGTTTTTCTCTCACCTTTTATTATGGCGTGTGCACTTACTTTTTAGCCCGAATTTATTTCTCTAAAGCAAGCTCGTTTCGGGTTTATCTTGCGTTCTGCTTTAAACCTCTTTTATAGTGTTTGCGTGGTGCTGGAGAGTTGTAGTTAATTTTAAGGAAAGCAAATACTTAATGCGGTTATCACTGCGATTGTTTTAACTGTTATTTCTCTGTTTCTTAATGGATCGCCCGGTTGGTTTTAAGGCAATTAATGAAATGATATTAGAGGTTAAAATTTCCCAAGCATGGTCTCTGTAGTTCAATTTTAAGTAGATTCTTTCTGTCTTAAACGATTCAATGATGTCTACATCGGCTACAGTGTGGACTGTACACGCGTTAAATTTTACATCTTACATTTTTAATCTTACATTTTTATAATTATTTAATGTACTCATTAATAAATTGCTTATAAACACTAAACAGAGATATGTTTACAGCTTTGAATTTGATCACTAATTTTTATTCATTATTAGGGTGAACTGCCCACTTAATGAATACAGCATCAGGATTTGCTATTTGTCCGCTTTAAATATTACTTTCAGCGCTTTTTCTCGGCCAATTTTTTAAAATCGGAATGTAAGGAACGACTTTCTCATTTTAAATATCTGCTCCATCTCTTTTCGATTTGTAATGGATAACTTCCAAAATTCTCAACTGATGATTTAATTACCAATCACGGTTTTTTCAAGTTATATAACTACAACATCAATGGAAAAATGACCTAAGCAAATGCCTCAAACCTTTTAAACAAGAATTTTCAAAAAAGGTCGATTTTTTAAGGCCAAAAAAATTGAGAATTTGAGTATGTCATTATTTACGTAATTTCTAACTGAAAATTGTTTAAATTACTTCTTTAGCAATTATTTTGTGGCTTTGAGCAACGTTTATATTTTTTCGACTTTCCAATTTTTGAATTAATTTTTAAAATTGATATTTTAATTTAAAAAAAATTTAAATGTCATATTCGTATGCAGCACTGAAAAATAGCTTATAAACATGTATCAAAAGTATCGATTATAATAATTTGATTATTCAAAAAAAAATCTCGGCCATTTTTTATAAATAAAAAAAATTAATTCGATTTTTAGTATGTTAATAATAGTTAATAATAATAATATTTATTGGAAAAAAAAGGCCACTGGCCCATACACCAAGATGTTTAGTATGTTATTATTGAATCGTATTTTATATTTAATATCGTTGCTGCATGGGGCAATATCTGGCGCTACTAGGGAACCCCCAATCAGCATGACAAATCTCAACGGGGGGGTCGTCGCGAGTAAATTGAATTGCGCTTAACTCCTGATGGTAATAAATGAAAACTCATTCATAGTTGCTTCGTGACACCATCTAATAGATTGCGGCATCCGCTCCGTGTTTGAGTGTGAATCACGTGACTCTGATCCGATTTGCCTCTCCATCCGTCCCGTTTAACTCAGAGGGGGGGAGAGAGAAACCCAATTACCGCGTGTCGCGATTGCAGAAAGCACGCGCTCCCATTCAATTCGTTGATGTGATTTTGGAGGAGCGGTCCACTGGATGACGGGGTGATGCTGCAGCGAAAAGAATATTTTCTCAATTATGCAATGCTGTTATTGGGTCACTTGAGATATGGCTGATCATGAAGGGTGCCACAAAGGGGTCAGTCACTAATTGTGTATACCTTTGTGTTTTTCTTTTTCAAACCCAGGTTCCTAAAATTCAACTCATGGGATAAAATAAAAGTAATTAATTTGTAAGAAATACTTTTAAATGTGCGGCTATTTATTACTACTTTAACCTTAAGGATTTTTTATTTAAGGTAAAGTGCCCGATGTTTGACAACCTAAGCAGAGTACTTTACTTCAACAGTTAAGGACAACTCACCTCTTCAACTTGGGAAAATAGGGATTGGCTGACTGTCGTCCTCAGATTAATGATATATTAGAACTAAAAGGTCTTACATACCAACCCAGTGTTTGATATCCTACCAAAATTGTATTCTAGTAGAAACTCTAATCATTAAAAAATGTAAGGATTAAGACATCCTTCGACTTACAAAAGTACTGCTATTTTATCACTTAGTTTTCCCAAATGTATCCTAAAATAAATCTTGTACGTATTCAATCAGACATGTGGAAAAATAATTGGAACCAAACGCAGGAAAAACAGCCTAATATTGATTCCTCGATTTCTTTCTGTTCCACCCTTTGAAAAACCCTGACCGAAAAATCGTTGAGAATTATTGGTTCTTGAAATCTACTTTCCAACCGAAGCTGTAATCCAAGTTTCATCGACCCATTAATTTTTTCATATTGATCTTTGCCTTCGCGTGGGGATCATATCCTGTTAAAGGTACTTTATCCGTTTGTTATAACAAGGCATTCCAGTCGGGCTGTCGCAATATAGGGCTGGCCACTTCATCCGGCTCGGCTGAACGCCCTCCGCCCCGGCCGACCGCTCTCGGCTCTCGTAAAAGCGGCGGGGCGCTCCCCAGACGCCGCCCGTTCGCCCTAGCCCCATCGCCCCATTGGTGTTCTCAAATGCCGTTCATGGTGCATCTGTGTGTTGCACCAACTAGCCCTAACAAACTTTTAAAAACTTAAACTTGAACAAACTTACCGAAAATAATTGAATCGTCAGTTAGAAGAAGGGAATAAGTCAAAAAAATGACAAATTGACTTTTTGTGCTTAAAAACATCTCCAAGCTTTGTTCTACGCATGAGTGAAAAGAGGGTAAAAATATCTACCCCCTATCAGCAGATATAGTCCCTTGAATTTGCGAAATCGATGACCTTTCATTGCATTTTTTAATTTAAGTTAGAATGAAAGCTAATTTGTGTTTCTTTTCCTATTATTTATTCTGTAAACAAAACTAAATTAAAATTTCCTCTTAATTTAAAAGTATTTTCAAACATTTTTATGCAGTGAATGTTTGACTCCATTAATTACTCCATTTATACTGTGAACTAAGAAGAAATATAATTTCGATTTCAATTAAGGAATTTTTAAAGATTTTTCTTCAAAAAAATTTCATAAGGTGCAAGAAGGGAATAAGTTCATCAACTTTTTTTTAACCATAAAATCTGTTTTATTTTAATGTATTTATTTTTGTTTTGGTGATTGCTCTATTTTTTAATAGGGTTCTGAATTTCCAGTAAAAATTTGGTGGTTATACAATGAAAATTCTATTACTTATACAGTTTTTTTTTTCGGTTTCCTCAAAACTTTATTTTTGAACTTATTCTTTTCTTCTAACTGACGATTCAATTATCCTTTACTACTTAAATGTTGAGTATAAACGTTTGTCTTTTTATATTCCTTAATAATTAGTTGGCAATACAATCTGATTTTAATAATAATAAAGTTAACTTCATTAATAATCTTGGGGACCAGACAATAGAAACCATAAACAAGAATTAAAGAGAGCTAAAAAGCCTTCCTCTAGTGCCCTCCATTTTTTTCAAATAAACTTTATGCGCAGTCATAAGTTGATAATTGAATTAAAAAAAATAGAGATCAAATGAGAAAAATTTTAAATCTTAAGGATCATTCACACTGTTTCAATTTCACTTTGTGAATCAATGCTGTGAATTGCTAGTTTGCATATAAAATTGGAAGGAGTGAAGAGTGAAACCCCGATTCACACTTTTCGGTTTGGAGGATTCCTCCAAAACGAAGATCAAAACTGGAAAGTCTGAATGATCCATCAGATAAGATGCGGCGTAATGCATGAAATGAACAAATTCAATCTGATGAAGGGTCTTACACGTCTGAGAGGTTAAAATTGGTACGACTAGGTTTAAAAACACAGAAATGCTTTGATTAACAGAAAAAAAACGATAAAGGTTTTAAAAAGATTGGGATGCGTATCGTTTAAATAAAAATGCATCAATGAAACGCATTCGGCGTGGAGGTGTGGATCGCATTTTGTGCGCGGCCCCTCAGGGGGGGGGGTGTTCCGGGCGCTAATCGTATCAGGCGCGCCCCATTGCCAGAGCAAACGATTGCAACAAGTGCTCGCCCCATTGACTCTTTTTGGAGGTGATAATCTGATTAGGCCGCTCATTTCGGGAGGCTGTTAAAACGGAGGAGCCATTTCAATAAATCCCCCCCCCTCAATCGATTCTCACCACTTGCCGCCACCCCTGGTTCTTTGCATTGGGGGCTTATAGAGTCAGTTTCATTTTTGGGGAAACGAACTTATTGAATGGTCACAAAAGAGATTAGTCACGGTATTTGTTCTAAGCCCCATAGTTAACATGGCACACAGTATACCTTTTCTTTACTTATTACTAGCACTTAAGTTTCTAAATATTTCTGAAGGAATCGATTCCGGAATCGAATACCTTAGAATCGATACCAAGGAATCGAACCCTTGAAGAAATCGATTCCAGCAGGAATCGAATCGTAGGATGATCGTTCTTAATTTACTGCTTATTATTAACAATTTTGTTTACTAATTATTTAGTATTTTGATAATTAATTAATATTTTGAACCAGGAAACAAATCTTAGGAATCATTTATTTTCTAAGTAATACAGATAATTATTAAAAATTTTTTTCACAAATTGATTAGTATTTCGATAATTAACAAAGGTTTGGTTGATTTTTAATTAAATCTATTTACTAATTACCCCTGTGTAATTTGTGATTGAAATAGATAAGTATGATTCTGCTTTTTCGATACTGGCCTATGCCATAAAGGAATCGATTTCAGGTCAGAATCGAACCTCGGGAATCGAATCCAAGAATCAAACCTCAGGAATCGATTCCGGAATCGAATCGAACGTTTTTTTTAGATCCCCACTAAAACTCCCGATTTTAGGAACAAAATGCTGGCCTTTATCTTTCTTTCAACATAATAATTATGACTCCTATTTTTGAATTATAAGTGTTGAAAGTTGTTTTGTTCTCGTTTGCAAACTTCGAATATCTTCATATGGCTTCAATTGACGAAAGACATCCTTCGAAAATATCCCGATGAATTCTGAGATGAAAAAAAGCCCTATGATCCTCGTATTAACAAATGTTAAATTTTGAGTGGCTTATATTATGTCTCTATGATTTTCTTCTTCGATGAATGAAATTAAAATCCCGCAATTTAACTACTGAGAAAGTTTTTCTATATTCCTTATTTTTAACGAGAGAAATATTATCTCGAATATGAATGGAAATCGTAGATGTGTTATTATCAAGTTACAAAAATAATGAAAATAAAATTATCTAAAATATCCCATTATTAAAATCTATAAATAAATTATTAAATGAAATTATCTAAATTATCCCATTATTGATTCTTTTGTAGCGACAAATAACATAATCTCGCTTACGTTAAGTTATGTTATTGTTAATACAAATAAAAATTTATAAATTATCAATAAGGAAGTTGCATGTGTCAGATTTTCAAAAACAAACAAGAGTTTCGTATGGTTTTTTGTATGGAAAAATGAAATATCCAGTCAGTTTTTCAAAAAAATGTACAGGTAATAAATATTTTAATTTAAAAGTCGAGAAAAAAACACGTGACTGAAAACGTTTATTGTTTAAACTATAAGATGACGTCAACAATAATACCATCAACTCCATTGCTTTACAACAAAGTTTATTATAAGATGACGTCACTCTTGGCGTTTTCGCGCTCTTTCAAAAAGGGGATTTTTGTTAATTTTTTTGGCAATCAAAAAACTTCTCGATCGGCCTCAAATTTTGGGTAGTTGCTTATTTTTGCAAGAGGAATCGATTAAAAAATCATGCAACTTCCTCATTATCAAAACTTTATCATTTTATACGTTTCCCCTCTTCTCACAATGAGGTATTTGCACGTTTTGAGATTAAATTTTGTTAAAATAGTTTATGAAAAACGAAGAATGACGTTTACATCAAGTATTTTCGTAGCCTAGTGTCTGAAAAATAAATTTTTGAAATTTCGTTTTTGTTTGGACGTGAAAACACCTTCAAATCACAAATCGTGCGCTGTGACGTCACATCCAATAGAAGCCCTGATAACGTGACGTTTCTGGCGTTTTGGCAAAAATAAAATTGAATTTTAAATTGTTTAAACACATTTTTGAACTTAAAAATCAGAAATTCGGGAGTTTTAAACCATAATGTATCAAAAGAGAATAAAATCAAGCAAATCCCTCACCCATGCAAATACCTCATTATAAAATGTGAATAAAGACCTTCTTGAAATGACGGGGAACTCTAATACTTCTTGAAAATAACAAAAAAACATATGCATTGCCTCCAAAATTAAGATAAAAAATAGCTAATCAGAATGATAAATTTTGATAGTATATTCACTTATACAGGGTGTATCTGAAATGGTGCAACAAACTTTCAGGGATGATAGTACTCATCAAGACAAACAAGAATCGGTATAGAAAGGGGGGTCCCAGACCAAATCCCAGGGAGTTAAAAATGGAGCGACACCCCAAAAATCATTGAAAATTCAATTTGTAGAAGAACTACTATTGGTAAAAACTTAATTATGGTCTCAAAAATTGTGGTTTAATATGATCTTTAAAATTATCTCAAAAGTCCTAACTTTAAAATTTGTTTTATTATGAAAAAAGTTAAAAAACACAAAAAAATGTGAAAACTCTGCCAAAACCTTATTTTGTATTTCGAAAAACCCTTAAGTCCAAAGTTTCACGTAAATACAATCAATATTGAACGCTTGAGATCCTGTTAAAGTTTGTTTTTTGCGTGCGCAAACAGCTGTTCTGGAAACAACTCTAGAAAACTGCTAGCCCACGCAAAAAACAAACTTTAACAGGATCTCAAGCGTTCAATATTGATTGTATTTACGTGAAACTTTGGACTTAAGGGTTTTCAACTATGATCTTTCAGATTATCAAATCAAAAGAAAGGATTTCGAAATACAAAATATGGTTTTGGCAGAGTTTTCACATTTTTTTGTTTTTTTGACTTTTTTCATAATAAAACAAATTTTAAAGTGAAGACTTTGGAGATAATTTTAAAGATCATATTAAACCACAATTTTTGAGACCATAATTAAGTTTTTACTAATAGTAGTTCTTCTACAAATTGAATTTTCAATGATTTTTTTGGGGTGTCGCTCCATTTTTAACTCCCTGGGATTTGGTCTGGGACCCCCTTTCTATACCGATTCTTATTTGTCTTGATGAGTACTATCATCCCTGAAAGTTTGTTGCACCATTTCAGATACTCCCTGTATATCCCTTTTACTAGATTATTTTTAATATTATTGCCAAAAAATATGAATGAACTTTATTATACTTCGAAGGAGAATACAAAAGTAAGTTACTGCTAGAAAGTATAAAAAACTACTTATTTATTAATATCTTATTTCAAAATTATTTGAACCAAATTTAAAGGCACATGAACAACAAAATGAAGTTCTTGAAATATCGAGAGTGTTATAAAAACATCAATAAGAAAGCTGATATCTTTCCGGCATATTGATAAAAATGAAGTCAAAACTGATTGATTAGAATCTTTCCGTAATTCTCTCGGGCAAAATGTAAGTAAGCACATCTGAATTCCTTTAAAAGAAATATCGGGGAACTCCTCAAATAGTCCTTGAAGATTTCCAACTTTTGGATGAACCTTGAAAACGACTGAATTCAAATCCAGCAATATCGAGGAAAAACATCGCCACATGAAGAGAAAGAATCGATATGATATTATTAGAGGGAAAGGAGCGGGGGTTAATTTATCTCCGAAAACAAAACGTTTATCGGGCGCCATAACTCTTTGGAAATCCACCCGCGCGTATTTAAATTTGCATCCCGGCAATTGGGAATATTTAAATTTGTATACTCTGCCATAAATCGAGGGGAGGCCCTAACTCATTCGTTTTTGGGGCGCTCGGGACTCTTATTTATCGCGGCGAAATAAAGACGATCTCTGTTTTGATTGGAATCGTTTGCAGAGGGGATAAGCACACAGTCGGGGATTTAATGCCGCATAAAAATGAGGCCGATGTATGAATAATTCAGGTCTGGATGGGATACTTTTATGATTAGTTTCCTCCCCTCCTTGATGATCAGCATAAGGATGATCAGCTTCCATACAATGGGCTGAGGGACTTGTACACTCGATCCCTCCCTCCTCCGAGCTAATTGAGGCGGACGAGGGTTTTTTTGCGGACGGTGATTCGTGGTGCGTATAGGAAAAGATGCTATCAGTACGCACTGTTGAGAGGGTTTTTCTTTAAAGATTATCTGGCTATAACATTATGATGATGATGATGTTAAGTGTTGTATTCAGAAATGGTCCATCGCCTTTTGATAGCCTCCTGATAACCAGGTGGCTTATAAACTACCTGTGCATTATTAAATTCCATAGGATGCTAAATTTAAACAAATAACGTCGAATTTTTCAAACAAAATTAGCTTTAAAATAAATATTGAGTTGAAAATACCCTTAACCTTACACAGGCCAATGTTCCCGAATTGGAACATCTTGTTTGAAAATTCATGAAAAGAATATCATCATCCATTAGTATTTTAAGAAATACTATTGATTTAATTACTAATAATTTAGGTAAAAGTTACCATAAAATATAAAAGACTCTCGCACATCAACAATATTCCTTACATTAAACTACCAATTCCAAAATAATACCCTTTTTCCTTTCTATTGTCAAAACCTAAACATCTAAACATAATTCAAATCATTGAAAACATCATAAATATTTTCTCACAATCTTGCCAAATAATATCATACAAAAATAAATATAAACAGGTCAGTTCACTAGTACCTACAAAAGGCTCCATTTTCGACAAGTATGCTGTTAAAAATTCTACTAATTGAAGTTGAAAGACGGCTTGATTTTTCAAACTTAAACGAACTAATAAAATACACAGCTTGACTTTTTAACTTTATGGAGAGACCATACGTTTAGCAACTGAACACTTACTTGTTATTACTCTCGATCTCAAACGTTTATTTTTTAGGATGTTCGCTTAAAAAGAGAGAAAAAAGAATGAAATTTGTTTACGCAGACCCACTGTGGCAGTGGACCCCTTAGATCTTGAATAAGTTTCGAGAAAGTGTTCAAATCGAAATTTTAAATTTAAATTAAATTTTTTTTTTAATTTCTGCAAACTGCGCAAATGCTGCAAGTCAGCTAGAATCTATCAATATTAGATTAAAAAATACGAACCAGGAACTCCATCCATGCCTCTTCATCAGGGGGCTTGGACACGGATAGAGGGGTGTTTCTGATTGAGGAATGTTTCGAGAAAGTGGTCATAAAAGTGCCTATTTTTTTGTTCGAGAAAATCGTAATAAAAAAAGTTAATGAACAATTTGCGACTCTGTTTTCGTTTTCTGGACTTTTTATAAGCCTCAAACAACGGTTATAAAATAACCTAAACTATCAAAAAATCCGAAAAAAAAGTTGAGTGTTGTCATCTAGTGTCTTGTGAATAACCTTAGATATAAAAACTAGAAAAAAGGGATTTCTTTTAATCTTTTGGGAATATTATTACTGGATATCCGGAGCACTTTCCGCTCTCAAAAAATAATTGGCTTTGGCAAGGTAAGTGAGTTGGTTAGCCTTGACTCATTCCTTAAGAGCGAACTAAAATGAGTTCCCCCTTGGAAAAAATATGCTATCAAAACTAACAAGATTTGACCCCTCTAGCTTCCCCTAGCTAGGCCATCTTCGCCGATTACAAATTTTTATCTATTAGTCTGCAGGCGTCTCCAAACTACGGCCCGCAAGCCAGATGCGGCCCGTGAGGTATTCTTATCCGGCCCGCTGACACCTTTCCATCTATGAAGAAATATTACGGATGTACTCAATTAAATAAAAGATCCATGATTATTAGGGGTACCAAAATAAGTTAAAATCATGTTTTTAGGGTCAAATTTCCAAAATTTTTCTGGGGCAGGACACCCACAGACCCATTTCATAACATTAAGTTTCATATTAAGTTCTTAAAAGTGAAAATCTTACCTAAAATGTATTTAAAAGGTAGATTAAACCTATTAGATTGTTCTTTCAAAATATGATTATTCATCCCCATTTGAACTACCAATGAACCTTGACCTCGAGTTGGCCCCCACTTGCGCTTAGTAGTTATGCGGCCCTGGGGATGAAAAGTTTAGATACCCTTGATCTAAAGGTATTCTTCCTCTCCTTTTCTGCAACGAGAACTGAGCACAACGGAATGAGAGAGGACGGGAGGGGTCACTTTCCCTAATTGAATGTTGACCCGATTCACGATTTGATTGATAAACCAACCGAATAGGAGGAGGATTCGGTTCATTCTCTGAAAGCATCAGTTGCTCGTGATTCACTGGAAATTGGACTTTTATGAAAAATCGTTTCTCTTATGGGGCCTACTTAAAGCGAGTACTTTCCTACACATTTTGAAGAACCCGGTATTTTGACATTATTGACCTAGTGCCAAGAGATAGATGAGACGCATCCATCAATAAACTTAGTTGTCTTTTTAAAACATTTTGATGGTCAAATATTTTATTTTTGTAATAAGCATACAACGCTAAATTTTAAAATAAGTTTCCTATCAATTTGCTATTAAATATCGGATGTGATATTTATAATGAACCGATTTGGATGTAATAGAATGAATGGACTCTATCCTTTCCTCTAAGGTTTGGTTCCTTTATCAACCAAATAAAGTAATTAACTTTAACCATTTATCTACTGTAGTAGTACTGCAACTTTTCTGTTTAATTAAGAGAAGATAAATGTTATTAAGCATATCATCTTTGATTTTCTGAAAAAAAACCATGGTAAATTCAGTGGCGGATCCAGGGGGTGGCACTCTGGAAAGAGCCCCCCTCTTGGAAACCCAAAAAGCTTCTCAAAATGAGTAAAAACCCAACTTTTACAGGTCTTGTTTCAAAATTTTTTCTGGGGGAGGACTCCCATATCCCCCATTAGTATCAAAATGGGGTATTCATTGTTAATTTTTAGAAAATCCCCAAATTTTGACATTTTGGGTCAAAAAGTAAAGGAATTAGTGTTAAAAAGTGCCCCCCTTAGACTCAAAACGTTTCTAAAAATGAGTTAGAACCCTACTTTTGCACGTCAAATTTCAATTTTTTCTGAGGGTGACCCCCATACCTCCAATGGTACCTCAAGGGGATCTTGTCTGGAAAAGTGCCCCCCCCCCTTGGAGCCGTGCTGGATCCGCGCCTAGGTAAATTATGAGTGTTAAGTTGGTAGAAAAATAACGTTCTTTTTCAACATTTTTTTCAAAACATCGAAAAATTACTCATTGTTTATTAAAATAATAGTTTATTAAATGAATAATTGAAATTGTGGAAAAAGTTTTACAGAGTTTTTGAAAAATTTTGAGGGGTTTTTAAAACTTTTCTTCAGAACCCTTTAATTTTGGTCTTAGAGGATGAGAACTAAAACTTTTTTTAAGTTTAAGTGCTAAGAAATGGAATTAATTGAAATAATGTAAAGTAAAAATGCACTTTTTAGTTTAATCGAAAAAAAAATTATTGAAGAATTTGAGATATGTTAAAAATATTTTCGCGATATGCTTCATACATATATTTTTAGTGTAAAATATGTTTGAACGTCACAAAGATTGTTACGACAGTATTCTTCCAGTTTATTTTCACACAATTTCGTACCAAAATAGACCCGAATATAATGTATTTTTGGGGAAATAAAAGCTCATGTTAAATTTTTCACTTTTTTTATGTGGCTTGTGTTCTAGTGATGTGATCACTAATTGAATGCTTTATTGAAAGAAGAACAGACAATACGGTTATAATTTCCTAATGTCTTTTGACCGTTATTAATATTTAAGAATGGAAGCGATGGCTACACATAAATTCATCCTAAAAGTTCTGGTAACCATCTACTCGATCAAAATACTTTGGAGTGGTGCTACTGGATCCTCAGCATCCAATCCTATTAAATTCAGAAGCCTAATGATATAAATCCGAGCACCTGGAATATGCGCTGATAATAATTGTGCCCATCAGAAGGCGAGCCATGATTCGGCCATTTCGGTCTCGCCTCCAGTGTTCGATGCAAATTGTTTCCCAATGGGTATTTAATGCGGCGTAATGCTCGGGGGCGACCGCCAGGTGGCGCGGCGATCGATGCACCGCTAATGCCGGGTCACATGATGGATGACACCGCCCTCCCCCCTTCGAATCTCATTTCGTCTCGCGCAATCTGTGCGAAAGAAAATTCCTCCACACAATGCACAAACTTTTCTCTTCGTAATGCAGTCGTTTGCCCTTCCGAATTTCGGATACATGCGAGAGATTATCCATGGGTACATTTTTAAACTGCCGTAAATATTAAGAAAGCACAAGTTCGAATCTTGCTAGGCTGTGTTTAGGGAGTTTTCCGAACGTGCAAGGTTTGTCCAGAAATTATGGAGACCGTGATCCCCTAAAATAAAATACATTGCAGGATATATTTGTATTGGTTCAATTCCGTTAACGTTCCCATTAAATATTGCCAATATGTTTTGCACGCCCTATATTCAAATATCGACAAATTTTTCTGATTCTTAATGATAAACTGAACATATATGGATCTGATTAAACATTTTAATCTGTGAGTTTGAAATTATTTAGCAATGGTTCTACTTTTTGGTATCCAAAAGAGCATGGCGGTATTTAGCGGGAAAGTTAACGGAATTGGTCATTTATTTTCATTAATGAAATGATATCTCCCATCATCATCTATCTTTGAATATGCATAGATATACAAAGGAAGATTGCTAGTTCAAGACAAGCATCATGATTTTTGTAGACCCAAAGGGAAAAGACGCTTGAAGCTGGGTTTTAAATTGAGGACAAAAATATCTGGACTTTAGGGAGTTCGAAGCAGTGGGTCGGAGTGACATTTGCGTTTCACCTGGAACTCTCGAAAAATTAGTAGCACCTTGTTCTGCTCATTTTGGAACTCCTCCCTTACTTTATTTAATCTCAAACTGATATCTCTTTGAATTTCTGCAGACAAACCACGTTGATTGAATCTTGAAAAGGGGGTACATAAATGTTGATTCTTATATGGAAATTATACTTAAATTTCATTATTATTCTTATTTTAAAATGTTTTTATATTATTTGCACTTGTAAATATTAATAAATTTATTTCATGATATCAGCATACCTGCCAACCGTTCCGATTTTCAATTCTTGAACGAATATACTACAAATTACAATACAACTTTGTTAATAAAATCGTAGAGAGCAGAAAACAACTATCTATTTTAAATTGTCCCGAATTTAAAAAATTGAAAACCGGGTTGAAAATTGAAAAAGAAACCGTAAAAATCGGAACGGGTTGGCAGGTATGTATCAGGGGTTGTGTGAGTGTGTTTGGTGTGTGCGGCTACAGCACAGGTGTACACCGGGGAACAAAAAGTAGCCCAGCCAAATAACGTGAAAAAATTGCTTCGAAATAGCATCTCAACTTTTTGAACCTTTTTGGTCTCAAAGGATCTAAACAGGTTAAGAATGATGTTTAAATTCAAACATCTGTAATTTTTATTTTTTTGCCAGATTTATGGAGAAATAAATGCCAAATCTTTATAGGGTCAATCCATATCAAGTGATCCAAAGGTGGTCGCTGGACCATTTTATAATAGAATGATTTTTTGTGTGTTGATTCTTATAACATTAGAGAGTCCAAAACCCCAAATTTTATTTTTTTATTTGAATTTTTATAGCAGCGATCGATGTTCTATATCTATACGGAACAGCGATTGTAAGGGTTTACGTTAACTAGCGTTATTCCCAAATGGTTTAACTTAAATTCATGGAAAAAAAGCCATTTTACTCAGAAAAATACAGGCTTTATGATGGTTGAATCAAATATAAGGGGTATTGAGTCCCAAATGGAAAAAATCCCCCTTAAAGTCGAGCTTCAAGATGGTCATTTTTCACTTTTCAAACGCATATTTTTGTTAAAGGAACTATTATTTTTCTATTTTCTTCTTGAGGAATGTGTAGTATACTTCCTAAACTTTACTTTAAAAAATTTGACCTCGGTATACGTTTATTAATCGGATCTCATTTCGAAAAATTCACAACTTTGACCCCCAAAATCTCTGGTGTAACAAAGTTTAAAAATCTGAAATTTTTACTGGTTAAACCTTTCTAAGGTATAATCCTGTTGTAAAAAGGCCGTCTTTGGTATTTGCTTACAATTTGAGTTACAGGTCTTCGAAGTTGCCATAAAAACGCTCAATTTAACGGTTTGAAAAGTGCAATTTTAGTTTGAAGACTCACCACTTTGTTAATTACAATTAGGTTTATTTGATTTCTCATTGCTTTTCCTACGATTTTGATTCCTGACGGAAAGCAATGACCTTTTGTTTTTTTACAGGTAATTCTTATAACTGAATCGGTTAATTCTGATACGTAGTCAAACGCCACTTTTTTCGAAATTGAGTTATAGGTGTCATGGGATTCTGTAGGGGTACACGCACATTTTAAAAATCTTGATTTTAAAATAGTTTTCCAGCATGTTAAATTTCAAATTTGATGCAGCGGTTTCTGCACTTACACTGCGGGGAATTTTGTTCATGCTGTCTCATCAGCAGCTTGTTTGTGACTGCTGTTATTTATTTAATCTCATACAAACACTATATGCGATTGGAAAAGTCATTCTTTTGAGGTTAGGTCCATCAAGCCATATTAAAAACCATATTTTTAAAGTGTTTGTACGAATCTTAAGACTAAGGACGTTTTAGCTATATACATTTAAAATTTCTAGGCTAGTGTACCTTTATTACATCCATGTAATTGAGATTTTGGATCTATGAATCACTTTATTAAAAAGGGACATTAAATCTATACCCCAGATCATAATATTAAATGATACTCTTTGAAGGATACTTTTATTGCAATGAAACGAAGAACGTATACTGAAAATGTTGCGTCACTTTTATTTCATTAACATTAACATAATTAAAGAAAAATAAACATTAATACAGTAAAACTACATTATACGCCAAGGGGATATAAAAAAATCCCGTCCAGGCGTGCAATATACACATAACCTTTTCTGGTTTTACTGGAAACTGTCGTTTAGCAATATATTGCTCGATTATTTTCAAAAGAAAATTCAAAACGAAAATACTTTTGAAATACATTAAATAACTATTTTTTCCCTGACTGTTTATAAATTATCTGAATCGCAATCTTAAACGCATCCATCCCCAATAGCGAGTCCTTTCGTTACCTGCCAGATAAGGCGAATTAAAAATTCCGAGCGAAGGGGCATTAGAGAGAGGGGGGCGCAGATAAGGGGCGTTCTTTCCGATTCCGATCGGAATTAGGAGATGCGATAGACGGCGGGATTAGGGGCAGAGAGGAGGGCAGATAAGAGTTTTGTGCTTCATTTGAATCATGCTAATTAGAACATTCCCTTGATGGGAGGGGCCGACCACAAACGCAACGATCGTTGCTGCCAGGGCTCTCCTAAGTATGCTTTCTAAAAAGATGTTGCTCTTATAAGGTTTCGACCAGGTTCTTTTTAACTAATTCACTGTACAAAGTATAGAAATAAAATCAACCAATCAAAAATATGTATATTGAAAATTTGAGATATTTTAATCTCTAAAGGGTGTTATAATTGAGATTATTTAAAAACAAAAACATAGGGCATCCCTATCAAAAAGAAAATTTTCCCTAAGTTTCATTACTAACATAGACTAATTTTTTTTAGTGAAATCCCCTGTGGTTGGTGGGACATAATGTTATCCTGGTGAATGTGATATGTGTAATGAAAATTTCAGACATCTGCATTAATTCAGGAAATAACAGGTGAGAAGGGAACCGACCGGTTACAGCATATCGAAAATTACTTTACATCGTCACACTCATTCTTTCTCTTCCTTTCTGTCCTTCGTATTTCTTTTTTCATCCCTCCTTCTTTCTGCAAGAAAACAGCCTACTTCTTTCTGCAAAATTTTCTGTAAAAAACAACAAAAAATTTAGAAATTTTTCTGTAGACTATTTTTTATCGATTATTTTTTTCTTATTTTTCGCCAAATACATCCGTCCCCAGGCTTTCTCTTTCTGCAACAACTGCAAGGCGATATTGCATTTTAATAGAAGGGGACAGTTTATTAAATAAAAAGGGCATATAAGAAAGAAATGTGTAAATTCTTGCAGAAAATATTTTGATGATATAAATTTATGTTCACAGAAAGTTTTTTATTTTATATGAGTTTGGTCTGCACATTAGCAAAATTAATAAATAAAGAGAGAAAGAGACAAAGCGGCTCATCTTAGAGTGAGCAAATGTCTCCTAAAACGCTCCAACTAAGCAAATTATGCACATTACACTGGAAAGGATATAAAGGAAATGAGGAAGGTTATGGAGAAAACGAAAGAATGAGAAAATGAGAAAACACGCGTGAATGAGAATACATAGAAGAGGATGTGGGAGAAAATATAAAAGAAAGATGATGTAATAGGAAAAACAAGAGAATGAGAGAAATATTAAAGGGAAGAGAGAACTGGGGAGAGAGAAAAAGAAAGAGAAATAAATGAAGAGGTAATCAGAGAGGTTATATTAAAAGAGGTAAGAAATAAATAAAAAACATATATAAAGGAACTAAGTAACTATAGATTTTTAATGAACGCTCTTCGTTCCTTAGTCGCACCAAATGTTAATTTAATAAAATAAGAAAAAAGGGAATGAGAAAAATGAGAGAGTCAGAGTTAGGAAGGGAGAGAGAAAAAGAATAACAGAGAGATGATTTAATGTTAAAAAGGATCGAAGAAAATCAGTGAGGGTGAATTTCCCGAATGCAGTTAGTGGCCGGCCCCTTATCTGGAATCAAAGTGCGGGGCACAAGAAAGGGTATTAAGCGGGAGTCAGGGAACGGATCGCCTTTAGAGCACCCATTATACGGGGTTTAGATCACCGAATAACTTTCCCAATTTAAGAGAAGACGCTTAGAGGTCTATTAGCTTTCATAATCTCTCGATAAAGTCATTAGGAGAATCCCAAACAATGGGAGCATTTTTTCTCCTTTTATGAATATATTTATTGAGATGAGTGAATATCAAAACCTAGGTTAACCTGGTAGTATTTGTATTTTATGCCTTCGAGATTGCACGGAGTTTGCACAGATCAAATATAGGTCTTTAAATTTAAATAGATATTTTCACCAAAGAAATACTTTTTTATTTAACTACTGGCCGATTTTCTCAATTTTTATCACCTAGTGAAGTTCATGAATTAATTCTGCTGATGTAATTAGAAAGTAATAACGTAAGGTGCGGTTTTTGTGGTAATAAATGTTTTTTCACGTGGTTTAAAAATTTCGTTGATAGCATGAATATCTCCTAAATTTTAAAATACTTTTACCTTAAAATCAGTAATTCGAGAAATCTTTTAAGTTTTAAATTACTTAAGTGTAATATTTTCACATGTTGAGTGTTTTTTTTCATTTAATTTCTTTTTTTAAACATAAATTTTACTCTGGAGCTCAGCTTGCATTTATCTTACTTGCCTTTTCTCACAATATATTTTATAATCGTGTATTTATTATAATTTTTTATTCTATTTACTTTTCAAGTTAATTTTTTATGCCTTAATGTTTTTAGGTAGCCCATATGGCTCTATTTACCACTTAATTTATTTGTAAATCTTAGTTTCTTTTGTTTTAATTTTGTTTAGTTTATTATTTTCTTGGTGTTGCTTCTATTTAGTGAAAATATCTTGCGTAAAAACTTGATGATATATTATTTCTATTTCCATTCAATTAGCGGCAGAACTATTCTCCAGAGTAGGAAAGTTGCGCAGTGTAGGAAATTTTGTTTACTTCAAGATCGTACACGAGATCATAGAAATCAGAAACTTCTAGTTTTCAATTTATAAGCAAAAATTAGAATTAATTAATCTTCTTAAATTCCTGCTTAACTCCTTTTGCAAGGGCATGAAAAAAGGTTACCATGAACTTTTTCAGTGAAACACCAGCAATATATTTTTTCAACTAAATCATCACAGCTAAAAGCCATTCCCCACTGTGAGTCAGTACTTACACACAGTGTCGACCTCACTTATTACTAATGGCTCCGTGATATATGTTGCGAAAAATTTTCCTGGGTGGCCATTCAATTACGTCTTCACGAACAATTTGGCGGATGGGGGGCGACTTTAAAACGAACACGACTCATTGAGAGCCATCTGAATGCCCGTGGCCCACTCCCCGTTTTTTCAGAGCCATAAAGGCGCAACCTGCGACCGCACTTAAAGTTTGATTTCCCCTCGGGGCTGATGTGTAATTGGGGCAAATCGATTGAAAGGCATCGCTTCATCTGCATTGAACATGTTCAGAGGGCGATTGGAGGGGACACACACATTTCGAGAAAAAGAGGACGTTCGTAAAAGCATTTTCTTGGGGATGGTTTCCAATTTACACTCGCGTTTCATTCCTTTCACCAAGAGCATGTAGTACTCAATGTATCGAAAACTGGGTAGTATTCGAGAGCTACATACGAGAATAGTCAACCGGAAAGACGTCGTTATAAATTTCATCTTATTTTAAGGTAATCTCCTAAGGAAGTAAAATTTTGTCAGTCAGCCTGTGCAAAGTGGTTACGCTAATTATGCGGTAATTTGTTAATTTTAGGGATTTTCTTAGAAAATCATTAAATAGCTTGAAAATAGGGAGATTTTTAACCATACGATGTAATTACATGTTGTATATAATCCCCATTTAAATCATAAATTTTTATACAGAGCTTAAATAGTTTCTAAAATTTTTAACTTCTTAGTACTTGCTGTTTTCCACTTTTTCACTTAACGCAACAATAAATTTTAGCAAAAACTCTTGGTAAAAAAACTTCACTCCATCAACGCAATAGCTTTGAACCGGCTGACCGACAGAACTTAAATTCCTGTGTGAGAAGGACTTCAAATAAAATTTATTTTTTCCAGCTCTTGGACTACCAGTGTTTGTAAACTTATTGTATTTTAATTGCCTGCAGCACTTCAAGCCTTTTAAATTGTAAAAAAAAAGCATTAGGTCTACTTAGAGAAATTGAAGAAAAAAAAGCATTACAAATCAGACAGAGAATTCAATCAAAACTTGTTATCCGTTGCAATCGTCACTGTAGCACGAGTTCTCGAGATTCGGGAGTATAAAATCGCTTCGGAGGAGTTTTAAATGGACGTCCCTGGGAGGGGTAATCTTATTAAGTGGAGGGACGTCTTGAGAGGAATAAAAGTGTCCGCTTTGCATGAGGGGCGCAATTTGATGGCGGGGATTAAGTGCATGGAAATCAGAGCGCGATGTCTGCTTCCATCAAGCTAATGGAAGGAGAAGCAGGTCCGGTCTCTCTCCGCCGCCATTCCGGGACACGACGATGATCCCTTTAGTGTCCTTAACCCTTTACCTACTGACTGAAAGTCCCAACAACTTTAAAATTACTGCTTAACCAACGATAGTAAAAGGGTCACGTGATTTTTAAAGACGTTGCTCGGTGGATAGTACTCGACTTCAATGAAATAAAATCTCCATATAACCATATTGATATTAACCAAAGAGTGGAACCGTTTGATATCAATATGAAGATTTTGTTTCATACATGTTGAGTACTATCAGCCGTGCAACGTCTGTAAAAATCACGTGACCCTTTTACTATCGTTGGTTAAGCAGTACATAGAATAACCATCCAAACGAATATACTGACACCCTCTGCAGGAACACTCTTTCAGTTTTATACTCTTCCAGGATAAAAAAGCAGCACGGGTTCTATGATGAGTATTTTAGCGGGAAATGAGAATGGATTTAAAACTGAAGTTGTTCTTTCAGCTGCCATTTTATCGGATTCCCATGATTGTCATTTTAGTTCCTTCAAAAGTAGGTTAAGTGTATTATTGTTAAGACTTGTTAAACTGCGATAAAAAGCTATATGGTTTTTTTGGTTTTGAGAATATTTTAGCCCTCATTGTGCAGACGGTACTCAAAAGTATCAATTCAATTAATAAGCTCTAGCGGATTGAATTTTCCAAAGAGGATTATTTTATTTACGAATATCCCTTAATTTTCAATTTAAAAGAATTTAAAAGAAATATTTGACAAAAGAAATTGCAGAAAATCATAATACATACAGTAGATATAAAGGGAATATCTTCATGGTTGAGTACTATCGTTATTAATAGCACTAGTCATCGAATTGAAACATTTTTTCTTCTGGTCTAAGAGCAAAAATGGGATGATTGATGATGAAATTTCAATTTTTTCTTCATTCTTTTACTTTTTTTAATTGATTCCCTCACCCTTCATGACATATTTTAATCTGCTTTACTGTATGAAAATAAGAATGATTTCCTCAAATCTTCAAAAGTAATCTACATTTGAATATTTATTTTCCTTCTATTTGTACTAAATCCCCTTGAAAACGCATTGCAGAATTTGCAAAATTACTCGTTTCTCCAATACCTCAAATTTTCTTTGGCGAGGATTTTTGTTCTTTTCCTGTAATAAATTTTATGTTTCAGTTCTTAGGAAGTTATACTACCACAAAAAGTCCAGATTTACCCCATACCTAAGGGTTAACTTGATCAAAAGATAGTGGCAATGAAAAACAACACTAATTTCTAATTTTGAGTAATATTTTCATTCGGATAGCACAAGTTTCGTTTCATTAGTTATTTTTAGATTTCTAACTGAAAGTAAATACTTCATAAAACAAAAAAACAACAAGAAAAAATGAAATTTGGAAATATTTTTGCTTTTTTTCCAACTGAATCAACCTTTTGACCTTCCACGTGCTTTAGTGTCAAATGACAAAAAAATCCAAGAAAAAAGAAAATCAAAATGCAAAAAAATGATTTTATAATAGTTTTATTCTTTTCCATTGAGTTATTCCACAAAAAAATATGAAAAGGTTTGAGTAAAACGAAAAAATCTAGAATCGGGTCATATTGACAAGAACAGTACATTAGGACTATGTTGTAAAATATCCCTCGCAAATTAAAATAATTAAAATTCCTTTTAGATGTAGATATTAATATGACTTTCCAACAAAGTCACGAAGTTTCATTCAAATAACTCTGTTCAATTTTTTTTAACACGCGACTGAAAAAAATTTTGGGTCAAATAGACCCTAACAGAACAGCAGGGTTAACTTTTGAATATTATCCATACACTAACTTATGAATTTTCTATGGGGGCGGTAGAAAACTTTCTTCTTGATCCCAAAAATTTTGGGAACCTATAGACTAGATCTAACTTTAACCCTTTCAACCCTAAGCCGCCAGAGATTATACCATTGAATCTTATGGAAAATTTGGGACGGCTTGGGCTGATAGGGTTAAGGATAGGAAGGAAGAATTTCGTACTAGTATCACACACACACATCTGGCAATCGACAAATTGTTATATCACTATTGTCGATCTTACATCGACGACGATTATTGTAATCTCGAACAGTTGTTGGGAGTATAATCTCGGATTCGACAATTATACTCCCAAAAAAAGAAACCGAAAGTGTCCCCTTTAAAGGTGCTAAAGGGGGCAAAGAATCATTTGGGGGTCATTTTATGAGGTCGTTTGTTGTTTTTCTTTTGTCCGATTCCGCATAACTCACTCTTAAAATGTCAGTTTCAAAACTGAGTAAAAATTACTCGAACTGGCTCCGAATCAAATTTACTCAAATTTAAAAACATGAATATACTCATTTCTGAAAATGCGCAGGTACTCAAAAATGAAACTTCTTGAGTATCTCATGAGTAGAACATACCATTCTCATGAATCGGAGTATGACGGTAGTCACTATGACGTAGTTTTATAATAATAGTGACTATCGTCGCACCGATTCATGATAACGTCATGCACTACCTTAAGAATAAGCATGATGTTTCATTTTAGAGATGTTTCATTTTCATCTGCACATTTTCATAAATGAGTATATTCATGTTTTCAAATTTGAGTAAATTTGATTCGTAGTCAGATTGAGTAATTTACTCCGTTTTGAAACTCGTTTTAAGAGGGTGGCGATATCCGGATGAGACACCAGTGTCGCGCCACAATCCGGAGCTTACTTGGCCCCATTTTCCAATAACCTTCTACAATGTTTATTCAGCCAATATGAATACATTTTTTTTCAATTTTTAGCAGTTGATTTTTTGCCACTGAGGATGCTCTCCGAAGCAGAGAGTGAAACGTTTAGAAATAAATTCCAACAAACACGGCCATCCATCCCGGAAAATTAAATAAATTACTCTTCAGGTCGTGGAAGTTTTTATCAATTTATAATATGAATGCAGTTTGAAAATGGTTATTTTTGGAATCAATTAACCTCAACTTTCAGACAGAAAATAAGTTACAGGGGGTTTCCAACCTCACAAAAAACTCTCCCCATCAAATATTATTCCCTACTAAACCCTCCAACACCAGGCTTCTGCATAAGGGACCACCATTGTGTCGCGGAGATAACGCTAATATCAAAATAACAGCCATTCTGACACGGAACGTCCATTGTGTCCGATCGAAACGCCCTCTTTGAACAACCCTCCGTAATCCGAGGCAAGTAATCCTTCCGCAGGGGGAGGGAGGGTGCAGATGCGGCCGCTGATCCCCGTTCTGTCTGCGGTGGGCCTGATTCATGAGTTGACTCAATGGGCGACCACTTCATTTGAGGGCCTTTTCTCTCTCTGTGTGTGTTTGCCCAGGAGTTAGCGGGATCATTGGCGATGAGCGTCCTTTTTAGCTGCTCAAACATCGCTGTTTGAATAACAAATTGATTGGGACTGATATTTATGCCCTAATGGAAGCCATGTATTCTACAGAATATAATTAAAGATGAGGGGGAATGTATTTACTCCACTAGATTGCCCTGCAATGAAAATTAATATTTAATAAATATATGAGATTTTGTTTTTTTTAATCAATCAATCAATTTTTTATTATTATACAGTTGATGCAAACACATAACGAACAAAAAAAATTTATGATTCACCAGGAGGAAAAAACCGTATTAAAAATTATATCTATTCTTCAAATAAACATTATACAAAAAACACAAACAAACCAGGTAAAAGTAGCTTAAAATCCTTGTTTAACATGTTAAAATTCAAAAATTTTCGTGGGGAAGGACCTCCTGACCCCCACCTTTTTATATATGGATTGAGATATCAATGATTTTTTTTTACTTTTTAGATGATTAGAGGAGATTTTCAGTAGCATGGGACCAATTTCCTTTAGACGTAAACTAAGATTTCAGTTCACTCAGAACTAGATACCGAATTATTTTTAAAACAAAGCTTTTAAAAAGTTAGTCTTATAAAAGGTAGAATTATTACCTAATTATAATCTTAGACGTAGTCTTAAGATTAGTCTTTAGTCTTTAGACGTAGATTAGATTAGTCTTTAGACGTAGACTAAGATTTCAGTTCATTCAGAATTAGGTACCGAATTATTTTTAAAACAAAGCTTTTAAAAAGTTAGTCTTATAAAAGGTAGAATTATTACCTAATTATTTCAAATTAAATTTTAAATTGCATAGAAAACTTAAATTTTGAATCTTGTCAATATAGCTTGTCCATCCTAGCAGCTGTTTTATTTTGTTTGGTTATAAATTAGTCTTTTCATTACAAAATGTTTGTAGTATTAAATTATTGAAAATATAGCTAATTAGAGGAAAATTTTTGTAAGGGGGAGATGGGGGAAACTTTCTTCACGAAAAGGGGGCGGTGGTCCCCAAAAGTTTGGGAACATATGATTTAGATCAACGGACAATAAATAAAGCAATAACAGCGACGCACGTGTTTCCCAACACACCTCAAGCGTACGTAAAACCCAGAAAATCGCGGACTATCCACACAGAGAGAGAAAAGAAATAAGGCAATATTCGCCCACTGTGATTCTCCGAGAGTCAATATTTCACGGGGGGCGTTCATGCCTTATTTATCCGCAGCCGCGAATGTTGCTGCATTATGTATCGGAGTCAAAAGGAGTGACCCTCCCGAACGTTTATTGAAAAAGCGCAATCCGAGCGGGATGAAAAATTCAAAAGGAGTGACCGAGGGGGAGAGCCATCATCGAACACCCACTTTCTCATCTTTGGGGACATCCATCATCCCCTTTATGGATTATGTGTCTCGCCTTCCTCAAGAAGCAGTCATTAATGGCCGCCGCCAATGGCCACTCCGAATAAGACCTCTCTATACTTGCTTATTTACAATGAGCTGTCGTTTTTAGTCTTTCCGCTATAAACGATTTATACCAGTATGCTCGATTTAATAGTTTTTCTTTGCTTACTTCTCTTTAGCTTTGGATTCAGTGTTTTACATTTAAAAAAATTTTTCATTTCATTTATAGATATTAATTATCTTAATTCTTCTTTATTAATTGAATAAACCTAATGTTACAGATCCCTCTCTATTTTGGGCTATATTTTTGTTGAATGTGTGTGTGTGTGTGTGTGTGTGCTACAACCACAAAAATAATGACACTATAGTAGATTACAACATTTCTTGTCAGTGACGTAACGGGTTGACGTAAGAACAAGCGCCACTTTCTAGTTACTCAATTGATGAAAAAGACAGAGCGAGCAAGAGTTATTTCTGACTCGCCAATTACGTAACGTTAATCGGTGACGTCACTGATAGGAAAGGTTGCTATCTAGTATAGTTATAAATAACGGCTTCTCCATAGTGTTTTGTTGTTTCTTATGCCACTTGGTATATTCAAACTCCATCCGCAAAGCGTACAGGATTTAAGGCAAAGGGCTACTGAGAAAGTGAAGCCCATGAATGGCAGGAGTCCAACTTAAGTCTCGGATAGTAGATGCCGCCACCATCTATCACCCCTCCCCAATTTTGCCATGTCTCTGAAGGGGAGGGAAATAGTCTCCAGACGACCTGGACCCGTGGTTAACAGCTTCACGACCGACCACAGGACTTTCAGACCCACAGATATAATGAGAACGTACTCCGCATATACTCGGTAAGTCTTCAACAGGTGTCGTGAATCGTACCCAGGACCTTCCAATCCCGGAGCCAAATTCTTAACCACTAGGATCCCCATGGCCTTCTCCATAGTGTTCTAGCAAGGGTAAAGTAGCAGTGTTCTAGCAACGTAATCAAATTGATGAATTTAAGTTTCAAAATTTAAAAACTGATTAGATCTCTGCAAACTGCGCAAATGCTGCAAGTCAGACAGAATCTAAAAATATTAGATAAAACTACTATTTGTTTTGCTTCCATAATCAGCTCTGGGTGTTGGGGATTGTTGTCGTTTACCAGTTTGATGGTCGGCAATCAGAAACACCCCTCTGTCCGTGTCCAAGCCCCCTGATGACGAGGCATGGATAGAGTTCGTAGTTTTCTAGCAAGTGTTTATAGTGTAGCATAGTGTTCTAGCAAGCGTAGTTCCTAACCAGCGTAAATTCTCCATCCTCCTTTTTACCCCAATGGACTATATTCGCCACACCCATGTTAATCACGTGATGGGGGAAAAACTCATTATCAAAACATATCTCACTATCATAATATCTCACTACAAACTATCTTTGTGGTAACCATTTGCAAGGTCTGTAGGTCATATGATGGGTAAAATGTGACGTCAAGACGGGTATAGTCCATTTTAAATGGAAGGAGAGACGAAGGAGTAAAAAGGAGAGATGGATATTGAAAAATTAAGAGAAATATGCATAAATGTTTACGTCCGCTGAAACCCAGTGTTCCGGAACGATCTGCTCTAACTAAATTAAGAGCGTTGTTATATTCAGAGCAGATCGTGTTATTTCCAGTCGAACGACGGAAGCCGTGACAATAGGGAGGGCCGAGTGTCGCTGTGCATTAGAGGGTGTGGGGGCCCATTCAATCCCTCCCTAACAAGCGTTCAGAGTAATTGGACAGGGCCATTACTGACGCACTCCATAATTCAATTGAAGTCATCGGCCCCCGCTCCATCATCGCGCTAATGAAGCAGAGGTCGCTGCGGTCGCGCGGAACCCCCTCCTGTCAAGGGATCTAAAAATCCTTTTATTCGATTCCGGAATCGATTCTTGGATTCGATTCACACCTGAAATCCATTCCTTACGGCCAGTATCGGAAAAGTAGAATCATATTTATCTGTTTCAGTCACAAATAAAAGATAATTAGTATTTGTTACTAATTTAATTAATAATCAGCAAAATAAAAATTAATTAATTATCGAAATTTTAATTAATTAGGGAACAAAATTGTTAACGTATCTGTATTAATTGGAAAATTAAGTACTATTATTAAGATTCGATTCCTGCTGGAATCGATTCCTTCAAGGTTTCGATTTTAAGGCATTAGATTCCGATTGTATTTCGGAATCGATTCATTCAGAAATATTTAGAACCTTACTCTAATAGTTTTTGATAAAAACGAACTTCAATCTTAAGGGGCGGTATACCGTTGCCGAATGCATACCGCGAATGTTCTTTCTCGTTCGTTATTATCAAAAACCATTAGATAAAATGGATTGAAATTTTGGCTTTCGACGTAAAATTACTACCACAATCGATTACCATAAAATATTACACGATTTTAAAAATAAAAAATATATACTTTTTTAAAAAAATTTATTTCTTAATCAATCTAGATGAAACTAGGTATTTAAGGGTTTGAAAGGATGGCCTTCCAGAAAACCTCATAATAATCGGGTGTCCCTATTGAAACGAATTATAGAAAAGGTGAGAAATAGAGGGACATATAAAGAATATAAATATGAGAAAGAATAAGTGGCTCAACGAGAGGAAAAGTACAAACCTGTAGACAAACACAACGAAAGAAAATAAGACAGTGTAGGCGAGAATAGGAAAAAATGAAGGAATAATATTTTAGAGTTCTGTTCCAGCCTTATCACTACTTACATCAATAAACTGTAAACGGGATTAATCATCCCACAGCAATACTTGTTACGCCTTCCAATAACGTTCCCCGTTTTTACTCGGCCCTTCTCCCCACCCCCTTAACAATGACAAACGCCATGTAGCGCTCCATTCTCGGCCTAATTCGATTAGGCTGCAAGCACGAGTGCAATATGATTATGCGAGAGAGGAGGGGATTAATTCGTTCGAAGCGCCCCTCCGATTGGAGTGCCCCTAGGAGGCACATCCAAGACAGTTTAGGGGTTCCTTACCGGTCAATTACACAGATTAGATCTTTTTATTATACTACACTCAAAGAAAATGTTATTCATAATAAAATTTTTTAAAGAACTAGGGAGCTACCGCCCCCTGCTCGCTGTAGCTCACCAACCCCCGTAAACTACTCACGCAGGACCTTTTGGAATTGCTTCGCAATTCCCACAAATTCCAACTCGCTGAACTTAATACACTATAAAAACAATTTACAGAAAAACGACAACCAACTTTCCAAAAATACGTCACCAAATCCCCTCCATGAATAAATCTTCCTTAAAAGTTTGAATACATATTAACTCGAACTTATCAAAAATTTAAACGAAATGTTTTTTAAAATCTTAATTATTTTTAATCTATGATTATAAAAATAACTAATTCTAATTGTTTATCAATATTCGGACCAAACAAAAACCATTATTTTAAAATAACTCGTTAGTATAATATGCCTATGGCGTACATGTAAGTTTTTAGAATATGTTTTTATGTTTTATATGTTATGTTATAGAATATGTTTATATGTGTTTAGTGATATTTCATCAAGAAAGTACTTTTTTAAATGGTGAAAAAACATGCTTCATCTTAAAATATAGCGTCAATCGGTCGTTGTGATTGGATGCATAATAATTTGATGGACAGTACTTGCTTTGTAACTGTGACCTTATCCGTTATCTAAAAAAATGGAAACATTTTAAATTTGAGAATTTTTTTGAAAAATCGAAGGGCCTACTCGGAAATCCGGAAAGTATCCGGACATTTTGATACCATATATGTGTCTTTCGGTTCAGTAACTAAAAAGCCTTTCTCTGGAAACCGTTCACTAAAAACTTTTTTTTAGAATAGAGAGATACACTTTATGATTTTTCAGTTCAAGGGAGAAGTAACTTACAAAAAACTTAATTCTGTTCGATCTATCAAAGAATCCCAAAATAACCCGTAATGATTTTTCGAAATAACAAATTCACTTTTAGGGTCTTTCACTCTTTTCATAAAGGTAAATTAGAAATTGATTAAGATAAGAATCTATAAGTGTTCCTGATTGGAATATCCAGATATTTTTTCTAAAGTGCATAAAACCATAAAAATTGTTAATCTCTGATGATGTTAAAAAACTTGATATCTTTGATGGTCTTCACAGCTTACTTTAAAAGCCAGTGAATCAGATACACTTATTGAATTTGAAGGCAAACCCATCAGTTCTCATACTGTAAAGTCGTTTCGTTCACAACACTTGAGATTCGACGCACAAAGTTTGTTTTCCTGCTACTAGACTCTACTGTAGGAAAAACAAGTTCTACAGGGATGAATCCCGTAAAGCTGGTTTCCCTGCGGAAAGCCAGAAAACGTATCATTCAAGCCACAAGAAAGGATATAAAAAATCTTTCGATTTGATTCCGGAATCGATTCCTGAGGTTCGATTCTTGGAATGGACTCCTGAGGTTCGATTCCGACCTGAAATCGATTCCTTAGGGCCAGTATCGAAATCGTAAAATCAAACTTATCTATTTGAATCACAAATCAAGGAACTTAATTCTGTTCGATCCATCAAAGAATCCCAAAATAACCCGCAATGATTTTTCGAAATAACAAATTCACTTTTAAGGTCTTTCACTCTTTTCATAAAGGTAAATTAGAAATTGATTAAGATAAGATTATTTTATTATTTATTATACAAAAATCCAAGGCAGCTCTATTCGAAGAAAATTCTACATTTTAAATAACCAACTTAAATAAGTTCCAACTTAAATAAGTATCCAGATATTTTTCCTAAAGTGCATAAAACCACTTCTAAAATAAGTATCCAGATATTTTTCCTAAAGTGCATAAAACCATAAAAATTGTTAGTCTCGGATGATGTTAAAAAAATTTCCTGTTTCCTAAAGCTCTTTGAGGGTCTCCACAGCCTACTTTAAGATCCAGTTAATCAGGAAATCAAATACATATATTGAATTTGAAGGCAAACAATCAGTTCTTACATAGTAAAGTTGTTTCGTTCCAAGCACTTGAGAGCACTGAGCTATAAAACAAACTGGAGTGACAACCTCCGATACTATAACAAGCGATTGATCGTGCCAGCGCGGAAGGTTAAATTGCCACGATTGCTTAAGCAATCGGGGCAAGCTGGAAGCAACGTCTGAAGATCATTTCCCCCTTTTATCTGCCCATGCCTGTTTTTCAAAATATTATGAGCAAAATTTAGAATGGTCGTTTCATTCTCTGCATACAACAGTGCTAAAAGATGGAGAAATTTAAAAGAAGATCGAAATCCTTTCCGCGGTGTGATGCGGTTTCGGCACGCTAACTAGTCACTCCAGTTTGTTTTATAGCTCAGTGCTTGAGAGTCGACGCAAAAAGTTTGTTTTTCTGCTACTAGACTCTACTCAAGGAAAAACCAGTTCTACAGGGATGTTTCCCGTAAAGCTGGTTCCCCTGCGGAAAGCCAGAAAACGTATCATGCTAGTCGCAAGTAGGGATATAAAAAATCTTTCGATTTGATTCCGGAATCGATTCCTGAGGTTCGATTCTGACCTGAAATCAATTCCTTAGGGCGACTCGAAATAGTAGAATCAAACTTATCCATTTGAATCACAAATCAAGGATAATTGCATAATCAGTAATAATTATTATTAATTTAGTTAATAACGAACAAATTATTAATTAACTATCAAAATACTAATTAATTAGGGAGCAACATTTTTAATTATCTGTATTAATTAGAAAATTAAGTACGATTCCTAAAATTCGATTCCTGCTGGAATCAATTCCTTCAAGGGTTCGATTCCTTGGTATCGAATCCAAAGCATTCGATATCGGAATCGATTCTATCAGAAATATTAAGAACCCTACCCGCAAGCCAGATACCGTGATCCAATAGCTGATCGTACGGAAAACTCATGATTTTCCTTGATGCATGTATGAACAATTTTGTTCACTAATTAGTTATAATAAATTAGTATTTTGCTTTTTATTAATAATATTAAAAATAATTTCTAATTGTCTTAGATTTTTGATTGAAATAGATAAGTTCGATTCAACTTTTTCGATATTGGCTCTAAGGAGTAGATTTTAGGTTGGAATGTCTCGGGGATTGAATCCAAGAATCGAAAGAATCGAACCTCAGGAATCGATTCCGGAATCGAATTGCACGTTTTTGTAGATCCCTACCCGTCAGCTTTATACTGACCAATAGCTGATCGAGCAAAAAACTAATGCATGTATGATTTTTTTCTGCATTAAAAAAATGAGGGAATCGTTGTGTGTAATCAGAACTTTCAACTTGAAATTAAACTTGAGATTTGCAGAACATACCTTAACAACCAGGTGACCGAATTGTGACTCTTTTCTGACGGTCAGATTAGAGACATGAACAAGTTCAGAAAAATTCAGAAAAATGATGTATTGAAAAATCGATCTTTGATCGATATCGATATTTGATGAGTGTTCGTTTCCTATTCAAAATACATAGCTCGTAGATTAAAATATTTGGGCAGATCAGACTCCAGTATATAGATTGGACTCAAATAGAAGGTAATCAAGATTTAAGAGAAATAAGTATTCATAAACTAAATACATATCACCAGGGAAAAACCTAAAACTGAGTAGATTTTTTTCATGCCTTCGTCATACTGTATTTATGTATATGTGCGGATTTGTCTCGGTTGTTCTAGGGACTTGATGAAATAGTCTTTGATTATACAGGGTGATTCTAAATTACGTGGACAAACTTCGCATGGGGGTAGAGGGGACCTAGACAAGCATATTTCGCATAGGAATGGGGGGGCGCATCCTTACCGTTTAAGAGCTAGGACCTAATGTAGTGCGAGCGCGTTTCAAGAGGCCGTTTTTAGGAGGCCCGTGTGACTAAACAAAACATAATAAAATGAAAAACATTATTGCATAAGGTAAGGAAGTATTCCTACTACTTACACCATGAATTCGATACAATTTGAACCACTTTCTAAACCGTGGAGTGAGTTTCAAAAGTGCAATATTAATATTTTAGTCAAAGAATGGACATCACTTAATGGTATTTAGAAAAATGACGTTTGGGGAAGGAATTTTCAATGATCGTAACATTGATCATTGAAACTGTTTGATCATTGAAAATTCCTTCCCCGATCATCATTTTTCTAAATACCATTAAGGAAACTCCATTATTTGACTGAGAGATTAATATTGCACGTTTTAAAACTAACCCCACGGTTTAGCAAGTTGGTCCAATTTCTATCACATTGAGGATTTAAGTTGTAAGGATACTCCTGTACCTCATGCAATAATGTTTTTCATTTTATTATGTTTTGTTTCGTCACACGGGCCTTCTAAAATCGGCCTCTTGAAACGCGCTCGCACTACATTAGGTCCTAGCTCTTAAACGGTAAGGATGCGCCCCCCCATTCCTATGCGAAATATGCTTGTCTAGGTCCCCTCTACCCCCATGCGAAGTTTGTCCACGTAATTTAGAATCACCCTGTATAGGTTTATCTAATTTTAATTAGAGCGCCTAGAGTAGAAAGAGAGGCGACAACGCAATGATAGTTTCTGATTGGCCGAGAGGAAAGTTTTACCGCCGCAGGTTATTTCTGAAAAACCGGTCATGAGCACAAACCAGTTTAAACCTGTTGTCACCTCTCTTCCCACTCTAGGCTCTCTAATTTTAATCGCACACAATCACGATACAGCACGACACACAAACAAAATGAATGACGATTATAATGACAGTGACAGTGGGGGCGAGAGATGCAATGCCCCTGACACTAGCTGAAGATTGCTGTCCCAGACTACTCACTGACAGCAAAGGCAATGGCACCAACAACGCAAGAGGGGCATATCCCAGATACCATAAGGTCTAATGTCCCAGAGCAAACTTTTTAAGGGGAGGTCCAGATAAAATAAAAAGTTATCTAGGCGGGTCTAAAACAAAAAATTGAGAAAAACAAGTTGTTACTATACTAGACAGCAAAGTTAGTTGACCCTACGACGTCACTAACAAAGTAATTCCCATCACGGTGTCTGAATTTCGAGTGAAACGAATAATGTCAATTTTAGAATACAACTATTTCGTTAAACCTATGCATATATTACGTCATTTTATCATGATTTGAGTACCGAAACTCCTCCTAGCAATATCCTTGTGCTTACCCACCTTCTCCCTCAGCGCAGTGACGTACTGGGCTCAGAAAACGTTGCTGCGAAGTTTAGTGATAATTTTTAAAGTTGATTTTTACATCACACACTACTTAGGTAAAAATGGTAAACAAGTTACAAAATTGATTATTCTTTAGAAGAGTATGAAAGCGCATGTGACAGATCAAACTGTGTGACTGAGCTTATTAAATTTTCTCATAATCTGGTAGAAAAAAAACAGCTGCGCCCAGCTAGAACCAAGGAAAGAATGAAACCGTTATTCCACTTTAGCTATAAGCAGAAAATATTTTTTTCCTCTGTGTAATTGTAGGGGTTATTCAAAACTACGTCACTGGCCAGATTGACTATCCCGAAGGGCCGTTTTTTCCCATGACTGCAGTGGCGTAGGCAGAAAAAATTTCAGAGGGGTATATTGATATTTCGGGAGACGATATGGGGTAATTTCAGTGGTTTTCTATGGTCAAAAAGAAAAATTTCTGAGTTTCGGGGGAGGGGGATATATCCCCCGTCTGGCTACGCCCTTGCATGACTGAAAGGTATGTTCCGGACATTGAGCCTTTCTCAGACTCGAGGGACCACGAGAACGGTTCATTCCCTTCTGCCCCTGCAACGAAACCCTCGCAACCCGTTACCGGCGAGCACCCTCGTGCGATACGGGGGTTGTGGAGGGATAATCACAGCACAGCCCCTGCACCGAGGAATACCCTCGTACTCCGGGTTGACGAAGCTGGCGTTGCAGTAATCTCGTTCCCAAATTTGTGGCAGTTTATCAAAGTCAAAGTCATTTCTCCTAACGGAAACTCTTAAGTCTCCATACGATTATTGTCTTATACAGGGTGTAAAGGAAAGTCCCTTTACCCTGTAATAAGTTGCTAACGGAGCAAGCTAAAGCTATGCAGTTAAGGTAACGGTATAGTAAAGTGACTATGCGCAATCGAATGCGACCAACTGCAGCGCCCTCTAGCGGAGATTTTAGGAGTTAAAAATTTTATTTTAAAAACTATTAGGAATTTGTTAAAATAGCCAATTACAAAGTTGTAGAGCAGCATCGATTTAGTAGGAAAAGACATCTTAAGCAAAAAAATATCTTGAATAGAACCCCTAAAACGCGCGCTCAATTAGGTTGAATTTACGTCGATTTTACGTCTTAAAACGCTTCTCACGAGGCGAAAATGAGAAATTTTCAATTTAATGACTTAAATAAATGAATAAAAGTATTCTTAACTCATTAAATTGAAAATTTCTCATTTTCGCCTCGTGAGAAGCGTTTTAAGACGTAAAATCGACGTAAATTCAACCTAATTGAGCGCGCGTTTTAGGGGTTCTATTCAAGATATTTTTTTGCTTAAGGTGTCTTTTCCTACTAAATCGATGCTGCTCTACAACTTTGTAATTGACTATTTTAACAAATTCGTAATAGTTTTTAAAATAAAATTTTTAACTCCTAAAATCTCCGCTAGAGGGCGCTGCGGTTGGTAGCATTCGATTGCGCATAGTCACTTTACTATACCGTTACCTTAACTGCATAGCTTTAGCTTGCTCCGTTAGCAATTTATTACAGGGTAAAGGCACTTTCCTTTACACCCTGTATATATTTACTTACGTTTTTCTACATATCGTTTTGCCTCACTTTGTAATGAGAAAATTAATAAGAAGGGAACATAGAGAGTTACAAAAAGAAGAAAAGTGTTACCTCAAAGGATAAAATATGATAAAATCGAAAGCATTTTCCAGAACACTATTTCCATGGTTTATCCATTAGAATTTATAGCCAGAAATACTTTGTTTCTAAGATAAAATAAATTTTAAAACATTTTTTAAATACACTGCTGGCCATCCAAAATGGTACACCAAGAAGGAAAAGAGATATCAAACCCAAATTTATTTCTCTGATTGCACATAGATACTTGGACATTGAGTTCATCACGTGGTTTGGCATCACTTTGACCAACCAAAGCTGCAGCATTGAGGTTTGACAACCTGTTGTCTACCCTTATATTCAACCCTCGCCTGCGGACAAGTCTCAAGAGAAAAATGGTCAACCACGTGATGAACTCAATGTCTAAGCGTATCCCCCTATGCTGCATTTTTACCCTGACCTACCCGTTCTTAAGAACCAACGCCACAAAACATGTCCGATGAAAGAGGAGAAATCACCTACCCCGGTATGCAACGTCCGCTGGAGCACCACATGAACTTTTACTACCTGTGGACGCAACATGGTCCTCCAATCCCTCAATGCCCATTTAGAGCCTCTTTCACTCAATAGCATGGCGTGGAGCGGCGGCAATGGACACCTATGGAGACAACACTCCTCACTGATTTTCTCGGCCCCCTAACATCCAGGAAGGCTGAATTTTTAATCAATTCACATTCATACTATGTGCAATCAGAGAAACAAATTTGGGTTTGATATCTTTTTTCCTTCTTGGTGTACCATTTTGGATGGCCAGCAGTGTAAATTTGAATGTGTAAACGCTCATAATTTTTAAACTGCGTGTTTGGTCCTACAATACACTTAGAAAACATAATTTTACAGATCGAAGAGTGCTGAAGTTGATTGAAGAGAAACGTAACGGTATCACTCTTTTACCAATGTTTATAAATTTAAACCTTCATATACCTATTATTTTCTTCTTCTTGCATTCCAAAAATGACATTCCTCTCCCTCTTTTAGTGTCCACTCCTCCTATTCTCTTTTCCCATCTCGTACCAACTCTCACGATTTTACTATTATTTTCCGTTCTACATACATATATCTCACATATTTTGTTTTCCCCCTGATACTATTATCTCCTTCTTTGAAAAAATATTAAATAGGTTTCACCAAACAACCACACTGAGTCCATGGAAATCCGTCTTAATGAGAGACCCAAGATGGCGTCGCCCGACCCTCCCTCTCATCCGATGCCAGCCTCTTCGGAGCCGACACAAATTATTCTCTTCTGCATCTCTCAGTTTTTAAAAGCCTTTTTGTTGTCCGCTTTTTGAAAGGTCGTTATCGGAAATAAAGATGTCCCTGCCTTTCGTTTAAAAAAGCCGCTCTCGGCGCTCATTTGATTAGCCCCTTTTTATGGCGCCTCTCTTAATGACGTGTATCTATGAGGTCGACTTGCCTTACGACCTCAGTGGCACAATGGTCAAAGTCACTGTCCTGTTTAATAGTCTGTCCATTTGGGATAGGTGCCTGAAACAGGATCAAAAACGCTCAATAACGCTTAATAACGCTCTTCATACAACTTGAGTGACCGATTTTTTTACAGTATTTTAACTACTTCTGTTTAGGCTGCCTTGCCATTGCAGAAGAAAAATTATTCGATGATAATTACAATAGCAACTGCTTTCTAATACATTGTGTCTTAGCCACCTATTCTAAATGAACAGTGTATAAGTAGCACCAAACTAAACCTTTCGCTTAAGACAAGTAAACATATTTTTTATAATATGATATATTTTTAGATTTTATAATAGAAAATCACCGACAATTATTAAATTTATTAAAATTTTGTTTTACAAGTGGTGTCATATTATAATATGACACCACTTGTAAAACAAAATTTTTGTACTGGCTTCTAAATGCTTACATGAATTTAAAATACAATCCTCGAAACTCAAATTTTCTACAATTTAGAAATTCAAAATAGTATGTGAATTGAAAACTTGTAGAAAAAAACTTTGCCGCAAAATTTAAAATATAATTTAGAATAAAATATTATAATTGTTTATAATAATATTTTAATTAAAAATGATGGATGTGATTTTTTAGGTATATATACCCTCTAGCTGCACATTTTTATGGATCGGATATTGCTATCAGTTTAATTTCGTAAAAAACCTATCACATATACCGGAGTTGACGATATATACATTACTAACTCCCAAAACTAAAGAATATTTACCACCCAGGATAATCTTTTAGAAAAAAAACTAGAAAATGATATGGGGAATCCGATGATAATTTTTTCCATGATTAAAAACTTGGCCCCACCCTTGAACGTTGTTGTTGATTGCGCATTCATAGGAGACTTTAATAAAAGATCCCCCTGACTTACACCGTTGTGCCTCCAACAGATTACTCTTGAGAGGCACGCAAAGAGAATTGAATAGTTTTCGATGCGTTCTTTAAGTGAGAAAAACGCGCTTTCCCAAATGAAATTGCGATTTTTCCTCCCTTCAATTTGATCCTTTTTAGACTTCTTTTAGAATATTTTATAGCAGTTTCAAATGAAAGTCTTTCGTAATCGCATTCGAACTAGTCTCTCTTTTTTTGTTACTTTGGTATCTTTTAAAAAGTTTTAGGTGCAATCTTCGAGAATTAAAATTATTTTGTTTTTCCTCTACGATCTAGAAAAAGCACTCTTTAATAAATTGAGGTTTTCATTTAGAAATGCTTATTTAGATACATTAAAAGAAAAGAAAAATTATTCTCTCTCCTTTTTTGGGTGGATTAAAAATTATCAATTAGAGGTTATAATCTATTAAAAATTAGAGGCTTTATGCAATTAATGTGTGCTATCATCTTTAATGATCTACAGTTCATGATCTGTTTTTAATTACATTTAGATTTTATTATCTATATCAGTGGTTCCCAAATTGGACACGCCGTAAAAAGATGTTAAAGGAGCTGTGAAGAGAAAATAGGATATATTGGGATTTTAAAATGCTTTTAAATATAATTAAGTTCTAATTACAAAAACTATAAAGAAATCATACAAGCGGATCCAGGATTTTTGTCTGAGGTACCAAAACTGTGTATATTGCCACAATCTTCTCGTTTTAAAAGGATTAAATTTTCAAATTTTTAAGTATTTTTCTTTAAGTAACATCATAAATTCCTACCTGTTTCATGAAAACAAAGTATGAGAAGTTCACATTTTTGAAGGAACTTGTACTATAATTGAAAGAAATTATGTAATGCTAGGGGGGGGCTGCATCCCCCTGGATACGCCCTAAATATCTGGTCAGGTAGCAGTGAATACAGCCAAAAACCGACGATCCCGGATGGTGCTGGATTGTTGAGATGAAACAAGCGAGTCTGCTTGCAGAAATCGCGAAGCAATCTGAACAGAATTGCTAAGCAGTTCTGGGGGTTTGTAAGCGATAGCGAGCAGGGGGAAAGAGCCCCCTAGTATTTTATAATCTTAATCTTCGTAACAATATTATACTGAAATTATTTCCATTAAGAATCGGCTCCTAAGTATTAAAACAAAAAGAGAGCATTGTTAAAAAAAGCGTTCCTCAAAAATATGACGCGAAAATAAGCCCCACCTGCCCTGCGAAGGGAACGAACGATACGGCAATAATCGTACAGGGGGGGGGCTCAATTCGTGAAAAGTTTATTTGGGCGCGAATCGTAGATCAACAAAGCCGAATAATCGACGCCCTTAAAGTGTGTTCTTCCAATTGGCTCGTTCGCTTTACGAGTGCTCGGGCACAGCGGCGTATTTACGATTCGGGGCGCCATTTTTACCAGGGCTTTTAATTAACTCGCGAGCGGCCGAGATTTAAGGGCGCTCAATTGCGCGCGAGGGGCTCATTTGCATGGGGCGGCGCTCTATTAGCCCCCGCGCGATTAATTCTTCCCAGCTGCCGCCGCCCCTTAATCTCCGAAAAAACGCCCCAAAAAACGGCTGCTGCCCGTAGAGAAACCGTGTGTAGACTGCCCACTCGCGTTTTAAGCCCATCCCCCCCGCAGAGAGCTCTAAATCGTCCCTTAAGACGCAACATGAAATTTTGCCATTTCGAGTTTTTCTTTATGTAAATTTCGACCCCGGATCACCTGGCACAAACGGTTTTACGAAAAAACGACTGAAATAGCTGCAATCGTCAATTTTGTCATTATAGCAATCGTAAGGAAAAACGACATATAAGTAATAAGGAAGTTGCATATGTCAGATTTTCAAAAACAAACAAGTGTTCCGTATGGTTTTTTGTATGGTAAAATGAAATATCTAGTCAATTGTTCAAAAAAATGTGCAGGTAATTAAATATTTTATTTAAAAGTCGAGAAAAAAACACGTGACTGAAAACGCTTATTGTTTAAAGATGTCAACAATCATACCATCAACTCCATTGCTTTCCAACAATGCTTATCGTATGATGACGTCAACCTACGATGATCCCAGACTCTTGGCGTTTTCGCGCGCTTATAAAAAGTGGATTTTTGTTAATTTTTTTGGCAATCAAAAAATTTCTCGATCGGCCTCAAATTTTGGGTAGTTCGATTAAAAAATAAAAAAAAATCATGCAACTTCCTCATTGCAGGCCTATCATGGACGTCGTTACAGGGACGCCGGTACAGCGAAGCATATCGTCTTAAACTCCCGTCAAAAAGGCTTAAAATAAAGGTTTACAAACTATTATGCACACTTGCTTTTTATACCCTTTCAGACCTAGCCGCCCCAAATTTCCCATTGAATTCAATAGGAATCTCGGGCGGCTTAGGATTGAAAAGGGCGAAACAGTTTTTTTTGTCTCCTGTAAAGTTGGAAAAATGCAGTTATGTCATGTTGCGCCTCAAAAGCGACGTAATCGATCAAAAGCGAAGGAATCGATCCCAGAATCGAATTGAAATCGATACAAAGGAATCGAATATCTTAGGAATCGTAATCGTACTTTTTTTCTAATTAATACATATTGTTCACTAAGCAGTTTACCAGGGGTTCAGGTCAGGTCGTCAATCGTCTCTTTTCCTCCTCTTCGATCAGACACAGGGCAAAGTTTTGGAGGTTGCGACAGATCGTGACGCCATCTATCAACCGATGCTTAAGTCGGCCTCCCCCCGTTTGTGGGCTTCGCTTGCTCACTATCCGTTTGATCCCTTTGTGTTGATTCGCTTGAGCTTTGGTCACCAAGTAACACCATTGAGATCTTCTTTAAATACTACTGGTTTAAACTAAACGTGAATGGCTCAAATCAAGGGTTCAAAAACAAAATGGTACGTAATTGGAAAATTTTTCAATTAAAGCTTCTCCCATTCCCAATAATACAGTTTAGAGAGCAATTCTTACAAAAACTGAAAATCCAACTTTGTGATGGGGAAATTATTTTGCACAAGTTTCTTCTGGTCTCTGTGACGTATCATAGAGAAGAAATAGAAAAGGTGTGACCAATGAGCATTCCCGTTGAATCGAGTGCGAAAAAAATACCTGACACATAGACATAACGCGACGCCAAGAATTTCCAGTAAGAGCACCATCACGTGACGGGGAGGTCAAGTGACAAAGCAAAACTCACTTGGGGGAAACACCAAACCACACAAAGATCTGTTTGTCTTATCCAATCCTAGTCCCCCAAACGTTCTTTAGCACCACAAACTCAAGTGTTTCAAAACTCTAAACTGATCCTATCTGCCTGTCTCCTCTATGGTCTGGATATTCCGCAATGTTCTCCTGTTTAGGTATGGGACTTCCCATGCTAATTCCTAACATGAATTCCTTTTGGGGGCACGCGGGGATAACACACCCATGCGCTCCCTATGTGACCTACATACGCGGTGTGTGTCCCCCTCCATCATAAAAATCCTCGCGCCACGTGGCCGCTCGTCATAAAGGCATCGATTGTCGCCGGTGGTTATGTCCCTCTGTTTAAAAACCCGAACGGATAGATTCGCGTTTTGTGGTCCGTGAGCCGTTCAAACTGCACGAAGGGCTCGTTTTTCGAAGGGGGTGACATCCCTTTTTACGCCCAAAGGCCATTCCGTTTTTTGATCGCCCCGCTGATCCATGGAACACTGGTATTCCGTATACCTATGCCGGCCTTCTGGGTGTATTTCTCTCTCTCTCTCTCTCTCTCTCTCTCTCTCTCTCTCTCTCTCTCTCTCTCTCTCTCTCTCTCTCTCTCTCTCTCTCTCTCTCTCTCTCTCTCTCTCTCTCTCTGCGTCAGTAAAAATTTCCACAGGGTGTTTCAGATAAGTCATAAGTTATAGGAGGGGTAGGGGTTACACACTGTTTAAACACAGTTTGTTGATTAAAATATTTCCTTTTTTATTTTTTCCCTAGAACAAACACATGATACTATACTGGATTGCAACTTAAGTTGAGCCTGACGTCATGACCGCGCTGAAGAAAATTTGAGTAAACAGAAAGCTTGGTGGGCTTTGTGAGCTCTTATTGGCTGGCGAGTTTTATTCGAACGAATGTACTACTACGCTTTGCTCCATTTGAAAAAAATAATAATACTCAACATTTTGAAAATCGGGATGAAAAGACGCTTAATATACCTGGATTTAAAAACTAGTCATATTTTAAAATTGAATATCTTAATTTCACTCAAAATTCCGACCTCACGGGGAACTTCTTTCTTTGGTTTCTCTCAGCATATTTTGACAGGCTCAAGTTAAGTTGCAACCGATATAGTACACAATCAATTCACACAATCTCTCGCACCCAACCGTCTCGTCATTCTTCATCTTTTTTTTCCCGGCCGCCTGATCCGATCACTTCACTACCCCTACCTCAATATGGGTGTCTCGTTAGACCGAAATCCATCAGACCGAAGGGCCTCTTTCCCGACTGCCACCAGACCGAAAGACAACTTGGCCGAACGGGAAGTTTGACCATATGGGATGTTTGACCGACAGGACTTTTGACCGAACGGGACGTTTGACCGACAGGACTTTTGACCAAACTGTAGGGGTTCAAAAGTTAAAGGGGTTGGACCACTTTTCGTGGGACACCCTGTCAGTGGCGGATCCAGGGGGTGGCACTCTGGAAAGTGTCCCCCCTTGGAGACCCAAAAAGGTTCTCAAAATGAGTAAAAACCCAACTTTTACAGGTCTAATTTCAAAATTTTTTCTGGGGGAGGCCCCCATACCCCCCATTAGTATCAAAATAGGGTATTCAGGGTTTATTTTTAGGAATTCCCCAAAATTTTGACATTTTGGGTCAAAAAGTGAAGGTAATAGTGTTGAAAAGTGCCCCCTTACTCAAAACGTTTCTAAAAATGAGTTAAAACCCTACTTTTACACGTCAAATTTCAATTTTTTTTCTGGGGGATGACCCCCATACCCCAAAAGTGACCCTCCTTGGAGCCGTGCTGGATCCGCGCCTGCACCCTGTATATTTTAAACTTTCTTCAAAAATGTTATTTTAATTTTATTTGGAAATTTAGTTTGGGGTTATTTTAATTTGGAAATTTCCGGTAGATGCTATGTGTTATAAGTACTATATTCAAACTCTGAAAATATTTGTTCTTAATTATAGCTTTTATATGGTAATTGTTTTACAAAAATTAAATTTAATTAAACAAACTATTTACATACCGCAATACTCAAAACTTCTAATGTGAAATTCCAGAAGTATTTCAATGGAAGCGATTAGGGGTTACAATTCAATTTATTTCTTACTTATTAAGACTTGTGCTCCTGAAATAATCAATTCTTCAATTATTAGGCGGATGGACGGCGGTGCTCTGTGCGTGCAGATATGGGTGATGCCTCCCGGCATCCGCTCTTCAGGTTATGTCCGGCTGGTAACGCAAGTCGGAAATTTCGTCCCCTCGCTTTTCGGGTCCGGTGGGCTCTAGCTCCCCTAGACGTTTGTCAAATTAATATGATACACCCTGTACATATTCAATGAAAATTGCCCTTACCAAGGCACCCCCTGCGTTATCTTAAGCTATTGTTTTTCAAGTAATAAACATAAAAAAAATCTGAATTGAATCATTTTGGTCTGTAGACAAAAAATGCAGAGCAAGTGTTTCAATTCAATTCAGATTAATGTACAAAATCCGCATTTAGAATTCTGCAGACGAAAAACTGCAGATTTAATTCTGCAGAAAAAAAACTGCAGATTTAAATCTGAAGAAAAAGTGTTTAGATTTTTTTTTATTTTGCAGATTTTCTTGGCTGAGATCTTTTATCTTAATGATTTTTTTGCTTTAATCCTTTTAATCTTCTGTGTTTTTAATCTTTCATCTTAGTGATTTTTGTTTTATTTAATTGCTCTTATTTATGGCCTACGTAACTATTTTAATTCGTTTTTAACAGTTTTTCTTTTTTTTTCGGATTCTTAATCCAATGTTTAAAAGATAAACTTGGTTTAAAGCTAGCCCTGGACGATTTGATTCCAAGAATTTGAGTTTTATTTGATTCAGAAATCGATTTAATCTCGATATTCGATTTATCCCTACAATACAGAAAACGCAAGAACTTGACTAGGTTTACCTTATGTGAGGTCAAAAATGGGGGGAGGGGTTTGGAAAAATCTCACCAATTCTCACCAAGGGGGAGGGGGGTCGATTAAAATCTCACGTCAACTTTTTAGTTAGAAATTATACTATTTTCTTTTTAAGTATGAGAAAGGAATACACACAGATACTGTGGTGATGTTTCACACCACCCCATATTTTTGTGTGTTTAAACTCTGTCTTTATTTCAAAATTTCCACGATCAATTTTAGGCTTAATTCCTTCTTCCTCAGTTACAATCCTCAAGTTACCTTCCTCAGTTACTCTAATATTACTACAAGAAAGGCTGCCTTTCTTGTAGTAATATTCATTTCCTCCTCTCTGTCGCATGACTAGTCATTACTTTTCCGTCCAACGTAATCTTTTAATCGCCAATATTCTAAATGAATTGTGGAGATAAGCACACATGAATGTCCATGGAATGGAATGAGTAAAGAAGATGTATCATTTTAATTTTAAATAGTTTTTGTGTGACTTTAAAAAAAGAAAACCTGATGATAGCATTATCTCATTTCCCCCCACATCATTAAATGCAAAGGTTTTAGGTGTTATGAAGCACAAAATGCAAACGAATAGGATAGACTATTATATTTAAAAAGTTGTAGGTAAATCTCACGTGGGGGAGAGAGGGGGTCCAGCAAAATATCACTATATCTCACCAAGGGGGGAGGGGGGTCTAGATTTTAGAAAAACACCTCACGCGTTATTTATTTAAGTCCCCTACTGAAGATCCCTATTTCGATGAAAAGTAAAGTGGTGCTGCTATCTACATAGAAGTTTTGAAACTACGAAGTTAAAAATTCCAAAAAAAATCCAACGGTACTCCACGAACATTGCTGCAGACTTCACATTTTTATCTCTCTTTCCGTTTTTATTGTTTATTTTTAAAGTTCTAAAAGGCTTTTGACGTACCCTGTAGAATCAAAATAATTATAGTTATTAATAATACAAATGGAAATATTTTTAAAAAGAAAACACATTTCTCCCTTTCTAAAATGAAGTACACAATGTAATTTTTTCTTCCCCTTGGAATATTCTTATATGTATTCTTAGACATTAAAATTATTTTGACGTTTGACCTTCATTTTAAATTTAATTTTTCAAAAGATATCCTGCCAATGAATCCCCTTTCAGTAAAAGCTAATAATAATGTACTAGGTTTTCAGGATAAAAGTTAATTCAATGGTTTCGAATCTTATAATTTAGGTTAAGTTCAACGGCATAATTTTTAAAAAATTATTTATTGTATTTTTTTGTAATTAATAAATCCAAGTTTTACAAATCCTTCCTGTGGGGGGATCCCAAATTCCTCTTTCGCTATTCTCCGACAGAGAGCAGCACCACTGGTATATAGGGCACCGCTGAATTTAAAAACTGCGGTCCTTTTTTACAGCGATTTTTATAAACCGCTTTAAAAAATCGCAGGAAAAAAGGCCACACAAATATAAAAAAAATCGCAAAAAAAACCCGCACAAAAACAGGTTTGAGTTTAAGGCTGAATAGAGCATGCAAATTGAATTAACTTAAAGTTGGGAATTAACACTGTAAGATTTTGTACGGAATCTATTAATTGTCGTATTTTCTGAAATTAATTTGACATTTTTTGCATGTATTAAGTCATACGAACACCCTCAAGTGAGTTTATGAATTTTCCATGAGTGACTGTATAATTTTAGGGATAGTTTAGGGGACTTGCCTAAATTTCGAATATTTTAATTTTTTAAACATGATTAAATTTAATTTTCTCTTTGAAATTTAGTTGTATTGTTCATTTTGAGAGTTAAAAGGCTTTTAATATTTTTTCAAAAAATTTTTCAAAAAAATTTTTTTGTCATTTTTTTTATTTTGAAATTTTTTTTTGAAACTGTTGGTCATGATGCACATCAAATTAAAGACAAAAAAATTACGAACAAAATGGGACTGATTTCAGGTTTTTAAGTTGTTTAGTTCTAGAGTCATTAGCTGTTTAAAAATGCAGGAAAAACAACTTTACCAAATTTCTTTGAACATTAAAAAATTATATCTAACGAAAGAAGGGTGATAGAATAATGGAACCTTTGAAATTATGTCTATAACTATATTAGTTCCTCATAAAAAAATCATGAACAATATTTGAGAGTTTAATCTTTGGTTTTTTAGTTGTTTTGTAAAAAAGTCATCCATTTTTCAAACTTTAAGTGCGATGCGGGAGCTGAAGATATTATCCAATCGAAACAATATTTTACATCGTCTTTATTGGACCCAAGTGGCACCCTTTCCGCGCTATTAGAACATAAATAAAAAATAAAGTGTATTTTCGGCCCACCCTAATAAGTATTCTTCCTTCATAAACGACTGTCAAGCAGGAAAAGGAGAAAACCCAGATTAAGATGGCTGACTGACTGTGAAGGGGACGGACTTCACCATCCAGAAGAAAAAGTGGTGTCAATAAAGAACGCTGTGTATGGTGTGGAGAGGATGATTCAGAGAAGGCACCAGCCATAGCCTTTTACAAAACAACCTTAATAAACCTATTTATTTTAAATTATTTTAAAATTTTAATTTTTGAAATACTAGGGAGCTACCTCCACCTGCTCGCTATCGCTCACCAACCCCTGTTAACTGCTGAGGAAGAACCTTTTGAATTGCTTCGTAAACGCAAATCACTGAAATTAACACTTTATAAAAAATTCGTAAAAAATTTTTTCAGATTAAACAACAACCAACATTCAAAGTTTCAACTTTCACAAGACCATCTCCATGAAAAAATCTCCCTAAAAAGTTTGAATATTTATTATCTTCTTATTATTAATAATTAATTCAAAATGCTTTTTAAATATCCAGCATAATTTAATTTATCTGTTGTTATTATTATATTAATTAGGGGTCATTCATTAATTACGTAAGGGTCCCGAGGGGGAGTAGTCCGCAGTAAATCTACTAAAAGAAAAGGGTCAAACCGGTAAAAAATTGCAACATTTGGTTTTTCAACGGTTTTCACTTGGGAATGACCTCAATAATAACATACTAAAAATCGGACCAAATCGGTCTGCGGGAATTTTAATTTTTTTTATTTAAAAAAAATGGCCCAAAAAAAATTTCAAAAAATGAAATTATACTAATAGAGACTTATGATACAAATTTTTAAAAATTCAAAATTTCAATTTTTAAAAATTAATTCACAATTTGGAAAGTCGAAATAATTAAAACATCGCTCAGAACCACAAAATAATTTCAAAAGAAATAATTTAAACGGTTTTCAATTAGAAATGACTTAAATAATAACATACTAAAAATGGAAGAAAATCGAACAGTAAAAAATTAATTTTTTTCAAATTTTCAATTTTTTTGGCTTCAAAAATCGACCTTTTTAAAAATTCTTGCTAAAAACGTTTGAGGCATTTGAGAAAGTAATTTTTCCATGGATGTTGTAGGAATATACCTCTATAACCTAAAAAAACACAATTGGTGATTAAATCATTAGTTAATTAATTAATTTATAAAAATTAATCTTGAAAATACAGGTAAAATCATTCAATCAAGTAATACAGAAAATATTTAGACAATTTTGATAATAAATCATTTTAAAAATAATAAAATTGAAAAAAGACAAAATATCTTCAAAAAATTTTAATTTTAAATTAATTTTAAAATTTTAAATTTTTTAAATTTTGCAATATATGCATGTGATACTGAATTTTTTTCAGAAGTCTGAATTTTTTCCGGGGCACCTCCCAAAAAGGTGCCATTTGGTATAAAACTAATATTCTGAAAGTTTCAGCTCAAAAAATAATATTTAGACCCCGCCCCCGAGCGTCAAAGTTCCAAAAAAAAAGTCGCGATTTTGCACGTTTTTAGCTATAAAATCCGAACCGGTGACAATTACAAGACTGGTTACATTTTGTAGATTATTTATTTAGCTTCAACTTTCCTAACTGAAACTTGTTTGTAAAACTTACAGATCATATGATACGAGGGGTTTCACGAACTCCCCCCCGCAATATCATATTTTTAAGGAGTGTCAGGAAATTTCTTTAAATTTGTTAGCTACCGTAAAATGGTTCAATAATGTCTAAATAAGGGTTTTTGACTGCATAGACAAAAAAATTTAATTGATTCAAAAAGAAAAAATAAGAATTTGAGAATTTTTTTACAAACTTATTAATTTATTTCAAATAACAATTACTACAAATCATTGCACTATAAATCACAAGAGATAACCCCAATATTATAAATATATTTAAAACATAAAAATTATGTAAAATTTATTACAACTACGTTCAACTTTAAATATAAAATGATAAAGTCCATAAAATAATAAACACAGAATCAAAGAGGTAAAGGCGTTGAAAGAGTACACATTTTTGTATCGGGATACCATTGGTATCGGGATATCGGGATATCGGGATACCAATAAATATTGCTTCTGTTCTTTGTCTTTTGTTATAGACGAATTAAAATCCTGTATTAGCTTCACACCTCTTTCTGCAGTATCATTGACAACTTTCAAACTTTTAAGGATTTTTGATGCTTTTAAAAATTCCAGGTCAGCAGTTGCGGATCCAGGATTTAGTTTTTTTTTGGGGGGGGGGTAAGAATCTTCATAATCCATAATCTTTTTTCATAATCTTCTTGTTAATGTTAAAACGGAAAAGGTAGTGATTTATCCTGCTCCAACTACCAAAAGGGGGGTCTGGGAATTTTTGGAAATTTAAGTCAAAAACCCCACTTTTTCTACTCTTTTTGGTACGCCTTATCCGAATTTCGGATATAGATTTTTTGCGTTTTGACACCAACTTAGTAAAATATAGTTGTAATCCCCAGAAAATTTTTTAAAATTTGACCTAAAAAGTAATAGGGTTTTAACTCATTTTGGTGTATAAAATGTCATATTATATAGAGTAAAACCTTTCATTTTGGGGGGGCTTGAGCCCCCTAGCCCCCCCCTGGATCTGCTAGTGCAGGTCAGTATTCCAATCATCTGGATCATCCTTTAAAAATTTAGTAGAAATATTAAACCTTTTATAAAAACTTCAATGTAAACGGATTGATGAAGCTATCGAGTTATTTGCTTAAAATATAACTGGACTCTTTTAAATCCACCTCCACTTTTGTTATTCTGTTATCTCCACAACAGTCTTCATCTAGTTCATCCTCATAAAACAAAAGTTTTAAGGCCATGTTAACTTTAATTTCTCTTTCAAGACTTTCGTCAAAAAATTCAAATGCAATAACCTCCTTCGATCAGTGTGCCATTTATATTGCGGTTTATGATTTTCAGGTGTCAAGTGTGCCACTTGTTATTTTTTTAATAAATTATCTTTAAACCCTTGGAAAATGAAATCCTCCTTTGAGGGTCGATAGTTTAGAACAGGAGTTTCTAACTTAAAGTGCTCAAGTGGTGAGTGGTGGGCCGTAAAGTCTGGGGTGTATATAGAAATTTATTTCGGGAGGGGACAAAAATTATTCCTCAGTCCCTCCCATGCATCTTTAATAGGTTTAATGCAGATTTTTAATACATTTTTGGTAGAATTTGTATTTTTTAGAATTTAATCTAAGAAAGAATTTTAATAATGTAATTCCAAGTAAAGGGGGTCTGGGGTCCTCCCCAGATAATTTTTGGAAAATTGACCCTAAAAACAGGGTTTTGAACAAGTTTTTGGTGCATATAAGTCCGAATTTCGGACATTTTTAGGTAGGATTTTGATTTTCATGAGTATTATAAAAAAGTTTTAAGTAGAAAAGGGGGTTTGGGGGTGTAAGGTACTAGTAAACTTATTTATTCATTGTAATTGTACTAGTGACTCAAAACTTTCTTAAAAGAGACTGGCATCACGAAGCACGTGCAGAAAAGGAAAAAACTAACAAATAAAAAATAGAACAGGCTACGACTCTAAAACATATATTGTAAACATATGTTGTAAATATACTCAACCTAAATAAAAGTAATATTTTTATAGTAAAACGTGTGGGTCGAATATGCTACAGGGGGCACTCCCCCAAAAAATATTTGAAAATTTCTACCCAAAGAAACTGGGTTTCAACTTTTTTATGTATACCTTGTCCGAATTTTGGAGGGGGGCAGGGCCCCTTCGCCCCCCCATTATATGCCCCCTTTTGCGTAAAGTAATCAGGCTCCTTTTGCATCAATGATTTTGTTTTCTAACGGCTTAATGTCAGTTTCCTTACGTAATTATTATAAGGGCGGTTGGGATTTGCTTACCTTGCTGACAAAAGGGGAGGAGGGAGTCCAAAATGACCAAGAAAATGTTGTTACGTGATATGAACACCCCAACGGCACCTAAGAGGTAAGTGGGGGGTTCGGGGGTCCTCCCCCGAAAATGTTTTGAATTTCCGCTAACTAAAAAGTGTTCTGAATCTGGTTTTGGGGAGTTTTCAGGTAGTAGGAAATATCTGGTTTAGTACTAAAGTCTTTTTGTGTCATTTTTAGTGAATGTTGCGTACCACCGAAATACCGGTCGCGTGCCACCCAGTGGCACGCGTGCCATAGATTCGCCATCACTGGCCTAGAGACATGTATCACATGCATACACTACAAAATTTAAAAATTTTTAAAAAATTAATTAATAAATTTTTAAATTCATATAAAATTTAAATTTTTTGAAAGATATTTTGTTTTTTTTCAATTTAATTATTTTTAAAATGATTTACTATCAAATATTGTCTAAATATTTTCTGTATTACTTGACCCGGGCTAAACACAGAAGCTAGTTGCATTAAATTTATCTGAGTGCGAAGACTGAGAGTTGAAACAAAAATTCGCCCGGACAGGGACTCGAACCCTGGACCGTTAGGTTAAAAGCCTAACAATCTAACGACTGAGCTACCCGGGCTCGACACAGTGGCTAGTTGCATTGAATTTACCTGAGTGCGAAAACTGAGAGTTGAAACAAAAATTCGCCCGGACAGGGACTAGAACCCTGGACCGTTAGGTTAAAAGCCTAACGCTCTACCGACTGAGCTACCCGGGCTCGACACAGTGGCTAGTTGCATTGAATTTACCTGAGTGCGAAAACTGAGAGTTGAAACAAAAATTCGCCCGGACAGGGACTCGAACCCTGGACCGTTAGGTTAAAAGCCTAACGCTCTACCGACTGAGCTACCCGGGATCGACACAGTGGCTAGTTGCATTGAATTTACCTGAGTGCGAAAACTGAGAGTTGAAACAAAAATTCGCCCGGACAGGGACTAGAACCCTGGACCGTTAGGTTAAAAGCCTAACGCTCTACCGACTGAGCTACCCGGGCTCGACACAGTGGCTAGTTGCATTGAATTTACCTGAGTGCGAAAACTGAGAGTTGAAACAAAAATTCGCCCGGACAGGGACTCGAACCCTGGACCGTTAGGTTAAAAGCCTAACGCTCTACCGACTGAGCTACCCGGGATCGACACAGTGGCTAGTTGCATTGAATTTACCTGAGTGCGAAAACTGAGAGTTGAAACAAAAATTCGCCCGGACAGGGACTAGAACCCTGGACCGTTAGGTTAAAAGCCTAACGCTCTACCGACTGAGCTACCCGGGCTCGACACAGTGGCTAGTTGCATTGAATTTACCTGAGTGCGAAAACTGAGAGTTGAAACAAAAATTCGCCCGGACAGGGACTCGAACCCTGGACCGTTAAGTTAAAAGCATAACGCTCTACCGACTGAGCTACCCGGGCTCGACACAGTGGCTAGTTGCATTGAATTTTCCTGAGTGCGAAAACTGAGAGTTGAAACAAAAATTCGCCCGGACAGGGACTCTAACCCTGGACCGTTAGGTTAAAAGCCTAACGCTCTACCGACTGAGCTACCCGGGCTCGACACAGTGGCTAGTTGCATTGAATTTATCTGATTGCGAAGACTGAGAGTTGAAACAAAAATTCGCCCGGACAGGGACTCGAACCCTGGACTGTTATGTTAAAAGCCTAACGCTCTACTGACTGAGCTACCCGGGCTCGACACAATGGCTAGTTGCATTGAATTTATATGAGTGCGAAGACTGAGAGTTGAAACAAAAATTCGCCCGGACAGGGACTCGAACCCTGGACCGTTAGGTTAAAAGCCTAACGCTCTACCGACTGAGCTACCCGGGCTCGACACAGTAGCTAGTTGCATTGAATTTATCTGAGTGCGAAGACTGAGAGTTGAAACAAAAATTCGCCCGGACAGGGACTCGAACCCTGGACCGTTAGGTTAAAATCCTAACGCTCTACCAACTGAGCTTGAATTGAATTAATGTGAGTGCGAAGACTGATGAGTGCGATGGAATTCCCTCGCTGCATATATCTTCCATGGGGTTCACAAAAATATAGTTGGACGTGAATAATAACAAATGGTGCTTTAAAACAAATATCACTTCAATTTTAGTAAACATGGCACCAAAATTGTGTTTTTGACGCTTTTTTCGTAAAACGCCATTTTTGGAGTGTTTTATCTTGATTCCTACCACACAAACACCAAGTTTTTTGAGCTAAATCACTACATTTGGGTACCGTGGGCTAGCTCTTGAGAAAAAAATTAGGGCAAACTGAATTCTTAAAAAAAATTATAAAACCATTTAGAGCCAAGAGTTTTACCCAATTTTGAAGTGATCCTGAAGCTGTTATTCATCAGGACAAATACCGTGCACATCATTTTAGAATGTTCCTTCCAAACTTTCATTACATGCAACTAAAAGACAGTGTCTATCTCGGTAAACTTCTTTATTCAACATTTCTCCTTATGGAGCTTCACTAAAATTTCGTTGGTTTGTCCTCATGCTAAAAATGCTTGTTACGTTGCCAATATTGGCAAACTTTGGATTTGGGATGAATCTATGATGAAAATCACCTGTTCAGACAAAAAAAATAATCTGTTTGATTCAGTGACCTGTCGTAAAGAAGCTCTCATTGCAGTGCGTATGGACGACATTTAAACACCGATTTTCGAAAATAAATTTTGTTACTTTTTTCTGAAAATTTAATCATTTATTTGCGTTCAAAGCACTTACTGTGTATGTAAATTAAACAAATCTAACAACTCTTTCATGGTGTTGCATGTTTTGTAGCTTGGGCCAGTGCTCGAGGCAACAGCCGAGTTACCTCTCGCGTGTTTTATATCTGATTCATTTTTGAAACAGCTGTATGCTAACTTTTCTTCAATTTCTTTTTGTATATTTACATTTGTATTTTAATCAGTTATTCAGCTTTGCGGCTTGTTCAACTGGTTTCTCCAAATCATTACGTCACAAGTATGAATGGGAAGCGAAGAGTATACGTGACCCCGCATCAAATAACAAAATTTATCTCTACTATACTCAACAAGAAAATTTCCTGAACCCAGTACGTCACTACGCGGTAAGAGAAAGTGGGTAAACACAAAATCTGTTGGGTTTCTAGGAGGAATCTAGGTATGCGAATCGTAAAATAAATACACTGCATATAAAAATACATGGGTTTAACGAAATAATCGTATTTAAAATTGACGTTCTTCGTTTTACTCGAAATACAGACACCACGATGGAAAATACTTTGTTTGTTAGTGACGTCGTAGGGTCAACTAACGTTGCTGTTGCTGTCTAGTATAAAATAGAAGATAGAAGTCACATAGAAGTTGTAGGGGTTCGTTCTACCATCGTACTAAAACACTCGCCTTCTAAAAAAATACTTTTATTCAGTAAAACCTTTAAAACAAGCTACTCGAATTACAACAGCAGAGCAATACAAACAGCCCCAGTCCTCCTGCCAACACAATATTTATATCCTGCAAACATTTACATTAGCAGACTGCTTCTTCTTCAAATGTGAGGCCAGACCGGTAGCATTTCCTCATCTCAGGCCGGCTCTGGCCTGACACGCCGCCGCCCAAGAGGAAAACGGCCCTCCGGTCCGTTTGACTCCAAGTCAGGAAGGAACCCCGTGGCCGCTATTCCCGCACCTGAAGTCTCGACCGAACATCGGCTCCCAAACGTTGCACTCCAGCCCGGTGGGTAATCGAACAGTGTCAGCGCTGCAGGGTCTAGATCCAACGCGACCACCGTGGACTCCCCTGGCTCTTCCGCACTAGGTGTGTCCCTCACCAGGCTGTTCACCTTGTCCCGATCGGTAATGGGAACTGGGCATGGATGACATCCCTTCCGTCCACTACCCGGAATAAGTTCAATTCCATGATCCCTCAGCCTTGCCAGCTGCATGGACCCCGCGAATAGAGATCGGAAATTGTCCACCTCACCCAGCAACTGCCTCCTCCTGTCTGCGTCTAGTTGGGGCATCTCGACTCCCATGATATCATCCTGTGTCTCCATATCCCTGCTTAAGGGCGCGGTCTCCACCTCCTCAAACTTCGCCTCCTTGCCTCCACCTCCTTTATTCCTCGAATCCTGAATAAGCATTATCCCGGGTTTAAAAGTTCTCCAAGTGGACCTTAAGTTATAGTGTCTCACCATACCCCGCTGCTGTACCGACGAAGTAAATTTTTCTCTATCCGCGGCCTCCTCCACCTGGCCCCTTAACTTTCCCAAACATTCTGCAACCGGGGTGGCGTGTAACAGGAGACCCCCCTCGCTGCCAGCCCATGTGTTCTTGAAAATTGGTAAGGGGCCCTCCGGCTTGCGCCCATACAACAGTTGAAACGGCGCCACGCCTATTGTTGAACTCGGCTCTTCTCTATAGGCCCACAGAATGAAAGGAAGCTTTATGTGCCAATTCCGGGGCTCATCCCTTACCCCATGATGCAACATATTCTTGAGCGTCTGGTTAAACCTCTCCACCCACCCATTGCTCTGAGGATGCATGGGGGTGGAAAACCTAGGACTGCATCCCATCTTTCTCTCAAATTCCCATGCCAATTCTGCGTTGAAATTAGTCCCGCTATCTGATGCCAAAACCTTTGTCACCCCAGTCCTCATGAAAAAAATCAACAATGCCTGGCAAGTCGCACTTGCAGTGAGACAAGTCAGCGGTTCCGACCCGGCCCATCTAGTATGCTGATCCACCAAACACCATATGCATTTACGCCCTTTAGAGCCAGGCGGGTCAATAGGCCCGATCAAATCTACATTTACTACCTGAAAAGGCAGCTCGAGTCTCGTTACCGGCGTAATTGGCACTCTATCTTTTACCTTGACCCCCCTAGTGAGTTGAGAATCAGTGCAGGCCTGGCCGGAATCCGTACCGGCGTAACGCCTAGCCTCATTCAAATCCTGACACTCCTTCTGATCCCTTCTGAATTGTTCCGACTCTGATTGATCGTCAGCTCCAGCAATCTCTCCATCCACCACCCCACCAACCACCAGGATTCCTTCCTCTTCCCCATCACACCTATCTCTCACCTCTGACCTCCCCATCAACCTCACATCCTCCCGTGACGCTCCTGTGTCGATCGCGTGACACCGCTCCTCTGACGCCATAAACTCTCGTATTTCCGGTGGCAAGAGCATATCCTCCTCCAGAACCGCCGCCACCGCGCACAGGACCTCATGGTGAACGACGTCTCCCGGACCCCCCCAGACAAGGCCCATAGGAATACTAACCACTGGACACCTCTCAGCTGGCCCAAAAATACCTCTAATATAAATGGACGGCTCGTCCCTTAACCTTCCCTCCGGCACCAAATCCCTCCTGACGACCGTGATTTCCGTTCCGGAATCGATCAATGCACTGACAGCCCTTCCATTCACGCTGATCGGGACTCGTTCCAATACACACAGCTTCTCACCCAATGCCGCCGTACCACAAGACGAAACCTTGGCCACCACCGCCGCACCAAGCTCGTCCGCGTCCCCGTCATTCTCCACTACGAGATTGTTGACGTTGGCCCCTCTCCTAGCATCCTGACCAGCTGCCGAGCCACCCAACTCCGGGCAGAACCTTCTCACATGCCCCTCCCTACCGCACTGGTAGCACGTGGCCCTAAACCGCTGTCCCAGGTCCGTCCGTGCACCGGCTCTCTGCAAACCAACTCCCCGGGACCGATCCCCGTTCCCAGTCTCCCCGTGCATTCCCCAGCTCCGTCCCGAATCAAACCCGGTTCTCACACTTTCAAAGTTGTCCATCTTTGCCGCCAGGTCCGTGGGATTTATGATCACCCCCCACTCATCTATAAAGTGACTTACTATTTCACGCGGAGCCTCTCTCTTCAACTGGTCTGCCACAATCAATTTTTTTAATTTTAAAAAATCATCCACCCCCAGACCATCGAGCCATCCCTGAAAGTAGTTTTCCAGCTCATACACAAAATCCGCCCATGAGGACCCTCCTCTTCTTTTGTGACTCACAAATAACTGCCTAAACTGCTCTGCGCTCAGTCCATATTTCTTTAAGAGAATCCCCTTCACGTGATCATAGTTCCTCATATCTTCCGCACTTTCTCTAGCGATCAACTGATGAATTTCAGGCGGAAACAACCCCAGGAGGTATGTCACCCAGTCCTCCTTAGGGACGCGTGCCCATTCTGCCTGCCGCTCAAACACCACCAGGAACAGATTTACGTCCCGGAACCGATCATCGAACCTTGCAAATAAACCACGAGGATCAGCCACCGGACCCCTGGACCCAGCCTCCACCTTCACATTCTGCCCCGTCAACTTTAACTTTTCAATCTCAAACTTCCTGTCTCTCTCCCTGCACTCCTCCTCCTCCCTCTTCCGTCTACACTCCTCCTCCTCCCTCCTCTCGGAGGCAATCCTCTCCAAAGCCTCTTTAGCGTAACCCTCGTCGTAATCAGCACTTTTCGTTAAGCCCTTAATCAACTCCTTAACAGTCATTTCCTCATCAGCCTTAACATCCAACTCTCCACACAGCCGGATAATATCCCCTTTCCTGTATCTCCCAAAGAAAGACATGCCGACGTCACCAAAACCCCGGGACACCAATCGAACAGAGAGCGAAAGCGGGTCAATCCCCCACGCACACCGATCACCTCACCCAACAACACCTCCAATTCCACCGACGATAGTTCCAACCAAAAGAGCCGCATCAGGCCATACCGCAGATCAGCCCCAGCCAACACCGCTGCCACCAAGATGTAGGGGTTCGTTCTACCATCATACTAAAACACTCGCCTTCTAAAAAAATACTTTTATTCAGTAAAACCTTTAAAACAAGCTACTCGAATTACAACAGCAGAGCAATACAAACAGCCCCAGTCCTCCTGCCAACACAATATTTATATCCTGCAAACATTTACATTAGCAGACTGCTTCTTCTTCAAATGTGAGGCCAGACCGGTAGCATTTCCTCATCTCAGGCCGGCTCTGGCCTGACAGAAGTGATATACAAGACGTAACCAGGGCCGTATCTAAAGGGAGTAGGGGTTCAGCCCCCTCACTGAAATGTTGATATTAATTTTTATACTGTTTACCCCCTTGCAAATTCTACGACTCATAGGATGTATGTAAAGGAAGGGAGTGTTTCACCATTATCGCTGAGGTTAGCAGACAATAAGTGACTCCAACTTGACCATATAAGTCCATAAGTGACTTTTTATGCAGACTCCAAAAGAATATCATAAATAAAAGAGAAAAAACAGATTTTTAAGATGATCTTAATGGAAAAAGTTCTATGGTGGTGAATGACGACTAAAATTAACCGCATAATCATCGAAGAATGTTTATTTAAAGATTCTGAAATTTGCCGGGAACACAGTTCCGCCATTTTTGAAGCTAAGTCAGATATTATTTTTTAATTGTTTTTTTCTTTGACAATTTAGGGTATTCACTTCCTATTACTACTTTGTAGCCTGTTTTATCTTCTTTATTTTTTGTACTTAAAATTTTCATGAGAAACGAATACCTGTCGTTCAATAAGCACAAAATTGAAAATTTAAAGTTTTTTTTTTGAATTCGCACAAAAATTTTATAACCAAAGTTCAGATGCGGATTCAGCACCCTCGAAAAAATATAAAACCGTTGAGAAAAAAAAACGTCTTTATCTTTTGCTGAAACGAAACTTTTTTGACACCTGATGGTTACTGGACTATTAATTTGGGACATCAGTAACCCGATCTTTCGACCCAAAATAATTGACATGACATCCTCCCTGTCTCCTTTAGTTTCAAAATCACCCATCAGGAAGTGTTTCAGAACTCTGGCCACACTTTTTCCAAAAATTAAAACCTTCGTCATAAAGAAACATGAGCAGATTTAGGTAGTGAAAACTTTGGGGTTATACTAGAAACCTTGGGGGGCCTTGGAAACACTATTTTCCCAATCAAAAATGAAATTTTCTCAAAAAGTTGGGGGGAGGGGGTACTGCCCCCATGACCCCGCTTAAATCCGCCCTCGGAAAGAGATAATGGTAAATTCAATGAAAGATCCCAAGCTTTATATACAGGGTGTATCTGAAATGGTGCAACAAACAAAAAACTTAACGTTACAAAAAACTTATCGTTTTACCAGTTCGTCACCTTTTTTTCTTTAAAACAGTGGTTCCCAACAGGTAGTCCGCGGACCACTGGTGGTCCGTGAGGCTTTCCGAGGTGGTCCGTGAGAAGATTTTTAAATAACTTATCCAAAAAATGTGTGCAAAATTTTTAAAAATAGTTTTCCTATTCACACATTTCAGGAAATAGTAAAAATACTACAGATACAAAAACATGTAAAAAATCATACGTCGCATCAATAAAAAATGTCATGTTCTCTTTCTTTCCTATGAATCATTTGTTCATTTCTATTATTTTGCACAGTTTTATTCAACAGTAGTTTAATTACAGAGAAAACGAAATGTGATGATATGGAAATGTATTGCATCAGATTAATTAAAACTGAGAGGCGTCGAGGTGGGGCTAATAAATAATCGAATGATGGGACTTATACTTGGTTTGATACGAAGCGAAACGTGGAAGTGTTGACTGATACTTCAAACTTGGAGGCTATGATCAGACAGAGCGACTTCGGAAATCGTGGTATGAAAAGAGGAAATTTCTGAGATAAAGATATGAGTTCGAAGATACGAGAAAAATTTACTGCCGAAAATGCGAAAGTTTTTGAACCCATAAATTAATTTCTATTTTAATCGCTCCTTTGAAATAATTTTTGACTTTTGACGCGGTTTCTTTCGGGAGAACATCAGCCTCGCTTATAGAATTTCTTCTGCCACAACTCACAGTCAGTGCATGTCAGGGTTGGCAAAAACCCGGGATTTTTTGAAAAAACCCAAGTGGGTTGGGTTTTTTCAATAAAACCCTGAAAAAACCCATATAAAACTATGTTTTTTCAGAAAAAGTGTGGGTTTTTTCAAAATTAAGTGGTTTTTTCCTAGAAAGTAAGTGGGTTTTTTCAAATTTTAGTGAGTTCTTTCTTTGTTAAATGTGTTCTGTCAAAATAATGTCAGTTTTTCCACAGTTAAGTGGGTTTTTTCAAAGTTTTTATACTTTGAAAAAACCCATTGAAATTGTAAAAACACCCCTTATTTACTGAAACCTGGTTTAAATTTTGAAAACCCACTAAAATTTAAAAAATATCCTAAACTTTGAAAAAAAAACATTCAATATTGAAAGAAATCTATTCAACTTTGAAAAAACCCAATTCAATAATAAAAAACCCACTGAATAATGAAAGAACCTATTAAACTTTAAAAAAAACTCCTTGAAATTGAAAAAACACCATTTAATTTTTAAAACCTAGTTTAAATTTTGAAAAACCCATTAAAATTTTTAAAATATCCTAAACTTTGAAGAAAAAACACATTAAATTTTGAAGGAACTGCCAAAATCTTGATTTTTCTTGAAAAAACCCAAAAATGGGTCCAAAATGTGGGTTTTTTCACATGTTTTTTTTTGAAAAACCCATTGGGTCCAATCCAGCCAACCCTGGTGCATGTCCAGTTTGCTTTTCTGTGATCAACAGAATTCCTGGTTATCTCATTTGTCTTGCAGTTTAATTTAAATAGGGCCCACCGCCGGCTCTAAATATCTCCACCAGAAATCATGCAACAAAAGCCCAAGAAACCGCACTCACACCCTTCCCAACAATACGCAAGGAACCCTTCTCGTACTTAGCGCAGGGCAAAAAAGAAACAATTATACAGACTCATAACTCACAGATCGCAACTCCGGTAACATTGTTGCCCCTAGTTGTCCACCCACCAGTTCCCTTATTATTATTATATTATAAAACCAGCAAAAGCAAAGATTATATATTTTTCACGACCTAATAGCCCTCGGATACTTTCTTTCAAATTTAAATCTACTAATAATATTTTACCTCATTTGTTGGTTATGAAAAAGAAAAAAAATATCTATTTTTTACTGTTGTTTTTTTAAACCTGTAACTTTTGTGTAGGTTTAATAGATAAAAAGGCTTGATAAAAATGGTTAAATGGTCTTTTATAAAAGGTATATTTTTAAATAATTAGATATAAAACTAATTTACTGTTAATTTTACTTTTAAGTTTAATAGGTTATTTATTTGATTTTCTAAGTTTTATTTAGAAACACTGTAAGACTCGGTTTCCCTTACTTCAGAAAAAAAGTCAAAATTTAGTCTCCATGAGGAATGAATGCACTGAAAAAAAGTTAAAATTTACTGTTAAGATACAGTTAGGGATAGAGATGGTCCGTGGAGGTTCAAATTTAAGTGAAGTGGTCCGCAGACATATTTGAGTTGGGAACCACTGCTTTAAAACAATAGTTTATTTTACTAAGCACGAAATCTAACATATCGTACCTCCGGAAGAATACTGCTCCAATATCCGAATGCGACAGATTCAGTTCTCTTTTCCCCTTGGCGTGGCAATCGCCGATTCGGCGCGGTTTCGAGAACAATTCGTCGCCTTAGAATCAAAAACTACTATCTCTGAAAATTCACGCAGCTTCATTCACAGTAGTTGTTCATTCTACTCGTTTTGTTGGCGGTTTTGGCGTTGTTAAAGGGTTGCTGCTATCCATTGTTAATTCACTTCAGTCCTAGAAAAGGAAAATATTGAAACTTTGAATCTTAATAATTCTAAAACTAATTCGAATTTTTTAAAAAACGAAACGACAATATTTTTGTAAAAAATAATTGTATATGTGTTTAAAATATTGTACTTCTACCATGATTAGTTTTTCTTTTATAACGAAAAAAGAGTTCAAATTATTTCATTGGCTGTTGCGAAACGAGCTAGATTCAATGTTAATCTTGGCGGTCTGATATCGTAAGCAGGTTGCCATATCAGGGACAATATTTTCTTCATCTTAAAATCAAATAATACTGCCTTCTGGTCTGATTCGGAAATATTCGGAATTGCAAGCGAGAAAGCTCATTTCATTGGTTCGTAAGCGTGACATCATCGAGCTGGCAAAGTGCCAAACCAATCAAATGAGCGCCTGCAACGATCTGAAGTAATTATTATTATTTTTTAAATTAGTGGTATTTAAATGGTGGATTTTTTATGGGGAGTGGTTTGAATTGGCGTCTGATTATAAGTCGCCAAGGATCGGGGTCCCCGAAGTTTGCCGAACGGAGATAGTAGTTTTTGATTCTAAGGCGACGAATTTACCTTGCCCAATCCAGCCATGTTCAACCACGGCTTAATTCAAAATCAAGCGATCTGCTATTTGAGAAAAGAACTGTCACAACTAAGTTAATGAAAATGATTGGAAATTCAATCCTAAAGACATGTTATTTATAAGGGATAATTCAGATATACTGATCAGAAATTGATCTTTTAGCTTTTATTGCGATCAGACCAAACCAATAAAAATATCGTCTAATTATGACATAAAACATATTAAAAAGCTGAATTATGACGTGAAACTATGATCGGATGGGCTAGACATCGACTACAGTTTTAGATCCTTATTTATATTCAGTTTGATTTCCATTAAAGTAATCATGATAATTGCTGACCAATTTTTTAGGATCAAAAAATTTTAAACTGTGTAAATAAAATAAAATCTTTAAGAGTTATACCGATCTGTCTTATGTTATATACGATCATATTAACTTGTGTAATCTCTCCTAATAATCTTAAAATGGTGTCATAAATTTGCTGATTATTTCTCCAAAACGATCGCCTGATTTTAGTTTCATGGGAATGGGCAAGCTAAATTTTTCATGAAACTTCGCCAACTCCGCGACAACCACAAACGATCGCCAAGGGGAAAGTGAACCTGGGTCTTTCAAATTCGGATATTGGAGCAGTCTTTCTCCGGAGGTACGATATAATTTACGTTCAAGAAACTTATATTTTGTACCTAAAGCAAAAAAAGAAATTCTTCATAAAAATTATGTTTATTTATCACCTAAGTTTTACAATATTTTACCCAACGACATAAAAACAGAAAAATCCCCTATTAAGTTTAAAAAATTACTAAAGCTTATTATTTTTACAACAGAAAATATTGAAGAACTTTTTTAAAAAATGGAACAAACGCTCTCTAAATTTCAATTTAGTCATTCTGAAGCATGCCTTGCGATGCCACTATTTATTATTTATTATTTATTATCTATGTGTAATATCTATATGTGTAATGTCTGTATGTATATGTATATTTGTATGTTTCTTCATTTTATTATTTTTAAATACAACTCCTTTAGGTAGCCCATATGGGTTTCTGACCCCTGGGCAACTCACATGTCTTACTTTTTTTTTGTGTATGTGTTTGTTCCAATTGTCAAATGTTCATGTTGTGTACATAATAAATAAAGAATTTTGAAAAAAAAAAACTTTCAGGGATGATAGTACTCATCCAGACGAACAAGAATCGGTATAGAAAGGGGGGAAAATTTGTTTTTTGCGTGCGCAAACAGCTGTTCTGGAAACAGCTCTAGAAAACTGTTTGCGCACCCAAAAAAACAAACTTTAACAGGATCTCAAGCGTTTAATATTGATTGTATTTATGTGAAACTTTGGACTAATGGGTTTTCAACTATGATCTTTCAGATTATCAAATCAAAAGAAAGGATTTTGAAATACAAAATAAGGTTTTGGCAGAGTTTTCACATTTTTTTGTGTTTTTTAACGTTTTTCCTAATAAAACACATTTTAAAGTGAAGACTTTTGAGGTAATTTTAAAGATCATATTAAACCACAATTTTTGAGACCCTAGTTAAGTTTTTACCAATAGTAGTTCTTCTACAAATTGAATTTTTCAATGATTTTTTTGGGGTGTCGCTCCATTTTTAACTCCCTGTATTTAAGTATTGATTCTAAATATGATTCTTTCATTTGATCATTCTCTTTCATTCGTCCACCTAACGACAGGGGTTTTTGACCCTCCTGCGACCAGGCGCGGAACCAGCACGGGTGCAAGGGGGGGCACTTTTCCAGACCACCATCTTTACCTTTTGACGCAAAATGTTGGGGATTTTCTAAAATGTATCACGCAAGATCCCCTTGTTCCGCTGGGGGTTATGGGGGTCCTCCCTCAGAAAAATTTTGAAATTTGACTTGTAAGAGTAGGGGTTTTACCTCATTTTGAAAACCTTTTAGGGTCCAAGGGGGCACTCTGGACAGTGTCACTTGGCTTATGCCTGGCTTGGCTATCATCCTGAGCAGTTCATTCATAGATTGCAAAAATCATTTATTTATAAGATGGGACAAATTGTGGGAAGGGGTATCGTAAAATTACTCAAACTTCAAAAATAAGAACCACCCTAATGTTCATAGATAATACTACATTCACACATGAAAAGTTAATCTAGTTTAAGTGCTAATCTAGCTTAAATATAGCATTGTGGCAATGCTATATTTAAGCTAGATTAGCACTTAAACTAAATTAATGATCTTAAAAAATACCGATAATGATATGAATATTTGTAGATATTTCGTTTGCTGACTTTTAAAAAAAATTTTCATTACCATATTTTTTTTAGAAGACGACATTAAATTTGCCTCATCATTCACCAATCATTTTCTTGGAATTTCTCGAATACTGTTTCGTCTTATTTCTCCCATAGATGTAATTTACTGTACCCGGTTCCAAGGCCGTCTTGTTAATTTTTTGATACTTGTGAAACAGTTTTCTACTCTCGCTTCTTAGAATTGCACAACAACTTTAAAAGCAGTGAAATGATGTGACAATGGGTGTTAGGAAAGTGATGAGTTAACATTAAAAATGAAATCTTTCACCCTTAAAAAAAATATTTCTCCTATAAAAGTACACAGCTTGTTTCTCTTTGGTACATACCTATACCATCCGTTGATTGTTTCTTGAACTACTCCAGAATGAAGTTCCAGGTTGTTTGTATCGTTCTTGTGGCATGCTTGATGTCCCAAGCTGGTAAGTAAAATATTATGTTTGATATTATGTTAAAGTCTTCGTTAAAGCAATCTGCACTAAAAATTTGTAAATTTACAGTTATTATTTGAACCATGACATTTTCCACTTGGATCCATTCAAAGTTTGAACATCTATGTTTTGCATTTCTTTTTATATCGCATTATACATGATATTTATAAAATATAATTTTCAAATACTAAAATCTCGGAATTATAAATGAGGTATAGTTTGTATGTTTTGTGGGAAGTATACTTCCCAAGGTCTATAAAGAGGGTTAATGGGAAGAATCTAATAATTTAAAACAGTTTACTTACATCCGTGTTCAACAGTTACATTATTTGTGTTTAATAGTTCTTATTTTTTTCAAATGCTGTGAAAATTATTAAAACATATTGAAAATCAAATTAAGGTAGTCTTATACCTATTCTATAAGGGAGTAGTTCTTTATAGAATTCTTCTCTATGTTATTCTTTTTACAGAATAATAGTTTTCTGATACAGAAGTTCTCATAACCAGGATTTCTGCGTTTTATTATATCCCATTCCAAAACTTATGATGGCATGGGTTATGCCTAATGTGACCATCTTTTTTTTACTCAAAACGGGACATTGGTTTATTTAGGTTAATTAACAGGTAGTTAAAAACACTTTTAAAAAGTTATTTATTCAGAAAAAGTCAGTTAGATTAAAAGTTACGAATTAAAAAATATATATACCCGAAACGTTTAGTTATATTTATATTTATCAGAGGAACAAATTTGCTTTAATTAACATCGCCTTTAGAACTGAAATTTGTTACTGGGTCTTCTCAGATGGCCAAAATTTGTTCATCATAGAAAATACTCTTTCTACTGAAGCATTTTTAGCAGGCAAACATAAAATATATTCAATTTAAAATAGAAAATTTTCCATGCTGAAGATTGTTGGCTTGAAAGTGCTTGAATACTTCCACCCAACGAGTTTTCGTGGAAACATTTAGATTATTCCATTCGGTTACTTTCTGCGATGTAATGTTGTTACAAATTAACGAAAATTCATCAAAAACTTCTGCATCTTTATTGCAGTCAATCACTATAATTTCATTAATGTTAAACAAATTACCCAAAAGTCAAAATGAAAAGTAAATATGAGATAAATAATTTATTACAGTCAATATATTCATTTTCAATTAAGCGGGAATTTTCAGAAAACGGGTCAATTTTGCGTCAGAGTTCATTTCGGGGACACCGGGACTCGTAACTCTAAAAAGGGACAGTCCCCTTCAAAACGAGACGTCTGGTCACGTTAGTTATGCCTCCAATGAATTAATTTGGAAATTGATAGTATGTAATGCACTCATTTTAATTATACTTTCTCACTTTTAGTGAAATCTCAAAGTGATCACGACTGTCATGACGGTCACACCCACGCACCTGGAGAGGACTATGACCACTCGCATTGCGAAGAACATTCTCATGGTCATGACCACCCTCACCCTCGCTGTAAGTACCCCTTTATTTATTTATTTTTCAACGATGGTAGAAGATTCGCTATTTCATTACTGAGTGGTCGTTTACCATATTATTAGTGGCAACTGACATAATCCTTATCCTTGAGAGTTGTGAGATTACACCTAATCCTTATCATTTAAAATTATTAAATAACAGAGAAAAGGTAGTAAAAGACTATGAGCAAAAAATTATTTCGGACTATGAATTTAAACCAGAGCCTGAAAAATTTGCTGAACATAAACTTAGAAATAAACCTGCAAAAAAAGAAAATCATAGCTTTGAAGAAATATGTTTCAAATCACAAAATAAGTAATAAAATCTTGAATGCGTTCTTTAACCAGCCGTGGCTGGTATTTTAAGCCTTTGCAGTCAACAAAAAATTTTGATAAAATACCCCTTACGCGGTTAGGATATTTAAAACTAATATTGATATGTTTCAATTACTAATGGTGTTGGACTTAGGTCTTATTTTATAAAATTTTGAATTGAATGCTTTGTATATGTTTTTTTTCAACAAGTCTGAAAAAGTCTGTATATTTTTAGAACTTGCGTTAGAATATGGTTGACATTTTTAAATGTTAATAATAAGTTTCTTGTATTGCAAAGGGATATATATTTTTTCTTATACTATTTACTTTTTCAGCTCATCATGAAACTGGTTCAACTGGAAACTGGCCCCCAAAGCCCTAGGATATGGCTGATTAAAATATTGATAAGCTGCTTACAAAGGTATATGAGTCGTGTAATTTCAAATTTATTTTAGTATCGTGAAAACAACTAAAAACATGTAATTATGTGCACAACCCACTGCCCAACTTTCTTTTTATATTTTTTTACTTGGGAATGCACTAAAACTAATTATAAATTCATTAACTACGTAATTATCTTATTTGAATTTGCATAACTTCTACTAATATGTTCGGAAGACATATATCTGATGATTTATGAATAACTAATATAATAAATAGGATCATGTTTTAAGAAATAAAAAGTAAAGCTTTAAAAAGTTCTGAAACAGGTATTACCCACTGACTATTTTGACACCCACAGTATTACCCACAGGTATTTAACACGGAATTTTGACTAGAATTTCCAGTATCCGCCTCCAAAACATAAATATCATGAGATATTAGCACAATTAAAGCTAAAAATGATGGTTCTTAAATTATATATGGTTTGTGAATATAAATAAAGCCTTACTGATCAAAATTTGTAAACAACAATTCCCTAACATATCCTTAATTACTGCAAATATTTATGTGATTTGTCTTTTGACCCTCGGAATTTTTAGTGTAGCCCTTGGGCTAATAACTTTGAAGGATCCTGTTCTAAAATACTATCACTAATTATATTTTATATGATCGTCTTCCAGTATATTAATTAATTAATTCCTTCTTACTTTAATTTTTCAGCACATGCAAGTCAAGATTTAAGAGCACAATGAAATATGTAACAAATAAATATTATTTTGAATATTTTTCTTGGTTATTTTTCATTTTCTGTATCTTACATTCTTTCTTTACTTCCGTACTAGCTGACAGGTCTTACACTTGGAGGAGAAGATATTATTCTTTACAGTTTTTTTATCTTTCATGCCTTATTTTATTTTGTTTAGATCATTTTAATTTTTGAACGATTTCTATATTTACCACTTGATTTCAATAAAGAAACCAAGTATCAGAAAATTATTACCCAAAAAATACTTAAAATGCCCATTTAGTTCCCGAAATTAATCATACCTTTGGGATTTCAATAATATTTTTGTTGAAAATCAATAATTAAAGCCTATATTCTGACAATATAACATAAAAGTGCTTTTATTATTTTTAAAACAGCTTAAGCTTAAAAATCCAAGTAATTATTTTTTTTAAATGTCTCAATCCTGATATACTACAAAACTACAAACTGTTCATTATAATTAACAATAATAAATTAAATATTTATTATTGTTCACACATTTAATTAGTTAAGGGTGTTTTTTTTATTTTAGGAACTATTTAAAATTTAAGAAATAAAATTTTAGTATTCTTTTAAGTTTATAAACACATTGAACCACTACCACATATTTTGCAATGCAATGGGTGTTTAAAACTTATCAAGACAAGAGTTTATGATTGGCAATGGCTTTTCGCTTATCTGGAATCAGAATTTAGGCAGTATAACTCCATAACATCCATTTTTATGAGCAAGTTCCTCTTACAAGATCCTAACGGATAAGAGAACCCTGAACGTGACCTTAATTAATTGGATTATATATCCACTAATTAGGAGATTTAAAGTCAAAGGTCAAAACTTTCTTTTAGTTTTTGAATTTCTTTGGTTTATTAAATGTATTTTAGGGATCTTGGTTGGTGTACTCTTTGAAAAATTAATATTTTTTAGTGTTTGCCTGGAATGTTTTTTTAAAAAAAATTCTTTTAAAATTTCTTTTCTATAAAATTCTTATTAATGGAAGAAGCGAAATATTTTAGGTTTAAGAAAAGCATTATCTATGCCAGTGGTTCCCAAACTATTTTGGTTGTGGAACCCCCAAATTTGTTGCCATTGATAGCGGAACCCTGAATATTTTTTAATCAACGACTTTTCAAAATTTAATATCTGATATTAAATGAAACCAGGCGCGAGGGGGGGCACTTTTCCAGACAATCACCTTTACCTTTTGGCAAAAAATGTCAAAATGTTGGTGATTTTCCAAAAAGTATGACGCTAGATCCCCTTGTGGTATCGTGGGGGGGTCTGGGAATTTTTGAAATTCGACTGGTAAAAGTACGGTTTTAACTCATTTTGAGAACCTTTTGGGGTCCAAGGGGGGGTGGCACTGTCCATTCTTATCTTCATTCTTATTTTTTTAATGAAATAAAGTTTGTCACATGGAACCCCTAAATTTTTTCGTGGAACCCCAGGGTTCTACGGAACCACTGATCTATGCTGATGGGCTTTGTCATCGGGGTTGGTGGAATGCAACAAGCGAGCTTCGCTCACTTAGATCACGAAGTAATCTGTAACGAACTGATTGTGTAGAGATGAAGGAGGGTTGGTCTGAGAGAAAACGAGTAAGGGCAGTAGATCCTTTCTTTTCCTATAAATCACCTTTTTTCTCTTTGCTGCGCTTTTAGGGTCATAAGCAAGCAAGTTTGCGTCTTCAAGCAGCTGGTACGACCCTTACACGGAACACCTTGCCAGGGGTGAATCCCGGTTTGACTTTTGGGGGTCACCAGAATTCCTGACACATCTCCAGACAAAAACTAGGGTGTTTTCGAAAATACTAAAGGATAATAATACTTTTTTAGTCATAATAAATAATACACACTAAAGCATTTCAAAGCTTCAAAATTACGATTTTTTTTAATAATTTCTCCTTAGATTTCATTTAATCCAATGAACTTTTCTCCTTCTGGGGGAGGGCACGTGCCCCAGTGCCACCCCCTTGGATCCTCTGGTGTAACGTTTATCGAAAATTAGAAAAAAACACTCAAAGCAGATCGATTTATTTCCAGTGTCATTCTTTTCCAATCAGCCTACTTTCTGTACAATACTTTCACAAGCTCTCAAACAACCAGGAAGAGAAAGTTCTTCGCGACGAGCGAAACCATCTCGATGGCACCGAACGGCACAAACTCACCCAAGCGGCCATTGGAAAGCCATGCTCGAATGAACAGATTAATTTAAACTTTCCAAGTAGAAGCAGGGTTTTATATGCAGCGATTAGATCGACGCTACCGGAAAGTCGAGGGAACAACGGTCGAAAATTCCCTATCGGCCTCGTCATCGATGTAGTGTAGAATCTGCAGATTCTAATCTAGAGCTATTACATAGTACACGTCCTTATTTACCCGAGTTCCCAATACCTCAAAACCAATGAGATGGTTGTATTCTAAAAGAGATCTGGAATTGTGACTTTTGGATCTTAGAGACTGGGAATTTGGGTATTTATAGGCATTCGTTTACATAATAGCTTAGAGCTACGTCAACGTCATAGAAGGAAGGCTTGGATAAGGGCCGTATCGAAGGGAGGAACTTCAGGGGTTCAACACCCTCCCGAAATATGGACATCAATTTTTTACTTTTTTTTTAATTGTGCGATGATTTACAAGGAGCGATTTCCTTTGGGTATAACCCAAAGGAGATCCCCAAGCCCCTTCTAAATTTTTAAACCTATTATCTTGAAAATTTTGTAACTTACAACATAAAAGGAACGGTCCTCTATTAACTGAACCTAGAGTGTATTTAAATTAAGCTAAATTACTACTTTAAGGGGAAAATTTCACAAAATTTTTCTGAAGTATGTCCCCAAATCCTCTCGAAATTTTGCCTTCTATTATAAATTATACCATACTGTTTTTCCTTGAAAATTCTGCCACTTACAAGGAGCTATGTTATTTGGGTGTATTCCAAAGGGTCTCCAAATTAGCTAAAGCATTATTTTGAGGGGGAAAATTTACAAAATTTTTTTGGGGGGTTGGACCCCTGTTCTCTCCTGGGATTCACGATGCTTACTAAATTTTGAAATTAAGTGCACCCAAAATAAAGTTATTGGGTAAGCTGACACTCGACGTATAAAATACTCCGAAAGATTAATCTCAGAAGTAATGTTGAGTCAATTCCCCAAAGCCAAACTCTGGTTACGGCCATGATCTGAGTCATCATTTATAACTTATACTTATAACAAAGGTCAGCAACTTGCGGATTGCCGCTCTATCCACATATCTGGACCACTTGTGGGTATTTCCTGGACCGCCAAAATATTTGAAAATCAAAAATATGTATTCTTAGACACAAAATATTAGTTTGACCTTCTTTTTAAGGGTTGTGTTCCACTTTATCATACCAATTGAATGTTGCTTTCGATATTTTGCATGCTATTCAATTTTCAAATATGAACTAAAAATAAGCTTAATTCGAGTGGTGACGGCCTATTAGTGGTGACTTTTAATTGTTTGAAACTGAGTATGTCTGGTGTTTCAAAATTGAAAGCATTGGGTCGTCATATTTGAGCCAAAAAGTTTCATAACAAAATGAGAACGTCGATTTACTCAAATTTGAAACTGTCATTTCTCTCAGTGTACTCAAATCACATATAAGTTATATTACTTGTGTATCTGGAGATGAGAATTTAAAAGTAATTTAATACCATTTTTCCTGAACCTCGATAAAAGTTTTCCAGATTATTTGGACCCAACGCAAAATCATTTGCCGACCCCTGATCTATATGGGAAAGTTAGGAAAGTTTCCATCACTTTCGACTTGACGTCCCGGTCACGTCGCCGTAGTCTCTGCATGTAAATTGCTCTTACCGTTATGTTCCCTCCTTTTAAATCCGTAGCTAAATGCTTGTCCTCTTTCCCTCTCAACGTACGGTAATCGCTGAAACAAATGATATTGTAGTTGATGGTGAAGTTACTGGGTTGAAATTGAATGATATCCCTTAATTGGATTTTAAATTATCGAGTAAAACTCTTTTTGGGGAAAATTTAACAAGGACAGGGATTTCCATTGGGGAAAGGAGAGAAGATATTTTTGTGGAAAGCTGGATCGTGCAGAAGAGCTGCAGCAAAAGTTGAATCCACCTTTTTGTTCCAGTAAGTGTGTTATATGGTTTCATTTTATTAGCGTGTCTGTGTCGAATTAGTAATTATATAGTTTGCTGTGTTTAGAAATTGCTATTATTAAAATTAAGGCTAGAACTTCCTTAAATCAAAAGTTTTGAAAACGTTTCTGATTTTTTAAAATTACTTCCAGTAGGAATTGCGCTAAAGTGTCTTTCTTGGGAAAATGCTAAAAAAACCTTAGAATACTAAAATATTTTAGACTATTTGCAAAAGTGCGAATGACAAATCGGATTGTTAAAAATTCTTAAAGACGCCTGACGAGAAGGGGTGAGACACAGATATTTTCATGCTTAGAATGACATCATATTGAATATTTCGGAAATTAATTTGTTCACCGGATGGCCAAATATAAGTAAATTCCCCAGTTTATTCCCAATATTTCCAAAAAATTTTCTTGGGATACCCCCAGACGCCCAATGGTAGAAGTGGATGAACTAAAAGTGGGGGGAAGGCCAAGCCCAAGTCCCCCCCAGAATTTTTTTTTACTCTGTTACCTTCATTAATATTTTTTGCATGGTATGCGTATATTTTTTGAAAGTATTAAACCCTAAATAGTTCAATATATATTTTGAGCATTTTTTCTGAATTTTGATTGATTATAATGATGCCTAAGTTTTACTTATGCTGCTGTTACTTGTTTCTAATGATTTTTTAAAGAAGAATAAAGAAATTTGGTTGGTGAACCTTTATTTAATTATTGGATTTTAGATTAACCCCTGTTAAACACAAATATATCAAATACCCCCTGAGTGAATAAATATCATGCATATTATTTTCAAATGCTATCATCAATTATAATTCAGCATAATAAACATAGTTTCCCGTTTCATTACTTCATAAATTTACATTACCACACAAAATGTCTCTCCTTCACGTTCTTCATGTCAAATATTTGTTTACACCCCTCAGCACCAAAAATAGAGGGGGCTGGGGGTCCTCCCCCAGAAAATTTTTGAAATTTTGATCTTAAAAAGTAGTGTTTCAATTCATTTTTGGATATTTTGGACCCTTTTTTACACACATAGGGAACCACTCCTTGTACCCTCCAGAATTTTCAGGAGGGGACAGTACATATTTTATAAAAAGCCGGATTTTAGGGGAGATTGAACCCCTAACAATCTCTTTGGACATAGCCAAATTAAGTAAAACATAAATAATTTAAACTAAAATTTAGGTAGTAGTAGTTTTGAATTCACATATTTTCATATAAATTTAAAGAAAACTAATTCTTAAAAATTTAGAATGAAGTGCTACATTTAATAACAGATATTGAAACTTATAAAAGTTACTTAGTATAAAAGTAGTTGTAAATAAAGTGCTTTAGAGAAATACACTTAAGTTCAAGTGCCTAGTATTTTAAATATTTAAAGAAATAAAAACCACACCTGAACACCGTTATCGTTCATTTGATTCTCCACATGATCCTTTTTAACTTGATGTAAATATTCCACTTCTCTGTCCTCGCATCCGTATCGGATGTTTTTATCTTGAAACCAACTATTCAAATTAATTTAGAATTTAGGATCTAAATTAAGTATTAAATAACAGAACAGAACTATAGGGGGTTTTCACTACCAGCCGTCTGCTGCCGAAAAACCGGAAGTGGTGCTCCAAATGCAGCCCAGTCCCATAGGCCGTAATGTTAGAGTTTTCTTAAATAATTTTTATTGAAAAATATGGAAAGTTTTCAATAAAAAAGGGCCACACACAATGTTAAACAAAGCTTATTCTTTCTTTTTATATAACTTTTAGTTATAATTCTGTGAAATATATTATTTAAATCACTAATTTTTAAAATGGAACCGATCGGAACTGAAGCAGACGAGAAGCAGCGATGATTTGTTTACATTTTCCGCAGTAATAGCAGATCAAATTTTAAATTTACTGTTAACTATGTTTTTAGCATTTTATCAGAATAATACTCACTCACGAGGTTGTCCAACTTTATTTCTTGCACAATTTGAATGCGAATTATGTTGATTCTTTAAACGATCGTGTAAAAAGGGTATTAGAAAAATAAAACTATCAATCGTATTCGAACCACTAAAAAGTCTGTTTAAATATTTTAATAGTATTATCTTTTTCCTTAATTTTCTTATTATATTTCTAAAATTAGTGCCAACAGAAAAAATCAATCTTTGTAGCAATATGCTAAATGTTATTGCTTGTCGAATACCAATTCAAAGTAAATATACATTTTTTATCAGAATACTACATTATTGGTCTTATTTTTTTAGCTATAGAAGTAAAAGATACATGACTGGTGTTTAAATATGTTTCATAAAGTAGCTTTTTACTTTTTTTGAACGAGGACTGTAACTATTGTTTATTATTTAACGGAATTTTGTCACCGGGGTGCAGCACTACCTTGACCCCTTGGAACTTAGCCACAGAATCCTGAAAAATGGTTAATTTTTTCCAATACAATTTTAAACCTTAAAGGTGTCTTAAACATAATAAATTAAATTATACAACAAATCAATTTAAATTAATTTGTCTATTTCAGTGTTTTAAGCCAAGGTAAAGCTACAATTTTGTAATAAAATAAATATTGACTCAATATAAAATTATTTCGGCCACTAGCTTTGACATTTTAATTAGCGTCAACTTAGTAAAATACTATTGAGATCCCTGGTCATGGAAGAGTTTTCCGTCTAGAGATTGATATCTGTCCCAGCTATTCAAAATTGATTCATGCACCATAAAACAATAATCAAACCAAACTGTTCCAGCTATTTTCTTAGCAGAGCAAGAAGTAAAACTATTTTTAGTGAAATACTAGGACACAACTCTTAAAATAACCTTTATTTAAATTATCCACAAAAATATAAAATAACTAGTCTTCAACACAACAATGGAATTAAATTTTAAAGCACTTCCTAATGACTATAAGGAGGAATATTTTTTTCGAGGAATAGGTTTTCTCCGAATATGCTGAACATCATTATGTAGTATACTTTATGAGGTTAAAATATTTCATCACATACTTAACAAGTTGATAAAGTACTCAAAAATTATTATAAAAGCACAGGTAGTGATTTTGAGTAATAAATGAAACCCTTTTATAATTATTAACTCTTTCATACATTAAATAAAGTATTGTTCAGATTTTTCTTAATAAAGTTCTTAATTTCTGTAGTTTTCTTTGTGTCCATCTGTCTGGCGCAGTCCTGTCCAGAGTCAACTCAGTTTGTCACTGTTTTATTTGGGTTGTCTATTTCAGTCACTGGTTTTGCTGTCTCATTGATAGACTATAAAATAAAAAATATTTTTAAGAACAAAGTGTTTAACAATCAGCATTTTAAATTTAAAAAATATGTATTACAATTATGATGAATACAACAGGCATACATTATAGACATACTTATATGTAGACAAGCACGCTCGTGCAGAAAACTAGGATTTTGTAAAAAATGTTTAAAAGTAATTTATATTTTTGATAAATAATAAATTAGGAACATCTTATTATATTTTTAGGTCTTAAAATATAACAATAGTATATATGCAAATATTATTTTAGGACCTAATAATACTATTACTTAGATCTCTACCATAGCCTGTCCATCATTTGAGCTGTGGGAAAACATGGCGGCTGGGGGACTCTTTCTAAAGCTGTATAATGAATTGGATTTCTCCCTACTGTTGTTAAGAAGTACAGTCGAATCCGCTTAATGTGATCGCATTTGTCCGATGTTAAACTGATAACATTATCCGATTGATAACAATAAGCGATTTCCTATAAAAAAAAGTAGCTAACAGTGGAACTAGAGTGTTTGCTTAATAACAAGATAAATAAACTTATGAAACCATAATTAATCTTTTCGAAATAATTTTACACTACGTACTGGGAGCAACTTAAAATTTTTAGAGTAAAATATAAGAGTAGTCCAATTAATAAAAATAAAAAAAATTGCTTAGTATTTTCAGTTATGTTAGCACTATTACTCCTATGCGATTCCGCTCATAAATCTGTTTTCTTTCGACTTCCAGTCTAGATATCATCGGTATTTTTCAAAATTTTACATAGAAAAGGCTTAGAAACATTAAGAACTGCAGAAATTCATCTAAATTCCATTAAACAAGAAAAAAAAATCAAAAATCTCTTATCAGAAAAATCTGCACCATCTGCAAGTCGGCGATGTTGATATCCAATGACAAGCATGGATTTGCCCTCCCTCTTTAACTGTTTTCTGTCGAAGATCATAGAATTTTTATTTTTCTTACAATTAAAGCAAAGAAACATAACAGTATAACTGTGAACTTATACCGAGTTTCAGAAAAAAGAAATTGACCTTCAAAACGGAACTCGAAAGAGAGCGTTTTTAGGGGATATGGGCAAATTTCGATAACATTAAGCGGCAGGTTGATTCATAGTTGATCACAATAAACGATGTATTTAACATTAAGTTAAATAGGAATGATCGGGAGCTGTTGATTTCGATAACATTATCCGATTGATAACATTAACCGTGATCACATTAAGCGGACTCGACTGTATTATAACAATATTTAGGCAAACAATGTGACTCATAATGTCTTGTGTCAAAATTTAAATGTCTGGAGGCACTTAATAACTTTGCAGAAAATATTTTAATATTTTGTGTGCAGAGAATTTTTGGTTTTATCCAAGTATGACAACTACAATAGGATAATATGCAAGATCCCAATTTGGTACTTTAGGATTAGCCGAACACAAGCCTCGAGTTTTAAGTTTTATCATCCAAAAAATCAAATAAAACATTTTTAAAATATCTAAACTAGCAGTGTTTTTCTTAATTTTTGTTATATTTTTATGTGTAATTGTTACATTTTTGTGTAAATAATAGTAAAATGTTACCAAGATCCATTATATAGTCCAATTAGAGATTTTGCACACTATTCCTAGCACCTTGAATATCAACGCAAATGCCAAGCGCAGAAAACTTTCCAATTTTGCAGAAAATCTTTTAAATAATATGGTTCAATTCTATTAACGTTCCCGCTAAATATCACCCTGCACTTTTGGACACCAACAGGAATATTGGTACATAATTTTAAACTCGCAGATAAAAAAGTTTAGTTAGATCAATAAATGTTCAGTTTATCAATAAAAATCTGAAAAATTTGTCGATTTTGGAATATTATGGCGTTTAAAAAGCTTGGAAATATTTAGCGGGAACGTTAACAGAATTTAACCAATAATTTAAATATTTGATAAATAAATATTGATTAATTGTTGTTGCTCAAGAAGCATTATTATCACAATATTGGGGCGAACAATGGGACTGTCATAATGTCTCTTAAGGAGGTCAAATTTTAAAGGATTATGGGTGCTTACATTAACTTGCAAATATATATCAGGAAAATTTTGTGAATGGAAAGTTTTTGGTTTTATCTAACTCTACCTGCTGGACTTCATTGATTAGTAAACATGCCATGAGAACCAAAAAATTCAAGATCCCTGTTCTACGTCAGTTTCCAGAATATTAACTAGCAAATGATGTATAGTTTCCGCTGCATAATATAGAGAAAATTACAGAGTTTATTGCCCAGTAATAGATCATTCAGTGGAAATTTCTACTAGTTTTTAAATATTGCTAGTTATACAGCTTCGATAAGAGTCGACCAGCTGCCATGTTAACCCACAGCTCAAATGATGACACAACCATATATAGATCTAATTTGAGCTGTTATATTTGAGCTGGTCGACTCTTATCAAAGCTGTGCCTAAATATTTTCTCCAACAAATTTTGTTTTCAATAACAATGCAACATAAAATAACAATGCATGAGGAATAAGTAACAACCAACAAATATTTTGTTTACTTTATGTCAGACTGAAAGCTTTGCTGATCACTTTGTTTTGTTTTATGTAAACATCTTAAGAGAACATTGTGTGCACCAGAAGACTGTTATTAAATGAAAATTTAAATGGATGTTTGAAATTTATATTTATTAGGTTCAAAATGTAAACACATACAAATTATAAATTAAACACCAAGTCCTAATACCAATTGTACACAATTACTCTTATTTATGCTGAAACTATCAATAACTGGGCAGATCTTCCTATTTATATATATTCGTAAACAAAATAACTATCTTTATCTTACTTTAAAAAGTAAAAATATATCTTACCTGCAATAAATATTTTCTTCATTGAATGGATGATGTCTCGTCTGCTTTTGATCGGATCCATTTTTAAAATGTAGATTTTAGTAATTATTTCAAATATTTACAATCTAAAACTTTCTCAAATGCAAAACAAAGCTGTGTTTAACATCAAGAGTACCTCTGCTTTACTGTAAACTTCCTATATTTTTAAATGTAATTTATTAAAGAAATTTCTAACATTAACGCCTATGGGATTTGGGCACTGTTTGGAGCACCAGCACTCCGAAACGAAACTTTTTTCGCCGGATGTGACGTCATGTGAAAACTCCCTATAGGCGCGCGAACAGCAACCGCTGAGAATGATAATTGTTTTGAGCCGCACACATCATCTCCCCTCTCACAAATATTCCCGCCTTTTTTTGTTTTTACGTTTTTACTTTTTCTGGAAAGGAGATTATGTGCTCTTGGTTAATATCTGTAGCATACGCATACCTTTTCTATAACAGGGGGAAGGGGGTCGAAGCAGCTCTGTCTGCATGTTCACACGTTTTTGTAATGCGAGGACAGCCTTCCGAGTAAAACGTATTTTATTAAAAAAAAACACCCATCGACTCATTCTAATAAACCTGTCAAACATTCCTCGGAAGATGAGAACAGAGGGACCTCCACGTTACGTGTGTTGAGAGAAGTTTGGAGGATGGTTTCTTTTAATATGAACACAATGGGCTACAACGTTGACGAGGGTTTTGTAATATTTCAAAAAGTGGTGCGAAGAATTTCAGTGGATTTAGAAGTGGGGTGATGATTTTTAGTGGAATTAAGAAGTGGGGGGATGGATTTTAGTGGAAGTAAAAGCGGGGGGACGGATGGGTATTTTTACGAAAAGTGGGGGGACGCGTGACCCCGCACTTCTAGCACTGCAGACGCCTAAAAAGAATTTTATTACGAGAAAGAGATAAATAGTTCACTAAAATTTCATGCACAAAATAAATCATTATTTCAAAGGATCCAAGGGCATTTCAGAAAAAGTCTATCCCCTGGGTGTCACTCAATTGTGAACACTATCCAAAAATGAGTTTAAAACTTTTTAAGGGTTGAATTTACAAAAATTATTTGGGGATTCCCCGAGACCCTCTTTAGTGCTTCAAGAAAATGAGATTTTTTTAGATCATCAATCTTGCCTAGGAATGTAATAAAATCTACATTTAGCTTATGCACGTGTGTGGAGGTACTTTAGGAAGATTTTTGCCCCCCTTCGAAATAAGTATGAGGGCCGCTTCTCAACTTCGTCCACTTTGTTGGCTCTAGGCAGGCGAACCTGCCTAAAGAAAATAAACTTGAATTGTTTAAATACAACACATAAAGATTTTAGAGAAATATTTAGCACTGAGTTTGTGTGTGTTCTTTTGTGTAGTTTCAATAAATTAAATTTTTTAAGCTAAAAAAACTAATTGTATATCAACCAATTTGTAATTTTATGATTTGTTAATGCTTTTTTATACATTTTAAATTTTTTCCAAAGGAAAAATGCTTCCTTTGTTCCGTTCCCCTCGATCTCCCCCGTTCCCACCGTTCAAGTGAGCACTTATTTTGTTAGTAAGAATTTTATAACAATGTCACTTAATTTCAGCGTTAGAAATTGGAAAAAAAACTTACTGGGTCCTGTGGACCTTGCCAATTTGCCTATTTTACTGGTCTTCAACCGAAATGATTGGTCCGCCAAATTTAAAAAGGACAGAGGTTTCTATTTTTAAAGTAACTATTGCACTTAAACTGAATAGCTATAATTAATTTTAACTAACTAAATAAACAAATAAGTTTGAAAATATCTTTTTTATCATGTATTTTTCTGAATTAAATGTGTTAATATTGAACTAATTGATATTAAACCTCTAATTAGTATCGTAGCAAAAAATGGTGGTTAGAACTGGAGGGGTGTGAGAAAGTCACTGATGCTGATCCACCGGACCAGTTACTTTCTGTAGTGGTCCGAGTCATTTTTCAGTGGTCTCGATGGACCAGCAGACCACCGCAATTTCAATCTTAACTTCATTTTAAAGGAAATATTTTTTAATTTCTTTTTTTTGTTGATTTCACAATTCTTGAAACCCCCTCTCCCCTTGTCACGAAGTGCCACTGATTAGAACTCCCTTCCTCCCGTCCAACCAAGAGTTATAGCATTTATGAAAGACAGCCCGGAGTGCAAAACTCATCGCGTCAAAATGAAAATGGTGGTCAAGTTCCCCGTATTGATTGTATAATATGTAGAATCTAACTTAACACGTTTATTTTATTCATAGGTTATAAAAAATCATTTTCTCCAAAAAGACAAAAATTACATCTCCGTCAAAAACGATATTTTCAAAAGTTGGATGGATGTGAGGGCGCCTCAGGGAACTAAATGATTGACAGAGAGATCAAACCTGTGATTGGCCGCTATTTTCGAAGGAGAAGGAAAATAGCTTTTCTCGCCCAATCATGCCTTTTCCCCGCCTCTCGTGACGTAGATGCGATTCCAGCGCCAAAACAGTCCCACATCCATCCAACTTTTCGATTTCCATTTGCACCTATGGACCGATACGATACTAGCGCCCCTACCCGAAAAAGATGTCGAAATTTAATTGTTTGAAACAGTTATTTCTAACACAGAACAAAACTTATTTATCGGTTTATTATTTATCGTTTTTTAAATTCTTGTCTTGTTTCTACAGCCTTTTCTGTTAATAAGACTTTTCCTTGTTCCGTTTCAAACCCATGGATTGCGTGGCACGACTGTTGTTTACTTCGACATCTCGCATCCTCTCGTTCCAAGAGTAATTTATAAGTCAAAGTGCACTCAACTCAAAGGGTGATGTTATCATTTTTTACTTTCATAATGATCTCCTATTAGGTTTCAAAATGCCTTTTTTGTATTTCAAAATTTGTTAAAAGCATGGAATTCCTCAAAGACAGACGTTTACGTACAAAGTTTCGGTAATTTGTTTCCTTTTTCGATCTGGCCACGAGGTCCACTTGAAATGGCTCAAGACGTAGCTGATGATGTATGTGACAGTTGGGAAGATATGATAGAAAATGGGGTATGATATATGTTGTGAGATTTTAGCATTATGTGCCTTTTTAAATTTGCAATTGTAAACACTGCTTTAAAATAATAGTACATTTTGATACTAAGCCTAATCTATCATCATACAGAAAGCATGTCCGTATTCGTGTTTTGATTTATGATTGATCCTAATGAATTTCCCTTGCACAAATAATCTACTGCGTTTTACGTCTTTAATATGTTGATCTGTTTTCTTAATTGCTTCATTGCGGGTAGAATTCTAGTTTGGGTTTCTTGAGTCTCTCATCTTACACAATATTGACTTTGAGGTGACATTTAACCCATAAAAGTTCAATCATTAGCCAAATTCTACATACTTAACGGTTATGTGTTGTAGACTATTCAATATGGTTATTTTCAAAAAATTCTTAAATTGATTTGTGAATTATTATAGCCTTGGCACTTCCCAATTATCCAATATTCCACTAAAAAGCATAGTAAGTTGAAGTGTATTGTTTGCTCTCGCTCATGATTCTCCCAGAACAACTATACCAATTTTAAAACTTGAAATTTAAGAAAACTGATGCTCATTTTTAAATGTTATTTGTTTACAAATTGCAGGAATTTATAAAAATGAGGTTCAGTTCTGTTAACTGTCCCGCTAAATATCAGCAAGGTATTTCGGACACCAAAAATTTGTAGTCTTGCAGGAAATTGCCAAGCAACCTTAATAAATATAGTTATATTTCTGACATCTATAATAATTTGATGATATTTGAATATTTTTTTCAAAAACTGCCTGGCAATATTTAGCTGGACAGTTAACAGAATAAACCAAAAATAGTAGGTATTCAGAGGTATGTAAAAGGTCCCGTTTCTTTCTGTATCTAATATTCATTTTTTAAATATCAAATTTGTGTGAAGTCCAGTCCAAAGATTTGGTGCAGATGAAAAATTAAAAAGAGTAACTTAGTAAAGTTATGACAGAAAAGCATATTATAACAGACCTCAGACCTGTTTTAAAGTAAGATATTGTAAAAATATACAGCTATATTATACCTTGGTATTGGAACAGACCATACTTGGGTGGTAAAGACATGCATGCCGACTTAATAATTAACTTAAGGATTTTGCAGAAAATCTTTTGAAGCAGGGGTGCAGAATATGTCCGAACGAGGTTGGGGGGAAGTTCAAGCAGCTCTGGGGAAATTTTTGCCCAAGATAGAAAGAAAAACTAAAAAATCCAATCATCATTAGCTGACAAACAAATATTTTGGGTAGTGACTGCATCATAACCTCCAATTTCAACAGAAATCAGGTGAATACTGCGGAGCTACGGATGTTGAGTGAAAAAAAACTACGGTTCTCTGCACTAAAAATCTTAGTTTCCTAGGTAAATACCTGAAAGTTGGCTTTTCCTTGCTTTCCGATTCGTATGCAGAAAAAACAACGTATTCGTGGTAAGATGGGTAATTTTCATGATAATTACGTTCTTGTTTAATCACACCAATGTTCTTTCTAAAAAGTTGAGTTAATTGAAGAGAAGTTTACATTTTGCTTAAATTTTAGAAAATAGACAATTTTTCATATTTTAAGAAAAAAGGCACTTCTGAGCTATAAGATTATAAGTGGGAGACTAAAAAAGAGTAAAAAAAGGAAAGGAGAATTTCACCATTATCGCTGGTGAAGCGGACAATAAAAAAAGGAGTCTAAAAATCATTGAAATTTAAATCTATGGATTATGGGAAAATTAATGAATCTAAAAGTAATTTAATAATTGAAAAAAACTACTATTTTTAATGAAATCTTATTTTGGGGGAAATTTTGGAGAAAAAATGTGTTCTGGGGAAATTTTGAACCCTGAAACATTTTCTGCACCCCTGTTTTGAAGTAGCTTAATTTTTTTATAAATATTAATATCGATTCCCCTACTGTTGGTGCTCAAGAATTATTATTTAGGTGAACAATTTGACTTTCATTATGTCTAAAGTAAAAATACAAAGGAACTTTTGTTTTTCTGCTGTTATTTCATTTTTGGCCCTCCACACCTCATCAAATACCCTGAGTGGCCCTCCTCCAAAAAAGATTGGGCACCCCCTACTTTAGACATTTGAATTCTGACTTAAAACATTGGTCATTTGGTTCACCAAAGTACTGTGTTTGGAAAAGTCCTTATATTGATAAAAATTTAATTTGTTAAGTATATCTTTTAAACTTTCCATGCTTGATGTGCTCGTCTTTTATCTAAAAATGCTTGACACATGCTTAGGGAACATGAGGTCTGTCTATACATAAAAAAAGTCATAAAAGATACTTATAAAGTCATGAGGTCATATTTGATGGACAAATATATGTGTTTAACTCTATTTAATTACAGCCTAATGCAAGAAATTAAACTTGTGCTATAAAATATTGTGATTCTCATATTGTACGTACAGTAATATTTCTAAAAATTCTTTTTTATTCCATTTTAGATTTTAGATAAGAAATTAGAAGAATTACAGCTTAAAGCCCCTAAATTCAATAGGTATGTTTTTTTAACTATAAAAATCAACAAATATTATGTAAACTTATATTTAATAATTTATTTGAATTAGTTTTCATTCATTGTGTAATATACAACCACATATTTCACTGCTGATTTAAATTTTTTATATACTTCTTGTTTTCTCCTATAATGACATGTATACCTACACTTAACACTTGCTACTTTTATAAACACTTTACACCCAGTTTTTGATTTGAAAATGATCACATTTACCTATATTGCACTTCTTAAAAATGAATGCCTTTGTGTAATAATAAATATCAGGCAAATGATGTCTGTGTTAAGAGTTTTTCAACCCAAAATGGTCATTTAAAAAACATGACCCATTCTAAACAATAGCTTGGAACCATGGGTGTTGTCAGCAGCTTTAAAAGCATGAATTACTACTAATGGGGCAATATTCTTGAATATTCGAACTCACCTCGAATGTTCAACCTCACCGTTCGAGTTAAAAATGCTATTCTGAAGCCCAAAGTCACCGGTGAGATCGGAGGAGACTTCACTCTTTCGCTTATTGGTTGATTGGCATCAAAGTTCGTGGCCAATTAGGAGACGAGTGACAAGTTGGGAAAGATTCCTCCACGTGTTTTTCAGCTGAAATATGGTATTACATCTCGCGTCCATTAGTGCTAAAATGTTGATTTGAAATTTGATTTGTGTTGCAAAAAATAATAAATAAATTATAAATTTAAAGAATGCATGTCTGTATCGTCAACAACACAAATATAAAAATTAAAAATCTTCCTTTGATGAACGAGACTTTTGGACAGTGGTGGCGCCATCTCTGCGGGCCTTACAAACAAACAACTTTGACAACGATACAGCTATCCCATAGAACGTAATACGTAACTAAATTTTTTAGTATATTCTCAGTAAAGTTTACAATTTTAGCGTTAAGTCAAATAATATGTTCCTCTATGGGTTAAGGAACTTTTCCCTCATTTTTTGTTTGCTTTTAGAGTGCGCAAATTCTTCCTCCCATAAGCTAAACCGTCTGCTCTGGCTCAGAATTGACGTCACGGAAGGCGCCTAGCCAATCAGACTCACTCAAATCAACTCTCTCGAAAACTCGACAGCCGAGGAGCTGGTGAGGTTCGAGCATTCGAGTTCGCCTTTTGGCAGTGAGATTTTGGCTGTCAGAATAGGAATTTTCATTTCACCGTTCAATCTCAAATCTTGTTAGTTTCCAAAACTCAAATCTCTGATTACCGTCCATGGTTTCCACGAACCTTGAAAAGTACTTGAACTTCATTTTTGTGTTCAAGGGCCCTGGAAAGTACTTGAATTCAGCGCTAAGTCCTTAAAAGTCCTTGAATTTTATTTGAAATATTTTAATCTGGAATTCTATCTTTTCAATTTGAATGTGAAAAAGTTCATTTTTGATTCAATTAGTTAAATTCTTGTTAGCTTAACACAAATGGGATTTTTAAAATTGTAGACGGAAGTATGTGGAACAAAAAGACATACTATTCTAGAATCCCGGCGCAAGCGATAAAAGGCCAATAATGATGCAATCGCTGGCAGCGGCGTAGCCAGGATTTTCCTTCGGGAGGGTCCATGGGAAAAATTTATCATTGGATATCAAAAAGTTTTTACAATTAGTGAAATAAATTTATTATTTTCACATTAATTTTAATTTCTTCTCTATGTTAATCATTTATTAGTAATAAGTGTAATAATTAAGATTAAGTATTTCTTGATTCAAAGTTCTCATCCACATAATTTTTTTATTAAGTACAGATACCATCAAAAGACAAATTTCAGTGATAAAAAGTTTTTAGTGAGTTAATTCAGCAGCTCCATATTGAAAAGGGGGGTTTTGGAGGGTTCTCCCCAAGAAAATTTTTGGAAATATGATGTTTAAAAGGAGTTTTTTAGTTCATTGAGATAATAATTGAGGAGCACCGCTTCTTATAAGCCAGAGAATTGTTTATGAAAAACAGTTGGAAAACTGACGTCAAAATTTCTGAGGCAGTGGTGGATACAGGGTTTGGTTTTGGGGGCTAAGAATTTAGAAAATAAAATTAAATCTTCCCAATTTACATAATAGTATTTTAAAAAGGTGGAAAATAATTGTGTTCGAATTACCTAAAGGGGAGTTTGGGGGGCCTTCCCCAGAAAATTTTTGGAAATTCAAGTCTAAAAAGCAGGTTTCCAATTCGTTTTGGTACACTTAAACCGAATTTAGAACATATTTTTTCATAAATTTACTATTTGGTAGGAGCATTTTAACGAACTCATTTAAAAAAAGTTGTATATAAAATGTTCCAAGGGGGGTCTGGGGGTGCTCCCCTCCCAAATTTTTGGAAATTGGAGTAAAAAAAACAGGGTTTTAACCAGGGCCGGACTGGCTAGCAGTGGGCCCTGGTGGCCAAACTTCATGTTGGGCCCCTTTTTTTAACATTTCTTCTTAAGTGGGGTGTCTTAAAATGGGGGGTCTAGGGGTCCCCCATTTGCCTCTTAAGTACATGTTCTAGATCATTTTGAGACCATTTGGGCAAAGCGAACAGTTCCTTGTAAACCACAATATTTTCTAAGGGGAAAAAATAAAAATAAAAGCATCAAAGTTTCAAGGGGACCAAAGGTCCTCCTCCAGAAATTTTTTTTAAAATTCCCTTTATGTATACCTCCTTTTTAAACTCTGGAGAGCACCAAACGGGAAAAGATTCTTGTAATTGGCATATTTTCAAGGGAAAAACACTGTATAATAACAGATGTCAAAATTTGAGAGAGGAGTTTTGGAGGTTCTTCCCCAGAATCTTTTGAAATTTGGATCTTAAAGTAGTGTTTCAGCTCATTTTGAGACCCTTTGGGCAAAGCAAACACTTCCTAGTAAACCATAGGATTTCAAAATAACAATAACAAACATCAATGTTTTAAGGGGGACTGGGTCCTCCAGCAGAAATATTTCTTGAAATTACCCTTTTAAGGTATCCGCCTACCCCTAAAATGACGATTTTCGACTTTTTCGTCGAAAATTTGGTTCTTACATTTTCAAGTAGTTTAGACTTTTATCTATCCAAAACTGTTTTCATTTTACTTGCAGGTGAATTAGAAAAGAAATTACAGCATTTTTTTAAAAACAGATAGTTCTGTGCGATCGTATAAAAATATAAACTTTAAAGCTAATTTTCTCAGAACTAAATTTTGCATAAAAATCCTCCACTATTTACATTATTACTCAAAAACTATCCAAGATATTCACTCCAAATTTTTAACAGCATATTAATCATATTATAATTAACCAGATGGACTGCAGATTTTTATGCAAGCTTATATTTTTTATTTTTATTGACGTTTTTTGTTAAATGGTTGTAGAAATTTTGAAATTTTTCACTTACCTTTACATTTTATGCTGTAAAACAATTTTCAAAATATGTCTTAGAAAATAGTCCATTCTGAAGATAAGTGTTATACGATACTTGTGTCCAAAGGAAATTTATATAGGGGTAATACTTTTTGGGCAGGAGTGAGAGGGGTTTTATAAAAATTCACTTAAATTTTATACTAACTACCCCATGATGATGTCGTGTCCACGACGAGTCCAAATCAAACACATCATGGAAAGGGGGTTGCCATTGCCCCGGAGGGTTGGACTTCTACCTATTTTAGTCGCCTCTTACGACATGCATCTATTTTAACTACCCCATATTTTAGAAAATAATATAGTAATTAATTTTATTTTTTTTAGCATTGATCAATGTTTTGATGTACATTTAAACTAAAAATTAAAATAATTTTTGTAAATAAAGCATTTCAAAAAAATGGTCTCAAAGGTAAGCTTAGGTTTTCTAATTCTTTGGGGATTTTTGTTCAGGAATTACCCTTGTCAATCCTACCTTTATAACTAAAATTTCATCTGAAAAGTAAGGTGTCCCAAAGTTCCCACTTTCACTAACCTTTGTGTGTTCGTTGAGTAGATGAAAATCATGGTTAGAAATTCACAAACGAAGATTGTTTCATATATCTATATCGAATCAAAATTATGGGTGTAAAATATTTAGGTAAGCATTCTACCTTAAGAGAAAATTATATTAGTTTTGGTTTAACTTTGTGGCAACCGAGTTTCAGCAAAAGAACTGAACGGAGCAGAGAGAACTGGAACTGATAAAAAGGCAGCTCACGCTGTTTGTTGTCTATTTTGCTTTATTTTTACGTGTACCTAACATATTGACTTTTAAGCTTTTATGGTTATTAAAAATAAATTACTTGATTTTATAACTTTCGTTTATTGGAGTTTATGCCAGTTACACACATAGCCATAGTGTGTATATCTGTTTATATATATATATACATTATATCTGTTTTCTAGAATAAAGTTTTTGAATGTATTTTTCTGTTTTTAGTACTTCTGAAAACCAAAGCAGTGAACCCACCTTCTACCCACAAATGAAGCTTGAAGACAGTACTAGGACTCCTTTCATTCCTCAAGTGAAGATTCTAAAACGTCCAAATGACCCCAAGACGGTGGTCGTGACTGATAAGTCTCCTAGTCGACAGCCTCCAAAGACTTTGAAACAAAGAGAGGCAGAGTATGCCGAAGCTAGATTAAGGATACTTGGTTCTGCTCATAGTGAAGAAGAGCAAAGCTCCAGGTGAGATTTAGGGATTTTACTATTTGTTTTTTTTTAATTCATAAGATGCAATAACTGTCACTTTATCAACAAAATGTATGTAAAAATTACACTTTTCAGTACTAAACCCAGGAAAGACTGAATTAATATTTTTTCTCAAATTAAATTTTCCTCTTTACTGTATGCTTATGGTGTGTCTTGAAGTAGCCGAAAACTATTTATTCAAAAAAAATTAATTATTTTAGTCAGAATAGGGTGGTACCATATGATACCATAGGTTTTTACACTACCATTTTGTGCATCATACCTATTAAAAGTTTGGGATTTCAAAGGCCAAATAAGAAGTTTATCACACATTTATCATTTTCAACTAAAACAACCAGTAAAATTACAATTTAGGCAATGATGATTGACAAATTAATTATTAAATAGTTGATATTACTCTTACGGCCTCTGTCAACCACTAATCAGGATTTCTTAGCATGGATTTGCTTGATTTGGTATTCTGAAGCACTCTGATCCACTAGGATTAACAGATCCCTATGTGTTAAGTAATCATTGCTCAGAGCAGTGATTTAGGTTGAACCACCAGGGACTAATACAGGCCAATTTTAGTACCATTTATCGGCACCTTCACAAAAATTATTTTTAATTATATATGGATTGCTTATAGTTAATTGAGTATTCAAGTTGCTATAAAACTTAAGAAATAAGTAATTTAATGCTGATTTCATTAATTTTGCAGTTTCCATTAAAAATAGCTATAAAAATTTCACATAAATTAAAAAGATCTTACAATTTTTCACAAAAAATAAAATACTGTTTAATTTTTTCACAAAAATGGGGGTTAAGTTTAAAATCCTGGATTGGTCCCTGACCACCAATCAAAATCGAGTCTGGCTGGAGCAATGAAAAAACATAGCACCGCCCTTCTCCTGCTAAAATGCACTTCACAAAATATAATCGAACATTTGGTTATATAACTATAACAGTTTGTTAATATAATCGATTACATTTTGGTATTTTAGAAATAAAATATTTTTGATTCACAGTATTCTTGAGGTGTGGTTTGTCTAGTCCTAGTCCAATGTTTATTTAAATGATTATTTCTATTTTTTAAAATCTGTTGCTCATTTTTTTTTACACAAACTTTTTTCCGTGGCATTTGCTCCGGTGGCTTGATGGTAAAATACTTGCCTGCCATACGTGTGGCCCGGGTTCGATTCCCGGCAGCTGATCCAATTTTTGATTAAACTTTCCTTAAGATTTCAATTTGATTTTTTACATCATAGCCATTTGCAGACCTGCCAACTCTCAGGTTTTTGGCCGGAGTCTCCGGTTTTTTTTTGCTAAAACTCCGGCCTCCGGCTTTTCTTGTGTTTTCTCCGGTTTTTTTCCTTTTGCACCAAGTTGATCTTGAAAGAAACATTTTTCCGTTCAATGTAAGAAATGTTAATTTCAATCAGATCTTCTGTAGATTAACTCAATTCAGATCTTCTGTAAGACAAAACCTAGAAAGTTTGGTAACACTGAGAGCAAACCAAAAAGAGCCTTGTTTCCAAAAAGTATTTAGTGAAAATTCTTAAGAAATGCAAAGTCTGCAACCTCTGCATCTTTTTTAAATAATCTTATTTAACTTGATTTCAATAAATACATATTTTTTGCTGAACGTGTTTGTATTAAATGTATTTTTAAGATGCCTTTTTTTGTATATTGATATTTGTATGTTTTTCATACATCAAAATATAATCCCTTAAGTACAATTTTCTATGCCGTTATGTTGATAAAAATATCTCAGGTTTTTTGAAGTTAACAAGTTGGCAGGTCTGCATTTGTTTGAAGGTGGCTAATTAATAAATTCTGTATTATTTTATTAGATTATAAATTATTTAGCGACCAGTTCAATATTTCATGTTCCCAATGATTGTTTAATTTTTATCTTTTTAACTAATCAAAGTTAGAACATAGAACTCCAGCATTGTGTTAATTAAAAATAAAGCATTATTTCGTAGTAACTTCATAAGAATGCAAAAATAAATCTTATCAGCAAACTACAGGGCTTTATTTACTATTTGAGTTATACTAAAATCTTAATTTGATTCCATGAAGCAAATTTCGGATATGCGAATATTCTGATTACATGTGTTATGGTTATTTTGTTTCATTTGTATTATTTTCTTTCATTAATTTTCATTAAAAATCATCGACTTTTAAAGTACAATCTGAGTGCTTTTAGTGGATCATGTGCCATAAAAAAATCAATCAATCAATCTGAGTGCTTTTATGTCGTACTTTTTCGCAAATTTCTTTCCTGTCCAATTCATCAATCTGAACCATCCAACCAATCACGATAGGGCTTTTTTTATCGCTAGCAGTTTCGCTTGTTCGCGAGCTCTGGTGGTGCTGATTCACTTGGATTAGTTGATCCAGGTGCTCAGAATACCAAATCTAACAGATCCGTACTAAGCTAATATTTGTGGTTAAGTTGTTCCGGTGCTTAAGTAATCCGAATCCGAAAGCACAGAATACACCGTTATTATATCAATTATAATTTGTTTAACTCTTAAAATTCTATTATTAAATTGATTTCAAGAAATAAATTTTGCACACCAGGGACTGATGCAGGCCAATCTAGGTGCCGTTTATTGGCACCTTCACAAAAAAAATGTACTCACAAAAACAGCACCTTCACAAAAATTCTAAAATTATTTTTTAATGATAGACAAATTGTTTATGGTTAAATTAGTCTTTAAATTGCTATAAAACTGTCACAATAAGTAATTAATGCTGTTTTCATTAATTTTATAGAGTACCCTTAACCTTTTAAACGCCACAATTCAAATTTCGAGTTAAAGGTTCTGAATTTTGGCTTAAATGGCTTGTTTCATCATTACTAAAACCATTCTAGTCATTTTTTGGCAGAAAATAAAATCCTAAGTATGATTTTGAGGATGTTGCCATTTGGGAACATCGGCGTTCGGGGTGAAGTTTTTAGGGGGATTTCCAAAAGGCACATATTTTACAATTAATTCAAATAAAATGATTGAAATAGGTTTCTACTCAATAATGATTTATGATAGTGGACGTTTTTTCATTTTTATTATCCATACTTGGACGATTGAGTAACATTTTATAGATTTTCATAAGAAAAAGTTTACATGTTTTTTACGTACTCGAAGCTTTTCCGTACATTTTTCTTGCACTATGAGTAATAATTTGGTATAAAAAATACGTAAGAGTGTTCCCATGCGCTTTAAAGCTAAACAGTTACGTTTCTGTTACAAAAGTTAGTTTTGATTACGGTTCTAAATGGATATCTAGCATAAAATCCACTAATTGCATTCAAATCTAATTACCTTTTAAATGTGATAATCATAATTATCTCCATTGATTCATTAAAGCTGTGTTTCTCATGGAAGATTCCGAACTGAACCACATATCTCTTACATCCAACTAACGTTTGAAGAGTGTTTTTAGATGTACACACTTTTCCTAATTTTCAAAATTCTTCCTTTTTATTCCTAAAATTTTTATGAAAAAAGTAGTACTTGAACAAAATTTATACGCAAAGCCTTAGAAGCACTCCAAATATGCTCTTTGCATAGCCACTACTAATGATAATTACTGAAAATTAATCAATCCGGGAGTTTGAAAAATATACCAGTGTAAGAATCTGCGATAGAGATTTGGCATTTATTTCTCCATAAATCAGGTGAAAAAATAAAAATTACAGATTGTTTAATTTAAAAAATCATTCATAACCTGTTTAGATCCTTTGAGACAAAAAAGGTTCAAAAAATTAAAGAAAATGGGAAATAACTTGAATTTTTGCATGTTATAAAAATTGGAATTTGAAGCTAATCTTTCAAGCCAAATGGAAAGATGTGTACTTAAGCTTCCTAAACACAGCAAAATTATTTAAAATAAAATTTATGTAAAACTTTCACAAGTTGAAACTTGTGCAAATTTTGGAAGAGCCAAAAATCTCTAATTTTGATGTAAATTCTACAAAAAGGATTAAATTGCACTTGAAAAACTTTTGCATGTAAAATAATTGAATAATTTTAAGTATGAATAAATTGCACTTACATTTTCCAACAAGCCATTTTTTTGCAGCCTGGAAATCACGTTTTTAATTAACCCTTTAAGCATGAATTTAGTGAAATAATTAATTGTTTGATTGCTATTTACTAAAGTTCGGTCCATGTAGTAGTGAAATCTACCTTAGCCTATCGGTACCAGGGACCGGAGAAAAATGTCGTAGTATGCGGCAGGGATGCAGAATATGTCCGATCCGGCGATCTAGGATCAGGAGAAATTTTAGCCATCTGGGGAAATTTTGTGGAAAAGTATACTGTTAAATTGAATTTCAGTACAGTGATAAAAATTTACGTGGTGATTCGTGTCATTGTACTTTTTAACTGATTTTTAATTCAGAATTTTTGAAGGTCTTTTTTTATTTTTAAAAATTTTGGGGAAATTTTTGTATGGATTGGGGGAAATCTCGAAGGTAAAAACATTTTCTGCATCCCTGGCATGCGGGACGTCGCACTAAGCGGGGGCATACTAACGAGAGTTTACTGTATATCTTATATTATTTTAGAAATAATTGGAAATAACTATGATAAATAGTTTAAAACTAATGCAAATGGTCTATGAAATAAAAATATACAATCTTGATAAAAAAAATTAAATTAGTATTAATTACTTGCCTGCAAAATGGAACTAAACCTAAAATATGATACGATACATTCTAAAAAAATGTCAAAACTGAATCGAATGAATGAGGTATTCATTCTGAATGAATGAGGTCTTCAAAACTGAGGTAATGAGGTAGTTTTGAGATTAAATTTTATTAAAATAGTAGATAAAAGACCATGAAGAATGACGTTTACATCAAGTATTTTCGTAGCCTAGTTTCTAGGGCTCGACCGATGCATCGGCGCCGATTGTTTGAAAAAATAGCCATCGGCAGCCGATGCTAAAATTTGAAAAAATCGTCCCATCGGCCTAAAAAAACATCTAAATGCCGATGTTTGGCCGATGGTTATCAAATTTTTGAAATAAATTTGAATTGATATTTCAATCTTAAAAAATTTAAATAGAATATTCGTATCAGCACACAGCAGTGAAAAATAGTCTATAAACATCATTCTCAAGTGAAAACCGTTAAAACTAAATGTTGAAATTTTTACTGGTTTTACCCCTTTTTCCTTCGTTAGATTTACTGGACTAAATTAGTTTAATGCAATTTTTACCATCGGCCTTTAGCATCGGCAATCGGCCTCGTAAAGACCCATCGGCCATCGGCTTGCCAATGGAAATTTTCGAACAATCGGCATCGGCCCATCGGCCAAAAAAGTGCCATCGGTCGAGCCCTACTAGTTTCTGAGATATAAATTTTTGAAATTTCGTTTTTTGTTTGGGCGCGAAAACACTTTCGGATCACAAATCATGCGCTGTGAGGTCACATCTATTAGAAGCCCGTTTTCTGATCACGTGAAAACAGAAAACAATGGTTTTCATGCGCTGTGACGTCACATCCAAAAGAAGCCCGTTTTCTGATAACGTGACTTTTCTGACGTTTTGGGGAAAATAAAATTGAATTTTAAATTATTTAAAACACATTTTTGAACTTAAAAATCAGAAATTTGGGAGTTTAGACCATAATGTATCAAAAAAGTATAAAATTAAGCAAATCCTCACTCATGCAAATACCTCATTGCAAAACTGTTCGACATTGGTAAAGGATTTTTGATACTCATTTTCAATTTTTTGGGTAAGGATTCTCTTCCAGAAAATATTTGATTTGGGGATTTTTGGGCATTGGGACATATTCTGCACCCCTGCTGTTTTACAATACAAGAGTCACTAGCTTATTTCAACAATAAACTATTTAATTCAACTTAATGTGAAACCAAGAAATGTCTGAGGCTATAACAATCTCTTCACCACAATAACAATCTAGGACCGCACTGTTCTAGATTGCAGTAACTCTTTTGACTTAGCATTTTTTTTTCAGTAATCCAGAGTCCGTGTCTGTCGCATCTGTCTTCAAGACAACAGAAGCAGAGGTAGTTGTGACTCGCCTACCCCGGGGACCTGACGGAACGAAAGGCTTTGTCCAAGAGCGGTAGCAGTAGGCTCTGTGTACAGAACTAGGATTTTTAAATGAACTCAATGTAAAGCAAGAGTGTTGGGACTGGAACTTTTTACAATGCTTCCTGACACATTTTAAATTATATACAGATATTAAATTGAATAGGTTTAACTAAACTGTTTGTGTTCCTTCTTTTTGTGTTGTAAAGTCATCCTTTTGTGTTGTAAAGCTTTCCTCCTGCAGACAGTTCACAATAGTCAGCGCCTGTGTGCTTTTTGCCGGTATTATTTTGCAGCTTCTAATTTTTAACAGACTACTGGTAATTTCCAAAATTATTTTTCCTACACCATTCATGAAAAGTATTTTACTATCATAGTAATTTATGCCAGATATCAGATACATTTTATAATTATAGGCAACACACTACTAATATACTGCATTTTAAGCATCATTTGTATACTATAAATATGTATATTTTCATATGATTGTTGTCCTGATTTGTAATGTTAACTTCCATGTATAAATAAAATGTGATAATTTTTTCCTAGTGTGGTTTTGCCTTGCCATGCTAGCTCTGTGTTAGAATTGTTTCACTTACTAAGTGAATTAATTATAAAGATATTTTGCTCATTCTCTACCCAATTATCTGGATTTCAGTGTTTTTTATTAACATTTTAATTTATTAAGATTTCTGTATTAATCCTTGTTTAAAAATATTATATTTTTTAAAGCTGTTTGAAATTTTAAATATTTTATGTCCTTTACCTCAGCAACTTGTTTAATACCTCACATGTCTAGTTCTATTTTTCAACCGTATAATAGCTTTTCTCTGCTTGAAATAGTCTTCCATACATATAACATATTTCAAACATTAATTTTATGGACAATTGTGAGATTAGTACCTAAATTTATTGATCATTTCATGTATAGTAATTTGGCATGCCTTCAAAATTACAGAATTAATATTACTTTTTCCAATTGTTGGCTACACAACAAATGGTTACCTACATTGTAATTGTTTAGTAGTCAACCTGATGTACTTATTAAGCTTTTTCAATTTTAAGTTTTGATAATTTTTCATATTTATATCTGAATAATAAATATTTTGGTTTAGCAAGTCCATTAATTGTATCTTTGGATATTGCCCTGTTTTCACAAGATTAATTTGTTTCCAAAAACCTTTAAATTTCTACACTTTTTAAATAATCCAAGCTATTTAGGATGTACATAAATGAATCAAAGTTGTGTATTGTAAAGGATGTGTAAAACACCAGTTTTACATTCAATGCCTATGGAACTTGTTTCTTGATCAAGTCACATGCTTTTTACAATCTAATGGAGAAAATAAAAAGATTTTATAATGTACCCTGAGCTTTTTGTATGGTTGTCGTCTAATATAATGTATGCACATTAGGGGGGCCCACTTTTCTATGGGAAAAAACAAAGTGTTATGAAATTGCCACGGCATTCCCTCAATTTTTTAGACCTACAGAGAAAACTATTCAGGCAAAGTTTGGGCTCTGTACCTTAATTAGAAAGCGATGACCAAGAGGAGTGAAAAAGTCCAAATTCGAAGATTTTTATACAAAACAACTAAAAAACCAAAGATCAAACCATCTCATTTTGTGCATGATTTTTTATAAGAAACTACTAACGTTATAGATATAATGTTCCAGGTTTTGTTTTTTTATCACCTTTATTTTGGTTGTAGTAATTGTCTAATGTCGAAAGAACTTCTAAGTTTTTCCTGCATTTTTAAACAGCTAATTACTCTAGAACTATACAACTTAAAAACCTATAATTAGTTCCATTTTGTTGGTAAATTTTTTGTCCTTGATTTAAAACTCATCATGACCATAATTTTCAAAATTTAAAAAAGTGAAAAAGAATTAAATGAAAAAATTTTTTTGAAAAAATATTTAAAGCCTTTTAACTCTTAAAATGAACATTACTACAAAATTTCAAGTTGAAAATAAAATTTGATCATGTATAAAAAATAAAAATACTTGAAATTTAGGTAAGTCCCTAAACTCTATCCCTAAAATTATACAGCAAGAGCGATTCACTCATGGAAAATTCATAAAATCGGTTGAGGGTATCCATATGACTTAAAACATGCAAAAAATGTCAAATAAAAAAAAATTTCATTTAATTTTTTTTTAAATTTTGAAAAAAATTTTTTGATCATGATTGAACTTTTTGGTCATGATTCACATTAAATCAAAGACAAAAAATTAACAAACAAAATGGGACTAATTTCATGTTTTTAAGTTGTATAGTTATTAGCTGTTTAAAAATGCAGGAAAAGCAACTTTACAAAAGTTCTTTGTACATTAAAAAACTCAGGGCTCCCAGCAGGTCTCTTTTTTCCCTAAAAGTCTCTTTTTTCACCTGAGGTCTCTAAAAGTCTCTTTTTTAGGATCATGGTCTCTTTTTTTCCTTTTTTCCCTACTTTTAAGGGTTAGATTTACAAAATTTTTCTGGGGGAGCGCCCCCAGACCCCCTCTACCTTTGACATTTTTGTCTCTTTATATCCTTTTCCGTGGAAAATTCTGACACAAGATATCGGTCTTTTTGGGTGTTATCAATGGGTCAACAATATTAGTTGAAACAATACTTTGAAGGCTAATTTTCCCCAAACTTTCCAGTGAAGAACCCTCATCCCTGTATCTATACTTGGGGTTCATATTTTATACAAACTGCGAACAAAATTTTACAGGGTCTGTTAGTTTGAATCAATTCTCCCCCCTCCAACCCCCCACAACAGTCTGGTTATGGGTTTCAAGTGTGAAATAAAGCAATTAATATAAATTTGAAAATTATTTGTAATTGGTGTCAAATCTTAATGTATAGTACATTTCAAAACAATTTATTTTGTTATTAGCACCCCAAAATACATAGAAATTCGTTAAAATTATTCAACAACAAACTTTTAGGTTGCAGACCTGAGGTCCAAAAAATGCATTATTATTGTAAATCAACGAAATTTCTGTAGTTACCCAAAAAAATTTGTCATTTTTAATTATACTCCTCTCTGTTAATTAAGAGGTTAACTTCTATGTGTTAATTAGGATCTCTCCTCAAAAACTTTTTGCGAATTTGCCTCTTGAAAACAGTGTCGAACTCGTTTTTGGCGTCAGGCTCATAACTAGATATTTGTTTCAGGGATTTGACTCTATACTATTTACTTATGAGTGTTTTTACATGCTTTGTTTTAAAACGCTTACTGTGATAGGATGTTAATCTGTGTACAATAAGTCTAAAGTTTGAGGGCGCTTCACCAGAAAATTTTTGGAAATTTGATCTTTTGAAGCAGTGTTTTAGCTCATTTTGAGACCTTTTCAGTTACATCCAAAGACTTCCTTGCAAGCCACACTGAGTTTCAAAGGGATGTTTGGGGTCCTCCCATAGAAAATCTTTATTATTTAAACATTAAAAGAGTAATGTGTAAACTCACATATTTGAGCCCCATTGGGTTACAACTACTAGTAAAGAGGATCGCTCTTAAAGTGTAGAATTTTTATGAGAAGCACAGTATCAAAATTTCTCCCTTGAGTGGCAACTGGTTATAATAAAACCAAAACTATAGGGTCTAAAATATTTTAGGTCTGAACCCAAAGAACCCCCCCCCAGTTTTGGCTACGGCACTGTTTTTTTATTCAAGAATAATCTTAACTTTTCAGTTTTTTAATTTTAATTTGATTCAAGTTACGAAAAGTATACTTTCTGTTTTGAAGGATTATCCCAATATTTCATTTCAACATTTGAAAATTACCTTGAAAATATACTTTTTTTATTATTTTAATTTAATTTTTTTTATTGAACCAAAAATAAAAAAAGAACACAATTACAAGTTCACATAGCCACCTGGGATCTCAATCTTTGGCAATCAATCGCCTTTTTATCTAATTTCTGCATTAATTTTATAACGTTAACTATTTTGTGAGGGTAAAACTCTGAAAATTTTGTTTCATCGACCTATTTTTTTCATGACACTGTTAAATTTTGACTTAAAATTTCGGTCTCTTTTTTAAAGATATTGGGTCTCTTTTTTCCCTAAAGACAAACCAAATGTCTGCTGGGAGCCCTGAAAACTACTACAACAAAAATAAAGATGATAAAAAAACAAAACCTGGAACATTATATCTATAAGGGGACATCCATAAATTAGGTGAGGTGTTTTTTCCAAAATCTGGACCCCCTCCCCCCTTGGTGAGATTTTGCTGGACCCCCCCTCCCCCCTTGGTGAGATTTACCTACAACCTTTAAAAAAATTATTCTTTCCTTCTCATATATTCCTTTCTCATACTTAAAAAAGAAAGAAAATCGTATAATTTCTAACTTAAAAAGTTGACGTGAGATTTTAATCGACCCCGCCTCCCCCCTTGGTGAGATTTTTCCAAACCCCTACCCCCTTTTTGACCTCACGTAATGGATGTCCCCTAACGGTAGTTTTTTATAAAAAAATCATGAACAAAATGAGAGGGTTTGATCTTTGGTTTTTTAGTTGTTTTGTACAAAATTATTCTAATTGCGATTTTTTCACTCCTCTTGGTCATCGACTTCTAATTCGAATACAGAGTTGAAATTTTGGTTGTGAGCTTCTTTAGCTGTTCGAAAAAATGTACAGGGTGCCCAGAACTCTACCTGAAAAAAAAGTTTTTAGGGCCACCCTAATGCACATGCAGTATGAATTTTCACCTAATCAAATAAGTGTTGTAGCTGTTTTTGTTAGAATTCAGATGGGAGATGGAACCATAGTTGCACCAATAGCACTTGCTGCAAATGTATAAAATAGCCAAGAACCCCCAAGCAAAATATATTGAAATTAGGCAGTTTATATAGTGTTACTATCTAAATTCAAGTATAGCAAATAACAGCTGATCCAAAGCATTATTGTCATTGTGACCAATTACAAATGGACATGCTAAATGTTCACTATTTTCTATTGTTTTCTTACTCGTAAGTGCTAGACATCTTGTTGAATTTTAAGTACGGTTAACTCATATAAACTTTTGTTAAAAACAACCAAGAAAAAAAATTCTAAGCAGTAACTATAACTATATGAGCCTATCACCCAGTAGTTGACACAGCACATGCTAATGAGATTAGACTAGAGTTAAGAGAGAAAAAAGGCGAATTATACTATTCAGTATGGGAATTAGTTATTGGAATGTTAAACAATATACAGGGTGTCCCACGAAAAGTGGTCCAACCCCTTTAACTTTTGAACCCCTACAGATATAGTCATGAAAGTGGGGTCTGGGTCTAGGTATAGTAAAGTGTCCATGCCCCATCTGATAAGACAACTTTCTACGCCTTCTAGCGGAAACTTTAGGAGTTATAATTTTTATTTTAAAACTATTTGAGGTATGTGAAAAAAGTCAATGACTAAGTTGTAGAACAACATCTATTTAGTAGAAAAAGACACCTTAAGTAGAAAAATATCTTGAATAAAACCCCTAAAACGCACGCTCAAATAGGTTGAATTTACGTAGATTTTACGTCTTAAAACACTCCTCACGAGGCGAAAATGAGACATTTTCAATTTAATGAACTAAGAATACTTTTAGTCATTGACCTAATTATGAAAAGGAAAATTTCTTATTTTTGCCATGTGAGGAGCATTTTAAGACGGAAAATCTACGTAAATTCAACCTAATTGAGTGTAAGTTTTAGGGGTTTTATTCAAGATATTTTTCTGCTTAATGTGTCTTTTCCTACTCAATCGATGCTGTTCTACAACTTAGTCATTACCTTTTTCCCATACCTCAAATACACTGGTGTTCAAAATTAAGAGAATTTGCACATTTTTTCGATTTCTCCAGATCTACTGGATAGATTTTGATGATATTTGGTATGAACATAGGTTGATATAATACCAAATAAATAATTCTTCAAAAATTGTAATACACACGCATGCGCAGAAGTTATAACCGCCAGAGTTGCAAGGAATGAAATAGCGGTTCCAGAATAGAGCAAAATAGTGGGTTTATAAGGGGTATGACACTAAGGTACGTCGAACCGCACTTTTTTCAGCGGACCAAATCGTAATAGTGCGGAAAACTTGCCTACCCATAACAGTAACTTGTGTGTGAAATTTTAGCCCTATCAAATAATATCTTCTGTTCTGTTTTTCGGCCTAAAGTTTTGACTTTTTACCAAAAATTTGCTATTTTGTAGTATTTCATACGGTTCTGTGGTATTCTGATGCCCAGATTTTTTTCAGGAGGTGTGGTAGGGGTCTAGGGTGATTATTCTGTGAACCCCATCTTCATATCTCCCTTTCCCCCAACGAGAGCTGGGGTTTTGTGGGCGAGCGCGCTGCTTGTAATGTTGGCTTTCCCTCCAAACGCCAACCCTGCGGCCTCCTGTGTTGCCCGTTTTGTGCATCAGAATATCACGTAAATCAATTATTTTTATCAAAGTAACCCAGAACCCACCACTGAGGGGTATCTATCCATCAGGTTTCATGTATTAATTATTTTTTGTTAATTTTTATTTTCTTTAACTCAAAACTTACAAACAAGTATTTTTTCACAATTTACGCTGTTACAAACTGGGAATTGCCATAAGAATGTCTATAGGGATGATGCATTGCGTCTAAAATAGTGCTGTTATACAATCGGATTCCATCTTTGGCAGCTCTTATTTATTTAAGGGGGGCTCATAGGGGCCGTTCAAATATTACGTAAGCACCTAAGGGGGGGAGGGGGTTTGCTCTTTGCTTATTTTTCCTGACAAGGGGGGAGGGGGGGATGTGAGTGATGCTTACGTAAGACACTGCATTTTCAAAAATATCTTGTTTCTTGCATAAATAATCTCAAAAATAAATGTAACAAAAAATTGAATTACGAAATCTGACGTAAGCACTTTTTTCTGGGGATGGACCCCAAAAATTTTGAAATTTTAACCTCGAAAAGTTGTGTTTCGACTCACTTTTGAACCCTTTGGGCTACTCCCAAAAAGGATAGCTCCTTGTATAAGTCACCTAATTTTTAAGGAGAAAAAACAGTACTTACTATAAGAGGGTGTCAAAATTTCGGGGGGGGGGTCCGGCAGTTTCTTACGTAATTATGGTGGGGGGGTTTGAGGTTTGCTTATCTTTGCTGACAAGGGGGGAGGGGGGGTTAAAAATGACCAAAAAAGTGCTTACGTAATATTTGAACGGCCCCATATTCCTAATGCAACAAAAATACTTACCCCCCTAGAAAATTTTAGATATGATTTGTGAACGGCCAAAAAACCCTGAAAAATGGCCCTGAAAAACAAATCGGATAAATTTAGACAGCTTTTTCATTACTTTAAGAGATGATTTGAAGAAGTCGTTCCGAGCATAATATCTGCCCAGGGGTATAAAGAAAATACTTCGGAGAAGAATATTTATATTGCAAGAACAATTTGAGTAAATTTCAGTGTTTTCTATTTTTGAAAAAGGTAACTTATCCGCATATCTTCCTTGATTACGCCCGTGGCACCACACACCTTGCTGGAAGTTCCAGTAACTATCTATACCTTTTTCTCAACTGTCGGTGTGTGGTGGTAATTTGGAGAACTCCCACTTCACACTGTCTTGTGTGAGCACTGTCCCTGTGTCACTGTCTTCATGAATCAGCTTTTTAAAACTGGTGGAACTGTAATCTGAGCACCATAGCGTGTAGCTTTAAAATTGTAAGTTAGAAAGAATTAACTTTTTTTCTAAGTTGTGAACACTTGCAACTAATTGCTTGTTTTTTTTTTCGACAAAATTATTAAGATTGCTTTCTCTATACTCTGTTCATTTTGAACTGGTGCTTGAAAATATTTCCTTCCCCCACCACCGATAGGTAACCATAGCAACTATCCTCATCTAAGTGACGAAGAAGGCTTACTATTGGCTGCGTGAAGAGCGTAACTATGGTTACTCATCTAGCGTGGGGGAAAGCACTATTTCTCAAGCGTCAATTCTAAATGAAAAGACTATAAAATATATCCTTTAATCAGTCATCATGCTAAGCAAGATGTTTTCTGGTAATGCAAAAAAAGAGATTTTTAATGCATTTGTAAAGAATTTCACGACACTGAAGAGGTACATAAATAACTTGTGCATAAGACTGAATCAAAGAAATGCCGCAAACCGCCTCAAATGAATTTCTGAAGTATAATATTGAACTATAGTCGAACATACACAGTAAGGAAGGAGTAAATACATGGCATAAGCGGGGTCGAACCCAACCCCCCCCCCTTCGGCCTGTTGAGTTACACCTGTGTATCTATGTAAAATAAAGTTAGAATTTTTAGAAATATTAATCGATGAAAATAAGTTTATTGATTTTGTCTCTTCTCTTATGCCAATCCACATGTAATGTAGATATCACTCTGAAATTACATCTGGTGTATGATCGTAAAGTACTCTACCTACTTCCAACGCGCGCACTTTTCCGCTATACAGGGTGTATCTGAAATGGTGCAACAAACTTTCAGGGATGATAGTACTCATCAAGACGAACAAGAATTGGTATAGAAAGGGGGTCGCAAATGAGTTTTAAGGGGTGAAACCCCGGGGTGAAAATCAGCAAAAAAACTTGCATTGTGCAGGAAGAGACACAATTGTTCGATTCCGTAATTTTTTACACCAAAAAAATAGAACCCGTACTTGCAAAAAGAAATTTTCACTGTAACTTTTCAGGAAGTTATCTTTTAGTAGCGAAATATTTATTCGATCAGTCTCTTTTTTAATGCATGTTCAACCAAATTTGGCAACTTATTAGCCATTTGGCGCAATTTTTTTCGTTTCCTATTTTATCTTTAAAACGGTAGCTCAACTTGGTAGAGTCATGAGCCGGAATCTTTTAACTCACAATCGTAAGATTGTGGAATCTGTCATGTCAATAATTTTTGGGCAATACACGGAAAGAGTACTATTAAAGGATGTGGGTTGGGGTCTTATGACTTGAGGTTCAAAAATCGGACAAAATTAAAGGATGTGTAACAGTATTTTGAGAATTTTTATTGATTTTTCTAAATTGTAGTGTATTTCTTTACGGTAATTTTTTTCAGGTAATTACAATGCTTTAAATCGCATTTTGTCTCAACGCAAAACTTTGACAGGTGTTTAAAATTTTTTACACGAATTTTTGAAAATTGATAGTTCAAAAAAATTAGGTAACACAAAATTTTGTGAAATGAAGGAAAAGCAATCCTTGAAATCCCTGTTTTTAAATCAACGATCAATTAATTAGATTACAAAGTATTTCATTCTCATTTTATTCGGAAATCGTTTCTTCCGTAAATTTTATTTCCCTACAATGTATGATAAGGATTTCGAGGACTGCTTTTCCTTCGTTTCACAAAATCTTGTTCTGCCATGTATTAATTTTTTTAATCTACCGATTTAAAATAAATTGTGTTAAGAATTTCTTTAGTCTAAAAAAAGACATTTCAGATCACGAGGTATTTTTATCTTGTTTTGTCTATTTGTTATTAGTTTTTAAACTAGGGAGCTCTTTGTGAAACACCCTTTATGAACATGTAATGATGACTCAAATTTTGTATGAAACATATGTGTTAATAGAAAAAAAAGAGTTTAAAAACCTAAGCATTTTATACAGTTTTATACTTAAATTCTCTTATTCTAGATGTGACTACATAATTATAACTGTTATTTTCATGACGAGACAAAACTAAAAAAATTACAAGTTCGAGCAATACACGGTCGATATGGGTTGCGAGCTCGGCCATTTTAGTATTTCTTTGTGCTGAAGGAGGGGAGGGTAGTTTATGAAGCTTAGGGTTTCGTCTCGTTGTCAATTTCCTCTTGTCAATACGACAAAATTAAGCCAAATTAATTATTAGGATTAGACAAATTAAGCCGAATTAATTTTTAAAATTTTCTGTTTGCAAAAAATATAATTGAAAACCGTATTTATGAATTACTACGTGAAAACTAGAAGGGGATGGGAGGTTCTTGGCATGTACTGTACTACGGGTGGACACCAAAATGAGGTAGGGAGTCAAAAATAGAAAATAAATGGGTAACGTAGTACGGGCACTTTCCCTAAGGGGTTTACGTTATCCGCCTTCGAGGACAGACAAATTGTTTTAACCTATGAGCCTCAAACGCACCGACACCCTGGGAGCGGATTGTACAGCCCATCCTCAGTACACAGACAAAGTCATTTAAAATTAATTAACAGAGTGGTGACTTAATTAAAACTAGTTTCTAGTAAAATTAATACTATTTTAGTGATGTTTCACCCCCTCCTCCAATTTTTGTGTTTAAATTTATTTTTCCTTTAAAACTTCAGCTATCAGTTTTTGGCATAAATCCTTCTTCCTCCTACCTAACAAATCATGGCTTTTCCAATCACTCCATCATTTCCTAAATTATTCAATCAAAATTGTTTGATTTCGCTTGGCCGTCAGTCTGTTAATCTTTCCCCACTTCTCCAAATCTCTTGTAGAAATCAATTTCTTTATTCAATTCTTATTTAGACTGTAGGCATTATCTTCAAAATGCTAAATTTCTTCACGTTAAAAAACGAGCCAGCTGGATGGCTCAGCGGCAATCTACCACTTTTAAAATAATTTTCTCTTGTTTATGAATCCTTACGGTGTCACAGCAGCTAGCTCGATAGCAGTACTCATGCATTGCTTATTGGAGTTAGCTACCAATCCCCTAGGGTTTGTGCGAGTGCTACGCTTGTTCCATCCAGGGCTTTAACTGACCCCTGGGTGCGAAACTGCGGGCAATTGCACAGCTGAGAAGGGAGTGCTGCTTTCACAGACTAAGGCTTAAAGGACGTGTTTGTCTTTAAAAGCTGTGCATTGTCCTGAATTGCATAAATAGTACAAATAATCAATTAAAAATGCAGGGATCTCTAATTCTACATTTTGTGTTAGTATTTTACTTCTAAAGGTACGATATTAATTAATCAATATGTTTCTATTCAAAAAAACACTTATTTAGTATAGCTAAAAAAATTTATTTAAAAGGGACCAAATGAAATCTTAATACTTTAAAACATGTTGCAATGTCTTTCAAACTATAGCTTTCAAAAAATTATATGAATTTAAAAACGAACAACTTCATACAGTAGGACAGAACTCGCAATCTCACGATTGCAAGACTGTTACGCTACCAACTAAGCTATAATTTAATCATTAATGGTACTACTACATAGAAATTTGAGTTTCAGTAAGAATCACAAAAAAAGTATTTGGCGATCACGGATTGGCGAAGTTTTTTTTCCTGTCGACTGCAAAAGTGTTACTGGTGGGAAAACTAGCTTAGTAATATTTGAAGTTGTTTTACAAAATAACTACCGGAATCGAACCATTGTGTCTCTTCCTACACAAATATGCAAGTTTTTTAGCAGATTTTCACCCCGGGGTTTCACCCCTTAAAACTAATTTGCGACCCCCCTTTCTATACCAATTCTTGTTCGTCTTGATGAGTACTATCATCCCTGAAAGTTTGTTGCACCATTTCAGATACACCCTGTATACCCACTATGTTTTCGACGCATATACAAAGGGGACACAGCAGCTAACAGATAATATAATAACGTGTCTTAAATCTATCTTATTGGTTTTTCAGGGTTTTTCGGCCGTTCTCAAATCACTTCTTAAAATTTTTTGGGGAGAAGTATGTATTTTTTATATTAAGAATATGAGCCACCCTTTTTAATGAGAGCTGCCTAAAACAAAATCCGATTGTATAACAGCACTATTTTAGACGTAATGCATCATCCCTATAGACATCCTTATAGCAATTCCCAGTTTGAAACAGCGTAGATTGTAAAAAAATACTTGTTTGTAAGTTTTGAATTATAGAAAATAAAAATTAACAAAAAATAATAAATACATGGAACCTGATGGATAGATACCCCTCAGTGGTGGGTTCTGGGTAACTTTGATAAAAATAATTGATTTACGTGATATTCTGATGCACAAAACGGGCAACACAGGAGGCCGCAGGGTTGGCGTTTGGAGGGAAAGCCAACATTACGAGCAGCGCGCTCGCCCACAAAACCCCAGCTCTCGTTTGGGGAAAGGGAGGTATGAAGATGGGGTTCACAGAATAATCACCCTAGACCCCTACCACACCTCCTGAAAAAAATCTGGGCATTAGAATACCACAGAACCGTATGAAATACTACAAAATAGCAAATTTTTGGTAAAAGTCAAAACTTAAGGCCAAAAAACAGAACAGAAGATATTATTTGATAGGGCTAAAATTTCACACACAGGTTACTGTTATGGGTAGGCAAGTTTTCCGCACTATTACGATTTGGTCCGCTGAAATAAGTGCGGTTCGACGTACCTTAGTATGACACCCTCATGGGCGTAGCCAGGGTTCCACTTAGGGGGGGGCAAGCAGGGTCGACTTTTTTTATGTTTTTGGAGAACAATTTTAAAGCCATGTGAGAAAGGGCCGTAATCACAGTATTGTTTCAAGAGGGATATTTGACCTTTTTTCAACACTTTTTTAGGTAAAATTTTAGTAATAAAGGTTTAAGGGGGTCTGGGGGTCCTCCCCCAGAAAAATTTTGGAAATTTGACCCTAGGAACAGGGTTTTAAACTGTTTTTTAGTACATGTAAGCCCAAATTTGGACAATCATTTTTAAGTAGAATTTTGATTTTAATGAACTTATTATAAAAAAAGTGTGAATAATAAAGTTTTAAATACTAAAGGAGTGCCTGACTGCCCAGTGCCCACCCCCAGAAAATGTTTCGAAATCTGACCCTAAGAACAGGGTTTCAAACTGTTTTTTGGTACACGTAAACACAAATTTGGACATAGATTTTTAGGTATAATTTTGATTTCAATGAACTTATTATAGAAAATTGAGAATAATAAAGGTTTCAATACTAAAGGGGGGCCTGGGGGCCCTCCCCCAGAAATTTTTTGAAAATGTGACCCTAAAAAACTGGGTTTTAACTTAATTAAAAGTATATTACTTAGGACTTAGGGGGGGGCAGCTGCCCCCCCTGCCTCCCCCTGGCTACGCCCATGGACACCCTCCCACTATCATGCATGCCTCCTTGAGTGATTTTAAAGCGTGAATAAGGCAGATAATAAAATTTCCTGTTCATTAGGCCTACTTTCTCAGAAACCCCGTTTTGGGGCTCTGAAAGGTATGTGGAGGGGGTAGCGAGATGCAATTGCCTTAAATAGAGTCCCTCATACGAAGTCTTTGAATCTGGCTGCCCATTCCATACGGTGAATATCTTCCGTTTTCATAAAAATTGCTGACCTGATGAGCTCCATTAAGTGAAGGATTTCTATCGATTGAAAAGAAATTTAGACCGATAGAACCCCTCAAAAGGTGAACAAAGGTCTCCAAGATATCAACACATTACCTGAAACTGTCAGGGTTCCTCTTTCAAAGGCAGGGAGGGATCTACAACTTGTCAAATATATGCAAAAATTGTCTTTAATAAGGTAAAATTCAAAGGGTGAATATTTTCCTCTCTGTTAGGGCTCAAATCAATTAAACCATTGATTCTCGATGCAAACTCATGTGGAAAGAACCAGAATGCTATGTAAGTCCTTTAATGTAGGAGAAACTCACCATTATGGAATCGGAGATTTGGTGCTCTTTGTAGGAGGAATGTTGTTAAGTCTATGCCAAACCCCTTACAACTTTCAAAAGGAGAAAATCATGGTTGAAGGTATTGTGTTGATATCTTGGAGACCTTTATTCACCTTTTGGGGGGTTCTATCGGTCTTAATTTCTTTTCAATCGATAGAAATCCTTCACTTAATGGAGCTCATCAGGTTAGCAATTTCCATTAAAACGGAAGATGTTCGCCTTATGGAATACAATAGACAGCCAGATTCAAAGACTTCGCTGCTTTAGAGGAGGTATGAGAGACTCTATATAAGGCAATTACATCTCGCTATACCCCGCTCCACATACCCTTCAGAGCCCAAAAACGGGGTTTCTGAGAAAGTTTTATTTTATTTATTTATTACAATGCCAGGCTTTGACAATTAAGTCATTTGCCTTCTGTCTTCCCAAGGCTTAATGAACAGGAAATTTTATTATCTGCCTTATTCATGCTATAAAATCACTCTAGAGGCATGCGTGATTGTGGGAGGGTGCCATGCCCCTTATAAATCCATTATTTTGCTCTATTCTGGAACCGCTATTTTACACCTTTCAACTCTGGTGGTTATTACTTCTGCGCATGAGTGTGTATTACAATTTTTGAATGATTATTTATTTGGTATTATATCAACCTATGTTCATACCAAATTTCATCAAAATCTATACCGTAGATCTGAGAAATCGAAAAAATGTGCAAATTCTCTTAATTTTGAGCACCAGTGTAGTTTTTAAAATAAAAATTTTAACTCCTAAAGTTTCTGCTAGAGGGCCTTGGAAGATGTCTCTTCGGATAAAGCATGGTGACTTTACTATACCTAGACCCCCCTTTCATGACTATATCTGTAGGGGTTCCAAAGTTAAAGGGGTTGGACCACTTTTCGTGGACACCCTGTATATGAGGGTGGTCCTAAGTATAATGGTAAAAATTTTTTCGGGATTTTTGAAGTCGCACCCCCTTATTTTTTTACTTATGGGGTAGTAAATAACTGGTAAAAATTTTAACCGAATCGATAAATATTAACACGTGCCGCAAAAGGGATAAAAATCTGAAAAAACATCAAAATTCTCAAAACTTTGAAAAATCATATTCATTTAAAATATATTATTTGATTTATTTCCATACTTTTTTTTAACAGAAAATGCTTAAACATAAAGAATATTTGACTTTATAGCCCTTGACAATTTTTTAATGGTATTGTATTTGCTGCTCATTAGGGGACATCCATAAATTACGTGAGGTCAAAAAGGAGGGGGAGGGGTTTGTAAAAATCTCATCAAATCTCACCAAGGGGGGGTCGATTAAAATCTCACGTGAACTTTTTAAGTTAGAAATTTTATGATTTTCTTTGTTTTTTTAAGTATGATTTTTATAATAAAGAAAACCTGGTGATAACATAATGTCCTTTTCCCCCTCATCATTGACAATGTAAAAGTTTTAGGTGCTGTGAAACACAAAATGCAAACGAATAGGATAGAAAATTATTTTTAAAGGTTGTAGGTAAATCTCACGTGGGGGGGAGGGGGGTCCAGATTTTGGAAAAAACACCTCACGTATTTTATGGATGTCCCTGTCCCCTTATGCGTTAAAATATCGTTTTACTCCTCAATGAGCTTGATTCCCCATTCTGCAGTATCATTTACAACAGACTATATTAATGACGACTTTAAATCCTTCCTGATAATCTCCACACAAGTTTCACGTTAAAGGATTTCTGGAAATAAAGTCTGAAGATAACTTAAAAACCTTCGGAAAAAAAATTTCGGTTCATTTTGCCACAAAATCGGCTAGATTCAGTAGTGGATCCAGGGGGGGCACGGGGGCACGTGCCCCCCCCAGAGGACTAAAAAATACACTGCATAAAAAGGCATATTTGGCACTTTTTTAGGGCTTAAAATCAAAAATTTTCCCAGACCCCCCCTTTCTAGAGAGTTCTCAACTGATAGTCATATTCAAACCGCAGGTGATCCCTTAGAGCTCCGTAAGTGGGCTGCATAAGTCTATTGAAAAGGAGTTGAGGGACTAGCTAACTTCAGCTACTTTTACAAATCGGGTTTACTCTACTAAAATTACTTTTCATATTAACTAATCACCCCACCCCTACCCTATACCCTAAATTCTATATTTTTTTTATTGGGGAAGGGCATTGGAAAGTTTTACGCACAATAAGGGGGTTGTAGCTTTAAAAAGTTTGAGAACCACAGGTTTAGAATTTCTTCTGCCTTAAATTATTATTTAAAATTGAATGCTCACAGTTAAACTAACTCTGAAAATGAAGGCCGCCGCAAGTACTAAAAGACACTTGTTCATGATACGTTTACTGAAAAGTTATAAGCACTTGAAAGGCTATTTATTTTTAATTATAAGTTGTTTCATGTTAAGAATCTAATAAATTAGTCATTTTTTATCACGACTGCGATTCTTTTAAGTTTTTTAAGGGAAGTTTTCTCTACACGTAGCAAAACACTTTCTCTCTCTTGCACCATAGGTCTGTCAGTATATGGCCATTACTTTATTGTTTTAAAACAGAAAAAAATATTTTTTCTAAAAAAAATAGTTAAGATTCAAAAATCGACACATAAGTTAAGCTTTTCAGGTTTATTTCATTAAAATACCGTGTTTTTAAATGTTTTTTTACCTTATTTTAAGTTATTCAAAATCCTCCAATATGTCCCGTGCGAAAATATTAACCAATTTTCTTGTTTCTACCAGAGTCTTTTAAACACTGTGAAAATAATGTTGTATATTTATTATTAGTAAATATCATTTTTCAAAGTAAAAAATAAAACATTTATTGTGAAAAATAAGAATGCATAACATATTTTGAGAGTATCAGCTTTTTATAGGTCAGGGCTGTATCTGAAAGTTTTTAGGAGTTCAATCCCCAAGTCCGTAATTTTGACATCAGATTGTTTTATTTTTTAAGAATTCTACAACCTATAAGGCGCAACCTGAAGAGTCTCAAAATGAGTTAAGACAGCACTTTTTAGAGTCAACTTTCAAAATTTTTCTCGGGAGAAAACCCCCAAACCCCCTCCAAAATTTGACGTCTTTTAACATTGTTTTTCCTTTGAAAAATCTGCCACTTTCTAGAAGCGGTCCTCTGCGGGTGTTTTCCAAAGAATTTCAAATTAATAAAAATATTTTAAAAAATTCTGGGGGAAGACCTCCAACCCTCCAAGCAATTTTGACGTCTATTTATAATTTAGATCCTTCAAAATTTTGTGGATTAAAAGGAGCTGTTCTCTTTCGATGTAACCCAAAGGTTCTCAAAATATTGAGTTGAAACACTACTTTTAGAGACAAATTTTCATAAAATTTCTGGGGTGATCCCGAACCAGTGTTACTTTTAAGTGATTATAAAAAAGTTAACGCATATCTGTACTCGTTTGGGGTACCTTAGAATTAACGTTGAGTCAACCCCCTGAAGAAAAATTCTCGTTATATGCCGTGTCCCAGGTAGGTAGGACTAAAATTTCAGTGGTGCCCCCCCCCAAAAGAAAATCCTTGATCCGCCCCTGGCTAGATTTATCTTAAAGAGTTTTGCCAGTTCTTCAAAACTAATTCTCGACCACTCTGATATAATACATGGGGGGATTCTTTCTCTTTTAACTCTTTGGCAGCTCATTGTTGTGTGGGGACAATCGCTCCTCCAAGAAACCCTCCATATGACTAATAATTTTCAATGCTGCTATAGATATATTTTCGTTAATCCCTCTGTAGAAAAACAGGCCCTCGTGAATTTCAAATCTTGAAATATGTGGCTTTGTGAGCCATTTACACATCAAACCAGACGCAATATGAATATATTCGTACCTTTTAATCCTTGTAGTTCTTGATTATATACAAATTAGCCTCGTTTCTAAAAATAAACATCTTTAAGCAATAAATTTCTTTAGTCATCCACCTAATACTAGCATGATGTAAAGCCTCAAGGTTGTCTAAATTTAATCATTTTTGCTTCTTGATAATCAGAAAGTGCTATTGTCAACTGTAGAAACTCTTTATAGCTATCCCTCGGTTGCTGTTCACGAGCACTTAAAGTTCAAACTTAAGAATTTCTTCTTTGTGTCTTCCGATGGTGTTTTTTACAGCTTCATCTTTAATGCCAGATGGGTACTTTGATTTATCGATAACATCCCCAGATTTTTGAAAATGTTTAAATAAAAGTACGAAAGATCCAAGGTATACAGTAACACAAGCTTCAAAAGCCTTTTTTAACACAAATTCATAAATTAACACTAATTTCAGAAAATTAAAATGTATTATTTGAACTTAAGCTTATAAAATTCAGAGCAAATTGTGCAACTTTTAATTATGATGAATTACATATAAAATCTAATTTTCATTGCTGTGAACATAATATTTAAGCTTTGTTTTTTGTCCCAACCCTCATTGGGAAATCCTCCACTTTACCTTAAATCCTTCATTGGAATTTACATATAATAATGAATTACACCCTAAAATATCTGCAATAACCATAGTGTAGGAGGTTTTCAAGTTTATCACAAAATACATGAAGATACCGCCTTTGAAAGTGCTCTTTTTGAAAAAGCCCGCGAGCGTCTAGTCATGCGGCAGAAGATGCGCCGTAGCAGGCTTTCCTCCCCTTTCGCTTTTATCGTAGTAAAACTTCAATCGCTTTGCGGCACGTGTTGATATTAAAATATTTGGTATACTTTCATTTCATACCTTAAGGAAAAAAGTTGGGGGTTGCGACCGAAGAAATTCCGAGTTTAAAAAATTAGGACCACTCTGTATATGACATATGTTACGTGCAATGTGATAAATAGGACATTATTATTTGCCTGCCTCCACTCTGGGCATTATTAATAACGCCCAATTAATCACTTTGCCCATTACATATACACTTTTCTCACTCAATAATCTTACTTCTAAAATTTTACATTTCTCTCTTGCTTTCTTCCAGTTTTTCTTTTGCCCCTTTACCTCTCCTTTTCTCTATTTTTATCTCTGTCTTCCTATTTCTTTCTGAAAAGGAATTCACAATAAACAGGGTAGCTATAGATCAGGGAAAAGTCGGGGAATTTCATTCATCTGGAAAAGTCAAGGAAATATTTAGTAATTGACTCACAAAGAGCGATGTAACCTAAAGGGTCTCAAAAGGAGTCGAAACACGGAGTTAAAGGGTAAAATTTCTGGGGGAGAACCCCCAATCTCCCCTCAAAATTTTGAAACATAATATCATCTGATTATCCTTGAAAAATCTGTGACTTACGAGGAGGGATCCTCATTTTGTGTAATATATGGTGTTCAAAAATGAATAAGGACACTTTAAGGTGGAAATTTCGAAATTTTCTGAGGAAGAACCCCTTAAAATTTGTTATTTATTATTCTATGCTGGGTTTCTTTGAAAATTTTGGCGTGCCTCCTCACTGAGCGGTGCACTTGGGGTGTGGTCCAAAAATTCCTTAAATGTGTTAAAAAATGCTTTTTTAAGGAGTAAATTTCCAAAATGTTTCTGGCGGAGGACTCCCAGATCCTCCAGTTTTACTTACACTGCTGGCCATCCAAAATGGTACATCAAGAAGGAACAGAGGTATCAAACCCAAATTTATTTCTATGATTGCCCATAGTGTAAATGTGAATTGATTAAAAATTCAGCCTTCCTGGATGTTAGGGGGCCGAGTAAATCCTTGAGGAGTGTTTTCTCCATAGGTGTCCATTACTGCCGCCCCACGCCATGGTATTGAGTGAAGGAGGCTCTAAATGGGCTTTGAGGGATTGGAGGACCATGTTGAGTCCACAGGTAATCAAAGTTCATGTGGTGCACCAGCGGACGTGGCATACCGGGCTAGGTGATTTCTCCTCTTTCATCGGACATGTTTTGTGGTGTTGGTTCTTAAGAACGGGTAGGTCAGGGTAAAAATGCAACATAGGGGGATAAGAAGAAAGCTTGGACATTGAGTTCATCACGTGGTTGTGCATTTTTCTCTTGAGACTTGTCCGCAGGTGAGGGTTGAAGGTAAGGGTGGACAGCAGGTTGTCAAACCTCAATACTGCAGCTCTGGTTGGCTAATGGGCCGGTAAATCATACTGAGGAGGTGTGGGAGTGGAATGCATGTCGTTTACAGTGCAGGGGACTGCCCGTTTGGCAAGCATAGCTTCAGAAAAATTCCAATCTTCAACACATGATTTGGCGTTGGCAACAATGCTCTAAATATTGAAATTGACATCTCAAAGTGATGGCATAGAGTTTATGAGAGTATCCCAATGCCGTCTGGAGCACCACGATAGTTGGAGATTACTCTACGACAGCGAGAAAAGAGAGCACTCAGCTGTTGATTTTGTAATGGTCAGATTTCTTCTTTACGCAAAGTAACGAGGTAGTGAAGCATAAGATTCCACTCCCACACCTCCTCAGCATGATTTAACGACACATTTACCAACCAGAACTGCAGCATTGAGGTTTGACAACCACTTGTCCACCCTTACCTTCAACCCTCGCCTGCGGACAAGTCTCAAGAGAAAAATGCACAACCACGTGATGAACTCAATGTCCAAGCTTTCTTCTTATCCCCCTATGTTGCATTTTTACCCTGACCTACCCGTTCTTAAGAACCAACGCCACAAAACATGTCCGATGAAAGAGGAGAAATCCCCTAGCCCGGTATGCCACGTCCGCTGGTGCACCACATGAACTTTGATTACCTGTTGACTCAACATGGTCCTCCAATCCCTCAAAGCCCATTTAGAGCCTCCTTCACTCAATACCATGGCGTGGGGCGGCGGTAATGGACACCTATGGAGAAAACACTCCTCAGCGATTTTCTCGGCCCCCTAACATCCAGGAAGGCTGAATTTTTAATCAATTCACATTAATACTATTTGCAATCATAGAAATAAATTTGGATTTGATATCTTTGTTCCTTCTTGGTGTACCATTTTTGATGGCCAGCAGTGTATAACAGGGTGGCCACCAATATGAAAAATAGGGAAAATGTGGAATTACCAAGGAATTTGAAACTTCTGGAAAAGTCAGGGAATTATAAGAAAATCATGGAAATATCTAGTATTTTACTGACATCATACAAAATTAGTTATAGTTACCAATCCAATGGTTGAATCACGTATAATTTTTTTTACTTCTAAAGGCGGATTTGCTAGTGAAATTTGTATTATTTGCAGTTAAATCTAAAGATTATTTATTTTAAAATTTCAATTTTTATAACGTTTATTTATTTTACTTTAAGATTATAAGCAGCCTTTTTAAAGGGGCTATATCTGGGTTTCAAAGTTTATCATAAATTTATTAATATTTCGAATTTAGTTTTTAAACGATTTTAACAATATTATAATTTGTGTAAAAGTAACTTTTTTGTATTTCTTTGTTCTGTGATAAAGAGTCTAGCATTTAATAGTGCATAATCAGGGAAAGTTTAGTTAAAACCTGGAAAAATCAGGGAAAATTACTAAGCTCAGTTGATGGTTGACACCCTGTATAATTAATATTGTTTACAAAAGTTGGAAATTTAATTCACCAAAATTAATATACACTATGCAAATCATCTATGAAAGAAAAGAACATTAATATTAAATCATATTTGATATTAGTTTTTTTATTTATTTGGGTATCAGAAAAAAATATTTATCTTTATAATATTGTCACGATTAATCAAGAAAATGAATCAAGATTAAGAAATATTTAATTTATAGACTCAGAAAACTTACACCAAGAACAACTGTTCCAATCTCTAATAATTTTAAAGAATAACAGTCCACATGTTGCCAGCTTGTGGCTAAGTAACTTATTGTAATACTAGTACTTAATAAATGAAAACTTAATTAACTTAAACACTAGTTACAAGCTATTTACACTAGGATTGTTGGCAAAATGCCACCACATATAGATGTTGCATTGCTCCCTCTCCAAGAAAACAGCGACTCGCTGTTACGAAGTCTGAACAGGGACCTGAGAAGGCCGGGCTGTTGCAGTTGGCCTTGCTGCTTCATTTCCATCAACATTTTCTACGTTTTGATCAGTATCTTTCTCCAATTTATCGTCCGGACTGTAGTACGGCTTCATTCTTAGCACATGAACCACATCTTTAGTCTTTCGACGTCGGGAAGTGGGATCACAGTCTTCGACCTCGTAATTAACGTCAGATAAACGTTGTGATACTCGATAAGGGCCGAAATATCTTTTCATCAGTTTTTCAGATAGGCCAACCTTACGGACTGGAGAGAAAATCCAGACCAATTGACCGGGATGGTAAGCTACTTGGCGGTGCTTGGCATCATATCGCTGTTTATTTTTATCTTGGGCTTCCAGAGTTCTGAAGCGAGCGATTTGTCTGGCTTCTTCAGCTTTGGTGACTAGTTCACTCACATAATCGTTCTTTACTTCATCAGGGATGTAGGGAAACAGGGTATCTATCGTCGTTTCAGCTTCTCGTCCATGCAGCAGGAAGAACGGTGAAAACCCAGTTGTGTCCTGCCTCGCGGTGTTATAAGCGAATGTGACGAAAGGCAGCAAAGTATCCCAATCTCTCTGGTCGACGTCAACATACATCGAAAGCATGTCCGACAGAGTCCTGTTAAACCTTTCTGTGAGTCCGTTGGTCTGAGGATGGTACGCTGTCGTCATTTTGTGTGTAACTCGACTTATTTGTATGATCTCAGCTACAAGTTTTGACTGAAACACTGTACCTCTGTCTGAAATTATCACGCGGGGTGCTCCATGTCGTAAAATTATCTCCTCCACGATGAATTTTGCAACCTCTGGTGCATCAGCTGATGGTAAAGCTTTTGTAGTAGCGTATCGCGTCATGTAATCAGTGCCAACAATTATCCATCGATTTCCCAGGCTGGATTGAGGAAATCTCCCTAGCAAATCAATCCCTATTCGGTGGAATGGGGCTGCTGCTGGTGGTATTGGAACGAGAAGACCAGGGGGCTGTAGAGGTGCATGCTTTCGTCTTTGGCATTCGCGACAATGACTAACATACTTCTTTACACTCTTGTATAAACCAGGCCAATGGTATTTCCGCCTAATTTTATCCAGTGTTTTGGCAAAACCAAGGTGCCCTGAGACTGGAGAGTCGTGATAGTGTTCCAGTATGTCGCTTCGCAAATGCTTTGGGATGATGGGCCTCCATTGCTTCCCCAAGGGGTCATAGCTTCTCTTGCAAAGCATTCCTTCAATCATCCTGATATTCTGCTGAGATGTTCCTTCTTGCTTCTTTTTATCTTCAAGCGACTCAATGAGCTCCTTTAAATCGGGGTCTTCCTTCTGTTCAGCTCCTATGTCAAGGATCGCATTGAGTGATGAAGATTCACAGTCTGCTGCATTATCCTTTATAGGGTTTCTAGATAAACAATCAGCGTCTAAGTGCTTTCGGCCACTTTTGTAAATAACTGTGACATCAAATTCTTGAAGCCTAAGGGCCCACCTGGCTAATCTGCCAGCTGGATCTTTGACGCCGGCTAACCAGCATAACGCATGGTGGTCAGTGACAATAGAGAATTTTCTTCCGAATAGGTATGGCCTAAACTTGGTTATTGCCCATATGGCTGCAAGACACTCTCTTTCAGTTGTAGAGTAATTCTCTTCCGCCCTTGTAAGAACTCGGGATGCATAAGCGATTACTTTCTCTCTTCCTTCTTGGATCTGAACTAATACGGCTCCCAAGCCGTAACCACTTGCGTCTGTGTGCAACTCTGTTTCCGCAGTTTCGTCAAAAAGACCCAAGACTGGTTCAGAGGTTAAGGCAGCTTTGAGAACCTTAAACGACCGTTCCTGTTCTTCACTCCAATTGAATGATGCTCCACCTTTAAGCAGACTCTGAAGAGGATGAGCTTTAAGACAAAAATCCTGGATAAATCGCCTGTAATAGGAGCAGAGCCCGAGAAAGCTTTTGACATCTTTGTTGGTTTTTGGTGTAGGAAAACTTTCAATGGCCGTCAGTTTGTCCGGATCTGGTTTGACACCATTTTCGTCTACCAAATGTCCCAAAACCTTTATTTCGGATGCTGCGAATAGACATTTTCTTGGGTTCAGACGAAGGCCGGCTTCCTTGATACATGTTAGCACTGTAGTTAGACGAGATATATGTTCATCGAACGTCTTGGAAAATACAATTATGTCATCTAAGTAACACAAGCACATTGACCAATTCAAGTGGCGGAGCAGGTTGTCCATCATACGCTCGAAAGTTGCTGGAGCGTTACAAAGTCCGAATGGCATGACTTTGAACTGGTAAAGACCCTCGGGAGTAACGAATGCGGTTTTCTCTCGATCAGCTGAGTCAACTTCAATTTGCCAATAGCCCGTGTATAGATCCATACTTGAAAAGTACTTAGCTCCCCTAAGGCAGTCTAACGTGTCGTCTATTCTAGGCAATGGGTATACGTCTTTTTTTGTTATTTTATTTAACTTTCTGTAATCAACGCAAAAGCGCCAGGATCCATCTTTTTTCTTGACCAGGACAACAGGTGCAGACCAAGGGCTACTGGAGGGTTCAATTATTTCTCGTTGGAGCATTTTTTTAACTTCATCCCGAATGATTCTCCGTTCAGCTTGAGATACTCTATACGGCCTTTGACTAATAGGAGGGTGATCACCAGTGTTTATTTTATGTTTCACTGCGCAGGGGTTGTCAGTTTTCAGACTTTTGCTTGACTCGAATGCTTGATGAAAACGTCCAATAACGGTTAGCAGGCGACTACGCTGTTCATCAGACAAGTTGTTGCTCAGCATGGGCTTGATTGTTTCTTCCAAGTTAGCTATGTCATAGTCTTGAGGGCTTTCATCGATTGTATTCAACATCTCATCTCTCATCGGTTCAGCTATCGCTACGCACATTCCTTTCGGTATTACTTTTGGTATTTTACTTGCATTTACGATCCAAACTTTACTTTCTCTCTCACTCAGCGATGTTATAGTGCTTGGCACCACTAAATCCTTTTTGTTGATCAGACCTTGACTGCAGTCAACCAATAAGTTCGTTGGTGATCGGATGTTGGGGCAACTGGTTTTAATTTGCTTAATAGATGAGGCAGGAATCAAACAATCCTCAACAGCAAATAAACGTCCTAGGTTTGAATGAGTGTCAATCTCAGCCAAGTAAGCCTCTTCAATCATTAACTCTGAATTCCCGCAATAAATTACGGCTTTGGAAGCAGTAAGGAAATCCCACCCTAGAATGATATCGTGACTGCATTCTTGAATAACGATGAACTGAAAAGGTTGGGTCTGGTCATTTATAGTCAGTTGGAGTACGCATTTGCCCATAGGATAAAGACATTTCCCGTCGGCGACTTTCAATACAGGAGTCCTGGCATCTTGGAACATAACTTTCTTAAGTTGACGTCTGTAAGCCTCGGACACTATTGAAAAAGATGATCCGGAGTCGACCAGAGCACGAATCGGTTTGTGGTCTACCATAACGTCGATGTAGTTCTTTTGCATAGTCGCAGCAGTCGCCCAGGGAGGATTTTCATCTAGTGCGGCCTTACCCCCTTGAAAGGACGCAGGGCTTAGTTTTCCTCGCGACGCATTGGGGAACGGCTTGATTGTCGGTACGGCGATCGGGCACGGCGTGACGGCGACTGATTTCTAGGATAGGGTGAGGGACTCCTTGCGGGTGGTCGAGGGGATTCAGATCGGTAGTTTCGGCCATTTCCTTCCTGGATCCTTCCTCCTCCGTAGTCTTGATTATTCTGCTGTCGTTCTCGGCAGTGGCGCAGCACATGACCTGGACGCCCGCAATAGAAGCACAAAGGTCGATTGTCGTTAGTCCTCCAAAGATCGGTCTTACGAGGAGGGATATCGGCTGATGGTGGCCTCTCGTAAGGTGGTCTATCTTGACGACGCGGTGACGTGGGCACATGTCGAACTGCAGCGGCGTAGCTCTGGTGGGACATTTCTTCATAGGCGGCAGGGGTAGCTTGTGAAATCGGGGCTAACGATCGTACCACTTCGTCCCGAATGATTGATTCCAAGGGTTGCGATTGGGTGATCGGTAATGACTGTGGAAGAATTTTCTGAATTTCTTCCCGCACGATTTGACGAACGAGCGTCGCTAGATCTTGGTATTCACTAATAGCTGCTACTGCTGTAACGTTCGGGAGTCTTGTAAACGGCTGTGGTGTTATTCTCCTCTGTTTCATCATTTCTATGTGTTGGCACCATGTGATGAAATCTTTTGTTGTCGTAATCGTCTTGGTGAGTAATACCTGATAAATATTTTCGGCGATTCCCTTCATCAGGTGTAACACCTTATCTTCTTCTGTCATGTTTGGGTCTACTTGTGCGCATAGTCCCAAAACATCCTGAACGTAAGATTGCGTAGCCTCACCAGGTCTCTGGGCCCGCACTTTTAAACAGTCCTTGGCTCGTCGTATGCATTGCTGGGTATCACCAAATGTATTCTTCAATTCCCTCTCAAAAGAATCCCAGGAAGTAAGGAGATCCTCATTGTTTAGAAACCAGGCCTTAGCAGTGCCTTCGAGGAAGAAATAAACATTAGCCAAGCGAAAAGTTTCGTCCCATTGATTGAATTTAGATACTCTTATGTATTCTTTTAGCCATTGATTTGGATCTTGCCCTTCTCCATTGAAAACTGCAGGCTTTCTAGTCTCCCTCATCACCGGTGTTAGGTGAGTAGATTGGGGCAGAGCTTCTCGAGGAGGTACAGGCTGGAGCCTCAAAGGTGTCGAAGCATCTCCTCCTGGCATTTTTGGTACTCGTCGTCTGACTGGAGTAATCAGAGGTCCGAACTCTGGCGATAGATTTAAATTTCTTCGGCTATTTCTCGCTGCTTCTGCCGAATCCAGAATTGTTTCAATACCCGGCGCCTCCACCAAAATGTCACGATTAATCAAGAAAATGAATCAAGATTAAGAAATATTTAATTTATAGACTCAGAAAACTTACACCAAGAACAACTGTTCCAATCTCTAATAATTTTAAAGAATAACAGTCCACATGTTGCCAGCTTGTGGCTAAGTAACTTATTGTAATACTAGTACTTAATAAATGAAAACTTAATTAACTTAAACACTAGTTACAAGCTATTTACACTAGGATTGTTGGCAAAATGCCACCACATATAGATGTTGCAATATTTTACATCAATAATATTTTTAAAAATTAAATAATTATTTAATATTTAAAACATTTTTTTAATAAGTAGAAGTATTTCTTTGAAGAAGATAATAACTAGCTTAAAGTGTTTAAATATTTTTATTAGGAAACCCTAGATATTAGTCATGGAAATTTTAAAATTATAGTCGGGGAAAAGTCAGGGAAATTTTTTCCTTAGATTCTGGAGCCACCCTGGTAAAGGGGTAAAGAGAAAAAATAGAGAATGGAACAAAACCAAAATATGAAAAAGTGAATGAAAGAATAGAGAAACTCGAGATGAAAATCAGAAGAAAGAAAATAAATGAAATGTCAGACTAAAAGAAGAAAAAGTAAAGAGAGAAAAATGAAGTTATGCACTGACCTACGCACCTCCTAAATTGTCATCATAATATTTGTATTATATTAAAACCAAGAATAGTTCATTTTCTGGTATTCCCCCATGTCTACCAGTACCCCCCCCAGTCAACTACTGGCTCACAGTGTTTTCTCTGACAGTCAACTACTGGGTTCAGGCATAAATTTTCATACTTTTTCGATTTTCTGAGAATTTTCGGACGTTCATTTTTGATTTTTTATTACTGAATTTTATAAATAACATGCCAGTGTCACCCTTGTTTTAAAGTAAATGTCAGGAGGCTCTTTTTCATATAAAGTTTGACTACCAGAAAATATTCATTTTTGATTTTGTTTTTTTAATTTGGTACGTCATGCCATGTGCCAACATTGTTAGATTCATTGCTTCCACATCATTCTGTTGGGCATTTTTTGGAAAACTTGAGTTTTTTTAGTGAAAAATGTTCTTAATTTTAACTACCCGGTCTTGTGTTTAGGACGCTTCATCCCAAACAGCTTTGTTGCGATGCTTATGGAGATCCATAAACAGGCGAATGAGCCTTATAGAGGAGGCTGAATTCTCTCAAGGTTGCTTTTTTATGAGAGTGGTTTCACTTGGGATATTTTGAGGTAAAGTAGGGGGTACTAGTTCTCGACGCTAAAATCCGAATATTAGAACCAGATTTACTCATAATGGGAATATGTATAAATTAAATACATAAAATGTGATCACGGTGAATATGTTATCAATCGGATAATATTATCAAAATTCAAAAGTTCCGATCATTCCTCTTACATAGTAAAGAAACTATCCAGGCTAATCTTAAATTTTATAATTTAGGACTAACTCCGTTTCCAGTCTGAGCATCTCACGTGTAGAAAAAAAACCCTTCTTAATTACGCCTCGTACCCAGCGACCCCCCGCGTGATCTTCGTTAATTAACGCTATTAAATACACTCTCGGCTTCGAGTTCTAAAGTTTAGACTTAATATAACCCTATTTCATTAAAGGGGATAGGTGGACGGCTTAACTGGAACTTTAACCGTCCGATTTTTTTCGGCTGAAGGCCGAGTAAGTTACTATGTAATTAGGCGTGGTTGTGTCCCTTTTCAAGGTGAGGTTAGATTTTTTTCCCATGTTTTTGATCGAAGTTGATTGTTTGGAAGTTGTATTATTATAGATTCTGTTTTAAAACTTCAAATTGTGGATTCTAAAATACTATCGACTTCCATCCTATTATTATATCCTTTTTTTATTTTAAAATTAATTTTCTAAAATCCTTAACTATTAACATGTTTTTCATCATGTTATGCCTATTTCTTCATTATTAAGTATATTGTAGTAATGTGTGTTATATGCAATAGAGATTTCACATTTAGATGTTTAACAGGAAAAGGAAGTTATCGCATTAGGTACAACAAGTTTCTTTCAATCTTCATAAATTTTCAAAACATTCACCACATCTTTCATTGAATTAGTATATTTTGTTCCTAATTTTTTTCTGGTTTTCTACTAAAGTAGTTATGTTTTCGTTGTGGCCTTAACCATTCACAAAAATTATTAATATTTAATAATAAATGTTCAAAGTAAATTCCTCCTGATAAACCATTCTGCTTCACACTACTATTCCCCAACAATAATAAACTCATTTATTATTAAATCTTCCGGGATAAATGGCCATGTTTGATGAATGGAATTCCCAAACGTTTCGCTCCTGCTTCGGAGAGCATCCTCAGTGGCAAAAAATCAACTGATAAAAATTTAAAATGAAAAAAACAAATACCAAAAAATTACAGCGTGAATGCTAACGTGGAATGAAAATGAGATGAGATACTAATACTACTGTTGTGCTGGCTTTATCCCGCATTGAATTTCCCGCAAGAAATGCGGGATTGTGATCCTTGAACGATAAAAGGTTTCACTGTTCAGAAGAAAAGTTAATTTTTGTAATTAAAATTTATTTGTCAAATAAATTTTGATAGCCTTAATCTAATTCATAGTATTTCTTTTTAATCAACTGGTTTTCCACTATTTTTAGCCTTAGATAATTCAATTTATATCTTACCTGAAAAAAAAACCTAACAACTCATTAATATAAATAAAATAATTTTTTTAATTATATTTTTAACATGCTTAAAATTTTTAAATTTTGTAATATAAGCGATACGTTTCTTAGTTTTATAAAAAAAACCTTTGTCGAGTACTACCTAAAGACATCAGCTGGGCTTGTGACGAGTTTTCTCAATTCTGTTGCACTGATGAACTCATATGATTTTTAGATGATACAACATAGTTTACTGGACTTTTTGTTTCTATAAAACTTATAAAGAACCTATACAAACCAGAGATGAATTAATTTATGTCAAAAACTCCTGGAAATTTCACTTGTAAATAACAGAGAAAAAAAATAAGATGTTTTCACTCCTTTTTTTATAATTTAAAAATTAAAACGATGTAGATAAATTGTTTTGAGAACATCAATTACTATTATGACAAGTGGATCAGCAAATTAGTCCGTAAAGACTCAACGGATAGTACTCTTACTAATTTAGAGTTTATATATCCCTCCAGTGGCGGATCTACGGGGGGGCTTTCGGGCTGAAGCCCCCCCAAAACGTTTAATATTTTACTAAGTTTTTCAAAGCGCAAAAATTCTATAACCGAAATTCGGATGAGGCGTACCAAAACGAGTTGAATAAGTGGGGTTTTTGACTTAAATTTCCAAAAATTTTCTGGGGGAGACCCCCCTTTTAGTGGTTTTGGGTAGGATAATTCAATACCTTTTCCGTATTACCATTAACAAGAAGATTCGATTGGATTATGAAAATTCTTAGCCCCCCCCAAAACCGAATCCTGGATCCCCGCCACTGTATCCCTCCCATGGTTAAAATTAAATTATAAATGAATGTGTTGTCGGGGAGGTAAGGAACTGAACCTGCAATCTTAGGATCTGCAGCTTGGCTAGCAGCAACGACAGTAAGTCATCCGTCTCAACATCACGGATAGTTCTTTAATTAATATTAAGTTTACATATCCCTCTGACAATTAATTCCTGCACCAGAGGGATTTTACAAAACCATGATTAGTTACCTCAGTACAATGATTTTAAGGTGGTTTTGAATCAATTAATGAATTTTTGTGAATTGTTTGAAACTTTCAACAAAAAAAGGGGGTCTGGGGATGCTCCTCAAAATTTGTTTTTCAAAAATTGGACCTTTCACAACAGGGTTAAACTAGTTTTCAGCCATGATAAGACGAATTCATCCCTAATATACTCGGGGGATGGGGAACCTCAGAAAAGAAATTGTGAATCAAAACCCATTCTGAAAACAAAAGTCTGGTTGTGGTTGTGCGGTCCTGTAGTTGACCTAAAATGGGTTTTAGGGTATTTTTTCAAAAATTTTTCTGGTTAAGAATCCCAACTCCAAAATGTGGTTGCTCCTCTGTAAGTCCAGGCTGGATCCGCCACTTTTCTTGAAATAATGAAAAACTCCACAGTTTTATGGTATTACATTTATTATATACAAAAAAAAATAAACAGGGTGCCACGACTAGGAGAGATTGTACTCACAGAAGGAAATGGTACCCCAAAATGGCAAAAACACTAAACCTGCATGAACATATAATTGAGAAACACATTGAAAACAAGGCTTGTAGTACAATAAATACATAAGCTGGAATAGGTCAACAAGATATATTTGCAATTCCATCGGCAACTTGAAAGCTAAAACTGAACACGGGTCCGCGAATGCCATAGCTCTGTTATTCTCTTATAGCATCAAGAAGAAGGGAAGGGTAAATTGCAACTAATATTATACTAGAACATGCCTTCGTCCTTCGCAGCGTTTGTTAATAGGAAGTAATTATTAGAGAATTTGTCTTTTTTAGAGAGTGGTGAGATTAATATTTTTGAAAAGATACTAGAGTCTCCTGAAAACTTTAAATTCATAAGGGAGTGCTTAGTGCGCATGCTTCAGAAATTGGAGCAGAGAGAAAATCCCAATGAAAGAGTTCTCAATTTTAAGTTCGGGAGCATGCGCATTAAGCACTTCCTTCCATAGGAATTGAAAGACACTATACTAGATTACAACCTTTCTTGTCAGTGATGTCACCGATTGACGTAAGATCTTGTACACTTTCTAGCTACCTAATTGGTGAGTTTCGCTCACTCTGTCTTTTTAGCCAATTAGGTAGCTAGTAGAAGATGGGGCGTGTTCCTACGTCAACCCGTGGCGTCACTGACATAAAAGGTTGTAATTAAGTATTAGCTGAAAAGAATGGTATCTTATACTAATAGCTGTTATGCAAGCTAAAACAGCAGCTTATTGGTGTTTTCGTGGACGCAATACTAGGTCAATCGTTGCTCAGGCTGGCGAGTTCATTATTTGTCATGGCCACAAATGACATTCGAACCTAGTTCTGAATTTTACTCATTAACATTTCTCACTCGACGGAATTAATTGGCACGGCGGTAATTCGAATGCATAACAGCGTTCGAAAAGCATGCTTATGGAACACGACTGTCCCTTCATCATCAATGCCTAGATATCATGATGAATAATTCGCCCGTTCTATTCCGGGCGTTTTTGGACGGGCGGCAAATGGCACCTGCCCAAAATTTCCGCTGCTCCAGACGTTCGACACGTGACCGAAAAGAAGGGATTTACGCTACGGATTTGTTGCATCAAGTTGCCTTTACACGCGTATGGAACACAATATTACAAACCTTTTTCGAACGGGGAGAAAAAAAGAACAAACAGAAAAAGTTTCGTTTGAAGAAGATCCATTCGAGAGGTGGTGGTGGCAAAACGAAATCCGATTCCTAGCGATATTCTGTCGATGTCGAATTCTTTTAAAAAAATAGCACGACGTCATGAGGGTATTCTCAATCTTTGAGCAATGCTTCGACGTGGTCTGTCGATCAGGGTCGGGGAAACAAGGAGCATCTGTGTGCCTTTTATGTTGGTTGGCAAAAATATGTACACGCCAAACCGGGCCTTTCATCATTGTTTTCCTGTCAGGATGTTGACGAATTCTGGAACACAAGAAAATCTTTTTAAGATACAAAGAGTAAAACATCATTTTAGTTTAGCTAACGTACCCACAATGAGACAATATACGATAAAAAAAGGAAGATACATCAATTAAAAATAGTTTTATGATTTCTATTGGGGATATAAGTGTTATATTCATAAATACACGTACAAGGACGTATTTGACATAGAATGACCCAATCTGGTATTTGTGCCATAAAAATATAATCAACCAACCAACCAACCAACCAACCAACCAACCAACCAACCAACCAACCAACCAACCAACCAACCAGCGTACTAGGGAATAGTAGTTAATTATGTAGTATGCGGTTGATCACAGCTCAATGAATTGGAATTTGGTAAAGTTTGTCTTTTTTGCACTAATTTTTTAAATTTTTTTGACGAAAATTTTCCGTCCATGATAACCTGCTTTTTCTGTGAATTTTTCCGCCAAGAGATTATACTTAATAAAATCCCCACTAATAAAAATAAATAATAAATAAAATCCCACAGGGGAAAAGGATGCCGCTACTATACTCTGTTCATTTAGAATTGGCGCCTGAGACGTAATGTATTAGAAGCAGTTACTACTGTAATTATCATCGAAAATTTTTCCTTGTGCAATAACAAGGCAGCCGAAACAGAAGTAATTAAAATACTGTAAAAGAATCTGTCCCTGAAGTTGTGTGATGAGCGTTATTAGGGGACATCCATAAATTACGTGAGGCGTTTTTTCCAAAATCTGGACCCCCCCTCCCCCCTTGGTGAGATTAAGTGATATTTTGCTGGACCCCCCCTCCCCCCAAAAAAGATTTACCTACAACTTTTTAAAAATAATTTTCTGTTTCTTATCCTTTCTCATACTTAAAAAAAGAAAATCGTTAATTTCTAACTTAAAAAGTTGACGTGAGATTTTAATCGACCCCCCTCCCCCCTTGGTGAGATTTTTCCAAACCCCTCCCCCCCCTTTTTGACCTCACGTAATTTATGGATGACCCCTTAGGCGTTTTTGAGCGTTTTCGATCCTGCTTCAGGCGCCAATTCTAAATGAACAAACTATAAAACGAGTAGGACTCGCTCCATCTTGGGCCTTAATTTACAACCAGCGGAACTCCATTTTCTTATATAACTGGGCTTGCGAGAGTTACGGTTGTCCGCCATTTCGGGGAGCTTGTCACTACTGAGTGCTCGTTCTATCCAGGGCTTTAGCAACTCCTACCCAATTACCTCAAACAAATACTGTTCATAACTTTAGATCATGACGAAATGAGTCGAGCGACTTTAATTACACTTCCGAGGAAAGAATTCCTTCCCAGTTAATAAGCGGACGGAAAAGTTTCGCAAACTCACTTCAAACAATTCTGAACCATCTGGAAAAAAAAATTAAAACTCAGCAGCTCTTCTCCATTTACATAACTTTCCAGAGAGAGAGAGAGATCCCCACAAAGTCAATGTCGCTGGCTGTCGTTCAAGTTATGACACGTGACAGCTTACAAAAGACAAAACGCGACATTCCGAATTGCGACGCGTTTTGGAGATTGGACAAATGAGCGCTTTGTGCTCTTAAACTCTTCGTCGCATCATCCGCTTGGCACAGGGAGGAAATGTTGTGAATGGCAGCCAAACGGATGAATGGAGGATGGTACAATCTGATACCAAATCTAATTTAGATGCTATTTGATTTTCATCGTTGATAATTTATCTTTATGTAAATAGTAAGAATGACTTCTTCAGAGCGTGGTCTTAACTGACTTAAAATTTAATATTTTTGAAGCAAATTTCAAAAATAAATTACCTATATCTCTTTTATACAAGGGAGTAACTAGTTTAAGTTGGTTATTGAGTGAGTAAGGGAAACTGTGAAAGAGAAAATTATATGATGTGAAGATTATAGAAAGAAAAATGTACCATAAAATGTAATAATAATATGGGAAATGAACATATGGAAAATATTTAAAATTTCCTGGGTATATACATGCAATATGTATTATGGTAAATGTATAAGATTTCATGGAAAACTTGTAAAAAATTTATGCACATCATTGAAAAGTACAGGAAAAATACGGAAAATGTTCAAGGACATAAAATCTGAATCCCTACATCAAGCGTTTTAATGACTTAGAAATTCGTATATTTTCTTGTCAGTGATTCATCCTTTATAGTGTTTTTCTTTTAAGGATATTGTATTTAGATTTAAGAATTAACATCTGAAAAAATTTCTCGAGAATAAAAATTTTATTTCATTTACTTTTCCATCCCTCGGGAGAAAATCTTTTTCGAACATCCCTAGTTGTCAGGGAGGATTAATTTTGACTTTTGAAAACATTTCTTTGACGCTTAGGGTGTTCTTAACATATAAATTCAGTAACCTATACCCCAAACGCTTATTATCAAATAGCTTAGTCTTTACCATATGAAAAAAAAATTTAAAAAACCCACTGAGGACTCAATAAGACAGGGGTTCCCAACCTTTTTGCACCTGCGTACCACTTGAGTTTTTGAGAAATTTTGGCGTACCACCAGACCAAAATATTTTAATAAAGGTTTAATATTTACTCTTCTTAAAGTGTGAAAAGGCTTTTTGAATTAAATTCCTGAGAAAACTTCATATTTAATGGTTAGATATTTGTTTATTTATAAACATGCTTATAATTAAGGATAAATAAAAAGATTAAAATGGCAATTAATTTGCAATTTTATTTATTATACCCATAGGAGGTCTAAAAACATACAAATAGAAAATTAGTACTAACTCAGCAAAAAATTAATCATCATACAAAATAAACTTTTATAGTCTTAAGAGCGAAATTTGTTGTTGTTTGCCTGTGATTAAAATATCAACATTAGGAGTAATGGAACTTATCTTAACTCTTAAATCCTATTCAACACTTATTCTGCTTCTATGTTTATTTTTTATGTACAAGACTTCAGAAAATCCACTCTCATACAAGTAACTCGTAACAAATGGCATCAAAAATAGCAGAGCTTGCCGTAAAATCAAAGGGTACTCGGTTTTGCGTCCGATCCAGAAGTTAATTAAAGATTTCTCTTTAAAATAATCTTTCATGGAACTATCCTCTGCAAAGATCGATATAACTTTCTTTTAGTTCCAATTCATTTGGTGAGGTTCCCGAAAAAGAATTTCTGATCCAGTCCACTTTTGAATAATATTAAGAGAAATAATTCTTAAACGCGCACTCACGCGTACCACCTGAAACGTTCCAGCGTACCACCAGTGGTACGCGTACCACCGGTTGGGAACCCCTGCAATAAGAGAACAGAGCTTACTGTAATCAGCCAACAAAGCCCCAGTTGTGCTAAGTCGGATCGAATGTCACACAAACTGTGCCGAAGCATATCCCATTGGCAGAACGCATATATCTCACCAAGCGTTATTCTCGTGGGGACCTTCACACTAAACTCATTATCCGTTCATAACGGAATCTTTCCGGCAAGATAAAGAGTTTAAGGTCGCAGAGTAGGACCTCAGACGGAAGCATTGGGAATGTAAGCATTATTGCGACTCTTGATTTATTTACTAACTGTGACTGTCAGGTGTAGTGGATCCAGGGTGGTGGCACGGGAGCACTGCCCCTCAGAAGGGTAAAAGTTTAATGGATAAAATGACATCCGAAGATAATTCCTTTTTTTAAAAAAATCGTAATTTCGATTCTTTTAAATGCTTTAATGTGTAGCTTTACTGCCCAAAAATTATATCATCCTTCATTGTTTTCTAAAACATCGCATGCAGTTTCTGCCGCTAGAGATGCTATCCTGGTGCCCCACCAAAAAATTCAAGCCTGGATCCGCTCCTGCTCCCATGTGCTTTCTGTTTCGGTTGTGAATGAAAGTTCTAGCATTAATGAGGTATTTGCATGAGTGAGGGATTTGCTTGATTTTATACTTTTCGATACATTATGGTCTAAAACTCCCAAATTTCTTATTTTAAGTTCAAAAATGTGTTTTAAATAATTTAAAATTCAATTTTATTTTTGCCAAAACGTCAGGAAAGTCACGTTATCAGAAAATGGGCTTCTATTGGATGTGACCTCACAGCGCATGATTTGTGATTCGAAAGTGTTTTCGCACCCAAAAAAAAACGATATTTCAAAAATTTATATCTCAGAAACTAGGCTACGGAAATACTTGATGTAAACGTCATTCTTCATGGTTTTTTTATCTACTATTTTAATAAAATTTAATCCCAAAACGTGAGAATACCTCATTAAAAGCGTTAAACTCTTTCCTGTTCAAGACCGCCTTAGGATGCACCCTACCCCCTCCTAGAAGTTTCTCCCATTCATAATGATACACCCTGTATGTAGTTAAACTTAAAAATCTTTCAAAATTTCACAAGTTTTTTTACCAATATTACTTGAACGAAGAAAAACAAATTTCCTATTTTTTAAATTAGTGATTTGCACTTTGTATTTAAATGATTTTAAATAAACTTTAAAAATTTTTAAGCATGAATGATTAACTAGCAAAATTACATTTTAACTATTAACATTTGCAGTCCTTTAGATAGACAGCCCGAGAATGCATTGAAACCTATGGTATATTTGTGGTGCCTAGGACTGAAAGGGTTAAAGGAAAAGTTTACTTGAAAAATGTGAAACGAATAACTTCATAAAGGCAAAACGAAAGCGGAATAAATTGATTTACTCTTCCCAAGTTTATCTGGAAGACGCATAACTAATCCTTTAAACATATTTTAAATAGGAATTGAGGATTTATCACGGGGTATTCATTCTGGTTCCAAAACAAGTTGGGGCATAACAAAAAGTTAGAAAGCCTTTAAATTGGTCTTTTTTGTTAGAGGTTCAGAGAGTTAAGTGAACAAATTGGTTGGTTGAAGAAAAATAAGGATTAACCATCATCCGATTAGCAACTGAAATAAGCTTATTCAGAACCTGAACAGAAATCTTTCTGATTGATTTGTTTTCTGCACGAATCGATTTATCTTGGATCAGAACGGAAGGGGACATTTTTTTTCTTCCTCTTCGGCTTCATTATGCTAATTCGATTCGAAATATCGTAAATCAGGGGAGCAGTAGTCACATGGATGAGCGTTAGACAAAAGACTATTTCGTTGAGTTTGATCAAATAGTTTTCTTCCGAGTTGGGGGACCATTTATAACGCAGGACATAAGCCATCATCAATAATTATACTACAATACTTCAAAAGAAAGGAGACGTGCTTCCCCAGTAAAGAAGGCAAAAAATGCATTTTTCATATAAGTTCATAAGACAACCAGTTTAACCAATGAACAAACTTTCTAGTTTTGTTACGATAAAAGACCATTAAAATGGATGACGGTAGTTATTGGCGTTTAGGGTAATTTGTTATATATTTTGGACTTATTATGTTCTGTATTTTCTACTTCAAGACATTTTTTGTCCACAAAACTTTTCCAAGCCTTTTCTTGATTTTTCCTTTAGTTACAAATTTTGTATTGAAATGTTCTTCCGTCAAACATAATTTTTAATTTTACACAGTCTATTCTGAGTAACTATTTATTCCAGTTTCCGGGATTGGGGGTCGTGTCGATTGGAATTTTCCTCCAAACGTTTTGCCATCTTCTTTGGGGGGCATCCTCAGTGGCGAAAATGGAGGAAAATTCCGATCGACACAATCTTCAATCGCGGAAAATCGAACAAATACTGTCAAACCAACGATAGTAAAAGGGTCACGTGATTTTGACAACGCTGGAACTAGTATTTCGGAGGGGAGACAGATGGAAGTTGAGGGACAGTTGATCGAAAGAGGTAGAGACATTTGCTTGTACATAAAAGCAAGACACCAACTATCACCGGTTACCCAACTATCGGATGTGCAAAGTCTGTAAAAATCACGTGACCCTTTTACTATCGTTGGGCGAACAGTAGCTACTGTTCAGATCGTGGAAGTTTTCTTTATTTTATCATGCGTGTTTGCTAAAACCTTCGCAACACTTTACAAGAAATGTATTGTATGCAAAATCAGTAATAGCTGTATATTGAAAAGGAGGTATGGGGTTTCCCGCCATAAAATTTTTGTAAATTTGACCTTTAGAAAGGCGAAACTAGTTTTTTTAGCACCTAAGATTACATAATGATTTTCAAAATGTTTTGGCGGTCCAGGAAATAACCTCGCGCGGTCCGCCAGTTGCCAACCCCTAAATATTTTCGCAGGAAAATTCATAGCATGCAGAAAATCTTCAGTTAACAGAGAAATCCAGTGGAAAGGACAACTTTTGCCAGAGGTTTTCTGTTTCTCAACTATTATTTTCTGCTATGGTTGATAGTAGGTGGCTGTGGTTTTCGATCTTTTTTTACCCAAGAACTACTGTGCCAAAAAATAAAGGTATCCTTACGCCAATGGGGCAAAAGTTCAAGTTCCCATACTGCTTGGATGTTAATTGAATCCGTTTATTTATTTGATGAATAGAGAGCTGTAGAACGATATATTTACAAAATTTCTTTTGAAAAACTAAAAAAACTACTACAGAGTTAAGTAAATATTAGAGGTTTTTTAGGGAAGCGCGCACTAGAGACTTTCGTCACTGCGACTGAGACAAAATTATCAGCCTGGCTATTGCAAGAAGCTAGAGCGCGCGCATTAGGTGACGAGACAGTTATGTTCTTGTCACCGTGACGGAAGTCTCTAGTGCACGCTTAGCATTAATGTTTTGCCCCTTTGAGCGGCAAATCACTCATGGCATGGCACAATTTTCAAAATGTTAAAGTATAGGAGGTTTGGACTTCAGGCTTATCAGTGTGCTTGGTCTTACCGTCGTAGTTGACCAGCCCGTCTCCGTCGAGGTCGGCCTCCTTGATCATGTCGTCGACCTCCTCGTCGGTGAGCTTCTCGCCCAGGTTGGTCATGACGTGTCGCAGCTCGGGGGCCGAGATGAAGCCGTCCCCGTTCTTGTCGAACACCCGGAACGCCTCCTTCAGCTCCTTCTCGCTGTCCCGCTCCTTCATCTTGTTGGACATCATGAAGCAAAACTCGTTGAACTCGATCGTCCCGTTACCTATATAACAGTTTCAATATATATCACGAAAAGTACAAAAATGATTATGCACTGTGAAAGAAAAATACGGCACCGGACACAAAAAGAGGTGGAAAAAAGTTGCCACCTATCATTGAGAGATGTTACACCGTGACACGGAGGGACCTCTCACCTAGACTCGGAGGGAGGCCTAAGGGCTCCTTCACAGTCGATCTGGATTTGGTCCGAAACCGGGAAACTATCAATCACTGAACCCCGGCACGCTTTCAGCTCCCTGCCTTTCCAATGCTACAGAGGAGGGGGTGAGATAGTTAAGTATCCTGTTTGACAGTCTTGACAGTCGAGTAAACAATCCCCTTTCAACCCCCTCTCTTCTATTGCGAACGCTGATGAAGAGGTACAGTCGGCTGCAAAAAAATCGAAACAGAGACTATTGTGAGCGATTGGTTGGGGTTAGAAGGATACTGTAAACGCCCATTTCCATGATTTAATGTCCTCATTAAAACAATCTATAATTTCAGTCCTTAAGGGGCCGTATACACATTAAAAGAAGCACCAACTTTTGTTTTTCTTATGGGTGACACCAAATATTATTCCTGTTTTTGAAAGAGCACCCCCTAAAACCCCCAAAAACCAAGTTTTGTGGTGTTTGATCCACAAACAAATCCAGGAGTGGGGGCCGAAGTTCGTCGAATTTACGTTGAAATATCGTTCTTTACGTTGATTTCTCGTTTTTGATCCTTACAACCATCAATCCCGAGTGATCAAAATCGAGATTTCAACGTAAAAAACGAGATTTCAACGTAAATTCGACGAACTTCAACCCCCACTCCTGGCTTTGTTTGTGGGTCAAACACCACAAAACTTGGTTTTGGGGGGTTTTAGGGGGTGCTCTTTCAGAAACAGGAATAATATTTGGTGTCACCCATAGGAAAAACAAAAGTTGGTGCTTCTTTTAATGTGTAGACGGCCCCTTAAGGACTTAAATTATAGCTTGTTTTAAAGAGGACATTAAATCATGAAAATTGGCGTTTACAGTATCCTTCTAACCCCAACCAATCGCTCACAATAGTATCTGTTTCGATTATTTTGCAGCCGACTGTACGCGTGTCCTGCAGGTGTTGGGTTCTCAGTGATTTATAGTTTCCCAGATTCATCTCAAAATCAGATTGACTATGAAGGAGCCCTTAGGATCTAAAAAATGGTTCGATTCGATTCCGGAATCGATTCCAGAAGTTCCATTATTTCGATTCTTGTATTCGATTCCAACCTGGAATCGATTCCTTATGACCAGTATAGAAAAAATAGAATCGAACTTAGCTATTTTAATCACAAATCAAAACGATAATTAGTGATTATTTTTAATTTAATTAATAATCAGCAAAATTTTAATTAATTATCAAAATACCAATTACTAATTAGTGAACAAAATTGTCAATGATTTTCTTTATTAGAAAACTAAGTACGATTTCTAAGATTCGATTCCTTCTGCAAATTACTAATTAATTATCAAAATACTAATTAATTTGTGAACAAAATTGTTAATAATTATCAGTACTAATAGTTATCATTATTCCTCTGAGTGTAGGTGAGAGGTCCCTCCAATTCTAGGGTGGAGGACCTCCCTCCGAGTCCAGATGGGAGGTCCCTCCGTATCGTGGTGTAACATCTCTCAATCATAGGTGGCAATTGAATCGTCAGTTTGAAAAAAGGAATAAGTCCAAAAACCAAGTGATGAGAAAATTTAAGAAAAACTGTATAAATTGTGGAATTTTGTTTGTATAACCACCAAATCTTCACTATGAATTTAGAACTCTGTTCAGAAAACAGAGCAATCCCCAAAAAATATAAGTATACAAAACTGGGAAAAAAATCGACTCAGACCCTATATCTCCGGAACAGCTTATGATATAAAGACAAATAAGGTATCATTTTTCTTGATTTGAAGTATTCTATATACAGAAAATTTTTCAAGTTCTTAGGGGGGTCGTCTTCATATTAAACGAAGCACCAACTTTCGTTTTTCCTATGGAAACCATCAAAGATTATTCCAGATTCTGAAAGAGCACCCTCTAAAACCCCCCAAAACCAGTTTTCATGCCATTTGGTCCCCAAATGAGGGGTTGAAATTCGTCGAATTTACGTTGAAATCTCGTTTTTTACGTTGAATTCTTGATTTCGATCCTGCGGGGTTGATGGTTGAAAGGATCAAAATCGAGAATTTAACGCAAAAAACGAGGTTTCAACGTAAATTCGACGAACTTCAACCCCCACTCCTGGCTTTATTTGGGGACCAAATGACATGAAAATTGGTTTTGGGGGTTTTAGGGGGTGCTCTTTCAGAATCGGGAATAATCGTATATGCCGGCCATAGAAAAAACGAAAGTTGGTGCTTCGTTTAATATGAAGACGACCCCCTAAGAACTTGAAACTTTTTCTGTATATAGAATACTCCAAATCAAGAAAAATGATACCTTATTTATCTTTATATCACAAGCCGTTCCGGAGATATAGGGTCTTAGTCGATATTTTTCCAGTATTGTACAGTAGAGCCCCGATTATCCGCGGAATTGGGTGGCAAGGGTACCGCGGATAGCGAAAATCGCGGATAACCCGAAAAAAGACTAAAAATGAGGTAAAAACACGAAAAAAATATTTCAGCATAAAAACTACGTTTTATGGTACAAAAAACATGATATCGCCTCTTCCGTGCAATACTCACACAATTGCAAAAGTTGAAATATCTACTTTACAGGATTTTGGCGTGGAAGGACTTCTTTATTGGTCGCCAAGTCGAAAAAGTAGAGTCAAAAGTGTGATCTTTGGGGATTATTTCTATTGGCACTAAAAAAAATCGCCAAAAACGGCTTTATGTGCTTGAATCTAAAATCGTGGTTTAGCTGCCATATCGAACATCGAAATTTCTTCACGGAATTTAAGCATCTTCGGGTGCAGTCAGTATTTGGGTGGGTGACCACTGACCAAATCAAGCATAGCTGCGTTTTTTCTCTTTCCTTGCGCACATTTGCTTTTATTTTTCAGGAAAGGATCTACCTGTTATCAGAATATTCTCCCCTAAATAATAAATGATCATAGAAATATATTTACATTTTTAATTAAATTACGTTTCTTTTATAGCCGATTTCATAGGTAGACTTTATTTCCTGAGCAAATTATCATGAAAAACCTTTTTTTAATCGACTATCTGTGTATTCCTCGTGAGAATTATGCTTCATGATCATGAAATACCTTTTGGTTGCACTGAAACAATAACCAGTCTTTGAAATTAAACTCTGACGATCAGAGAAAAATTTTAATTCATTAAAAAAGGTGATTACAAAATTACGTGCATTTTACTTTACACGGGGCATATAATAGGTATCGATACTCTCCTGAAAAGTAGGCAAACGTTAGGTATGAGCAGAGGAAGAAAGAACAAACCGATGGTGAATGTTAGGAGGCATGGGTCACACAATCCATCAAAATAAGATTATAAAATACAGAAAGTCAACCAACTTTTTTAAATTTAAAGATTATTTTTAAGTTGGAAATAGTTTTAGCTTTAAATGAGGTTTAATAATTGAAAAAAAAAAGAAATATAACACTGACCCTTGAAGATCTCACCTGTCGGGTTGTCCATTTAATTAAATTAAAAAAAAAGGCTTCATACTTTTCCTATTTTGCTTAAGAATCTCAAGAAAAATTAAATATTTCTGATAAAATCCAAGTATCTAAAAAAGTAAATTGTGCATTTTATTATACACATTCATTATTACGGGCAGAATAATTTCAATGTCAAGTATAGGTCCTTTCCAGAAACGTAGGCAAATATGAGATCGAGAAAGGGGAAAAGAACGTGCCAATACTTGGTGGTCAACTGGTCACCCTCCAAAGTACTGACTGTGGCTGAAGGTGCTTAACTTGAGTCAAGAATGAGCCATGATTCATTAAAACATAAAAAGCCTTGTTTGGCGATTTATCTTAGCGCCAATTGAAATAATCACCAAAGATTAAACTCTAGCTTCGACTATCAACTTGGCAACCTATTTAGAAGTCCTTCCGCGCCAAGCTCCCGTAGAGTAAAACTTTCAACTTTTGCAATTGTGTGAGTCTTGCACGGGAGAGGCGATATGTAAAACTAAAAATATGTACAATACTGGCAAAAAAAATCGACTCAGACCCTATATCTCCGGAACGGCTTGTGATATAAAGACAAATAAGGTATAATTTTTCATGATTTGAAGTATTCTATATACAGAAAATTTTTCAAGTTCTTAGGGGATCGTCTTCATATTAAACGAAGCACCAACTTTCGTTTTTCCTATGGAAACCATCAAAGATTGTTCCAGATTCTGAAAGAGCACCCTCTAAAACCCCCCAAAACCAGTTTTCATGCCATTTGGTCCCCAAATGAAGCCAGGAGTGGGGGTTGAAGTTCGTCGAATTTACGTTGAAATCTCGTTTTTTACGTTAAATTCTCGATTTTGATCCAGCGGGGTTGATGGTTGAAAGGATCAAAATCGAGAATTCAACGTAAAAACGAGATTTCAACGTAAATTCGACGAACTTCAACCCCCACTCCTGGCTTCATTTGGGGACCAAATGGCATGAAAACTGGTTTTGGGGGGTTTTAGAGGGTGCTCTTTCAGAATCTGGAATAATCTTTGATGGTTTCCATAGGAAAAACGAAAGTTGGTGCTTCGTTTAATATGAAGACGACCCCCTAAGAACTTGAAAAATTTTCTGTATATAGAATACTTTAAATCATGAAAAATGATACCTTATTTGTCTTTATATCACAAGCCGTTCCGGAGATATAGGGTCTGAGTCGATTTTTTTTGCCAGTATTGTACAGTACAGCGGATACCTTTGCTCTACATTTAAAATGTCTCGAATCTCATCTAAAATTTGCTCTCATGGTTAAAAAAATTTTTTCTTGGCACTCACGAATAATCCGCATCGCGTATCATCCGCTCGCGGATAATCGAGGTTCTTCTGTACACATTCAAAAATATTTTACAGCTGAAAAAAGTTAATGGACTTACTTCCTTTTTCAACCTTATAAAATTTCTACGGAAGAAAAATCTTAAAACACTTAAATTGAGATTTAAATTACATTTCCTCTTAGTTAACAGCATAAAAGTGAAAAATAGAGAAACAGACAAATAAAATTCAAAATTATTATGAAACTGAGTCATTAAGGCAGTATCAATGGAGTCAGTGAATATGAATGGAGGCAAACGTTCCATGGATAAAAAAAGTTTAAAAAAAAGTTTTATAAAAGAAGCAAATTTAATTTTGGCTTACTTTATAGCACAAAGAATAAGAAAAGGAAGACAAATTAACTTTAATTCTAAATTAAATTAAAAAAATACAATGAATGGACAACGATTTCAACGCAAATTCAAGGGGCTATTACTCCCCTACTTATATTTCCCCACTTTCCACACACGTGTAGAGCACAGCTTGGAGATATTTTTTAGCACATAAAGTCAATTTGCCATTTTTAAGACTTATTTATTCCCCTTTTTCAACTGGTGGTTCAATTTCTTTCCACCTCTTTTTTTGTAACGTGCCGTATTTTTTTCAGTGTGTCTAATGGCCGTATTCACCTCTACAATCCAAGTGCGCGAAACACTTTTGAAACACAATGTAAAATAAATAGTAAACACTTCTAACAACCTAAATGGTCACCAATGTCTAAAAAGGAGTCACAAAACTACTTTTTAGGGTCAAATTACAAAAACTTTTACATAAAAACATAACCCACAAAACTTTTTCGTTAATTTCATTAATGGTAAAAACCCCTCTCTAAACAATTCTGTGGCTTACATCCCTATCTCACGGAGCTTTAAAATTGGTCTCCACAAACAAAAAAAAGTCGAACCTGCTCGCCCCCCCTAAGTGCAACCCTGGCTATGCTCAAGCTTGGCAGATTTGCAAACAATCTCTTGACAATATTACCCAAAGCAAGGAAACTTCCCCCAAAGTTGTTAGTCAAATTATTTTGTTCTCGTGTTTCTCTCTTTGGCCTTTCAATATCCCTGCATCTTTGCAATTGAAAACAAAATTTATTCCCCGCCATTTTTTATGCAAGTCAAAAAGTATGGAAAAACAGCATGGATGAAATTTTGAAGGAATCTTGTTTGGAAATATATTACCTCAATAAGATTTTTATGATGGTGCTCTCTGGTTCGGTACGAACAGTAGTACATACTGATGGAACTTAAATCTGGCATTGGATTTAGGTACTATTCTCTTGAGGGATTACAACCCTAGCGGATAAGAAATACCTTTTCAAAAGATTTCTTTGCTTCTTTTATTTTCAATTTCACTGGGCTATATGTTACCAAGCATGAAAGAAAAGTATGAGATGAGATCCGTTTCTGATACTGAATCAGATCCAATTATTGCCTATAAAGATTTCCACTACAATTCTAAGACAATATGTATGGAGGCCTAAAGATATGCGTAGTACCTTTACTTAACTTTAACGCATTTTTTTGAAATTAGAATAACTTTTTAAATTTCAAATACATCTTTTGCTACCGTAGTAAAGAAAATAAACTATAGTATATAAAAAGAATAAAATAAAAATAAATATTATTTATTTATTTATTTACATATATATATATATATATTGACGAAAAAATAAAGAAGATATTATTTTATATAATCTGGGATCATACAACTATCCACGTACAGGTGAACGAATATGCATTTTAAAGTATATTACCATTAGTCCAGTCAAATAGTATTTATTTTTGGAAAATTTTGGGGTAGAAGATATTTTTCGCTATCTGTATGTTTTTTGGAACAGGATACTATAAAAACTGCCTAAATAATATTTCACATGAAATAAGCCATCTAAAAACTCCAATAATGCTAACTAATTGCATTTTTGTTTGGTGATTTCTCTGAACGAAAGTTCAACAGGAGATAATAGTATTTCTATAACTAAGTTGCTTCTTCGAAATTACATGCAAAATTTTTCTATTGACTGATCTATATGTTTTTGAGGGTGCTGAATCCGAATTTGAGGTTTGACAACAGAATTTCATGACGGAACATTCAGAAAATTCGAAAAAATGCCAAAAATTCACCACTTTTGTTCGTTTTCTACCCTTAGAACATAGACTTTTCATAACATAAACAAAACAGTCAACACCAAAATAAAGAAGAAAAAACAAGCTACAAAAAAGTCAATTACAACTATTCTCTCAGATGAAGGGTTTGGACGCCAGAGAACGTTGAATATTGGGGAGTTTTTGTTCCATTGGTGGAAAATTCATAAAATGTCACTCGTATCACTGAAAAGCGGCATGTTTTGGAATAGAATACTATAAGAACGGCTTCAATTATGTGTTACGCCCATGAAATCAATGTTCTGCATACTCAAATGTTAATTGATAAATAATTAAACATAACAATAAAATACGACCATTAGCAACATTTTGGAATTACTGTAATATTGCTCATTGTTAAAGGCTTTAATTGTGCATTAATTAATTAAAGGCACGATTTATTTCATGTAGTACCTATTTTTCTATATATTACTTTGATTAAAGCCTTTAACAATGTTTAACAATTTACTCTTTACTTTATAAATTATAGCCTATGTCTTATTCTGATGTATAAGCTACATTATTGTAAAATTTCATTAAAATCCATTCAGTAGTTTTTGCGTGAAAGAGTAACAAACATACTAACAAACTTTCAAATTATAATAGTAGTAGGATATAAGTGTTATAAATGTATTTATTTTGTGTGGAGCGTCTGCAGTGTATAATGCAGAATATTAAAATAGTTCTAAAAATCATTATTGATTCATTCAAATCGCAAACTTGTCGAATAATCAGAATAAAACGATCTGTCTAAGCCCAACAGTTTTCGCGAGGAAGTTTTTCTATTGATATCTTTTTGCTTCGTTCCCTAAGAAAAGCTATTAGACTGATGGTGTTTGGTCACGACAAGAAGTAACAAACTGTCTTTGGAGGGTTGGTCTTACAAACTCAAAACCACAATTACCCAGGTAATCAGATGGGCTAAATATAGTAGAAGATAATTTATTAAGGGACATAGCAGCTAATCACAGTTTTTGGAGGGTATAATCTCATATTTTTGTTTCATATGATCTTGCCAGATTATTTTTGTTAAATAACTATTTCAAATTTTTTCTTGGATAAGGGGTAAATAATTAGTATGAAGCTAATAAAAGATTGATGATGTCTCAAAGTTGCAGTTTTGGAGGTTCTGTAGCTCCATAACATAGAACACAACTAAGCTAGACAGATTCCTTAAAAAATACTTTCAGACGTTAGTGCGTTCTTTGTTCCCTGGAATCTTGCTAATATATAATCATTAAGATGTTTAGCTTACAAAAGGCATTTTGGAAAGTTTTTAAACTATTAAATAAATTAAGAAATTAAATGTGATATTTTATGTGTATTGTATTTATAAAATATTTGATAAGTTTTTAATAAAATAAACCTGAAAAGTTTATAATACCGTGCTTTCACATTTTTAAAATCCACATTTTAATGCTTTCACATTTTTTAGTACTGAAATTGATATACTCCTGTTCATAAAAAATGCAACACCAAGAAGGAATTGTCCGATCAACTTGAAATTTTCAGGGTATGTTCATTATGTTTTGATTATCAAATGATACCAAATTCAGAGCTATAGCGCATGCGCGAGCTGAGCAGTGTCTTCTCAACCACTGATTTATTCGTATATTTGGGGGGCTGTAATGGGACGTTAAGGACTTGTAAGAATGTTGTTTACCGTTGATTATCTTGTCATTAGATGTTATTATACCCCTTAGACCTTAACGGATGTCATATGAAAATTTAACAGAGTTTTAAAGCGGATTAATGTTATGCCTCCCGAAGGGGTGTTTTTCACACTGTTTTACCGCTGGTCAGATGAAGTGAAACCGGACAATATTGATATGGGTTTGTAAGCAGAGGTCCAAAAAGGGTGAGGCGAGTTGAAAATTGGGGTCTGAACCCCTTATAGTCACGTCAGCACGGGATGAAAGAGGCTTCATTCGCATGGCAGTGCCGGATCATCGAGTGACTTTTCGACATGTTTCAAATTGCTAGAATACTGTTCCAGGTCTATCATTGTCTGCTCCACCAGTTAATCGGTCGCCATTGCACCAAAATTCACCAAGTATCGGTTTTTTACAGCACTCCATCGATGGAATTCCATCGGTGCATAAAGCTACGATGGGATCCACAAAAAAATATTTTCGTAACTTAACTGATAACAAATTGTCCTTTTAAAAAAATCCCCCATCAATTTTGGTTAACATGACACCTAAATTGGGTTTTGACGCTATGCCGAAAATCGCAATTTTTGGAGTGTTTTATCTTGAGTCTGTGGTGAAGAGGAGAAGTTTTTTGACCTGGAGCACTATTGAGTACCATGGCCAACCTCATTAGATAAAAAATGAAGGCAATCTCATTTCTTAAAAAAATTTCTAAAATTTTTGGAGTCAAAAGTTATACCCTACATTTGAAGCGATCCTGAAGCTGTAATTCATCAGAACAAATCCCATACACATGTTTTTTGGAATGTTCCAAACTTACTTTACATTCAATAAAGACAGTTTCTTTCTCGACAAATTTCTTCATCCAAAATTTCACCTATGGAGCTCCACTAAAATTTTGTTGGTTTGTCCTCATGCTTAAAATGCTTGTTATGTTGCCAATATTGGCAAAATTTGGGTTTGGGATGAATCTTAGATGAAACCCACCTCCTCAGTTAAAATTTCAATCTGTTTGATTCGATGACCTGTCGTATAGAGGCTCTCATTGCAACGCATATAGAAGACATTAAACACCTATTTTCTATAGTAAATTTTATTCCTTTGTTCTGAAAATTATATCATTTATTTGTATCCACAAAGATCACTTGCTGTGTAAATTTCATCAAAATCTAACAAGTCCTTCATGGTGTTGCATTTTTTATAACAGATGTATACATTTAATTGTACTATACCAATTCCTACGGACGAAGTGTATAAGGTAGAACTCTTATTGAATTATGTCCAATACACTTATAATACAATATAACTGTGATAGGTTTATTAGTACTATTACTTATCAGTGTAATACCTATGTAATATATAGTGTCGTCCTTTAAAAAAACACTTTTTCATTTTTTCTTCATTAAAAGCTTAAAAATTATGATAATTAAATCGAACAAATTAGTGTTGTAACGGCTCATCCTCCTCTACATTTTAGTGCTCAGTATTTTTAATTCCGACTCTCCGTTACAAATTGGCAAACAATTAAGTAAGAATAAAAAAAAACCGATTTTCCTAAAAAAAAACCACGCTTGGAAATACTCAAAAAATTAAGAAAAATATGATTGAAAATTTTATTTTGATAGAAAAGAGAATAGTTAAGATAATTAAAACCAATTTTATTTCAAATTATTTCAAAAATTAAAACTGTGATAAGTTTTTCTACTCAAGAATTTTGCCTTCAAAACACAACGACAATAGCGTTTTTATTGTTGTATTTTGATGAAAGCGACCTATTAAATACAAATACGTAATACAATTTTTATAAAAAAAGCTTAAAAACGGTAATTTGCACTGATATTATATTTTAAACCCCTAACTATTAACTTCCAAAACGCATTTTTGAGTAAAACTCGGTAAAATGCTATATTTTCATGGAAAATGGCTGTTTTGGTGTCATTGAGTTGTTATCGAAAATACTGAAAAAAATTCCAGAATTACTGAAACAACTATTTTATTTGCATAATTAGTTGTATATTATAAATAATATTAAATATTTTGCAAAAATTTTTATTTATTTTGTCATTTATTACAAAAGGAAAAATGGTTTTTTATGGGTTTTTTTCACCCCATACTACCGTAAGGTCCCTAATTGGCGGACTGATCTGAAGATTGGATTTTTTATTCTAATAATAACGGGATAACACATAAACACGTGAAAAATGCTTTAAAGTCTTTATAACATATATTTTTACAGCATCAAAATCTGCATAACTGAATCATATTTTTAGCCAAAAATCGACCTTTTCTATTTATTCAAAAAAACTAAGTAAATAAACGGTTCTTTGACTTGATTTTTCGTTCCCTGTCACTCTAAATGGTATAGAAAGACAGGGCACATGATAATTTAGAATAATTTAAATTATTTTTTTTATATATCTCGGTGGATTTTTTGGGGTACATTTTGGAGTGGTTTTTTTAAAAGACAGCACTATACTAGTTTACGTGACATTCTATAAAATATTTAGAAAATATACGAAGATTTAATGGTGAGAAAATTATCTAAAAAGTAGAATGGTATAAAAAATAAAGACTAAAAGAAATGAACTATATGAACTAAATGTGCAGTGTAAAAGGACTTAAAAAACTTATTGCCCTAAAAAAATAACATAATTTTAAGAGAATAAAACAATACATATATAAGAGGGGGTACGCCTGTGATTTAAATGGGAATGAATCGAATGTAACTTAATATCCCTAAAACCAATGTTATTTATTCAGACAGAATAACATCCTATCTTTTGAACATTCCTCTGAGTCAATATATTCCGAAAGCAATTTTAATGGTTGAGCTGGCAATTCTTTGCAATTAACGTATCTGTAAGAAGTAAAAATATTTTAATAAAATAAACTCAATTTATTGAATTTATCTTGTTAAAACCCATAATAAAAGGGTACGATAACCCAAAGGGATTAATAAAAAACCTTTTTAAGAATCTAAAAATTATTTTTAAAAAAGTTGAAAAACCCTTAGAAAAAATATAATAATAATAAATGCAGCAAGATTCCCTTTTCACTTGGATAATAATAGTTTGTCGCCGATATTAGGTACGGGTGACTGCTTTGAAGGATATATTTATTAACTTTGTGTTTGAAACCATTCATGTGTAAAAAAACTAATGTTTTTGCATTCGATGTTATTGAATTTCTTCCCTAAATTACCGTGGATCACGAAAAAAAGATGCACAAAATGGATTCGTTATTTTTTCGGGAAAAATAATCGATGCATTGAAAAAAAATCTTCATGAAAAATCCATGATGATGTATTTTAGAAGAAGCTTGTTTTTATTCCTTTTAAAAAATTGCTACCAAAATAAACTGTGTATATCTTAATTTATACTGCGTATAGATGATATTTTCTTACGATAGTTTAATAAATTACTTAATTAGAAAATGATGTAGGGGAGGGTGGGGACGATTGTAACACGGGGCAATTGTAACACTTTGATTTCCTCAAAATGAGAGGCTGCCTGGGTGAAAAGGAGATGACAGTACGTAAAAGGAAGGTAAATGAAAGAATATCAGAGATTGCCAAGGCTGAAATTTGAGTTGTGGCTGTGTAATTAAGAAAAGAGTGTTTTTCGAGCATCGAAGTAAATTTCTACTTTTATGTAACTTTCCTTCTCCTGCGCTGCAGGTATGAAGCACAACAACACTGATTTTATGTATTGTATGTAGTACATGTATCCTAGTTTTATTCTGCTTAGTTTCAAGATGATACTGTTATTAGTTTCGCGGAAAACGAGGGTTGAACTAAAAATGGCAACGTGGGGTCGATTGTAACACTTCAGCCGGGGACGGTTGTAACATGTTACAACTGACCCCAATGTAGAAAATAACATGTTTCAAAAGTATTTTCGATATATTGATTTATAATTCATACTTACCCCTAATATTGGCACATAGTTATGAATTTTTACGGTTTTTGGATGCCGAGATCACGTAAAAGGAAAACTGAAAGGGGGCTGATTAGTCTAGAAAAAATGGAGGGAGAGGCTGTTGAGGTTCCTGTGTCTAAAAAGTCTATTAGAAGTGTTGCTCGTGAGCACGATATTTTTTATGTAACATTATACAGATTTTGTGAGAAGAAAATAAAAAATGAAAGTCCTAAAGTGGGTTATAATCAACACAATAAAGTTTTCGATCAAGGGAAGTAAGAGGAACCATTTTTCGTGCAAAAAATGGTCCCACTTTCGTTGTAATACAGGGGAATTAAGTTATGAATACCCTAATTGCCCTTGTGAATAATTATTTACTCATCAACATTCATTATTATTTAAAACTCATTATTTGAGTGAAAAGTTCATTACTTCCATTCTAGTCTATGTATTTAATTATTATTTAACAAGAAAATATAAATTGTTAATAAATTTGAATGATTTTCTATCTATTTTTATGAATTTGTGTTGTGTTACAATTGACCCTTATATGTGTTACAATTGACCCTTCAAGGGGGGACGATTGTAACGTTTTTCGATTTTCGATGTTTTATTTACTAAATTGCAATGCATGTCCACCGGACAGATTTCATAACAGAATTGTAATTGGGATATATCAACCTATTTTCATACCAATTTTCATAACTCTAACATAAAAAATTTTGTTACAATCTTCCCCACCCTCCCCTACCTTCACCATTTTCTATTGCAGGTTGCACTTTAATGTTTTCTTGAATTCGTTTGGATACATTCATGCATTTTATCAAGAGACAGAGAGAAGTAGATCGCGATTGTGCTTTATCAATGCTGAAAGTTTTTTAGCCACTCCTTTAACGCAAAAAACCAGCAATACAAGATTAATACTGCGACAAATATATGATTAAAATAACATTTAAGTTAGGCTTTAGAAAATGTATCACAAATTATCCTGTATTAAAAAACCTAAATTTGTTAGAAAATAAATTATTACTAAATTTATCCTCCTTATAAAACCTAAATTTATTTAACCCTCTACTTCCCGTGGTAGCAAATACATTTCTTCATCAATCAATCAAACAATAAAATCAATAAAAAACAACAAAATAAATATAGTGCTGTCCTTTTAAAAAAAACCACTTTTTCATTTTTCCTTCATTAAAAGCTTAAAAAATGTGAGAATTAAATCGAACAAAATACTGTTGTAACGGCTCACCCTCCACTACATTTTAGTGCTTAGTATTTTTAATTCCAACTCTCCGTTACAAATTGGCAAACAATTAAGTAAGAATCGAAAAAAAAACCCGATTTTCCTAAAAAAACCCACGCTTGAAAATACTCAAAAAATTAAGAAAAAATATGATTGAAAGGTTTATTTTGAAAGAAAATATAATAATTAAGATAATTAAAACCAAATTTATTACAAATTATTTCTAAAATTAAAATTGTGATAAGTTTTTCTACTCAAGAATTTTGCCTTCAAAATACAACGACAATAGCGTTTTTATTGTGGTATTTTGATGAAAACGACCTATTAAATACAAATACTTAATACAATTTTTATAAAAAAGCTTAAAAAACAGTAATTGGAACTGACATTTTATTTTAAACCTCCAAATATTGACTCTGTAAACCCGTTTTCGAGTAAAACTCGGTAAAATGCTATATTTTCGTGGAAAATGGCTGTTTTTGGTATCATTGAATTTTTATCAAAAATACAAAAAACATAGAGGATTACTGAAACAACTATTCTATTTGAGTAATTAGTTGTATATCATGAATAATATTAAATATTTTGCATAATTTTTTATTTATTTTTTCATTTATTACAAAAGGAAAAGTTGGTTTTTTAGGCACCCAAAGGGTTTTTTTCACCCCTCATTTCAAAGACTATCATAAGATCCCTAATTGGCGGATTGAGCTGAAATTTTAGTATTTTATTCTCATAATAACGGGATAACATAAAAACACGTGAAAATGCTTTAAAGTCTTTATAACATGTATTTTTACAGCATCAAAATCTGCATATCTAAATCATATTTTTAGCCCAAAATCGACATTTTCTATTTATTCAAAAAACTAAGTAAATAAACGGTTCTTTGATTTGTTTTTACTTTCCCTTCCACTCTTAAGGCATAGAAAGACAGGACATATGAGAATTTAAAATTATTTCAATTATTTATTTAAAATATCTCGATGGGTTTTTTAGGGTACATTTTGAAGTGGGGTTTTTTAAAGGACAGCACTATACAAATACATGCTACCATAAGTGTAGCTTCAATATTCAGTATGTTTCAAAAATAATTAGCTACTTCACTAATTGATCTTCAGGTGCTTATTATGTATAAAATTCGGTTCAGTTTCAATATTTTTAAAAATAAAAAAGCGAAATTTTTGGGGACATTTTTACTTTATTTTGCCCCAAACTACACGAATATAACAAAAATAATAATTTTTTGATTGCTATTTCTTGTATAGGACATTCGGGGTTAAAGAAATATAGTTATGAGCCATTTCTAGTTGCATGATAGTGTATTCAGTATTATTATTGGGCACACACAACCCCCAATGAAAGTCCTATCTATAGATGGTTGTCATCTGATCGGAGAGAGGAGTTAAGTTTTTAATTATTAAGAGAAAAATATAATAAGTTAACCACCCCCGACCGAAGTTATAAAAGCTTGCCGACACAGAAACGGGGGAATTCACTGTCTTGCCTTTCTCTTAAAAACACTTATCTTTTTTTCTTTTGATTGCAAGAGTATTTATTTTTTCTACTATGTATTTATTCTCTGGGTACTTTTGGGAAAATGGCCGAGGTGTTCATCAAAATGTAAGTTTAACAATTAATCATGGTGCTTTTGTTTTATTATTTAATTCGGTTCAGGGGGTGGTACTTTTTTATATGTGTATAATGTTTACCACATTTTGACTGTCTCAAAGCGCTAATCTCACGTCTTTAGGTAACTCATCAACTTCCCGGGTCTCCTTTTACTTAACTTTGTTCCAACAACGCAATGTACCTGATTCAATTTAAGTTTAAATTTAACTCAATGTGCCTCTTCAAAACTAGTATCGGCATAACAAATGTTCATATAACTAAGTACGTATCAATATCAATAACCTAAAGAATGTGGAAAACCAAATTTCACTTAGTTCGAAATATTATGAAGCCATTTATTAAATTTAATTCAAGTGGTAGTTTAAATATTCAATCCAATGGTTCCCCATTGATAGATAATCACACAGAGTATAGAGCTTACAGAGATTCCAAATGGCAGTTTTCCTCTTTAGGTACTTAATTTAATTCCTGCTCCCAGATTATAATTAATTTCACTAGCAGCCAATCAGAGAAGGCGAAAGTGATTCCTGATTGGATATGGAACTTCTATCAAGCGGCATTCAAATTTCATCGGTGTTGTTTTTTCCCTCCAGTTCCGATTTGGATTTGAGTGACAGCTCCAGTGGGCGAATACTGACAGAATTAACAGGAATGACGTGGTATTAAAGGAGGCGGGTCCGTTTGGCCTGAAGTTTGTCTATGGGAAAAACCCTGTTAAAAAAGTTGCCATTAGCGTCTATGGAGATGAATCCTCTGTTAAGCTCTATACTCTGTGGATAATCATATCCAGCAAATTTTTTATAAAAAGTTTTTAAAATGGAATCTAGAACGACATATATAAAAAGAAGAGCTTGAGCATCGTAGTATCATCAATAATATCCGTGAAAAGGAAACTCAAGGCAGGAAGATGATAAAGATCACCCCTGAGCAGTGCTTTAAAACCATAAAGCAACTCTCCCCTAGTAGCTGCTACTATACCTTCTATTATCTCGGGCAAACAGGGTACTTTTCGTCGCTATAGGTAAGAGTGGGTTGAAAGATACTTTCCTCCCTTTGGCAGGTAACCAAAAATTTTCACATGGAAGCCATTAACCATCTCCCTACGTTGTTTTTCACAAACTTCAAGCATAAAAAAGGGGAGCTTCTTTTTTTATTTACCATGCCTGTGGCGAGGTAAAATCATGTTGATAGAGTAGAAAACAATTCGCATTTTTCATACAACGAAAAGAGCCCCCCCCCCTTCTCCAAAACTCCCGTATCAGTCTTCGAAACTGTCTGCGATATACCACTGAAATTAATGGAGCGCATAAGACAACTCTTGGACAGCTTTCGACCGACTGAAAAATATATGTACCCATCGAAACATTTCAATTTTGGCTCAGCATTAATTCAAAAGCTGTCAATTTTTATGCCTAGGCGACAATTGCTCGTTGAGAAGTTCCTCATTTTTTATATATTTCCTCCCAAATGGCGGGAGACAAGGTATGGTGAGGTACGAAACGTTCCATTCAAAAAAGATCGCGACACCTAACGGTGGGGATGAATTTATGGAATGTTTCCATCCGATGAAAAATTATCCACCTCCCCAAGAATTCGATGCTTTGGAACGTTGACAAAGTTATGTCGAAGACCTAAGTGTTTAGTTGAGAGAGAGTCGGATGACTATTCTTGTTTGAAGAGTGGTTCTGAAAAAGTCCATAAACAAGGAAGTTGGATGATTGATTTTAGAGAAGACGAGAAAGCAGTGGAAGAGAAGATGAGTTTCCAAAGATAGTTTTAAGAGAGGAGAGTAACTTTGTGAAAATTCGGAACAATAATAAATGAACTATGGTTACAGCATTAAAATTAGTATCCCTAAATACCAATTTGAAGACTAGTTCTGATCATTGAAGAACCTATAGAATAGTTTTACAGGATGCAGGGGGTAGAATTAAAATAATTGTTTATCCTTTATGCAAAAATCAGAAGTGCAATCATACCATTTCCTTTATTATTTGCTTCTTACAAAACACTGAACATTTATGCATGAATTTGGAATGCAAATCAAATGCTATATTTTAGAAGTGACAATTTTTACGATTAAATAAAGATGTAAAATAAATAAAAAAATTTACCACTGTTTAAAAAATTAAATGAGGCATTAATGCTGATTTAAATATGTAATGAATATTTATAAATACTATTTCAAAGAGAAGAAACTGACGTGTTTACGAGATTTTTTAAAAACTTAACATCTGTAAAATGCTTCTAAAAGAAACTATCATAAGGGGAATAGGAGTATTCATTTAATATTTTAACTGACTGTTATAAAAAATTATAATGAAGATGAACATAAATAGTACTTATTATGTAAAGGTATCAAACTTGAATGTATTGAACGAAAAATCAATAAAAACATCAAAACAAATAATAAATAAATACTATTAGTTAGTTTAAAAGTATGCAATGACTAACAGATACATTTGAAAAGTTTAAACTTTATAATTATTAGGGCTTATTAGGATTCAATTAAAATTAATACGCCAATTAAATTTTCTAGCCAGATAAATTGAATTCTATGCTTCAAAGGATTATTACTTTGTAGCCTCAGGAGACTATACTCAGTAATTCACCCAGAATTATATTGAACAGACTGAGCAAGCTTGAGATGTTTTCAATAGCTGAAGGAAGGTAGCCCATTCAGTAATAGATGCTGTTGAATTGATAAGATAATAGTAAAGGAAGTTATAGGAACGAGCTGTATGTCAATACATAACAATTAATATTGTAGGAGAACATGTCCTCTACAAATGGTATAGAAGACTCTTTGAAATTAATTTCATGATTTAGATACGAAGGAGAGAATACAAATGCGTAATAGTATATGCGGGCGTTATCATAAATATTTTAATATGAATTTAATATTATTATAGTTTATGTATCATGGATATGTTTTGAAAATGCATTTCAGTTAAGTTAAACGCAAGCTTGTTAACCTACCTGAGAGTCCCTCTGAGTTTTATAAGGGAATCAATCCATGCGATTCATATCTAAATTTTAAAGGGAAAAGTATTTTTAATTGCAGAGTATGTATGTTTAAGCTATGTATTTTTGTAGTTAGTATAATTTTATATTTTGAGCTTCTTTTTTTAAATATCCTTTTACGCATCAGGAAATCCTTAATCATAAATGTTTAAAAACAGTTAAAATGAGTTTGATTCGACTTCATTATGCTAATATTTAGATAGTTTAAGTTTTTAGTTGAAGCTCGCAGTTTCTGCCTAGGCGTTCGAAGAATTTTACTATCCTTAGATTTCAATCTTTTTTTTTTCACATGTCATATCTAAACAAAATCAAGAAAAAAGGATATGAAAACTAATTTCATCCGGAAAGTTAAAAAAGTTCCATTTATATAATTTAAATTAACACTAGCAAGGGGATTTTGAAGCATAAAAGTAGAAGTAAAAGGTTACAAGATAAAATCGGAGGTTTTTTTGTTTATGACAAGTTGAAACAAAGTCAACACTTTAATCGAATGAAGCTAATTATCTCCCTCTCTTCTTAAAATAACATCTCACTCTAAAAACACGATGCATTACAACATTAATTTCCCAAATAATTACTCCAACCGCGCACATTTTTACAGCCAAACTGTCGATGGCCATCCGTTAATCCATACCGACGCAAAACGTGTTGCCAAAAGCGAAACTCAAATAACAAAAAGAACGATGACAAACAAAACGGTCAAACACAAAGGAGAGCAAGAGGAGGAGCCAAGCGAGCGGAAAAACTCAATAATAAATATCTGGAGATAAACCCAGCCTCTCCAATTCCTGTGTCTTCTTGAAAGCAATTAAGGTATTCCATCCTTTCTTTTTTGAGATGGATGTTGACATAGTTTTATTAATGTAGCAGCTTCTTTTATTTAAGAAAGGGATAAAGTTACAAATGTTTTCTGACCTCGGACTTTCTTGTGATGGTTTTAAATTTTAGGGGAATTCAAAAATAAGAATCGAGAAATAGTTCTTGAAATTTTCTCACGAGTAGTTAAAGTGGGTATTTAGTTCAATGTTATTAGCTTGTTGTAAGGGACTTTCCCCGAATATTTAAAATAAAACTAATGAAATTTAAAAGAAGGATTTCCGAAATATTTTTTTAATGAGAGTTTCCATTTGTTTGAAACATACTTCTAATAAATTTATAGTTTTATTTTTGAATTCCAGAATCTACTTCAAACTGTAGGGGAGAGTGTTGTACCTACGGACGGTTGTACCTTCAGCTACCTCATTTTAAAATTCGGGAAAATATGTAAATTTGAATTTGGGGTCGATTTTGAATGTAAACAGATACTATCTAGTTGCTAACTGAAATCAGCTCTTTAAAATATTATTTAAATTTTATATAATGAATTTACTGTTTTTAGATGCTCAAATTTTTTTAGTGCATCACTACATTAATTCTTTTCTTCCCCTATAATTACGATATGATAAAATGGGATACATGTGGTGAATCCCCGAGATGTTGACTTTTTAGTTTTGATATTAGAAATCGTCAGACCTCAATTCTTTTATGTTTTGTAGAATTTTGAATGCAAAGACACCTGATGCTGTACCTTTGGACACCGTAAGTGTTGCGGACACGTTTATGTGGGTTTATGGGGTTTATGTGGTTTTTTATGTGGTTTTTTTATGGGGTTTATGTGGACACGTTTATGTGGGACCTACGGACACGTTTATGTGGGTGTCTGTAGCTAATCGGCGTTTTAAAATCAGGTTTCATTTTAGTGAATACGTTGACCGACAGATTCACATAAAGGTTTTGCCGAAATTTAATTTATATAGTCTAATTCAATTTGTTCTTTTAAGACTTATGTACTTAATTTAGATTTATGAAAGTTTTTTTTTTGGAAATTTTCAGTTTTAAATTTGGAATTGTCCTTGAAATTTTCGGTTTAATTTCTATTTAATTAATTTTAATTACATTTTTCATTATTTTTGCATTGTTTTAAAAATGTAAAATTAATGAAACGCTCAATTTTGTGACATGTTTTCATCGTTTTTTCATTTATTATACAAATAAGTATTTTTAAAAAAGTAAGGTAAAAAATAGTATAGTTGATAAATTGCTTGCATAAAAGTTGAGGGAATAATTTTTAAACAAGAGTCAACTGGTAATACGTCAACAATTATTGTCAAAAAATCGAAGAAATATTAATTAAATAATTATAAAACAAATTTAATAATTAAATACCAAATTTTGAAAATACCCCATCGCGGAGTGAGCGTTTTTGAAAATACTACAACCCGAATTTCGGGTTGTGGTTATTTTCAAAAGCCGCAAAACGTGTTGCCAAAAGCGAAACTCAAATAACAAAAAGAACGATGACAAACAAAACGGTCAAACACAAAGGAGAGCAAGAGGAGGAGCCAAGCGAGCGGAAAAACTCAATAATAAATATCTGGAGATAAACCCAGCCTCTCCAATTCCTGTGTCTTCTTGAAAGCAATTAAGAAAAATATCCCTCTAATCACAAGGGTTTGGACTATAGGTTGAGCACTTTTAAATGGTCAAAATGTGAATTTACCTGTCTTGGAAAAATCCAAACGTGATTTTTGTCCAAAGGTTCAACACTCTCCCCTACACTGTAAAAAAATCCCGTAAAATTTACTGTTTTAAACGGTCAGCTGGGCTGGTTGGGCAAAACCGTAAAAATTACAAAGTAAACCCGTAACCATGACGGTTTTTTACCATTTTCATCCACATTTTTATACACAGTTTTACAGGATTTTTTTACAGTGTAAATCAAAGATCTAAACAAAGTATAAATTTTTGCTTGAAAAGTCATAATTATTAAGGTTTTAAAGTCATAATTATTAAGGAAAAGTCATAATTATTAAGGAAAGGCGTCTGAAAACCCAGAGTGGTTTTGTGCAGGGGGTTCTAGAACTAAAAGAATTGTTTGATATAGACTTCCTCCCTGAACCTCTGGTGTCATCTTTGGATCCAACTTTTGGTAGAGGTTTTCAAGTCCGCACTGAGCTTACCCAGCTGGTTTCCAAAAAAGAACAAAATACTTCAATCTTAAGGTCCCTTGCTTTGGAAACAATAGACACCATGTATCCCGAACCTGATTGGGTGCATATCTATACTGATGGAAGTCTTTTGAGAGACACTGACAAAGCGGGAGCAGGGGTGTATTGCCAACTTTTCTCATTTTATTTCACAATCGGCAAATTCACAACCGCTTTTGATGGTGAGGTTGCTGCTATTCAAGTAGCCCTTGCACAGTTGCATTGTCATCTAAATAGTTTTGCAAGGGCCGTTATCTTCTGTGATTCAAGGGCGGCGATCTTTGCTGTGAATTCACTTTCTGCTCCTGCCTCCTCTAACATCTCGGAGTGTCAAAAACTCCTGCAGAGCCTATCTGACTACTCTAAGGTAATCATCTTGCAGTGGATCCCTGGACACTGCGGTGTACCCGGTAATGAATTTGCGGACCACCTAGCAAAAAAGGGAGCTTCTATTCTACAGACACCAAGGAAACCTGTCCCTTTTACTAATGCAAAGCGCGTTATTAAGAAGAAGATGAATGATTTCATTTTACTTCAATACGCAGAGAAAAATTCACACAAGATCTGGTGGAATAAACTCAATTATCTTCCCATGTGGCCAAGACGTAAAGCAGTTGCTGAGTTTCGACTGGCCACAGGTCATGACTGCCTACTCAAACATCTTCACCGTATTAATATTGTACAGGCCCCTTTCTGCACGCTCTGTGATCTTCGGGAGGAGATGGATGCTGACCACATTCTCCGCTGCCCGGCACTAAAGGCTTCCTCTTTGAGCGACCGTTATTGGCAGGCTAGGGATTTTTTGGGTTCATAGACTTTTCTCGCCATATTTTATTTGTTTGTTTTGTTGTTTTTGTTTGTATCTCTTTGTGGCGTAGTGGTCTTTTTGTAACCTTGGCCATTGGAAATAAAAAAAAAAAATTAAGGTTTTAAAGGAGAAATAAGAAAAAAATATTATATTTTGTTGATCATTTCCTGTTTTTGTTTTCAAAATACCTATAACTTGTGCATGAGTAAAGTTAAAAAAATCACAAGATTAAAAAGGTGAATTTATGAAAATAAATCTTTAATTATAAAACAGTTTTCGAGGAACTTGTTCAATTTAAATGCAGTGTTAGGTTGAAATAATGTTCCGAGTATTAAAAAAGCCCTACTTGTAATTAAGTGGTTGTAGAAAACCCTTTTCATGTTATGCCGAAAATTTTTATAGTTTAAAACTTATAAATGATTTAAAAAGGCTAAAATATTGATAAGAAAAGCAACCCTTGTCATAATTAAGATGGATGATGGCTACGAAATTCAAATTCTTTAAATAAAATCTTAAAGTCAGTAATTTTATTGTTGAAATAAAACTTGCCAGGAAGAAAATTAAATTGTGTCAAGAACTCCAAAGCAAAGATAAATAGCTAAGCAATGAAATTAAACTACTTCTTTGGTTGATTACGAAGGACTACTCAGTCTGCATTTAAACCACAAAATCAATTTGCGAGGTATTGACAATAAACTCGAGAACGGCAATGAATTTCAAAACTTGAAATATAAGTTCGTAAAAGCAGCCTATTAAAACAGTTCGAAAGGAGCGATCAATATCCGATTATGCCGATCTGTTCTTGATAGGGAAAACGGATGTAAATAGAACAATGCACATCAATGCCAATTGGAGACCGCCCCTTCAGAATCCTCTAAAATGAATTCGTTCCATTACATTGCAATCCCCTTTAAAACAAAAGAATATCCAAACCATCCGCCATTATTGTCCATACGATCTTTGGAACAACAGATAGGTTTTGTGTTTTAAGCTTATGAGATCAAATTAGCTCTTTTTACTGGTCAATTACACTTGGAAAGTTTTCAGGAAACAAGGCAGTTATAATGTCGTTACTTGCCTAAATGCGTTTGGGGGTGCTAAAAAAGTGAAATCTGAAAGCTCGTTACTAACTCTTAACGTATTACTACTTATTGAGACTTTAGTTCCTTGATTCCTTCCAAATTGTGGCTAAATAAAAATTAAAGCTCTAACGTGATTTTTCAGTGTACCTCTGACACAAAAACAAATGAATTAAAATTTGCGAATGAATTTTTTCTTTTTGTGTTTGAAGAAACCTCATATTGTTTTTATTTTCAATACAAACTTATGTAGGAATTCAAAAGGGGACATCTATAAATTACGTGAGGTGTTTTTTTCCAAAATCTGGACCCCCCTCCCCCCTTGATGAGATTTAGTGAGATTTTGCTGGACCCCCCTCCCCCCACGTGAGATTTACCTACAACCTCTAAAAATAATTTTCTATCCTATTCGTTTGCATTTTGTGCTTCACAGCACCTAAAACTTTTCCATTATTAATGATGTGGGGGAAAGGACATTATTCCGCCTAAAAATCACCACAATATCTTATCTGTGGGTATTATTCCTTTCTCATTAAAAAAATCGTTTAAATTCTAACTTAAAAAGTTGACGTGAGATTTTTATCGACCCCCCTCCCCCCTTGGTGAGATTTTTGCAAACACCTCCCCCCCCGCCTTTTTGACCTCACGTAATTTATGGATGTCCCCAAAGCACATGGATACATAAAAACATTATTAACCAAGGAACACATCAAGGGAATCGAGAAGAACCCAAGAATCATGATTTAACCCGGGAATCATGAAAAAGTTCTTCAATGATTAAGCAAGATACTGCGCGATTCTATAATTTAACTTATATTTTGATTGCATGAATTTATCCCCTAAATTTACTAGGAACATTATTAAGGATATAGGAAAAAATACACTTTCCTCGTGACTTTTTACCTATCGTTTGGAACGTTTAAAGTTTCTTAACACATCCTAAAAACGCATTAATATTTTTTTTAAACTTCGATAATAAATCCAAGAAAAAGATGGATGATTGTTAACTAATATATAGTTAATACAATTGACATAATTTTACGACATAAAATTTACATCATCATTCAAATAGAATCGCATCATTTCACCGAGATTAACATGATTTTTACAAGTTATTCTTACTATCATTTTCATGATAACTTCCACAGTACATACTATAAAAGTTATTTTTCCATAAGACGTGCTTCCATTACTTTCGATGAACCTTCTTCACTCGTGCTTTGTTGTTCCATTTCTTGCTCCCCAAATGAAGAAAATGAAGACAGCAATGTCTTTTAACAAAGGACATATATTTTCTGTGCTCATTGTTAGGGCGTAATAGTTTCTAGACATAAACTAACACATAGTAGTTCTCGTGTGTAGTGCTTGTGCATTGACTCAAAAATGTTTCTGAATGCTTTATTTACTATTATCTTAACTATACTGCAAAATACTGAAAAAAAACTGATGTAGAATAATTGTTTCCAGATTTTACAATCTTATTCTTTTAAAATCCTAAATTTTTTGCGTTTACATTTTACTCGGTGCGGGGGCATTCAAATATTACGAAAGCACCTAAGGGGGGTGCTCTTTGCTTATTTTTCCTGACAAGGGGGTATGAATGAAGCTTACGTAATATGCTACAAACCTTGCATTTTGAAAAATCTTTTGCATAAATATCCATAAATAATTTTAAAATTCAACCAAAAAATGAATTTTATTTTTAAGTTTTTTGTTTTGATAAAAATGAACGAAGAGGTGATCGGGTAGTTTTCTTACTTAATTATGAGAGCGGTTTGTTTATCTTTGCTGATAAGTTGGGAGGAAGCCAAAAATGACGCCAAAAACATGATTACGTAATGCTTAAACGGCCCTTGTTTATTTATTTTTCATTTCAAATAAATTTAAATCTGAAACAGTTCTTCTATAAGGACTTAGGAGAGAAAAGGGTGAAAAAAGTGCATTTTTGTTCTCTTACTTTTAGCTTCCATGAAATTTTGGTAACCCTTTTAGGCAAATTTATTAAGAATTTCTAGCTTTTATTATCATTCTAAATAAAAAAAAGATTTTTTAAAAAACGCTTTTATTGAAGTGTTCTAAAAGGTCAAAAATAATTAATTCGGTTTGACAAATAATTTATTGGGAAGTAGAAAATAACTTTTTGGTAAGTAAATAATAACTGATTTTCTAATCACTAAAAATAAAAGCGTGGGCGCTAGTAATTTATATATTTTTTATAATTTAAATTTTTTTATTTTTTTAATTTGTACAAATTCACCTGAAGGTATGGACCCGTATATGTAATTCAAGTTTAGTAACACTAACATCTATGCCGAACGAGGGTTCGAACCCCAGACGTAGGCTTACCATATTTTCTCGGGTCCAACCCAGGACATAGTTTTGAAATTTCTTAATCTATATAAAACTACCAAAGATTAAAAACTAAGAAAAAACTATTCAAACTAATAACCCTTAAATAGAAATATCAGATTTAATATTTCCCTTTAACATTACTTTTTCAAAAATTGTTTGATTTACTTAATTTTTATCACAAAATTAACAGAAAGTAAGTTTTTTGAAGTAAAACAGACGTTAGAAAATGTAAAAAGCGCAATTTTAAACAGCTTAGTTGGGATTTTTACCTAAAAATGACTGGGAAATCCTAAATGTATGAAACCCCGGACATTTTTCGACCCAGGACATTTCCCCGGACAGCTCTAAAAACCCCGGACTGTCCGGGGTAAACCCGGACGTATGGTAAGCCTACCCAGACGTACGGCTTTGCAGTCAGATGCTCTAACCACTAGGCCATTACGTCGGTATTTATGTATAATTTTACGTAGAACATAGAATAAACAAGTTAGAATAAATAGTGAATAAAGAATTACTAGCGCCCACGCTTTTATTTTTAGTGATTAGAAAATCAGTTATTATTTACTTACCAAAAAGTTATTTTCTACTTCCCAATAAATTATTTGTCAAACCGAATTAATTATTTTTGACCTTTTAGAACACTTCAATAAAAGCGTTTTTTAAAAAATCTTTTTTTTTACTTTTTTTATTTTCTACTTTTTAGTCATGGTATTTTTTTTTAACAAAAACTCACAAGAAAAAATGTATTTATTTCAACCATATTTAATCTGATGTTAGAATGGAATTTTAGTTTTCTACAATATGATGGTGAAATATAACACTCGCCGATAAAATCCGTCCATATCAAAAAGATTCACAAGAAAAAAAAGAAAAAGCATCCCATTCAGGCTTTTCAGTAGTCCATAAATTATAAAAGTAGCATATTTTCTTCTCTCACGATTCCTCGGGATGGGCACCAATTTTCGGCAATTTCTCGCTCTTCTGGCGATTTCTTTCTCGCGGTTATTATCTTAAATCGCTAATTATCTTAATTGTTAATTGGAAGGTAAGAAATCACGTTTTGAAGATTAAATATTGTAGTGATATACCTAATATATTATCTTACAGGTTTCGGGAGCCATGGGCTTCACGGAAGTGTCTCAAATTTGAATTAAACGGATAACTAAAAACACTCGTTAATTACCTTAATTACGGAGGTTTTGACTAGTTGATTATTGAATATTGCATTGTCATCGAGTTTACACCATGGTGCAAAGTTTCAGAACTTTATATCGTTTGGAAGTGACTGAAATTTTATGTACAAGATCTTGTAAAAAAAAGTGATTAATCGTCCATAAATATTGTAATTACTGGGCAATTCTCGTTTTGACTTTTGAGTATGATGATGTTATGCCTTATACAACATTGTGCACGGTTTAGGGAGAATAGCCCCTTGGGAAAGGTCTCAAAATCTGGTTTTTCTGGTAATTAAAAATACTCGCTAATTAACTTAATCCTTTGGTTGTTTGACTAGAGAATGGTTGGATATTGGAGTGTCATGAGGGTTACACCTATGTGCAAAGTTTCGGGGCCCTAACATATCGGGAAGTGCCCGAAAATCGAGTTTTAAAATTCCTCCCGTAAAACGCCGCCAAAAGCAAGTAGAATAAAAGCGTTTAAAAAAAGATAAATTCTTCTCTAATTTTCCCATTGGAGGAGAAAATTTGAACGCATGATGAATAGTAAAAGCTTACAAAGTCATTGCACATTAGTGTTTGAATTTATAGAAAATAGTTATGCTGAAAATTTGGCGTTTTTACTTTTAAAAAATTTTAATAGTTTTTTGTACATTAATAAAAGTTTCAAAAAAATTATGAGATATCATGATCAATTAGTGTTGTTATAAGTATAGTATATGGGGGGGGTAAAATATCCTAACTGAAAAACCTAACATGATTCATAAATCAGAGAACTACCTAATTAAAATTTATAATTATGAAATAAAATGTCTTGCAACCACTTTTAAATTAGCTTTCGAAAATAAATGTATAAAAGCATGGCAAATATGAAGGAATATAAAATACGTGTATTTATACACATGAAACAATCCTATATAAATTTATTCAGTGTATTTTGTAATTTAAAGGAAGTAGAGTAAGTCACTCAGTAGAAGGTCAGTTTAGTAGGGAGTAGTAGGTAATGGAATGTTTACAAATTCTCCCCGATTTCAAAAGTGGTCTCTCTTTTTATGTACATTAATTACTATTAAATATAGCACATCAAAATATTTTACAGCATCCTGTTTTCTAAAATGTAGATTACTAATTGCACTTAATACCTATGAAAATACCTAATTTAATTCAAAGAATTGGAGTTCCCAGTTTTGGGAGAATTCTTCACTGTTTAACAGGGAAAATACTTCTATGTTTTCCCTTTACGATCACATTAAAAACTCGATATAAGTTTTAAGGTTTCCTGAATGTATTCCTAAGCATTTCGCACGCTAAAGAATTAAGTTCGTTTTTGTTTCAGCTCGTTATTTTCCTTTAAGAGAGCTTCAAAATAATCTAGAAACCGTGATCTATAGAAAACTATAAAAAGTACTAAAAAATACCCTTTAAACAAACTGAACAATACATAATGTCAAAATAAGCATACTGAGAATATAATTTTAGTTCAATAACAGGAGGAAATTGAATTGCAAAAAAATATCCTCTACATATTTAGAAAGCAAATGCAAATTTCCTAGTATTAAGCATGATTCAAGGGGTTTTAAATAAAACCCTTATACGAGTCTAGTTGATTGTGAGTATTTATGCTCTAGAAGCCCTAAAAGTAGCATCTTTTCGGCAAAGCTTTAGGGAAACTGAGAGGCGCGTTCTAAAGATAACTGAAATATTGGGCACACTTTCGCCTTAAAAGACTTTCAGGGAAGTGTGGAAATAAATTGTGAAATATACCACGATATAAAGGGAAGCAGAAAGTTATTTTTATGCTAGGTCGTCAGTATGTAAAAGGATATTTACGACTGAGTATAACTGCAGTACGAGTTTGAAAGCAAAATGATCGAGAAACTTTTTTTAAAAAGCTATCTGAAAAAAGTTATGTAAGAAACACAAAAAAGGAAAAACTTCTTTCTCTATAATGTTTGTGGTTCATTTAAAAAAAAACAATCTGGCCTCTAAGCGTTTTAAAACATGACAAAATTGAATACAATTGAATCGTCAGTTTGAAGAAGGGAATAAGTCCAAAAAATGACAAATTGACTTTTTGTGCTCAAAACAATCTCTAAGCTTTGCTCTACACATGGGTGAAAAGAGGGGAACAATAACTAACCCCTATAGGGAGATATCGCCCCTTGAAGTTGTGAAATCGATGTCCATTCATTGTATTTTTTAAGCTAATTTGGAATTAAAGTTAATTTTTCTTTCTCCTCATATTCTTTGTGCTTTAAACTAAGTTAAAATAAAATTTTCCCTTAATTTCAATGTTTTTCAAACTTTTTTTATGTAGGGAATGTTTGACTCCATTCATATTCACTCACTCCATTGATACTGCTTTAATAACCCAGTTTCACTATAATTTTGAATTTCATTTGTCTTATTCTTTTTATTTTACCCTTTTGTGGTGTAAACTAAGGAGAAATATAATTTAAATGTGATTTTAAGGGTTTTTAAAGATTTTTTCATCAGAAAAATTTCATAAGGTGTAAGAAGGGAATAAAGTCCATCAACTTATTTTGGCTGTAAAATATTTTTGAATACAGTTATATTTGTTTTGATGATTGCTCTGTTTTCTAAATAGGGCTCTGAACTTCCAGTAAAAATTTGGCGGTTATACAATGAAAATTCCATTACTTATACAATTTTTTTCGATTTTCTCAAAACTTGATTTTTGGACTTATTCCCTTCTTCAAACTGACGATTCAATTGTAGTTTCGCCGTGATGAAAGTGTGTTAGGATTTTTAAAATAAAGTAGTGCTGATATTTTTAGCTTTTTACCCAAAATTGTAATTTTTATTTATTGGTTGATATTTTTGTTTAAAAATTGTAGTTTAACTATGAAGGTCTTAATAGAAATAAAAAACAGACTTACACTGGTCAAGTACAAAACTCTTAGAATTGAAATAGTATAGCCGAAATTATAGGGTAAAGGAAGAGACTAATCTACCTTAAAGACATAATATTATGGCTAAATTGTATGAGATAAACTCTAAACTGCTAGGGTTCGTGCACAAACCAGGAGCCATTTAAATATTACGTATAAGCAATGTTTTTGGTAATTTTGTGTCCCCCTTATTAGCAAAGGTGATAAAACCGCAACCATCTTCATAGTTACGTAAACTACCTACTCAATTTCAATGTTGTACAAAATTTTTAGCAGTGCGTAGATTCCAGAAATTCATTGTGCTTTGTGAACACTTAACCTATCTTAGAAATATTCCTTGTAAATTAATGCTTGAATTTTTTCCTAGTTCCTATTTTATATTTTTGGTTGAATTTTGAAACTATTCATGAAAGAAGCAATATATTTTCGAAAAGGAAGTGTTTTTAACATCTTTAGTAAGCGTCACTCATACCCCCTCCTCTCTAGTAATAATTCTTCTAATAATGCAAAGAACAGACCTCTACAAAAAATATTTTGAAAATAGGAAGATAACTAACCACAATGTTATTTGTTAACTTTATAAGGACTGTTAGCAATAGTTGTAGAATGACTGGACAAGCCTTCTCCATCCGCCGCATAGAAGAAAAAACAGCGACGGTACCCGAAAATCGGACTATCCCACTCATGGCAAAAACTTAAAAAGAACTAAAAACTTTCAAAAAGTGTTCCAGACATTTCCACCATACTACCCCGCGACTGAAGCGCCATTAAACTTCTCATTCGGACATGGAAAGTCACCGCCACATTGTCGAAATTCGCTTATCAAAAGCCAACTTTCCACCGGAAAAGAACACACGAATAAAACTAACGCTCGCCATAAATTATTTATAGGTGCGTACTTTTTCCTTAAAAAAAAACCTACGATGAATAAAGACTTGTCCCGCCATAAAATATTCTACGCCGAGCTGCGCTTTATGTAGTATTTTTGTAGATCTCCAATAAAATTGATGGTGTTTCCCCGGCAAGCCTGTCCAGCGGACACCCTTTCCTGGCCTCTGTATGGGGAGACAAATTTGAGGTCGCTGAGGGGGGGGGGTGCGCAGATTTTTCTGCCTGCACGTCCAGCGGTCATGAAAATGCAATGCGCATTTCATGCTTATGTTTACATGTTATGAATACTGTTTTTTTTTACCTTGAGAATTTTGTGATTTACAAAGAGGGGTGTTCTCCTGTGGGCGTAACCCAAATGGTCTCAAAATGAGTCAGAAACTTTAAGGGTAAAAATTCCAAAAGAAACTTTAAGGGTAAAAATTCCAAAAGAAACGTTAAGGGTAAAAATTCCAAAATTTTCATAGGGGAGAACCCTAAGCCCCCTTTAATTAACTTTCAGTGCAAAAGTTTAATAATTTGATGGAAGTTTATAAAATTTCTTTTATCTTACATCTTGGAATCACTTTTTTTATCATGCATCCAACTTAATGATTATAAAGCGACTGATATTCCGAAACTCCTGATATTCCGAAATCTCTTTTCCGAATATCTGGCACGCAACACTTCGTAATATGTGTCACAGGATTTTCCTCTTGACATTAAAACTCTGATAGTAAAAGTTAATTTCGAGTAGATTTATAGCCAAATTAGTGGTAAAGGCAAGACACTTGTTTTAAGTCACGATATCGCCTTTTTAATGATGAGGACTTGATTGAAAGAAAGACTCCAAAATAATAATTGGAACAAAATCATTTGAAAACTATGAATTTCTGAATCATACAAGATTTAAATAAGTAGCAGTTTTAGTGCATTTTTTAAGTGTATGTTAAATAGAGTTGGGTAGAATAATAAAAATCTTGATGAGTTTTTAACGAGTTTTGAAAACTCTGGACAAGGGATAGACTAGCCTCTTAATTTCGCGTTTGTTGTTCATACTTGAAGTAAAACCGGAAAGTGATATCAAATGAACCCACAGAAAACTTACATTAGTACGGTTTATACCTTCAAAATACATAGTAAAAAAGTATCGTACTATCGTTGAATTTTTATTTCGATTTTTAAATTTGTAGTTATATTAAAATGTTTAATGCTCTGATTTAACACAATCTTAAAGTAAGAAAAGGGCAAGTAGTACACACACATATGGCTACAGCTTGGGCAATTAGCTTTATGTTTTTTTAATTTACTAAAATTTTTAATTAATTACAAGTTTGATTATATCAAAATCAAAGTCTGCCCGGGCTTAGTGACCCATCAGGCGGTGCCCATCTCCGTTTCTGTAGCCTTTGGGCCTGGGGTGCTAATTACTAGCGTGTGTCCAGGCCAAGTGGCTAGCCCGACGCTGGACCGCCAGTTGATTCCCCAAGCGAGCTTGGTCCTCATTTATCGACCCCGGAAGGATGAAGGGCTGAGTTGACCCATGACCAGCTACCCAAGAAGAAGCCGCAAGGCATCGAACCTGGGTCGGTAATGCTCGTAGCCAGACACGCTGACCACTACACCACCGCGGCCACTGTTTGATTATATAATCGAATTTTAATTAAATTGTATTTAAATATTTTTTCCTTAAATTATAGACAGACTGTTAAAAACTTTTTCTCGTGTAACAAAATAACGTCAAGGGTACATACTCTATCTAAACGGCTTTTTAAATCATCTTCGGCTTTTATAGGGATGGCAGATAAATGAAACATTTACGATATACACACTTTCTTAAAAATCCACAAAATGAGTGAATATTCTTCTGCACTCATTCATTTGAATTAATGACATCCGAATTCTTACAACCCACTCATTATTTTAACAAACTGAACAAATATACCCATCTTCCTCACCTCTCCATCTCAAACAATGTTCCCTTAGAAAAAAAAAACCTTCATTTATATCCCGTTTACCTCCCAATCCGACCTGACCGCCGTCTCAAGACGACGTTTGCCTCTCAGTTAAGAGAAACTATCCTCTTTTCAATCCATCATCGTTTTTCTGTCCCGGCTTCAATCCTCGCCTTCATCTGTCACTGATTCTACCTCCCTAAAGTGATTGATACAATCGCCCTCTCTCCATCGTCGATCCCGTAGCATATCGGGTGATACAAAATTTCGTAAATTGTATTTCATATCGTCTTGTCAATATAAAGACACGCTGTGATGGATTTTGCAAAGGAAAGTCGTGTAGCATTGTGTTATTGAAAAAAAACACAGAGGAGATATTAAGTTTCCGTCTTTTGTTTGAGAGGTCGGAAATTTTGATAAATGTTTCCTCGTATGATGTGTCTCTTCTTGTCGTGTTCTGTTATTTTGTTCTATATGATTGTCAGATTTTATATAGTATTGCAGGTTTGTTTATTATGACTGATATTTGACTTATCTTTTCCTTGAGTTGTAAGCGTAGCTAGAATAATATTGCTTTTCGAAGTAGTAGAAAAGACAAAGTTCTCAATTTTGATTCCCCAATTTCTTCCTTTTTGAGTTTTATGCCAGAACGAGAATTTTTATATTTCGTATTTAAGAAATATAGATAATAGAAAATCGAAATATGCAATGAAATATTTAGCTTGATTTTGACCTATGGACGGAGTCAACCAGTCACAATTACGTGCCGGTATTATATATGTCACACCTCGCCGATTAACTTCCGCTTTAAAAGCTGCAAACTCCGATTACTAGTTGACCAGATCACTTAAAATTTTAAATAAAAGAAAATAATATTTCGAATTAGTAATTTGAATTTTTTGATAACTTTTATTATTTAATGAATATTTTTATTTATTAAATAATATTATTTTATTCTTTTTTTGTCTTAAATTTCGTTGTAAATTTAAGATGTTTTGAAATAAAATTTATCAGTGAGGCAATACCTCACCTTAAGATGGAGAAATAAACCCTACAATTTATGCATTTCAACAATGCAATCAGAGTTTCAGGAGAGTGAGAGCGGCTCATCTTAGAGTAAGCAAATGTCTTCTAAACTTTCCAACTAAGAACTAAGAAGTTCCATCGGTAATTTACTTCTGGTTGACACCGCCCATAGAGATTTTTTTCTCATGAAAAGTTTTAAGGCTGGTGTCGTTAGACTTAGACACAAAGGAAAAAATTTTACGCGGTAGATAACTTATTAAATATTTCTTTGCAAAGGCCCGGATGAATCACAAACCCGTCCCATTCTAGTTTAAATATACCCAGTGTCCGTTTTTTAGCTTTGAAGAATCAACTCTTTGCCAATTTTTTTCCCTGTGGGCGTTCCAAATATTATACAAGTAGTAAAACATTTTCAAACAAAAGACGACATCTACAGATGAAAAATTAAACCATCTTATTACTGCGCATATTTTAATTACCTATAATTCATATTACATTGGGGGCAGATTTAATTGGCATACCTGTTCAATAGAATCAGAGCCTACTTGGGTTCAAACAGGGTAACTTATTTTATAACTACCCTGAATTTATACTAAATAGGATGTTAAAATATCCTCCATCTTTAAAATATAATGGAAGTAAGATGGTTTTTAAAAAGAAATATCACATGGAAATAGCAAAATATTCAAACATAGGTTTGAAGTTTTTTCTTCAACCGTAGCTCTGAAATTCTTTCGACAAGCGTGAATAGAGTTTGAAGAATCAAGTAAAAGCTTTTCAAAATAAGAACTGGATGAGAATAAGAAATAATAAGAATATTCTGATGTATAAATGTAAAATAGACTTTTAGGAAAGCTAAAGTTTGACAAATTTCCTGTTTTATAAAGACATGAAAGTACTTTTAGAAGACAATACAAATGTTTTTATGTCTAGTTTACGAAAAAAATACTGGGATCTAAAAGCCGCACAGACTTAAAACTGGTATAATAATTCCCATTTCTTATATCATGCTGAAAAAGGAAAATTATAAACACAGAAAACACTCATTTATAACATCAACAATAAGATGTTTTTGCTTTTCTATGCTTTAGTGCTTGGATACAATTCAAGAAATAGTATCTCGAAATTTATTTTACTACTCGGTGTTTATTTTAGGTAATTTGTCCCAAAACTGTTCCAAAAGTAAAAACCAGAGGTTTATCAAAAAATTTTTAATGTAATAGGGTAGGTGGGGGTAAAAACCCGAACGAGGCAAAACCACGCACCGCGATTGTTAATTGTTAATGATCGATTCAAAAGTTGAAAACCAGGTGGTTGGTTTGTCTTACTGTGACCTATTGTTCTGCGAAAGTATGTACCCCTAAGTCACTCATGAGTTTAAAAAATGCTGTAAGTTTGTTTTTCATCATTTTGATGTAATTTTTCTGATCTTTTACTTAAAAACTACATAAAATAGGGCTTGAGGAGAAATACAAACAAATATCCCAATGATAAGATAGCAATTCACCTTCAGTTTCATTTTGAAAGAATTGCCTCAACATGTCTCTAACAATAATAAGGCTTGTTTTTCAAAATAAAGTAAAACGGGGCAAATCCACGCAGGTGTTTTGGGGCAAATCCACGCAGCTTAAAAAGCTCAGAAATTCGTCCCAAAAGGAAAATGGGACTACTTGATCTCTAAAGAGGTAAATAAAGGTGTCCGAGATGCCAACCCTCTACCTGAAACCATCCTTTCTCCCTTTTGAAAGATATCTGGTCAATCTGAAATTAATTGCCACAACAGATTGACAATTTTCATTAAACTGATCATATTTATATTTAATATTGTTGGTTGGCTTAGAAATATTAAAACAACATTAAGAGCATTATTTTTAGTGCTTTTATAATGAAAAATTCTGTTCATCACTGTTTATTTCATTTGGGCACCAAGATTTGCAAGTGCGGGTCTTTGCCCCATTTTGCGAGGCAAAGCCCCGCGAATTTTTTTTCTACTAAAATGTAAATTTCTCCAAAAATACCATCGATAAGAGTTTAAACTTGGATTGGTTTTGTAGGTGAATCTCAATCTAACATCTCCAATTGAAATTTCGGGATTATCTACCCCCTTTCGACGACAATGTTAAAAATACTGAAAATTGCGTGGCTTTGCCCCCACCTACCCTATTTGCAATGAATAACATTATACCTATTGTTTTATTAATGTAAATATCTTAAAAAGATGGTTATAGCATAATGCCTACAGATGTAAATTGTATGATTTATCTATTATTTCTTTGAATAGATAATAACGCATGTTTTTGATTAGCTCTACAAGATAATTAAAATGAAACAAACGGACTTTTCTCACTCCAGATAAGCTATATATTTTTTTCTAATTAAAATCAAACTATTGTAGAACTCACTAAAGAAAAAAATTAACTACTTTCTTAACATAGTATTATTTAACTACATTACATAACATTAGAGATAGCACTGAACGAAAGATATCTAGCTAAACACGGTTGTCATTAGCTGCAACACAGGATCATGGAAATCTACCGGCTTATTAAGAACAGCGTCATCCAAAAAGGCCGATCCCTGCTAATTAAAATCCCTGGATTCGGTTTAAGGGAACAGTCTTAAGCCTTAGGGTGAGAACACAGTCATTGAAAATCGTTGCACGCCCCTTATCAAGAGGAGAGGAGGGAAGAAAGAAGGGGACTCGAGGGGCGATGTAGTAGACTGCTTTTGATGAGATGACAGCGAAATTGCACATAAACGAGTTTTCTTAAAACTTCACTTTCTTTCCCCCATTGGAGCATTTCTTAATGGACCATATCCGACTGACTGACGTCACATTTTCTCCATCATGCGACCTACTGAGCTTGCAATTGGTTACCACAGATACTACACTAGTAGAGTTTGTAGTGAGATATGATTTGATAGTGAGTTTGTTTTCCCTGATCACGTGATTAATATGGGTTTGGCTGAATATGGTCCATTGGCGAGAATATATCATGCTACTTCCAAGCCACTACAACGGTTTTCAAAATCATGAAAAGACTCCATAATAGAATTGAAAGCAAACTTATCTTGTTTATTGTTAGGTTTAAATTCCTATGAATCTAAAAAGAAAATAATATTTTAACTAAAACAGATTAGTTTAAACTCATTGTGTAATAGTTTTAAATATACACGGTGTCCAAAAACGACCGCATAAACTCTGCACAGCTAGATTCTTCGTTGGGAGTACATAAAAACTGCCCAAAGAAGCGCTCCTGTACGATCCATAGTTTACGAGAAAAATACGAAAAACAAAGAATGACGTCACTGCCGGTGCAAGAAAAAACACTTTATTGAACATATCAACAGCAGTATTATACACAATTTAAAGCAGATATTCGTGCATGTCGAGACAGGCCTGAGCACGCCGTGGAATGGCTGTCATCACACGTTGCAGCATCGCGGGGTCTAATATGAAGTACAAGCAGCATGCAGAAGAGCAACTAGGTCCATTTGTGTTGTCACTGGCGGACACTTTGAATATCTGATTTCAATTGTGTATAATATTGCTTTTGATATGTTCAATAAAGTGTTTTTTCTTGCACCGGTAGTGACGTCATACTTTGTTTTTTGTATTTTTCTCGTAAACTATGGTTCGTACAGAAACACTTCTTTGGGCAGTTTTTATGTACTCCCAACGAGGAATCTAGCTGTGCAGAGTTTATGCGGTCGTTTTGGGACACCCTGTATAAGAGTACAATTATTACATCTGGAATATGCCAGTTGCTAGAAATTGCAGCTGAAAAGCGTATTTTCTGAAAATTTGTAATGCCTTCCTAATTCCGAACTGTAATTCAACCCAATGCCATAGCCAATTACTAAGGTTTTTTCTTGAAAGGAGGGTCTACCTCACAGAATACAAAATCTGCCAAATACTATTTTGGCGAGATTTTTCTCAAAGTAAATCTGAACGAAATTGCCTTTATGTGCACTTAGGACGGCAGAACTGGCCACTGTACCAGGCTGGTCAGTGAGGAGTACTTCGACCGCCTTGCAACAGGAGTAATCTACTACATCTCTTCTAAAGACCCCTTCTTTCTCTCCTAATCTTGAAAAGGATCTTAATGGTCCGCGCGACGATTTTCAATGACTGTGTCCGCACCCTTAACGAAGTCCTGCGCATCGGTTGATCTGCATCTTGACATCGACCGTCTGATTATCTCATTATCACCCTAATGAGAAAGTGTCCGAGGGAACAGCATCTCTCTATCTCGGATTCAATCAAACGGTTTAATCAGCCCCTCCCATCGAAGATCGACGACACTTCTCAAGCCTCCTATATGGGGTTGTTATGAACATCGGATTGGGTAAATGAGGCGTTTGCTATCAAAACCAGCTCATTTCATATTTTGGAAATTTTACAGGAGAGACAAAAAACTTCTCACGTCCACAGTTCCAAAGCTTATTTTTTTTTTAATTGTAGGTATAACCGCCTAGAATTCGATTAGTTTTTCATTTTCATTACAGGTGCATTACCTTGGGCGTAATTACACTAATTAGGTTGGAATGAGCTGATTTTGATGCAAAAACACGATTTTTTATGCTTTTTTCAGTTTTTTTTTCAATTGAGTTGGGTGAAATTGTTTATTTCCAGTTTACAAGTTAATATTTGTGTCTTTACGAGTTTTAAATAAATGACATCCCCTTAAATTTTTCAAATGATCTGAAATTTCACAGTTGAGATCACAGTTTTCACCTTTTCATCTAATTTTGGGTTGGAATGAGCTGGATTTGAGCTATATCCCTTCGTCAGGTTATGAATGACCCTCTAAACCAGTGGTTCCCAACAGGTGGTCCGCGGACCACTGGTGGTCCGTGAGGCCTTCAGAGGTGGTCCGTGAGAAGATTTTTAAATAACTTATACAAAACTATAATAAAAATTCAAAATATAATAATAAAGTTTTTGAATGGTAGTAACCAGTCAACAATAATAGATTTATACCGAAAATTGAATATATTACCGATTCGACATCTTTTTTTCTTTAAAACCATAATATGTTTTGTAAAATATGACCATGGTTCTGATTTACGAGATATTGGTTATGATTTACGATCAAAAAACCTATATTCCGTTCCTAAATCAAATAAAGAGATCTTTCATAAAAATTTTGTTTATCTATCACCTAAATTCTATAATTCTTTACCCGATGACTTGAAATCAGAGGGATCCCCAATTAAATTCAAAAAACAACTTAAACATTTTGTAATGACAATAGATAAAATTGAAGATTTCTTCTGATTTTTTTTCCTCACGAACGCTCTTTTTTAACCTAAATTTATCATACTGAAGCTCACCTTGCGGTGGTTCACTTGTATTTCAGTGTAATTTATTTACTTTTTCTTTTTTTTGTATTAAATATCTTCAAATATAATTTTCAAATGTAATATAATATACTTAAAATTATTTTAATTTTTACCTTTTATTAGTTACTCATATGGGTCACTGCGTTGACCCCTGAGTAACCCAAACAACTGTAATAATCTTTTTCTCCTTTTATTTCTTTATAGTATATGTGTTTTTTTTTTGTAATGTATATTTTGCCGTGTTTCTTGAAAACAAATAAATGTTCTTGTTCTTGTTAAAAAATGCGTGGAAAATTTTAAAAAATAGTTTTCCTAATCACACATTCCAGGATATAGTAAATACACTACAGATACAAAAACATAAGTAAAAAGTCATACGTTTCATAAATGAAAAATGTTATGTTTTCTTTCTCTCCTATGAATCATATCATTTGTTCTTTTCTATTATTTTGCACAGTTTTATTCAACAGTAGTTTATTACAGAGTAGAAACGAAATATGATGATGTGGAAAAATATTGCATCAGATTAAATAAAACTGAGAGGCGTCGGGGTGGGGCTAATAAAGAATCGAATGATCGGACTTATACTTGGTTTGATACGAAGCGATGCGTGAAAATGTTGAAAGATACTTCAAACTGGGATTCTATGGCCAGACAGAGGGTCTTCGAGAAATCGTGGAGGAAATTTCTGAGATAAACGTGAAATAGGTTGGTTCGAAGATATGAGAAAACTTTATTGCAGAAAATGCGAAAGTTTTTAAGCATAAATTATTTATCAGCCTCGCCTATATAGAATTTCCTCTGCCACAACTAACAGTTTAATGTTCAGTTTGCTTTTTTGTGATCAACAGAGTTCATAGTTATCTCATTCGTCCTGCAGTTTAATTTAAAGCTAAGTACTTTCTTTCCAATTTAAACCTAAGTACTTTCTTTCCAATTTAAACCTACTAATAATATATTACCTTATTTCTTGGTTATGAAAAAGAAGACAAATAACTATTTTATACTGTTGTTTTTTAAACCTGCAACTGTTGGGTAGGTGTGAAATCTTCCAGGGTTAAAAAGGCTTGATAAAAATGGTTAAATGGTCTTTTATAAAAGGTATATTTTAAATAATTAGATATAAATTTGATGCAATGTTAATTTTTCTTTTAAGTTTAATGGATTATTTCTATTATTATTTCTATTAAGTTCTATTTAGAAACATTGTAAGACTCAATTTCCCTTACTTCAGAAAAAAAGTCAAAATTTTAGAACCTTTATGAGGAATGAATGCACTGGAAAAAATTAAAACTTTGAAGATACAGTTAGGGATAGAGATGGTCCGAGGAGGTTCAAATTTAAATGAAGTGGTCCGCAGACATATTTGAGTTGGGAACCACTGCTTCAAACTTTCAAAATATGCAAAAAAGTGGATTTCAGAAAAATATGGAATGAGCTGGTTTTGACAGCAAACGACTCATATATTTATGATTCGCGATTTTCAGTTTTAATCACGACGGTCGTCCGGAAAGTAATACTTTTTTCCTCATTAAAAAAATAAAGTTTGTTAAAATTTAAACTTGTTTTGTTAGTACTTAATTGTAACCTTTCTTCACAAATGTCTTACATAATTATCGCATTCATTTAGGTTTATTTTGTATCTTTTTTCAAGCTTTCTAAAACTCAATGTTGTAGTCCTCTGCCTCAAATCTCCGTTAAGCCAGATAGTCTCTGAATTAAAACTATAAGGAAATCGTCTTTTGAGATAGCAAAGGTGTTTTTAAGGAGTATTTCACTCCAAAGGGAACTACAATCAATAAGAAACGATACATGGTGAAAATTGTGAGAGACTAGTTGTGACTTATGGGTATGAGTTACATCAGCGGAGAAAAAACTGTTATTTTCACGAAAAAGCACATTTCTTCCAGAAAGTGTTCCATTTTTCCCTTTTTTGAGAAACATCGCCGTAGTTTTCCAAGAGTTAACTAAATAAATATAAACGATTCGTACAAAATAACGATTTCCACCGATCGTAGCTCCTTTTGAGAGGAGTTCAATCTAAATAATACTTTTGCTTTGGTTTGACAGCAATAAAAAGCTGGCTTTATGAATTTGTGGAAGAGTACTATAACGATATCGGAATTCTACAGCTCGAAAAAAGAGATAAAAGTGACAACTGTACAGAGATGGGAAAGGGAAGAAGGGGGGGTTCAAAGTAACTTAATTTCAGTAAATATTTGTAAAACAAAAAGGTTTCTACTTTTTTAACGACCCTCGCGTATATTTTTCAAGTCTCCCCCATATATTTTTTCTTTGAAACATCAAACTTTTCTTTTAAAAACTTATTTTCCATAAAATAGAGGAGTGTTCCTAAATACGTATGTTGAAATGGAAGGAAAGACTAATTAAAGAAGTATTTGATGGCGTATGCCTCCTGCATGAATATCATCCATTTTTAGCTTGAAGAAGATCTCTTGGAATGCTTGAGTTTCACTTGACCAGGGAGGCTATTTTTAACTGCTTTATTATGTTAACCAACTATTATTTTACGATTAAGATTGGATATATATCTTGAAAATGTTCAGAATGTAATATTATGTGACCCCATCATTGATAAAATGTAACCTACCTTTAAAGTATTTTAACAGCTGATTTTTTGCATCAGCTCAATAATAAGTTATTGCGTATAATACCCCGTTCGCACTGGCAGAAAAAATACCCTTTATTTTCGTTAGCACTTAGTTGTCATGGAAACAGGCAAAATCGCCCCATCTTTTGAAAACGGCGTTTGCACTGACAAGGGGCGAAAATAAGCACTTTACTGTGTGTAAACAATAACAGCATGATTTGTAAAATAATTAAAAATTTAATTTCTCAATACAACTTAAAACTAATGAATAAAATCACCAAAAATACAAGTAAAAATACATAAAAGATTATTAAATGACTAGTGAATTGATTAGTGTGTTTCCATGACAACAAAGTGCTAACGAAAATAGAGGCAAAAATAATGGCCAGTGCGAACGGGGTATAACTCATTTACTAAAAATACTTCAAATAAATGTTTTCCATTGTGTTTCTATAAAAATGTTTCAATTTTCAAATTGTGTTTTTTTATAACAAAAAGGAAATTTGCCCCAAATAATTGATTGCACTTCGATATATCATCCGGCATTGAATAGATAACGGATAGGAAATCGTTAAGGTACCAGAGTAATTAGTGATAAGCACTGATGAACCCATTCGTTTGAGAGAAATTAGTCTTCTTCCTCAGAGTAATAGTCACGGTAATTAGGTATTCCAATAAAGGAGTCTTGTTATCCCTTAAAGAAAATTCAATGGTCATTTCTCAGAATAATTTAAACTCATGTAGTAATTACCATTTGAGTTAGTTGTAAAAAAGAGGCAATTTAAATGGGAAGCAATATGGATGGTGCGAGAATGATTAATTCAATTAAGATATAAGGGATAATTGATGATACTAAATTAGATTACGATGCTGATGATAATTTCACGGTTTTAAAATAAATTCAATTGGATTGATTAGTATTTTTATAACTGTAAATGATCAAATTAATTTTTTTAAATCATACCTCTCCTATACAGCAGAACTTGTTCTACTAAACGATAAAAGTAGTATAAGAGATAATATAAGAGAGTAATATAAGATAATTATTCAATAAATTATTTAATAATTTTGTCAACAAAATTTAACCATATTAAATTCTTTCAAATAATTTGTGTAAGGTTAATCCAGGAAATTTGAGAATCGAGGTTTGTAATTCTAAATTGAGAGGAAGTTGGTGAAATATAAAAGCTATCATAAAAATTCCTTTTTACGAAACTAAGTCATGGGAATAACTGTTTGTGTGCATCATAGACTGAAAATCATCATATAAATACTAAATTCTAAGAGAACACCACAGCCTTAGGGATAAAAAAATTCATTTCATTTTTAGACAAAACTTTATTACGTGTGACTGTTGGTTGAAGGAATTAATTGTATGAAGTTCAATACAATATTTTTATCTAATTAATAATGTTAACGTATTCCTGAAATAGAAAAATAATTTTCCATACTTAAGCTGTAACATTACATTTCCATGATATTTGTGGTTTGGGAATTCACTAACTCTTTGACATATTAAGTGTTTTGGTCAAAAGATGCCCAAAATACTAAAGTGGCCGCTTCATCACACATTGTCAAATTGTGGTGTCGAGAAAATTCCGGTCAATGCAAAAACCGGTCGTTAAATTTTGGTAAAAAAACAAAACAAAAAACTCATAGCTTTACACATGTAATAAATATGTTTTTACTGACCGGTTTTCGATGACTGTTTTTTACATTGACCGGTATTTTCTTACACTGTTAAAAACAGTTCATCCGGTAACAAGTTTGTGGTTAAAGGTTGGGCTGTTTCACCACAAACTTGGTTCAAATTTAGTTGCAACCTAAGGTTCGGTAACAAGTAAAAGCACCGAAAACTTGGTGAAACCTGTTACCGAACTATAGGTTGCAGCTAAATTTGAACCAGTTTGTGCTGAAAGGTTGAACTTTTTTATTAACAGTGTACATCCCAAAATATCACCCATTTAAATTCTTTAGTCTTTTAATCCAAATTCCAGGAAGCAAAGGAAGCTCATTGAAAGGGAGTCCACGCTGAACTTTTAATACGAAATGGAAAGGATTATATTGACCATTGCAGCTTACTTATCAACCCATGTTAAGAGTAAGTATCAACCCCCTCAGTGAAAGGTATAAAAGAAAGGTATAAATCTCACCATCTTGATCAACGAGCCGAATCATGTTGACCAGTTCGGCTTCCGTCGGCCTCTGCCCCAGAGACCTCATCACCACCCCCAGCTCGTCGGCTTCTATGGAACCGTCGCCGTTGTGGTCGAACAGACCGAAGGCTTCTTTGTGACCATTGCAGCTTACTTATCAACCCATGTTAAGAGTAAGTATCAACCCCCTCAGTGAAAGGTATAAAAGAAAGGTATAAATCTCACCATCTTGATCAACGAGCCGAATCATGTTGACCAGTTCGGCTTCCGTCGGCCTCTGCCCCAGAGACCTCATCACCACCCCCAGCTCGTCGGCTTCTATGGAACCGTCGCCGTTGTGGTCGAACAGACCGAAGGCTTCTTTGAATTCTGAAAAGAGACAACAAATGCTTATTAGACAACGATTTCGACTGGCAATTAGTAATTAGTAGTATTAGCTTTTCAGTCTATTTTAATATATGTAGAGGCGAGCACACGAATTATGGGACATATGTGGTGTTTTTTACGATTTTTTCACTTTATGTTTTTGTGTTTCACATAAAAAAATATTTACACAAGATTGAAAACAATTTAATAATTTGATTTTTTTGAATTGCTTAAATAAAAAATAAATATTATGTTTTAAATGAATTTGATTCCAAAAGTTTATAGAAAGATATTCCGTATATTAATTGCTCTGTTTATTTTTCGCTCAATGGGATAAAGAAATTATTTTCTTAAACATTCAGTAAAATATTGCATACATACAATTTTAAATTAAGCTAAGCTAATGCATGCTAAGTATTTATTTTAGATCAAACATAGAACAAAAAATCCATTTACAGAAGAGTTCCTTACACTAAACAAGTAATAAAAAAGTTTGCAAAACTGATAGTAGTAACAAATCACGATTCTTAGCAAGAAAAAGAATAAAACTATTTTATAAAGTTGATATAACCTTCTTTAAAAACATCCATCGTGAATTTCTGCTAAAGTAACTCTTATGATACAATTTTTTGTTTAGTTAAGGCATGTACATACAAACGACATACACGTACAAATGCATTTTAAACTCAATTTTGTTGAAGTAATTGGCCTGATAATTGCTTACTATTCCTGAAGACCACTTTTATAGAAATGTATTTCATCCATAATAATCCCTACAGGCAAATAGTGCCAAACATGAAAACAAAATTCAATCTCATATACTTTAACCATTATATTTACCCTCTATATCGTCTCTCCTCATAATGATCGTTGATGACCCAGGTACCGATACAGTAAGTTATGCACGAGTGAAGAAGTCCACACAAATGGTACAAGTCATTAATTTTGTTTAAGCGTGCTTTGTGATTTTAATGAAGGGAAACCATTATTTCACAATGTAGGAACCTCTGCGCGTTGACTATTATAGACGCAATAGCAGAACTACTAACCAAACTTTAACAATTGTAAAAACTATACAGTCAAACCTGTTTTTGTGCGGGAGATAGGTTCCGCATAAAAAATCACACAAAACTTCGCGAGTAGCTGTAAAAAATAGTTTCCGTTACACAATTAAAAATAGTTTTTTATGCAGTGGATAGGGACCGCATAAAGACATAAAAGAAGTCTCGTGTAAGACTGTAGCGAAAAACCCTCAACATAGCAGAATACAAAAACCCTTTATATTCGGACCATAACGCAACCGTAGACTTCTTTTAAGTTACCATGTACTGCTTAACCAACGATAGTAAAAGGGTCACGTGATTTTGACAGACTCGGAGGGGAGAAAGAAATAAGCTGAGGGGCAGTTGATGGAAGGAGGAAGATACATTTACTCCCTCTAACCTTAGTTAGACCCTCTATAGCAGCGGTTCCCAAAGTGGTCCATATGGACCCCCAGGGGTCCACAGCAACTGCCAGGGGGTCCACAGGCATGAAAATGAAAATTGGGGGTCCACAGCAATTTCTATGGGGTCCACGGGGAAAATTTCATTAAAATGAAAAATTTTGTCTTTTATAATCCCATTTTGTTATATGAAAAGTTGGTTATCACTGAGTCCTTGCAAACGCGAGCAGGGGAGATGGAATCTTTGTCAAAAATTAAATGTTATATTAATAAATAATTAAAACATTAAAAAAAACTAACCCTATCGTTTATCTCGGTTACATTTAACCTTAGCCATTGATGGTCATTTTCTCATGTGTAACTTGTTAAACGTCAATAATAAAGGCGTGTTTTCAAGATTTGAACCTCGCAAGTACCTAATTTTTTAAATTTAAATATCATTTTGTTTATACTTTGATGTTGATAATCACTTTTTACGATTGAATATTTTCATTAACGGTTCTCCTTTGGTGAAACTTAACTATCAGTATTTTTTCTTCTATGGAAAACTCATGAAGTTTTTTCAAAATTTATAAATGCTGCTGTTCAATACCATTTGTAAATGCACATATTTCTTAATGTATGTATAAAAAGCAACATATATTTTTTATTGCAAAAACTTTGTTTTTCAATTTCATAAAAAACTCTATTTTTGTAGTGTATGATTTAATTTCTTTTCATAGTTGAACTTTATTAAGTATTGTTTGTTAACATGCCATATATTAATTAAATATTTCTGAAATTTTATGATTTGGTGAATGAATAACTCACTCATAAGCCATTAACTTTAACAAGTTTGCGACCAACACTTTAATTGCTAAAGCTAAAAGTTTTTGTGGTTTGAAATGTAATAATATTAAAAGGTTAGTATTGTTTTTAGTTTCAAACTTTTAAAATGTTTGATTTTTATAATTTCATTAAAAATGTTGAGTAACCATATCAATGGCAATTTGATTTCTATTCATAGTTGAATTTAATGACATATTGTTTGTTAACATTCCATATATTAATTTTAATTAATTCTAAAAATTTTATGATTTGGTGAATGAATAACTTACTCATAAGCCATTAACTTTAAGAAGCTTGCAACCAAAAGTTATTCTTAAAATAAAAAAAGTTTCTGTCTTGAAATGCAGTGATATTAAAAGTTTATATTTATTTTTATTTCAAACTTTTAAAATGTTTGATTGTTATAATATACATAATAATATCAATTCACCATATGAATGGCAAAAGTTTAAAAAACCACAAGATTTTTTTAAAAAATATGTAAAAGTGTGAAATAAATGCTTTAAAAACACTTGACAAAAATTACAAAATTTATGAGTGGCTTAGAAATATATATCATAAACATAAGATTTTTAGCTAATTTTTCAACGGTCCCTAAGACAGGGGTCCACGGGGTACGAAAAATGTCGTCAGGGGGTCCACGGGACAAAAAAGTTTGGGAACCCCTGCTCTATAGTCTATATACATAAAAAATCAGTATATTTTAAATAAATTAGAAAATACTAAAGGAAAGTATCACGTGACCCTTTTACTAACGTTGGCTAAGCAGTAGTCGATGAAGACTGCTGTTTCACTAGACCCTTTTATATGTCCCGGTTAGCCAGATATACGAGATTTTTGTTCTATGTTCTAATTTGATTGGAATTTTTATGTACCACACAAAAAACACAGAAAAAAAATGGCACAAAAAAGTACCGCACAAAAACATGTTTGAGTGTACCTACTGACAGGTTAAACAGCTTTTTCAAATTTTTATATTCCTCAACAATTAGTTTAACGTTTGATACAGTTAACATAGTTTAAAGTTTTGTTATTAGTAATAATATTCACATAGTTGACCTTCACACAGTTCATTAAAAGAACCTTTGAAGGCAAAAAAATACTCATTTTCCCCTTCATTTTGTTGCGAAATCAATTTTGGCAACACTATTTTCCGGATATAACCTCTCATTGAACCATCTGGCAATCACAAGGTTATCATTTTTGGGTGTTTTTAGTTTTAAAACTTATTAAAATAACGTCTGAAAAGAAAATAATAACAGTTCCATTTTTTTGTATAAATGTCATGTTTAATAATTTTACTTATTTTAGTGTAATTTTCCCTTAAGGTACACTTTTTTACGAAGTAAATTCATTTTGGTTAAGTTTTTTAAAGCTCTAAAGTAAAATTTGCACAAATTATAAAACCGATATATGCCAACCAATTGCCAGAGACAAAATGCCATTATTTTGCCATCTCACTCTGCTCTTCATTATAATTATTTTCCTTCGATAATTCAATTAACGAAAAAGGGAATGCAAAACTCCTTGAAAACCCGGAAAATTTCTCTTTGACGAATCAACTTCTGCAAAAATCCTCTAATAACCTCCGCAAAAGTCCCGAACTCCAAGGTCATCAGAGCTAAAATACATTTCTCTCCTCTTTCAAACTACAAGATCCCGAACCTTTAGCATCAACTAGAGACTGATGAGTCGGACTCCAACATAAAAGACCTCAGCAACATTTAATTGCCAGCGCCACATCGCGACAAAGAGGGGCACAAAGACAGAAGTAATTTATGTTCATCGCAAAGAGCTCTTTGTTGGAAAGTCTGGTCCGATAGACTAGTTAAGTTAGGGAAGATAAGGCATTGGGCTTCCTCAGAAATTAGTTGCTGGACTGGCCACGAGAGTTATGTTCCAACCTGTTGTTGTGGCCGTGTGAGTCTGAATGGGAGGTTAGCCATTAATGTCAACGAGTTTAGTTGTAAGTTGAATTAAGTGAATGGAGGTAGACCCCTCATATGTGTAGTATCAGAGGGTTGTTTGAAATGCCATAGAACATAATACTTTGGAATTTAGTTGTAGTTAATTAGGGATAGAGGTATAGTTCTAATCTTTTTAATACACTCAAACCTGTTTTTTGTGCGGTCCTTTTTTAAGCGGTATACATAAAAATCGCAGTAAAGAAGCAAGCACAAATGAAAAATTGCACAAAAAAGGACTACACAAAAACAAGTTCGAGTGTACAGTTTCTGGCCAGTGGAAATTTTGGAATTACGCTACTACATTTAATACGCGAAATTTTAGTTTTTAAATGAAGCGTGTCGAAACAACGCAGTAGGGAATAAGAGAAGTGTAATAACAATAATACACCCTTATATCACCTACATTCCTTTCTTATCTTATAATTTAATACAGGAATTGTATTGTGGAATGCTTTGAAATTTCAAAACAATGGTGTAAAAATCCTTGATTTATTGGTTTTTATATTTTTAATTCTATGTCTTCTACGTAGTGCAGTATTTTTATGAACTCATAAACACGCTATGTTCTTTGTTTAGAAACAATAAAACCTCTGTTTTTTAACGAATTGAATTCGCCAAAGTTCTACCTCAAAATGTCATTTCAGCCGAAGGTTACCATTATTAAAATAAATTAAGATTAGGAAAGAATAAGAGTTTAAAATTCCAAACTACGATAAGCATTAGGACACAGCTGTTTTAAGGATCGATAAAAAAAGATATATAACATCTTTTCTTTATAACTTAAACATCATCTTAAAAAGCTCTAATTTAAAATAAAATAAATTCTTCTATTTTATTTAAATAAATAATAATGAAATAAAATCCTTGTAATAAGTAAATGTTTTATCTTTTATAAAATTAAATTATAAATTTTTTAGAATTTCAACACGTTTTAAATTTTTTAAAACTCTAAACAAATTATCGTTTAAGAACAAGCAGTGAACATCTAACACAGGGGTTTCCAACAGGCGGCCAACGGGATAATTTTGTGCGGCCCGTGAAGCTCCCTGAAAACCGATCAAAAAGTAGCTTCAGAACTCTTTTTAGCATACTAAAATTCAAATATTTTTCGGGGGACAAAATGGAGTATCAAAAGAAGTTAAGACACTATTTTTAGGGAAATTTACATTTTATGGAGTAATATTCCCTTTAAGTAATATACAGTATTCAAAGATGTATAGGGTCAAAAATTAATATATCCTCTGAAATTTTTGAAGTACCTTCGTCCCTTTCTCGCCGAAAAAGTTCCATATTTAAAACCCTCTCCCCCGAAAAATAAAAATGAGATTGATGGATAAAAGGAGATGGATAAAATGGATAGATGGATATAGATGGACATAAACGATAGAGATGGATAAAAATGAGCCAGATTATTTTGCGGCCCTCCACCTGGCTTGTGATTTTAATTGCGGCCGTCGAGTACTTGGAATTCCCTGATTTAACATTTGTAGTTGTTGTTGTTGTCTTATGCCAATTCTCCTCCGCAAAGCGTACAGGATTGATATGACATTTTAAAGAGGAAAGTATGTCTCTTTTGGTGATTATTTATTTTGTTTTTAGAGAACGAGGGATTTTTATACAAATGTTCCAAACATTAGAATTGCAAGCTTTAAGATGTTAAAGTACGAGGGTTGTTTTTTAATTAACTTCCGTTTTGTTCCTGAAAAAAAAAGTAGTAGGAATTTCGAAATAATTTTGCTACTGGTAGATAGGTACATCCTTGAGAATCAATTTCCCTCTTTACTGGAAAAAATCGGACGTTTTTTCTATTATTTATTGAATTTACAAGCGCGCTCCTCGAACTTATTTCCCGCCAACCCATAGAGAAATCCTCTTTTTCGAAATTTTCCCCTTTTTGATAGTTTAAAAATAATAAAACATATGAATATTTAAAAATAAGGTTATTACGGTAGGTTACAAACATCTTTAATTACTTTTCAACGTAATCACCTTTAAATAGACCATTTACCGTACCTTTTCACAAGTTTTTCCCATTCCGCTTCATGAAAAGTTTGATTTTTCGTTGAGCTTCGCATCAGCTCGGACAGCCGTTTTGCCACTCAGCGCACACTTTGCCTGCTAATCTATCTATGATGCCTTGTTTATTTGGCTGTAACTCCAGAATCCCCAATGCCTAGAACTTGCCAGATGCAAAACATATGGTTTTAACCTTCCTACCCTCTTGAAAAAATAGTCACATATTCCCCTCGTGGGGTCTCTGAGGACCCCATGCGTAAAACATGCCTATGACTCTAATAAAGGTTAAAAATTCCTTAAATGGAGAAGAATTGTCATTTTTTATTTCTAGAAGGATGCTTCAGAATAATTTATCCAATTTTTTTGGTATTTTTCTCATGTTTTTCGTCTTATTACGGCTTAATTGAGTTTCTTTTGATACACGTTTTTTATAACATCTGGACCTTCAAACAAGAATTAAATTACAGAAATGAACTTTATTGAAGTTGTTTTACTTAAAATATTTATAATCACACTGTTTAAAGCATACTAGTTGATATATACGGTCTTGCACGGGTAGAATTTAGTAGTTTATTTTAACCTATTTATGAAGCTGCATATATTCTCTATTCTGCATTATCAGCTACCTGTCACCCCAGATTAATTTATTTAGTATTATGAAACATGTAAAGTTTGGATTCTTCTTTTTAAAATTGAAATAATACAAAAAAAATGATCGGTTCAGATTTCTTAGTGAAATCAGTATCTCGTTTGCTTATGTAATTTTTAACATAAAATTGGTTTTTTTTCTTGATAATTCTTCGAAATCACATTCTGGATTTCCGTAAACACTCATAAATATTTGAAAGCATTCTTATTTTTCAAAGAAGACTGAATATAAAAACCTATTTACAATCAACCATGAATTTATGTTGTTTTTGTAAAGAATGTGTTCAACAGGAAGTAATGGCGACAGTTGTCTGAGTTTTTTTTGCTGCAACTGTTAGATACTCAAAAGATTTCTATAAATAGCATATTTTTCTTAGAATGTGAATAAAAAATTTAAGAAATAGCGAGTGATTCAATGTATTTAGCCGCAATCTTCTTTTTGTAAAAAAAATGACAATTTCTACGAAAATATCTTTCTAATATTTCTCCAAACGTTCTAAACAAACATGCAAACCTTTTTTAATCTATAATACAACAAAAAATAAAATACTAAACTTTATTTGATACTGTTTTACCGCCATTCATGGCTGGGGTCTCAAAAGACCCCAGAGGGGGAATATGTGACTATTTCTCCCAAGACACTTAAAAATGGAATAATAACTCCAAAATTTTTACCCATTGTAAAACTTTGCGTAATTAAGGAATAGTAGCATCGGAAATTGTCAAAACAAAAATGCATGGGAGATATCCAGCGTCAAAGTGCGTCTGGGGTCGAAAAAGACCCCAAAGGGGTAGGAAGGTTAAACATGCACGATAGCATGCTGCAAAAATCACCTGTCTGCCGATTGCCTATTGTTAATGAGAACAGAGTTTAAATGAAGAGAAATTCTCTATGGGCCGCGGCGGGAAATAAGTTCGAGGAGCGCGCTTGTAAATTCGTTAAATAATAGAAAAAATTTCCGATTTTTTCCAGTAAAGTAAAAAATTGATCCTGAAGGATGTACCTATCTACCAGTATCAAAATTATTTCGAAATTCTTACTACTTTTTTTAAAGGAGCAAAACGGAAGTTAATTAAAAAACAACCCTCGTATTTAAAATTAATCTTTTGATAAAAAATTATGCTTAAAAAAAGTAAAATTTCTTAACTAATGGGAGTATTCTCTGATAACCTGACTATTAGTAAACCGCCCACCAAACTACTGATGTAGTTAAAGAAGAAAAACTATACTCAGTTGCAACTTAACTTGAGCCTGTAGAAATATGCTGAGAGCAACCAAAGAAAGTAGTTCCCCGTGAGGTGTCTGAATTTTGAATGAAATTTAGAGCTTCAATTTTGAATAATGATTGGTTCCTTATCACCACATATATTAAGCATCTTTTTATCCCGATATGCATAAAATGTTTAGTATTATTACTTTTTAAAGTGGCGTAACACGTAGTAGTATACAACTCGCTCTCAAACTCGCCAGCCAATAAGAGCTTCTAGCAACCCAGCAGGCTTTCTGTTTACTCAGATTTTCTTTCGCGTGGCCATGACGACAGACTCAACTTAAGTTGCATTCGAGTATAGTTTTCCACATCAGAAGTTCGACTGCCAGTTAACCCTCACGCCAGTAAGATTAGCGGGGAAATACAGTAGTTAGAAAAAACCTTCAAGTTTGGGATTCACTCGTTCAGTTTACAAATCAAACAATTCACAGGTTTTCTTACCACTTAAGAAGAAACCTCTAAACACATTCAGATCAGTCTCTTCCCCCAACAATCGATATAAAAGAAAACCCGTCCCCAAAAAGAAAGTCCCTTCGAAAGATATTCAGCAAGAGAGGAGAAAACGACTCATCGCTCCCTCCAAACAAGCACAAATAACTGGGATCGGAAACGGAGAAAAGCGGCAAGCGGACACTATTAACCATTTATGAAAGAGGATTAACGAGCCCATTACTGTAGAAAGCTTAGATTGCAAAGTGAATAACCACTAAACAATGCTATCTGATCGAACCACATATTTCGACCGGGAAGATTAGGATACTTGCCTTAAGCGAAAAGTTTCCCCGTTTCCGTATCGCTCCGGTTCTGTTTTACCGTTTTGCTTTTGGGAGTTATCTGGGAGAAAATCGGGGAGAACGGTTCTAGTTTTGGGATTCTTTTCGTCGAAGGAATATATAGATCAAGGTTATGGAGGGTTTTGTATGGGCACAATGAGGAAATTGCATGATTTTTTTTTATTTTTTTAATCGATTCCTCTTGCAAAAATAAGCAACCACCCAAAATTTGAGGCCGATCGAGAAATTTTTTGATTGCCAAAAAAATTAACGAAAATTCCCTTTTTAAAAGCGCGCGAAAACGCCAAGAGTTTGGATGTGACGTCATCTTATATTAAACATTGTTGAAAAGCAATGGAGTTGATGGTAATTGTTGACGTCATCTTATAGTTTAAACAATAAACATTTTCAGTCACGTGTTTTTTTCTCGACTTTTAAATTAAAATATTTAATTACCTGTACATTTTTTTTGAAAAACTGACTAGATATTTCAGTTTACCATACAAAAAACCATACGGAACACTTGTTTGTTTTTGAAAATCTGACACATGCAACTTCCTTATTGTGTCTGTTTAAAACTGAGAAAAAAAATCCACATAAATCAATACAAATAAACAAAACATTACTTTTAAATAACGGATTCACTGCAGTTTTTTATTAAATGCTTTAAAATGTTTACAAAGTTTGAAAAAGAGTCATTTTCTCCATAAAAACACGCGTTTAAGTAAAACTACTGGTGATTCAAAGAAGAATTCAAAACTTAAAGAAAAAGTACAAATCAAAATACAAAGTCTTACATGTTTGCGGGAGCTTTTAAGAAAATCACGGCTAAATAAAAAGCTAAATAAAGTCATCAAAATGCACAATATATCGTACTACACGTGAAACGTTTAATTTAGAATACTTTTGACGTTAAGGAGGAAGTTATGAACAGTTATCGTGTTCTATTCCAACAGTCTATGGTTAGGAAGGTATGAACAACTATTCATAATTTTACTGTCAAAACTAGTGTTTTTGAGATTAGTATTGTGTCAAAGAAACTTGATCCCAGATTTTCAACATTGATCATAAAATTAATTACAATTGTATTAATTGTCATAAAAGCCGCTTCCTGTAACTGATGTGAAAAACGCAGTTTTTTTTAAGTTTCTAAGTTTTTTTTCCGAATAACGAAATGTTTCCTTCATTTGACAGAATAAGAAAAAAAACAGATTTTTCAACAGAGGTCAGAAATTAGCCGGTTAATATACGTTATTTGAAGAAATAATTTTTTTTACAGTGTGGGTAATATTAGAAAGCTGCTCAACCCGAACTGTTTTAAGTTGAAAAATAATTCAATCTCAAAAGAAGTAATTTAGAATCGCCTTTAATTGCATAAAGTAAAATTTGAAAATAATAGGAAACCAGAATACAAACATACACAAAACACACAAGCTCTATATTAAGCCCCTCTCTCTCTTAACCATGTTAATTAAGATATTTTTTTTCTTAACTTGGAAAACCACCACAAATTTGAGATGAGAAAAATTCATTTGAAACATTTTGGCTGCAATGAAGATAAATATTTGGAGAATGTAACGCATAATGGGGATAAGATAGGTTAAGAAATGTTTTGATATTTTTATTATACTATCATATACTTGAAAACATTGAAGAGTCTATATTTTAGTTTCAGTTGATTTCCTTTCGTAAGGATAGAAATTTTTAAGTTTCTTGCCACTTTGGTCCACCAAGTCCCTACACTAATGATACTAGGGCTTGTTCCCATATACCCCTGATTCACTATTACCCCACCTAGACCTAGTATGTTTTTCTTTGAAAATGCAAAACTCTGTTTATGCTCAGGCGAAAATGGGGTTTTGAAACTTTTAGATGCATTAAAATTTGAATATCGAAAATTTGAAAAATGCCATTCTAGATATTATTGCTAGGTACTTTCCTGCGCAATTGCGAAGATCTGGGGTCATTTGGGACGGTGGCTCAAAAACGTAAAAACACTCCAAGCACCCCTGTAGGGTCAGAATGAAATTTCGAAAAATCTTTTAGTGCGCGTATACACCGTAGGTCTTCCACCACACCAAGTTTCGGGTCTTTAGCCCCGGTAGATATTGCTGTGCGTTGATGGGTGAATAGATGAATGAATGGTAAAGCTCTTTTATTTTTTTAGATAAGTTATATAATGACAATTTATCTAAAACTAACACAAAATATCTTCTTTATAAAATATAATTGATTTGAACTTCTAGTAAAGAAGCATTTTTTTAAACCAAAAATACCAAAGCTAAAAATTCTTATCTGTAAAAGAATTCAAACTAGGTAAGTGACATTATTACAGAACCAACGCATAACGTAGCATTCGTTGCCAGTTATGACTTCGAAACTTCCAAGAGCTCTCCTGTCGCGAGTGGCATCGAATTTCTTTCCGCAGCTGATAAGCAGAGAAACGAGGCTTCTTTTCCTCCATCGGCCATTTGCATATGGACGCATATTCCGGAGATTCAGAAATGCCTTTCATTCCAGGAATTCCTCGGGAAAGCAAATATGTGTCGACACATGGCAAATAGCCCGGCATAGAGAATTGTAATTGTAAACTTACACACACCAGATGCAAATCAATTTTTTAAAATGTCGCGAAAGATTTTTTTCCCGCTTTTTCCCTTTCTTAGAGCGTAAGCTGTGTAAATGCGTAAAACTGTGGGGAGAGGAGATGGGGGGTTTTACGTTCGGTTAAGTCCCTGGTAATGTCCTTAACGGTTGCATTTTCGTCGCTTAGGGTTTTTTCTTGCTCTCTGAAAGTTATGAGGAATGGCGTGGCTAGATTAGAGTCGTTGGGTGTTTTCCCTCCCCATTTTGATGATAAACACTTAAGTTTTGTCGGTGAAAAAACTGGAGGGAGGTAAAAACTGTTAATGATGTCTGTTTTTATAAAGTGTTGCTTAAAAAAATGCGTTTGGGAATATTAATTTAAATTGAAAATGGATATTTCTTCATAGTTTATGGCAAGCTGGTAGAGTTGTTATTGATTAAGTAATTAATTGGGTTAAATATTTTTTTATTTGTTTGAGATGTTAAACTTTCCATACAATGTAAAAAAATATGAAATAGTTATTTTTTAGCGTTAAATTTTCTACAAAGTTAGTAAGATACAACAGAAAGTTTTGCCCGTAAATATTATTTTCCCGCTTTATGTTTTAAAAGTTTAAATGCACTTAGAATTCACCTATGGTTCACAGACAAAAGCACAAATTACTCTTTTATTCAAAGTAGTACGATAAAATTTAGTACTTATGTGGTTACAAATATACTATTTAAAGTTTTCATTCAAGTTTTTAATATACAGGGTGTATCTGAAATGGTGCAACAAACTTTCAGGGATGATAGTACTCATCAAGACGAACAAGAATCGGTATAGAAAGGGGGGTCCCAGACCAAATCCCAGGGAGTTAAAAATGGAGCGACACTCCAAAAAAATCATTGAAAAATTCAATTTATCGAAGAACTACTATTGGTAAAAACTTAATTATGGTCTCAAAAATTGTGGTTTAATATGATCTTTAATATTACCTCAAAAGTCTTCACTTTAAAATTTGTTTTATTATGAAAAAAGTTTAAAAAAACACAAAAAAAAATGTGAAAAATCTGCCAAAACCTTATTTTGTATTTCGAAATCCTTTCTTTTGATTTAATAATCTGAAAGATCATAGTTGAAAACCCTTAAGTACAAAGTTTCATGTAAATACTATCAATATTAAACGCTTGAGATCCTGTTCAAGTTTGTTTTTTGCGTGCGCTAACAGCTGTTCTGGAAACAGCTCTAGAAAACTCAAAAAACAAACTTTAACAGGAACTCAAGCGTTTAATATTGATAGTATTTACATGAAACTTTGGACTTAAGGGTTTTCAACTATTATCTTTCAGATTATCAAATCAAAAGAAAGGATTTCGAAATACAAAATAAGGTTTTGGCAGATTTTTCACATTTTTTTGTGTTTTTTAACTTTTTTCATAATAAAACAAATTTTAAAGTGAAGACTTTTGAGGTAATATTAAAGATCATATTAAACCACAATTTTTGAGACCATAATTAAGTTTTTACCAATAGTAGTTCTTCGACAAATTGAATTTTTCAATGATTTTTTTGGAGTGTCGCTCCATTTTTAACTCCCTGGGATTTTGTCTGGGACCCCCTTTCTATACCGATTCTTGTTCGTCTTGATGAGTACTATCATCCCTGAAAGTTTGTTGCACCATTTCAGATACACCCTGTATGTATAAAAATATTTTAATGTTGAATTTTTATAATAATGAAACTTTTTGAAGGTACATAAAACCAACAAGAAATCCAAGAGGAAAAATAATCATACTCCGTCTAAAAAATAAATTTAAATCATTTGGTGATTTGGTATTTTCTATTCTCAAATATAACAAAATTAAAAATTAACTTTACGAAAGAAAAAATACATTATCTGTATGCAGTATATGATTCAAATTATTGTAATTAATCACGATTCAAAGTTGATTTCGAAGTCGAAAAGCAAAGCAGACACAAAAAAGCATGGAAACAACTCCAGGAAATTCACGATAATACCTAGTTTTTTTACTTTTATTCTTGTTACAAAACCCTTAAATAAATTCATCTGGTGTTTTTTAAATTTGTTCTGCTATATGAATATCAAATGCAGTCAGCTTGAATAATTTGAAGCTGAAGAATAAAAGAAATAACCTTTTTATAAAAAATGACTCAGGAAAATAGAAGAGTATTAGTTTTGGGAAAATATACAGCGTATATAATATGTCGGTTCGAAAAGATCTCTTTCACAAACTGTGTATTTCTTGTGTATAGAATTTGTTGATCTGCTTACTTTTTATAAGCTTAGTGACTGGATCCGTCAAAAAACAGATTTATTGAACATGAAATTCCTTTGCGAAAAGCAAACTGAATTGTTAAACATATTTGAACATCAAAGGTAAACATACATATATGTTAACAAATGTATCTTTGAAATTTTATTAAGATTTGAACAAAAGTTAAAAAGAGGATGACGTTTAGTATTTTTAGTACATTAATTTGTTTGATTTAGACAGAGATTGAAAAAACAATGAAATTTTCCAAGTAACCATCAGAAACCTTGTCAAAGGAAATATTGAGAAACAAAAAAACTTCTTATGCTTATTGACTAATGTTAACTTATTGTCTTCGCTACGTATTAAACTTTGATGAAAAAAAAAGGTAAAAATAATTTTAACAATTGCAAGTTAATTTGTATCAGGTAAAAAGTAAAGCTAAAAGTATTAATAATTTCATAAATAATGAATTACATATCGTACTAAATAAATAAACACATATTTAGTAAATGGAAAATCAAAATAAAGACTACACTTCTACAATACCTAATCGTATACTTTTACTAGACTGAGCCAGAAAATCAGAAAAACTCTATGTGCATAAACCAAAAGATTAATTTAAAAAATTATTTCAAAAATATTTTGCCTTCAGTTTTGAAATAAGATTTATTTAAAAGTAATAAAAGCTATTTTAGCAAAAACACATCACATTTTTAAGATAAGCAAAATGGTTTCCTAAAAAAGGCTACTACTAAAAGGCAGAATATAATAATTCAGAATATAGGTAATTTAGTCGGTTTTTATGAACACGTAATGATGCATTACATCCCCCCAACGAAGGTCAAAAACCAATCTCTTCAAAATCACTGTACCTTGGTCAAAGTTACAAGTTCTTTGTTCCAGCAGATATCGATTTTGCAATAAAAGTCATCTACCAATCCTGTAATTTTGGCAGATGTAGTTCAAAGACGGGGATCGAAGAGTAAAAGATTCATTCTTTCGTCGTATCCCCATCCCTGATCACAATTCAACCCGAAATCGATAAAAACTTCCATAAACCACTTTCCTCCAGTTTTTTTGGTTTTGTTTATTTCGCAATTGGGGGGCTTTTGAGGATATCTTTAAAAACAAATAGTTTTCTCTTAATTTTTTGTTATCGATTTCCATCGCTTAGAAAATATTTATTTTCTACTAGATAACCATTGACTTGTCATGACAAAAACATTTAACTTTCAATTTTGAACATGAAATAATCATACCGATTTTAAATCGCTTATTGACTAAATAAATTTTTTAATAAAATGAAATCAATAATTAGATTAGTATAACTTACTTAAAGTACCATGTAAGGATTGTAATACAAAATAGCTAAAAATATACAATGAAATGATTAAAATAACTCCCATTCAAAAATATGCGTATATTGTAGCACTAATTATTGATCTTAAAAGGCTTAATTCGTTTCGTAATTTTTTAGAAATAGATAATTTCAGTTAAGAAAACATACACGTATACAGAAGGAAAATATTTGAATAAAATTAAGAATATCCTGTTTTCCTTTCCAAGATACGGTTTCAGTTTGCTAAGGAAATTCTGTTGACGTTTACCGGAATATGTTTGAAATTTTTATTTCGAAACGAAACACTTAATTAGAAAAAAAGTATACCCTAATCATCTTTAAACGACATTCACGGGAATGTCTCAATTTCCTCCCATTTCCGATTTAGCGATCAAATATTTTTGACAGAGACGATGAGGTAAGTTTTTCTAACTTCGAAACAATTAATTTTCCATTGATTTTTAAAAGCTTTAAATATAAACACTCAGGTAAAAAATAGTTGGTAAATTTTAATCCCCATTCAAATTAATTAATACCACAAAGATATGTTTCTTTTTCTGAAAAAAAAAGTAATATAATTTTCAATTTCCCCAATAATAATAATTGTAAAATGCTCATTACCTATTAGATGTATTGAACCTATTATTACCAAACCGTGTCACTATTAGTCAAATTCGAAAATCCCAGAAAATGCGTATGTACTATAAATTAAAATAGTCAAAATTTTTACATTACTTAAATAATTTATCATATTTTCAAAAAGAAAACTTTAAAAATATCTTAAATGTTTATCATAATTTAAAATGTGTTGAGAGATTTTCCAAAAGTTATATTTGTAATTCAATATTATCACAAATATTAGGTGATACTTATTGATTACCTAAATACGGATATTTGGTTATAATCGTCCTTATAGCTCCTATTTAAACTGAAACTAAATGTTAAAGTTTTAAATATTGCATTTTAACTGTATATTTTGTATTTATTCTCATATTATAGGGAGTTCTGGATTTTAACAACAATTGAATCTGTTTATAGAGACAGAACTGGAAAGAATCTAGCTGAGAGAATCTAAACAAGACTCGGGTAAAAGCTTGACAAATAAGGACCTTCTTTCACATTACACATTAGGGAGGGGGGCGAAAAAGCACTTTTATTTTTATTTCTGTTCTAATAGTGCGGATAAGGGTGACACTTTGGTCCAATAAGAACGGTGTAAAGTATTATTTCGAATGGATATAATATCTTCAGCTCCCGCATCGCACTTAAACTTTAAAAAATTGGCTTACTTTTTTACAAAACAACTAAAAAACCAAAGATTAAACCCTCACATATTGTTCATTATTTTTTATGAGAAGCTAATACAGTTAATAATATAATGTTCCAGATTCCATTCTTTTATTGATAGAAATAATTTTTTAATGTCAAAAGAACTCTTGTAAAGTTGTTTTTTCATTTTAAAACAGCTAATAACACTAGAACTATACCACTTAAAAACCTGAAATCAGTCCCCTTTTGTTCGTGATATTATTTTCTTCAATTTGGTGTGAATCATAACCACCATTTTTTAAAAAATTTTCAAAATTCAAAAAAATTGAAAAACATTAAAATAAAAAAATACTTTTTGAAAAATGCATTAATGAAATTTAAAGCTTTCTAACTCTTAAAATAAACATTTCTACCAAATTTCGAGTTGATAATGAAATTTAATCACGTACAAAAAAAATCTTCGAAAATTTAATCCCTAAACATTCCCTAAAATTATACACCAAGAGCGATTCACTCATGGAGAATCCATAAAATCGCTTGAGGGTGTTCATGCGATTAGAGATACGCAAAAAATTTTACATAAATTTCAGAAAATACTACTATTAATAGATTCGATACGAAACAGTGCTAAATTTCAACTTTAAGTTCATTCAATGTGCATGAATTTCACCTAAATATTCCTTAGAAATATGTTTATATCCAATTTTTTATATTCTATAACTTTTAATTACTTTGATTTGACTTGTTAAAAGTAAAAACAATTAGATATGAACAAAATTCTAAGGAATATTCAGATAATATGCATTCACATTGAATTAACTTAAAGTTGAAAACTAGCTCTGTAAGGTTTTGCACTATTAGAACAGAAATAAAAATAAAAGTGCTTTTTCCGCCCACCCTATAACACATGAATGATTGTGTAATCAAAGGTAGGAACATGTGGAACCAAATGAAACATACCTATTGAAATAGTAACAAAATTGACAGGAATTTTATGCTTTTGTCAAAACTGAATAAAATCTTAAATTATTTCATAGCATTAAAAATAATTTTACGTTGATGGATTTTATTTGTTCAAGACCATCTATTTCAAAAGTCTAGTCAAATAAACGACCTAAGTTTATCCGATTTGAAAAGTTTTTATTCAACTGTATGTGGATTGAATTACACGGCAGCTGAGTCGACGATTTCCATAATATAGGGGACTCTAAATTGGAACACAGACAAAATTTACGATCAAAAATCAAAGCTCTTCTAGAGTTTTTTTTCCACCAGACATCAGTATCAAGTGTAGATCAGTAAATGAATAAAACATTTCAAAAAATCTCAGGAATTGAAAATAAAATATAGATTTCCCTCAAAAAATAAATTATGGTAAAGTCTGCGCCAATTTAAATAATCCCATTCTTACCTATAGCTGTTACATTGGAAGCTTGCCAATAAAGTCGCGGAACTGGCTGCTAAAGAAAAGTTTCAAAAAGTTAGCTTTAGAACGCAATTAGTATCCAGTAGTTTGTTCTTTTTCTTGTTTCGTTCCCCTAAGATAACAAACGAAGAGGTGAAATATTGCCGTTGCCAACGCAGCGAACACAAAAGTTCGGTAAAAACAGAATGTTAAAATTATTTATAGGTTTAATTAAAATTTACCCCACTTTCCAAACGTGGAACTATTGTCTGTAATCGTTTAATTAGACATTCCGCAGGATTAAATATCTTTATCAGAGCGTGTAGAAACCATTATTAGACTTTAATTAAGAAGTTGGAGTTCAGTCGATAGAGGTTTTTAAAATATCCACTAGTGGGGAAAATTAAAGGAAGTGTAATTGGTTTTTGTTTTGAGAGAAGAACTGCTTTTATAATCCAGCATTGTTTTTACTTGTCCGATGAGAGAAAACAGTGCAGTAGACATTCGCCGCAATTTTAGGAAATTACTTTTAATCTGTTTCTTTAACATAAATTCACAGAACACGAATTTGAAATCCATCTTAAGCTTCTGAAGATAAAAAGGATTTGTTATTTTTTTCTAACTTCACTCAGCCGATTAAGACTGTTTTAGAAATTACTTGAAAAACATGCAACGTTCCCGATTACTTGAGTATTTTGCCTTTCATTTTATCTTTAACAAAGTAGGAAGGGGCACAAAAACAAGTTTCTGTTTGTTTGCATATAATTTGAATGACAGATAACAAGTTGTGTAGCGTATTAGTGTATTTAATCACATTTTGTTAGAAGAGTTTTTATATAATCAAGGATTTATAATAATATATTTGCTTCATTATGACTATTGATCTTATACTATATTGAAATGTTACACAAAAAAAATCAACAAATGTGCGAAAGTAAAACTAACACTAATCAAGCAAAGTAACTAGAAGTAGCTCAAGAAAAATATAAAAAAATATCCCTTAAACAACTTTTGTTATTCGCTATATTGTTATTATTTGTATTGTTTTTCTTTTTTTTTTGTTTTTATGTTGGAAATACAATGATAATGCACATGAGTTTAATTTATAGATATTTTTTATATTCTAATGGTTGTTTCTTTTATTTAAATCTAAATTTCAGAACACCGAACACACACAGATTTATTTAAAATCAAAACGGGTCATAAAAGATATAAAAGTTTAAAACTAAACATAAATAGACTAAACCTTGTGAAATATAGACTAAGATAAAGTGAAATGCATAGTTTTTTTTAGCATTACGCATATTTATGGAAAGTGTGAAAAACGTATATCATTTTTAACACTTCTTTTTCTAAGTTAAACCTCAGACTTACATTATTTTCATGGTTCCCACATATGTCATTTTGTAATGTACTTATAAACAATACAGATGGTAAGGGATGGTGCATACGATACGGCTCAAAAGGATTCTCTTTGAAATTGCATTTTTATGATAGTACCCATCAGAGACAATTTTGAAAACCAAGATCATAGGAAAAGTAAAATAAAATTACGCTTATTCTATTCTGCAAAAAATTTCATTATCTAAAAATGTTATGTTAGGGAAAAGTCGATTGAAATCGGGACCCAAAATTGAGTATTCACCTTATGTGTGATCAAAACAGTCAAAATTGGTGCTAAAAAGATTATCCGATTCCTTATGAATAAAAAAGTAATAAATTAATCATAAATAAAAGAAATATAGTTCATAAAAGAACATATTTTAGATGAGTGAAACTGGATACAATAATCAAAATTTTTTGATTAAAGCGATGTAAATTTTTATCTAATTTACATACATCCATACGCGCTTGCATATCTCTATATTATTTCATTACTTGTATAATTTTTCCCAATATCGCATAGAAGATGAAGTGAACTTTTTTATCAGTTTCAGTTTATGTTATTCGGACGATGTCAGAGTTGAATAGAAATAAAAAAATGTATGGTAAAAGGGTGCAATTTGATACAAAGGGTACATTGATACACTTTCAATATCTCAAAAACTATCAAGGTTATTTTGGTCATGTTTTTACGAAAAGTTGCCTTTACAATCCTAAGCATAACATACGAAACCGTTAAGCTCTGTAATAAGTCTATAAATTTTAGTGAAGGAAACTATGAATTATTTTTTCTTCAAAAAATTCCATAAGTAAATTTTTTAGTAAAATGTAAAATCTATTCTACTTGGAATACAGAGATCTGTAAATAAAAAAGAAGTTTATCCATGTCACCAAGGGGTATACTTAAACTTTAAATAACCTTTGCCAATTTTTTTAAATAAAGGTTTTGTTCAAAAACAACAAATGGGGAAAATTGATACACTTTGATACGCTCGTTGGGTACATTGATACAATATATAAAACTTCACATATTGTGAACTTTCTCTCAGCAATTTAAAAAAACTAGTTAAGGATAAGTTAGATCCCTACGGTGAGGGATATGTAAATTTTTGAGTCTTTGGGTTTTATTAAGTGTTTGAGATTGAAAACTGCTCGCATTCTAGCTCTGTGTATTTATACACTTTTTAAATAAAATGCAGAGATGATAAATACATGACCAAACGATGAAATCTGGAACTCTGAAACATCTTGAGAGCATCTTAGCACTTTTTACAGGTAACAAAGAACTGTATTAAAAGAACAGCGACTAAGTAGCACTGTAAATGGCTAAAAACTAACCAGTTAATTAGTGCCGTATTTTTTTTAATTTCTGGATGATTTTCGACAAAGATACCTTTGAGTTTCATTGAACTAATTAAGGAGCAACTTAACCTAAGAAAAAATTAGCATCTTATTCACTAATTAGATGAAAACTGTTAAAAATGACCATTTGTTAAATTTTAGATTTTTTTATTCTTGAATATTGAACAAGGAGATTAGTGATTTATATTCAAAAAACGGTAACGTAAAATAGCTTAGGATTTCTCTCTCTATAAAAAAATTATTATTATTTATTTACAAAACAAAAGAAGAAACCAATACAAATGTTGTCCACTAATGGGCCCAAGCTCCGCCCCGCCCCAGTTAAACGAGATTTTAATTCTTAAATATTTATACCATGAATAAAATAAAAAATAACAATAACCAAAATACAATTAACAAATACAATAACAATACAATAACCAAATACGTTTATTATTTTCCAAAATTTTTGTCATTAATTACTATTTTTAAGCAAATTAATCCCTGTATCAAATTGTCCCACTTTTCTCTATTAGTTATACGTAAACACGGTTCAAATTTTTGAATTTAAACTTGAAAACAAAGCTAAAAAAGAATAGAAGAAGAAATAGCTAATTAAAATCATTTGCCCCCGATTGGGAAAGGTTTCCAAGAATAATTAAATAAAGTATTTTTTAAAAAATTAAAAAATTAACAGCACAACTATTCAAAAGCTCAAATATGTATTGAGTTTCAAATATGCATGCTTTTTATACCTACTTATGATAATTAAAAAAAACTTGTGTTCTGTGAAGAAGCGATAAACTGAATTGTGCGAAAACTGAAAAACAAGTGGAATCCGAAACTAAATATTTTTATAATTGATTATTTTTAGCATTTAAACATGCAACTAATGTTTCTTAAAGCTAAGTATAAAAAAGGTGCTTAATAGAATCAAGCGTAAAGTATTCTGAAATCCTGGAAAATCATTTCTTTGATATTATCTTTCACAAGAGAATAAATTCTTAAAAAATCACATAACATTGTTAAATAGATGCACTGTAAAAAAAAACGTCTTTTAACGTATTATTTTCCGTGAATTTTTCATGGATTAATTCCGTAAACTACAAAACGGAATTTTCATCGTGAAGTTTCCGTTTTTTAATTTTCCTCTCCTCACGCATGCGTATTGTACTATTTCTCCACTAGTTCTGGTGAGACTCAAATATAGTTGTAAATAAGTAATGGAAGTTTGTGCAAGCGTCTTCAGGCGAAACGAACCTAATTTATTATGGGTAAGTAAGTTATTAAGACCCCCCTAGGCATATTGTTTTTATTTTTTGTGTTATTGGCCGTAATCGGGAATGACTAGGGATCGGGTTAAAGGCGTGGCTTTAAAGTATTTAGGATGGAATCTAGCGTAGCTCGAATGGGGTAGAGTGATAGCGCGTCAGGCTGGAGTGCACATGTTCGTAGGTTCGAACCCCAGTAATGATTATTCAGTATATATAATTTTAAATTTTTATTATTCCATTAAAAATTGCAAGAATTAATTTCTCTTGTTTAACAGTCATTCCTTATTTAATTAAATTCATTGTGTTTTTTAAATGATTTACTTTATATAATTTTTTTTTAATTTTTTTAATTATTAATTAATTGAAAATAAAATTATTTCGCTAAAATATTTTATAGAAACAGCAAGAATCAAGTCCACAAGGATGCGCATTAGGGTGGGTCAAAAATATTTTTTTCACATTTTCCCAGGGGCACAGCGACAAAAGGGTGCCAAATGGTCTCAAACTAACATGTGTAAAATATTATTCGATTATAATAACTCTTTTTGCCTCCGGATTGACCTCAAAGTTTTGATTAATATAGTAATTTCATGTAAAAATGGACGAACGAAAATCAAGCTTTTACCTCGATTGCACAAATCCGTCATGAATATAAATGTGCACAATGGTATAAAAACCATCATTGAAGACTATAAAATAATTATAAATTAAACCAGAGTTGAAATACTTGAGTTGTAATACAACATATTTTGAAATATCTCAATGGTTAGAACTGTCAATCAAAAATTTCTTGCTGGAATCATTAAAATGTGCGAAACCTTTATTGTCGTTTGAGTAGGATGGTAAAAACATTAAATTTTTAATAAAAATGGATATGTCTGAAGGTGGGTACCTTTTTTGGGTTATAGGTTTCAACCCCAAGGAAAACATTTGGATAATAGTTTAAAAGTTGGGATTTCCTTGAAATTTCTTGGCATATTATAGGAATAGTCCATCCCAAGTGTACCCATATGATTTCCCAATGTCCAAAAATAAATTAAAACTACATTTTAAGAGTCAAATTTTGAAATATTTTCTTAAGAAAAGCGGTAGATCCCAGTTTTCAGCTTAAATCTCAGTATTATCCCCTAAGTTTTTAAATAAGTTACATTACTTTTCAAAACTTACTTGTAATTATCCTTAATAGTTAAATTTGCGATATTTAAACTTTTATGAACGCATAAGGGAATGCTAAGAAGCTATTTTGAGTCAATCCTCAAAGAAGTATAATTTCATGGGCCTGGGTTTCAGTCTATTGCTATAGCAAAAAATTATGTAAATCATGACTGAGCGAATCATAACTGATATTGCCTATGAACGAACTATCCATTCGACAATTGCTTCAAGATATTTTTGCGATCATATTTGGATCCCAAGACCATCCAGTGAAATTACTGTCCGCTGAATTTCGAAAGCGCGGCATATTTATGAAAAATACGACTGTTTCTATTTTGAAAAATTAAAAATACCGTTTTATACTGACCAAACTTGAGGGGGAATGTATATGAACTAACCAATATTTAAAATTTGTACCACTTACAATCCATTGTTTGTTGGCAAATAAGATATTCATATTCTACGGTTCTTGTTAATATGATAGCATATTATATTGCCACTTTGGCAGTTGTTTTTGTATTAATAATGCATGAAGGTGACTAATATGATTAAAATGGCTTTTAAATACCCTTATTTGTGAACTTGAAAGAGTTATCGACAAAAAAAATTTAATTTATAAAATTTTAAAAAAATATGAAAAATTATATATTTTTGGCCTATTTGAGGCCAATCCGGAGGCAAAAAGAGTTATTATAATGGAGTAATATTTTACACATGTTAGTTTGAGACCATTTGGCACCCTTTTCTTGCTGTGCCCGATAGAATTTGTAAAATTTTTTTTCGCCATAGGAAAATGACCCACCCTAATGCGCATTGCTAATAAAGTATAAAAATCTTGCAGGGATTGTGAAATACAGTACAAAACAGTACGTCGCACCATGCTTTAAAATAGAAATACTCTGATATACTATTTTTAAACAGATATTTAAACATCGTATGATCGCTTTCTTCACCACGTAGCTGAAGTCTTAAAATATTGCATACCTAACTAGTCTTATTAGATCGCAAAAATGTGATCTAAATAGTTGTGATTACTTGTAACTTTTGATTAGACTTGTATTACTGTGATCGGTAGTGTAAATTATTTAAAATAATCGTCTATTTGGATTTTACGGATTGTTTGTCATTTTTTTTTCAAAATTATAATCAGGAATATACTGAATCACAATAATAATAGTAATAATACGTACAATCCCTAAAATAACGGAAAGTTCCACTCCAATGACGAAAAGATATTAAACGAACGTTCTCTAAAATAACGGAAGGTTTCCCTCCTTTCACAGAAAAATACAAAACGGACATTCCCTCAAATGACGGAAAAGAAAATACGGATACCTTCTCAAATGATGAAAAAAATCCGGCAGCTGTGCTGCCGGGAAATTTACGTTTATTGAAGAAAGATTTTTTTACAGTGTGCTTGTGACCGCGATTCTGAGTATAAAATTAATTAAACTGTTTTTTTTATAATTCTATAAAAAATTTCATCACGTTCTTAGAAAGACATTCAGAAAGATATCTAAAAAAATTTAGACATTTTTTTCTTTCTTAAATTTTTTTTTCATTTAATGCCATGTAAACAATTTTAATAATTTTTACTACTTGTTTTCCTTATTACCAAGCAAACCACGCCCACATTTCCAGAAAACTAAATCAGTTCTTGTCAGCAGCTATCACAAAACAACTTTAAAATATCGAATCAATTTCCCCAACGCAAATGACGCGTTCCCAACCGTTCGCAGTCCATTTCTGCGAAATTTCCGGCGATTTGTCCGAATTTGCATTCAAACTCCTTGGCTTATACGGACAACTTTATTCTCTTTTTTCGCCCAATGCAAATAATTACGGTAGGTGGGGAATATACCATTTGGCTTAGGATTGATTTCTCATTAGTCTCGTAAAGGGATAGTCTGTGCTAGGAATGGACATCGGCTGCAATCCTGCATGACCGTAAGAACTGAAAGTTTGGAAAAGACGATTTTGTAACGAAAGAAGCTCAATAGACAGGAGAAACGTTTGGTAGAGAATTGTTATTCTCTCTCAGGATCATATAGGAAGAGTGACCATTTCTTACACTGTAAAAAATTATTTCTTCAAGTAGTAACTGAAGTATCCGTTCAGCGCAGTTGATGGTTAATTTATGTATTTTGAGGATACATGTGGGTTTTTTTTTCTTTTCTGTCAAATATTTTTAAAAATTTGAAATAATACTTTCCTGTGCCTTTTTTATCTTCTGTCGAGTGAAACATTCAGCTATAAAATCTTTCGTGTTTTTAAATAACATCTTTAAATCGTAGCAAATGACCTTTTCTCTTTAAACTTGGTCCTGGCAAGTTGTTCTAAAGAAGATAGAAAGTGGTCCGTAATTGATCTGATTTAAAGTAAAGTGATCCACGGACTTCTAAGAGTTGAGAATCATAGTTTTAAAGGATTTTTCCTGTTCATATATAGAGTCATATTTTCTTTTATTTTTCAATCCTTCGCTGGATGGATTTTTTATTTTCTATCTGTAAAATTAATGATGTACTAGTATTTGCGGGAGGAAGTAGAGAATTGGATAGTCTTGGAGCTCTTAACTTTTAGAAGCTTTTTACAACGCATGAACAGTTTTTGAGAAGTTTTAAAGGAAACTTCGATCGTGTTCATTTAATGAAACTCTTTTTTAAGGGAATATAAATCCTAAGAATAAAAAAACAATATAACCTTCCTTAAGTGTAATAAGAAACGCCAAAGAAAGAACAGCTATGTTTTATATAAGTTGATTTAAAAAACATGGGGTGACAGTACGGGGTAACTTCAGTACATCAATGTGTTATGAGTAGAGAAACTTGGCGAGATATTTGTGTATTCATGGTTAGAAGTTTTACTTTCTCTTAGCATCCAAAAATAGTTCAGTAGCAGTGATAAACAGGAGTACAGACTATCAAACTTCATAAGTTTTCGAAGCTAATTTTTCATAATTTACAATATCATCCACCACGCATAAGTGAACTCATCACATTTTATTGTCCCATTGATATCTCACCCACTCATTGTAAACTACATTGCAAGGCTCAACACAAAAATAAACATAATATAAACACATTTATTAAAGCTTTTTTTTGTCCCCAAATTAACAATATTTTAGCTTTGTTGATAGGTAGAAAATATATAACTTCCCTTTAACACCTTGTTGAGTTGATATTTTTTTTATTCGAAGCACTAGATAAGAACAAATTTTTCGTCCTTGTAATTTTTAGCAACACTTTTACAACACTATCTTTTTCTTACAAAACCAATTCGCAACATAATTGCAACACAATCAAATCACATTTGATTAAATGTGTTTGTTACTTTTATTACGTTTCAAAATAGCTTCACGCATTTGCAGCGTTCTCAGCACATTCACTAAAAGGGTTCGAAATGCCACCTATAACCCTTCTAACTCTACAGGGTAAACGATCGTTGCTGAGATTTAGAAGGCAAGTGAAATTCCGACGACCGGGCAAAAGAGAAGATTATGAATCGTGACTCTTTTCCGCCACGTTACTCAGAGACCCCGGTGCAATATTAATCCCCGCCTAATATGCCGTCGGAAGGGTGGACAGATAGCGACGTTTGCGCCATTTGGGAAAGAAACAATAGTAGTCGCCGATTAAGAGCTCTTTGTTCGATTAAGGTGATGCATTTTTGAAGCAAAGAGATCGGCCAGATTCAATCACTCATGTGAAATCGTATTACGTGTTTTAGGGGGTATTATTCAAGTGATTATATTGGTGTATCCTTATTGAAGAGATTTATTGCACGGTTTCAGTCGCAATATAGGCAATCGTCTTTTCGACTATTTATCCATCCTGTGAAACATTTTTGAAATAAATTAATAATTCAATGGTGGTTCCATTGAGGGATCAATGGAGAATCTCTAAAAATGGACCATAAGGTAACGCTAGTCCGTTAGTCAAGGACCCATTAAGGACTAGCGTTAGCTCATGTGGTCACAGAAAACAGTTAATTGAATCGTCAGTTTGAAAAAGGGAATAAGTCCAAAAACTAAGTTAAGAGAAAATCGGAAAAAAGCACTATAAAAATGGAATTTTTGTTGTATGACCACCAAATTTTTACTGAAAATTCAGGACTCTATCCAGAAAAAAGGACAATCATCGAAAAAAATCTGAATACATTAAAAAGTATTACAGTTGAAAAAAGTTGATGGACTTATTCCCTTTTTCAACCTTATGAAATATCAAGTGAAGAAAAACTTAAAAAATACCACTTAAATGGATGCTTAAATTATATTTCTGCTTAGTTCACAACACTAAGTGAGAAATAGAAAGATTAATACCAATAAAATTTAATAATTACTATGAATTATGAAGCACTACTAATGGAGTAAGTGAATATGAATGGAGTCGAACTTTCCCTGGATAAAAAAAGATTTAGAAAGGATAAAATTTTATTTTGGGCTAGTTTACACCCCAAAGAATAAGAACAGAAAGACAAATTAACTGAAAAAAATACAATGAATGGACATTGATTTCGCCACTTCAAGAGGCTATATCTGGGGTAGTTATTTGTCTCCCCTTTTTACTCATGTGTAGAGCAAAGGTTGGGGATTGTTTTGAGCACAAAAAGTCCATTTGACATTTTTGGACTAATTCCTTTTTTCAAACTGGCGATTCATTTATACTTCTTCTTCCCTAAACCAAAATAATTTAAAATCAATAAGTGTTTTAGATTTTATGGCTTTGTAATTAGTTCACATAATCAAAAATATATGATTTTACATATTTAAACATAATTTTAAATAATATTTTACAAAAACACTCTTTTCCCATTTTTAACACAATGGGCAATAACAGCATTTTTTTAAAACGGAAAAAAATGCATTTTTCCAGTAAAAGAAATACAGATCTAAATTTAAATATCGACATGACAAGTTTAAAAAAAGTTTGTTTATTTAATATTTTAAAATAAAAATTCAGACAACCCCTTTGCCTTTGTTTAGGACTGAATGACGTCATATCTGTTTCGGTCTTACTTAAAAATGAAAACCAACAATAACATTGAATTCTTTGAACAATTGAACCATTGTTTAAAATCAATGTTTAGAATCGAAAGACGTCAGATTTTGAAATTTGACGTTTTCGTGCCCATTTTTAAATATAAACTATGAAATTAATTAAAAAAAATAATCATCGTAATTTAAAAAAAATTTCCACGTGATTTCCTCCCTTGGTTACTTGGGTATATTGGGTCTCATGGGAACAATCAAATAAAAAATTACAGTTCGTATGTTAGGTCCATTTTCTTCGATTTTTGCAAATGATGAATGTGGTTTTTTTCAGGTTCAGAGTAACATTTTTTAACTTTATCTGCCTGTTTTACATCTCCACTTGGTTTTCTTTTACGCCTTGTTTGTTTTGTCTTCGAAACATTCAAGAGACTTGTTTTGGCAGCCCTTTTTTCAGCTTTTGAGTTCTTTCTCGTTCTTTTTTTTCACGCTCTTCTTCTTCCAACTCAAGTTTATATGGAATTCCTGTTATAATTGCTGTTTTCCCTCTCCTCTTATCGTGTTTATTTTGAGGTCTTGGTCCAATCACTCGTGGTGGAGGTAGAATTTCTTTGGGTGATATAGAAAATGGCAGTGAAGGACGATAGTAGGATAGCCCAAGTCCTTTGTTTCCTGTTGAAGTGGACGGTTGGATAAGTCCTGCGTTTGTGCTAGTGTTATCGGTGCCCCCATCACTAGTTGATTCATTCAATACTGTCTCTAGTGGTTGTGATGACTGCAAACTCTTAGATGCTATGACTGACCTTGAAGATCCTTCGGATCGGGCCTCATTTTGTTGCAGATTTATTAATTGCAGATAAACAGAGAGACTCAGACCAATTATTTGACCCCAAAAGTAAAGTAAATTATTTTATTTCTAAAATTTAATTATTTAAAATTAAAATAAATTGTTGTAATTGATTATATAGATTTTAATTCATTACGTATTTCAATTAAAACAACTTAAACACATTGACAAAACATTAATGGAAATGGTCGGGTAAAACGGGACACATCAAAATTGTATCCCGTTTTGGGCACCCCAAAATTGTCCCGTTTTGCCCGACCGTGATGCTTTTGACAACATAAATGGCTGACCCCTGAACCGTCACTCCCTATCAATATTTAAATACATGAAATTGTTGTTAGAAGAGCTATGAACAAGACACAGTACTTTACGGAATTGTTCCGAAGGACGGAGAAGCACAAGGATAGTTGTTCTGCAGTCGAAAAAAGTAAAAAGTTAGTAAAAATCTCACTTGAAAACTTTGAAAAAAAATATTTCTTTGCGAAACACCTGGCTAGCGTTGAGAGATCAACTAAGAATGCTGTCATAATGGTCGGGAACCAGTTTAGCCTGTCCCCCGCGAAATAGCACCACCAGTCAAGCTCCGAGGCTCAATATCCCATTTTGCCCGCCTATCCCGTTTTGGGCAACTCTCCCCTACTTTAAAAAACCATCAACATATTTTCTCTTCTTTTATAATCCGAACAGATAATAAATTTCACATACTATCTTTAATTCATAGACAAACATCGATGAAACAGTTCATAATTAATAACCAACAAAGTATTTTTTTTTATTTCCCTGAACTCGACTGCTCAGTTCGTCGAACCATGGAAAGGGTGGACCCGCGCCCGTGACAAATGACCTGTGCAATCACAAAAGGAAATTCCCCGAATCCCGCAACGAACTCACTCCCCACAAACGAACAGAAAGAGGGTGTGGAACGCACAGAGAGAGGAAATAAAAAAATTTGAGAGATTTCATTAGGGAATGCGATATCCGCTGAATAAATTATGAGCCCAAACGAAAGGGGAATTTTTTTGTCCTTCAGATTCACCAAAAACTAATCCAATATCATGTACTTTTCCATTTTATCCCACGAAAGAATCGATACAAGAATCATCGATGAATCGAATACTGGATAATCGACTCTGCGTGAATCGGTATTGGAGTAAAAATGAAGAGATTATAGGTGATCCGATGGTGGGTTGATTCTTTTTTTACGGGGGCGAGGCGCAAAAGTACCGGGTAAGCTCTTTCAATTTAAAATGTGAAACGAGTCAGTGTTTGAAAAACGGGTATCGGATGTTTTGCTTCATTTCGCATAAATCATAATGTTCGCCATTGGAAATTCACGCACAGTCGATCGTAGGTAACACATGAAAGGTCGAATTGTTGCAGTAATTGAAAAACTGGTTGTTAAAATTTGTTTAAAAAAAACGTAAGAAACCGTAACGTCTCTTTTTTTTCCGACACGACTTACGCCACGTTCGCTCTAAAAGCGGGTACTGGAGAGAATGAAAAAGTGGCACAAAGAACAAATTGTCAAATCAATACCCAAGAGAATTTCGCTGGAAAAAAGGAGAAAGCAAATTATGGGAGTGATGATGATGATGATGATGATGGTGGTGATGGGAAACAGGGAGGGGAGAGTTCCCCGCCCCCTCCCCGGGCAGGGGATTAGAAGGGGTGTAAGCGATTGTACTACTTTAAAGCGAACTTTCTCGGGGGTGAAAAAGTTTTTGTGGTAGTTATAAAAGTGCTTTAGCTAAAGAGCCGCAATAGCTTTAGAGACGGACATTCTATTAAGACAGGATGTGTAACGTAATTTTAAGAAATTCCTATTCTGTCACAATATGGTATTCATACTCTTCCCAGAAGATTTCTAATGTTCTGGTTTTTAGAATAGATTTCTTTTGATCGAAATGCAATTGTACTATGCTGAAAATGCGTAAAAGACTTATAAAACGTTAAGTAAACACAATAATAAACACACACTTCTAACTCTGGACTTCTTGATTGTACAAACAACATTTTGTTGAGGATGAAATAATCATATCTAAAACAGGCAAAACTAATACAAAACATATTTTGTCATACCGCTCTTTCTGAAGTATTTATCAATGTCAACGACATATTGCCTAGTACAGCTGCCCAATATCGTTTTCCTGACGTTGATAATAAAAAAAAACTCAAGGAAAAATTCAATTTTTACAGGTTTATTTGATTCTAATTGTACTAGTATAGGCATATAAAACGTTGTATGACCTGTTTTGGGTTAAAAGTAACTGGTAGTGGAGTCGCTTATGTCATGTTTCGAAAAAAATTTGGCAGAAGGTTAGTAATTAGTATCATTCGATTTGTAATGACGTCTACAATAACGTGGTACCGGGTGTTTTTTTCCCAAATTCTACATTGAGGGCGTACATGACGTCATAAATGCAAGATGGCCGCCGCAAAAATAAAAAAATTCAATTTATGTAAATATAAAGCTAGACTAAAGTGATACAGTTAAGATTTCCTCAGCATTTAAAAAGCACTGAATTAAAGATTTTCATTGTAAACTTTGTTAATATGCAAATTGGTAAATAAAATTTATCACTCAAATCTAATCATTCAAATTTTAAGGTACTCCCCCACTTCAAGGAAAAGCTTCATTCCAATTCAAAAATTCAATTATTTTAAATTAGGATGGCTAGGATACTAAAAAGTTATAATAAATTATAATTCCTTATCATCAAAATAAATTAATAATGATAATTTCATAACCATCTTCCAAATTAAGATTTGGATGTCTTGTTCATATTTCCCTAGTATATGTATGATTAAATATGTTGCTACAAATGTTAAGTTGGTAATAGCAATGAATATTTTACTAAGGTAAGGTAAATTAATGTCTCGCTCTATTTCTTTAGGGAGGGAATAGAAAAATGAATTATAATTAAACATTGGAAGAGGATGTCACTGAGAAAAGACTTTATATAAGAAAGACCAAAGTTCCACTAAAATATTTAGATTGAGAGTTGTCAGAAACCGTGATTTCTATAGCAATCTCATTAAAGTTTCAGTAAAGATTTCTAGAACTTGAATTTTGGGATGAGAGAAAGAGGAAGAGAAATGTTTGTGGCTAATACTCTATAGAAATGTATACGTAAGTTTATTTTAAAAAAATTGTGAAACTATACACTAATTTAAACACATAACTTTAATAAGATTTTTTTCATGATAAAATTAGAAGTTGTTAGTGTTGAAAGTATTTATTAAAGATAATAAATAAAGTAAAAACTCTTCGGTAAATCTAAAGAAAACTAAAGTTGTTTCATAGTATGTATGATAATAGTAAAATATGGTTTTCGTTATTTCAATAAATTTTCATTGCTTTATTTGTACATTTTTCAAAGTACAAGTTGATATTTTTAGAGTTATTTTTATTTTCATTTTAATCAAAAATAAATTGATAACCTTAGTTTATCTATAAAATAAAAATAAACATACTTCAAGCTTTGTAAAAGTTTCTACTGATTCTAATTCTTTTCAAACTAAATTCAAAAGTATTAGCTCCATACAATCGATCCTTTATCGATATCGTGAATCGATTCAAATCACCCCCTTTTAAATCAATAAAATCGATCTTTTCTCCCTTTTCAATCTAGTTAAAAGCTAGTTTAAACAAATAATAGTTTTAAATGACTCCAATTGTTGAGCAACACTAGCGTTTTAAGTATCCTTTTTAAAAGCGAGGAATTCCAAACCGATAAGTAACTACATCAAACTAATTACACATTAATTAGCTACCACAATATAAATGGACCCGTCTAATGGGTAAGTCTTTCGCAATAACGCTCTTTTACACGCAAACAAGACCAATGAGAAGCTCAAAAATGCATTAGCAAAAATAATTCTCCTTTCACTTCGGATCATTAGGAGAAATATTTAAGAAGGATCTTTCCTTTGAGAAAAATCAAGAAGAGTTCCAAATACCTTAAAAAAGTCAGATCGACGTGGAAAAAAAACGTTTAAAATATCATTAGCTTACCACTGCTTTTAAGGAGTAGCGAGAGCTACTTATTTTTTTAATATTCAAATGTAAATGGTTATAAGGAGTTTTTTTCCCTACTTTTGCTAATGGATAGGGAAAATTAGCTTTCCCCCTTACTTTTTAAAGTCGGGCTTTTTTTCGGTTCCTAAGACGAATTAATGATCAATTTACTTCTTTTTCAATATTTTGAGACAAAGGAATGGTCTTGCTTTTTAGCCGTGATTTTCTTAAAAGCTCCCGCAAACATGTAAGAGTAAGACTTTGTATTTTGATTTGTACTTTTTCTTTAAGTTTTGAATTCTTTTAAGCATTCTTCTTTGAATCATCAGTAGTTTTACTTAAACGCGTGTTTTTATGGAGAAAATGACTTTTTTTCAAACTTCGTAAACATTTTAAAGCATTTAATAAAAAAACTGCAGTGAATCCGTTATTTAAAAGTAATGTTTTGTCCTGGTATTGATTTATATGGATTTCTCAGTTTTAAAACAGACACAATTGTATTTTTAACAATATATATAAATTAGAAACATATTAAAAATATACTTTAAGCATATTTTAGTAATGTTACTGAATTTATTACGAGTAAAAGTATTTCATATTTCTTTAATTCTAAGCTCAAAGTGAGGAAATATTCTTCAAATAAAAAAATGGTAATACGAATAAAATTGAAGTTTTTGGTGGTAACAGAAAGTCACAAAATTATGAAAAAAATTGACCGCGTCAACACACAAAATTCAAAAAATGCTCACAGAAGATTTTTTTCAAGGTTTAAATATTGTTACGTGCTTAATTCCCCCAATTCTTTACTAGTACTTCATTACTTCATAACAGCATTTCTTCAATTTTAAAAACTAGGGAGCTACCGCCCCCTGCTCGCTATCGCTCACCAACCCCCGTTAACCGCTGACGCAGGGCCTTTCGGATCGCTTCGCAATCCCCACAAAACCCTGCTCTTTCAAGTTATTTATTTATAAAACATTTGTTAAAACAATTAGTAGAAGAAACGTTAACCAACTTTCCAGAAGCACACTCTCTTAAAAGTTAGAATATTTATTGGTTGTAAATTATCAATAATTTAATCAACACGTTTTCGTTGAAAATAGCAATCAAGTCTGCTCGTAACTATTGTTATTCAATATTTACAAAAAAGTTCAACAATGAATCTGTTAAATTTAATATAGTACCTAGTAACTCGTCAAAATGTTTAGTGTTTTATAATTCAAGTTTTTGTTTTAAAACAGACTTTTTAAACAATACAACTTAAGCTTTTGAAAATAATAAGAGACAAAACCTACATTGCACTCAATGTTTACAAACAATTGATTTTGGTGTGTGAAATTCTATACTTAAATAGTACATCTGTGAGTTTCTGGAAAACTCTTATCAGTCTTTTAAAAATATTTTATTTAGAACGAACATATTTTGAAGCGCATTTTTAAAGCGTGAAAGGAATTATTTTCATCATTAATGAATAGCGTCGGTTGGTCATTGTGATTGGAGGTATAATAAATTGTACGACAGTTTCTTGCTATTAACTGCAACCTTATCCGTAATCCAGAAAAATGGAAATATTTTAGAATTGAGAACTTTTTTAGAAATTCTAAAGGCTTATTGCACATCCTCAAAAGAATCCGAACAGTTTGATACCAAAAATATGTTATACGAATCTGTAATTAAAAAGCCTTTCTCTGGAAACCATTTACAAAAACTTTTTTTTAGAATAGAGAGACAATTAAACAATTCTTTAAGCTTTATCATAATCACACTACATTCAAGCACTGTAGTCAAATATTAAGTTATTAGATTTAACTGCCCAACTTTGTATATGATTAAATTTGTACAAAAATTGATTTAAAAATTATATTGTAAACTTTACCCTAATAAGTAACAAAGCAAATATAATTTCAAAGTTATTTTGATATCATAACTATACTATATAATGACATTCTATGCAGTCCATTAAATTAAATATGACTAAAGGCAGTTAGTTCTAGGGGGCAAAATAATTCGGAAAATTTCAATACACTTCTTACCTATGTTTGAAAAAAAAAGATCAAAGTCTTAATTGGAAATTCATGTGTTCAATTGCAAACGGGAATCAGTTGGGAATAAATTTACGAAAATTAATTCATTTCTGTGCTCACTCAAGCCGAATAAACACTCCTAGAAAAAAAACCGAACATTTCTTTTCTTGGAGGGAATTGATATCGTAGCAAACATTGTTTTTGATTAAAGTATCTTATAAGACATCTTTGTAAATTTATTGTTTGAATTTATTATGAATTTAAATTGGTTAAGTTGTATACATTGAACTAGGGACTAGGGAGTGAAAAATGCATCTAATAGCTCAGTTTTTAGGAATTTCTATAGGGAAGCTAAGTAATCAATGTAAAAGTTGAGTTTTGAAATAAAAAATATTTTACTACTACATTTTTGTACCAACAAAGGAGATAATAGAGAAATACATAATTCCAATTCATAAAAGTTAAATTTGTTAATAAAAACATACCTATAAGTTTTCAAGCAAAAAAAATAGGTGCAGAAGTTTATGCTAACTTGATTTATGAGTAACTTGAGTTAACTTGAAGTTATGCTTAAGAAGAAATGCTAAAAATTCTGATTTTTCCGACCTTTTTGAGACACCCTGTATAACGAATATAAATTTGCCAATTATAGGTATTTTCTCTTGATTACTGTAAATGGCTTATTTTAATTCAGATCACAGATAAATAAGTATTATCCTATACTTTTAATAGAAATAACACCAATAATGGGATTATCATCCATTCTAAGTCTTGTAAACATAAGAATAGGACCCAACTATACTGTTTTTTTCTCTACTTCTAAATAAATGGTTGTACCACTATTTGAAAGGTCGAATTAAGGTTAACTTATAAAAAAAGAAAAGCACATAAACTTGCGTGATTTCTAATTCATACAATCTTAAACAAGTAAATAATTTAAACAAAAAAATGGTTTTAAATAAATCACAATTAAAAGTTGACGAAATAAAGGTTTTAGGATATAAAGGGTAGTTATTATTTAAAATTGGATGAGTCTACATTTCAAAATACCTCACAAAATTTTATACAGCTGCTTTTAATACTCTCAAGCATCAGACTAAGCAAATATTATGAGTAACAAAGCAGTTTATTGCATCCCGTTTTAAAGTTCTTCCCGCGTTTCTCCTGAGAAATTCTGATTTCTTTGGATAAGTATTTTCCTTTTTATGGGATCGTATACTTGTATGGAATTCATTGTAAAGCGAAGTGGCTTTCTTCAGGACTTTATCTTTCTTAATGCTTTAGGTCAAATCTGGCTAAATTTGGAACACAATTCGATTTGTTGCATAATCATATCAAACTTCATCATATTCCTGAGCAAAATATTGTAGATTGTTGTTTCGCTATCACAATCATTGCATACCATCATTTTTTTTTCAATAACGATTATAAAGGATTTGACAAATTAAAATCAATTCCATCAACATCTCAAACATTTTAAGTGCATTTTAGAATAAACTTAAAATTATCTTATCAAATATTAAGATAAATTTCTTTTTAATTCAATTTACATACTTTTATTCTATATATAAATTGTAAAACTTTAAAATATGCATCCGAAATTAGTTTTTTAAAATGTTTTCCAGATCATAAATATCTTTGATCTATAATTCTATATTCTAACCCTGACTGAAGGTTTTACCAACTAAAAACTAAATAATGTACGATCATCGACTTAAAAAATTGCAAATCTTCACTCCCTCCCTAAAAAACCACCTAGATAAACATTTAACTAATAAACATGATCTTTAAATTTAATATGTTTCATGGTTGTGTGTGTGGGATATAGTAATTAATAACAAAATAAGATATACTGAGTTAGGGGTGTATAGTAGTAGTTTTAAAACCAATATTTCCGTATTATATATTTTGAAAGTGCATGATAAAAAATAATGTGATACATTTATAATCAATATAAAAGTGTTTAATTAGTGCAACATAATTTTCGCAGTGCGAAAAATATGAATTAAATAAAAGGATATTTATATGCTGCTACCTGTAAAATATTCCTTTCAGTAAATTCTTAACCGTCTGTGCTCAGTATAACATTGAGAAAAATGTATAAATGACCATTTAAAACAATCATTCTACTGATTGCTTATATTTCTACATCTATTCTTTGTTAGTCCTTATAATAAAGTCACTGGTATGTAAAGAACATTCTTCATTTTTTTTGTGCAGTCTACTGGGTTTCAATTCATTGTTTCTTTTTCTATTGCAACCAATAAACAGTATGCTTCAAGAACAAAGGAAAACGCGTTTATCAGAAAGATTTACACCATCACGAAATCTATATACTTTTATGCCGCTACCTATTCCTATATTTTTATATGAAAAATCGAGAAAGAGAATTATTACTATCTCATACCAGATGCTGCGTTATACGAAACACATTCCTGAGAAAGGAAACACTAAAAAAAACCTCAGGGATTTTAGATAAAACCTTTTACCGATTTAAACTCTTACTTAACAAATAGTTAAATTGATATCTCTCTATATTAAAAAAAGTAACAGTGACCACCGCCGCCGCAACAACAGCCACTGATTTTGAAAATTTATTTAAGAGCCCCGGAGTGCAAACTTACTATACTTTAACGTTATGAAAATCGTGCCGTTTTTTTGTTCGTTATTTGCCATCGTGTAGGGATACAAATCTGCCCAAAGGTGCTCGCCATTAATGCTAAAACATGGCCAGTGTTTATTGAAAATAGCTCCCTTAAAAAAACTCTAATATTTCTTTGACACTCGTTTTTTTTTCATTGTTTTTTAAAAATAATCTTGTAACTATATCGTTCTATAATTTTGTAGCTCCATTTTATAATATAAATAAACGAGTTAAGTTGTATTCTTAAGTGGTATTATTAAGTGTATTGTATTAACATGCAAGGAAGCTTTGCCCCTTTTGCGTAATGACACAGTGTAAATTTTTTGTTAGCTCTGAATTTGCATACCGCGTATACAACTAGTAGCCATCTCCTACTGTCTCTCAAACTCCTTTTCTTCTCATACGCCCTTATATGCACAATTAACGTAATACCACCCCATTAAATTAGTTCCATAAGAAGAGGTATCCTGAAAAAAAAGTGCTAATCTCAAATAACCAAACACTCTGATAACATTACGAGCGATCAATCAACGTTTTCTTTCAGCCTCGACACATGAAAAAGACACCATGAGTCTTTTATGTGTCACACACAGTTCATAGCTTGTCTAGAAAATACCAGAGTTACTGCTTAACAGCTACTTCCTATTTTACCAGACGAGTAAATTGTTTGAGGACGCAAAACCTAGTTACTATCTTTTCAGAAAGTTGGCAACTTCTCACTCGCAGTCAAGTAACTCGCACAAAGTGTCAACTGAATCACCCATAAAAAGGAATAAAGGAACTCTGGAGAAAAAGGATAAAGCATAATGCCTCCAGTCAGGTCTCTAAATCGGAAGGCTGAAAGCTGCCTTCTATTTCAGGAGCCATCAGGGCGAAAATTCTGGATACCATGTATGAAAGGTTTTCCGTAGCGTTAACAAATCCGTTAAGGGGGAAAAATAAGATTTCCTCGTATTATGCTGGGAATTGAGTTTTAAAAGTCAAAGTTGTAAAAGTAGTTATTAAATTTTGTGGTAGCGGAAGATATCACAAGAAATAAGATTTATCTTGTTCTCTTGAGGTGTTTTTAGGCTAACCTACGCGGAAAATTCAGTTTGGAGTTTTATATCAGGTTAAAGAGTAGACCATGTATTGGTAAGTATAAAATAGTTTTCTCCATCAAAGTATAAAACAAAGTTTGAGGTAATAGCTTTAGGTTTATAAAGCAAAGTAAAAACAGAGGAAGATGGGTATCTCAAGAGATGATTAAATTTAATTTAATTCCACTTATTCAAATCATTCCTGAAATGCTATTTGTATACTATACAGGGTGTCCCAAAACGACCTCATAAACTCTGCACAGCTAAATTCCTCGTCGGGAGTACATAAAACTGCCCACATAAGAAGTGTCCCTCTACGATCCATAGTTTACGAGAAAAATACAAAAAACAAAGTATGACGTCACTACCGGTGCAAGAAAACACTTTATTGAACATATCAACTGAAGTATTATGCACAATTTCAAGCAGATATTCAAAGTGTCCGCCGTGCATGTCGAGGCAGGCTTGAGCACGCCGTGGAATGGCTGTCATTACACGTTGCAGCATCGCGGGGTCTAATGAAGTACAAGCACCATGCAGACTAGCAACTAAGTCCATTTGTGTTGTCACTACGTCTTGATACACCAGTTCCTTGAGATGGTCCCATACGATGGACATTTTGAACATCTGCTTTGAATTGTGCATAATACTGCTGTTGATATGTTCAATAAAGTGTTTTTTTCTTGCACCGGCAGTGACGTCATACTTTGTTTTTCGTATTTTTCTCGTAAACTATAGATCGTACAGGAACGCTTCTCTGGGCAGTTTTTATGTACTCCCGACAAGGAATCTAGCTGTGCAGAGTTTATGCGGTCGTTTGGGACACCCTGTATATTTTTAATATTATTTTTATTTTTTAGATATCTGACAAAAAATGTGTTTGAAAGCAAAGCATGCATTAAACACATTGTACTTGCAGCAAGATAATCCATCAACTGCTTTATGATTAGTTCATAGATGGGAAAAGTAGACGTACATTGGGGCTTTGGAATTGCCTATTAAGAAAAATCTTTGAACAATGGAGCGTTCAGTACTTAAAAGTATTCCATGATTCAACACCTTAAATTCCAAGGTTTCAACCTTGGGTACGAGTACCCTTAAGGGTAATTTGAAAACGTATTTCTCGGATATTTTCCTAAAATTGTAAAGGATAAGCAACAACTGGATGAAAATAATATTGAGACAGCAAAACTTCTTGATGCCTTGAAAGAAAAAAATTATCATAATTAATTAAATTTATCAAAAATTGTAACGAACAACAACTTGGAATACTGATTGGAATAATTCAACTATCATTAAAATAAGAGCATTATTTGTGAGCGAACTTATGGGTGAGGAAGATTTTCTCCTTGAACCTATTTTTACTTTTGTGGGTAAAAAGGTATTGAAACAATGACCCTTTCTCCTTGAAACGATTTAGAGATAATTTCGAGTTCAATTAAAAAGTATAGTATCCAGTGAGTAATAGTTCCGGTAAGACGTGAGATTCATTTTAACAGCAAGTTTATGATTTTTCATTCTTTTCAAGAGAAATGATGGAAAGTCACTCCTTCAGTCAACCACTTAAGAAAGGAAAAAAATATTCTTATAGACTCATTTCAACTAAAGGAATGGAAACTAACAACGGCTGGTTCGAGGATCGGGGCTGAAGTTCTCAAAGTTGTGAAAGAATGGGGTAGTTAGTCAACTGAAAAATATCTTATAAGATCCATTGAACTGAGAGAGATATTTGGATTTACTTAGAATTTTAAAGTTGTTTTTTAACTTTTCTGAGAAGCATCGTTGTTGGGAAGGATTTTGCTTGTTAGTTTCTCTCAATTCGAAATAATTAAGAACAATTGGTTTGAGTTTATGTGAAAGAATGCAATTCTTGATGATGATTGAAAATAAACGACTGAAGATTTTAAATTAGAGAGGTTCATTAATATCGGAATGCTGTGCTTAAGAAAACCAAATCGAGTTGTTTGAATTCCTAAGATATTTTGAAAGTGCTTTAGGGGTTAATTAATTCTAACCATAGAAATGCAATTTTATCTTCTTGTTATGTCCTTGGGTAGTATAGTAAGAAACAAGCTTTCGTGGACCAAAAATTTCCCGCTCTCTTTTAATTGTTGATTTTAGTGGAGTTTCTCAATTATTATCTGAAACACATAAATATTTCTTCCCCTTTATTTTTAATTGGGTGAAGAATTGTCACTTAATATTTTCTACCATAATTCGACTCTATTGGTCTCGAGTTAGTCTTCAATATTACACTCGTGTCCAAAAATTAAGTAGGGGCACATTTGCACAAAAAGTGCATTTCGGCATATTTATGAGATATCTAGATGAGATATTGCAACAAACTCGGATTCAAATGAAAGTTAAGACCTTTCCCGATATTTTAGACAGATAATTGGTCGCATTCATCTAGAATTTCTAACCTATATCATCAATCAAAAAAACGAGAAATTTCGTGCGAATGTGCCCCATGGGTGGGGCAGTTTCGCACACGTGTGGGGCACATTCGTACACATGCAAAAAATTATACAATACTTATTTTTACAAATTAAAAAGTTTATGGCACTTTAAAGAAAGGATAATTAAACGAAATATTTTGCACTTTTACATATTTGTCCTCTAAATTGAAGATTTTTTTTACAACAAGTCAATTGGTATTAAACAATTGGGACATTATTTCTTCAATGTTTAAATCTGGATCTAAATTCCTTAAAACTGAAGCTTTCTTTAAGATGTTATTTTCTATTATCACCAAATTTTGAAACAATTACAATAAAAAACAATTAAACTTCAAGTTATTAAATATACTGCACTTATAAACATATAAATCACTTTCATAATCAAAAATGGGAAAGATGAGGCACATTTGCACTGTCCGAATCTGCCCCATCTTTTGGTGTACGAATGTGCCCCATCTACCAGTTCAAGCTTACCACGTCCCAACAAGATATTTATAATTAAAGCAAGGAAATAAAACCCTTCTAGAAACTTACTTTAGTAGTGCCTCTGCTGAATAAAATTCTGAATATCCACTTGAGAGTTATTTTTGATTGATATTTTACGCCAACAAAATGACAAGAAAATTTACTTTGCTGCTTCTAACGCTAGCAAATTTCTAGTACGTATTCAACAAAATGAATCATGGCTTTGAAAATTCATGCAGGAGGTGGTAGTCATGCTTCCATCTACTGGTATTTTTTTCAGATTTTTAAATTAATAATTACTAGGGGAAATGCCGTCTGTCCGAATGTGCCCCATGTGCAAAATAGCCCCACTCTCCCCTATAGTTTGTAATTTTAAGAACAATGACAGAATCTTTAAGATTGGGAATATTTGCCCCGGGATGAAGTTACTCTAACAATCATTTTAGGGAGGGGGTACAGTGGCCTTCCATTGATAACGGAGTTCCAAGCACATTTGGAAAACAAACCGAAGTATGAAAAGAAGAGTTCTTCACCAGTAGAAAACTCTGTGTTAGAAATAGTGTTAGAATGTGTGTTAGAAAATGTGTTAGAATGTGTTAGTTTTCATGTAATGTTCATTTTTGCTTATAACATTTATTTTTATATTTTTTTTTAAATTTATTGTGTAACAAATGTAATCCCTTGTAAATATTTGTTCACCTACATGGATTGTTATACAATCCCAGGTGATATATCTTCTTCACTTTGTTTGTAATTAAAAAAATAATAATAAAAAAAAGTTCTAATTAAAAAAAAAACTCCAACTCTCAAGCGTCGCCTCCAACCGTGGACCGGTTTCGCCCTTATTAGGGCTCATCAGTACGGTATAGGAAGGTAACGCAAGAGAGAGGAGGGAGAGCTTTTAGTCTAGCCGACTATAACGGAAAAAGTGGTGACCATTGATCAGTCCTCCACTATCTGCCGGAATGAACTGCGCATTCCCTAGAACAGATTTAATTCCCGAAAGGCAAGGTATAAAAAGAAGAGTTCTTCACCAATAACCTCTGGTTAGAGGAATGTGTTAGAAAACTCCAGCTCTCAAGCGTCGCCTAGTGGAGGACTGATCAATGGTCACCACTTTTTCCGTTATAGTCGGCTAGACTAAAAGCTCTCCCTCCGGTCTCTTGCGTTGCCTTCCTATACCGTGCTGATGAGCCCTAACAAGGGCGAAACCGGTCCACGGTTGGAGGCGACGCTTGAGAGCTGGAGTTTTCACATTCCTCTAACCAGAGGTTACTGGTGAAGAACTCTTCTTTTCATACCTTGCCTTTCGGGAATTAAATCTGTTCTAGGGAATGCGCAGTTCATTCCGGCAGATAGTGGAGGACTGATCAATGGTCACCACTTTTTCCGTTATAGACGGCTAGACTAAAAGCTCTCCCTCCTCTCTCTTGCGTTACCTTCCTATACCGTGCTGATGAGCCCTAACAAGGGCAAAACCGGTCCACGGTTGGAGGTGACGCTTGAGAGCTGGAGTTTTCTAACAAACCGAAGTATCTAAGTCTATAACAGTCTTAAGAAAAATATTTCATTTTATTTGTTAATAATATGATATTCCTTATATCCAGGTATGATTTAAGAGTGTGTGGAATGCCAGTAAATATGGTTTTTCCAAATGCATGTGGAACTCCATTATTTGGAGTACCCCCTAAACTGCCTAAACTATTGTTAGAGTAATTTGATATGGAGGCATATCTATTCCCACTCCTGGAAAATTCTGTGACGTAAGTATCATTAATAAGGAACTGACATTTGTGTCATTATTCTAAAAAGTACAAACTATCCTTAATTTTTGGACACGATTGTAAATTATGGCTCTATCAATTGGTAAATGTTGGTAGTTTCATTTGGGTTAGCCGGGTTACCACCCTTATATCGGGACTGTGGATTTTTTAGGTGCCATAATAATTTTTTTATAAAAATATTATATATTTTAAATTTATTTAAATAATTTATTACATAATTTTAATATAATACATTTATGTAATTTATTACAAAAAAATATATATATTAGGGGGGTCCTTATTTTTTAAGTTTGGAAATCTTAACGCGACGCCCCCCCCAAATTGTTCCATCATACAAATAAATAGTTTTTGCAAAATATCAGCTCATTCGAATAATAAACACCCGTGCGCAGTTGCCTTGAAGTTTCAAAAAAATACTGATTTTTTCACAAAACATCCCAAAAACCATAGATTAAACCCTCCCAACTTCTTCTTGATTTTTTAATGAGAATCTAATATAGTTATAGTTATAATGTTCCAGATTCCATTCTTCTATCACCCCTCTTTCGGTAGTAAAAATGCTTTAAAGTTAAAATAACTCTTGAAAAGTTGTTTTTCCTGCATTTTAAAAAAGCTAATAACTCCAGAACCATACAACTTAAAAACCTGAAATTTGTGCCATTTTGTTTGTAATTTTATTACCTTTCATTTGATGTGCAACATAACTGCCTTTTTAAAAATAAATTTTCTTCAAAATAAAAAAATGAAGAAAAAATTAAATAAAAAAATGTTTGAAAAAAAAATTTTATTAAATAAATTTTAAGTTTTTCCACTCCCAAAATGAACATTTCTGCTAAATTTCAAGTTGAAATTAAAATTTGATCATGTAGAAAAAAATAAAAGTTTGCGAAATTTTGGCAAGTCCCTAAACATTCCATGTAATTTAACAAAAAAGGTGTTTTACTCATGGGGATTCCAAAAACTCCCTTGAGGGTGTTCATACGATTTGTACCATGCAAAAAAATTTACTTAAATATCAGAAAATACAGCTATTAGCCGATTCGGTACAAAATCCTACAGAGCTAGTTTCCAACCTAATTCAATGTGCCTATATTTTACCTGAATTTCCCTTAGAATTAAATTTTTACGTTATTTTTTCACTTCCAACATGTCAAATCAAATTAAATTAAAAGTGTTTAAAGATAAAAGAATAAAATAAAATCATACCCCGATGACTACGCACAACGCAGTCTACCATTTGGTACTCGACAGGGCTCTGTAAGATTTTGTACCGAATCGGCTAGTAGTTGTATTTTCTGATATTTAAGTGAATTTTTTTGCACGGTAAAAATCGTATGAACACCCTCAAGGGAGCTTTTGGAATCCCCATGAGTGAAACACCTTTTTTTTGTTAAATTACATGAAACGTTTAGGGACCTGCCAAAATTTCGGAAATTTTTATTTTTTTCTACATGATCAAATTTTAATTTCAACTTGAAATTTGGCAGATATGTTCATTTTGGGAGTGGAAAAACTTAAAATTTATTTAATAAAATTTTTTTTCAAAAATTGTTTTTATTTAATTTTTTCTCCATTTTTTTTATTTTGAAGAAAATTTTTTAAAGAAAAGCAGTTATGTTGCACATCAAATGAAAGGTAATAAAATTAGAAACAAAATGGCACAAATTTCAGGTTTTTAAGTTGTATGGTTCTGGAGTTATTAGCTTTTTTAAAATGCAGAAAAAACAACTTTACAGGAGTTATTTTAACTTTAAAAAATTTTTACTACCGAAATAGGGGTGATAGAAGAATGGAATCTGAAACATTATAACAATAATTGTATTAGATTCTCATTAAAAAATCAAGAAGAAGATGGGAGGGTTTAATCTATGGTTTTTGGGATGTTTTGTGAAAAAATCAGTATTTTTTTGAAACTTCAAGGCAACTGCGCACGGGTGTTTATTATTCGAATGAGCTGATATTTTGCATACATTATTATTTTATATAGTGACACAAAACTAGGGGGCGTCACCACCGGAATTCCCAAAAAAAATTTTTACCATACAAATAAGGACCACCCTAATATATATATATGTATATATATAATATTTTTTAAAATTTGTAATGATATATCTCTAATTTGTCACCCGTGCAAGGCCGGGCACTTCATCTAGTTTACAAATAATTGTTTCGCTATATAAATCTATTCGAATTAAAAAATCAACGGAAAAATCAACAAAAGATAAAAGGGATGAGAGGACATTCATTAATTACGTAAGGATGATTTTGGCAATTTTTGACCCCCCTACCCGAATGTAAGGGTACGTAAGATTTTTCAAACCTCTCCCCCTATTCTTACATAAGATTCCATTTCGTTTTTCAAAATACAAAATAATAAAATGTTAGAAAAGCATCAGTTACACTAACAAGGGGAGGATCCCAACGTGTCATCACCGATTCGGTTCATTTTTGGTGTGCAAGTAGTGCATGACTAGGACATCAATTTGTGAAAATATTAAGAAGCAACTCTCAACAGTTTAGGAGAAAATCGCGATTAAAAATTTTAACATATAGTTATATATCTGAAAAGATTCGTCTCGTGCAAGCAGATCGTGGCAAAGAGGTAACAGTTGCGGCTCCCAATCCAAAGGTCCTGGGTTTGGTCCTCGGTGGGTGCCATAATTTTTATTTTAATTTTCCATACAATTAAGAGTACAGTTACGAAATAAAATTAGAATAATATTTAAATACTAATTTTAAAATTTTTCTTGTTTATAAATAATTTTTTGGTAAATATATAATATTTACAATACGATCATAAAAAATTGGATTTAATTATTATTTTTTGGAGAAACAAGGAATGAAAATATTTAAAAAAAAATAGTTTTCATTTTTATAGATGAAGTTTAACCTTAATTTATCCCTAACTATTCAAAAGAAAGTACGCAATTTTGTTATGCTAAAAGGGTTTGTTATGTGTCTGATTTGATTGTTAAAATAAACATTTAGCTTCTTGAATTCTGTTGATTGCTGTGAAATCCAAGGGAAAAATAAGGCAAATGAATTTTTTGTGTGTAAATAAAATAAATTAATTGTAAATAAAATTATTTAAAAATATGAACATGTGGATTTTTTGGTGTTTACCCTTTTCGTTCCATACCTTTGTTATAAATATAATTACATATTTATAAATAAGATTCCATATTATCCAGTTATAAAAATTGTATAAATAGCAAAATATTTTATTTTTTCCCAGAAAAAATATTAAAAAAATGATTTAAAATTGATAATTATAAATATGTATGTACTACTTAACTTCGTATCTGTGCTCTTAATTGTGTGGAAAATTTAAATAAAAGTTATGGTACCCACCGACGCTCGAACCCAGGACCTTTAAATTGGGAGTCACAGCTCTTACCTCTTTGCCACGATCTGCTTACAAGACACGAATTTTCTCAGATATATAAATACGTGTTAAAATTTTTAATCGCGATTTTCTCCTAAACTTTTGAGAGTTGCTTCTTAATATTTTCACAAATTGATGTCCTAGTAATACACTACTTACACACCAAAAATGAACCGAATCGGTGATGACACGTTGGTATCCTCCCCTTGTAAAACTCTCAGTTTGACGCAAAAAAAAGTTGAAACCAAAAAATTTAAGCTTCGATATACCGAGATCGTCAGCATTTTTAAGTTTTTCTGGGGTTATACAGTAGTAATTTGATTAGAATAATTGGAATTTCTTTACATTAACTTGGAAAATCTTACGTAAGAATGGGTGGGTTTCTCCTCCCCCAAGTAAGGATTTGTAGAGATTTTTCCAACCCCCCCTCCCCCTCAGGACCCTTACGTAAATAATGAATGCCCCCTAAAAATGTCTTAGGTATAACTCAGTTCACATAATTTAAAGTAACATTATTTTAAGATTATCAAATTAAAAGAAATGCATTTAATTAGGTCATGAAAACACTTAAAATACAATTTTAATTTTAAAAATGGTATGGTATCAACTTCTTTAATACTTTCAGTCATCCTGACAGCCCCTATTTTTCTATAGGATCAAAGACCGGCAGTCTAAGACTGAAAGGGGTTATAAAAAAGACACGTATAAAAACTAGTGATGGGCAAAATTGATAATTTTAGGTATCGAATACTTTGGTATCGAATACTTATAGGTATCGAATACTTTGGTATCGAATACTTATAGGTATCGAGTACTTTTAGGTATCGAGTACTTTTTTTCAATGTCGGGAAATGAACCTGAAGGGAACATTTTTTTAGGGCCTATCCATAATCAGACTAATATTCAAAAAACTGAAAGCGATCCATCAAAAAGCCCCGTAGCTACGGGCCTGGAGGTGGATAGAGGCGAAGGATTTGGCGGGGGAAAAACCTAGCAGCGTCAAATTTCTCTCGCGGATGATAACGACTTGGGTTTGAGCGTTGCAAAATGAAAACGGAAACAGGCTGCGTTTGATCTACAGTAGGTATTATAAAGATTACTTCATTGAAAAATTTAAAACGAAATATGTCAATAAAGTATCGATACTTTTGTGGGTATCGAATACACTCGATACCTATAGGTATCGAGTACTTAAGTATTTGGTATCGATACCTGCCCATCACTAATAAAAACCAAGTTAAAATAAGTTTTCCAATTTTTATATTTAAAATGGCTACACTAAACAACTCACTTTAAAAACAGAATATACTCAAACAAATAACAATCCAGTTATTTTTATCCTTAATAATTCATGAATTTTAATTTACAACCGGAACCCCACGTGTGACACACCCTCCTTTAAAAATATCCTGGAAACGGAACACTTTCGCGTGCGTCAGTGAAACAAAGCCGAGACGGAGAGCGAGAGTAAAAAAAAGAACTTTTTATTTTATTCTTCTCTAACTGTCGCCTTGAATTTAAATGAATCTACTCCAGTAACACATCACCTGAGATTTCCGGCTTTCAGGTGAGTAACGGCAAACGGATCTAATAACTCCCAAAGACAAAAAGGGGAATAAATTTAATCCGTTTCTTTTTTTAGTGTGATAGACTGTTTTCAAATAGGCTGTTTAGAGAACTGGGATTCTGAAAACCTTTTGATCCACTTTTTATGAAGATAATCTGATGCAAGACACCTCATCTTTATTTGAGGTATTAAATCTTTTCAGACACTACACTCTTAAATCAACAGTTTCAAAACTGAGCAAACATTATTCAAATTCGAGTATTCCATTTACTCAAACTGACTCCGAGTCAATTTGAGTCCAATTTGAAAACATGTACTCATTTCTGGAAATGTATGAGATAGCATGTGCTCATATTAGTTAAGACACCAAAAAAGTTTTTTTTAACTACTACTGATTTCACGATTGTAATTTTAAAGAGTGGTATTATTTCACATTTTAAAAATTCCCGGCAAATGGTGTTTGAAATGATAGTTTGCTAAAAACACATTTTCGTAACTTCTTTCGAAAATGAAGTGAATAAAAAATGATGAAAACTACCCATGATGAAAACTACCCATACCAATCATCATAAAAATTATAAAAAATAATTGTGATTATTAATGTTACCTATTATACGAAAATTTCACTAGAAAACAACAATAACTCCAGTGAAACAAATTTTAGAGATTTAACTTCATTAACAAAATTAACAATAAAAGCAACCAGAACCGAATATAATAAAGTAAACAAATCTCAAGGACATCATAAATTTGATATGATCCCCAAGTGAAAGCGAAGGTTTCAAACTTGATATCAAATTAACAATGTCGCAACATGCATCCAAGTTTCGGAAAAGGATTCATTATCGTCAGATAAGGGAGGGATAGTGCAGTTGAGAAGCCGTCCGTTGTTGCTGTTGTAATCGATCGTGACAGATTAATCGGTTTCAAGGGTGGGTTTTGACAACGTGTTTTTCTTTCTTCCCCGCAAAACATCTCTCGGACGGTCAGAGAGGATTTGTTTTGATCCTCCAGGGGGAGAAATATCCCGGGTTGTCAACAGGGTGGAAACGATTTTCGCTTAGGGGAGAAGTTTGGATGTTTCTCTTGGACGTGATTTCTGGGATCGTGATTTTTACTAAGGGATTGATTTTGGGTTTCTGAAGATAGAAGAAAATATCTGAATAATAATTGAATTGCCAGTGTGAAAAAGGGAATAAGTACAAAAACCAAATTTTGAGAAAATCGAAAAAAAAATTGCATAAATAATGGAATTTTCATTGTATAACCACTAAATTATTATTGGAAATTAAGAACCCCATTTAGAAAAGAAGGAAATCATGGAAACAAATTTATACACATTCAAAAGTATTTTACAGTTGAAAAAAGTTGATAGACTTATCCTCTTTTTCAACCTCATGAAATTTCAAGTGGAGAAAAACCTTAAGAACCACTTAAATTGACGTTTAAATTATATTTCTGCTTATTTCACAACACAAAAGTGATAAATAGAAAGATTAAGGTAGTAAAATTTGATGATTATTATGAAACCGAGAGTCATTATAGCAGTATCTAATGGAGTAAGTGAATATGAATGGAGTCGAACATTCACTGGATAAAAATAGTTAAAAACACTTTTAAATTAAAATCAAATTTTATTTTGGCCTAGTTTACACCAAAAAGAATAAGAACCGAAAGACAATTTAACTTTAATTCCAAATTAATTGAAAAAAAAACACAATGAATGGACATCGATTTCAACTTCAAGGTGCTATTTATCCCTTAAGGGGATAGTTTCCCCCTCTTCTCACTCATGTGTAGTGCAAAGCTTGGAGATTGTTTTGACCAGAAAAAGTCAATTTTCCATTTTTTGGACTTATTCCCTTTTTCAAACTGGCGATTCAATTTATCACTCATCTCAGAAGATTAGGAAAAGTGCAGGTTGTTTATAAAGGTGTGGCTTAAACAATTACAGTTACTTTATTGTGGGGGAATAGTTCTGATACTCACTAGTTTTTTAGTTCCAAAGTGTATTTTTATAACTTAACCTGTATACCGTTATTTTACAAAATAGATTTTATGAAGGTGTTTATGTGTGTTAAGTTCAACACCCCCAAAATGTCAGAGCATCGTCCTTTCCCTTAAGGTTGTAGCTATTAAGCTATTCTTACTAATGGTTTATTTTTCTAGTCTTAGTTTTAGTTATGTATAAGGATAATTCTTGGTTTTAGAAATTGAGAAATTTATTGATGAATAATATTCAATTTAATCAAACAACTAAACATTTAAGTTTTATTTGATGTTTCCACTTTATCTAGTATGTAAGAGATATATGGTAGAGTAGAAATAATAGTTATACCCAGTGCTCGATTTCAGCCGGAACGGCGTTCCGAAACCTCTTTTTCAATTAAAAAATTAATATTTTATTTCAGGGGTCTCCTAAAACTACAGCCCGCGAAAACCTTTCTATATGTACGAAAAAAAGTCCTAAAATGAATAAAAACCCTGTTTTTAGGGTCAAATTTCTAAAATTTTTCGGGGGGAGGACCCCCAGACCCCCCTTTTAGTATTTAGAACTATATTAAAAAAGAACATTAAACCTGTAAGCCTGCGTAAAAAGGGTTTAGAGGGAATTTCGAGTTTATTCCGCCCCTTGTACAAAAATTTAACTTCGGGCCTGATAGTGATTTAATTTTCTTAAATGATATTTGGGCCCCTCCCCAAATAAATTTCTACATACTGTGGAACCAAAGATACGAAAAGGGTCACGTGATTTTGACAGGCGATGGAATTATTTCGGAGGGAAGTAAGGAAGAAATTGATGGGCAGTTGATTGAAAGCGGAGAAGACATTTGCTTGCTTACTGGAAGCCGCTTTGAATTTTACTTTACAGCTTTTTTGGAAGCTGAAATGTGAAATGAGTTCGCTCGTTTACCAATCTTGTTACATTTTTGACACTCTTTACGATTTTTTTTCGTCTAAGATCGAAATTGAACGGAATGTATTACCGTTTCGTTAAGTCCACTGGTTCATCTCCAGCTTTTATAAGTTGATGTTTTAATATTTTGAAAACCCTTATAATAATCGTCTTGTCACAATTTTACCCCGCATAAGGTTTTTATTTATTTTTGTTTTTATGATCAAAGAACACTTTTTAGATAATAAAAATTCAAATTCATGATTTTTCATGATCGTGACAAGACCCTCTATATAAAGGCCTCCCAACTCGGCCGTGCAACGTCATAACTTTCACTCATCTTTGACGTCACTCCATAGACTTAACATGGCAATTTTCACCCACGTCTGACGTCATCACCCGGAGTTGGATGGCCATGTATATAGAGGGTCTTGATCGTGATCATGAATTTTATGATTTTTCATTCATCCCCATACCACCGCTCCTGTGAACTAGCCACGTCCAAGCCTGGACAGAGAGAAAAATACTGTTTCTACTTTAGATTTTTTTTCAAATTTTTTTAAGTATTGAAATCGTTTGAATTTTGAATGAATGAATTTTAATTTAATTAAACAGTTATACTACAAAAAATCGAATTTCCTTCTTAAAATTTTTGTTCCTCTTATTTTTAATGGCTTCAAGTTTTCACGGTAAATCCTTCGATAGTACTTCAAAACAAATTTTACAGAATGTGATATAATTTTTTTTATCATCGATCGTATTATATCTTCTATGATGCAAGAAAATTTGCAAAAAAAAATTCATAGATGCCTGTTTTTTGTATTTAGTTTTTGTTATGTGTGTTTGAAGATAATGTTGAAAGTGTAAAATAGTTAATAAATAAGTTAGTTTGTTCCAAATGACTAATTATTTCTTTCCTTAAATTTATTACTGTGTTGTAAACCTACCCTTAAACAACTCTAATTAGAAGAGTGAGGGAAATAAATCCCCATATCCCCTCTTTGACGAAACCTTTACGATTGACCTCGTGATTAATATTGTCGAAAATGTAACAAGGTTCGTAAGCGCGCGAACTCTTCTTAGCTTCCAAAAAAGCTAGAAAGTAAAATACAAAGCGGCTTCCAGTAAGCAAGCAAATGTCTTCTCCGCTTTCAATCAACAACTGCCCATCAATTTCTTCCTCACTTCCCTCCGAAATAATTCCATCGCCTGTTAAAATCACATGACCCTTTTAGTATCTTTGGTTCGACAGTCCTAGATGTGTTAAAAAACAATTTTCTGTTGTTACTATTTAAAACTTATTTTCAACGATTCCCTTGTGCATATTTTAAATTTTTAAAAATTTTAAATGCATTTTTATCTTTTTGCAAATAACAATAATTTTGTGATTTAATATTAAGGTTATTACTTAATTGTGTTCTTTTAAAACATAATTGTGAACCCCAATTTGAACTACCCACACAATCCGCTCCTGGTGTTGATTCTTTTTTTATTTTAACCAGATTTGCCAGATTGCTGGAATTTGCCAAGAAAATTAAAGACTTAATCTTCGCATTATATTTCTTAAACTGGCAAAATATACAACACTATTGGTTCATTGATGATAAACCGTCCCGCCTTCTAAAAGAGGCGCCCTGTTGTGAAAAAAAAGTACGTAAAAAAGGTGTTTTAACAAAAAAAGGGCTTAAATAGTTCATCGTCTTATACAATAATTAAGTTAGAAAATTCTTCCTAATCTAGTACAACACATTTGAATTTATTTTTTCAATTTAAATTTAAAAATAAGTGCTTACGTTTTTGTATTAAAAAGTATTTGCTCTTTTTCAGTTTTGAGACCAATAATTTTATGTTCCGGTACCTCTTTTTTTAGAAATCGAGCCCTGGTTATACCTACTCATATATTTTATTCTATTATTTATTTACATTTGTTTTGAAATACTATAATTGCATCCCATAATTTGTGCACTTTGAAATACTTTTAACACATTTCTTAAAAACATCATCAGCTAAAAAAGAGTTATCTTGCATTAAATATTACTGTGATCAGCTGTTAAGTTTTCAATTAAGAAGAAAAACGAATAAAACTTAAAACTTTCTTAAGTACTAATAACTACATCTTCATATCATACTTTTAAGAAAATTTTTAAATAATCTATTAAAAGATCATTTCCAAAAGAAATATAAGATTGCAAACTATTTTTTTTATTAACTTTGCTACAATCATTGCCCATTTATGTGATTATATTTCCAAATATTAACAGATATGAAAGAAGATTTAATGTGGGATGAAAGTCCTCAAATCAACCAATCTCTTATCCATTTCTTTCAAGTTGATGCGATACGCCATTCGTGTCTCTATATCAGGCACATTTCTATCAACTCGATAAAGATAAGATACACTTTTTAAGCTAAAAGCATGCTTTAAGTATTTTGTAGCACTAGAGGTCATTGATTTCAAAGTAAAAGAGAAAAATATTTTTTCAGCTTTCCCAATTCAATAAAGGAAGGTTTGCCTCCACGTCTTCATTGATGTTTTATAGAAATTCAGAGTTAAATCGACCTTTAACATAGTTGTTCTATTCCATTCAAATATACTTTTACCCAGTAAATTTTGATATGAAGTAGTTGTGTTAAGCAATGCTGCTATTGAAGTGATGACTTTAGTACAATTTTATACATATCTAAATTTCACCTAAAACATCGTCGGGATAATTTCAAATTTAAAAAATTTGTAGTACTTATAAATGCTTGTAAAAATACGTTAAAAAGTATTATATTAAAATTAGAAGAGAGGAGCCACTCGTAAAAATAAGAACTTTCCAACAATTTTCATCAAGGACTGTTGAGTAAATAATAATCAATTTCGCTTTATAAAAACAAGTTTTTGTAATTAATTCACACAGATATTTATAATGTTACAAACTATTTTTAATTGATATAAAATTCAACATAATGTATACAACTAAACTTTTACATTTGAAGTTAAAAAGGAATTTTTATAATTAATAGATTTAATGATTAAAATAAGAATGCTAAAATTTAATTGTATCTAGAAAAAATTTAAATGTGGCCAGACAAAATTATAATATGGTGACGAAATTGTAGGTAATATATCCTAATATGGTGACGAAAACACTTAAAAATAGACAAGATACATGATATGTGCGTTTATTTCACTACCCTAACTAGTATATCAACTACTTACATAGCATATTTATCCATCATTAACTCTACTCTATTTACCTTTCATACAGAGAAGAATCCTTTTTATGTTCCCCTCCAAAGGAGAAATATTCCCTTTATGATCTTTTGTGTTCCGAACGACCGTTCTCCCACTTATGGAACAAAATTGATCGAAATTAGGCAATCCATGCTTGATTTATCGTTTTTATAGGACTCCAGAGATTCGAAAGCAATCGGTAATTATATCGAGTGTAATCAGGGTCGCTATTAAGTGAATGACCTGTTTTATTTTAAGATCCCACAACCCCACCTTTTGACCGTTTAGCAGAACATAAACTCATCTAACCGTACTTTATGTCGGTGATGAAACTACGTAGATTCGTAGCATTATTATTTATGAAGAATATTATGGTGCAGTTACATTCATGTGTATTGATTGAAAAAAAATCGATTTGTGATCGTTTATGATAGTTTGGAGACAGTATGAAAGGTAAAAACTTGCCTGTACCTAATAAGAGAATAAATCAATTTATGTATCTAACTTAGAAGATTTGTAAAAAGATTATAGGTAAAGAACATTTGATATTTTTCTTAAATCTCAGATAAATACTCAGTTTTAAAATATTAATAAATATATATTTTGAAAAATAAATGCATTAAAACTGACTAATATTAAAGAATCCTACTACTATTATAATTGTGAATGTTTGTCTGTATGTTTGTTACTCTTTCACGCAAAAACTACTGAATGGATTTTAATGAAATTTTACAATAATGTAGCTTATACATCAGAATAGGACATAGGCTATAATTTATAAAGAGAAAATCAGTCCTTCATTCTTTTTTTCCCATTTTTCCTGCTTCTTTTCACTTATTTTTCCGTGTTTGAAAACCTGTTTTACCAGTCATGCAAGCCAATAAATAATAGGAAACTTTAGTACCAGTGTTGTAGTTACTAGGGAATTTTATTAATCTATATATAAATAAAAACGTTTGTGGCTGTGTGTGTATGTATGTGTGTTCCGCATCTCCTTTTAGACCACACCGAAGGCGTGGACATTTCCTCCATTCCAAGATTTTTTCCCTTTGAAATAAATATATTTACTTAAAAATACAATTTTTTTTCATGGAAAACGAGTTAAAAATAAAATATTGTTTCAAATGAGACAGATCACTAGACTTTTTCATTTACTAGACTTTTTTATAGTTTCAAATTTGTTATTTTATAAAGGCACCAAGATATTAAACATTATCAGGAACATCGGGATTGTAAAAAGTGACAAGAACACCGGGATTGGAAAATTAGCGGGAACATCGGGATAGGAAAAATTACTGGGTTATAAAAATTACCGAGAACACCGAGATAGGAAATTTACCCTAAAGACACTGGGAATACCGGAATATAAAAGTTACTGGAAACACCGAGATAGGAAAATTACCGGGAACGCCGGGATTAGAAAAATTACCGGGACCACCGGGATAGGAAAAATTACCGAGAACACTGGGATAGGAAAGAGACGCCTGGGATACCGGGATAATTTGTAATATTGCTAATTTACAAAATTATAAATGTATTTTAAGAAAAATTTTTAAAATTAATTTATACACCCCACCCGTGCAAGGCCGGGTATAACAGCTAGTATTAAATAAAACATATTTTTATACAGAAAACCATCTTTTTAAAATTTATTCAACTTCTGTCGTATACAGTTTAATTCATTATTCATTCATTAACACAGTTCTTTTGCACCTTCCGAAGCAGGCAAATTTCAAACACTAAGGGTTCCGCTGGGCCCACTGCTCAGAAAATTCAGGAAAAAGATGGTCCTAATACTGTAAAATACTGTTACCTATTGATATTTTTTTTCATATTTTTAAATTGAACTTTACATAAAAATATGAGGTTTGTTCTAATGTGCCCCATGTACAAATGCGGCCCTTTCTCCCCTAATTGTGATTTTAGAAAGCCACATTGAGTTGGCACATGTTTTAGTTGGCATTCGTTGTTGTTGTTGTTGTCTTATGCCACTTGGAATACCCAAGCTCCATCCTCAAAACGTACATGATATAAGGTAAAAGGGGTGCGGCTCCTGAGAAAGTGAGGCCCATGAATGGCATGAGTCCGATTTAAGCCTCGGATGATAGTTGCCGCCACCATCTATCGCCCCCTCCACAATTTAGCCATATCTCTAAAGGGGAGGAAAATGATCTCCCGACGACATGGACCCATCGAAAACTGCTCCACGGCCGACCACAGGACTTTCGGACCCATAGATTTAACGAGCACGTACTCCGCACATACTCGGAGGGTTTTCAGTAGAGATGTAAAGGCGGGGGAAAACCGATTTTAATCCCGAGAATAAAGCCGGGTTTTTTGTTCGGTTTATTCCCGGTTTAAACCCGGTTGTTTTGGGGTTATTCCCGGGAATAAACCCAAAATTAAACCCGGTTTTTTCCACCTTTACATCTCTAGTTTTCAGCGGTGTCGGGAATCGAACCCGGGACCCTCCGATCCCGAAGCCGATGCCTTAACCACTAGGCTCCCCAAGTCCCTAGTTGGCATTTCCCTCTTGTTAATAATATTACACGCTTACAAAAAAAATTATAAACCCTTAAAAACGTGAATTTTCACTCATAAAGTTTAATGATGATAGTAAAAAGCGTAAAGAATGTTATGTTTCAGGGAGAGAGAGAAAAAAGGAAACCTCTTGTTCACGCGGCCAACTCATTCCTCCTAAGAGAAAAGTGACACATCCTGAGTCACTCCGACTTTGTGGACGTAAATATTTCACCTGCCTCGAAACAGTGACTTTCTCCCTGCTTCTGAGGAATAGTGCTGATATTAAAAAGAGTGCGCGTGTAGGAGGAATCTAAAAAATCGTTCGATTCGATTCCGGGATCGATTCCTGAGGTTCGATTCTTGGATTCGATTTCTGAGGTTCAATTCAGCCTGGAATCGATTCTTTAAGGCCAGTATCGAAAAAGTAGAATCGAACTTATCTCTTTCAATCACAGACGAAGGAAAATTAGTAATTAATAAAATTAATGTAATTAATTTCAACCAAAATATTAATTAATTATCAAAATACTAATTATTTAGTGAAAAAATTGTTAATTGTCTGTGTTAGTTAGGAAATTAAGTACGATTCATAAAATGTGATTCCTGCTGCCAAATATTAACTAATTATCAAAATAATTAATTAGAGAAAAAATTTTTGATAATTATTAGTATTAATTAGAAAATAAAGTACGATTCCTTAGATTCGATTCCTGCTGGAATCGATTCCTTCAAGGGGATCGATTTCTTGGTATCGAATTCGATTCCGGAACCTATTCCTTCAGAAATATTTAGATCCCTACGAGCGTGTTTCCCCATTCAAGCTACTGTGACAACATACCCGAGAGCGTCTTTTGCAAGAATAGGAGACAGAATTCTTATTCTTTGGCTTTTTACTAGAAAGGACATTAAAGAAACTTGTTGAGAAGATGCGCCATAAAGTACAGAGGGCTCAGACTCGCCAAGTTTATTTCCTAATTCAAACAACGACTGGTAGGAAAGAAATAAAGGTTATAATAAACGATCTAGAAGGGTTATGTTATTGAGGGAATTAAAATCCAAGGGGTACAAATGGCAATTTTTGGATAACTCCTGCACAAAAAGTGGATTGGAGAACGTGGGATTTTTTCCATGTTCTTAATAAGAGGTCTTCCTTTCACCAAGAATAATAGTAAATTTATCCTATTTTTCTTTTCACCCACTTAACAAAAATATGAAGAATTTTTACGGAACACTTTCCTGGTAAAAAAAACAACAAAAAATATAAACTCTGAAATGGTTTCTTCCGAAACAACGATGGTTTAAAATTACCTCCTGCAAATAAGACCTAAGTTGATACTAAAAACTTTTTTTTCTGTTGTGTGATCCGTCACTCTTATCTCTCACATGAGAAATACTTTATCTTAACGGAACAGCGGTTTTTTCTACTACAAAATCCAGATAAATCACTGATTACTTTTTTATTTCTCTTTATACAGGCATGACGGGATGTTTCATCTATACAGAATGTTTCAAACAAGTGTTTCATAACTTCTTGGAGGGGGTAGGAAACACCTAGATCAATGGTGGCGAACCTATGGCACGCGTGCCACTGGGTGGCACGCGACCGGTATTTCGGTGTGGCACGCGACTTTCTCTAAAAATGACGCAAAAAAATTTAATTCTGGACCAGAGATTTCCTACTACCTGAAAACTCCCCAAAACCAGCTTCAGAACACTTTTTAGCTTGCTGAAATTCAAAAATTTTTCGGGGGAGGAACCCCTAACCCCCCAATCACCTGCCATTGGGCCGATCAAATATTACGTATTTTGGACCCCCTCCTCCTCTTATGTCAGCATAGGTCAGCAAATCACAACCGCCCTTATATTTACGTAAGGAAACTGATATTAGGCCGTTAGAAAACAAAATCATGGATGCAAAAGGAGCCTGATTACTTTACGCAAGGGCGTATATAAGAGGGGGCCTTTTCCCCCCTCCAAAACAAGTTAAAACCCAATTTTTTTGGAGTGAAATTTTCGGAAACTTTTGGGGAGTGTCCCCAAACCCCACTTTTCTACTTGAAACTTGATTATTCACAACTTTTTTTATAATATTCATGAAAATCAAAATCCCATCTAAAAATTCATGTTCGAAATTCTAACTAGATGCTCCAAAAACTTCTTCAAAACCTTTTTTTAGGGTCAAATTTCCAAAACTTGTATGGGGAGGACCTCCAGACCCCCTTAACTTGGAACTTCATTATTGACAACTTTTCTTAGATTAAATTCTAGAAAATGCAAATTCTACCAAAAATGTGTTAATAGCTGCATTAAACCTATTAAAGATGCATGGGAGGATGCATGAAATAAATTTCTATATACACACCACTGACTTGACGGCCCACCACTAGACTTGTGCCTTCGATTGGGGCCCTTGAGTACTTGTAAGTTGGAAACTCTTGTTCTAAATTATCGACCCTCAAAGGAGGATTTCATATTTCAAGGGTTTAAAGATATTTTATTAAAAAATTAACAAGTGGCACACTTGACACCTGAAAATCATGAACCGTTATATAAATGGCACACTAATCGCGAAAAAGGTTCGCCATCCCTGACCTAGATGATCCAGAATCACATAGAAATGGGTGGTCGGAAATGCATCCCTAACGACCGTTTTTATAATCCGGCATATGAAGTTGTAAAATTCCCTTTGGAAATTGACGCGTAACATTTTAAGATCGAATTAAAACAATAGACGCAGATATATTTATTCCATAAAACTGAAAAGAGCTGAAGTCCTAAATCGGTTTTTATGTAAAAAGTGCCTGAATCGAACGATTTTCCTAGTTTTAATCCAATCATAAATGGTTGCTTGTCAATTTCCACTGGATTATACGACCACCTTTGCCAGCTTATAAAAACACCTAGGCCGCTAGGGGTGCATTTTCGACCCCCCATTTCTATGTGATTCTGAGTCGTCTAGGTGTGTCCTCCTAGAAGTTATGAAACACTTATCTGAAACACCCTGAAGTATACAGGGTGTTTCAAAAGTCCGTTTCGCGGCTTTTATTTGAAACCACCGTGTCCTAGGGTCACAAAATTAAGGTCTACCCTTAGGTAAGTGAACCTGGAGAATCCATTGAGATCACTTACAGCGCACCTAGCGGCGAAATAAAAAGTTAAAAAATTAATTAAAAAACTATTGGAGATAGAGCAAAAACCTCAGTGAGAGTATTGTTGCCAACGTTATGAAGAACTCACAGAAAAAAGTTTCATGAAAATAACTTGAATATTCGCGGAAATATTAGCATGTGAAAATAGCACATTTTCAGACTTCAAAAAACAAATTTGCAAGTTTTATCGATTTTTTTATTAAATTTTACCTTTATTCAACTAAAAGCACACAACTACACAATACAACTGTAAAAAGTGCAAATTTATGAACTTTTTCTTTTTTAGGTCGGAAAAAGTGCTATTTTCATGTGCTAATATCTCCGGGAATATTCAAGTTATTTTCATGAAACTTTTTTCTGTGAGTTCTTCATAACGTTGGCAACAGTACTCTCACTGAGGTTTTTGTTCTATCTCCCATAGTTTTTAAATTAATTTTTTTAACTTTTTTCATTTCGCCGCTAGGGGCGCTGTAATTCATCTCAATGGATTCTCCAGGGTCACTTACCTAGGGGTAGACCTTACTTACGTAACCCTAGGAAATGTTGGTTCCAAATAAAAGCCACGAAACGGACTTTTGAAACACACTGTATATGTTACGGGCAAAGTGATTAATTGGGCATTATTAATAATGCCCAGAGGCAAAGCGGGCAAAGTGATAAATTTCATTCATAAATTCCATTGAATTTATCACATTGCCCGTAACATATAATACACCCTAATCTCTACGGTTTTTCTTCTGAGGAAGTCGCAGCTGATCAATCGGCAGAACGCAAACACAACCGTCTGACTGCACACAGAAAACGCATGTTGACTTTGATTTTGGCGAGGATGACAGAAATGAGTTCTTTCGAGTTCACTCTCGCTTTTCTGAGAGATCCAAGATTGCCAAAACAAGAAGAGATATGCTTACTTGGTTGATGGGTTCGGTGTTTGATAGATCAGTCATTTGAAATTCAAAATTTTCTTGAAGTTTAGATACGTTTATCTAGGTTTAGATATTCTATAAACGGTCTACTACTATTCGGCGCTGGCCGTTTTGGCGCCAGAAATAAAATGAAAGTAAATAGAACTCTTTCCTAATCCTTCTAAGAATTAGAAGAAAAAAATTTTGTCTCGCGCCGGTGCCCAAACGGCCGCGCCAAATCGTCCCATTCCATACTATAAAGCAGTGGTCCCCAACCTTTTTACCGCCACGGACCGGTCAACGTTTGATAATTTTACCGCGGCCCGCTGGGGGGGGCATTGATTGTTTACATTCTAGATTATTTTGATTTATTTATTTTATTTAATTGTATTTAAACATGCTTTCAAAATAAAATACAGTTGCACCAAAAAATAAATAGTATTAATTGATTTATAATTCATTTCATTCATTAATTTGGAGTATAAACCTAGGAATTTTAATTCATTTTCAATTAAATGGTCGGCCCGCGGCCCGGTACCATTTGATCCAAGGACCGGCACCGGTCCACGGACCGGGGGTTGGGGACCACTGCTATAAAGCACCGTTTTACGACTTATCTATTTATACGTCATTCGTCCCAATTCATTCTTATTTGTAATGCAAATAATGTAATCCTAATTGTACTGCTAAACCATCGATTGTAAAAGGGTCACGTGATTTTGACAACGCTAGAACTAAAAGTATTTCGGAGGGGAGACAGGTGGAAGTTGAGGGACAGTTGATCGAAAGAGGAAGAGACATTTGCTTGTGTATATAGAAGCAAGACCCCAACTGTCACCGGTTACCCAACTATCGGCCGTGCAAAGTCTGTAAAAATCACGTGATCCTTTTACTATGGTTGGCTGAGCAGTAATGGTGTATTTAATGCAAACGTTCTTTGTTTATACGACGCACAAAATTGGTTATACGTCGTTTCCCAAGGTCTTAATGAAGGATTTTTCCAAAAAAGAGTAGTAATACTAAATTGAAAATTTGATATCCATATACGATGCAATCTATTCGGATGAGGTGCTTAGGATGTGCAATATAGTGCTCAACAAGATATGAAAAATGAAATAAATATTTGGATAAACTAGGGAGCTACCGCCCCCTGCTCGCTATCGCTCGCCAACCCCCGTTAACTGCTGACGCAGGGCCTTTCGGATCGCTTCGCAATCCCCACAAAACCCTGCTCACTAAAATTATTTATTTATAAAACATTCGTTATAACAATTAGTAGAAAAAACGTCAAACAACTTTCCAGAAGCACACTCTCTTACGGCCGTATTCACCGGTAACCTGACCGGCGGTCAGGTCAGGAAACCATGGTTACAGCCTCTGATTGGTGGAAGGAAGATATTGAATTATTTTTCCACCAATCAGAGGCTGTAACCATGATTTCCTGACCTGACCGCCGGTCAGGTTACCGGTGAATATGGACGTTAAAAGTTAGAATATTTATTGGTTAAATTATCAATAATTTAATCAACACGTTTTCCTTGAAAATATCCATCAAGTCTGCTCGTGCTATTGTTATTCAATATTTACCAAAACGTTCAGCAATGAATCTGTTAAATTTAATATAGTACCTAGTAACTCGTCAAAATATCTAGTGTTTTATCATTTAAGTTTTAGTTTTAAAACAGACTTTTCAAACAATACGATTTAAGCTATTAAAAATAATAGACAAAATCTACATTACACTCAATGTTTACAAACAATTAATTTTGGTGTGTGAAATTCTATACTTGAATAGTAGATCTGTGTGTTTCTGGAAAACTCTTATCAGTCTTTTAAAAATATTTTATTTAGAAAGTACATATTTTGAAGCGCATTTTTAAAGCGTGAAAGGAACTATTTTCATCATTAAGGAATAGCGTCGGTTGGTCATTGTGATTGGAGGTATAATAAATTGTACGACAGTTTCTTGCTGTTAACTGCAACCTTATCCGTAATCCAGAAAAATGGAAATATCTAAGAATTGAGAATTTTTTTAGAAATTCTAAAGGCACTTTGCACATCCTCAAAAGAATCCGAACAGTTTGATACCAAAAACATGTTATACGGATCAGTAATTAAAAAGCCTTTCTCTGGAAACCATTTACAAAAACTTTTTTTTAGAATAGAGAGACTATAAAGGTATGGTTTGCTTCATATTTATGTTATTGCTTTAAAATTTTAAAATTTAATTATTATTTTCATTTTAAAAGCTGTTTTGAAGTAATATTTTCTTTAGAAAAACCTCAAATTATTGTATTGTATTTACGTATGCAATAGGAGCATTAGATACCTAATAATCAAAGATGTTTTCAATTATACGTCGTTCCCTTGAAAGACGTATAAACAGTAGGGTGGAACGAAAAAGGGCCAAAAAAACTTTTTTCGAATATTCAATTAGTGATAGTAAGGAAAAGTTGCCTTAATATATCAGTGTCAATATGTGAAAATCTGAAATTGATCAAAAAATATCTTGAGGTGCCTCAAGAGCCTTGAAGTTTCTGAAAATTGTCACTTTTTCTACAAAACAACAAAAAAACCAAAGAATAAACACTTAAATTTTTTTCCTGATTTTTTTATGTGAAATTACTATTATCAGAGATATAATGGCACAAGGTTCGTTTTTTTATCGCCCTTCATTCGGGAGAAATATTTTTTTTTAGAGTTACGCAAATATTGTAAAGTTGTTTTTCTTGCATTACTAGGAGACATAACTCTGGAACTATTCAGTTTAAAAACAAGAAATGGAGCCCATTTTGTTCATAAAATTTTATTCTCTTTGTTTCCTTTCTTCTTGTTACCTTTCTTCAATTTTTTTTCACAATTTCCAAAAAAAATATTTAAAAAAAGTTTTAACCGAAAAAAGTTATTAACCTGTAAAAATTTAATACCAATCAAGAAATGCTTTGAGATTATCACAAATTACTAAAAAATTGTATAATTCTAGTTAATTTCAGATATAAGTGCTTCATTAATAAACATTTTCAGTTAAAAGTTTTCTTTTAAAAGCATTAAATACTTTCTCTAAATACTGATCAAAATTACTTATAGATTGTAGTTTAAGTTAAGTGATTCTCAGGGGTTTGCCAACTATTACTAAATATGAATTCTTAACAATTACGGTAAAGCTTTTACTGTTTTTGTCTTGTTATACCTTAGGAATTTTATACGTAGTTATGGTTCTGCTACAATAATTCAACCAATAATTGTTGACCTTCAAAATTTTTTCCTTGATGAAAATAGTCAGTTCTTATAGATTTTTGGTCGCTGAATACGAAAATTACCATTAAAATTCTCAATTGACTCACGATTTTGGGGATCAGCCCCTCCCCTTTTTACGTTTTTTGACGACTTTATAACTTTAAACTCGATTTTCAGGGTCAAAAAGCATTGTTTTAGTCTTCAAATTGCTCCCCAGGTAACAAGAAATGTTCAAATTAATGAAATATGATAAATTTATAACAAATGGATAGGTTTAAGGGGTTGCTACCCCCCTAAAAATACAAAAAATAGCTAAAAATTATAGAGGTTCCTATACGCTATTTTTTCGTCTTATTTTTTACGCAATTCCCGTTTGAAGGGTCCTAACCCTTCCCCAAGGACCCAAATTGGATGACAATATGCAGCAATAATTTTTACTAAAAGTGGCTGAGGTGTTAGCCTCCCAGAAGCCCCCGCGGAAGAGTTCGGAAGACTTCCAGAATCGTGAAGGCCCTCGCGAGCTCAGGAATTAATATTGATGATTTTGAAAAGATTACAAATGGACGTTTTCCTTATATTTTGGGTCTATCCTAAGTAGAAACTCTTCAGTTCTTTAAAAACTGATCGGTTTTAAGGAGTGAGGATTCCATGTTTCAACATGTTAATAGATGCACGGCTGTGGATAACAATTAGGGGGCATCCCTTTAAAAACTGAGGGTGATGGAGGAAAATGGGTGTCATATTTGAATTCAGCAGATCCTTTTACACAAGAATAAGCTGAAATTCAGTTAGTGGTTTCACATTTTTTTTGTACAGCACAGTTTAACTCCAAGTGCGGCATTGAATCCTTCCATGGGTGCTTTGGGGGCGCTCTCATCTCAACCGCTTTTAGTAAAAATCATTGGTGCATATTGTCATCAAATTTAGGTCTTTGGGGAAGGGTTAGGACCCTTCAAACTTGAATTGCGTAAAAATAAGATGGAAAAAATAGCGTATAAAAACCTCTATAATTTTTTAGCTGATTTTTTGCATTTTCAAGGGGTAATTACCCCTTAAACCTATCCATTTGTTATAAATTTATCCTATTTTATCAATTTGCACCTATCTTGTCCCCTGGGGGGCAATTTGAAGACTAAATCAATTCTTTTTAACCCTCAAAATCGAATTTTAAGTTATAAAGTCGTCGAAAACGTAAAAAGGGGGAGGGGCTGTTCCCCGAAAATCCTGAGTCAATTGAGAATTTTAATGGGGATTTTCGTATTCAGCAACCCAAAATCTATAAGAGATGACTATTTTCATCAAGGAAATTTTTTCATATAGAAGTGTAATCGTTCTTTTTCTGTTTTTTGATAAGGGGTGTTAAAAACCTACTAAAATTTCGATTAATTGTATTTTTTCTGCACGATTAAATTAGATTTTTAACTTGAAACTTGATAGAAATGTTTATCATAGATAAATAAAAATAAAAAACTATAAAAATAATAATAAAAATTAAAAATAAAAAAATTTAAATTTTTTTTCACATTTTATTTTAAATTCAATTTTTTTTGCGAGGGGATTGTCAATGATGCATACCACTGTAAAGAGAAAAAAATATCGGACAAAAGGAATCCAATTTCACGTTTTTAGGTTTGATAGTTCTAGAGTTATTGATGTTTCAATAATGCAGGAAAAACAACTTTACAAAATTTATTTGACGTTAAAAAAATATTACTACCAAAAAAGGGGTGATAAAAAATGAAACCTGGAATATTATATTGAGAATAATAGTAGTTCCTCACAAAAAAATAATGAACAAATTGTATTGATATTATCATTGGATTTTTTGTTATTTTGTAAAAAAAACAGCATTTTTTCGAAACTTTAAGGGCTTTGAGGCACCTCAAGATATTTTTTGATCATTTTAAAATTTTTAACTATTGATACTGTTGACTTAAGGCAAATTTTGCGCCCTATCACTAAACGATTTGACAAAATTCGTTTTTTCGTTCCACCCTAATAAACAGTGCTTTACTCGGTACGAATTTAGGAAATAAAGTAATGGGGTTGTTGCTCAATACAAATGGGTGAATATTTGAACAATGTTAAAAAAATATGTTTGGAGAATAGAAGGTAATGTAAAAAAGTCATACAAGGGGAAACTATATTAAAAGGTTCTGAGAATCGGTTGCTCATTAGGGTGTATCACGAAAACCTTTTTTTTTCGAAATTCAAAAAGGTATACCGAAAAATTAGTGTCTAAGGAGTCACATATTCACCAGAAAAATTTAATTTTCAGCGGAATCAAAAAATATTTAGGTCCCCCGGAATTGAGTTAGTATAAGAAATTTCATCATTTTTCCATAAAATAGCTAATAACACCAAGATAAAATTTTTTAATAATTTTTCTAAGATGATGTTCAACTGTTTTTTAAATTATGCGCTTGGTTTAATATATCACCTTTAGTTTGAGAGAAATAATTTTTTTAGCGTTTAACGGCACTTGTAAAGTTGTTTTTTGCATTCTTTAAACGCTAAAAACACAAGAACTAATAAACCGAAAGTCTAGTGAATGGTGTCATTTTGTTTGAAATTGTACGCTCTTTAAATTTATGTGGATCGTGATCAACTTTATCTCTCTATTCTAAAAAAAAGTTTTTGGTGAACGGTTTCCAGAGAAAGGCTTTTTAATTACTGAACCGAATGACACATATCTGGTATCAAAATGTCCGGATTCTTTCCGGATTTCCGAGTAGGCCCTTCGATTTTTCAAAAAAATTCTAAATTTTAAAATATTTCCATTTTTTTAGATAACGGATAAGGTCGCAGTTACAAAGCAAGAACTGTCAATCAATATATTATGCATCCAATCACAACAACTGATTGACGCTATATTTTAAGATGAAACATGTTTTTTCACCTTTTAAAAAGTACTTTCTTGATGAAATATCATTCAAAGACTGATAAAAATATATTCTAAAAACTTACATGTACGCCATTTTATACTAAAATTTCATACTTTTTGTCCAATATTTATAATTTTTTGTCTGATTTTATCGAAATTAATTGTAAACATAGGGTGATGTTTTGTCTCTTATTATTTTCAATTGCTTAAACGGTATTGTTTAACAAGTCTGGGTTTAAAAAAATATGAATGATAAACACTAGGCATGTTATACTAACGAGTTACTTTAAAATAATGGTTTTTGTTTGGTCCTAATATTGATGAACAATTAGAATTAGTTATTTTTATAATCATAGATTAAAAATAATTAAGATGAATATTTTTAAAAACATTTCGTTTAAATTTTTGATAAGTTCGAGTTAATACATATTTAAACTTTTAAGGGAGATTTATTCATGGAGGGGATTTGGTGACGTATTTTTGGAAAGTTGGTTGACTTTTTTTCTGTAAATTGTTTTAAAAAGTGTATTAAGTTCAGCGAGTTGGAATTTGTGGGAATTGCGAAGCAATTCCAAAAGGTCCTGCGTCAGCAGTTTACGGGGGTTGGTGAGCGATAGCGAGCAGGGGGCGGTAGCTCCCTAGTTTTTAAAAAAATCAAAATTTTTTAAAAGTGAAAAAAATTTCAAAACATTTTTTAAATTTTTTTATTTAAAATTTTATTGCTATTTAACTTCTAAAAGAAACATTTCTATCAAATTTGAAGATTGAAATCAGTTTCAATCCCACATTAACGCATAAAAAGTTCATTAAACCCTTTGAGGATACTTACGCGATTCTGAAACAATGAAGAATTTCATATGCATTCAAAAAAATGCTACCTAATATGTTTCAGTACAAAATCTTGTAGAACTCTCCTCTTTCATATTAGTCCATATAGAATAATCGGCTATTTCTGCCTAATTTTTCCAACATACATGTTCTTTTTACATTCGTTTTAACACATTTTAAAAAGAAGTTTATTGTTTTAGAACGTAAAATAATGAATAATTAGCAAAACTGTAAGAATTATAAAGATTGAAATACTCAATTATCTCTCAATATGAACTATTCTGGAAGTGGGAAAACTATTAGATTTTGAGTTTAAACTTACTAAGCCGCGGTTTGTCTAGACTTTTTGTGAAATGTCCTGTTTTTGTGAAACTCTTAAACCCATGCATTATTTATTATGTATCAAAATAAGCGTTAAATTGGGTTCTTTTAGCGTAAATAAAGCGGCAAGAATGTAATGGAAAAATTATCATAAAGAAGCATAAAAAATACATACGTTTTTGAGTGAACAAAATATAGTGAAGCTACATTTTTAACCTAAAATATTTTGTAAAAGACCCTATTTAAAAAGAAATATTTTGTGAAGGGTCATTTTCTGATAAAATATTTTATAAAGGGTCTTTTTTTCAGAAAAAATATTTTGTAAAGGGTTCCTAAGCAGACCAAAGTGTCTTTTAAACAGACCCCTATTAAAAGTTGTATTTCCTTAAATACCTATTCAATTTCTCATTTTTTCTGAATCATGTAAATATCCTCAAGGGGGTTTTATGAATTCCAATTGAATGAATTTATGGCTTCCAACACCTTTCAATACATTCTCCAAAGTTCCCGCTTCTCTACTATTATCTTTCCTCACGAACATAACTCAAAATCCCTTAACAATAACCAATGAGAAATACGATATCTCTATTCCTTTACTTCAAGATCATCAAAAGAACATTTCTTCAAAAACCTTTTCCCTCCCTTGCTCAGAATAACATCACTCATCCCCCTATTAGCTTCCCACCCTCCAACATCTGACCCCGAAAGGTTCTTTTCCCAACCCATCCATTTTTTTTTCGTTCCACAACTACCCTCCTAACAACCTTATCGTCTGACCAGAAGGCAGGCGAAATCATTGGGAAAACTTGCAGAGCTATCTGATTTCCGATTGCCTCTTTTGTAAGCATACCTCCAGGCGAGAACCGCTCTGAAATGTTCCTTTTATATGACCTAGTTAATGGAGAATCTATTTTAAAGAATTTGCATTTTTCAAAATTTGAATAACCTACTTTTAACCAGTAAAAATGGTACACAAGCGTTCAAGGTTCGTCCGATTTTTGTCACGTATGGCCAAATTTCGTTTACTTCCAGTTGCAGTTATGTAAACTTGACATAGTTGGTATGAATTGTGCTATGAGGGCCGCTTGTTTGGCTAGAAAAACCAAATCTGGCCCCTGTGTCATAAAAAAATCAAACAATGAACCTAAATGGTGCTCACAGTATCTCTTGTACAAATGAATAATATTGGCCCAGTTTTTAGGTCGTTTTATAAGTTTTAATGTACTATTTAGCAATGATTTAGTTTTTATTAATCTTAATAATGAATAAAAAAGTAAAAAAATACTCATACATTTATAGCATTTAGTTTTCCAATAATTAGTTTCCGCAGAAACATTCGAATATTGAAGAAGTTGAGAACTTAATAAAAATAATTTTATTTGCTAATGCGGTGCATTTCCGGTAATGTATAAAGATTAAACTTGATAGTACCTTTTGTAGGAAACCATCTCTTGGCAATGTAAATTAGTCTGCTTAAAAATTATAAACTCGGGTTTTTTCGTTTCATTTTAAACAGTTACACTTTTTATAGAGACATTCCATTCATTATGCAACAAAAGAAAGTCTTCGTCATATAAACTCGTAGAAACCATCCGCGAAAAAAAATCAACTCAAGAATGAATTAAACTTTGTAATTTAGTAAAGGAAACAGCTTCTCCCCTTTTCCTCAACTGAAAAAAGTTATTTCTCTTACTCAACAAAGGAAAATCTAACATTTCGTCAAAGAACAGAAGAAGAAAAACACGTAAAAATAACACCCACGACCTGAATCCATCTCTAATTACCACCTCCATCCCAAGTTCCCTCTTAACCAACCAAAAAGTTTTAATAAAAAAAACTCCTATCACTTTGAAAGCACCCCAACCGCAACTCCCCCTCAAAGAACAAGCAGAAAACTTCAATTTCCCAATATCACCACCACTCCTCTTCTTTCTCATCTCTGAAGAGATTCAACTCATCTCGAACACTACTCAAGAGATTATCTTCGTTCAAGAGGCCGATCACCGGCTCCATTTGATTGCGATTCGTTTTTTTCCCAAATCTCTCATCCCGTTATAGCGGCCCCCACACAAAGAGGGTATATTTCCAACCTCATCATTTTATGCGCGGCTGGTTATCGAATTAACGCTAATTAATCATTATTTCTTCCCTTCGATCCCTCCCCCTGGATGTTCTGGCGGGCGTGGTGATCGTGTTTCCGTCGTCTCTTCTTTGTTTTTGCAGGAAACGCTCGGTCGTCGGGGTAAGATTTGGTTCCGTTTAAGTCCGGGTAAGTTGTTCGGAGGAAAGATTTTTAAAGGAGGAGAAGATTGAGGAAAGGGATCGGACAAAAATTACGAATGCAGTATCCGATTTGAGCAATTAGATTCGAAATGCGCAGGAAAAGTATTTTAGTTTTTATCTCTAAAGCCTCATTCAGACTCTTCACTTTTGATCAAACCTAATTAGCATTGAAAAGTGAAAGAGGGAAACTCCGATTCGCTCTCTTCACTTTGAATGATTAACACCAAAAGTGAAAAGTCAGAATGAGCCTTAAGGCTCATTCACACTGTTTCACTTTCGCTGTTCATCCTGAGTGATTCACTCAGGTGAATCGCTAGTTTGCATAGAGAAGTGAAGGAGTAAAGAGTGAAACACCGATTCACACTTTTCACTTTGGATGATTCCTCAAAAATGAAGATCAAAAGTGATAAATCTGAATGAACCTTTATGCGAACAAGCGATTCACAAGTGAGTGAATGAACAGTGAAAATGAAACAATGTGAATGAGTATAAATTGATGAAAACTTCCACGACCTGAAGAGTAATTTATTTAATTTTCTTGGATGGATGGTCGTGTTTGATGAATGGAATTTCCAAACGTTTCGCTCTCTGCTTCGGAGAGCATCCTCAGTGGCAAAAAATCAACTGATTTTTTTATTTTCAATTTTGTATTTGTTCAGTTCGGTATTTGTTTTTATTTTCAATTTTTATCAGTTGATTTTTTGCCACTGAGGATGCTCTAAGAAGCAAAGAGCGAAACGTTTGGAAATTCCATTCATCAAACACGACCATCCATCCAAGAAAATGAAATAAATGTGAATGAGTCTTTATTCATTTCGTAATTTCTTTTTAATTTTCCTTTATGATCTATCTCTTTGTTTCATGTTTGATAGCCTAAGGAACATGCAAGTTCATCCGGAAAGAAGTAGTTTTTAAAATCAACTATTTCATTTTGAAGAAACCGTCCCACTTTTTATATGCAAAATCTAATGCGACCCACCTCATCTTCGGTTAATATTTCCATGCCCCCATATCCCCTTAAGCTTCGTGCTAGTGCAGATGATCACATTAACTGTTTTGTTACAATAATAAATTACATACATGGAGAAGGTTAAATTAATTTTTTTAATTCAAAGTAAGAATTTTTGAACCTAAGCTAATCAAATTGTCCACTACTTAACTATAAAATCTCTTCATATAATTGAGAATGAAAGGAAATGTCAAAACACATAGTTTCTTAAATTCAAGAGTTTTCTCTATTATTTAGGCCTTATTTTCATTACCAAAACATAAAATGATGAGTATAATACTCTGTCATATGCCACAAAACCTTTTATCTAGTCTCGAATAAGATAACCAAGTTTGGTGGCATCATATTAGTCTCATGCAATCCAAAAACTCGATTTCTGATGTGCAAAAAGGAACGTATAGAGGCAGCCAGAATTGAATATGGAAGGAAAATATCTTGCTAAATAATGTATTACGTATGAAAATATTCCCGAAAAACAAGGAAAAACATTGGAAAATGCAAGACTTACAAAAGAGTTCTTTGAATTAAAATGTTTCAGACAAAGTGTTAGAATTTAAATTTGTTTTATTTGTTTGTATAAGTTTAAATTCATTAGTATTATTTTAATGGACAGTATACTGTTATTTGACTTGATCCATAATACAGATCCTAAGTAGTCAGGATGATTATACCCTAAATAAAATATTTTTTAAACTTATTAGTTTAAATTGCTAGTTTTTTAAATGTTTGAAAGAACAATGTTTTGGCCTTGATTTTTTGTAATGAATTTCCATAAATTACTGATCAGGTTTAAAAAGTTGTCTAGACTCTAGACTAGAGGATTAACACATTACTTGAGTAAACTTCATATGCGATGCATATGAAGTTTAACCAAGATTTGAAAGATAACCAAGCATTTCAAACTAACTCAATCGTAACCCAGTTTTTGACAGGGTCATTATCTTGTTTACGTAAAACCACCACCCTCATTAACTACAAACAGTTACAAGGTCTGTCCCGAAAGTAATGAGACTGAATTTTTTACTCGAAGTAGAAAGACAATGGAGCATATGTTTTTGGTGATGATGGTTGTGTGGAATATCAGCTATAATGTTTGGCAGATGGTTTCAGGCCTGGGTCCTGTGTATGATCATACGAGCTCCAAAAGCAGATGTCATATTAAACTAATTGGCTTCCGAGACTATTTTCAAGTTATAAGAAGCATTTGAAAAGCATTAAAGACTAACTTTAAAGCTGGTTAGTGTCTACCCCATTTCATCATCAAAAGAAGGTTCAATGAGGGAATTACAATGAGGGAAAACTGAAATCCATACTCATTGCTCTTTTGACACCAAGGGAAGAATGCACACAGAGTTTTTGTCTCGATATAGACAATCAATCTATTTTTTCTTCATCGAAATAGTTTATGGATTGAGGAATCAAAATCGCGTGCATCCGCCAGAGTTCACAAACTGTATCATTGAATGTGTTCTTAGCAATGGGAAGCATTGAAATGCTTGTCCAATAATCCTACAACCCTTAAAAAAATTAGTCGTTTTAACTAAAGCCCTGGATACTCTACCTTAAGGTAGAATATATATAAGATATAAGGTAGAGAATCCAGGGCTTTAGTTTTAGCCTAACAACACCAAAAAAATCTGCTCTTTTGCGTTTATGTTTCGCGTAAAATTCAGTCTCATTACTTTTGGGACACTCCATGTAAAAAAACGCCTTAAATTCATCGAATTTAAGTTTGATAATAATTGTTTGTTGAACCACTAGCTGTGTTCAATGGGAAATTTTTATAAAGTCCACAACTCAAATAATAATGATAATGATAATAATAATACTTTTAGTACACCAAAACTAGCATCAAAATACATGTATGAAAAATAAAGAATCCAATATAAAAGCAGTAATTAAGAGAAACAACTGTGAGATGGAAACATATCGAAATCATACCTCCTAATGAAACTCTTAGAATATGAGAATCCCTTAACTGTCCCTTAATTAAGAAGCTGGTTTAGGTAGGAACAGGCCAAGGGAGGAAATGGTCGCGAGTTAATAGTACACTGTTTTAAAGGTTACTGTGCTTTGACACAGGTTTGTAATTAATTTCCTCTATTGATTGAAACATCAATTTACGGTTTACAGCTTCTGTTCTGCAGGGGCTAAAATTCAATTTCTGCAGAAGTGGACCAAGTCAAATGATCCATCACACAATTATACCATTTTGTAATGGAATCTCTAACTGGATTAAATGAAACTACAAAATGTGCATGTTTGAAAGATTTTAGTGTAAAGTTTGTTCCCGCTTCGATATTTTGACGGTGAATTTTCAACAAAGTTTTTTTAGTAAGACTAAAAGTTTCAAAAACTTAAAAACATAATTTTGCTGCTAATAGATTTCGCTGAACTGGATTACTCAAGGAAAAACAAAAACTTCAACTTTGACCTTAAAAATACCCCAGAACTAAATTATCACATCAGTTAGCTTTTTGTTCGAGAATGTTCCCCAAACATTCCTCTTCAAACGTTTCAAGTTTCATAAATTTCTATCCAGTAGTTTTTGCGGTATGAGAGTTCAAAGAGTTGAAAAATATTTTTTTACAGCGGCGGCGTTGACGGTATTTTTTTAAAATATGGAGAGATAGTTGAGTGACATGCAACCATATAGTCCGACAGACACTAAAATAATTTTTTAAGGAACTTTAAATATAAGTGATATCCACACTGGTTCGGATCAAAATGTTTTTTAAGAGTTTTTGAATTACCATCATCCACAGTGAGTGGAATAACCATTTTTTTCCATCCAAACAACCCCAATATTGTACGACGTCAAAAGGTTTTCTCGTGGTGGTTGGGAATTTATATTCATATTTATTTTATTACAGTTGTTTACATTTTAATGGAAAGTTTTTGTAGACACAACACATTTATGCGACAGAGATTAAAATTTTCATACTTGCAACGAGAGGAAAACTCTCGATTATTTTCTTTTTCTTCTCTCAAACGTTTTATTTTACTCTTTTTAGCATCTCATTAAAATACTTTTGATTCTCAAAAAATTAGCAATTTCACTCGGAATTTTTAATAATATCGAAGCAAAAGGTAAAAAAAATCTAACCTAATCTTTGGTTTTGATTTAATTCACTACACGTTTTCTACAATAGGTTTTAAATAAAATGCAAAATTCTTAATTGTTAAAGCAAAAGGTAAAAGTTTTTCCGAAATCTAAATACTTAAATTTAAAGGAACAATTAATTAAACTACAATTAAGGTAATGGTGATAATGTCGTTTTTAGTTATACTATTAAAACCTTTTTTTAAATGTTGAGCCACTTGGCATGTTCTATAAAAATTTCAAAAATTTTCTATGGTATTTAAACAGAACGTTATAGAAAAATCAGTGGTTTCAAGTTAACGTTTAATTTATTTTTCTACTATATAAGATAAGAATAAGCAAAGCCAGCAACCTAGTAGAAAATAATTATGGTCAAAGATTGTTTTTAATAAAACAAGGTACTTATGCATACAAAGGAAAATAAAGTATGCAAGTAGTAATAATAAGATAAGTCAAAGACAAATATGTGTGTTTCATCAAAAAACTAAGAGTACATAGTTTACCCTTTGAAATAAATTTAAAAAGTTTTCAAAACATACTGATGAGCTTCAAGTTCGTGTTTTTGAAGTATTTTATGCATATTTTCGTTATTCCCATGTTGCAATGCTTTCTGATTTCTCAAGTGACATTATATTTTTCCTGAGCTGTTTCATAATCAGTTTGCCTATCACAATCAATTTTTCTAATACGAATGAACAAAAAGTGTTTAGATGTGGCTAAAATGTTTTTTCTGTTTTAATAACATTTTGTTTGTGATCTTTAAATTCCTTACAATTAATTAAAATACCTCGAATTAATATTTATTACTCCAAAAATTAGAAAAATAATTTCAGAGGAGATACTTTCCTCAAAGGCATATTACTTAAAGTGTGAAAAAAAAGAAGAATGGCACTATTTATGCGGATGAGCAAGATCATGATGCGGTTTTGATGTGCAAGAAACAGCTCATATCGCAAAGCGAACCATAAAGACGGGTATTACTGTTTAGGAAGTTGGTGAGCGATAGCCAGCAAGGTATATAGTATGTTAGTAAAACAAGATTTGGCACAGTAAAAAACGTTTTATTTAATACAAAGTATACGAACTCTTAGCATTTAGTGCATTTTAGGTGTAAATAACTACCAATTTATTGTAAAATTTTGTTTTTTATTTCATTATCTTTTTTGGTTATTTTTATACTAATATGTCTATTTCTTACCTAAATTATTTTATTTTATTCGATCTACTCGAAAAGTTCTGAAAATAGCTTATGAAAATGCGCTAAGGCAATTTTTAACCGATTTTTAAAAATATATCCTTTTACTCACCTACCCATGTGTTCTTTACGGTTTAGCGTTTTGAAATTCAAAAAAAGCTTTTTTGGGCCACCCTATTATTCAGCTTTAAGTTATCTTTATATAAAAACTGAAGCAAAAGTTTTAGCGACACATATCGATAGTTTCAATTTATACTTTCGAAATGATTTTCCGACCATGATATTTCTTTTTAAAAGTTCAAATTAGGTGTTGAAATCGTCAATATAACTTTGGCCTATTCAGTTGAGAATGAAAAACAGTTTTCCAATGTGAAGTAGGTAAACAACACATGTTCCCAATAAATTGATTATGTTTTACGTAAGTTCAATCGTTATCTCACTATGACATAAGTCAATAATAAAAGCAACCGTGACTTTCTTATCCTTTCACGCATTGTAGTTAGTGAATGGAACACTCAAGTCGTCCTTTGTGCATCCTTTAACTCAAAAGTAGTTCCAGAAAAAAATCTGTTCGGAAACACCCCTCCATCTTTCCACCTGATCCATCTCTGTAACTATACACCCCCAAGACATATCCACGTGACAAAAGCCCCTGCAAAAAAAACCACGACTTTTTCGGCCGTAATTTTCTACAACTAACAAGAAAAAGGGGGTGGCGGGTATCCCCTCCGGAATTTCGCCCTTCTCTGGAACGGCTTTCCTTTGTGCGGACGGTTCCATTTCAACCGAGGAGGAGTCCTCGAAAGCGCGATGCCGGAAAATGAATTCGATGAGGAACTGTCGCGTCTTCTTTGAGGGGGTTTGAAGGGGCGCGTTCTATTTTATGCTGGCTAATCTCGTTTGTCAGTGAAAAGGACAATTTCTCAGCACTGCGGAAAGGATGAGCATATTTGAGTTTCCTCCCAAAGGCAGTTTTCAAATGTGTTGGGAAAATTTCGGTTTTGTGGAGGAAAGTCTTTTAACAAGTTCCGGAACTTTGCTAAGAAAGTTTCTTTCTTCAGTTTCGGTTCTATTTTTGTAGTTATGCCATATAACGCATGTGATACTTTTTTAAATTAAGCGATCGATAAATATCTCCATACTTAGTCAAAAAGAGAGAATTCTTACCAGAATCAAAAACAAAAAGTAAAATAGGAATATATCAAGCGGGATGTATTTAATAAATATATAGTAAGTATATATTTAAATAGAGAATTAAACTTAGTAATATATTTAGTATTACATGCAAAACAAATTTCTCTGGTCGTATTTCATGATAAGATAAGCGAATACATTTTTTCTAAAATGGTTTTATGTAAAAAAAAATTAAAAGAAAACATTTTTAGTCACTTGAAGCTTTAAGTTTTTCTTGGAAGATTGGAAAATTTATCTTGGAAACATTATTGGATAAAATATCGCGAGACTTTAAAGAGCCTGAAATAAAGTGCTAAAAGAAGCAAAAAAATAATGCTTACAAGGACATTTAAAACATAACTATAGGTATTGACAGTTTTAACTGTATTTTTCAATTTTAGAACAGTAAAAAGCATTCTCCTGGAAAATAATCAAGATATTTCAAAAATATAGACAAATTATAGGTAAATCTAACTTGCTACGGTTTACATTTTTAGAAAAATATAATTTTTTTTACTTAGATTATTCAGTACTATTATTTAGGATTGCATTTCAATCATCATAATTCATAAACATAAAATATTAGTTTGAAACACTGTATGGTTCTTCAAACCTCAAATTAAATTTAAAGTTTTCAATATAATAATTTTTTAACTTAGTTACACGAGCATGTAATTTACCTTGATGTAAAATAAAGTGATAAACTAAACATCAAAAACTGTAATCACAAACATTTCATAAATTTAAAAGGACTTAATAAGAAAAATCAATTTTATTTAGCAATTTTTAAAAGAATTCAAAGTACTCCCGTTAAAAAAAAACTTTCCAATTTCTGTTTTCTATTTACTTTCCACAAACAAAAATATTTCTCAAGTCCAATATTTTTCTTCGCAAAAAATAAAACGTTTGACCAACAGAGCAGAGGACTTGAATTTGTCTTTTTTTCTTTTACAAGGATTTCAGGCGAACTCTAGAAGTTCGTCTTTCTCTTCAAAAGAGCATTTGTGAAGTAGTATAAAACTCTATTCGATTCAATTTGTTTTAAAAAGTAAGAGTACAATGCCCGTTTATAAGGATTTCCATTTTACATCATTCAATGCCGCTTCTCTTTTCTTTTCAGTTTAAGGAAATGGGTCGATTGGGAAATTCACTTTCATTCAGTATTTCGCTGAATAAAAGTGATGATATTCCAAAGTATCAGATTTTATGCATGAAACAAATTCACAAAAAAAACACAGTTTTTTTTATATTTGTTTGCTTCCAGAAATAAAATTAAATTCATAAAACATATAATATTTTATTTAAATGTATGACTCCACTTTTAACTCCACCAGTTTTTATCGTTGTGATTAATATCCCAGCCTTTTATAAAACAAAATTAAACATTTATGCAGTATCTCATTCTTTAAAAAAAGAATGACTTTTCACACAATTCAAATACGTGTTAGTATGATAGTAAGTACGATAAAATATTAAACATTATCCAACAACTGTAACGCAGAAACGAAACGGAAACCCAAATATTGAAAATGCTAATTCCTTTCTTGAAAATTCAGTCTTACCCAGTAATAAGGAAGTTGCATGTGTCAGATTTTCAAAAACAAACAAGTGTTCCGTATAGTTTTTTGTATGGTAAAATGAAATATCTAGTCAGTTTTTCAAAAAAATGTACAGGTATTTAAATATTTTAATTTAAAAGTAGAGAAAAAAACACGTGACTGAAAACGTTTATTGTTTAAACTATAAGATGACGTCAACAATAATACCATCAACTCCATTGCTTTACAACAATGCTTAGTATAAGATGACGTCACATCCAAACTCTTGGCGTTTTCGCGGGCTTTTAAAAAGGGGATTTTTGTTAATTTTTTTGACAATCAAAAAATTTCTCGATCGGCCTCAAACTTTGGGTAGTTGCTTATTTTTGCAAGAGGAATCGATTAAAAAAATAAAAAAAAATCATGCAACTTCCTCATTGTTAGGTGTAATTGAACCCAAAAAAAGAATACAGGTCAAAAAGACCAAGGTTCACATGACCAAGGTTCAACATAACCAAGGTTCTCCTGACCAAGGTTCAAGATGACCAATGTTCGTTCAACATGCTCATTTGTTCAGCTGGAGACGATGTAAAGCTCCATGTATTCCTTCAATAACTCACAATAAAGGCTCATTCAGACTTATCCCTTTTTATATTCATTTCGGAGGAAAGAGTTCCAAAGTGAAAATAGTGTGGATTGACGTTTCACTCTCTACGTCTTCACTTTTCAATGCATTCGAATGATTTATTCACAGGAGTGAATCACTCAGGATTAACAGTGAAAGTGGAACTGTGTAAATGAGCTTAAAAGGCTCATTCACGCTTATCACTTCTTGTGTTCATTTTGGAGGAATCATCCAAAGTAAAAAGTGTGAATTGGCGCTTCACTCTAACTCTTTCACTTTTCAATGCAAACTAGTGATTCACAGGTGTGAATCCCTCAGGAGTAACAGTGAAAGTGAAACATTGTAAATGGGTCTTAATAATCATTTACACTGTTTCACTTTCAATATTCATTCTGAGTGAGTTACTACTGCGAATCGATATCTCGCATGCTTTGAAAATTTGAGAACCGAAGAGTCATATGACAATATGACGATTCCTACAAACGAACTCCAAAAGGGATAAGTCTCAAGGAGCCTTTATACATCGATTCATTGTTGACGGATATATTAGAAAATTTTTTTACAAACAAAACTTAAAAGAATAATGCTTGAACGGATTTTCAGAAAGAAAGCATACCAAGAAGATCAACGGAACCAATTACTTTAAATTTGATGCTGAAAATCCATCAAAATGTATTGAAAATAGTCTAAAACATTTATCTCCCCTCAGTATTATTCATGGATTGATATTGAAATGGATTTCCTGTTTTGCATGCATCCAAATTTAGAGGAAAAGAGTGAGAAAAGAACTTACCAGCAATTTGTTCATCAGAAAGTCCGTATTCTGCCTGAAAAAAATAGACACAAAATCAACAACAAATATGTGATACAAACTTACAAAGCAAATAAATATTCCATGATGAAAATGTAAAAGAAAAACACACCAGAGATTTCAATTATAAAGCAATCGGTTTGAAATGGATATCAAATGCTGACTAGAAACAGTTTCTTATGCTAAATTTACTCCATCCACTTCATTGCTACCTTTACTTCAGGAGCAATTTTCTGTTAGATTTGCAAGCGTTTCAAAATAGTTATTACTTCAGGATGAATAATTTATCATTGGCTCATAAACTGCAATTTCGTCTCCTTTTCGACTGTCCAAAATTAGAAGTAAAAAAATCAATTTTAGAAATGATCACCTCAACGCATTTCACATTTTCGTAAAGATGTAATTGAGTTCTTGTTTTTTTATAGGGTTTTCTCTTTGAAATACTCAACCAAAAAGTGTTAACTGGTTTATAGTAGGCAATCTTTTAGGGATAAAATTAACGTTGGCATTTTGAAAACCGAAAGTAATCGCAATAATCTTAAATTCTACCATTGTAAAATTAGCACAAGCAATTGATATTCGAACTCTGTACTTCTGTTATTATAAAAAAATGCTACTTCTCTAAATCAGAGAAGTAGTTTTAAACAAAAACATGCTTCAACAGTTGCATAAACGACAGAGTTAACAGTACACTTAAGCATGGAATATCTTTAATTGTATTATATAGAATAAATTTATATATCTGCAAGCAAACTCAAAAACTTTCGAGTATGAATTGCTTAAAAACTATCTGGAAGTCTGGATTATCTTAAAACTTTTAATGGTAGTTGAACAAGAGTTAGCAGCTTGGAGGGTACAGAATAGTTTTGAATACAATTGTACTAAAATTTTAGCCATAATTATTTCCTTTTTTAACCCTTTGAATATTTTATTTACAACTAGTACAGTTCAAATAAGAAATAGTTGTTAGTTGCAGCTTTCATAGTCAAAATCATCCTAAAAACCATCTAACACTTATTTTAAGAAAACGGGCATCGGAATCTTCACGGATTTATTAAATTTAGAAAATGTGGAAGAAAAAACATTAAAGTGTATCGAAAAAAAGTAGCTACTTTGATGTATTAATTTTTTATTTTGTTTTACTCTTCGTTTATAGTAAGTTCGCAATCCATCCACGTATAATGATTTTAATTAACTATTTAATACAAATAACGCATAATTTTTCTAAACCTCTCAACCAAACTAGAAACTTATATTAACTATGAAAATTGACAGTGTACTTAAACTAGTTTTGCCCGTTCAAATCAAACCAACATATCGCCTCTCCCGTGCAAGACTCACACAATTGCAAAAGTTGAAATGTCTACTTTACGGGAGCTTGGCGTGGAAGGACTTCTTTATTGGTCGCCAAGTCGAAAAAGTAGAGTCAAAAGTGTGATCTTTGGGGATTATTTCCATTGGCGCTTAAAAAAATCGCCAAAAACGGCTTTATGTGCTTGAATCTAAAATCGTGGTTTAGCTGGCATATCGAACATCGAAATTTCTTCACTGAATTTAAGCACCTTCGGGTGCAGTCAGTATTTGGGTGGGTGACCACTGACCAAATCAAGCATAGCTGCGTTTTTCTCTTTCCTTGCGCACATTTGCTTTTATTTTTCAAGAAAGGATCTACCTGTTATTCTCCCCAAAAAAATAAATGATCATAGAAATATATTTACACTTTTAATTAAATTACGTTTCTTTTATAGCCGATTTCATAGGTAGACTTTATTTCCTGAGCAAATTATCATAAAAAACCTTTTTTTAATCGACTATACAGGGTGTATCTGAAATGGTGCAACAAACTTTCAGGGATGATAGTACTCATCAAGACAAACAAGAATCGGTATAGAAAGGGGGTCCCAGACCAAATCCCAGGGAGTTAAAAATGGAGCGACACCCCAAAAAATCATTGAAAAATTCAATTTGTAGAAGAACTACTATTGGTAAAAACTTAATTATGGTCTCAAAAATTGTAGTTTAATATTATCTTTAAAATTACCTCAAAAGTCTTCACTTTAAAATTTGTTTTATTATGAAAAAAGTTAAAAAACACAAAAAATGTGAAAACTCTGCCAAAACCTTATTTTGTATTTCGAAATCCTTTCTTTTGATTTGATAATCTGAAAGATCATAGTTGAAAACCCTTAAGTCCAAAGTTTCACGTAAATACAATCAATATTAAACGCTTGAGATTCTGTTAAAGTTTGTTTTTTGGGTGCGCAAGCTGTTTTCTAGAGCTGTTTCCAAAACAGCTGTTAGCGCACGCAAAAAACGAACTTTAAAAGGATCTCAAGCGTTTAATATTGATTGTATTTACATGAAACTTTGGACTTAAGGGTTTTCAACTATGGTCTTTCAGATTATCAAATCAAAAGAAAGGATTTCGAAGTATAAAATAAGATTTTGGCAGATTTTTCACATTTTTTGTGTTTTTTAACTTTTTTCATAATAAAACAAATTTTAAAGCGAAGACTTTTGAGGTAATTTTAAAGATCACGTTATACCACAATTTTTGAGACCATAATTAAGTTTTTACCAATAGTAGTTCTTCTACAAATTGAATTTTTCAATGATTTTTTTGGAGTGTCGCTCCATTTTTAACTCCCTGGGATTTGGTCTGGGACCCCCCTTTCTATACCGATTCTTGTTCGTCTTGATGAGTACTTTCATCCCTGAAAGTTTGTTGCACCATTTCAGATACACCCTGTATGTGCATTCCTCGTGAGAATTATGCTACATGATCATGAAATACCTTTTGGTTGCACTGAAACAATAACCAGTCTTTGAAATTAAACTCTGACGATCAGAGAAAAATTTTAATTCATTAAAAAAGGTGATTACAAAATTACGTGTATTTTACTTTACACGGGGCATATAATAGGTATCGATACTCTCCTGAAAAGTAGGCAAAAATTAGGTTAGGCAGAGGAAGAAAGAACAAACCGATGGTGGTAATGCTGAGAATGTTAGGAGGCATGGGTCACACAATCCATCAAAATAAGATTTAGGCGTTATCAACTACTAATTGGATCGAAAATAATTACTTTTAATTTAGCCAGAACTAGTCATGATTACTTTTAATACAGATTGAAATGGCTCTGCTTTTAATTAAGACTGCATTTTTCATCTTTAATTTTGATTGCAGTCTTATTTTGGACCCGATTTTAATAATCACTGTTGACTGGTTATAGCGTATATACTCTTCAAATGTAACATTACGTTGCTGCACCGTCAATAGCTATTTACTTGATCAGTTGTTTAAAGATCTCACGTACTAAGAGAAATGTATCTAATTTCTTAAAAATAGTAATAAAGTTACATATTTTATAAAATACAGAAAGTCAACCAACTTATTTAAAATTTATAGATTATTTTTAAGTTGGAAATAGTTTTAGCTTTAAATGAGTTTAATAATTGAAAAAAAAATATAACACTGACCCCTGAAGATCTCACCTCAGTCGGGTTGTCCATTTAATTAAATTTAAAAAAAAGGGTTTATGCTTTTCCTATTTTGTTTAAGAATCTCAAGAAAAATTAAATATTTCTGATAAAATCCAAGTACTATTTAAAAAGTTAAATCGTGCATTTTATTATACACATTCATTATTACGGGCAGAATAATTTCAATGACAAGTATAGGTCCTTTCCAGAAACGTAGGCAAATATGAGATCGAGAAAGGGGAAAAGAACGTGCCAATACTTGGTGGTCACCCTCCAAAGTACTGACTGTGGCTGAAGGTGCTTAACTTGAGTTAAGAATGAGCCATGATTCACGCGTTAAAACATAAAAAACCTTGTTTGGCGATTTATCTTAGCGACGATTGAAATAATCACCAAAGATTAAACTCTAGCTTCGACTTTATCGACTTGGCAACCTATCTAGAAGTCCTTCCGCGCCAAGCTCCCGTAGAGTAAAGATTTAAACTTTTGCAATTGTGTGAGTCTTGCACGGGAGAGGCGATATAATTACTTAACAGCATTTTTTATTCCTTTACATATTGTTCTCTTATAAAAAAACTTTCCCTTTGAAGAGAAAGAAAAGTAATGACCTATCTACTGTTTTAATGAAAAATCCAACACCATAAAGCTAATCTCGAGGCCTAAAACTGCAATCTTTCCTCACAGAATGGATTCTAAACACCAGCTGCGAACCGTAAAACGTATAAAGGCCGAAAACAAAGTAAAAGACTGCCCCGTGTCTTTAAAGAGCCTGGTTTCAGCGCCGCGAAGAAATTATTTTCACTGAAATGAACGTTAATTGGGATTTATGATGGTAAAACAAGATGTTACCGGCTGAAGCATCGATCTTGCTGAAGGACTTTAGATGGTAGTGATTGTATTGACGTTTTAAGCCTGCTTAACCCTTTATTTACGACATAATGAAAAAATTAAAGAAAAATACATTTTTAGACCTGAAGGGGATGTTACAAGTACCATTAATTTAAAAAAAAGTTTATTTCATTTTTTATCTTAGAAGAAGGTATGGATGCAGAGAAATTAGGATCATTTGCTGTAAGTTTCATCTTTGATATTTGCGTGAAATCATGCAAACTTTTCTTACTGTTTTTTTTTCAGCAATACGTAATTTGGGTCAACAACAAATAGTCTTATGCATTCATTCTAAAATATTTAGATAATGAAGAAGATAATTTAGACCAGGGGTTCTCAAACTTTTTATGTCGCGGAGCCCTTTTCAGGAGACAAATTCTTTGCGGAGCCCTTCGAAGATAAATTTTTCAAGGTACAAGAAGCAAATTACATAAAAACCATTGCTACAAGAAATAAAAGCATAAATGCAGAAGCGTAAATATAAATTTATTTCAATATGGTTCCAAAATTATTCCACAGCCCCTCCCATTCATATTTAACAGGTTTTATGTATAGTCCAGGCAACGAAAGGTTATGGAGGGAATTTCTTGGAACACAATTTTTGACTTTAGAACTTTGTTTGGACTAGTTTGGAGGTAAACATATCAAAAGTCCCCGACCCTAGCCCCCCTGAGTTTAATGTAGGGGGGGGGCGTTTAAAAGTCTCAATTTTCAGTTTTGGGCTTATTACTCTTAGAAAATGCATCCCCACGAAAATGTTTCAATTATCTTTTTTTGAGTAGATAAAATTACCAACAATTTAACCCGAGTTACATCTCTTCAAAAATGGACCATTTGTTAAAAAAGTTCGAAAAATTGAGTAAAAGTCGTATTTAAAGCAATTTATTGGCTATATTACACTTCTAAGAGTGAAGTAAGGGCTAAAACCTTATAACACAATTATTTAGCTTTAATTTAAGCCCTGAACCAAGTCTGCGAGAGGTCAATAGTTCTTACGCTATCTGAAAAAAAAAATTGGGAAAATGGGATTTTCCCAGAAAGTGGACCTAGAGGTTTTGAGAGTACAGTAAAAGAGAAGAAAAGTGGTATAAATTAATATACCAATATTTAAAACAGTATTTATTTGTTTGAATTATTCCATTTTTACCTTATAAAATTTAGTAATTACCTATTTCTTAATTATTAATTATTTTCAATTTAATTAATTTTTTGTTCTATATTTATTGAATTTAGAAAATGAGGGTCTATTTATGAATTTTGCATACTTGTCATATATAAATTACAGCTTATAACATTTGGGAGGCATAGGTTCATGTTGGTATAACGGTTAAGAGGAAATTTCGAGAGGCTTTTGTCTCCTCAAAAAGGAACGGATAGGGCTATGTTGGTGTAAAAAAGGAAGAACACTGAAAAAACAGCAGGGATCTATTGGACCTATAAACCTAGGAATGGTCTTAAATTGTTGGTAATTTTATCTACTTTAAAAAAGATAATTGAAACTTTTTCGTGGGGATGCATTTTCTAAGAGTAATAAGCCAAAAACTGAAAAATGAGACTTTTTAACGCCCTCGCTCAGGGGGGCTAGGGTCGGGGACTTTTGATATGTTTACCTCCAAACAAAGTTCTAAAGTCAAAAATTGTGTTCCAAGTAATTCCCCCTACACCCTTTTTTGAGCATTCGTTGCCTGGAATAGTAGCTTTTTAAAACATTTTAGGTATAATTTGCATCTAAGAGCAAGTAAGAAAAATTGTGATTAATTATGTTCCAATTATCATAGAGGAGTCTGGGTGAATTTAGTGAAATATGATCCTTAAAAACAGTTATTTTATACTTGTTTTAGGTACATCATAATCCAAATTTCGGAAATTCTTTTTTAGCTAGGATTTTAATTTTAACGAACATATTATAAAAAATTGACAATAATAAAGTTTTAAGTATAATAGGGGGTTTGGGGGTTCTCCCCCAGATGAATTTCGAAAATTTGACCCTAGATAACATGGTTTTGACTTGTTTTGGTAAACCAAGAAAGACTTGAAAAAAAAGACAAAAACCAGAAAAAAACTATAATCAAAAGAGCTCCCCATCAAATCCACTTAAATTCAAGGGTTATTTAAAGCTTAAAAAAATTGGGTAGGAAGGAGCAAAAGTAAGTTTTTACAAGAAACACATTGCAGAAAGTTATTTATATAACATTTCAGAGCAACGCAAATTAGAAATTATCAAAAAATGTATTTATTTCAAATTTCTTCGCGGAGCCCCTGGAAATGCTTGGCGGAGCCCTAAGGGCTCCGCGGAGCACAGTTTGAGAACCTCTGATTTAGACTATAACTCCCACAGATATTTTACTTTAATGACTTAGGTAAGTTTCTAAAGATTATATCATAGGCTTCTTAATAAAAATCCCCCTAAGAATACCTGACTGCATAATTTTCTTAACATTTAAAGATAATAAATTTTAGAAAACAATCATACAGAATTATAAAACTAAACTGCTGCGAGATTCCAATTTCTTTACATTAATTAAAGTTACTTAATCAGCAAGTGTTACAACGAAAGTAAAAGCAAGTGAAGAAAGTAAAATAACAAAATATTTTAAAAGTTTATATTAAAGAAATATTCAACATTTCCGCTTAAAATTCAATGCTTTGCACCTACAATTTACTTTTTTGTTGAATTTTAAAAAAAACAAACCATTATAGAAATAAAAAATTTCATTTGTAAGAAGTGTACATTAGAGAAATAGATTGAAAATTGATTATTTATCAATCTGGAGAAAATAAATTTCAAAATTTTTCAAAAATAAATAAATAAAAACACTTTACATAAAATTTAATTTGATGTTGTTCTATCTTATAAAAAAACGATCGAACTTTTCATTTTATCGGAAAATATCAGCCCATATACTAATCCAAAGAAAGAGCTGCAGTCAACAAAAGAAACTTAAAATTCCTCCTTCTTCAAAAATAGATCTTTGTTCTAAATAGCTTTAACTAAAAAATCAAATTTAACAAGAATTGGACTGTTAAATTCATTTTCTCTGTCAAAAACAAATGTCTGAAAGATCTCACAACTTCATTTCAAGAAATTTCATTTTCCATATTTCTCAAAGCTAGAAAAATCTCGAAATGAAATCGCATGTCATTTCCTCATGGATATTTCATAAATCGTACACCCGAGACATTACTGGAAATCTATTCTTTGAATGTCCTGAATTTAAAAGTTTATCGAAACGTTCAAAAAAAGAAACTCTAATCTCCTAGAAAATGGTTGAATCATACTTTGCGTAACAGTATTAACTCTAACAAGCGACAAACACTTTTGTATAATAAGGAAGCGTTTTCTGTCTCACAAACATTGATTTTTAAACCGTGAGGAATATCTATTTCACAAAAAGGAATAAAAACAATACAGTTTACAAAATAACATTAATACACAATTGAGGTGTTTGCTTCAGCAACTACCTCTTCTTTCAGAAAGATGAGTGATTCTCGGTAAGATCGTCGCCAAAGTAGCGTGGTGCTGTTTTACACTATATAAAATAATTATAAATATCAGTCAAATAATTTCAACCATGTTTATAGTTTGTTCATTTAGAATAGGCACCTGAGATGATATGTATTAAAGCAGTTACTATTGTAATTGAATCGTCAGTTTGAAGAAGGGAATAAGTCCTAAAAATGACAAATTGACTTTTTGTGCTCAAAACAATCTCCAAGCTTTGATCTACACATGGGTGAAAAGAGGGGGAAAATAACAAACCCCTATAGGGAGATATCGCCCCTTGAAGTTGTGAAATCGATGTCCATTCATTGTATTTTTCAAGTTAATTTAGAGTTAAAGTTAATTTGTCTTTCTTTTCCTATTCTTTGAGCTGTAAACTAAGTTAAAATAAAATTTTCTTTTAATTTAATCAAACTTTTTTTATGTAGGGAATGTTTAACTCCATTCATATTAACTCACTCCATTGATACTGCTCTAATAACTCAGTTTCACTATAATTTTGAATTTTATTTGTCTTATTCCTTTTATTTCACCCTTTTGTGGTGTAAACTAAGGAGAAATATAATTTAAATGTGAATTTAAGGGTTTTTTAAGATTTTTTCATCAGAAAAATTTCATAAGGTTGAAGAAGGGAATAAGTTATTTTGACTGTAAAATATTTTTGAATATACTTATATTTGTTTTGATGGTTGCTCTGTTTTCTAAATAGGGTTGTGAACTTCCAGTAAAAATTTGGTGATTATACAATGAAAATTCTATTACTTATACAGTTTTTCTCGATATTCTCAAAACTTGGTTTTTGGACTTATTCCCTTTTCCAACTGACGATTCAATTATAATCGAAAAATTTTTCTCGTGCAATGATAACACAGCCTGAACAAAAGTAGTTAAAATATACTGTAAAAGAATCTTTCACTGAAATTGCGTGATGAGCATTATTAAGCGTTTTTGATCATGTTTCAGGCGCCTATTCTAAATGAACAGACTATAATCACGGTTAATGTGACTAATGTTTCCTACCATAATAAGTCAGGAGAATAAAATTATTATTGTGGATTTTTGAAGACACTAGGACAGGGGCTCTCAAACTTTTAAACGTCGCGTCCCACTTTTTTATATACAAAATCCAGCGCTACCCACCTCATATTCAGTAAATTTTCCCATCCCTTCCCCAGCAAGCTTAAGCATCGTGCGGGTGGGGTTTAGTCACATTTTTTTGGGGAGGTTTGGTCACCAATTATTAATTATATGCATGCATTCGTGGTTAAATTAACTTTTCAGAAAATAAAAATGGAATATTTGAACCTGAGTGTATCCATTGTTTAATTGTGTTAATCAATGAACTCCACTATAAAGAGGAGGTCTCAAGGGGATAAATAAATAGCAATCACAATGCGAAGAATAGCAATAGAAAGTTCTTAAAATTTCTATTGCTTCCCCCCCCTAGTCCAGGATCCATGGTACATTTTTTGCACTTGATTACTATCAAGCTAATTTCCCGTGAGTAGCTTCATTTTGATGACACGCCCAACAACTTCCATTACGAAACTCTCGATTGTGGTAGCTAACAGAGGTAGTTAGGATACAATACGTCGATTTGATGATTCTCAAATATTTATTACAAACTGGATTATTTTTATTAAATCTCAAGATAATTATCTGAATTATTCGAAAACATATTTGTCCTACAAAATGTAGGGTTTGATCATAGAGTCCCCTCCTTCCAACATGTATCGATAACAAGGTCATTATAAATGATTACTAACCAGCTGATTTTTTTGTTTTTACTTGGTTAATATTTATATAATTTAACAGTCATATTGTCCTACAAATTGCGTGGTACGTCATCCCGGTCCTACGCTCAGAAATTGTTAATACCACAAGACCATTTTTCTCATTACTAACTGTAGGACAAAAATATTACATAATAGGTTAGTGTGTTCTCTGCCCAAATGAAACAGTGTCCTACAAGAAAACAGGTATTTTACCACTAGTCCGACAAGAATTGTAATTTTTTCGTTTTCCTATTTGTAACATAAGATGCAGTTCACTTCTTACGGAATTTTATTAGTGAACTTTTAATGAGGTTAAACGGGCTATATAATTCACCTTTTGTTCTTCGATTTAGGTTTGTCTTAAAAGTGCCCTGTGATTATTACCCCATTTAATCAAAATTATGGGGTAATAAGGAACACTAGCATTTTATGCATGAAAATTAATTTATCGAAATCTTCTCTTTATTATAATAATATTTTATTGTTCTTATTTCATTTACCAAGTTAAAAGTTTAAATTCAATTAATTTTATTTCTACTTAATTTTCCTGAAACAGATGGGTTGAAAGAAAACTTTTATTCACCACTTTAAAGTTGGTTAAAAAATTAATAAGTAATTCGATCAACAGTTTATATATATTTTAAGTTTTAATTTAAGTTATGGTGAGTATATTAAAATATTAAGTTGGTTTTTTATATTTAGTTTTCCGTGAAATTAATTAAAAACAATATTGAAACGCAGGGGGTAGGGGAATAGGTTCGAGGGTCTTATAAACTTCCTGAACCATTCAAACTTGAAGAAATGGGGTAGCGCTGAGTTTATACAGAGGAAGTGGAACCAACCTTTAAAAAACTGAGCTTGCAAAAAATTGAGAGTAATAAATATTTGAGAATAATCAAATCGACATATTGTATCCTTGCTACCGCTGTTAGCTACCACAATCGAGAGTTTCGTAATGGAAGTTGTTGGGCGTCTCATCAAAATGAAGCTACTCACGAAAAATTAGCTTGAAAGTAATCAAGTGCAAAAAATGTACCACGGATCCTGGACTACCCAGTGGGGAGAAAACGTTTAAAAACCATGATTAAAAAATGTTATTTGAATAACTGATCAATTTTGCATTATCAGCACATTAAAGTGACACACATATATTTTACTTTAATTGGTCCTTTACGTTTGACACCGAGTAGGGTATTTTTTCCTTGTTCCTCTTTTTTTAATTTTTCTTACTACATGTTCGCAAAGGAATTTTAAGGGGTGAAACCCCGGGGTGAAAATCAACCAAAAACTTGCATATTTGTGCAGGAAGACACACAATGGTTCGATTCCGGTAGCTATTTTGTAAAAGAAGTTGGTAAAAGAAGTTATTTCATAAAAGAAGACTGATCGAAATAAATCTTTCACTACGAAAAGATAACTTCCTGAAAAAGGAAGTTACTTAAAATTACGTTTTGCAAGTACGAATTTCATTATTTTGATGTAAAAAATTACGGAATTGAATAATTGTGTCTCTTTCTGCACAAATATGCACGTTTTTTGGCTGTGTGATTTTCACCCCTTAAAACTCATTTGCGACCCCCTTTCTATACTGATTCTTGTTCGTCTTGATCAGTACTATCATCCCTAAAAGTGTGTTGCACCATTTCAGATACACCCTGTATTTAGCACTTCTTGGTTTTCAATTACCTTATTTAGGTTGATCATAAGTTATTTCGAAATTTTATTCATTCACCAGCTGCGTGTTAAGTTTTAATGTATTTTTTTGTGATTGGCATTGAAGGATCATTTGTTGTGATCATAATTTTCAGTTTTTTTCGGATCAAGATAGGACGAACACTCATATTAGAAAACTTTTTATACCAATAAATTTTATTTTTCAAAATTAGATTTAATACCTTCACAAATTTATTTAATATTATCTAAAGGTAACAATCTACAGTTTTTTTTTCGGATCAGAAGAAAGATCAGATCAAGATCAAAGGAGAAAACGTTTTATATAAGTAAATGTGATTTTTTTAAAGCTAGATTTATAATATATTATCAAACTTGTTTAAGATGATCTTAAGGTAATAATTTCCAGTATTTTCTTATATTTAGTGTTTGCGCAAGTAAACATGTTTAAAATTTGAGTTACCTTTTCACTCTAAATAAAATAAAAAATATCCGTTGGATAGTTTCTTAATAAATTTACTTTAATCAGCAATCAAATTATGACTTTGCAATCGACATATTTTAAAATTTAACTAGTTTGATTTAAACTAGATTTAGACCACGAATGGCCAACTGCAAAACTTTCACTTTTCTAACCCCAGAACTTTGTTTTGCGGTAAAAAATGGAGATCACATTCACCAACCCAGTAGTGGTTATACCACATGACCCTAAAACATCGCCTGCTTGGTGACTATCGCTGGTTACCGCCAAGTTGGCGAATCTGGAATGAATTTTATTTTGGAGATAACTCCTTGTTGCAGTAAACACCCAAATTTAAGAATGTAAATAATACAAATAAATGTAAGTTAATTTTTCTAATTATTTTTTAAAAATAAAGTTAATATTTAGAATAACTAGGGAGCTACCGACCCATGCTCGCTATCGCTCGCCAACCCCCGTAAACTGCTGACGCAGGACCTTTTGGAATTGCTTCGCAATTCCCACAATTTCCAACTGGCTAAACTTAATACACTTTATAAAACAAATAAACAATTTACAGAAAAAACGTAAACCAACTTTCCAAAAATACGTCAACAAATCCCCTTCATGAAAAAATCTCCCTTAAAAGTTTGAATATATATTAACTCGAACTTATCAAAAATTTAAACAAAATGTTTTTAAAAATATTCATCTTAATTATTTTTAATCTATGATTATAAAAATAACTAATTCTAACTGTTTATCAATATTCGGACCAAACAAAAACCATTATTTTAAAGTAACTCGTTAGTGTTATATGCCTAGTGTTTATCATTCATATTTTTTTAAACCCAGACTTGTTAAACAATACCGTTTAAACAATTGAAAATAATAAGAGACAGAACATCACTCTATGTTTACAATTAATTTCGATAAAATCAGACTAAAAATTATAAATATTGGACAAAATGTGTGACATTTTAGTATAAAATGGCGTACATGTAAGTTTTTAGAATATGTTTTTATCACTCTTTGAGTGATATTTCATCAAGAAAGTACTTTTTTAAAAGGTGAAAAACATATTTCATTTTAAAACATAGCGTCAATCGGTCGTTGTGATTGAATACATAATAATTTGATTGACAATACTTGCTTTGTAACTGCGACCTTATCCGTTATCTAAAAAAATGGAAATATTTTAAAATTGAGAATTTTTTTGAAAAATCGAAGGGCCTACTCGGAAATCCGGAAAGAATCCGGACATTTTGATACCATATATGTGTCATTCGGTTCAGTAATTAAAAAGCCTTTCTCTGGAAACCGTTCACCAAAAACTTTTTTTTAGAATAGAGAGATAATATAGACAGCATTTCGAAAACACTTAAATCAAGTTAACCAATTTTAGTGTAACCATACTATGATATTCTAAAAGTAATTCACGAAGTAAATACCATAGTTAATATCAGTTCAATTACTAAAAAAACGTTTGAAGGTACAGTCGCAGAAAAAAAAAGTGAGACAGTTCGTATTGTGAGCAAACTACTGGGGTTAGGATGATAATTTTTGTGTCATTTTTCATGATTTAACTTTTTCTTTAAAATAAAATATAGTTTATGTCCTTAGGGGGCCGTCTTCATATTAAACGAAGCACCAACTTTTGTTTTTCCTATGGGCGACATCAAAGATTATTCCCGATTCTGAAAGAGCACCCCCTAAAACCCCCCAAAACCAATTTTCATGTCATTTGGTCCCCCAAATAAAGCCAGAAGTGGGGGTTGAAGTTCGGTTCGTAGAATTTACGTTGAAATCTCGTTTTTTACGTTGAATTCTCGATTTTGATCCTTACAACCATCAACCCCGCACGAGAATTCAACGTGAAAAACAAGATTTCAACGTAAATTCGACGAACTTCAACCCCCCCTTCTGGCTTTATTTGGGGACCAAATGACATGAAAATTGGTTTTGGGGGGTTTTAGGGGGTGCTCTTTCAGAATCGGGAATAATCTTTGATGTCACCCATAGGAAACACAAAAGTTGGTGCTTCGTTTAATATGTAGACGGCCCCCTAAGGACATAAACTATATTTCAATTTCAAGAAGAAGTTAAATCATGAAAAATGACACAAAAATTATCATTCCAACCCCAGTAGTTCGCTCACAATGCGAACTGTCTCACTTTTTTTTCTGCGACTGTACCATTATTTAATCATTACAACTTTAAAAACATTCGACTAATTTTAGTTGCGAGTCTAGTTTAAGATTAAGATAAGAATCATGCATTTTTTGCATCTAGAATTTTAAATTGTATCTTTCTTTTGAAATAAATAACTATAAATAGCATTCTTTACCAATGTAATATGGTTAATTAGAAGACTAACTTTTTATTTTCAGATTTTTCTGTTTTATCACATTCAATTTTGTAATATTAATTGAATGCTAATATGGCACCTTAAATAAAAAAACGTTTTAAGGAGCTCTTTTGTATATGTGTGTGTTTCTTTTCATAATTTTTTAAAGCAGACAAGTAATTATTTTTGGGGAGGATTTAACTAAAATTTAAATGTTAGCTCAAACTGAAGCACATCGTGGAACTGTTATAACTTTTAGAAGAAATCTTTTTTCGAAGTTTCAAAACAAAGTTTGTGATCTCTTTACCACCCATCGAGTTCCAAAGTTCACACATGCATAAAATACTCAACATACTGTGAAAAGAAACTCTTTTAGAAGACATATTTGATTCACGAATTCTCACCCAACTTCTTCCAAGCTGCTGCCAAAAGAGAAGAAACTCGCAGAACCACGAAATTATTTCGGAACTAGCCTAAACCGACATCAACGAGTATATCCCACAGATTGATTTCATACCAGAAGGAGTATGACACCTATCTCCATATCCCATGTATTTTGAAGGAAGCCACACAGTGTTGCGCTTCAAAGATTCATGAACAAACGCAAATAAAAGTACCTTCTATCCCGTGAGATATTTTCCTTGGGAAGAACTAAAAACGAGAATATCCCACTCCTACTAAACTCTCGCTAAAAGGTAAGTTGCTGAACATGAAAGTAACTGGCATACTGATTCAAAAACTTGTCAAAACTTTTTTCTCCAAGTCACACTCTTAGAGCAGTCACTGGAATCCTATCGTAAGGAGTTCTAAAAAGTATACCAAATCAGAGGACAGTTAAAAATTCCTTAATTCATGTCTATAGGAAACAGTTTAGATTTTTTGCCCCTTGAAAACTTGAATTTTGAATCATGATTATGAGTAGGGTGAAATTGCCGATTCCAAAACAGTGGTGCAGTGGTGCAAGGGGGCGTGGCCTATGACGTCATCAAAAGAGGCGTGGCCTCGTGACGTCAGAGGGCGTGGCTAGTGACGTCACCGGAAAGGGGCGTGTTCATCTATTGTCTTAATTAACATTAATTATGGTATTAATTACTTAATTAATTAATTTACCCTAATTAAATGATTTATTACCCTATTTTACCATAACCCTTTGTTGACTTATTTAGGGACTTGTACTTTTTCAGACTATTTTTTAACCCTTTGATTACTTATTTCCACAGTGGTGCAGCAACAATTCTTAACCCTTTAGTCACTACATTGGGGAACTTGTGCTTAAGTACACTATTAATTTGATTAATTACTTTAATTAATTATTTTAATTATATAAACAACACTATTATAATTAATGAGTAAATTACGCTTAATGAAATTGATTTATGACCTTAATTTACCTTAACCCTTTGAACACTAAATTGGGGACTTGTGCTTTTTTCGAGGTTTTTCGTTAACCCTTTGAACACTAAATTCAAGATTTGTGCTTATTCGAGCTTTTTCTTAACCCTTTGAGTACTGGAGCAAAGTGGAGTTGTTTTACTCAATCGCTAGATAATTTTTAATTAAAGTATTAATTTTAATTAATGAAGATTTAAGTAAACACCAGGTGTTCAGACTTGTGACGTAAGTATTGACCTCGGAAGGTATGCAAAAACATGTTTTGAACATGTTGTTGACCTCATTTTTTATTTTATTTTAGTGAGTGAATATAAAATTTTTTACACAGAAAACAGGGACGCCATCTTGTTCGTACCCGTGTTTAATCCTGTTCGATCACGTTCAGTCCTGTCGAAAAAGATCATTTTTTTCTAACTTACCTTTCCTGTATTCAGTTCCATTTTTGCTAAAATGTTTCTCCATTTCCAAACTAAAATCACAAACTTTACCATCAGTTCTAGAAACCTGAAAATAATTTCATTCTTTCCATGCTCTCATGCAAATGTAAAAAAAAAACTCCAATAAAAACAATTTTTCTGTGCTAAAAATATTTTTTTATTACACGTAAATCAGCAGTTACATATCAAAATTGAGTTTCACAGTTATAAGAAAATGAAAAAGATATGAATTATGCTCTACATATAAAATAAAACAATTTTACAATATATACACATTATATATGAAAATACATTATTTACAGAATGATTTCATCGATAAAAACAATGATTTAGACATAGAAAAAGGAAAAACACATAATTTATAAATATACAGAAGGAATATGTACAATTTATGGATTATCTTGGATTCTGAAATGTCCATATGCAAGAGTAGAGATGCCATCTTCACACAAATAGCGTTTTGCATCGTTTGGTGATAAAGCTAATTTATTCTGTCTTATAGAAAAAATTTCATGTTTGTTTGATCTGATCATGTTCATTTGTTTGTAAATATGTGTATTTTTAAATAGACATTCCTTATATTCGTTGAAATCAATTCCCTTTTTTACTGTGAGCTTTTTTATCCCTTTAAGCCGTTTTTCAGTTTTTTTTTCTGTCCTATATGCATACATTTTTGCTTTTAGACCCACAAATTCAATCATTAATTCCCCTTTGTTCTCATCCTTCATCTTACCTAATACCTTTTTATTTATCAGAGGAAGCTTATAGATGTTGTTTGGGTGATAATCCGAAGTGTCAAAACGATTGATATTTTCTTTTTTACCCATATCCTGATATATATCTTCTGTTTTTACCTCATATATAAATGAGTCGGTGTCTGTATACATTAGTTTAACTTCCCCCTCGTATTCGTTTTTCATATACTCATAATGAAAAGAATACATTAGAGTCTTTGAAATGTCTAAGATTGACATTCCCACGTAAATCGGTTTGAAGAATTTAATTATTGGTTTTTGCATGTGCACCGCGACTAATTTATCAGAAAGGATTGTCCTAGAATGAAAATTTGGTTTGGCTATTAACTTTTTTATTTGCTTTTTTGAAGTGCACAAACGAATATCCACTCGATTTCTAACATTTTCCATCGTCTTTCCAAAGATACTATTGTTTAATAATTTAAAAAAATCTTTTTCAAAATCATTACTCGCATTGGTTCTAAGGTCGGTGTTTAAATCAATATAAGATTTAAGCCAAGGCTCTTGATGAAACTGTAACACGCGATGAATTTTTGATAATTTAAGACCTAATTTTATGTATAGTTTTAAATTTTGATAATGTAAAATATACTTCGTTTTATTCTCTAATGTTGTTAACAATCGGGGTTCTCTACATCCAGGAGGTTTTTTGTTTTCAGGGGCGAGGGGGAAGTCAGAATGAGAGTTGTGAAGGTGTTTAGGATATTCCATATCGACTTCCAAAATATAACCGATGTTAGAATCATCGGGTACTTTCAGGAAGTCGATAGACTTATCAGTGCACCAGCTAAAGTCACTTTTAGGTAGGCTATGACTCATCGCCCAACCATAAAGATTATTAGCATCGAGGTACATTAGGTAAGAGGAAGGAGAAGAAGGATCATAATCAGACATGTATTTATTGTTTGCCAATGAATGCCTATGACTACATTGGCTCATACCCCCTCTAACACCCCTTTCTACAAACAATAGCATATCATAATTGGTTAGCAACTCCAAAGTTACTCCCGTTTTTATCAGCATGGCGTCCCAAGAGAGACCGGGGGAGGTATAATACCATGCTGGGTCGAGTTTATATGTTGATATACACACATTTCTAAAATTCTCGAAAATATCCGCTAAAAGCAAAACATCTGTTTTTACGTACAAATCAATATACTCCCCAAACGAATTTAAATCAAATTTATTAAAAACATTTAATGCATGTTCATATTCATCTTGACTTATGTCCTCCTCATTTAATTGATTATAAAAGCATTCTTTTGGGGGCAAATGGGTAGCTGAGCATTTCTCAATGTCGTCGAAATAATCGTAAGGGAAAATACCCTTGCGTAAAAGTAGATCAACATTGTTAGGGGGGAAATGTTGTAACATGCATTTGAAATCAGAACGATTTAAATTTTGAGCTAGTTTTTCTAAACTGCATGGCATAAACTTTAAGCTGTCTAGAAAACGAATTTCGAAATCCTTTTTAATTTTTTTTGAAAAGGAGATGAATTTCTCCTCGTTATGAGGGATGAGTGTTATTTGTTTATCATCATGGGCGAGTTCTTTTATAAAAATGTGGGCATCGTAACCCGACAAATTGTGAAAAAATATTGGGAGGAACTTTGGAGTTCGCAATGCTAAGTTACAAGTATTATGACAGGGACCCCTATAGTTTCCCGACACGTGACAATGGTCACACACTTTCCAATCCTGTTCTGTGAAAGGTTTTTCACAAACATAACAGTTGGTTGCAGATGAATATAAGGATTGTTCTATAGAAGTTAAAGGGGTCATGGTTTTAGGATTTTTATAAATGTTACTTATTTTTTCAGCCTCAATTTCCATCATTTCTATAAATACTTTAGGAGCGTCCATTCCTCTATAAACGACCGGGGCTTTATATAGATTATTATCATATGTTATACAGTAAGAAAAGCTTACTGGGACATGTTTTTGATATACATTATTGAAAGAGTGAGTGGGGTTAGGATTACAAGAATGAGTTTTGACTGTAATACATTCAAAATCGGCATAGGCCGAAAAGGGTATTTTAAGGCATTTTTGAACGTCTTTAAAATATATAAACTTACTTGTATGGTTGGGCATCTCTGCTCTCGCAGGTTTATTGGATCCACACCAATTCTTATGCTCTTGAAGATTTGCATCACTCAAAAACAATTGTAGACATCTTCTACAAATGTAGATACAATGTCCATTGCTTGAGAGTTGATTTGATATCAACCTCGAGAGATTTTTAATCCACGCATAATGTCCAAGACCATTACTCCGAGGTATGTAGAGTAGATCTACATGTTTGCTCTTTTCATCATCACAGACGAAAACGGGATAAATCTTACATTTTTTTCCTTTATAGGAGTAAATGTTGACCGAAATGTCACTGTTATTTTTTAAAAACTTCTTAACATCTGTTTTTGGTGTTGGGAAACTGATGCCGGAAAAGTCTACTTCATTTTCGTGTCTGATGTAATTAGTCACACGAGACGGGTTGGAGGGAGCAGGGAAGAGAGCGGAAAGCATAGACCATTTGAAACAGCACTGGTCTTTGTTTTTAACATTTACTACTGCAGATTTCACTTTTAGTACTTCAGGAAGCTCCAGATACGTACCAACCCGAAGAGGATCATAATGATCACATCTTAACTCCGCTTCCAAAATTTTAGATAGAGTCCATCCGGAATCTTTTTTCTCGAAATCATCACTTTCACGGATTATTTTATCCACCATTTCAACGAATAAGAGTTCTATGTCTGTACTCAGAAGGACACATCGATTGGTAGTCTTAAATTCAATGTTCTTTTCTATTTCCCCGCTCCCCGCTGGTTTAACGTATAAACACTTAACACGGAGACTTATTTTAAGCCCCTTTTTAGATGATAGTTCATCTTTCACAATTTCTAAGACTTCCTCTTTTTTATTCATCAGGAATTGACGAATATCCAAAAATTCATTATCATAATTTTGAAGGGAAAAAGTCTGAAGACATCCTTCAAACGCAGTTTCTTTTGGACTCACCTTCGAAGTCGACGGCATCGCTCTCGATGTTGAAGGGATAGCACATCTTTTTGAGGGGCGGTCCGAATCAGCTTTCCTCTTCCCGACGGTGTCGTGACATTTAAGGTGCCTGTTGAGTGCATCTCTTCGCGAAAAGGATTGTGGACACAACTCGCACGAAATCTTTTCCTTCTCGTGCACAGTTCTCTCATGTCTCAGTAGCGCTGAATAGCGAGAAAACTTTTTTGCACATAAGTCACATTGTGCGGGACGCAGTTTTTCGTGCACTTCACGAACATGGTTTCGTAAATTAGATTCCGTGGAAAACGCTTTTCCACAAGACTCACACACCAACATTTTAAGCAATTAATTAATACCTGGAATATGCGAACTAAACTGCTAACTTGCAAGATATAGAATGATTCAAAAACGAGCGTCACTTAAATAGTCCACCTCAAGCAGAGCTCCTCCCCAACGACGCACGAATCCCTGAGACGATTCTGTTATAACGATACCTGATTGGATGGGGGTGAGGGATAAAAAAAAAACCCGAGGGGTGGAGACCACACCCCGCAATAACATGTTGTTGATTCCATAAGCCCCCCCGCCCCTTCCCCTCCACTGCACAAACATCTGCATGGAGATGTGTTCGAAGGATTTTGAAAACTGACTGATTAGGTTTCTAATTTCAGGGGCAACTTTAATTATTTTCAGAATAATTCACGAATAACTCTAATATAAATAGGTTCTTTCTTTTATATTTATCATTTTAGCAGTTAATCATCATGGAAGAAACTTATCAAAATCCAGCTCTTCCAGGGAGCTTCGGAGGAATCAATACTTTGCAGAGAGTTTTGAAGGGATGTGTTAGGGCAAGTGAAATCAAAAAATGGTTACAAACTAAAGAATCTTATACTTTGCACAAACCACTAAGACACAATTTTCAGAGAAATCGAGTAATAGTTGGAGGTTTAAACGAACAATTTCAAGCTGATTTAGTAGATATGCAATCTTTATCAATTCAAAATGATGGTTATAAGTATTTACTTACCTGTATAGATATTTTATCTAAATATGCCTGGGCTATTCCCCTTAAAGATAAAAAATCTCAAACCATTGTAACAGCTTTCGAAAAAATATTTTCGGAGCGCGTTCCTCAAACTTTACAAACAGATGCAGGAAAAGAGTTTGTAAATAAACAGGTACAAAAATTTTTAAAAAAGAAAAAAGTTCATTTCTTTACCACCTATAACGAAACAAAAGCTTCGGTAGTGGAACGTTTTAATCGGACTCTCAAAACTAAAATGTGGAAGTATTTTACTGAAATGAATACTAAAAAATACATAGATGTAATAGATAAATTGATGTATAGTTATAATCATACATGGCATCGTAGTATAAAGGCGGAACCAGTTTCAGTGACGAAGGAAAATGAAAAAAAAATTTGGCATACATTGTACAAGGAAGTACCTAGTATAAAAATGAATAGTTCAAATTTGAAGGTTGGGGATACTGTTCGCATAAGTAGAAATAAGATGATATTTGAAAAAGGGTATGAGCAAAATTGGACGCGAGAATTATTTACAATTGATAAAATAATAAATAGAGTTCCAACGGTTTATAAATTAAAAGATTTATCTGGAGAAGAGATTAAGGGTACTTTTTACAAAGAAGAATTGCAAAAGGTATCAGATTCTGGATATTATCCAGTAGAAAAAGTTTTGAAGAAAAGGAAGCGTAACGGAAAAGTTGAGTACTTTGTGAAATTCTTGGGATATCCTGAAAAGTTTAATGATTGGGTGGAGGATGTTAGGATGATATAAATATCTCACACGCACTACTTTTCTTTCATTTGGTGAGAAATGTCGTTCTATATTACTTTAATCAGTGACAGCTCTGCGGGATTTTTCCCGAGTAATAAAATTTCCCAATTTACAACGCAACTCCCTAGCTCTATCAATTTGAAGGGGGAATGGGAAATGGCGCTTGTAGATTTTATTTACCCCCATACCTGGTATAATGTTAGAAGGGAAAGTAACTCATTTGGATATGACTTGGGTGATGGAAAAATAGAGAAAAAAAGAATACCAGAAGGGTGTTATGAAACTATACCAGACCTTATCAAGGCCATGCTAACGGTGTCTCACATCAATCGCAAGGAAAGTAGGATCGATATCAGTTATAGCAACATCACCAAAAAAGTTAAAATAAAAACAGCTGAGAATTGCAAGTTATTTCTTTACGATGGTTTGGCAGAGTTACTTGGTTTCTATCCCGGGGAATATTCAGGAATAGGATCACATCTGAGTCCATTTGTTGCCGATCCTAAAACTACCTTTCCTGTTATATATGTATATTGTGACCTTGTTGAACCGCAATTGGTTGGAGATGTGCAAGCTCCCCTTCTAAAAATCGTTACGGTTGAGGGTCAAGATGGAGAAATTGTAAACGCTAAATTTCCTAGACCCTTTTACGTACCAGTTATAAGACAACATTTTCAAACTATACGAATCGATATCAGACTCCACTCTGGAAATCTAGTACCTTTTGAGAGAGGTAAAGTGTTTTTAACCTTACATTTTCGTCTTAAACAAATCCTATAAAAGTATAGCATTTGTAAACCCACTTCATTTCTTTATTTGCATTCAAAGGTAGAACAATGTTGGTTCCTTACACGTGTTGCACAAAAAAGTTTGAAGATTACTATAGTAATCAAACTGGAAAAGGTTTAACATATTATAAGGGAATTGGACTTCAAAAAGGATATGGTATAGGAGGGTTTTTTGCTAAATTGTTTCGTAGAGCTTTACCTTTCCTAGTGAGTGGTGCGAAAACGGTTGGGAAAGAAGCATTGAGGACAGGAACTATGGTTGCAAGTGATGTTTTGGGTGGAGAAAGTTTTAAAACTTCTGTGAAAACAAGAGTTAAAGAAGGAGGTAAAAATTTGGCTAGAAAAGCAGTTCAAAAAGCAGATCAGATGGTTGGTCGAGGAAAGTTTAAAAGGAAGCGTAAGTCTTACAAGCGTATCATTCCTTCAAAAATCAGGAAGGTGCAAGCACGTGATATTTTTAACTCATGATGGCCTTTTTACTCAAGGATTCCCCTGAATGTACTAAATCCGAATTAGAATTATTTTCCCTCCCTCCAACCCAAACCGCAATAGAAAGAGGACAATGGATAGAATTTCATCCCCTTGCTAATGTTTCCGATGGGAGTCCCGTTTGTCAATTACTGGACAAACCCTCATAATATTGTTCAAAATAAAACAACGCTTGAAATATACAAAATTTATCAAAGTATTGATTCTAAGGGATTTATTAAATGTAATTCATTCTCAGATATTCATTACAGTAACACAACCTGTGGAAACAACATATGCACTTGTGTTAAGGATTCCATTAAAATTTTTCAAAATCATTGTCTTGAATATACTGAAAATATTGTTGACTCTTTAAGTGAATGTCACATTGTTGCAAACACTTTAAAAGGATGTGTAGATATGCTATGTAAAGTATAAAAGGAGGTAAAAACAATAAATTTCTTTTGAAAGTATAGTTAAATAATCGTTCACATGAGGGTTAAAGACCTTTTTCAAAACATATGTTATACCATGTTTTGAAGAACATAGATACGGCAAACTGTTTTCCCTGACCAACACAACACCACCTGGTGTTTGGTAAAATTCCCTTATAAATCTATCATAGTCCTGAATAGTAATGCGTGTGAGTTAACAAAAGCAGTCCTTCCTAATAAAAATAGATTCCCTTTTAGAGAATTTCAACTGGTCACACACCTGGTTCTAATATCCCTCTAAATCTTGGAAAAAATATTTTATACTTCACAACATCATGAAGTTCCCACGTCGAGAATCACATAAACTTACATGTATTGTTCAAATTGGGGGTATATAGCAGGTAGGAATTTTAACTTCATAAAGCCTAGCTATTGTGAATCCCTCCTAAGGAGTAATCCGGAAAAAAATTATGTCAAGATACTATTATGAGTAAGGAAAATTACGACATCGATATGAAAATTTTAGTGTGGGAAAAGTTTACGGAAGGCAATCCAAAGAAAAAATAGATATTTATGTGTGTATATTTGCACCCCTGATCTTTTGTATACTTTGAGTCAATCTGTTTATATGGCGCAACTACACCCTTCCCCGCGAAGTCAACAAAAGGGTGTGCTGATAAGGTACGTCGAACCGCACTTATTTCAGCGGACCGAATCGTAATAGTGCGTAAAACTTGCCCACCCATAACAGTAACTTGTGTGTGAAATTTTAGCCCTATCAAATAATATCTTCTGTTCTGAACCTCGGCCTAAAGTTTTGAAATTTTACCAAAAATTTGCTATTTTGCAATATTTTTTACGGTTCTGGGGCCTTCTGATGCACAGATTTTTTTCAGGAGGTGTGGTTGAGGTCTTGGGGGATTATTCCGTGAACCCCATCCTTATTTTCACTTTTCCTCCTACGCGAGCGGGGGTTTTGAGGGCGAGCGCGCTGCTGGTAATGTTGGCTTTTCCTCCTAACGCCAACACTGCGCCCGCCTTCGTAGCCCGTTTTGTGCATCAGAACCTCACATAAACCAATTATTTTCATGAAAGTGACCCATAACCCACCATCTTTCCATCAGGTTCCATGTATTTATTATTATTATTTTTAAATTTTTATTTACTTTAATTCCTATTTTAGAAACAAGTTTTTTTACAATATCTTTTTTAATGTCGATGGGAATGTAATTTGTCTAAATAGTGCAGTTATAAAGTCAGATTTCATCTGAGGGAACCTTTTTCCTTTATTTACGAGGGGATCTGACGAAGACCTTCCGAGCAAAAATTCCGGAAAGTAATATTTATATTTCGGAGAGAATTTGAGTTAATTTCCGTGTTTTACTTTTTTAATAAAGTAAATATATCCCCCTATCCCCCTCGATTTCGCCTATGGCACCACACACCTAGCTGGAAGCTCTGGTAGAACCGTAGAACATTTTTCTTCTCTGGAAATGGTGATTGCGAAATTTCCCAATCCCCACTGTAATGATTTTAGCCCATCTTTTATGGTGGTTGAGCATTTTCCCAGGCTTTCATTTCAACATTGTTATGACTAAGCTGCGAACACTTACGAGCAATTGCTTGTTCTCTTGCCTACAAAATTTTGTTAAGGGTGTTTTCTCTAACATATATCTCGTAACCAGTCATCATGCCCAGCAAGATGTTTTCTGGTAATGTAAAAAAAGACATTTTAATGCATTTTTGAACTATTTTCCAATACTGAATCAAGGAAATGCAACGTACCGTCTAATAGACTTTTAAAATATAACATATTGAACCACAGTGTAACGTAACACAGTAAGGAGTAAGTACATGGCATACACGGGGAAAACCCAGACCCCCATCGGCTGTTGAGATTGGTTTTGAGTTGGAATTGTTGAATATTGTAATCTATGGAAATAAGTTTGATGAAAATAAGTTTTACCTCTTTTGACAATTCACATTAGTGATCGAGATATCACTCAGTGTCTCGCATACCCGATACTATATATTTTCGACGCAAACAAGGGAGACACTATGCTACCTCTAAACAGATAATGTAATGAATTATATCTCAAATTTATCTAATTAGTTTTATGGAATCAGCCGTTCAGAAATCATGTCATTGGTTGTAAGTTCAGGGTTTCGCATCTTAAACTTTCAATGCTAAACGCTGTGTTTATATGATAGCTTGGAAAAGTGCTCAGATTACGGTTCCACCAGTTCTTTGAAACTGAAAGATGGGCTAAAATTATTACAGTGGGGATTGGGAAATCTCAAAATCACCATTTCAGAGAAGAAAAATGTTCTACAGTTAGTTACCAGAGCTTCCAGCAAGGTGTGTGGCGCCATTGGCGAAATCAAGGGGGCTAGGGAGATATATTTACTTGATTAAAAAGGAAAACACATAAATTAACTCAAATTCCCTCCGAAATAAAAATATTACTTTCCGGAATTTTTTCTAGCTGTACCACCCAGGAGGGATGCTCTTGCTCGGTAGGTCTTTGTCTGATCCCCTCGTAAATAAAAGAAAGAGGTTCCCTCAGATGAAATTTGATTTTATAACTACACTATTTAGACAAAATACATTCCCATCGACATTTTACGGGCAGTTTCATTTTGTTGAAAAGAAGATAGTAAAAAAAACTTGTTTCTAAAATAGGAATTAAAGTAAATAAAAAAAATTAAAAGTAATAATAATAAATACATGGAACCTGATGGACAGATGGTGGGTTCTGGGTTACTTTCATGAAAATGATTGGTTTATGTGAGGTTCTGATGCACAAAACGGGCTACGAAGGCGGGCGCAGCGTTGGCGTTAGGAGGGAAAGCCAACATTACCAGAAGCGCGCTCGCCCTCAAAACCCCCGCTCGCGTAGGAGGAACAGTAAAAATAAGGATGGGGTTCACGGAATAATCCCCCTAGACCTCAACCACACCTCTTGAAAAAAATCTGTGCATCAGAAGGCCCCAGAACCGTAAGAAATATTGCAAAATAGCAAATTTTTGGTAAAAATTCAAAACTTTAAGCCGAGGTTCAGAACAGAAGATATTATTTGATAGGGATAAAATTTCACACACAAGTTACTGTTATGGGTGGGCAAGTTTTCCGCACTATTACGATTTGGTCCGCTGAAATAAGTGCGGTTCGACGTACCTTAGTGTGCTGACAAAGGTATACACCCTCCCTCACTGCGAGGGGTAACTTAACAATAGAGTAGGGAGATGGTTATTGTAGTCCTATGGAAGAAGCATTTCACACTTCGATAATTTCATGAAGGGAAAGGAGAATAAACAAAAATTAGTAACATTATTTCATTACCGTCTTCAATAGTTAAGAATATAAAAGTATATTACATTAAATAAAATCTCATTTTCTGAAATGGAGCTTCCACGGTTAGTTCACCCATCAACATGTCTCCTCAGTGGTCCCACTGGATCAGGCAAAACTGTATTTGTGAAAAAACTAATCGATTTCAATATGTTTAACCCAATGCCTGCTAAAATTGTTTACTGCTACGGAAGTTATCAACCATTGTTTAAATCAATGAAAAATGTAACTTTTGAAGAAGGTTTGCCTGCAAATCTTAATTCCATTCGAGATGCTTTGATAATTATTGATGATTTAATGATTGAGCTAGCAAATGATTCCCGTTTAAGCAATCTTTTTACAAAAGGGAGTCATCATCGAAATCTTTCAATTATATTTATAACTCAAAATCTTTTTCATCAAGGGAAAGAAATGAGAAATATTCATTTAAATTCACAATACATAATTTTATATAAAAGTCCAAGAGATAAAAGTCAAATTATGCATTTGGCTAGGCAAATGTTTCCAAGAAAAACCAAAGCTTTTCAAGAAATTTTCGATGATGCAACATCCTTACCTTTTAGTTATTTATTTATTGATTTGAGACCCAACACATGTGATAGGTTGAGACTACGTACGGGTATTTTTCCTGGGGATAACCATTTTGTGTACGAACCTCGGTAGACATCACTAGACTTTTTCCTCCTCTGCTGAATGGACTTAAGATGGATTCTAATAATTCTGTTGTGTTGGACTTCGAAGGATTTCAACTTACCCCCGAGTGCTTCATAGTGAAAGAATTGGCTTTTTCCTCTGTGTATGATGATGAGGATTTCAATGTGTGGACCTTCCTACCTCCTATGTCTTGGGAGAAATTGTCTTCTCGCCATAAAAAATCGTTTTCATGGGTCATACACAACAAACATCACTTGAAGTGGAAAAGTGGTGTCTGGCCATACCCATTTCTACGAAGTATTCTTATGAAGCTGATGTCTAAATACTCTACGATATATGTCAAGGGACATGAAAAAGTGAAGTTTTTAGAAAAATTGATGGGTGAACAAATCACCAGTTTGAACTGTCCTAAAATTGAAGAATTGCCTGCAAGTGAATTCACTGTGAAGTGTCGTGAGCATCCCGATCATTTTTCTAGTTGCGCATTATTTAAATCATACAGTTATGCATGTTATCTAAAACAGAATTTGTAATGTTTGTGTTTGTTTTTTAAAGTATTATGTAGTTTACATGTTGATTTAAATAAATATCGATGTCTCTCAAACAGTCTTTTTATTGTGTATTTAATCAATAATGGTATAACTATATAAAAGGATTATTCTAACCTATATAGCATCATTTCACATCAGAATGGTATAACTATATAAAAGGATTATTCTAACCTATATAGCATCATTTCACATCAGAATGCCTTCAGAGAAGGATGTAAAATATCTGAGATTGTTACAGAAAAGTCGTAAGAAGTCTAAAATATTGAAAAACTGTTCTAATTGTACGATAAAATCTATTTGTGAATGTGTTTTAAATTTATTGAAAGGGAATCTTCCAATCTCTAAACGTTCAAAGAATAAACTTTTTCCTTATAAAAAGACACTGAGAACTCTAGCTCAGAAACGAGTTCCTCTCTACACAAAAAGACGATTGTTAGTGCAAAAAGGAGACGGTTTTTTACCCTTTCTTATACCTGCTGCACTAACTGTTTTGTCTAATCTCATCCATGGAACATAGTAAAAAGTATGCATTGGTTCCATTAGATCGTATGCAGGAATTTGAAGATGATCACATGAGTGAACTAGATTCTCAAATTCATAGCATTTTAAAAAAGAAAATGATGGATGATGAAAAGATTAAGTTATATAATCAAATTTTGCAAAAATATGTTACATTTCCAAACGTGAATGTAGCCAAGCCAGACTATGAAAATACTTCGTCAGATGATGATAATAATATAAAGATAGATCCAGAGATTGATATTTTAAGTACTGTTCCTGTAAAACATAAAAAAACTGCACAGAAAATTTTGGATTTTCTAGAGAAACACAACATCACATGGAATGCAAATATGGAGCTCGTTATAAACAATCAAAATATTCATGAATCCAATATTATCCCTCTTGTGAACTTTTTACTGAGAAATCGATCAAAAAGACCGAAAGCTTTTGAAAAGTTTTATGAAGTTTTAACATTACATAATATTCCTGAAGAATATGTGAAGAACACTTATCTAACTAATATGAGTACTATGTTTGCCAGACCGAAGAGAATTGTTAAAAAGAAATCAACAAATTGGTTAAAAATGTATTGAATTAATAAAATAATTTTTGATAAACTTATTTTATGTTTCTTATTAAACTATCAAGATAATGAAATAATCCATTTTAGCTATTTTGATTCTTACCAACACAACAATTCTTCAAAAATTATATCACCTACCTTTGGTTAGATGGTTTTAATCTCTGAAAAGAAAGTAACTGATAAAAATAGTCAATAATAAAACAGTATGAGAGACATCGATATTTATTCAAACAAATATAGTTGATATATACAGAGAAATGTAATATAAATGCATTAAATACTAAATATGAATACATTTAAAAAATCATAAATGATAAATATGAAAATATATACACATCATACATTTACAAACAGAAAAAATACAACTAATTAGAAGGTATCCATTTTAAATTGGGGGTATCGTTTACATACATATCTTTTATATCTTTAAAAAATTTCAATATGTCTAAGGATGATATTAAATCCTCAGATTCCATGAAGTATACAAACTTATGCATTTTAACATTACTATTTACAAAATTGATCGCAAAATCTTTCCAGTCAATCGATAGGAATGCAAGGGGGAAAAACTCATCGAACCTTTCCTCAGGATTATAGTTCATGTACATATGCATAGGTTGATTAAGAATTTCCCCCTTTCTTAAATATATCATATCGAGAGAATCATAAATGTTTTTTGTAATAGCGGTGCACACCGCTTTACACAGAGCTTCGTAAATTTCAGCCTCTCCCTCAGGAGTATCAAAGTCGTCAAACTCACCCATCATTCCTTCGTGAGGATGGTTCTTGCGTAATTCTTGTTCGATGTGGTAGGAAAGGGAGTACTTCAGAACTGAAGAGTTTAAACAGTTTAAAATGTTTGACTCGTTCTTACACACTTGTAAAAACTGGTCAGGTGATAACTTCACGAATGCTGGCACAAATTCAAGAGAGTTATTTTGCTTCCGAAACATGCGTTGTAGAATGTATTCTGTGTTGTCTCCTTCATTCACCTTTGAAAAAATTAAGTCCGTTTCGAACACTTGACATTGGGATTCAGGGAACATCGTCGTAGATTTCTCCATGAAGGTATACCAAATCCGAGGGTGGAGCGATATACCTTCCTTGGTCGGTTCGAGGATTCCTTGCTCGTTTTCAAGAAACCTTCTGATGTTCACACGGGACAGTCCATTGAATTCATTCGCTAGGAGAAATAGATTTTCTCCCAAATGAAACATATTCTTTGGTAGAGAATTCAACGTTATTATTGTTGAATTTGGTTTCCGCACTGGTTTTACCGTCAGATCCAATGCAGCTTTCTTACTATTCATGGTCTGTTGTACAGCAGCACGTTTCATGGTGTTCAAAGAGATCTTTTAAAAATCGACTGGCTCGGAGAAAATCGTAGAGTAGAAATGGCAATATCCTACTTCCAAAAGACCGTATTACAGTGATGTGGAAGCTTAAAGTAGTTCCAACCTTACATAGAAACCTTCCATGAGGTTGAAATCATCCATTGTTAGAGGTAGTGTATCCCTCCGCGAATAAAAAAAAATGAGGTCAACAACATGTTCAAAACATGTTTTTGCATACCTTCCGAGGTCAATACTTACGTCACAAGTCTGAACACCTGGTGTTTACTTAAATCTTCATTAATTAAAATTAATACTTTAATTAAAAATTATCTAGCGATTGAGTAAAACAACTCCACTTTGCTCCAGTACTCAAAGGGTTAAGAAAAAGCTCGAATAAGCACAAATCTTGAATTTAGTGTTCAAAGGGTTAACGAAAAACCTCGAAAAAAGCACAAGTCCCCAATTTAGTGTTCAAAGGGTTAAGGTAAATTAAGGTCATAAATCAATTTCATTAAGCGTAATTTACTCATTAATTATAATAGTGTTGTTTATATAATTAAAATAATTAATTAAAGTAATTAATCAAATTAATAGTGTACTTAAGCACAAGTTCCCCAATGTAGTGACTAAAGGGTTAAGAATTGTTGCTGCACCACTGTGGAAATAAGTAATCAAAGGTTTAAAAAATAGTCTGAAAAAGTACAAGTCCCTAAATAAGTCAACAAAGGGTTATGGTAAAATAGGGTAATAAATCATTTAATTAGGGTAAATTAATTAATTAAGTAATTAATACCATAATTAATGTTAATTAAGACAATAGATGAACACGCCCCTTTCCGGTGACGTCACTAGCCACGCCCTCTGACGTCACGAGGCCACGCCTCTTTTGATGACGTCATAGGCCACGCCCCCTTGCACCACTGCACCACTGTTTTGGAATCGGCAATTTTACCCTACTATTATGTAAGTTATCGGGTAAGTTTTTGGTCAGCTGTGAATTTTTACAAGAATCTTTACAAGTGTTACAAGAATTTTTACATTTTGTTCTTTGCAGGATATAAGATAATAAATACACCAGGACAGCAAATTAAAACGAAATGAAGTAAATTTACTTATTTTTGTTTTAATTTGTCCTGGTGTTTTCATTATCTTATATTCTGCAAAAATATAATGAGAAAAAAAAGCTATGGGATATTCTTAAGTCGCATACTCTTACTGATAGCCTCAATATTTATAGAAAATAAAATTTAATTTTAATTTGTATAGAAACAAATTTCAAATCTTAAAAAAATTAATTTGAAAACTTGTTCATGTCTCAGAAAGTTAATAAAACAAAATAAACTATGTGAGTGCTTATCAAGTTGAAATTGAACGACCAGCTTGGGTACTTTAAACTTTATCTCTTTTTAAAAAGAAAAATTGTGATTCTAAAAAGGATAAAATAAATCCGAAATCATTTTCTTGAAAATATGATATGGTTATACTCAGGTCTCAGGTGGTGGTACTTGTGGAACAAGTAAAACAGACGAATTTAAAGAAAAACAACTGTTTTTTAAACCACAATAAATGAATACATACGCAGACAATAAGGGTGTTGCATGTGTCATATTTTCATAAACATTCAAGTGTTCCGTATGGTTTTTATATGGTAAAATGAAATATCAAGTCAATTTTTCAATAAAAAACGAGTAATTAAATATTTTAATTTAAAAGTCGATAAAAACACGTGACTGAAAAGGCTGAGTGAAAACACCGTGCGATGTCGTCAACAATCATACAATTAACTCCGTTGCTGTCCTACAATGGTTACCGTACGATGACGTCACATCCCAAACTCATACCGTTTTCGCGAGCTTTGAAAAAGGAGATTTTTGTTAATTTTCTTTTACAATCAAAAAATTTCTCGATTGGCCTCAAATTTTGGGTAGTTGCTTATTTTTGAAAGAAGAATCGATTAAAAAAATTATGCAACTTCCTCATTGTTTCAGGGATCACAGGATCATCTTCATCAGTGCTAAAAAGATAGTATGCTAAAAAGGTAGCATCACAGGGAGAAGTTAAACTTATAGTCAAAATTTAAGTACCAAAAAGTTTTTTGAAAAAAAAAGAATCAGGGTAATAATGTGGTCAGGGTAATAAGGTGGTTAAATGGTATTCAACTAGTAAGTGGTATTATTATGTTTGACAAAAAAGTATCACAGAAAGGAAGTTACTGATCTCAGTGTGTTTCGAGTAACTGTGTGGCAAGTAGCTGTTTCCATCATCAAAACCAAGAAGTCCAAATAAATTGTTAACGTATGGACGGATCCAGCATCTCAATGGTCAGAGGTGATCTCTGGGCATTCCAATGGGGATAGCGAGTGGAATACGAAATATGGAAGCGAGAGTTTTGCAGCAAAGAGAGGGGCACATCGATGAGGGCGAGATGATTCCAGATGAATGAGGGAGTGTTTAATGCGTTTATTCTCTCGAGCAACAGAAAAGCACTCTGCTGCAGAAAAGAGAGTTCCGACCCTCGGGAGTTATGTCGTTCGGGATAGAAATATCGGCTACTTAGAGGAAGATAGAAATAAGAGAATGTAACCAAATCCGATGCTTTAAATAAGGGGTCAATTACAAATTACTACATCCAATTTTCGCAAGGAGGTTACACTCACTGGCGGATCCAGGGGGCTAGGGGCTTTATCCCCGCCCCCAAAATGAATGAGAACTAACAGTGAGAAAAAGAGGAGGTTTGAACTCAGGGGGGTATATAAGGGGGGAAGGGACTTCAAAACGAATTAAAATCCTGTGTATAGGCTCAAATTTCCAGATATTTTCTGGGTAAGGTCCCTTTTGTACTTGGAACTCTATTATTTACAACTCTTTTGTAATGAGTTCGCCAAAATTCAAAAATCCTACCAAAATGTAAATTAAGTTCTCGAAAATGTGTTCTTAAATCGGATTGGTTGTACCAAAGCGAGTTGGAAATCTGCTTTTCAGACTTAAATTTCCTGAAATGTTCTGGAGAGGACCCACAGACCCCCCCTTTAGGTACTTATAAGACTATTTTGATTTTTAAAATTCTTAGCCCCCTCCCCAAAAAAAGCTAATTCTGAATCCGCCACGTGTTTACACGAAAATAAATTCCAAATATTCATAGATTCAGTGACCCTTCCTCCATTGTGGTGTCACCACTTTTGAAACTATAATTAAATACTAATTCCGGTGGTTATAATTAGCGTTTATAAAAAAAATTTTACTTTTACACTTGTGGATGTCTTTTATTGCTGTTAAATCAAAACTAGGAGTAGAAAATGCTTCGTTTATAGCATTTTGACATCGGTGAAAAATAAGTTTTAAGTGGGATGTCATAAATGCTCCACCATCCCCTTGTCATATAATACCCTATTATCACCGCTTCGTACCAAACATGTGAAGTTGACGTAAGTGCAACTAGGAGTAAACGAAATTTGGCAGTACATGACCGGACAGATATCCGGACGAATATAAAATTGGACGAATATCCGTTATGACGTTCTCCATGATTTAGAAAAGCAAAAGTGGTAAATTAGCTATTTTTCTCGTTGTTTTATCGTCAAAATTACCCATTTGGGCTTTTGTGTACGAAATTAGCGATATTTTCCAATCATTCAAACAATGTTAAAAATTTAGCAATTCACTTCAAGGCAACAAACATAAAAGTTCAATCGATATTTCTTTAAAAACAAGCAAAAAAACCTAACAAAATCTATAAAACCAGTTTCCTGTATGATTAGATATTCATCAACTTGATCGATTTTATCAAATGGACACCAACTGTGAAAGCCAACATGTTTATACACGTTAAATCGAAAACCACTCAATATCCTTCACGCGTTATTGAAATTTGCTTTAATAGTGTATAAGTATCGGGTTGTTTATACTGATAGTATACTAATATACTCAAACCCATTTACCAAATAATTAGTTTCATACTGTCTCCTTGAAATCAATCAGTGAAATTATTTCATTTTATAGTTATGAATTTTCAACCGCAGTTCCTCATTTAAATACGAAATACCGCCGAATAGAAGCTGTTAAACTCTCAACGTAAGCAGAGGGCATCCTAAACCTCCCGTTATATGCTCTCCCATATCCCCTAAATTTCCAAGGATTACCTGAACGCACGAACTTGCACCTTTAATGGAGCTCTCTCTTATCCCTTTCCAGTACCGACTTCAGACCTATTCTCTTATATGTATGCTTAATCTTGTGTCAAAGAGCCTGTACCCGCACTTAATTTTGCCTCTCTTGAAGTATTTTAGGGTTATAAAATCTTATCTTTAGCTATAGCCTCTCTTATGGAAATTTTCTTTTCATGAGAGACGAAATCACTTGACAACAACTTATCAAGAATTTTATTTGTTAACTTCTTTTTTAACGTTCTCAAGATAAATTTTTGTTGCTTGAGTTTCAAGAGAAATATTTTTTGGACTTATGATTAGCTCTTGGGAATAATTTTGTCATGCTGAACAATAATAAAATTAACAGTTAAAAGCTAGGAAGATTATTTGGAAAATTTTAAACCGATATCAAATTGTTTTGTTTGGTGTTTAACCGAGTTAAATTTTCACTAAAAGTTAGGTTAACTTTTCCACACTCTTATTTTACTATTTTTAGGAAACATTTTTTACAACACTCAAGCAATATAAAGCTGCATACAAACTCGTAGAAATAAAATTATTTCGTTAGGGGAAATATTTGATTTGTCACAGACTACACTGTAAAAAACTTTGGGCAGTGTTGCACCAAAATCTGGTGTTTATTTGCTGGCCACAAAAAATGGCTCATAATTTTACCATATTATGGTGCTATCACCAGCACCAAAATCAGAAAGAGGTTGCACCATAATATGGTGTTTTAAGGCACTCAAAATTAGAGAGGGGTTGCAGCATAATAAGGTGTACTTTCTGCTGTTTTTTGGAAATTTTAATAAATAGTAATCACTGGGGATAGAACCCACAAACTGCCGCATGCTATGCAATCACGCTACCACTGCTCCATCAGGGGATTCAGCAACTTTAAAACTCATTATAATACCATTGTCCTTTGTGACGCATGCGAAAACAAACTACGGAGCGCGCGAACACAAACACGACAAAACAGCGATCCCAGTTTAGAGCATTTTTACCAAACTTTGGTGCAACCGATTGCCCCATAAAAGTATTTTTCAATCATACTACCAATTTTTGGTACAATCTAGCTTTTTCGTTGCACCAAAGTTTCGGGAAATTAAATTTTTGAACCAAATATTTGTTTTACATTTACCCAGATTTTTTACAGTTTAGGAGAGTATAGAAATATTAATAATTTGGATGCAAAACGTTTCAGAAGGCTGAAGCATATTACAAGATCATTTTAAGTCTATTTCCTGCTTGATATAATTTTTGTTGTTCCAAAAAATGGTACACGTCGAATCGTAGGGGTATAACATCCATTGATTGAAACAAGAGGTTTGCACCTTTTGTTTATTCTTCATTTTTATCGGTGGTCCCTGCTTTTTATGTTGATATTTTCCTAAAACCAAGTTTTATGTATAAAAAATAAGTATCACAAAAAAGTAGTTCTATTCAATCTTATAACGTTCCTCATATCTATAACAGCAATTCAGGCTGGAAAATAATCAATATAATCTTCTTTAATCTATCAATAACACCTTAAACTTCACTCTATCTAATCTTCTAAGTTAGGACAGCACAAACATGTTCTTTTCCAACAGGTCTTTCCAAGTCCTAAGAGTGTGTGAGCAGTGTCCAAATGAGTCATCCTTCGCTCGCCACTCTAAACTGTCAAACTCTCGTCCGACCTTCGAAAGAAAAAGAAGAAAAAAGAACATCCTGCTTTCTCTATACTGTTCCAGACGAAACGAAGAAGAAAGAAAACTTCAATTGTTTATTATTCGCGGGATACACGGGCAAAGCGAACAGCCATCGAGCCTCGATCAAACGCTCGATGTGGAAGGAAATTTCTTTTCGTTTGCATTTTGGGGGAATGACCGAAAGGGGAAAAATCTGAAATGTCTTATATTCGGTGAACAGTATTTGTTGTGTTGTATGTGTACACGATCGATGTTTTGTAAGGGCTTGTTTCTATGATCTTAGTTTTATTTGCTTTCATGCTCGATTTTGTTTTGTTAGTTCTGCGTCTGTCTAGTTTCGGAAAATCTAAGAGGTTTTTGTGCCATTGTACTAGTATTACAATGGAGATGTATTACGTAATGTTATTTCATCATGCGGAAGAAATAAGTGTAGCTAAAACCAAATTACTCTCAATGAAGTCAATTCATCGCCAGTGGGCGTTAGTATTGATTATCACGTGATAGCTACAAAAACAAAGTGAATTGATACTATGCTGCTAATAATGCATTCACTAGTAAAAAAAGCTAGAAATGTAGCTATTATGTGATCGCTGACGTCACGTGAATTGAGCCAATTAGTACATATTTGGTAAACGTGTAAAAGGGAAATTCTAAAAAACATATAATATTTATATGTTTTAATCTTTTTTATGAAAGATCGAGGTAGTTCTCTAGAATTGATGCTTAATATTGCAAAAATAGGACTGCTCTTTATTTTTCTTATACTTCATAAAGTCAGATTAAGGGGGTTCAGTACCCCAACAACTTAAAAAGATTGATTTTGAGATTTTGATAAATTATAAAAGAGCTAACATTTAGCTTTCCAACGATGTATTACTTATGCCTGTAATCGGTTTTAAAGCATATTAAAATTTCTTTAAAAATGCAAACGAACCAAAATTCTCTATCCCGCGCCAACTTCAAATGCAAATATCTCAAAACTGTGTTTTTAAACCTTCGATGTACCTTTTCTAGCAAACTAACAGTTGAAACATCATTATTTTTTGCACACAGGTCTGTTATGATGTAGTTGTTATACTGAAATGAGCTTTTAAAAAATATTTGTAATTTTTTTTTAAATATCACTTTTATCAGGAAAAAAATGCTATATTTCAAAAATTTTAGAGATGCAATGTAAAAATTTCAATAAAATGGGTTCTAATTAATCAATTACTTAAAGCTCATTTTTTTCAGTAGAACAAATACATCATAACAGGAATGTATGCAAAAAATTATGATGTTTCAACTGTTAGTTTGCTAGAAAAGGTACATCGAAGGTTTAAAAACATAGTTTTGAGATATTTGCATTCGAAGTTGGCGCGGCATAGAGAATTTTGGTTTGTTTGCATTTTTAAAGCAATTTTTAATATGCTTTAAAACCGATTACAGGCATAAGTCATACACCGTTGGAAAGCTAAATGTTAGCTCTTTTATAATTTATCAAAATCTCAAAATCGACTTTCTTCAAAGTGTTGGGGTACTGAACCCCCTTAATTGATTCTGGAATCTAGACACTGCTAAACATTTTGTAAAAATAAAGAAAAAAGGGGGGTTGGGCAGGTTTCTTACTTATTTATAAGAGGGGGCTTTGCGGTTTGCTGACAAGGGGGGGGGAAACGATTAAAATATGCTTACATAATATTTTTGAACGACTCCATACAAAATTCCGGAAAAGCTCTTATCGTCTATGCTGAGGGTACTTTAACTGTTACATCAAGAAGGAACCACACTAACCCGACCGCTGGAATTAACCCATGTGACTCAATCTGTTAGGCTAGAAGTGACCACGCCCACGTGACTTTTGAACTTTGCCGATCGAATCTTTAAAGAAGAAAAGGCGATCAGGTGATACATATTTTATTCTAAAAGGCAAATTTAGGAATTCGATGTAGGAGAGCCTCTTTTTCACCTTTTAGTACACGAATTCTCTTTTGAGCGGTCCTCTGGAAATGAAATGAATATACCTACACATTCGATCGGTTTCAATTCAGTAGGTAGCAAAAACGTCTTTGGGAAAAATGAAATATAGTCCGACCGCTTCGAGAAAAACTTAGACAGAAAAACGACAGAGAAACAAACTTTTGTTCTGCGTTTTAGAATTAACATTCCCCAAAATTGGGGGCGAATAATCATTTTCCATATAACAACCACCACAAAGTAATACGACATCAAAAGTTTTTCTCGTGACGGTCGAACTGCAAGTAGAACCTATAATTTTGTATCTTTACCCACTATACTGCCGTCCTAAGCGAAATTGCACGTAAACGAGTTTTCTTAAAACTTCACTTTCTTTCCCCATTGGCGCATTTCTTAATTGGCGAGAATATATCATGCTACTTCCAAGCCACTACAGTGGTTTTCCAAATCATGAAAAGACCCCTTAAGTAACAGAATTGAAAGCAAACTTATCCTTCTTTGTTAGATTGAAATTTCTATGAATTTAAATAGAAAATAATATTTAAACTAAAACAGATTATTTCAAACACATTGTGTAATAGTTTTAAATATATAAGAGTACAATTATTACATCTGGAATATACGAGTTGCTAGAAATTGCAGCTGAAATGCGTGTTTTTCATTATCTGCAAATTTGTAATCGTACCCTATTTGCCATCCTAATTCCAAACTCTAATGCAACCCAATGCCATATCCAATTACTCAGGTTTTTCCAGAAAGGAGGGTCTACCTCACAGAATAAGAAATCTGCTAAATACTCTTTTGGCGAGATTTTTCTCAAAGTAAATTTGAACGAAATTGCCTTAACGTACACTTTCGCTTAGGACGGCAGTATAGGAGATAGGAGTAAGTGGAGACAACATGGTCTGAAATCACAGAAGCCAAAAAAATCCCAACTTAACTGTGGTATTGACTAGCGCATTGCATTGAAGATTCATTAAACTTATCAAATTATATCAAAAACTATTATTGGTGACTAACTTCGTGATTTATAAAACTTTTACATGTTTATTTCGCACTCTTCAGAAGACCCCTTGCCTCTGAATAAAACACGAATAAGTAAGATGGATTGTAGGGCAATAATTTGTAAGGGATGCAAATATTTTATTTGAAGAATTATTTTAGTAATTTAATATTTTAATCTAAAATAAAAAGATTCATAGAACATACTAATACTCACCGATAAAATCATTATTTTCTTTTTTAAATATTGGATAGTTACAAAATGCATTACTCAAGATGACGGTAAACTTACGGTTGCTTCAACTTGATTATTGAATTTGTATTGACGATGCTTCCTTCACTTACTTCTAGCTCCATGAGAATAAGTGATATCGCTTTTATTACAAATTCTGATACTCGATTAAAAAAGAGAGAAGTTTGAAAAGTATTCGTGAAGGGAGTGAAAATTTGCAATTTTTCTTTTTTAGTATTGACAAGCGTTTAAACTGTAACAAATAAATCACATCATCTAAAAAATAAGATATCTATACAGTACATATGTTACGGTGAATGTCCGAAATTGGAGAATGTCGACATTCACCAGTGATTGTCGACATACACCGGTGGTGATTGTCGACATTCACAGATAAGCGAACATGTGATTGTCGACATTCACCGGTGAATGCCGACAATCACCAAATTTCGGTCTTTCACCGTAACATATGTTTAATTATCTTACGTAACGCCTAGATTTCGCAGTATTTCTTTTCTCTCGATTGGCAACAATCAGTTTAAATTGATGAAAACTTCCACTACCTGAAGAGTAATTTATTCCATTTTTCCGGGATGGATGGCCCACAGAGTATAGAGCTTAACAGAGATGCCAAACTGCCGGTTTCCTCCTTAGGTAATTAATTTAATTCAACACGCAGATTCACGTATTCACGCAGATTCACGTATTCACGCGATTCACACGTATTACGTATTCACGGATTACGTATTCACGCGATTCACAGATTCACGTATTCACGCAGATTCACGTATAATTCAGTTCACTAGCAGCCAATCAGAAAAAAATAAATGCGTGAAAATAATAAAGTGATTCCTGATTGGATATGGCAAGCGACATTTAAATTTCATCGGTGTTGTTTGTTCGATTTGGATTTGAGTGACAGCTTCAGTGAGCGAATGACTGAATTAGCAGGAATGACGTGGTATTAAAGGAGGCGGGTCCGTTTGGCCTGACGTTTGTCTATGGGAAAAGTCTTGTTAAAAAAGTTGCCATTAGCGTCTATGGAGATGAACACTCTGTTAAGCTCTATACTCTGTGGGATGGCCCCGTAAGTGAAACGTATGGAAATAAATTCCAACACACACGGCCATCCATCCCGGAAAATGGAATAAATTAAACAATCAGTTTGTTTACAAAATGAGTGGATTTTTGATTTGAATTTTTCGGATTTCCAACGCTAATGGTACTTGCTGTTCAAATGTGTTAAGAGGGAATAAATTTTATTATTTTAATGTATTTTGATGGTAAAATTAGTGCGTGTGAACTTTTTTTAGGCGTGAAAATGGAGCGTTTATTATTAAAAGCGATTTGTTAAAGTTTGTTAACAACCCATATTGCTATGAGATAAAATTCTCTTTGTGTCAATAGTATAAAAGATCAAAAAGACGAAGTTAAAAGGACAAAAATACGAAAAGTAAAAAACCTTACAGCTGTTTCAAAGGCCAAAATGGCCTCCCTCATCAGAGGAGAACAAAAACATTGATTGAGAGAACAAACATGGTTATGTAGGGGGTCATGGTTTGTAAGGTTGTACTTTTCATATTTGTGTCCTTTTAACGTCGTCTTTTTTATCTTTTCAACCCATATTGCTGTTTTTATTTCCCTGAGTTTGGTGAGCGATAGCGAGCAGGGGGCAGTAGCCCCCTAGTACTCTAAAAAATATACCATAACTATTTCAATTCTTGGAATGATTTGCAACTGAACTAAAACTAGCGAATTTTGTTCTAAGTGAGTTTGCATGTTGACCGAATAAATATTGTTCAGTCTCTTTAAAAGTTCTTAAGAAAAACAGCTTTGCCAGCACTCTTTTTTCTCTCATTTAACCTACGGCCTTATCAGGTGTTTTGTATGACTTCATGACCATAAGCCTCTTAGAGTTCAGTGTCATCGATGTAAGATAGAACGTGAAAGGAAAACCGTCGTATGATAGTACTACGGAATAAAAACTATAATCTGTTCCCTCCTAATTATAATTAAATATCTGAATATTATAATTCAACTATATTGAAATAGGTCCGATTAAAATTATATTAATTTTCTGAAGAGTAGAGGAATCTATTAACAAGCAATGGACTTAATTTTTTTAAAGAAATTTTGACTTTTAGAAGAGGGGCAGATTCATTTTCACTGTTATGTGATAAGACAATTTTTACAATCAAATTTTCTACGCTTTATCCAACGCTGGAAAAATATATCTTTGGAGGTGGTGGAACTAGCTTTTTTCTTTGGCTAGAAACAAAATATTTTGTGAAGATGGTGTCCTCCTCCATCTCAACACTAGCTTCAACGTATTCTCATTTAAATATTTTTTTTCTAAATCACTTTGCTCCGTCTCCCTATGCTTCTAAATTGGCACTCTATCCTTTATCATTAAAGTTTTGAAAATCAAACAAACATATTAATTTTTTTAAACGACATTTCTTATTATTGGTGATGAAAACGCACTCCGATAGCACTATTGTGTGTGGCCATCACAACAATTACTATCAGTATCTGATATCATATTCATACCACGTTTTTACTCTTAGTCTAGTCCAGTGGTTCCCAACTCAAATATGTCTGCGGACCACTTCACTTAAATTTGAACCTCCTCGGACCATCTCTATCCCTAACTGTATCTGGAAAAAGTTTTAACTTTTTCCAGTGCATTCATTCCTCATGAAGGTTCTAAAATTTTGACTTTTTTTCTGAAGTAAGGGAAATTGAGTCTTACAATGTTTCTAAATAGAACTTAGAAAATCAAATAATCCATTAAACTTAAAAGAAAAATTAACATTGCATCAAATTTATATCTAATTATTTAAAAATATACTTTTTATAAAAGACCATTTAACCATTTTTATCAAGCCTTTTTAACCCTGGAAGATTTCACACCTACCCAACAATTGCAGGTTTAAAAAACAGCAGTATAAAATAGTTATTTTTCTTCTTTTTCATAACCAAGAAATAAGGTAATATATTATTAGTAGGTTTAAATTGGAAAGAAAGTACTTAGCTTTAAATTAAACTGCAGGACGAATGAGATAACTATGAACTGTGTTGATAACCAAAAAGCAAACTGAACATTAACTGACTGTTAGTTGTGGCAGAGGAAATTCTATATAGGCGAGGCTGATGTTCTCCCGAAAGAAACCGCGTCAAAAAAGTCAATAATTAAATCGATTAAAATAGAAAATAATTTATGCTTAAAAACTTTCGCATTTTCTGCAATAAAGTTTTCTCATATCTTCGAACAAACCTATTTCACGTGTATCTCAGAAATTTCCTCCACGATTTCTCGAAGACCCTCTGTCTGACCATAGCATCCCAGTTTGAAGTATCTTTCAACATTTTCACGCTTCGCTTCGTATCAAACCAAGTATAAGTCCGATCATTCGATTCTTTATTAGCCCCACCCCGACGCCTCTCAGTTTTATTTAATCTGATGCAATATTTTTCCACATCATCATATTTCGTTTCTACTCTGTAATAAACTACTTTTGAATAAAACTGTGCAAAATAATAGAAAGAACAAATGATTCATAGGAGAGAAAGAAAACATAACATTTTTTATTTATGAAACGTATGATTTTTTACTTATGTTTTTGTATCTGTAGTGTATTTACTATATCCTGGAATGTGTGATTAGGAAAACTATTTTTTAAAATTTTCCACGCATTTTTTGTATAAGTTATTTAAAAATCTTCTTACGGACCACCTCTGAAGGCCTCACGGACCACCTGTTGGGAACCACTGGTCTAGTCACTATACTCTTAGCATTCACGCTGTAAATGTTTGTTACTTATTTTTTAGTTTTCAATTTTTAGTAGTTAACATTTTTGCCACTGATGATGCTCTCCGAAGAAGAGAGTGAAAAGTATGGAAATGAATTCCAAAAAACACGGACATCCCTCCCGGAAATGGAATAAATTATTCTTCTGGTCGTGGAAGTTTTCATCAATTTATATCATCAGTGTATTCGTGAGGATGGTTATTCTAGGTAATTTTAATGTTGGTGGGACTTGGTAAGTACCGTCAGTAGATAGTTAAAAGAGTAAAAAGCATCCAACTAAAATAATACAAAGACGACAACAACGTCCAAAACACTTTCGTGAAAACTCCCGAACTTACAAACCAATCGCATATTCAAAAAATCTGCTTCACAAAGATATCACTCCGAACGTCTCTCTTTTCAACAAGCAGCAGCGGTATATAAAGAAGAACCTCCTCTCGACAGTTTTGTTTTTCCATCAGACAGTCTTTCTGTTTACGCGCTGTTGGGAAACGTGCTTCGCGAATTTACGGCCAGTGGTGCTTAGGCAAACAATAACAGGCGCAATAAAATCCGCATTTTCTCAGGCCGGCATAAATCTGCTGGCTGGTGGGATCCATAATGCACTGTGCGAGATGTTTTGCCATCTTAAGAAAGTGTGGATCGTCCTATATTCCGAATGCACTTAGAAAACTCTTTATTTTGAAATGGAGAGCTGGTTTTATGCGAGAGGTTTTTAGATTGAAAAACGTTTGAGGGGATTAGGTTTAATGATCATATATAGGTAGAGATGTAAATGCTGGAAAAAACCGGGTTATTATTAAACCAGGTTTTTTGGGATGGGAATTTTGAATATTCCCGTTTCGAGATTTTAGAGTGAAATTTTGGAAATTTTAATTCTCTAGCTTTTTGTAAAAGGTAAGTGATTTCAAGTATTTTTCATACGTCATAATACTATAAGTGGTATAATTTTAAGGTTAATTTTAATTCTAAGACTTGGATTTCGGTTTAAGCTAAAAACAGAAGTAAGCGATATAATATTATAAACCTCCTGAAATAATATAAATAGTTTATAGAAAGAACTATCAATTACTATTGTTTGATCATGATTAAAATTGTCTGAAACTCCTCAAAAGTCCTAGAAAATGAAAACTGATGGTGAAATATCGTTGTGTTTGTTTATGGTCAAAATTCCCAATATTCCCCTAAAATTCCCGGTTTATTCCCAAAAATCCCGGGATTTTTCCCACCTTCCAAAAAATGTGGGAATTTTACATCTCTATATATAGGTTTTATTGGAAATCCTTTAACATTTCGACCCCTACATATAAAGTCATAAAAGTGGTGTCCAGAGTAAAGCGACCCTGCTCAATCCAATGCGATAACTTTCAAATTTTGTTGGCAAATGTCAGATTCGGATCCAGCACCCCCAAAAACATATGAAGCAATCAAGAGAATTTATTGTGTGTAATCTCGAAGAAGCAACGTATAAGTAGTTATCGAAATACTATAATCTCTTACAGAACTTTTGTTCGTAAAAGAAATCTCGCAATGAAAATGCATTTAGTTAATCATCATTGGAGTTTTTAGATGTTTGATTTGATGAAGAATATTATTAAAGCAGTTTTTATCGTATTATGTTCCAAAAAATGTGGCTTTTTGGCGATATTAGTGACATTTTTTGGATTTCCTACCAATCAAACGTAAATATTCCCTTTTTCAACGTGCTCTAACGGCGAAACTATGCGTCTGAGAGAAAAGTTGCATGGATTTTTTTGTAGCTTGATTAGTGTTCTTTATTTTTTGTATTGACTGTTTAGCTCAGAAGCGCAAAGGTAATGTTCTACGGGCAGAAAACGAAAAAAAGGGGCGAATTTTTGCACGTTTTTCAAATTTTCACAATGTTCTGTCTCGAAATTTTGTTCGGAAACCTCAGATTTGGATTCAGCACCCCCCCAAACTTACAGATAGCGAAAAATATCTTCTACCCCAAAATGACCTTATTTGAACACAATTTGACTGGACTATATACGGAATCTAAGATACAAAATCGTACATCTTTTTTATTATCAAATGCCATCAGAAAAACACAATTTCAGAAGTGTTGTGTATATCTTTCTATTTTGTGATGAAAAAACACAATGTTTTTAAAAATTAGGTATGGTTTATGTTTTACTCTGATAAATAAAATTTCCTTTCAAAATAAAGCTACACACTACCTATTTTTCCCATTGTAGAAAGGAAGCAATTTTGGTCGAATTGGAATTTATTTGCACACAGCATGATAAAAAAAGAAATTAAAAAACATACAAATGTTTCGGAGATACTAGTATACGCTTCGTCCTAGTGTCTAAAAGATGAGCGAATTTATCTGATGAGAAATTCAACTTTTAGACACTAGCGAAGAGATTCCAATAGACAATATGCATGATTTTCAATTAGTCAAGTCGATAGAAAATGTCAAAAGAATTTCGCCAAAACAAAAGTATATGGAAATATTTGAATGATTAAGCTACTATTCAAGTTTTTGCATCTCTCATAATGCCTGAAATAAAACACTTGATGAACTTTCAAAGTGTTCTATTGGAGTTTTTGAGCTATTAATTTGCTTTAAGATATTTTCCATAATGGTTCTATTAAAAGAGTTCGCAAACTTTAATCCTTTGAAATCAGAGGACAAAGCTTAAATCATATTTCTACCTTAGAACTTCAAGGGAACTTTTTCACAAAGAATGGGATCTTTAGAAGCTCAGCGGAAAGGAAACTTTCCTTTGAACTTTCCTCTCCGAAAATATGAATATCAGAAAAGTCAAAAATTCTTGATCTTCGATCAATACATATCATTTTTGTTCATTTTAAATTTTTCAGCTTTGTTAAGGAATGAAGTTCAAAAAGTTTGAATTGTGTAAACAAAATGTTTTATGAATTTAAAATTATGTAGTGCATTTAGTTGTAAACCGATTTTGTAAGTAAAATATTTAAATAAAATGAATAATATATATTTTTTACATTAGAAACCTAGTTCACACAGTTTTAGTCAAGTAAATTAATTTTCATAGTACTAAATGAGTAATAAATAATTTTTTTAAATCAATTTATAAGAAATTTTAATTTTTTTACAGAAGTGTTTTTGTATAAAACACATAAAGAAAATACTTTTTAAATTTAAAACTTTTTTTACAGATTATTTCAAAATATTTTTTAATTAAATGTTTCAATCATCACCACAATCTTGAATTTTTCTAACTTTGTATCTAATGTTCCCTTTCTTATATTAGAAATATAAAAGTTGTGAATAAAGTTTTCAAAACATTTTCCAAAAACCTTGCAATACATTACATTTTAAGCTCTGAATAGGGGAGACCGGGGAGGGATGAGACATTTTTTATGTTAATATTTTTTTTAAGTTTAGTTTTCCTTGTATAAGTTTGAAACTTTCAAAATAACATTTTGAAATATGTTGACATGTTTAAAAAACACAACCAATGTGATAGTAAACAAAACTTAAGATTTTAAACTAATTAAAGTAACTCTAAAAAGGGCCCATCCCATCCCGGTGCCGGGGGGAGGTGGAATGAGACATGTTTTAAAATTCATTATTAATTTTCAAATATGGTTAAAAATCACTAAGACAGAAGTATTTTACACATTCTAAGGATTTATTGCCAAAAACAACAGTTATTTTATCTTATATTTACTTCGAAAAATATAACTAATGTGAAAAATACAAAATAGTTAAAATTCTTCTTTAATCTAAAAAAATGTTTCCAACTGTAATACTAAACAGTTCCAAAACAAAGGTATCTAAATAATTGAAGGCAATTAAGTACAATAGCTTGTATTTAGGAATTGGGCATGCCCCATCCCACCACAAATAATGGTGTCCCAGGCTTAACTCAACTATTTATTCATAAACAATATACTATTCCTTTTAGAAACAATATAAACCCTTAAGAAAGCAACCAAGAATGAGATTTAAAATTCACTTTAAAATGTACTTTACTTTTGCTATAGTAAAACCACATCTTTTTCATTCAGAAACTTGTAGGAGATTGCAACTAAAACCGTAAACAGCAACAAGCATGAAACTATGGTGGATTTACCTGGTGGAACACTCAAAAACTAAATTACTTGTAATTATAAGATTTCTTGAAGGTGTCCCATCCCTCCCCGGTCTCCCCTAACTAGAAAACTAACTGTGTATTTTAAATACGAAAACAAAATATAGCCATGTGTTAAATAAATTCGTTTGAAATACAAAACATTTTTAGTTTTATTAAAAAGAGGAAAGAATAAAATCATTGGAAGTTGTTAGGGCCGAACTCAAAAATTTACACAACAAAACTAAAAACCAGAAAATAATGAAAACACTTTTTTTTAAAAAACAACTTTTTTAAAATGCACTAAATACCAAATAATTTTTTATAACTCCTTTCATGCAGTAATATTTACAGCTACTATTCTTGGCACTCTATTTACATAACAAATTATTTAAATGAATGATGAAAGCTGATAAAGTGAATTGGATGAATTAAATACCTTATGCATGATCCCCACATTTTTCGTTTTACAAGGACTTACAAAAAGTTATTTTATCCTTTTATTTGAGCTTGAAATTATCCCCTTTTTAGAAACAGGACATTATATTTCAAAGGTCGTTAACCCTTTTTTGTATGATTTTTTGAAATAAATCTGGGTGATATAATTCATGCTCTGAATTAAGTTATTCGATCCCGATATAAGGGTTTTCACCTTTGATTTTTTTGACAGGTATGTTTTGTTTACTACGCAACAGTCGTGAAAAAAGTTGCCAACAACAACCAATTTACAGTTTAGTTTCCACATGTTTGGAATAAAATTTTTTGTTCACTATGAAATTTCCATCATCAATCTAAGAAGGGTTGGTCTCATACTACAAACGGGTGCCACTGTTTATTTTTTTGCTTTATTCATTTTCTAGCAACCCGGCAGATAGTGGATTATGATGCCAAAAAAGTCGCCAAGAAGAGTGACACGTGGTTGCAAAATACCACCGAAGGGTTAAACCTCATATAAATAATAATAACACAAGCATTATTTTTTCTAAAACTAATATAAACAAAAATAGAAATTAACATACTTTAATCGCATTTATGTCTTCCATGTGACGAGAAAGAAAGCAGTGTATCAGCTCTTTGTCGATCCAGCTCACTTTCGATCTATCTTTTTTTATAGCCGGCTCCGGAAACTTTCAACACTTTATCAACACACGAGACCGCCAGAAGAAGGAAAGAAACTTCAGGTTGATTCACGCAGTGGTCGCACGCCACTCGGAAAGTTCGACAACAACTTCGAAAGCTCCTCTATTTTTTTTTCAAATCTACTTTACTAACCAAGTATTCTATCCTATATTCTCGATCTTCCTAAGTTCATGCACCTATGGAAATAGTGCTGTTACTTCATATAAGATATTTTTTACAAAGCGCTTGTCCACCTACTGAGTTCTACGTTACCTATCATGAACTAACTCAAGCAGTTCTAAACTCGGTTCGAGTTGGAATGATCCACAAAATTAAGAGAGCTATTCTAAGTTTCTTTAAGGCTATGCTAAATCCACGACGCTAATTCAGGACTTTTGTACATTAAAACTGTTGGCTAATTATTAGCAAATTAAGAAGAATGGTGGAAAGAAAGAGTCAGTTACATCTAATATTGATCCCTTTCATCACAAACTTTTTCGAGTTTTAAAACATCAAAGTTTTCTGGTCTCCGACTTGGTAAAGTGGTAGTTTGAAAAATGAGGATTTGAATATCTGTCCTTCACTTGTATTATGAGAAACATAGATACACTCCTCGACAACTTTCAAAAAGTTTTATCTCCTTAGCCTTTACTATAACCACTTTTACACATTCTTAGTAACCACTTTTACACAAGAGAGATAACTTTCAAATGCAATATTTCAGCTAAAACTTTTTCACTTCAGGTCACCTTCATTAAAACTTTTGGGGAAACTCAATCAGTTCTTTCTCTCAGTGGTCATTCACTTTTTCACAACCAGAAATAAATTAAACAAAGAAAAAATCTTAGGTAAAGAATTTATCAGATGTAACCTTAACTAAAACGAAGTCTCGAAAATATCATGAACTCTTCTTTAAAATCAGAACTCTTTCACTGCAAGTAGAGATGTCTTACGATTCAAATTACGTCACTAAAACACTACGACCAACTCTTGTAAAATCTCACCAAACCCACTTCAAAACCAGTTCCTCTCTCTAAACCGGAAGAGTCCAAATTTCGATCAAAATCACGTCACACACGAGCACACTACAACCAACTTCCACCAAAAATCTCACAAAATCCAGTTCCTACTCCTCTCTCAAAACCGGGAAAAAGTCCAACTTTCGGCCAAAAATACGTCACACGCGATTACTATAAAAACAGTACGACCAACTTCCACAAAAACTTCTCAAAATCCAATTCCTATAATCCTCTCTCAAAACCGGGAAAAAGTCCAACTTTCGTCCAAAATTACGTCACACGCGATTACTATAAAAAACAGTACGACCAACTCTCAAAAAAAACCTCTCTCAAAATCCAGTTCCTAATCCTCAAAGTCCAACTTCCGATCGAAATCACGTCAACACGCGCAATCTTCCACTTTTCCCCACAAACTCAAAGAAGAAGAAGAAAACACTACAACTAACTCTCTCAACAAACTTTCGCCGACTCCTCTCTCTCCGAGTCCGGTCGACTCCGTTCACAGAAACGGAGAAGTTCCAAAAAGAGAAGAGAGTCTCCACAAAAAAACAAAACAAGGCGAGTGTCCGGAGGGAGGTGGTTCGGTCACATGCTGCCGTCCGCTCGGGAAGTTCCGCCGCTCTGATGCCCGAGCGAGGAGAGGAAAGTTTTGACAAGCGACATTTCGATCGTCGAAAAACGGTCCGTTCGTCGACTCCGCCGGAGCTTCACTGGACGCTTTTCCATTGCGCCGTCACGCTCCTGGCCACGCCCCCGCCGCCCCATGATTGACGGCTGGGATTTTGGACTCAGGCCAAGGCTAACAGACGACTTTTTACGCTGTTCTTATTGTTATCATTATCTTTTTGCGATTATTTCCATAGATCTCCTCTTTCTTTTATTTGTGTCGGTTTAGTATGTTTTTTTCGGGGGGAGGATTGATTCCATTAGTCATAGACACCCAGTAGTTTCAGTGGACATTTAGTCCTTTATTTTGATAAAAAATATTCACGATAACCATTTCCTTTCCTCAATAAAGTTCGGAATATCAAAATATGTGTTTGAATATTTTTATTAAAATCCAGTACATTAATGAATTAACAATAACAACTTATTTTCATCTATTCAACTTATTTGCTGACGTAACTGGCCTAGTGGTTAGAGTATCTGACTGCGAAGCCGTACGTCTGGGTTCCCGTTTGGCATGGATGTTAGTTTCTGTCCTTGTGTGATAAATGAATGTGCCCTCCTCCTTGTAAAAAGGGGTTGTGCGAGCGAATGTGTGTGGCGCGGGTAACAGTACCTCACCTCCGTGGCTCCGGTCCACAGGTGCTCACTGGGTAACGCTAAGTAGGTACTTCCTAGGGCAGTTTAGTGGTCAAGGATAATGCCCAGTAGTACCCGCCCATTGGAAATAAAAAAAAACTTATTTTCATTTTTCCGTACTGAAAAAAAATTCTTAAATAAATTTGATAAATTCTGTTGCCATTTCGTTAATTGAGAAAGAAATTTGGAAGGATTTACTTTCATAAACGTAATAACATTTAATTTTGCTTTTCAAATTATTCATTAATTATGAAATTCATATCTCCAACATATGAAACATTAAAAATAATATCTCGTCGAATGGAAAAAGTCTGTTTATCTTAAGCTCTCTATTGCAAATCTTTTTGTGTTTAAATCTTTTCATTACTGACGGGGGTTGTTTATTATTTGACATCTTTAAGGGAATATAATAACCTTATTTCAGACATTTTTTAAACTCGACATTTACAAAAGACATTAGGAGTTACGTTAAAAAAATTAAAGCTTTGTATATTGAATTTTAATCAGACGCACAACAATTTCATCCATAAATCAGTTTCATTATTAATTAAATTTTGTAAAATGGAGCTCAAAAAATGTAATGAGAGTTAATTCTCTTTTGAGAAAGGTTGAAAGGAATCTTTCCTTTTGTGTTATTCACTTAAATAATATAATCAAAATTATTTTAGCCTCTTTAAGTAATTAAAGGTTTCGGGAAATGTTTTGAACATTTTATTCTTCCATTTGCTTTTAAAATTGGATTTGTCTTTCGTTTCAAATTATATCAAAACATTTCTCTGAGAAATCAACTTCATTATATAACTGAAAAGTTTCTTAACAACATCATAATATTTACCCTTTCTTTGCATTAACTTTTTGCTATGGGCAAGGCTTAAGTATGACTCGGATTTATCTTTTAATATTATTATATAATCTCCCTTCAAAGTAAATTAAATAAATCGCAAATCCGCTTAATTCCGAAAACGTGTTGAGTTTCTTAACATTGTTTACTTGAAACAAAATCTATAGGAAGATGAAAACCCGTCCATACAAAACTAACATGCAATATAAATGAAGCATTTAAAATAATGTAAACAAAATATGGTCTTTCATTAAACATTAAAAAGTACATTAAAGCAAGTAGTATACTCTTATTTTCAAAAATTTAAAGAGGACTATATCAGAAGAATGAAATAATGTACTAAAAATCAAATAATTACATCAATTATTATTACCTTAGAAATGGTAAGAATGTTACAACCTAATAACCTATACTAGAAACATAAGAAGCTTAACCTATAAGGAATATTTTGGGTGAGCATCATCCCAGAATTTACAATATAAAAAGTGATTAAATAACTTTCGTATTCACCACTAACTAACCTAAGGTTAACTTGGAATTAAAACTACTAATTGGTAGTTGAATAAAGGAAACAAGTTTTAATCCAATCAGAGATTCCAGGTTAACTTTATAGGTCAGGTTAGTGGTGAATACGGCTGTAAGAGGTATCAAATGGAATTTAGTTATAAGTAACCTTTGGTAAGATAGAGAGAAAAGTTGTAATATTAAGTGCTAGGTCACAGGCTCAATTGCAATTCTTATTATCGTAATTTTTTGATACTTGCAAGGTATTTCAACAAGATCGGCCAAACTCTGTACCAGAAAGATTCTCTGCGGGGGGTTGATAAAATTTGAACAAATAACTATACCTCTACGACAATTTTTATTTTTGAAAAATGTGACACGCCAGATTGGATAAAAACTTAATTATTTCATTCCACGTTGGGCGCATGCATTCCTAATGTGAATACTTTTGCCATCTTGGTTTGCAAAATATCCAAATAACCATATTCACATTTTCCATGACCAGTTTTTTAGCATAAACTGGATTCGCGTCATGCGGTTTTCTTTCGTGATTTTCTTTAGAACTATTTATCGTATAGACTACATAGGTACAGTTCTCTCTTTATTTTTCTGTACTCCGCACAAAGAATCTGGCTGTGCAGAGTTTGGGAGAACTGATTGAAACCCCCCAGTTATGTTTCATTAGATAGATTAACCACATGTCAACTGAAGAAAAACGATATATTTCAACAAAATAGCACAGATTCCATAAGTAACTAATATACTTGCATCGAAAAATATTTGCAAGATAAGCGACACAAAACGCACTCGATAAATTCGCCCTTTTCTTATTTGCACGGACACAAAAAAAAGCCCCCAAAGCTGACGCGTAGTAATTAATTGGTTTAGGGAGAGATTTCCTCAATTAAAGTCATTGCGCGAATCGGGATTCCTTGACGAAAGCGGTTGCTAGGGAATTAAATTGCTCGACCGGTAATTAAAAAAGATCGTTATCTATCAATGGTTTGGGTAATCAATCGCAATTGCTTATCAATACCGGATAGGGCAAACCTTTGTTTGAGGAGAAAACCTTTGTTCTAACAATTGTTGGGAAAGTATCGTTTTATTTGGTGGGGAAATCAATGAAACATTTAAAATTAATTATCATACAGCAATCTTGCACTTTTTATTGGTATTACTTTTTAATGTAAAAAAGGTCCGTTCAAACACTACTTAAGCGTGTTTTCGATCATTTTTACCCCCTCTCCCCCATTGTCAGCGAAGATAGGCAAAACGTAACCCCGTCATAATTACATAAGCCTTAAGAAATGCCTAGATTTCTGAAATTCATTGTTCTCTTATCCTAACCTATCGTTAAAACTTTCCGAGTGAAAAATGCTCAAATTTTTTTCTTAGTTCGGTTTTTTTTTTGTAAAAATTTTTTTTGGTTGAATTTCGAAATTATTTTTGCAAGGAACAAGATATTTTTGAAAATGCAGTGTTTGTAACATCTTACATAAGCATCACACTTACTCCCCCCCCCTTATCAAGAAAAATAGGCCAATAGCAATCCCCTCCCCCTTAGGAGCTTACGACATTTTTGAACGACCCCAAAGATCATGCGCTAACCTTATCCTCAATACCTTTATTAACCACTATTTAAATTATAAAGATTTTTTTTAAAGATTTGCAAAAGAAATCGTCAAAGGAAAATTTTGAATTGTGTACCTCACCTATTTATTAATAAATGAACAAGCAACTTTCAAAAGTTGTTTGTCAAGTTCAAAATATACTTTTTTTTAAGATCCCTTTTTATAACTTCATTGCGATTACAACGTAAAAATCCAAAGTCGATGTTTGTACATAAAAAAATTATACACTACCCTAGTATTTATTTAATGAAGAGAGAGAATTAATCTGTTCTATAAGATGGAATCTGGTTTTCTACTATTGTTACACAAATATTCTGTTTCTTTTTCTAAAAAATTCTAATTATCTCTCTATTCTGAAAAAGTTTTTGGTGAACGGTTTCCAGAGAAAAACTTTTTAATTACTGATCCGAATAACACATAGGTATCAAAATGACAGGATTCTTTTCGGATTTCCGAGTAAGCAATTGGATTTTTTTTTTAATTCTCTATTTTAAAATATTTCCATTTTGTTAGATTACGGATAAGGTCGAAGTTACAATAATAAAGCATGTAATTGTCAAACACTTATTATCATCAAATCACAACAACCAACTGACGCCATATTTTATGATGAAGCGAATTCCTTTCACGTTTTAAAAATGTACTTTAATTTTTGCTTTGCAAATTAAATATCTTTCAAAAACAGAAAAAGTATTATAGTAACTTACATACATACTCTTGCATAGTAGAATTTCATACATTTTGTTTAAAATTTAATAATTTTTGTTCTGATAACCGAAGTTGTTTGTAAACATTGTATGTCCTTTTTTAACAAGTCTGGGTTTAAGCAAAAATAAGAATTATTAAAAACTAGATGTACTGACGAGGTACAAATTGAATTCAACAGATAAATAAGTGTAGGGTTTTTTTTTTCAGAACATTGATTAACAATAGTTATATTAATAGTACTTAGAAAAACATTTTGGATTAAATTATTGATAAGTTAGAGTTTAAAAATATTCTAACTTTCAAGAGGGGGTTATTCACGAAGATAACCTATCACGTATGTTTGAAAAGTTGGTTGATGTTTCTTCTACTTATTCTTTTTACTAAAGTTTTATAAAGTGAGTTAAATTCAGTGATCTGGGTTTTGTAGTAATTGCGAAGCAGTGTAAAAGGTCCTAAAAGGTCAGCAGTTTACAGGAGTTGGTATGCGATAAGGAGCAGGGGGCGGTAGCTCCCTAGTTCGTTTAAAAAATTCTAATAACGATACAATGCTGTAAACTGACACCCGCCGCTTCGGCCAACTTCTAAGAAATCCTTTGCGGATTTAATAACATTCCAAGAAATGGCTAGTAATTTCGTGGAATAGTTCCGAATATAAGAAGAATTTCAACGTATATATTTTAGTTACATAAAAATATAGATATTTCTCAAGGTACCTTTTTTGAAGTTTTCTTGGAAAATTTCTGTTTCTGAGAGTATTTCATAAAGAATGCGCGTAGTCAACAGATCCAAACGTTAAGTTTAAAATTGTGTTATACACAGACTCCCCGCTTCTGTACTCGGAACTCAGTATCAACCATACTTTTTATAAAAATTAAGTTTATAAAGATTCAAATTTCACTTTATATAGAACCTTAAGATTTCTAAAAAGCAACATTGCTTTGAAATAATTTCATCCATTTCAAAACAAAAATTGAGGTATGGGTCTTGCGATTATTAAATCTATAAAATCTATCCCCATCTGGGTTTTTCTCATTCCTAAGTAAGCTTAAAATTTGAAACTTCACGTGGTTTTCACTGCCACTAAATAAAGAACCTTTTTATAATAAGGAAAATTAGTTGAAGCATAGAATTTTAGCTTTCGCGCGCAAGACAATAAGGTAAGAATTATTTACTGGAATAAGAGAGCTTTTTATACCACCTAATTCAAACGGACTAAAAAGTATAAAATAGTTTTCCCAACTCTTTGTAAAACGGAAAACGTGGGAGCGAATATACAGAAATTAATTTTCTTCAAATACTCACTACACTTTTTTAGAGACTACTGCCTTTCTATTGTTTTTATCCCACGTTTTTTTATTTTACAAGAGGGGGGGAATTATTTGGTTACTTTTAGTCTGTTCTAAAAACGTGTTTTTTTATTTTTATTTCATTAATTATTTTATCTATCAGGTCTTAACCATTAAATGGCTTTGTAACTAACTGAATTTTAAGATTCTTTTGCGTGTTGAATTACGTTTAACTCCAATTTAATCAACGTATAGCACTAAAACTGAATTTAAAGAGCGTTTAATAAAAAAATGCCAAAAAAATTTTTATTTTAAAAAAATTTAAAATGCATATCCTCACTCAATATTTCATATTTTTTTGCTTAATTTTCTGACAACACATTAATCAAATTAATATTTGTATGGATTTTTGCATATCTGCAACGCCCAAGCAGCACAAACGGTCAATATCCGTCCAATTTTTGTCTTGAAATCCATTTAAAAAAGGGGGTAAGTGAGGGCAAAATTACATAAAAGTTTTTATTTCTAATATTTTATTAAGTTTAAAAATGAAAATTTGTGGACAAATGTTCAGCAATTTTTTTATAAAATGCTCATTAAGTTCAGTTTAATAGTCTGTGTAATTAAAATTGTCGGTTTGTCACCATGGAAACACAATAGAAATGCAATAAGAAATGAATAGTAGCGGGCTGTCTATGTTATTTACACAGATTATAGTGCTATACATTGATAAGAATGGAGTTAAGCGTAATTCAACACGCAAAAAAGACCATAAAATTCAGTTAGTTTCAAAAATATTTTTGATGGTGCTGTCTCTCCTTAAGCATACTACTCTAACAAATAATTAAGTTGCATTTCGTAAAAATTAGCTTTCGACTAAATTTAACCTTTAAGTCGTAAGAGTTTATTTACGTTATGAGGTATTTGCTACTTCGTATTCTCAATTCTCATATACGAAAATTCTCATTTCATGCGTTCCAGCACGTAAGGGCGGCATTGGAATTCCCTCGTCCATGTCCCTGTATGAATACCGATAGGATTTAGAGAATCACTGGAAAAATTCCGAAATTCGCCCGTCAGGAATCGGCATACGTAAGCAGGAGTCATGATGGAATTCTACCAAAAGTATGAGACTCCCAGATAAAATTCAGTGGATCTCCTATCCGTCGGCATTCTGGAGTCAGGCCAATAAGGTTTTTTTTCTTATAATTCTGCAATGCGAAATACAGAGGTGGCAAAATTAAGTTTAGAAAAAAAGTAATTATTCCTCCCCTCTCTGGCTTGGGTTTCCAGAACACCTGCTCGTTAATTCAAATGAGAATGAGAAATGGTATAGCTGTGAAAAAAATCGTCGTTTAAGGTTTCGTATTTAAAGAACTGTATGTAATGAGAATAAGATCCCCCTTCTAATGTTGGAATTAAGCAGGGTTTTTTCTTACTTTTTTAGTAAGTTCTCTTTTTTAAGGATGAGCTTTAGGGTTCATCTTCATTGGCGGTGTTAAGCCCAAAAATCACGTTTTATCACATATTTATTCATACATGCCACGAGCAGAAATGAAACAATTTATATTCGTTATTGAGGAAAATAATTATAGTTAAAAGGCATTACTTTTTAAGATTCCTTAATACTACCAGCGTTTAATTCATATTAGGGAAATAAATACATTAAAACCCCTTACTATAAGGATTCTCACACTGTCTATATTACAAAGGGTGTCCCAAGACAAACAACCACCCCTTAATTTTTAAACCCCTACAAATACAGTAATAAAAGTGGTGTTTAGGTACAGTATAGTGACCATACGGTATCCGATGCGAGAACTTTCAACGCCTCCTAGCGGCAATGTTAGGAGTTACAATTTTTAATTAAAAAAACTTTCAGGGATTTGCTAAATTAATCAAATACTAAGTTGAAGAGCCGCATCTACTTGGTAGGAAAAGACACCTTTGTGCAGTGAAATGCCTTGAAGGGAACACCTAAAACACACGCTTTTTACCTCCTAAAACGCTCTTCATAATTCGAAAATAAGAAATTGTCCTTTTCCATGATCTATTTAAGAATACTTTTAGTTATTTACTTAGTCACAAAAACAAAAATATCTCATTTTCGCGGTATGAGCAGCGTTTTAGGAGGTTAAAATTTGGGAAATTCTACTTAATTGAGCGTGCGTTTTAGGGATTCTATTCTCTTGGTAACAAATACATTTTCCCATTGGAAAAGAAAACATCACTTGGTTTCTTCAATGTAAATTTTAATATTAATATTATTATAACATTAGTTATCGACAACTATAGAGGAAACTACACCACCATTCAATGACACCGTATAATTAACCTGTTTATTGTTTATATTCTTATTATAACTTCGAACTAGTTGAAGGTCAATTCGCACAAGACCTGATAACCTAACGCTAAGAAACATACATGACCACCAAAACGCCATTGCACGATTAACTTCCGCCCCCCCCCCAAGATTGAGCATGAGTTTCAACAAGACATTCGAAATCGAGTTAAAACGCGACGGGACAGTCCTGTAAGTTACACGATAATCGCGACTAATTGTATTTCACTAGATTTTAAATCCGAAACTCGGACCAGGTGGTAATTCAATGAAGGAGTAGAGACTGACTGTAGAACCACTTTGCCAACTACCTCCTACCAGAACCATTAGCTTTTAAGTAGTTTGCAGCAGCGTCTTGCAACCTTTACGCGTCCTACTTCCTAAAATAGTTGTAAGAATAGTTTGTTATGTAAAATTAAGTAATTTTCCAGGGTTCCGTTTAAGAAGGCATGGTTAGCATGTATTGCTGGAGTCGTATTGGATTGCATTTATCGGATTGCCAATGAAATAGAATGATAGGAAAAGAATGGGAATTTGCATTTCACTCAAGTGAAATTTAGTTGATGAGATACTGGATTAACAAAGATAGTTCTGCTTAAAAGAATCTACTCTCGTTCTCTTCGAGTCTCAATCAATTGAAAACTATAATTAAAAAAAAATTACGTTTAAAAAATTACAAAGATTGCCAATAGTTTCGACTACGATTTAAGAAGTACTTTAATAGTATAGTTATAGTATAAGAGTTGAATTTGAGTGCACTATTTTTCTGTTTCATTTTTTTATACTTTTTTCATTATTGCTTCTATAGTAAAAAGTCACTTAATTTAAAATTGAATAATAGATAATAAGGAAGGTGCATGTGTCAGATTTTCAAAAACAAACAAGTGTTCCGTATGGTTTTTTGTATGGTAAAATGAAATATCTAGTCAGTTTTTCAAAAAAAATTTACAAGTAATTAAATATTTTAGTTTAAAAGTCGAGAAAAAAACACGTGACTGAAAACGTTTATTGTTTAAACTGTAGGATGACGTCCACAATAATACCATCAACTCCATTGCTTTTCAACAATGCCTATTGTAAGATGACGTCACATCCAAACTCTGCGTTTTCGAGCGCTTTTAAAAAGGGGATTTTTGTTAATTTTTTTGGCAATCAAAAAATTTCTCGATTAGCCTCAAATTTTGGGTAGTTGCTTATTTTTGCAAGAAGAATCGATTAAAAAAAATTAAAAAAAATCATGCAACTTCCTCATTCCTTAATTTAATTGTCCGCTTTTATTTTCTATCACTACTCCCTTATTACGTATTATTAAATTAGAATATTCATATATAATAATTAAAGTTAATTATTTATAACATTATAATAAAAACTTAAAATATCGTTTATCATGTTTTTTAATTTACATTAAATAGGCAAATTATATTCAACGATTCTTTTTAGAACAGATTTTGCGCCAACTACTTAAAATATTTAATATAACCTATATTTAAAAATATTTAAAGGTTTGTCATGATATCAGTTTTCTGTAGTAAGTAAACCCGGTGTGAAAACACTACATAAATTTATTCTTAAACAAATCAAATGCACTTTTTGTAATGTAATAATTTTTAAATTAGAAATGAAATTTAACAATTTAATTCTATGTAGCTGAAGAAAAACTAACTTGTAATCAGTTTTACTAATTTCAATAGTTTAGAGTTTAATTTAGCTAACATTAAATTTCCGAGCTATTTTTTAGGGGGAACTTTACTATTAAGACAGAGGACGGTTGCTTACTTCTTGAATTCCTTTAAGAGTAAACTGTTACAGATGTCTACCTTTTAGATGTTCATGGTGGATTTATGAATTTTTACTATAGATTTCCTTAGACATCCACTAAAAGTGGATGTTTACAAAATCAAACAGAGTTTCAAAAAAAGGAACCATTTATTTTTTTAACTTGAGCTTTGAAGTCTTAGTGTAAATATTTTGACTTCCGAAATCTCCTGGGAGAATAAAAACCGTTTAAGCTGATGCAGCAAGTTTTTATTTTACTTTCAAGGTAAGCATTGGCAGCACTAAATTGGTTTTCAATACCTCCTCATTCACAAAACCCCACTTTAACAGCATGTTGCCAAAAATCTGTCAGCAGCTTCAAAAAAGATGAGTAAGAACTAAATAGAAGCTATCCCAATTAAAACCTAAATATTTACCGAAAGCTTTAAAAACGCTTCTAACCGCTCTTAATTTCTATTTATTACTCTCTATTTTTTATCTCATGAGATGGATGGACTAGGTGTACTGTGGATGTGGAAGAGGGTTTAATCTAGAGAAATAGCTATTTTATAAAACTAATCTAAAATTAAGGAAAAAGCTTTAGCAAAAATATCTGGTTTGTGTAGAATATTAAAATCCGAACTCAGGCCATTTTTTTAAATCACTAAATTTCACCGAACTTATAATCATACCAGAGCATGGAGAGGGAGCATCGTCAATATAATTTCGTTATTCAAGTTGAAGCAACCGTGAAGTCTTGCAGCCATCTTGAGAAGTGCATTTTGTAACTAACATATATTTAAAAAAGAAAAAATACTTTTATCGGTGAGTATTAGTATTCTATGAAACTATGTATTTTGGACTAAAATATAAATTACTAAACTAAGTTTTCAAATGAAATATTTGCATTCCTTTTAAACTATTGTCCTTCAATCCATCTTACTTTTTCATATTCAGAGGTAAGATGTCTTCTGAAGAGTGCGAAATGAACATGTAAAAGTTTCACGGAATACGAAGTTAGTCACCAGTAATAGTTTGTGAGAAAAGTTGGTAAGTTTGATAAATATTCAATGCACAACTCAACATGGCCGCCAGTCATTACCACGGTTAAGTTGGGATTTTTTTGGCTTCAGTGATTTCAGACCATGTTCCCTCCACTTACTGCTAGCTTCCTGTACCCGAGGATATTGTTAGTCATCATGTCGGAGATTTCTTTTATTCAAATCATTACTAAGTAAAAATACAATTTTACATCCCTCTTTATTTTGCTATGTTTAAATTCTGGAGGCTAAATTTTTCAATTATTCTCGCCTGAAGTTCTTTGTGATACGATTGATATTCTGTCAAAATGTGGATTTGATCAAACAAAATAGTCTCCTGGAGCGGTACAAGGGTTTAAGCTGGCGAAACAGTTCAACAGCAAACAATCTTAAAATAAAGGAAAAAATACTTCTACAAAAATATCTGGTTTGTGAAAAAATAAGATCCGAACTCAGATCACTTTTTTGAATTCCCTTAATTCCACCGTACTTATATTCAATCAAAAGGATATCATTTGTCATCATGTCGGAGTTCTTATATTCACATCATTACTAGGTAGAACTACAACTTCACATCCCTCTTTATATTGCAATGTTCAAATGCTGGTGGCTAAATTTTTCAATAATCTCACCTCGAGTCCTTCGTAATATGATTGATATTCTGTTAAAATGGGGATTTGAGTTTAAAAAAATATTCTCCTGCAGCGGTACAAGGGCTGAAGTTAGCGAAACAGTTCAATTATCAAAAATCTAGAATTAAGGCAAAGCATTAGCAAAATGCTAACACAACAAATTTGTCAGACTCACCAGGGCCAATCCATCCCAAATCATACAGTGAAAAAAATTCAATTAAACACCCTAGATTCTCAAATCTATGTGAAATTTATTTGCTCAATATATAGGCATTAAAGAAAAGGGGAAATACCAGTTTTTATCCAATTCTCTCAATTATCTCAAGAGTTAAATCTGTTTTAAGTTTTAAAGATATTGACTTTGATCGGACGATTTGGGCTGGTGTTTAATTGCGTTTTTCTTTACCGAATTTTTGTTTAATTATTTTAAAAATTAATTAATTTTAAAATTTCTTTTATTTGCAGTCAATAGAGTAAATAAATGAATACACACTCGAGTGAGTTAAAATTAATTGTAAGAGAGCTTGATGCTTAAAAGGACTTTTGTTGGAGTTCTGACAAAAGTAAAATTAGACTTTTGAACATGAAATATTTATTCTAAAAAAGGAAATAAAAATAAAATCTTTAATTTTTGAGTGTTTTTCAGAGGAAATAAAAATTGTGTTTTAAACCCGCTGAATAAATTTTAAAGGGTGAAAAGAACATAGAGTTAAGAAGAATGTCCATGAAAGTTAATAATCAATTCATTTTTAAAAAATGGAAATAAGAATGGAAATACTATATTGTAAACCTTAAGGCCAAATTTTGTTTGCAAGCTTTTAAGAGCTTTCTTTAAAAAAACGTCACAAAAACAAAACACACTTTAAAAAATTGCTGAGCTTTTCAATTTTTAAAGGTATTATTTTCCGTTAAAATGCTTTTCTCTAGTAGTTCCTATTGGATCCATTTTAAAAAGAGAAAAATAGAGATTTCCTAGAAAAAAATTTTTTTCCTGGTTTTGGAAAGCTTAAACAAGATAGTTGAAATCCGAGGATTTTCAAAAAGATTGACACAAAACACGGCTGTCTGCTTCAAATGTGAAAAACGTAAAAAAAATAAGTAGACACATTTTGTCGATAAGCTGAACAAACAATGGCAACATGATTTCAAAGTAAGATTCTGCTTTTCAACATTCGTGGAAAATCGTCTTAAGCCAAACTTACCTGTTGGGGTTAGCGAAGGGCTGAGAAAAAAACCGCTTCACACACGTTATTATTGAACGTTGAATTTTTCGAGAAGAATTTATTCAGCTAATCTGAGTTTTTCACATATTTTGAAAATTTTTTATGTGCACAGCTGAATGTAAGTCTCCGCAATAACAAGTATAAATTATTCCACAATAACATTTTACCACAATAATAAGTATTAATTATTTTACAGATAGTTCTAAATTTATTTAACCATAAGTGTATCTTAGCGGAGTTATTATTTTATCGGTCTCTCAGGGTTGAGTTAAGGTTATACAAGTCTTCAAAAAGAAATGAAAAAATTTTTTTTTTGAAAAAAGTGATAAAAAATTACATTTTTTTATCAAATAAATCATCCTTTATATGATTTTTTTAAAATTAAGTCCTACCCAATCTCATAAGCACTGAAGCATTTTTCTTAATACTTCTGTTTTTATACTTCAATTTTTCCACGCTTATTCTAAATTGTACTGAAAAGTTGGCTTGATATTCGTAAACAGCACTAAAATATAGCCTACAGACATGTATCACATGCATATACTACAAATTTAAAAAAAATTAAAAATTAAAATTTTTTTAAATTACCCTTAAAAGTAAGGTTTTGTGAGTCATATAAATTCCATGGGAAAAATTATAAAACTTTTGTCAAAACTTCGGGGGGGGGGGTGAACCCCTAACCTCCCCCCTTAGTCGCGGCCCTCTTTACGAACATTAATACCGAAAGATCTCCAACAATAAGCTGATTATTCCGCAGCATCTAACATCAGTGATTGGTTGGCGCGGGAAAATCCGTCAACGGAGAAGATTGCCAGAGTGGTTGTCCCTCCTCATTACCGAATAGCATCGCTATACCAGAGGGTGTTATGATCAAACCAATCTGCATGATGTATGTTGACGATAGCCGAGAAGCCATAAATATCGCGACCATCAATGGAATATATGTGTTCAAGATAAAGTGCTTCAGTATAGTTTCAAGCGAACGTTGAACGGATGAGTTGTAACGTCCTTTTGATTAATCCTTGTCGACTTTAATGTATGGAATAAATAAGTTTTGGCTCACCACCACTTACATAGAATTTTTTATTTGGTTTTATTTATGCTATAGGAAGGGTCTGTTTATTATTTTAATGGCAAAATTCCGTTAACGCGCTGCATCGTAAACTAGTAATAATAAATAATAAATAAATTTTATTGGAAGTAAAGGCCACTGGCCTATGCACCAATACTACATACATTCATATAGCTACAATAAATATACAGGGTGTATCTGAAATGGTGCAACAAACTTTAAGGGATGAAAGTACTCATCAAGACGAACAAGAATCGGTATAGAAAGGGGGGTCGCAGACCAAATCCCAGGGAGTTAAAAATGGAGCGACACTCCAAAAAAATCATTGAAAAATTCAATTTGTAGAAGAACTACTATTGGTAAAAACTTAATTATGGTCTCAAAAATTGTGGTTTAATATGATCTTTAAAATTACCTCAAAAGTCTTCGCTTTAAGATTTAGTTTTATTATGAAAAAAGTTAAAAAACACAAAAAAATGTGAAAAATCTGCCAAAACCTTATTTTATACTTCGAAATCCTTTCTTTTGATTTGATAATCTGAAAGATCATAGTTGAAAACTTTTAAGTCCAAAGTTTCACGTAAATACAATCAATATTAAATGCTTGAGATCCTGTTAAAGTTTGTTTTTTGTGTGCGCTAACAGCTGTTTTGGAAACAGCTCTAGAAAACAGCTTGCGCACCCAAAAAACAAACTTTAACAGAATCTCAAGAGTTTAATATTGATTGTATTTACGTGAAACTTTGGACTTAAGGGTTTTCAACTATGATCTTTCAGATTATCAAATCAAAAGAAAGGATTTCGAAATACAAAATAAGGTTTTGGCAGAGTTTTCACATTTTTTGTGTTTTTTAACTTTTTTCATAATAAAACAAATTTTAAAGTGAAGACTTTTGAGGTAATTTTAAAGATCATATTAAACTACAATTTTTGAGACCATAATTAAGTTTTTACCAATAGTAGTTCTACAAATTGAATTTTTCAATGATTTTTTGGGGTGTCGCTCCATTTTTAACTCCCTGGGATTTGGTCTGGGACTCCCTTTCTATGCTGATTCTTGTTCGTCTTGATGAGTACTATCATCCCTGAAAGTTTGTTGCACCATTTCAGATACACCCTGTATATATGTCAATAGAATTATAATATTAGATACAAATAATTTGGAAGACAAATTTTCTAATAATTGTTACACAACAAGAGAAGCTATTAAGAAGAAAGAGAAACACACACATACAGAAAATATACATGTATACAATATACACACATACAAATTTAAATACCCAAATATATTAATTGAGAATGAACAGAGAGTAAGTTAATCAATTTCTTGAACAAAATATTGAACTGCCTTAATAAAATGAAATAAATCAAGGTTAAAACGCTTTTCTGATGATTTTATGTCAAACCATTTGGGAAAGTTAGTTTGAGAAAAATTTCCCCCGCCAACATACCTAAGGAGATATTTTTGTCTGTAGTATAAGAAAGTTGGGCAGGTACTAAATAGGTGATATACATCCTGATTTTCCCCGCGGTTGCAGAATGAGCAAACTTGATTGTTTGGATAAAATAAAGGTTTATTATTTATGTCTCTTACAGTCATACTAGCTTTAATTTGAAAGACTAGGGGGCTCTGCCCCCTGCTCGCTATCGCTCACCAACCCCCAGAACTGCTTCGCAGCTCTTTGAAGATCGCTTCGCGATCTTAGCGAGCAGAGCTCGTTTGTTTCATCTCAACAATCCAGGCTCGTCGGCTTAGTTAATGCGCCTTTGATACCGAAGCTACTCATCTCTCTAGTGTATCAATGATTTAATTCGAATCATTCATTCCCTCGAAGATATCAAAATAAAACTGTTTCTAAAATATTCATCTCTTAACTTCAATTCTTCTTTCTTCAATTATTGAATATAATTCTAAAACTGATTCGAATTTTTTAAAAAACGAAACGCCAATATTTTTATAAAAAATAACTGTATATGTGTCTAAAATATTGTGCCTCTATCATGATTAGTTTTTATTTTATAGCGAAAAAATCGAAAAATTGTCAAAAATTTCGAAACTTTAAAATTGAATTACTCAAAAACAAATTCGAAATTCGAAAAAAGAGTGATGAGGTGCAAAACTTCATGCTTAAGAGTATGTGTATGCAAAAAATCACGTTTCTGCTGTAAATAGATTTTGCTGGAGGCGAACTCGCAGCAGAAAAAAATAATTTTCGACTTTGACATTGAATAACTCCAGAACTAATTATCTAATTAATTAGGTTTTGGAACGAAAATGATTATCATGCGTTTGTCTACCAATGGTCAAAATTTCATAATATTCCTTTGAATAGTTTTTGCGTAGTTAGAGTTCAAAATGTTCAAAAATAAAATTTTCAAAATCAGCGGCGGCGGCGGCGACAGCGGCGGCGGTCACTGTTACTTTTTTTTAATATAGAGAGATAGTTCTCTCAATAGAGATGTTGAGATTCATTTTAAAGTATAGGGATGGAAGAAAATCCAATGAAAAATACTTGTAATGTGAAAAATTAGTTGAACTTATAATTTTATTGTAGTCTTCCTGCAATTGATTGCTTGCTATTCTCTCAATTATATTTGGTATAGATCCTGAAATTATGTTTACAGGGCTATAAAAAAGACCAGAAAAGCCATAGGTGTTAAGAATAACTAGTCGTAATCTAACATACGTAATAACATCGTAAACTAGTATCACCAAGTTGTTTATGTCGCCAAATATTCAATAATAGCGAAATTTTTTATAGTTCTAATTCATGTAACTAAGTATTAGGAACTTTATAAGTATTTTCTATAAGAAAAAATAAAGTGTAATGAAATTGCCAAGGCACCCCCTCAATTTTTTAGACCTACAGAGAAAACTATTCAGGCAAAATTTGGGCTTTGTACCTTAATTAGAAAGCGATGGCCAAGAGGAGTGAAAAAGTCCAAATTCGAAGATATTTATACAAAACAACTAAAAAACCAAAGATCAAACAATCTCATTTTGTTCATGATTTTTTATACGAAACTACTAACGTTATAGATAATGTTTCAGGTTTTGTTTTCTTATCACCTTTATTTTGGTTGTAATAATTTTCTAATGTCCAAAGAACTTTTGCAAAGTTGTTTTTCCTGCATTTTTAAACAGCTAATAACTCTAGAACTATACAACTTAAAAACCTAAAATTAGTCCCATTTTGTTTGTAAATTTTTTGTCTTTGATTTAATGTGCCTCATGACCATCATTTTCAAAAAGTTGTTTTCAAAATTTAAAAAAAAGTGAAAAAAATTTAATGAACAATTTTTTTGAAAAATAATTTGAAAAAATATTAAAAGCCTTTTAACTCTTAAAATGAACATTACAACCAAATTTCAAGTTGAAAATTAAATTTAATCATTGTGTAAAAAATAAAAATATTTGAAATTTAGTCAAGTCCCTAAACTATCCCTAAAATTATACAGCAAAAGCGATTCACTCATGGAAAATTCATAAACTTACTTGAGGGTGTCCATATGACTTAAAACAGAGTTTCTCAAACTGTGGGTCGCCAGTCAGTGTTTGGTGGGTCGCAAAAAGATTTCTAATTTTTCTGAATATGAAGTATCTTTTTTACAAACGTGTTATGGATTTTTGAATTATCACACTATTATTTGAACTTTTGAAATTTATCAAATTACCATACAGTAAAAAGAATAAAAATTTGAGGAAAAACTACACTACTTGGTGTCGAACGGAAAAGGCAATTAATGTAAATACGTACTATGTGTGTCACTTTAATGTGCCGATAATGCAAATCACGGTTATTCAAATAAGATTTGAAAAAAATATTCAAATAATTTTCTTAAGAAATGATGCAAACTGCAATTTATCCCATATCATATTGCTAAAAAAACAAGTTAAAACCATGTTTTTAAAGGTCAAGTTTTAAAAATTTCTCTGGGGGAGGAGCCCCCAGACCCCCCTTTTTACTGTGGGGGTCACTGTTAGCCCAAAATTAAACTATTTTATACGCTCAAATTCGAATATTTTCTTTTAATTTTATAAAAAGTTAATTTCTCTTCTAATACGTGCATGCAATAATTTACTGTTGTAACTAAATAGTTGGGAACACCCCCCAGTCAGAGAAGTTAAAATTCTGTGGGGAGGCATGAGATAATTATCTCAGTTCAGTTAATTTTAACTGAAAGCGGTGGGTCGCGTTAGATTTTGTTTCGCAAAAATGGGTCGCGATGTTAAAAAGTTTGAGAACCCCTGACTTAAAACATGCAAAAAATGTCAAATAAAAAAAATGTTTCGATTAAATTTTTTTCACTTTTTTTAAATTTTGAAAAAAAAACTTTTTGAAAATGATGGTCATGATGCACATTAAATCAAAGACAAAAATTTATGAACAAAATGGGACTAATTTCATGTTTTTAAGTTCCAGAGTTATAAGCTGTTTAAAAATGCAGGAAAAACAACTTTACAAAAGTTTTTGGCCATAGAAAATTACAACAACCAAAATAAAGGTGATAAAAAACAAAACCTGGAACATTATGTCTATAAAGTTAGTAGTTTCTTATGAAAAAATCATGGAACAAAATGAGAGGGTTGATCTTTGGTTTTTTAGTATAAAAGTTGTTTTGCATAAAAATATTCGAATTTGGATTTTTTCACTCCTCTCGATCATCGACTTCTAATTCGAAAACAGAATTGAAATTTTGGCTGTGAGCTTCTATTAGCTGTTCAAAAAAAATAGAGGGTGCCCAGAATTCTACCTGAAAAAAAAGGTTTTTGAGCCCCCCTACTAAGTATGTAAATTACGACCGCCACAAGAAAAACTGTTGATTGTACAATATTGGGTGGCGGTTGTAAGGGGAAACCCCTTTAATTTGAGTGGTGATGGAACTGAAAAAAGTGTTTTGCAAAATCTGTGTGACTGTCATTTAGATTAGAGCTTCTTTTCAAAGTTTTGTTTTTCTGTCAAAGTTGTTCTCGTCGTGGTCGAACTATGTTCGAAATTTTCGGTGATGTTTCAGATATTTGTCGTTCAAAAACAATTTTGCGATAATTATCAGCACAGTTAATGTAATTGAACTATTTTGCCATTAGCTACGTGAGGAGCTTATAAGTTATTTGCGGTTCAACAACATAAATAAACATTAATTTATTAAATTTTTGTGCAGCAGTATTTGCTAGGGGAGTAAAAAATTAATTATTTTCAAGCTTTTTAATTTTTTCCGTGCATGTTAAAACCAGTTACTGAGAGATAACGCTAAAAAATTAACTGTCACCATAATTTATGCTGTTTCGATGGGAAAACACTATTAAAGCTTTAATCCCATTTTTTAACTCGTCATCTCGTCTTAGTTTAAGTAGAAATTATAATCGTTACTAAATACTTCTAATTCGGTACAGTTCGTTAATAAACATCTCTTGTGCCGGCCAAACTTAACAACTCAATGGCAGTAAAATCATTTAACCTTTCATACCTAAGGCGCCCGAGATTACCATTGGATCCTATGGGAAATTGGGGCGGCTGGGTCTGAAAGGGTTAAAATAAATTCTTTTGTATGCTCAAGCTCAAACATGTGCAAACATTTAGCAAGAGACACAAGTGATCTTAAATTGCCCTCGAGCATTGACATTTAAAAACTGAGAGCATAAACTTTAAAAATCGGTGATTCCAATATTAAAGTTTGAGTAGCACCACAAATGTTTAAAAAACAAACTTCATTATCCTTGTATTTGAGAGAAATAGTGTAATAAAATATTTATTTCCAGTTTATGCTACAGGGAGCTTGGAATTCAGTAGTAATTGTAAACTTCAGTTATCCAAGTTATAATTTTTGACATTTTATGCTTTTATTTGACTTTAACGAACCTTTTAACAACGGTAAAATCCCATAAAAGGGGTTTAAAGTATCTTTACCTTACCTGAAAGTGTAAGTCTGTCACATGAAAAACACTAAAGTTTCTATCCTAACACTAAATTTATGATGATTGGCAAGTCGTTGAGGGTTCATTATTATTGACGAATTAATTAAGCATGCTAATTAAATGTATTTATGAGAAGCGTTTTTTTGTACTTTCTCGTAAAACTCGTAAGTATTTTTACACTGAAAAATAAACTTTCTGCACCCCTAATTTGGATCAGATTTATTAATTACTATCGACCTAAATTTCATGGTATATTATTTTCTAAATTCTGGAGTATATAAGGAAGGATATCCCACATATTTGAGTTTTTATATAAGGGTATAAAAACAGAATATAAACAATATGTACTTTCGGTTAGTAAAAGTTCCAAAATGATAAAAGATCACGAATATTCCAAAGGATCCATGAAAGGATATTTATTCCATCTTTCTATGGACATAAATTAAAGACAAATTACGACTTATTTCAAAGCAAACAGCAATAAAGAGGGATCGTTGACTTCAATGCAGAAAAATACTTCTATCGCTAAGCTTTTAAAAAATTAGAAAGGGCATTTTGTTGGCTTATAAATCATACTTTATAAAGAGCACATATTTGAGAAAAAATGAAGTAATTGAGAAATTTCAAATCGAATTGATTTTAAAAACGGTATATTATGAGTTTCTTCGTAAATTTTTCTGAAAACATTCAAATTATATTTCATTTTACACATCAAAAGAATTACAATGAATGCATCAGCTTTTGAAATCATAAAAAGGTAATAAGAAGGACTTTAACTGCACATTAGCTTCAGAAAGCTTTTGAAATTACTGGGGGGGGAAAGAGCTTTGGTTGTGAATACAAACGACTATTTTATGATCATGAGGATAAAGTTAGCATGAAAAAAGAAAAAAGTTAACAAAATGAAGATGTTTACTGATGTTCACTCGGAGTACTTAAACAAAAAATTTGTCTTTTTATTGTATTTGTTTTTAAGTGATATTATTTTACATTGATTCGTATAAAACGTAATCAAACACAAAACATAAGTGTTTCTAATCATAAAATATATAAGTTTTAGTTCATTATTACATTATTTAAACACTTTCATTGGAAGGAATGAAGGAATATATTTTTAAAAAAGATATGCTTCATTTGATCTTTTGTGTGAGATTTTAACTTTTTTCATTGATTGAAAATATAAATAGAAATGATTATTTGCTTAACATAAATTTTTTTACAGTTAAATGCTTAGAGTATAAGAACTCTAATTTAATCCTAATTCGCCTGAGATTACCATAGAATCCTATGCAAAATTTGGGTTGGCTTGGACTGAAAGGATTGAACGCTTTTGTATATTTTGATAAAATTAAAATGAACTTTAATTTGAACCAACGTACAAATATTTTTCAAATGAAATTTTAGAGATACGTTTCTAATGTTCTATTATCATTGTAGCTAATAATAGTTTTATTGTAATACTACTGCCTCTAACAAACCTTTATATAAAAAAATATATTTATCCCAATAATGTGCAAATCCATAGTAAAACATTCTGTGATTTGTATTTTTTACTTATATTTTTCCTAATAATAAAAAAACTGAGTGTAATAACCTACAAGTATAATGAAAAATTCACAATCCCGATTAAAGATATTATCTTTTTAATCTAAACAGAAAATTTTCTCAGTTAATTTTGAGAACCTTGGAACAAAGATATTTGCCCGATCATGTACGGATATTTAAGAACAGTCCATTACATTATAATCTCCAGTCATTTTCTCTCCTCATCTTCCGGAATAGAACTTTTTACCGACCCGGGGAAGCAAGTTATCTTTCTAAAGAAAACACTAAACCGGACTACAAACATCGATATAAGAAGAAACGATGCTTCCGTTTAGCGCGGATTCATAAGATTGCTTCAGGGGCCAATCACATATTTGAAAGAAAGTTTAAAGATTACCTATTCTATTCAACGGGTAACAGTATTTACGGGCAATATTGTTATTTCCAGAAAAGAGCAGGTCATAGTTAACTATTCGGACACAATATTAAAATACGTTAATTTAAAATAAAGCAAGTTTAAGATGTTAATATCTTGCCTTTTTTATTTGAAACATATTTTCATTAAATTTTTCATTGGAGTGTTACGAGATTTTCTGATGGTTCTACTAAGCTCTATTTTGAAATATGTTTGCGTCTGAAAGTTTGTTGATTACAAGTAAGCAAAAAAACATCTAAATATATTTTTGCTTCTAGATTAACAAAAAAGGATAAATTTAGAATTCCATTGACTAATTACATTAAACTAATTACTTTGAGACAACTACTTTAGAAAATAAATTATTAACATTAATATTTATTTTGTGAAAAAAATAATTGAAATTTTTTTATTTGAAAGTTATAAACCCTAACTTTTAGTTTTCTATTTTTTCCATGAAGATAACTTTTAATTAGCCTTTAAACTTAAATTTGGATTCATTAAATTAAATCAAGAATGCTTTTTTTTCGTCGTATGAAGAATTTAGATAAAAATAAATAAAAATTGTTTTATATAAAAACAAAAATTATATTAACTGTTACTCTATTAGCTTATGTAGCTTTAGCTTGCACCTAAAATCTGCAATAATTTCAGTTTATTTAACTGTCATCATAACTTCTATTGATGAGCAAAAGAAAAAAATTCGTGATGAAAATTAATTTTTCGTAAATAAATTAAAGTTATCTGTTTCTAATTTATTTCTTAATAAATCAATATTAAGTCGTCAATACTTTTTTTCATTTCTATTAATATTTCTTAAAACGTTGTCAACGTAAGTTCATAATCAGATTTTTTAAAAACTCTAGATATATAGAACTATTTATTATTCTAAGACTCTCTTAAAATAGTTGTTTCAAAAGCTTTTAAATGTTTTTTTTTGAATATGTGGAGAACTAAAAATATATAAATTATTTATAAATATTAAGCAAAACCATTAAACTTTTCACGGTTACTTATAAAACTTCTTCAATTGGAAAAATCTATTTATAATATTGAAATATGAAGATCTTCGTTTGTTGTTTTTTTTATTTTAACACTTGATACTCACACCCTTTTTTACTTCAAATAAATTTCATCGAAAATTTAAAATTTTCGTAACATGCGTGAAATGAATACTTTCACAACGAGGAAAACACAATAACTATAGCAGAACGATAAATTTCCAATTAAGAACTCAATTTTTGCACAACCCCTTCACCAGTATCACTCGTTTATCACCACTCTCCCATCTCATCCCTCCCCTTTAAAAAAGTCCGTTAACTTTCTAATAAAGCCTCCCGCCCTGAAAAAAAGAAGTCACTTTTTGGCGCAGAAAATAAAATTACTTTGCGCGTGTGTGGTTTCTATGGCAGCAACGGGACACCGCGTAAATATGAAAGTAAATTTTTCGAGAACAGCGCGCCTCAACTTTTTGCCTTAATCCTCGAATCGGACGCTTGTGAAAATAAAGTCATTATGTATTCAAGATAAAGCATCGATCACTTTGTGTTTTTTATGGGAAAAAAGAATGAAAGATATCTTTTTAAGAAATATCAATGGAGGAGTTCTGATTTGTGCAAAGAGTTTTGGGAAATTGGATGGTGAAATAAAGTGAAGGGAACTTTTTTTTCTGTAAATATAAAGTGGTTTTTCACTTCAAATGTGAAAATTTTGAGTTATTTGTCGACTTATAACTTGTTTATGTATAGAATTTTAATAACTTTTTATAAAAGAAATGCTATTTTAAACTGATATTCGAAATGAAAATATATTATGGGGATCATGCGGTTAAATGTAGAAATCATTCAAAAATTATAATGCTTGACAAGGGGATGGATTTTAATACCTTTCATCCGGTAAAATAAGGTGTAATAACATGCATTGAAAATTTTAAAAAGAAAGCCATCCCGTGCAAGGCCGGGCACATCAACTAGTATTTTATAAAAAATTCTGTCAAGATAACAGTTTTAAAAAATCTTTGTTTGATGGAAAAACTAGATCTTGAAGCTTCAATTAAATTATTCAGTTATTTTATTTCAATAGTTCGAACCATGAAAGAATAAAAACTGTTATTTTTGGGGTAAAAAGTAGTAGAAGTTTTTAAGTAACTCCCACAAAAGAAAACTTTTGTTTTTCATACATTGACCATGATAAGATATCTGTACACTAAGCAATAATCAAATTGGCATCCCGGATAAAGTGAAAGAAGTTTTTACACCCTACTCTTTTTATTGTGATCTTCACCTTTAAATTAAATTGAAAAAAAGTAGAATTATTTACAATTCAATACACATTCTGTGAAATAAATTTTTCTGGCTCTTAATTAAGGTAAGAAGGTTCAAAAATATTATTCCACTATAGTAAATTTTATTATTTTTTCTTTTAATTTTTACACTGTTGAGTAAGTTTTTGTCTTTTTATTACTGGTAAAAATCTACTCCTCAATTTAAAATTAAGTCATTTTGTATGTGTAAAAAATATTTATTTAAGAGCTTATTTTTAAGTTACTTTAGTTATTTTTTACCAAGATTATTTCATTAGTTTAAATATTATCAGGGAAAAGATTGTTAACGTATTAGCATAGAATTTGTAAAACTTTTCCTAAACATTTGATTTTAGATTATTTTAAAATACTAGGGGGCTCTGCCCCCTGCTCGTTATCGCTCACCAACCCCCGGAACTGCTTCGCAGTTCTTTGTAGATCGCTTCGCGAGATCGTTTAGCAAGCTGAGCTCACTTGTTTCATCTCAACTATCCAGTATAACCTGGAACTTGTCCGCTAAGTTAATGATAATTTAATATCGAAACTTTTTATCTCTCTAACTTATCAATAATTTAGTTCGGATCATTACCACAAAAATATCAAAACAAAACTGTTACTGAAATATTCCTTTCAAGCTTATCAATAATTTAATAGATAGGGGGCTACCGCCCCCTGCTCGCTATCGCTCACCAACCCCCGTAACTGCTGCGCAGCTTATTACCGATGGCTTCGCGATCTGAGCCAGCAAAGATCGCTAGTTACATTTTAGAAACTACAATGACAACCCTCATCCGCATAAATAACGCTTTTCTAAAACCTTATATTTTTTTCTAAAAAATATTAAATACCAAGAGTACATAAACTAACAGTCTTAAAATACATAATTAACCAAAGGAACCTAAAAACTTAATAAATTTAATCTTAATAAATTTAAGCAGAGTAAACCAACTTTAAAAAATCCTCTACCTTTCATCGGCACAAACAACAATCTCAAAAAAGCTACATTATTTATTTCTCTAGTGGTTCAAAAAATATCGGGATATCTTTAAAAGAATATTTTAAGCAAGTCTATACTAATAACTGTTGCTAACAAATAGAGCAAAAACGTGCACCTACAAAACTTTTGAATTTCATTGATTTCATATCCGTGCTCGCTGCGTGCTCGCGACAGTCTAGAAGACAAAAATAAAATATAAAAACATTAACCACATCTGATAAAGACCTAGTAGGACTATGGAAAAAAGGAAACTTTGATGCTTAATAATTCCAAAACTAATTCGAATTTTTTAAAGAATTAAACGCCAATCTTTTTAAAAAAATAAGAGTATAAGTGTTTAAAAAATCATATAGATACCGTGATTAGTTTTAAATTTAGATCGAAAAAACCGAAAAAGTGTCCAAAATTTCGAAAATTTAAAAATTAATTACTCTAAACCAAATTCGAAATTCGAAAAAAGGGCGACGTAGTGCACATCTTCATACTTCAGAGTATTAGGCTGCAAAAAATCATAGTTCTGCTGCTAATAGATTTCGCTGAACTGGATTACGCGGCGAAAAAACAAAAACTTCAACTTTCACCTTAAAAATACCCCAGAACTAACTATTACATCAGTTATCTTTTTATTCTAAAATGTTCCCCAATCATTTCTCTACAAATTTTTGAAATTTCATAAATTTCTACCCAGTAGTTTTTGCGCGGTGAGAGTTCAAAGAGTTGGAAAATAAAATTTTCTGAAACAGCGGCGGCGGCGGCGGCCGCGGCGGTGACAGTAACTTTTTTTTAATATAGAGATATGCGCGATATTTTTTTCTGGATCACCAAGGGCGAAATGTATATTTTGTTCAAGGTTTATTAGTGGCCTTAAGAAAATTTAAATTACTGCATAATTAAATGTTTACTTTAATTTAATTAACTGAAGTTCTAAAACTCCACAACCATTTCTTATCATATCTACATTATACCTTGCCATAAATACATTAACCCTTTCAATCCTAAGCCGCCCGAGATTACCATTGAATCCTATGGGAAGTTTGGAGCGCCTAGGACTAAAAGGAGTCTTTTAAATATTACAAAAGCATTTTTGGGTGGATTTTTACACCCCTCCCCCCTTGACATCAAAAATTTAGCAAATCCATTAACGTAAGCAACTGCTCCACGCTCTTCCCATCATTTTGTTTTGTAATCAAACGGAAAGTGTCAATTCTGTTATTCTAAATTAAATAAAGTTAATTTGATTTGATCCAAAAGATATTTTGTTGGGATGAAAGATTTAATTACAACTAAACGACTATACCTTGGATGAAGCTTTTCTATCCAGGGTATACTTTTAGCTGGGTGTGTATTTTTTTGCTGGTGACGTCACAATGTCATTCGGGTTATGAAATATGTTAAAATTATATTGATTGTTATAAAGGCTGCCTCTCATAACTAACCTAAAAGAAAGCACAAGCGTCTTCAAATAAAAGAAAGCTTTTTTGATAGAAAAGAAAAACAGATTGTACTTATTTCTCAAATTATAGGAAATTAACCGGCAACAGCGCTGCCGAATTATTTCCATTATATTTGACGATAGAAATTTTTACAGTATATATATGTAAAATTGGTTTAAGGACAGAAACAAAAAACATTTAATTTCCATTATGAATCATCTGACAAAATGGTAAAGGCCATTGACCTCTAACCAGCCTAACTATCTTCTAACTCCTCTTCAAGCAATGATCTCTTCTTACACTAAATAAGACAACCCAACTCCCCCTTCTTGTCCAGAAAACCTCCGAGTTTAGAAGTATTTACAGATGGCCAAACAAACGTTCCAGTCAGAAAGGCTTTAGCAACTGCCTTGGGAGGACTCCAAAAAGAAAAAAAGAATGCTGAGGACAGCATAAAGGCCCTGCCCCTAGACGACAACATCAGCTCAAATTCTAAAGATCGGGTATCGAACGTTTCAGAATTCGAATTGTGTTCAAATAAGATGATGGAAGTACCTAGAAGATTTTATTTTACCCCTGTGTAGCATTTACTTGTATAAACTAACCTAAAATTTGGCTGTATTTAAGAACACTATCTATAACACTTTAAATAAGGATTTTTAAATTAATTTTGTTTCAATTAACTTTTTCCCAATGTTTATTACTATTATCTACATTACTCCAAAATAAGTTTTAATAGAACTATAAACAAAGTCCGTAATAATATTATTTTTTTGTGTTTTTGGGTGCATATATCTATCCTTTTTAGTAACGTGAAATGGTTTTTTTTATTTTTATTTAGGTACATAGATGGTTTATTATTAGCTATTGTTAACATATCAGAGAATAAATAATACCACAAATTAAAATGAAAAAAATCATGGTGGTGAATTAAGGCAAAAAAAGAAGATTTTTGGGGTATATTAAATGAGTTAACGTAAAATATTTTAGACCTAATACATGTTTACATTTTTTAAATGTATTTTCAACTACATGGTGATTATGCCTACATAAGGCTAGCTCACTAAAATTGTGCTATATTTTTCTCTATCGCTATAGAATATTTGAAACTATTTTCTTCACAAACTAGTACATCGTATTACAACATCTCAATTTCTCTACCAAATTTGGGGATATTCTTTAGATGATAAGCGGACCTTGGATAAATTTCATTAAGAAAGACTTATATATCAAACTAAGAAAAATAAAATCTAATTGCAGATTTATGTAACGAAAATACGATTTTATGAAAAATATTTTGGATTATGAATTAAACTATGAATTTTTGGCTAATGCTATTTAATATCCTCTCAACTATATTAGAAAAGTTTTACAAAAAGTTACTAAGGTATAACCCTAAAATAATTATGTGGCTAAAATTAAGCATCATTATTTAAACACGATATACCGAAATATCTCAAACCCCATTTTAAGCAATAAATGGGCAGCGAACCTTAAAATAATCGGTAAAAATACCCTGCGGATTTCATCTCGAGCTAAAATCAAGAGTTTTCAAACCAAAATATCCATAATCAATTCCATTACTCACAAAATTATAAATAACGTCGATTCATTTCACTTGACACGATATAAAAACAGAAAAAGTGACAAACGACAGCTATTGAAGACACTAAAGTGCTAAAAAAATCCTCAAAGCTTTACATAAATCATCTTTGTGCAAATAAGATTTATTCTCAATATTCATACCCCTCAATTGCCTAAAACCAATCGATATATGTGTTCCAATATAGCCTTACATCATACCATATCTGCCAGCTTTGTGTCTGTGGGGGCCTTAATAATATGAAAGCTGTTAAGGTCAGTCAGCTAGCGTCAAAATACTACAACAGAAGCAATCTATTACGTGGGTCAAGGTCCAACAAGAAGTGACACTTCTTGTCTCGATCAAAATCGTCCGGAGCTAGTTCTTATGTGTGTGTGACTGAAGAGGGGGTATGTTTCTTTATTTGGGGAGTCTTATTTATTCTCCTCCCCCAGTTATTGTTTTTTTATGGTAGGGAGAAACATTGGGTTTTTTTTTATTTTGGTTTCTTGGGAATTTATTTTCCGAGAGCATAAGTAATTAATTTCATAGATGGTTGGGGATTAGATTGATTTTGTACGATTTGGAAATAGAAAGACTATTTTAAAAATATATGTTGCAGAATGGATTATTGAAATTCGTGTTTTGATGCTACTTTTAAATTACGGAATAAAGGTAAACTACATATAGCAGTGTAATGCTATAATAACTTCATACACAATGGTTATCTAATAAGATTTAAAAGTTTTGTTGTGAAGATTGAGTGTCTTTATTTACCAGAATAATTTTAATTATTTCAAGTACCCACTATCCTAAATCATTGTCCAAATCTAACTTTTAATAATTAGTTTTTTATAAACAAAGCTAATGAATTAAAGATTGCAGAACTCAAAAAAGAAAAAAAAATTTTAAATATTTTTTGTATAGAAGATTGTAGTTTTAATTTAATAAAGTTTATTTTTAGCTAAATATCATTTTCTATACGACAAACTACATTTATTACAACGACTTTAAACAAAACAGCTAGAAAATACAAAGTTTTTCTTCTCAAATCAAATGCACCAGAAAACTTAAAACTTTCACGAAACACAGTGAACATTGAAGCGTTGAAAACAAGTATTGAAAAGTGGCAAGTAAAACCCCGAAAGCATAAAATACAACAGAACCAATCAGAATCATCAAGAAGTTAGTAGACCACTACTGCGTGACACAAACCTGAAAGGAATAAACCCCTTTACCAAAACTACCTTTTATCACAAGTTTCTTCATTTGTGAGTAGGTCTACAAAAAAAGAAACCCTAAGGGGTCTCCCACACCTTAACTTCTTCAGTTAATTATTGTCTGTGAAAAAGAGACACAGCCGCGTACACATATTCCTCTGTACAATGAAGCTGTGGGAATGGGTTTTTTTTTCTTTTTGTCTGGCTAAAAGCGGCTCCTTTTCGATCAAATAGATCTTCTTTCCCGTTAGGATCTTTTTGGTGGACTGATTAAAAGGAATTGATTGGAAGGAATCGCGATCATAAATGGGTCCTAACGTCTTCGAATGTAAAGGTTCTTTTCGGAGAAATTTGATGTCAGTCCTCTAATTATCGGAAAAGGTCTCATCAACTCCGTCCTATATTTTGGCTGATAACTGGTTTAATAGGGAGGTTTTATGAATGATAGTTATAGTGATTTTTTTTGTTCCGAGTCTCAATTAATCAAGGATTTATAGAAATATCTAGTTTAGTCGCATTTCTAATTATGGTGGTTTTTTTGCTTCTAATGATGTAGTTACATTCTGATTCATCATCATGGGATGGATATTAGTTTATTTAAAAAGGATGAATTTTATTTATTAAATAGGTTATTTTTATACCCATACACTAATTAGAGCAGTGGTTCCCAACAGGTGGTCCGCGGACCACTAGTGGTCCGTGAGGCCTTCAGAGGTGGTCCGTGAGAAGATTTTTAAATAACTTATCCAAAAAATGTGTGGAAAATTAAAAAAAATAGTTTTCCTAATCACACATTCCAGGAAATAGTAAAACACTACAGATACAAAAACATAAGTAAAAAATCATACGTCTCATAAATAAAAAATGTTAAGTTCTCTCCTATGAATCATTTGTTCATTTCTATTATTTTGCACAGTTTAATTCAACAGTTGTTTATTACAGAGTAGAAACAAAAATGTGATGATGTGGAAAAGTATTGCATCAGAAATATTAAACTGAGAGACGTTGGGATGGGGCTAATAAAGAATCGAATGATCGGACTTATACTTGCTTTGATACGAAGCGAAGGGTGGAAGTGTTGAAAGATATTTCAAACTGGGATGCTATGGTCAGACAGAGGGTCTTCGAGAAATCGAGGTATGAAAAGAGGAAATTTTTGAAATAGGGTGAATCGACCAGTAGTTGACCACCTACCAGTAGTTGACCAATTGAGCATAATTTTGCAAAAAACAAGAACTGTTGTGTGTTTATTTCGAATCTGTTGCGTTGAAAACATAGCTGACATTTTATTAAAAGCTCATGCATAGTCTCAAGTTCTAGTATTGTTCTTAAAAGACACAATAAATAGTTTAAAAAAAGTTATCAACAAAACTTCAAAGCATGCGCCCTCACTACTAGCAATAATGGTATGGAGTATTTAGTTCAATCTCAAATCATCCAGCTAGTTTTTATTCCAATATTGTATTGATTGATGTATTTAGGTCTTATATGTTTAGTTGAATTAAATAAAACTATCATTATTTGCATATTAACCATTTAATTTGATATTTGAGGGGTGGTCAACCACTGGCTGTCTAGAATAGAAAAAGTGCTAGTATTTGACCAAAGTGGTCAACTACTGGATTTTATTTGCTTTTAAGATTTCTTTTTAAACCAAGAGCGATCTTAAAGATTTTTACCTGCAGTACAATTTTTGCTTAGATTTACTGTAAAAAAAGTTACATTTCCAGTAATTAACCAGTATTGTTAATAGGGACTCTTTATTCAATATACCTCTTTCATTGGTTCTTCAAATTTCCAACACCTGCGCTTTTAAAATATGTCGCTCCTCTCGCTAAGCCCTAAAATACGTACCTACGGGTAGTTGGTTGGTTAGTTGTCAGACATATGCGCATTTTTAGTTTTTTGGATAGCCTTCTGTAGTAAACGCTGGAATCGAACGGTTCGCGGTGCAAGCGCTCGCTAGGTGGCCTAGGTGGCAAATCGTGCTGGTTTACAGTCTGGTTTTAAAAGGTTAAACAATAAAAACAATTGTTCTACTTCTTGCTTAAAATATATAAGATTTTGCTAATATACATCTTAAAAATCATTATAATTACTAATAAAGTAGATATATTTTTTCCAACAAAATATATTTTAAACTGAGAGTGATTTAATATTAATAAAGTATGAGAATTAATAAATAGGAACAATTTTCCGTGTTCTCTTCCAGAGTTTAATTTATTAATTGCTGATTGAATAAAGCTTTTAAGAATTTTCTAAGACGTATTCAACAAATGGCAGAAATTTTAGTAGGATTGGAACAGTTGGTTTTCAGATCATAGGATTTTCTGCCAAAAGGCACGGGTGTTAATAAGAATGGAATATTAGTTAAGTTTAAAATTTTTATACCATTCAATAAAACAACTGATTTTTTCGCTTAAAACTGTCAAGAAAAACTATTAACTTAAAAAATTACTAAAATTTGCCAATTCTTAATATTTGTGAGAGAATTTTATAATCATCAGATTGAATGAAAGTTTGTGTAAGTGTTTCTGAAACGTTTTCTTCAAACGTCTCCGTTGCGTATTTTTTTCAGCCAACTTACCCTTAGCCCTGTTTTAAAGAAATGGGGAAAATTTCAGTGGGACTCGAATAAATAGCTCTTTTGGAAATGATAGGTTGGGTTGTGGATCAGTTGGTTGATTTGTGCTTGAGCTATATATTTGATTTTTATTCTGGAAATGGTGAATATGGCAATGGTCAATTACTGGAATAATGGTGTTCAAGTACTGGATGTAGGTGGTCAACTACTGGCAAATTCTCAATTAATTGCTTTTAAAATAAATAAAAAAAATTCTATAAAAGTGAAAGGAAAAATGATTATTAGTTATTATTCTTCATACTTTCATTGATATTAAACCAGTGTCAATTTTTTTAAAAATTTTTTTTTCTAAGAAAGAAAAATAAAACTTGGAGGAATTTCCACTAACTGGTCAATTACTGGTCGATTCACCCTACACGTGAAAAGGTTTGTTCGAAGATATGAGAAAAATTTAGGGCCGAAAATTTTGTAAGTTTTTGAACACATAAATTATTTTCTATTTTAATCGCCCCTTTGAAATAATTGTTGACTTTTGACGCGTTTTCTTTCGGGTATATTTAAATTGTATTAGAAATTGTATTAAGTAAATTGTATTGAAATATTATATTTAGCCAATTTAAATATACTAATAATATATTACCTTTTGTTGTTATGAAAAAGAAGAAAAATAACTATTTTATACTGTTGTTTTTTTAAACCTGTAAATTTTGTGTAGGTGTGAACCCTTCCAGGGTTAACCTTTTACCTGCCGATGTTCCCAAATGGGAACATCATTTTAAGGAATTTTTTCACCACTTAATTTTTCATGCAGGAATTTGATACTTGGTAGAAAGCAACTCAAATATATGAAGTTATTTTACATGCAAAAGTTTTTCATGTGCAATTTAATCCTTTTTGTAGAATTTACATCAAAATTAGAGATTTTTGGCTCTTCCAAAAGTTTCACAAGTTTCAACTTGTGAAAATTTTTAATAAATTTAGTTTTAAATAATTTTGCTGTGTTTAGGTAGCTTAAGTACACATCTTTCAATTTAGCTTGACAGAATTGCTTCATATTCTAATTTTGGAGAGTAATTAGCAATACAACTTATATGTTCCCAAATGGGAACATCGGCGTTTGGGGTATAGTATTTGAGGGGATTTTTATAACATGCAAAAATTCAAGTTATTTCCTATTTTGTTTAATTTTTTGAACCTTTTTTGGCTCAAAGGATCTAAATAGATTAAGAATGATGTTTTAAATTCAAAAATATGTAATTTTTATTTTTTCACCTGATTTATGGGGAAATAAATTCCAAATCTTTATAGAGATTCTTATACTTGTATATATTTCTAACTCCCCAATCGATTAATTTTCAGTAATTATCAATAGGGGTTATGAAAAGAGCATATTTGGAGTGATTCTGAGGATTTTTGTTCAAGTACTTTTTTTACATAAAAATTTTAGGAATAAAATTGAAAAATTTTGAAAATAAGGGGAAAAGTGTGTACATCTAAAAACACTCTTCTAAAGTAAGATGGATTTAAGATATATGTGGTTCAGTTCGGAATCTTCCATGAGAAACACAGCTTTAATAAATCAATGGAGATAATTATGATTATCAATTTTGAAAGCTAATTAGAATTGAATGCAATTAGTGGATTTTATGCTAGATATCCGTATAGAACCGTATTTAAAACTAATTTTTCTCACAGAACTGTCACTTTTTAGCTTTAAAGAGCATGGGAACACTCTTATATATTTTTTACACCAAAATATTACCCATAGTGCAAGAAAAATTTACGGAAAAGCTTCGCGTACCTAAAAAACATGCCAATTTTTTCTTATGAAAATATATAAAATTTTGCTCAATCGTCCAAGTATGAATAATAAAAATGAAAAAACCATCCACAATCATAAAAATGTTCATAATTATTGAGTAGAAACCGATTTCAATCATTTTATTTGAATTAATTGTAAAATATGTGCCTTCTGGAAATCCCCCTAAAAACTTCACCCCAAACGCCGATGTTCCCATTTGGGAACATCCTCAAAATCCTACTTAGGATTTTTTTTCCGCCAAAAAATGACTAGAATGGTTTTAGTAATGATGAAACAAGCCATTTAAGCCGAAAATCAGAACCTTAAATTCGAAATTTGAATTGCGGCGTTTAAAAGGTTAATAGATAAAAATGCTTGATAAAAATGGTTAAATGGTCTTTTATAAGAGGTATATTTTTAAATAATTAGATATAAAATTAATGTAAAGTTAATTTTTTTTAAAGTTTAATAGATTATTTTATTCCAAGTTCTATTTAGAAACATTGTAAGACTCGGTTTCCCTTAATTTATAAAAAAGTCAAAATTTTAGACCCTCCATGAGGAATGAATCACTGAAAAAAAGTTAAAATTTTGAAGATGCAGTTAGGGATAGAGATGGTCCGCGGAGGTTCAAATTTAAGTGAAGTGGTCCGTAGACATATTTGAGTTGGGAACCACTGAATTAGAGGAATCACTTTTTCGGTGTTCGAATAAAAAGACTATCAGTTGGTCTTTAAATAAGGTTTGATATATGGTCCAAAATTAGTAACAATGCATTTTGATGTTATAATAAAGGATATTTACTGTACTAATCTTGGGTACTAATTGAAGTTAAGAATATAAGCGTGAATAGTTTTTATTTGAGGGTTAATGCAGTATAACTAGTGTAGTGAATTATTGTAGTTTTTAAATAATGCGTGCTGGGAGTTTTTATTCTCTTTCCTGAATAGTCTTTCTTCTTAAATTCTAGAATTCTTAAAATTCAAATATTTTAGAAACGAGGGTTTTTTCATTTCTAAAAGTTATTATAAGTAGGTTAAAATAAATTGAGGAGAATATTATACATTATAGGTTATCTCAATTTGTTTTAACTTTTAGTGTGACTAATTCATTAAAATTTCCATTCAGAACTTTTCGGAAATCTTTTAGTAATATTAAGTAAAAAGTAAGGATTTAACCCTCCATATAACACTGTTCAACACTGAAAAAATTTCCTTGATGAAAATAGTCATATCTTATAGATTTTGGGTCGCTGAATACGAAAATCACCATTAAAGTTCTCAATTGACTCAGGATTTTCGGGGAACAGTCCCTCCCCCTTTTTTACGCTTTTTAACGACTTTATAACTTTAAACTCGATTTTCAGGGTCAAAAAGCATTGCTTTAATCTTCAAATTGCCCCCCAGGGGACAAGAAAGGTTCAAATTAATAAAATATGATAAATTTATAACAAATGGATAGGTTTAAGGGGTAGTTACCCCCCTAAAAATGCAAAAAATTAGCTAAAAATTATAGAGGTTTTTATACGCTATTTTTCTTCTTATTTTATACGCAATTCACGTTTGAAGGGTCCTAACCTTTCTCTAAGGACCCAAATTTGATGGCAATATGCAGCAATGATTTTTACTAAAAGCGGTTGAGGTGAGAGCGCCCCCAAAGCACCCACGGAAGGGTTCAATGCCACACTGAGTTAAACTGTGCTGTACGAAAAAAATTTTGAAGCCACTAACTGAATTTCAGCTGATTCTTGTGTAAAATGATCTGCTAAATTCAAATATGACCTATGACCCAATTAGGGATGCCCCCTAATTGTTATCCAAAGCCGTGTATCTATTAACATCTTGAAATATGGAATCCTCACTGCCTAAAACCGGTCAGTTTTTAAAGAACTGAAGAGTTTCTACTCAGGATACACCCAAAATATAAGAAAAACGTCATTTGTAATATTTTCAAAATCATCAAAATTAATTCCTGAGCTCGCGAGCACCTTCGCGATTCTGGAAGTCATTCCGAACTCTTCCGCGGGGGCTTGTGGGAGGCTAACACCTCAACCGCTTATAGTAAAAATTATTGCTGCATGTTGTCATCAAATTTGGGTCCTTGGGGAAGGGTTAGGACACTTCAAACGGGAATTGCGTAAAAAATAAGAGGAAAAAATAGCGTATAGAAACCTCTATAATGTTTAGCAATTTTTTTGTATTTTTAGGGGGGTAATTACACCTTAAACCTATCCATTTGTTATAAATTTATCATATTTTATTAATCTGAACATTTCTTGTTACCTGGAAAGCAATTTAAAGACTAAAACAATGCTTTTTGACCCTGAAAATCGAGTTTAAGGTTATAAAGTCGTCGAAAAACGTACAAAGGGGGAGGGGCTGTTCCCCGAAAATCCTTAGTCAATTGAAAATTTTAATGGGGATTTTCGTATTCAGCGACCCAAAACCTATAAGAAATGACTATTTTCATCAAGGAAAAAATTTTGAAGGTCAAATTTGTTGAACAGTGTAATTTATAGAACACGTATTAATAAAAGAGAAGAAATATTTGACATTAGGTTATACTCGATCTACATGAGAATTTGCCATGTAATTTTTTGCAACTGATTAATTCTTTTTAATCATATTTAAGTAGATTTAAAGCCTTTAAAAAATTACAAACGTTTATCATCATCTATTTTATTTTCAGTTCCATTTACCACAATCAATTTATCCATGAAATAAGGACAGACTTTTATGAAACATAGAAAACAAACCAAACTAACCATATTTTCTTAGACTTAGATTTTTTTTAGCCGTCATCTTAACAGATTGTCTAAAACCAAATAGAATACACTGTAAAAAAAAACTGTAGAAAAACAGAAATTTTCAATAACAGTGATTTTATGTTTACAGAGATATTCTGTCATGTAACATTCCCACCGCACTTCTATTTATTTTATGTAAAATAACAGCTTTTACCTAGTTTTTTAGCTTATCTGTACTTAAACAGAAACTTACTGCATCGAAAACCAATACAGCTATTGGCAACGTTATACTGAATCTTCTTTGGTTCAGTGGTAGCGTGCGTGCTTAGCATGCGGTAGGTCGCTGGTTCTATCCCCGGATATCAATTAATTAAAATTAAAAAAACTCTACTTAAATAAGTGCATGCGCACAAGCAGAAAATTACTGAGAGGCAACAGAAAAATCTGTAGCCCACTTGACAGAAAGTTCCTTTTTACAGCATTTACCTGTAGGTTACAGCTTTTTTCTGTTTACAGGATTTTTCAACCTACAGATTTTTTCTGGCAACTTTTGCTGCCAGAAATTTTCTGTTTTTTTGCAGGATTATTTTTTACAGTGTAGATTTCAAACATGTATCGGAATGACAGGAGATATTTCAGGTTACCCTCAAGTGTTACTGTTGCTTTTACCTGATAGTGAGTTATAGTCACAAGATCGATTTGGACCAGGTATAAAGATAAATTGCGTGAAAATCTCTTCTGAAGCCACTCTAGTGGACATACAGGAAACATGTTAGTTTGGGTTGGTACACTGATGACCGGAAATGACCTTTTATCGATTTTTCTAACAGTTTTGCTTTTCTCTTCTCATACCAAGGCCAAGGTCGTAACAATGAAGGAAGTAGTACCACGCTCTGTCACAGGGGGGAGGGAGGGCTTAGGGTTTCGTCACGTAGTCAATTTCTTCTAGTCAATACGACAAAATTAAGCCAAATTAAGACTAATTAAGCCAAATTAATTATTAAAATTAGACAAATTAAGCAAAATTAATTTTTTTAAACTTTCTGTTTGCAAAAAATGATGGCAAACCGTATTTATGAATTACTAGGTGAAAACTAGAGGGGGAGGGGGGGGTCTTGGCATATACTACGGATGGTCACCAAGGGGGGGAGGGGGGTCAAAAATCCCTTCCCTTAAATAGGATTTATATTTGCTATTTCATTAAAATTTTAATATTTAAATTCAGATTAGGTATATTTGTATTTGAAAATTTATCTAGGAGTGGTTAAACTTAAAATTTAAAATGTGTGTCTGGTCTGTCTACGACTTATCAAAAATTGTAGTGCACTTTCGTTTTCTTAGGCTAAGCTTCAATAAGAGAAGCTAGAAATTTTCAATTTAATGAACTAAGAATGCTTTTAGTCATTGACTTAAGTCATAAAAAGAAAAATTTCTCATTTTCGCCTTGTGAGGAGCGTTTTAATACGTAAAATCTACGTCAATTCAACCTTAATTGAGCGTGCGTTTTAGGGATTCTATTCAAGATATTTCTCTGCTTAAGGTGTCTTTTCCTACTAATCCAATGCTGCTCTACAACTTAGTATGATACTTTTTTCACATACCTCAAATAGTCTCTCTATATTAAAAAAAAGTTACTGTCACCGCCGCTGCCGCCGCTGCCGCTGCCGCTGCCGCCGCCGCTGTTTCAGAAAATTTTATTTTTCAACTCTTTGAACTCTTATATCGCAAAAACTACTTGATAGAAATTTATGAAACTTGAAACGTTTGTAGAGGAATATTTGGGGCACATTCTAGAACAAAAAGCTAACTCATGTGATAATTAGTTGTGGGGTATTTTTAAGGTCAAAGTTGAAGTTTTTCTTTTTTCGCCGCGTAATCCAGTTCAGAAAAATCTATTGGCAGCAGAGCTATGATTTTTTGCAGCCTAATACTCTGAAGTATGAAGATGTGCACTACGTCGCCCTTTTTTCGAATTTCGAATTTGGTTTAGAGTAATTAATTTTTTAATTTTTGAAATTTTTGACACTTTTTCGTTTTTTTCTATCTAAAATGAAAACTAATCACGGTATCAATATGATTTTTTAAACACTTATACTCTCATTTTTTAGAAAGAGATTGGCGTTTAATTTTTTTAAAAATTCTAATTAGTTTTGGAACTATTAAGCATCAAAGTTTCATTTTTTTTCATAGTTTAGTAGGTCTTTATCAGACGTGTTTAATGTTTTTAAATTTTATATTTGCCTGTTCACTAGATTGTCGCGAGCACGGATATTTAAATTAAGTTTTGAGGTGCACATTTTTGCTCTAAGTTTGCTAGCGATATAGTATAGACTTGGTTAATAATCTTTTAAAGATAATTCGATATTTTTTGAACTACTAGAGAAATAAATAATTTAGCTTTTTTGAGTGCTATTTGTGCCGACGAAAGGAAGAGGATTTTCGGGAAGTTTGTATTACTCTGATGCTAAAGATCGATTACAGATATTACAGATCGCTTCGCGATCTGTAAAGTGCTGAATAGCAGTTACGGGGGTTGGTGAGCGTAAGCGAGTAGGGGGCGGTAGCCCCCTACTTCCTTTGTTTTGATATTTTCGTGGTAATGATCCGAATTAAATTATTGAAAAGTTTGAGAGACAAAAAGTTTCGATATTAAATGATCATTAACTATACTCTGTTCATTTATGATTAGCACCTGAGACGTAATGTATTAAAAGCAGTTATTATTCTAATTATCGTCAAAAAAAATTTTCTTCTGCAATGACAAGGCAACCTAAGCAGAAATAGTTAAAATACTGTAGAAACAATCGGTCACTGAAGTTGTCTGATAAGCGTTATTAAGCATTATTGAGCGTTTTTGATGCTGTTGCAGGCGCCTATTCTAAATGAACAGATTATAAGCAGACAAGTTCCAGGTTGTACTGGATAGTTGAGATGAAACAAGCGAGCCCTGCTCGCTAAGATCGCGAAGCGATCTTCAAAGAACTGCGAAGCAGTTCCGGGGGTTGGTGAGCGATAGCGAGCAGGGGGCAGAGCCCCCTAGTTTTTAAAATAAAAATTTAAAAGTTAAAGTTTTAAGTTAAAGTTTCCGCTAGATGGCATTGAAAACTGTCTCATCAGATAGGGCATGATCACTTTACTATTTCTAGACCGCAGACCCCACTTTCATGACTACATCTGTAGTGGTTCAAAAGTTAAAAGGGTTGGACCACTTTTCGTGGGACACCCTGTATAGCTAGCTCAGTGGTACTAACAGACTCGTATCAATTCAAAGCATCATCACCTTACAGAGCTATGGCAATTACCCAAATCCAGAGTCACGGGCTCGTTAGAAAAGTGCTGCGGATTAATTATGCGCAAAAATACACCTGTTCCACTCGAGCTCATCTCGGAAGAACTTGGACCGGAAAATCTTCGCTCAAGATTAATAGCGTTTCACGCTTAGGAGTACAGCATCATTAAATTCCTTTAAGAGGATTCCAAATTCTTCACATTCACTGCTAGTTTCCATTGACTTTTGTCGTCGGGATTATATTTGTTATGAGATATTAGTTAAACTACCATTTAGTATGAGATGTAGAGAAAAGTAAAGGAAATATTTAAATGAAGGAATTAAAGAGTACAGGAAAACCTAGTTAACCGGATATTAGGATAATCCGGACCAGATTTGTGCTTCACTTATACCTATAAAAAGAAAACAGCAAGTAAACCAATTCTTTTGAGAAATTATGAGAAAAGTTATAACTTTTTGGAGGGGTATTTTAAAGTCATTGTTTTAAAAAAAAATTTCGTTTTTTTTTTCAGATTATTTTAAGTTGGCAACAGTTAAATATTAATGTTCTAGAAGATGAGCTTTTATTATTGTTTATTAAGATTTAAGAGGTAAGCCTGTTTAAATTTTAGAGAGAAATTCAAGTTTGTTATTTTTCAGAATTTATAATTCCTGAATAATTTTCGAAATTTTAAAGTTTGTAAATAGTGTAAAAAATAGAATTTTTATTTGGTGGCGTTGGTGATTGAGTAGTTGCAAAAGGTTTTTTGCTACTACGGTACTAAATGGTAAGTCTGCTTACATAATTATTTGTTTTGCGTATGACACGGATATTTTCTATATTTCCTTTTCCCAAGCTAGTCCAGTTAACTTTAAGTATTAACTTCGTGAGTTTCCTTCTATCTGTTTGTATCGTTTCCAGAACAAAAAAAGCACTGTGGCATCTTGTTCATTAAAAATCTTACGGCATAGATACTACAAACTTTAAACCATATTACATGTAATTTCAAAAATGAATTCAATGGAGTTATGTTTGAAACTTTATTGCCTGCAAGCAATTTTAAATAAAGTTACTGCGTAAACTGTCATAGTAATAAAGCTTGAATTCTTAAATGTATGCTCTAAAGATAAAACAAAAGTAAACTGAAATTTAAGAAAAAAATGTGAAAAAGATAAAAAAAAGTGATTTTTTTAAAATGGAAAAATTAAATTATTTTTATAAAGCTAATCGTTTTTGCTACTTTATAATACTCTTAACTACATAATTTCGGAAATCAGCCATAGTGTAAATGCTTGAACATAAAAGCATTTTCTCTACACCAGGATTAATTCTCTTTTGTACAGTCGAAGAAAAAAAAAGTGAGACAGTTCGCATTGTAAGCGAACTACTGGGGTTAGAAAGATTCTGTAAACGCCAATTTTCATTATTTAACGTCTACTTCTAACGTCTGAAAAAAGGTATAGTTTATGTCCTTAGGGGGCCGTCTACATATTTAACGAAGCACTAACTTTCGTTTTTCCTACGGGCGACATCAAAGATTATTCCCGATTCTGAAAGACCACCCTCTAAAACCCCCAAAAACCAAATTTTGTGTTGATTGGCCCACAAACAAAGCCAGGAGGGGAGTTTGAAAATTTTGGGAAGTTTACTTCTAATAGGAAAGATTGGCAACAATTTTGCTAACTTCCTACGAAACATAAAGCAGATTTGGCTTCTTATCTGTGTTGTGCCAAAATTCCTACCAAAGTTAAAGCAGTTTGGCTATTTATCTATGTTTTGGCGCAATTTCGTCTTCCAATTAGAATGCCCTAAAGTAGTAGCCTGGTTGGTAGAGTATAACGAGCTCGTGATCGCTAGGTTGCAGGTTCTTTCCCGCATTTTCCACATGTCTCATTGTTTAAGGTTAACCAATAGGGATACAGGCAAACATAAAGTTGAATAGATGGTTGATCCTTTTTTCAAATCTAAATCCTTTAATACAATTTTATAGCCGTTTATTTGCAATTAATAATAATAAATTGAAGATTACTATTTACAAATAACATTTTTTTTAATTTCGGAAAAATGTAATACAAATCTTAATAAAGGTAATAATAATCACGCTAAATTATGAAAGTGGTTTTGTTGATAAGAGCTAGAAATTTAACTAATTAATGAAACAATAAATCAGGCTTTTGCGGCTCAAAAATTCCTATAAAAATACTTAAATACAGATAGTTTGATTGATTTTTTGAGGTATTTTTAGCATTAGTATTTAAAGAATGTTTCTAATAATTTTCAATTTCCACTTAAAAAAACCTAACTTATCTTGAAAAATTAAAGCAATTACAAAGTTTAGAATTTGCTTATACATAATATAGGAATAGAAAAATTTTCAGAAAATTGAAATATAAATGTGAAATATGTTGACTAGTCAATCATTAAATTTAAAAGTTAATAAATTTGATGATTTAAAATTAATTAACTTTAATCATGCTGACGATTTGAACCGTCTTGATATTTTAAACAATTGGAGGTTTAAGGAGAAAATGCATCATCGTTTGGCCAATGATAAACATTTAAAAATTTCATTTTATGTTTTTAAAGGTTTTTTTTACCATAAAGAAAAAAAGTAAGAATAAGTCTTTATAATCATGGGTGAGTATTTTTAGGGGGAGGAGAATTGAGAACGTTTTTAGCTCCCGAATATATGGGCGGGGGGTGATTGGAAAGGGGTATGGTAGTTTTATTTTAGGGGTATTGGATATTTTTTTGTTTTTTTTTCTATTTGTGTTTTTAAATTTTAATGTTAATTGGCATGCTTATTTTCTTAAGCCTGAATAACAATCAGCATACTTATTGAATCGTCAGTTTGAAGAAGGGAATAAGTCCAAAAATCAAGTTTTGAGAAAATCGAAAAAAATAAATGGAATTTTCATTGTATGGATATCGATTTCACAACTTCAAGGGGCGATATCTCCCTATAGGGGTTAGTTATTTTCCCCCTCTTTTCACCCATGTGTAGGGCAAAGCTTGGAGATTGTTTTGAGCACAAAAAGTCAATTTGTCATTTTTTGGACTTATTCCCTTCTTCAAACTGACGATTCAATTAATGTTAAGCTTACAAACTCAACCTGTTCAAGTCCCAATTTCTATTTAGCCTCATCCATAAAATTTTCAAAAATTGTTTCTGAACCCACGATGCCATCTATATATTTGGTGACAACAGCGGCCGGATTTGCTGTGCTCCCAATTCCAGGTTGAATGCAAGAATTGATTGACTATACGTATAAGAAATAACATTAAATTAAAAAGTGGTGGCTAAATTGTTATATTACAGTGGTTTTCTTTTCTTTTGTAGCCACCACTATTTTATTTATTATTAGTTAATTATGTAAGCCAACTTTAATTTCGAACACTGAGCCCACTGGCTGCGTAAGGTAGTTTAATACGCTGCTTGCCTTCCCTCTGAAAACTACTGTAGGGGTAAGAGGCTGGTATAGGCAAATAGATGTTGTTAACCCTGGGGTGCATCATATGGGGCAGCTGTGTGATCCAAAATTCAGCAACATGTTAATATTTGCGTCATGGCTAAATTATTCATGTCTCGATAAAATTTAATATCAAAGATAAAACGTTGAATTCTTTTTAATAAACAATGCATGTAAGATGAGACCGTCCTTATTAAGTGACGACTTTTCTTGATGTTAGATTTATACTTAAAACCACAAATATCTTAATGAAATCTGTAACGAACGAATCTTTATCGAATACTCTTTTTTAAAACTTTATTCATGTAATACAAAAACATTTTAGTCGAATAATGTAAAATTGTAAAAAGTATTGTTTCGGAATTATTTCATCTGAAAAAATTGTAATTTTAAAGATTTTTAATTTGTAAACTTTTATTTAAAAATATCATCAAAATTTAAAAACTAATAAAAAATATTGCATGCACAAAAAATAGGTTAATTTTCCCTTTTACTGAAATTAATAGTGTAAAAAATAAGAATGTATTATGTCTAACTTAATCGGTAGTTTAAGTTTGAGGCATCCACTAACTTCCAAAAGCAAAACTAGAACACGGAAGCTATGCGGTTCGAACTTGGCTCAATAGGTTTGCGACCAGGCACACTAGCCGTTAGGCCACACGGCTACGTTCAGCAAGTTTTTAATAATAAATGTGTTCGTTGATTTCAGTTATTAGATTATGGTTACCGTAAGGTTACTGTAATTTTCATAAGCTGTAAGTCTTTGGCGATATGAGATTGGCGCAAATTTTTCTTATTGAAATTTCCTACAGTGTGCGCGGGGTTAATGGTTGTAAGGATCAAAATCTATGAAAAACGAGATTTCAACGTAAATTCAACGAACTTCAACCCCCCCTCCTGGCTTTGTTTGTGGGCCAATCAACACAAAATTTGGTTTTGGGGGGTTTTAGAGGGTGCTCTTTCAGAATCGGGAATAATCTTTGATGTCGCCCATAGGAAAAACGAAAGTTTGTGCTTCGTTTAATATGTAGACGACCCCCTAAGGACATAAACTATAGCTTTTTTTAAAGTAGACGTTAAATAATGAAAATTGGCGCTTACAGAATCTTTCTTACCCCAGTAGTTCGCTTACAATGCGAACTGTCTCACTTTTTTTTTCTTCGACTGTACCATAATGAGTTTCCAAGTTTTAAATCTGATGCTCCACATACTGTACTATAAAAGCTATATTATTACATGCACAGTATTCGAAGTCATTATAGTTTAATGTAATGCATATTTGCTTGAAAAATATTTAATGCGTCAAAAAATAAACATCCGGAATATATTTTACTGCAACCATGGAAATCCCATCAACTCATACAAAACCATAAGCAATAAAAAAATGTCAACTTTATCCTGAGGGATCTGAACGCGCTATGCAATTTCCAACTACAAGTGAAAATCTCAATCGTTCTCTGAAAAGTTGGGTTTTTTCCAGTGGGAGGCAATTTTAGCCTCACTAAAGGCAGTTTCTATGTAAGAGATTGATTCTGCAGTCGATCGAAAAATTCCTTCTGCTTCTCAAATCTGGAAATAATAGCAGAAAAAGTTTGCTGGAAACAGGCAGTGTATAAGACTTAAGCGCCAGGGATGTTGGAAATTTATAAAAGTTGTATCTTTAAAAGAGCCATTTTATCCTGCCTTGAGTTCGGGTTTTTGGAAATATGGGAAGCACAAAAAATGTAGTTTTGCCGGTTTTTCAGAAATGCATTTCCTACACTGTATCCATGACTTCATCCGTGAATCGATTGAAAGTAGTACTCCATTCGAAGATTGAGATTATGAATAGTCTGGTGTAGAATATCTTTCGGAGGGTATTTTTATTTGGTTCAGTTTATCAATAATATTGATCTTTTTTACTCTGATTTCATTTTAATTATCTCACTGTATGCAATTGCTATTGGTTTAAAACTATAAAATAGATCTGTAATGAAAACAAACAACTTCGGAATATAAGAAAGAGATCATCAAGATTGAATAATTCCTGAATTGCTATCATTCTCTCTCTCATTAGGAAAAGATATATAGTTATTTTTTTAATTTTTAAGATAGGTTTAATTGTTACGGACTATTTTTAAGTTTTTCTGAACAATCTCAACAAATTTACTATCTGAAAAGTGTGCTGATTAATGATTTCATTGGTCTGTGCAAAACAAAACCGATGTCTTACCTCGAGTATTTTGTTAAAGACAAGATAAAAAGCAGTGTTTGTTTCAATTGATGATGATAATATTTAAAAGAATGTTTACTTATACAAATACAAATACAAATATAAATCAAGTCGACCAACTACAGGCGTAAGCCCAGCAAGGTTGGTCCAGTCTTTTAACCCAAACTACCGGAATCCCAGTATCTGTCAATTTCCCTCTTGAACTTGTTTAAATCCAGTGAGAATTATTTTGATAAAGAAATAGTATTTCAGATATTTTTCCGGGTTTATTTTGTCACATTTTTTTTAGAAACAAGTAAGCTTGAATAAATTTAAAATCTGAGATACCCAAGTGTCTATGAAGCTTACCAATAGGAAAAAAAAACAAATAAAATATGGATCTATCTTTGATAAAAACTATTCCTGGAATAACAAGTCAATTTTCTCAAAAAAAAAAAGGTTTTAAAATCTAATTTCAGAGTAAACCTGGCAACATTCAAGCTGTTCGTACTTAAATTTATCCCCAACTCTCGGTTCGTATAAAAATAAATAGGAAGCCATAACTCGAGATAAGAGGTGTTAAACGTAAACTGGCGAAGTTTTATCTAAAGTACGTTGCTCCAACACTATTTTGGATTGACTTTTATTTTGTACTGGTTGTTGTTTAGATATTATGAGGAACCGTGTCTCAGTGGGGCTGTTTAAAAGCAATTAATTTCGACTACTGTTAATCACCCTGTCTAGTGATAACCGAAGGGTTATTGTTGCATTGAGATAATTAAGTTCAATCTTTTAAAGTTGTCTTTTTTTTATCTGGATAGTGTGTATTTTTTGATTGAGTTTAAATGAAAGTAAACCATTTAAACACTTATTTCTTCACATTACGAATAGAAATAAAATGTTTTAAAATGATAAATGAAAGTGAATAATGTAGATGTAGAACTTTCGGGGTCTTTATAAGCCAAATACTAAAAACTTTAAAATTAATTTTTAAAAATTTAAAAGCTTTTAAAATTTAATCCACAATATAAACAGTGGTTATATTCTGCGAGTATCATTTCTTAAGAAGACCCAGCACTGACATTTTTTTTAAAAAAGCAGTCATCATGCAACACATTTGAAATTATTACTGAAGGAAATTCTTGTTCCACGGAGAAAAAAAAGAAAAGGAATTCAAATTTCGCGTTTCTGAATCATTTTGCCGTATTCTTCATCTTTTAAAATTTCCTGTTTAAACTAAGTAATGTTGTTAGTGTTTTATATACTTAAAATTTTCTTCTATAGAAATTTTTTTTAAAAAGCAATTAATTAATTTTAGTGATTTCCCATGTATTTTGGTGTGCTGATTACGAAAAAAATCCTGTACTTCAGGATTTGACACAAATTGCAAAGTTATTTACAAATTTGCTCATTTTTCTTAGTTTTCATATAAAAAAGTTTGAAAATTTCCAAATTTTTTTAAATGGTGGTTTTAAAATAAATGTTTTAAATTTAAATTTTTTAAATTTTGTCTTTATTCAACTAAAACACGCAAAATTACACAATAGCACTAAAAATTTTGAAAATTTACGAATTTTGCTTTTTTGAGGCCTGAAAAAGTGCCATTTTCACATTCTAATATCTCAGCGTATATATTACCGATATTGTCATGCAATTTTTTTTCAGTGAGTTATTCATAACATTGGCAACAATACTCTCATTGAGGTTTTTGCTTTACCTCCTTTAGTTTTTAAATTAATTTTTAAAAACTTTTTTTATTTCGCCCCTAGGGGCGCTCTAAGTCATCTCAATTAATTCTCTAGGGTCACTTACCGGGTAGACCTTACTTCCGTGACCCTAAGACACGTTGGTTCCAAATAAAAGCCGCGAAACGTATTTTTGAAACACCCAGTATAATTCAGGCCATATATGCCGGTGAAATCATAATGTTGAAAGGTCGTCGTGTGATTAAAGTTGGAATGAGGGTCGAAAAACCAATTTTCGGTCTTTTTGGCTCGCGCCCTCCATAGGTTAAATGTTTGTACTATTTTAAGTAAAAATTTTTTTCTTTTAACCTAAATAAACCTAATAATAAATAAAAAAACCTAAAAATCAAAATTCAGTAATATTTTTTAAAAATCTACCATGAATATCCAAAAACCCATACTACCTTTTTATTTGTTAAACCCACTTCCAACAATAACCAGAAAAAGTTTCAAGATATTTGGTCCAATAGATAAAAAGCCTTAGCATTTTAAACAGGAAGAAGAAGACGAAGCGACAAACAAATAGTCGGCAAAAGTCTCATAATGATTTGTAACTTGTAACTTAGCATTTTAAACAACGAAAACGTGGTTCTGAGAAAAGCGGACTTGAAGTTTCCAACATCCATAGAGAAGTGAATATGACGAAACATAAAATTAGCCATAACTTGGATAATTTTCAATAAAAAAATTTTAAATTTTGTAGGATGATAGACAAATGCATATAGATTAGTTTGAACGAAATATTTTTTTTCGAATTTTTGTCAAAGAAAGGCACCATGTCCCCTTAACATGGGGAACCTTCAGGGCTAATGGCACCTAAAGATACTATCCATAAATTCTGAAAAAAAATCACAGGTACTCTCTGACACCTTAGACAACTTTTCCGCACTAACGCATCATCAAAACCCCCCCAAAAAAGTTGTTTTTTTATACACCCTACTCCACAGTCCATCATTGTTGGGATTTCCCAAAAAAATGTCAACAGTAACAAATAGCACTCCATTGCATCGTTTCATCAGAACCAAACGTAATGCTGAGTGACTGCTCTCTTAACGAAGGCATTCTCCACCCGTTGTTTCCAGCAGGTTGCCAACTGGTCGTGATAAAATAGTAACAGAAATAGACCAGACAGCAAAGAGCTGCTGCCATTCCACTTGAAACTAAAACCACTGCAATGCGACAAGCTTTCCGAAGGTGCAGCGAGTTCTGTTGTGTCTCTTCTACTGCTGCCCTGAGGACACCTTTTTCCTCCAACTTTCGCGATGTCCCGTGCACACGCGGTTGCTATTTTCGTTTATTGTAGTTGGAGTCTGGATGTTTCCTTTCCCCCCCTCATTGTTTACTTTCGCTGTTTGAGGTAAACCTCCACCACAGAAGAGGACGAAGCTTATTAAGTTGCTGGATGAGAAGCGTAATTAAACGTGAAAGGGTGCGTTTTTGGGAGCTTCTTATTGCATTTCTAGATAAAAAAAAATAATGATAATTGTTTTTCTACCTAGAAATGTTTGCGGGTCTCTAAGAATAAAAGCCTCTGAAAAATTCTTCACTGATCTCCTATAGTTAGTGCGAGATGCTTGCTTTTTTTTGCTGATTTTATCCTCATTAAAAAGTCTCCCTGAAGAATGTTAGACTAAAAACATCTTTTTGGCTCATTAGAAGGAACGTGGTCCATGCTATTATTTTACCTTCATAATTGGCAGTATTTAGAAGAAATTTCGCGAGGAAAACTTAATTAAGAATGTACGGAATGAAATATTTTATATATGCATGCTGTTTACTTAAAAACTATAGTTTTTTTTCTTGATTTTTTGGAAAGGGTTTAAGAATATAAAAGAGAAAAATATTCATATTAACACATCAGTACATAAATTTTAAATAAATAATAACTAAAACTTTCTTATTTTATCCTTTTTTATTTAGTAAAATTTCCAAGAAGGTTTTGTTTCAACAAATTATTAAAATCATCTTGCAGGAAAATGCCGACTGGTTATGCATTAAGTTTTTCAAAACTTTTATTTCAACTGATAAACTGTTGGGAATAATTTTACTAAAGCTTCCTTTAAGAATACTTAATGGGGATTTAATGAATAAACAAAGACAAAAATTCAGCTGAATAAATCCATTTACAATTTTATGAAAGCGTGGGTTGAAGTTGCCTTTCATGCAATTCCGATCTGTTATTCTTCAGACGCCCCCAGGAAGTTATTAAGCTGAAGTAAAAAATGTCATGTCTCTATGAAAAGCAAACTTGTATATTTTTTATGTAATAACCCAAGTTTTTAAATGCCACTAAAATAACGAGTCCCCTTTGGAGATTGTAACACATATCTCTTTTTTATTCACATATCAGGCATTATTTATTTTTCAGAAAACTCCCACTCGACTAAAATAAATGCACTGTTTCTTTAATCCTATTTCAATTAAATCTTAGTAGTTTCTTGGTCATAAAAGTTACATATATCTATATGCTTAGGAAAATTATCAACCCACACGTAGTTCGTTCTCTTTTCTGTTAATAAGCACCAGTGTAATTGGAAAGATAGTATAGTGACTATAGTGGATGGAGAAATTTTATTAAAATGTATTCTCCGGAAATTCAGTTCTTAAAATGCGGGGAAATCAAAGATACTGTTTTGAATCATGTTGTTGTTTCCAAGAGCAACGAAGTACAAATCTAAACTACAACTTAATTCAATAAGGAAGTTGCATGTGTCAGATTTTTAAAACAAGTGTTCCGTATGGTTTTTTGTATGGTAAAATGAAATATCTAGTCAGTTTTTCAAAAAAATGTACAGGTAGTTAAATATTTTAATTTAAAAGTCGAGAAAAAAACACGTGACTGAAAACGTTTATTGTTTAAACTATAAGATGACGTCAACAATAATACCATCAACTTCATTGCTTTACAACAATGTTTGGTATAAGATGACGTCACATCCAAACTCTTGGCGTTTTCGCGCGCTTTTAAAAAGGGGATTTTTGTTAATTTTTTTGACAATCAAAAAAATTTCTCCATCGGCCTCAAATTTTGGGTAGTTGCTTATTTTTGCAAGAGGAATCGATTAAAAAAAATCATGAATGTATTTGTTCAAGTGCCTTGCAATTAAAAAAAAATTTAAAAAAATCATGCGCAACTTCCTCATTACTTATGACGAACCTCTTTCTTCTGCCTCACCAGGATGAGTGCCAATTAAACTTTTTATAGGGAGGCCGAGTGCCAGAGACAATAAAAATTACATTTTACTATTTTAAAACAGGCAAATCAAATTTATTTTCCAACACTGCAAAAATATTGACTGGGTGTCATTAGCATATTTTTTTATTCAAGGGAATTATTTTGTGCCCCAATTCAAACACTATTTCAATCGATTTTCACATTTATAAATTAAAATTTAAAACAATTTATCTCTTTTTTAATTGAATTGTCGTTTAAAGGAAAATTGGAATATATTAACAAAGAGCAAGAATGTTAAAGGTTTTAGTGTTTTACAGGTAAAAGTGTTATTTCTAAATTAGTTCTCATAAGAACTTTTTAATTATTATAATTGAGTTCTCAATACATTGCCGGAACAACAATCCTGACAAAAATTTCTGAAATTATACTTGTAGATTAAATGTTTAATACAATTCATAGCTACTACTGATTTGATTAACTCCTTTCACTATTGCCCGAACCCCGCACTGGATCTTCTATTGATGCACTTTAATAACCCTTTTAAATTTAAGGACAAGTTAAAAATAGTTCAAGGGGGTTCAGGTGTTCTCCCCTGAAATGTTTTTGAAAATTCAACCGATATAAGGGGGGTTTTAACACATTTCTGAAATAAAACTGAAAAAAGTGAAATAGCTTCCTATTTAATATGATTAGGACATCACATTTTGTAGCCGAGTGCCATGAAAATATCTTCAAGTGCCACTTGTGGCCCGCGTGTTGCGGGTTGGACCACACTGTTTTAACCCTTTATTTACCGCATTATGATTCGCTGCAATTTTTTTCGTGCAAATACTTTTTTTGAGTCACTAAATTGAAAATTAAGGGATATACATACAGGGTGTTTCAAAATTGCGTTGCACGGCTTTTATTCGAAACCAGCGCCTCCTAGGGTCATGGAAGTAAGGTCTACCCCTAGGTAAGTGACCCTGGAGAATCCATTGAGATGACTTACAGCGCCCCTAGCGGCGAAATAAAAAAGTAAAAAAAATTAATTTAAAAACTAAAGGAGATAGAGCAAAAACCTCAGTGAGAGTATTGTTGCCAACGTCAAGAAGAACTCATTGAAAAAAATTTGATCAAAATAACTTGAATATTCGCGGAGATATTAGCATGTGAAAATAGCACTTTTTCGAGGGTCAAAAAGTAAAAAGTTCGCATGTTTGCAAATTTTTTTTATTTTTTGATCAAATTTCGTGTTCTTTCAACTAAAAAAACACAAAACTACACAATAACACTGAAAAATTTGCAAATATGCGAACTTTTTACTTTTTGACCCTCGAAAAAGTGCTATTTTCACATGCTAATATCTCCGCGAATATTCAAGATATTTTGATTAAATTTTTTTCAATGAGTTCTTCTTGACGTTGGCAACAATACTCTCACTGAAGTTTTTGCTCTATCTCCTTTAGTTTTTAAATTAATTTTTTTAACTTTTTAATTTCGCCGCTAGGGGCGCTGTAAGTCATCTCAATAGATTCTCCAGGGTCACTTACCTAGGGGTAGACCTTACTTCCATGACCCTAGGAGGCGCTGGTTCCGAATAAAAGCCGTGCAACGCAATTTTGAAACACCCTGATATAAAATAATCACCTTTGGAAAATTGAATCCGCTAGAGCAAATTACTTAAATTGATACTTTTGGGTACTGTCAGTACACGGAGTGCTAAAGTATTCTCACAATACAAGAAAAACATAGCTTTTTTATCGCAGTAATAAGTCTTAAAAAATAATACACTTAACTTTTGACTTCAACTACTTTTTTGCGGGAACAAAAATGACAATCATGTGAATCCGATCGAAATGGCAGCTAAACTTACAACTTCAGTTAAACCTATTCGCATTTCCCGCTGAAATACTCATCATAAAACCTTCGCTGCTTTTTATCCTGGAAGAGGATAACTGAAAAAGGTGTTTCTGCAAATAATCGTCAATATATTCGCAAGGATGGTTATTCTATGTAATTTGAAAGTTGGCGGTACTTGTAAGTACCGTCGGTAAATAAAGGGTTAAATCATTAAACAACGCATAGTTTTAAGTTATAGAAAACCTAATCCTATAATATTTTTAAGGGGGTGTGGGACACTTCAAATATTAACCGTCATATCTAAACGCAAAACTTTTCGTTCTAAAAAAATTCAAAATTCAAGTTTTGTTGAAATAAGAGGGATAGTTTAAAATTGATATGACTCAGAATATTTCAAATATTATTCACCAAATCAAACAGAAATATTTGATATTTGCCATTTTAAGAAATATAAATGTATTGAACATATTATTTATTGACATAAACAACTATATTATGTGAAAAAAAACTGAAACTTTTGTAACTTTTGTTGCAAAATTTACATATTTTAAAAAGTAAACAAAGTTTTCAAATTTGCCGAAACAATTAAAAGGTAAAATACTTGAAAAGTATAATTATGTGTTTCACATTTCAACTCTTCTTGAACAGTTCTAATATTAATTTAATCTTTTCAGTCCTAGCTAGGATTCAATGCTAATCTCGGGCGGCTGAGGATTTAAAAATGAAAAAAAAGTGGGAAAAACGCATAGAGAAAAGACACTGGATATTTCCACGAAATTAACAACTAAACTCTAACGAATTTCGCTAATAAAAAGCGGCACTTATCAGGATTCAAACCAGGGACCTCTGGGTTAGTATATATGTTACGGACAAAGTGATTAATTAGGCATTATTAATAATGCCCAGAGTGGAGGCGGGCAAAGTGATAAATTCCATTGATTGATTATTGCCTTTCAATTTATCACATTGCCCTTCTCCACTTCGGGCATTATTAATAATGCTCGTAACAGATGTTGTTCTCTGTAACCACTCAGCCATCGAGGCTGATGCCAGAATTGCTCAATAATATAATTTTAATGTTATCTAGCTGGGTACTGAGCATACTGGTTACTTCGCTGCGCATGCTTCAACTGTCGTAGAAATAACCACTACGTAGAAAAAAAAAGGAAGTGTATATTTGGACGGCCAAAACGGCCAGTGGCGCATGCGCTGTAGGTCTCGTGATGACGTAGCAGTCTCGGCGCTTAGTGATGGAACCAATGGTCCGCCTAGCCGTGGAAGTTAGAGAAGAGTTTAGTTGAAAAATGGCCGTGCAAATATACAGTGCCTAGAAAAAATACATCTAAGTTTAGAACGTAGAATGTTACGTTACCATAAAAACTTGCAATAAAAGATTATATCACTGGTTCTATTTATGATGGAAACATCATTAAAAGCAGAAAACACCGGGTTTTTTTTGCGGTCTGAAGATTTTTGTGTTACAGACTCCTTAATTAATGTTCATAAAAACGATGGAAATGATGATTACAAACCTAAAAAAACAAACTCAAATTTCCCAAAGAAAAACAAAATCACTAGTCAGCATGATGTTTTCTAATTAAAATGCAAAAAGCAACGAAGTATTCTTTAATCAAAGTTTAGATTTTGCTTTATCGCGATTTTTTTAAACTCATACTATATATTAAATATGGGCTTAAAAAAAACCAGGCAGCACAGGTTTATGTGCGTGCATCAAATCAAAAGTTGTGTATTATATGTGCATCAAAATCTAGAGTTTAGGCTTATAAGAAAAGCATTAATTGTATAATTCACTCCAAAAATTTTTAGAAAGTAAATTTTAGGAACATGATTTCTGTAAATTTCAACTCAAGTTAAGGATTAATTTTAGTTGAAATAAGTTTAAAAGTGTCGTTTTCTAGTTGGTTTCTAGGTGTAGCATATAATTATACTATAATATAACATATTATGTTTTTAGTAAATAAATTAATTTTTCAACTCTCTATAAATAGTACCTAAGTAACTGGAAAAAACAGTTTATCAACTTGTACAACGTATATTTATAAAGCATTCCATACTCGTTTTCATGAAATTAACTATCTTTTATAATTTATTTTCGAAAATTTGAGACTTTTTTTAAATCTTTTTATTTGTTTACGCACGAATATTATAAGATGCTTTCCTCAATATTCAGATTTTTCAACACTTTTTCACAAGAAATATCTTTTATTCCCTTACAAAATTGATTCCCATCCAAAAACTGTTCCCTACGTAAACACATTTTTTAATTGGTTTGCACTTTACCTCTTCGTTCACATCCGGAATTCCAAATCCAACCTTCAGCACGCTGGTTATCAACGCTTTCTCTTTGATGCTTTCGATATAAACGCAATCCTTTTCTGTATCCATATAGAAATTTTCATGAAAAACTATAAGAATATATTGAGAATCCAAAGAAATTTCGAAGGAGATCGAATTCTAATCATGCGCATCCGGCATTCCTTGCGAAAGAAAGGCCCAGAGAGAAACGTTGGCTGTTGTCCCAGCAGTCTCAAGTAGTTAGTGGCCTTCATGTGACATCCATGTTCTTGGGAAGTTTTTTTTGACGGTGAGATTTTATTCTGCCGTGGGTGAAAGAACTAAAAAGTGGCCAATTTGTTTCCCCTTCCTTTTAAAACTGTTTTTGTTTATGTTAGCTTCGAAGATAATGTGGTCACATTGAAACTCATTTGTGTCCAAGAATAAAGGATAATTTAATTTTTAGGAATAAGGTCACGAATATTAACCCTTTGTCAGTTGAATTCATGCCAAATGATCATCTTATAGTGAGAATATGCGGTCCGGGATCAAATTAACCTAAGGCTATAGGCGCGCACTGAGACTGGGAACATAATTGTAAATCGGGCTATGGAAAGAAGCTATACTCTATTCATTTTGAACTGGCACCTGAAGAATAGTGCTTTCCCCCTCGCTAGAAGCGTAACCATGGCTACGATCTTCAAGCGGCCAATAGTAAGCCTTCTTCGTGGCTGGGAAGTAGATAGTTGCCATAGTTACTGATTCGGTGGTGGGGGAAGGAAATATTTTCGGGTACCAGTTCAAAATGAACAGAGTATAGAGCGCGCGCATTAGACGACGAGACTGTAGGCCGATTGTCATAGCTCGAGTGACAGGTCGCCACGACTAAAGTCTCAGTGCGCGCCTAGCCTAACAATAATAATTCAAAGTTGAACAGAGGCCTTCCATTAATAATGAATTCTATACACATTCAGAACAGTAACAGAAACGTCCATGTGAGAGTCATTTAGAAAAATTTGTTCCTGTTATTTGTAAAGAATATGATATTTTTAGAGGATATTGTATTGAGTGACATCTGCCCAAATTCCATAATCAATTGAGGGCTTGTTACCCCCCTTAAACTATGGTTGATTTTGATTCTCTAAATGGTATTCCTTCTCTTAGATCATTGTATGACATGAATTTCATTAACAATAGATATTCGTGTAATCAAAAAATGACACGAGTGTATAAAAAAACTGGCAAATACATGTTTACTACAGCAAATTTTCGATAACCTTATACTTTTAGTGGTTCAATTCCGTTAAGGGGACATGGTATCTTTTTGGCTAAAATCTTTATATTCATTGTTATTTGATACTTTTTGCTGGTAATATATGTATTTGCCTTACATTAGATGCATTTCAAGTTGAAAATACTAAACAATAGAAAATTTATGAGTTTTTTTTATAAAAAACTTAAAATTTAAGAGGTGTTTTAAAATGCTACTCCTCCTACAATAATTGACTTACACTCATAAAATTTTGTATTCAAGTATCTTAATCTATGTACAATAAAAGCTAGTATCGGTTAAGGGTTTGTACTATTTTAAGTTAGTAAAAAATTGTTTTTCTTTCATCACTTTCAAAAAACCCCTAAAAATGCAAAAATCAAAATTCAGTGATTTTTAAAAAAAATCTACCATGAATATCCAAAACCCATACTAGCTTTTGTTAAACCCACTTCCAACAATAACCAGAAAAAGTTTCACGATATTATGTGCAATAGATAAAAAGCCTTAGCATTTTAAACGATGAAAACGTGGTTCTGAGAAAAGCGGACTTGAAGTTTCCAATATCTATAGAGAAGTGAATACGATCAAACATAAAATTAGCCATAACTTGGATAATTTTCAATAAAAAGTTTCTAAATTTTGTAGGATGATAGACCTTTTTGATAGTACCTTTACAAGTTTTGAGTCCGTTTATATCATTTAGAACCATAAACATTTTAAAGTAAAAGTATTATTGTTATTGTTGTTGTTACTAATCCCCACTTTTGTAAATCACTTTAATATCCCCGCAATATTATTTGGTTATCTTTCTGGTCTTAAGATGTTTGTAAAATTTTCACTATGTAGTTTAAACAACTGGAAACTTTTCTCTTCATTGAATTTATAAAAAAGTTCACGCATCTGAAGAAATACTTGTATAAAAGTAGTTATAACTAAAACTGCTTCACAATAAAAAAACATATATTTTGCCAACATACTACACATAAGTTAAAATAGTTTCGTGTGATTATTTTTTTTAATATTCTACTTTTTTTATATTTTATAAACTAATTTTGGTTACATAAAACAAACTACCATTCTTATTTGCAGTGCCCTGATTTCCTCCACCTAGCATAAAATTTAATGTTTAATAAATGCTTGACAATAAAAATAATGCCTTAAAATGTTAAAATAAATGCTTTATAGCAAAAACAATCCTTTTAAAATGTTAAAATTAAATACTATACAATAAAAATAATGCTTTAAAAATGTTAAAATAAACGCTTTACGCCATTTTCGAAGAATCAACTTTACTCACGCTTTCAACAACGAAAAGTTAAGGTTACGACTTCGGTAAAATTTTTCCTCACTGCATCACATTTTTCTTGAAATTCAATTCCCATTCTTATTCGCCCTTAATGAACGCAAAAAGAAAAAATAACACCAACAACATCAAAATGGGGGGAAAGGGATACAAGTCACTCCCTATTGCCTTTCAATAAACCTTTTCCAAAGCATTCTAAATATGAACTCCGTCTAAAAAAACTCCGGAAAACTTTCTTTCTAAACTTCATTTTCCTCACAGATCACAGTTCGCAAGCCCTTGACACAAACAATAGCTAACATCATACCCTTTAAAACTACCCTTCCTGGACCTTCTCCAAGACTCCATTTTTCGTTATATTGTTCTTTTATTTATGGCAACGCGACTAGTGTGTTGCACGTGTTACAGTTAGGATGCCACGATTGCGAGGCTCGGGCGGTATCTGTTTTTAAAAAACGAAATTCCTGTTCTTTTATCTTGTCAATGAGAGGGGCTAGATATTTTAAAGCGATGACTCAGTCGAAGAGGTGGGTCAAGTGGGGGGAAGTGAGTATATCAAAACATTTTTTCCTAAATTTATTACTGAGAGAAAAAAACATTTGTTGTTGTTGTTGTTGTTGTGTTATGCCACTTGGAATATCCAAGCTCCACCGCAAATCGTACAGGACTTAACGGTGTGGCTCCTGAGAAAGTGAGGCCCATGAATGGCAGGAGTCTGAATTAAGCCTCGGATGATAGATGCCGCCACCATCTATCGCCTACTCAACAATTTTGCCATGACTCTGAAGGGGAGGAAAATAGTCTCCACACACCTAGTCACACTTTACTAACTAAAACAATTAAAACTCAAATGTTGATATTAATAATAAATATCTAAAGATTATTTTATAACACCAGAAATTTTTAAAAATATTCATTAAAATTCTTTTGATATATGCCCCGATAAAAATTAGTCTAAAAAAATTGCAAGTTGAAAGTTATAAACCACCCTATATTTTTATATCAAACATTTGAAAAACATTATAAAACTAATCAAATGGTGTTTCTCTTATTTCGTTTTGTGAGACTAATAAGTTATTCTTCCAAAAATAAACTCTTTTTTTTTCAAACTCAGGGGGGTTAAGGTCAGTCCTACTTCTTATCAACTCAGAGCTACCCCTTTCCTTTATGTTCAAATGGTTCAGGCAGTTTAAGAAGACACCCTCGAAACTATTCCCCATCCCCATTGTGTTTCAATATTGTTTTTACTTAATTTCTCGGAAAAGTGAATATAAAAAACGACTTAGCATTTTAGTTTACTCGCCATATTAAAACGCAAAATCGATATAAAATATGGATTGAATTATTTATAAATACTTCAATCAACTTTGAAGTAAAAGTTGGTTTGTAAAGTGAGTAAAAGTTTATTCTACCCACCGTTTTCAGTAAAATCAAGTAAAAATAAACTTAATTGATTTTAAAATTTAACTAGATGAATGAAATAAGAAGAATTAGATATTAAAGTAATAAAGAGAAAAATTTTATAATGAAATTTTCGTAGAAAAATTATAGTGATTCTTATTAATCCCCATTGTTTTGTTTAAATGGGGTAATAAGAAACGAGGCACGTTTAAGAATGATTCGCAACTCTAAATATTAGAATAAAAAGTTAATTATATAGCCCATTTTTAACTTTCTAATGGTCTTCTAAAAGAAATCCAAAAGAATTTAATAGCTAAAACGAGATAAATTGAAATAGTTGAAAAAGGCCTGAGACTTATCGTTCAGGATTTTGTCGCCCACAACAACTTCAAAAGGGAATTTTTCACTTAAATAATTATTTAAAAACGATAAAATTTTTATGAAGATATTCTGTGATTTTTTTTCAGATTTTTAGGTCCGCACACAAAACCTCGAATTAAAATGTTTTTTATCACTCCATTCTCCGCTACTTTTTACGATATTCAAGCAAATGTATTGAACGTTTCATGAAACAGACTTAACAATGCTTTAAACACATTACGCAATGTCCCCACACAAAAAAAACACCCTTAAACACTTGTAGAAACCGCAAAAAAACGTTTTGAAGTACAGCACCTCGATACTCGCGAAGGAAACGACCAAAATCACCATCAGAAAATCCTCCCCAACTTTCATTTAGAACGTTTCAAGTCCCCGCCGCTCTTATCGCCAGAACCCTGGAACTGCAATAAAAAGACGCGGAACTCTTCTATTTTTCCTGAAGGAACTCCCCTGATAACTCATAATGTGTCATCTGGGCCTCTCTTTGTTCCGATATGGTCTTATGAGCATGAAAACATCCCTTTAGTTTCGTACACCGCTAAGTACTGTCGTTATGTCTAGAGACAGTTTGTTGTGTAACACACGTACGCATCTCGGAGGCAATATCCCTTTCACTCGAGCGAGCTGGGGAGAAGTGCCCTGTATTATGTTTGGGAACAGGTATGACGTTTACTCACGACCATTGTTATTAGTTATTTAGCGAAAGAATGTGGGGACGGCCCCAGGGGGAAGTTATGAAAGAGCTGTGCGATTTGTGCTCCCCGTAGGATTTTTACTGTGGAGGAGATGAGTTAAGGACTTCGTTAGGAATGAGTTAATTGTTAATTATTTAACCCTTTAACTACGGCATTATGATTCGCTGGAATTTTTTTTAGTGCAAATATTTTTTTGAGTCACTAAATTGAAAATTAAGGGATATACATAAATAAAATAATCCTCTTTGAAATATTCAATCCGTTAGATCCAATTAATTAAATTGATACTTTTGAGTACTGTCAGTACACTAAGGGGGCTAAAATATTCTCACAATACAAAAAAACATGGCTATTTTAACAAATTTTTAAGTCTTAAAAAATAAAACACTTTAGTTTTGACTGTAACTACTTTTTTGCGGGAACAAAAATTACAGTCATAGGAATCCGATCAAAATGACGACAGCTGAAAGCACAACTATCTAATCTATTTGCATTTCCCGCTAAAATATTCATCATAGAACGTTTGCTGCTATTTATCCTGGAAGAGGAAAACTGAAAGAGTGTTCCTGCAAAGTATAGTCAATATATTCGTAAGGATGGTCATTTAATGCAATTTTAAAGTTTGTGGGATTTATAAATACCGTCAGTAGAAATTGATTAAAGCCATCTGATGTACGAGTAAGTGAGAAAATATTAGGTTTTCATAAATTCATATACTAGCTAATATGACCAACATTGACACAGGTGGAGTCGTACGTAGCTTTCTTCTTCAAAATTTTTAATACTACCTTATTTTGTTGGGTGAAAGTTGTATATTGAAATCTATCAAGATGATGTCAAGCATTATAATTTTTGAATGATTTAACACATGATCCCCATGAAAAAGTAAGATAAATATTCTATTTTAGAGCTCTTGATTAATCATATCGTCATGATTTTAATTTACTTTTTCAGTGAAATTATTCACAATAGTTAAAGTATATTCCATTTTTCAATTTAATAAAAAGTCTTTCTAGTTAAAAGGGATTTACCGACCAAATTTGTTTCCAACTTTCTTAAAAGCTACAACATGATCAATGATCATCTTTTGATTTTACCTCGTTTCCATGGAGACTTTTTTAACAGTAACTTTATTCCCTGAAACCTTTTATTTAAAAAATTTGAGGGTGATGTTTTTTAAGAAAAAGATAATTGATCTCTACCTTTATAAGTTCCATAAATAAAAAATATAAGCTCACATTTAAAAATAAGGTCTTAGTATCTTTTGAGAAATGTTTACTTTTGAAAACATTTTAAGTAAAGCTCATATAAATACTACTACTCCCATTTTCTATGATCAATTTAAATATCCGTTTTTGGATTAGCTCTTAATTTTATAAATAATAACAATGTAGACCCAATTCTAATGTTTTTAGCAAGAATATGCTATAAAGCTAAACGAAAATTTCAGAGAAATTAGTTGATGGCTCAAAATATTAAAACTAGTGGAAAAGGAGCCATCAGAAAAGCTTTTGAAACTGAATAAAAGTCAAAACCTTCCTCCTGTGCCAAAATCAATCTTATTTAATGCTCAGAAAATCTCCAAATGTAAACTGACAGTTTATCTTCTAAACATTTTATCTTTAAAATTTGTAAGGTTGGTAACCGAACAGGTTTTTGCATACCTAGGTTCAATATTAAACATTAACGTGCTCCTCTCTTAATATAAGTTTTTATTTTTTCTATTAAGTTTAGCTTGGAAGAGTTTTCTTGTAACATAAGTAACAGATTGAAAGGATATATTTACTTTTCAAAGAACATACAAAGCTCTAATCGAGGATATGTAACTGATTTTCTCCCCTACACGTGATTTTATCTAATATCATCGAAGATTTCCGATAGAAACCATCCATTTTCTTTCGAGGTGAGGGGGAAAAAACTTTTCTTTGCTACTCTCTGGACCGATAGGACAGCTGAGATATCTTTCCGCTGAAACAGTTTGAATGGCTGCTGACATTCGGGTTTGCAGAAAAGTCATTCTCGATCGGTTGGTCTTGAATAGATTTAACTGAGTATGCGGGATTGAGCATTTTTTTCAGTAAGAGATAGTAGGGAACGAATTGATGAATGTATTTCACTTTCAACTCCATCACACATTTCGTTTCAGTAGGAATAAAAAATTTTTTTTCAGAACTTATTTTTCATACTTTTTTCTTCTCTAGTTAAATCAAACGTTTGACATAAAATAGTTCATTTTAAACACAGTAGTATGTGCAGGGTGTTTCAGAATTCGGTTTCAATGAAAGGAGAATTTCACCATTACCGTGCTGATGAGTCCTAACAAGGACGAAACCGGTTCACGGTTGGAGGTGACGCTTGAGAGTTGTGAGTTTACACTTATTGTCCGTTTCAGTATTTTTATTTGCGACAATGGTCTTTTAGGGTCATGGGAGTAACGTGCTTAGGTAAGTGACCCAGCTGATTGAGATGGCTTACAGCACCCCTATTGGCAAAATAAGAAAGTTAAAAAATAATTTTTAAAAATTGATGGAGGTATAACAAAGCGTGAAAGAGAAAATTGTTTACAATATCATGAAAAACGCACAGAAAAAAGTTTTATTAACATCTAAAACATTCAAGAAGGTATTAGTTTGTGAAAATCAGACTTTTTCAGGCCTCGAAAAAGTTTGAAAATTCTCAAAATTTTTCAGTGTCATCTTGTAATTTTGCATTTTTTAGTCAATAAAAATAAAATTTAACTAAAAAATCAAAAAATAAAAAATAAAATGCAAACTCTTTTTATAAAGCACTGATTTATATATAAATTGGAATATTACCTTGGAAACTGATTATTGTTTGTTCTTTCATTCCTGTGGGCTCAATAATTAAAAGCATTGATTATTTATTATAAGATCAAGTGGTGGTAAAGGAACCTTTTTACTTTTAACGTTTTGTATAACCCTGATAGAATCATAATATTTCCCGATTTGTCTGTTTGTTTATGCAATGTACTACTCTATTGAATTAAGATCCAACAATTTTTTGTGTAATCTTCTTTGCAAATTACAAAATATATTTTTGTAATTTAAAGATTAAGAGGAATCGCTCTTAGCACCATTTGAATCTTAAATAATATGTTATGTTTAAATAATATAATATTATGTTTAAATATTCTAGACTAATCATGTAACTAACTTTTTTATCAACCGCCTAATTATGATTAGGTTAAAGAGATTAACAATAAAACTTCATAAAAACCAGTCAATCGTCGATTCATTGATTTTAGGTGAATTAGAAGCTTGCAATTGGAGTTGAAACAGGAACAACATTAATTGTATTTTCTTTGATATTTAATTATTAGAACTTAAATTGTTCCCTATTTTTTGTAATACACAATGCAATACCTTATGGTAATTATTAAACTTAATTTAATTACTCTGGTAATTACCTCAACATTTATAATTCATAAGTTAGCTTAAAATACAATTTTTGAAGTTTTAGTACAGATTCAATATCTTAATTTTAAAACGTTGATTAAATTCGTAGTGCACATTAAAACCCCATAAAATGAATATCACCCAAAACTCAAACCAAAAGAAATTCTCGCCATTTTAAACTCCTAACATACCTCTTACCCCTTATCTTCACCTTTTAAACGATCATAACTGCGTCCTTCATTCTTTTAATAATAAGACCAGTCGCTCATTCCCAATGGAAACTATCACTGAAGCATGCATTAATAATTGAAGTGGATGCCTCCGCCAAATCAAACACTTCGATATTTCACCCCCAAATCGGAGTGTGCACATGGGAAATATGACACTTGAGCGCCTCATAAATTACCATTAGTCGATATATCGAAGCCGTTATGGACGTGTGTGTGCGTTAAACTTTTCTTTCTGAAACTAATAATGTAATGACCCTTCGTACGAAGATTTCCAATCGTTCATCACTCTTAATCCTCCCCTTTCTGAGGGAGTTATTCATATACAGGGTGTCCCACGATAACTGTCCCTTTAACTTTTCAACCTCTAGAGATATAGTCATAAAAGTGGCGTCTAGGTATAGAAAAATGACCTTGTCCTATCCGATGCGACAACTTTTAACGGCCCCTAGCGTAAATGTTAGAAGTTATATTTTTTTTATTTTTTCGAGATTTGCTAAATTAGTGAATTAAAAAGTTGTGGAGCAGCATCGAATTAGTTAGAAAAGACACCTTGTGCAGAGATATGCCTTGAATAAAATCTCTAAAGAAACCCCCTACCTCAATTAGGTAGAATTTACGTAGTTTTTACGTATTTCTTATAAGGCGAAAATAAGAAATTTTTATTTTTATGACTTCTCAAGTAAATGACTAAAATTGTTCTTAAATCATAAAAAAGAAAATTTCATAAAAACGAGCGCTTTAGGACGTAAAAATAACGTAAATTCTACCTAATTGAGAGTGTGTTTTAGGGGTTTTATTCAAGGTATTTTTCTGCACAAGGTGTCTTTTCCTACAAAATCGATGCTGCTCTTCAACTTTGTAATTGAATAAATTAGCAAATCTCGAAAAGTTTTTTTTATAAAAGTTATAACTCCTACCATTGACGCTAGGGGTGATGAAACTTGTCGTATCGGATAGGTCATGGTCATTTTACTATACCTAGGCACCACTTTTATGACTAAGGTAAATATGGATATAGTGAACACTGCAAGGAAAATTTTTGCTTAAATTCTTAATAAATACCAACCTATTTGCTTGGAAACTGTTATCCTATTTTTAGGTTAATTGGATCTTCTTCTTTCGATTTTACCATTAAAAATTTTAATTAGATCGAGTAAACTTTTTTAATTAATTTTTAAAAAGTACTCCAAATTTCATCTATAGTGGCCACATAGATGTAGCTGTTGTTTCTATGGTGGACACCTCTTGCATCTATAGTGGACACCTCTCTTTTTCTGCCTATATGAGGGGTTTATGCATAACATTGAGGGGTTTTTTTGGTATAGTCGGTTAGTTCTAATTAAATCTTCCTTCCCAATCAAATGTAATTTAGTTCCAATCAAATTAGCTTTAAGTATTTAAAAAAGACTTGATAGTTTTCGGCCCAAAGCTTACGCTGTAGCTGATTTGAGAGGAATTTAGCATGTAATTCAATGTTTTAGAAACATTGGTTCCCGAAGCCAGAATGAAACCAAATTTATTCAACACTCATTTTAAAGCACAGTCAACAGTTTATGAAGAAAAACTGATTCAAATTAAGTATTATTTATGTTTCTATCAGAAGCCATTGGCAGTGGCCACTATTGGAAAGTCTAAGATTATGTGTTGGTGAAGTGGCCACCCCCATAAATCCTCGTAAAGTCAAAATTTTCAAAAAAAATTATTCATTATCATTTTATACACTCTTATTTATCTTGATATAAATTTAAAAGTCAATCAAGCGGTAATAAATACGAAAAAATCAGTTCCGACTTACCCGTTTCTTTACGCGATTCAATAAGCCAAATCAACTTTCAGTCACTCGGCCGATGGTGTTATTTTCAAATATTTAAATATCCTTCCAATGCTGATCTGTGGTATCGGTGGTAATTTACCAGCTTACCTGATTGTACAATCTACTATGCCTATTAATTTTGACGTTGTTTGATACCTCTAACTCGTTCTATTTAAAATTAATAAGCTAGGTGGCCACTATTGGTACAGTGTCCACTATACCCACGTTTACCTTATATCCCTAGAGATTGAAAAGTTAACGGGGTTGGAACACTCTGTATATTCAGGGTGTTTCAAAAGGCCCTTTCGCGGCTTTTATTTGAAACCAACGTGTCCTAGGGTCATGGCAGTGAAGTTCCCTAGGTAAGTGATCATGCTGAATCCATTGAGATGGCTTATAAAGCCCCTAGTGGTGAAATTAAAAAATTAAAAAATTTTTAACGAATATTGTTGCAAAAACTCGCTGGACAAACTTTCATTAAAATATCGTGAATGTTCGAAGAGATATTAGCATGTGAAAAAAAGCACTTTTCCCTGCCTCAAAAAAGAAAAAAAATTTTAAAATGTGCATTTTTTATTATTAGTTCCCTAACTTTTCGATTTTTTTAGTTGTTATTTAGATGGATGGAATTTTTAATTTCATTTTCGAAAAAGCCTTCTAACCTTTTTTAAAATTTCTTTCATAAAAAAATTTAATTTTCAAGCCTAACATATATGAAATGCTATTACTAATGATCAATGCCATACTAAAATTATACTAATTACTACAAAAGAATCAAGTTTTGGTGCTTATGGGGGAAGTATTTGATTAGAAAGATAATAATAGAAATTAAGTTTGAATAATTTTGTTCATTTTCCTTTGAATCAGCTATTAATTTAGTAATTTTATTAAATATCATTTCTCTTATACCAGGGGTTCTCAAACTTTTCATGTCGCGGAGCCCTTTTCAAGAGACAAATTCTTCGCGGAGCCCTTTTCCGAAATAAATTTTTCAAAGTATAAAAAGCAAATTACATAAAACCCATTGCTTCTTGAAATAAAAGCATAAATGCAGTAGTGTATATAGAAATTTATTTCGGGAGGGGTCCAAAATTATTCCTCAGCCCCTCCCATGCATATTTAACAGTTTAACGTAGCTTTTAAAAATATTTTTAGGTATAATTTGCATCTTAAGTAAGATAATTTGTAAGAAAAATTGTGACGAATTAAGATCCAAGTATAATAGAAGGGTCTGGGATTCCTTCATCCCCAGAAGATTTTGTGAAGTGTGACCCTTAAAAACAGTTTTTTTAACTCGTTTTAGGTACATCATTGCCCAAATTTTGGACATTCATTTTTAGGTAGGATTTTAATTTTAACGAACTTATTATAAAAATTGACAATTATAAAGTTTCAAGTACAATAGGGCCTAGCAGAAAGCTATTTATATAAATTTTCAGAGCATCGCAAATTAGAAATTATCAACGTATTTATTTCAAATTTCTTCGCGGAGCCCCTGGAAAGGCTTGGCGGAGCCCCAAGGGCTCCGCGGAGCACAGTTTGAGAACCGCTGTCTTATACTATCTAAAATCATTAAAAAGAAAAGTACATCAATTATTTTTTTATTTAGACTTAAAAAAACGTTTTTAAACATTATTAAAGGTATTTCAGTGGGTTTTAATAAAATAATATTTTTCTACTTTACTTCAAACTTTAACATGTTTCAACTCATTTAAATGTTTTCTTTTATTGGTTGGTCCCGATAAAGTATATTAATCTGACCTAAAACTTACAGATTTAAAAAGTTAAAATGTGATGATACAAACATTTTTATGCCAATTGAAATTTTGTAGTATTATGTTCGATCAATTTGAAAAAACAAAACGTTTTTTATTTTATAAATAATAGGTTAAAATAAATGAATAATATTAAATAACTAAGTTGAAATTTATTTTAGACCAACATTTTTTTGGTTAAAAAGTAAGGAAAAATTAATTAACCTAAAATTTAATAACATCTTTAGCTTTAAAACTAAAGTCAAGTTCACATGTATTTAAACAGTGTAAAATTGAAGCTTGCCAATTATTCATTTAAGGGTTTCTGAAAATCCTAATTTGATTCCACCTAATTATAATCCCTCTTTGTAAGTCTGCCAACCATGCGGTGAAAAAGTTTACCGTTGAAAGTACATTGTAATTGATGTTAGATCTCCAAAACACTTCAAACTAAAGTAGAGTGCAAATGGCCCATGTCAGTTTTATCGACTTTGTCCAAGAAACACGGAATTAAAGTTTTCTCACAGGCGCTGCAAACCTCTCTCTTAGAAGAGCATTCTATACTACAAAATTAATGGGGTGGTAAAATCTCGACAAAACTTACTTTAATCCCTCCACTGTTTGGATAACTGGCTTAAGCCTTACGTAACATTGAAAACCAAGAAAACTCGTGAATAATGGTATTCAAATAAATAATTATCATCCTTCAACACCTGAGAAACTTCGTGATGCAAGTAATTGACTTTTACGAGAATTAAGTTTAAGTTAAAAGAGATACGCGCTGTTAAAACAACCATTTGTGTTTGCCTAAAAGATCACCGAGTGAAAAGGACTTAAGAGTACGTCATTAAGTTACTACTTATTTGATCAATATTTGCTCAACAATCTTACTTTCAATACTTTTTAAAGAAATGTTTTAAGTTTAAAAGAAACTGATTTTTTGAATTTTTTTTAATTTAAAGCAATTCCTTTACTAACATATCTAATAGCTTCAAACAAATCTAATAGTACTTAAATTTCAAAACAGATTTTTACATCCACATCCACAGTCAATTATGGTCATCATAAATTATATATTTTGAAGGAAATTTTTTTTGTTATGGATTTTCTTTGCAGCTTTTTTCTAAGCAGCTGAAATCTTATAAAATACCAGAGTTAGTTTTCTCTGTTTAAAAAAGTGAGTTTATTCGTTGTTGTTGTTGTTGTTGTTGTTGTTGTCGTGTGCCACTTGGAATACCCAAGCTCCACAAGGATTCAAGGCAAAGGGGGTGCGGCTCCTGAGAAAGTGAGGCCCATAAATGGCAGGAGCCCGACTTCTGCCTCATGAGATGATAGATCAGATGTGTTTTTGATAAAAGGTAAGGTAAATGTGGGTATAGTGGACACTTTAAGGAAAATTTTCGCTTAAATTCTTAATAAATACCAATCAATTTGCTTCGAAACGGTTATTATCCTATTTTTAGGTTAATTGGATCTTCTTCTTTCGATTTTACTATTAAAAACTTTAATTAGATTGGGCAAAGTATTTTTAATTAATTTTTTAAAAGTACTCCAAATTGCATCTATAGTGGCCACATAGATGAAGCTGTTGCTTCTATGGTGGACACCTCTTGCATCAATAGTGGACACCTGTCTTTTTCTGCCTATATGAGGGGTTTATGCATGAAATTGAGGGGTTTTTCTTAGTATAGTCATCTAGTTCTTATTAAATCTTCCTTCCCAACGAAATGTATCAATCAAATTAGCTTTATTAAAAAAAATTGATAGCTTTCGGCCCAAAGTCTACGCTGTAGCTGATTTGAGAGGAATTTAGCATGTAATTCAATGTTTTAGAAACATTGGTTCCCGAAGCCAGAATGAAACCAAATTTATTTAACACTCATTTTAAAGCACAGTCAACAGTTTATGAAGAAAATCTGATTCAAATTAAGTATTATTTATGTTTCTATTAGACGCCATTGCGGTGGCCACTATTGGAAAATCTAAGATTATGTGTTGGTAAAGTGGACACCCCCATAAATCCTCGTAAAGTCAGAATTTTCAAATAAATTTTATTTAGTATTATTTTATACACTCTTATTTATCTTGATATAAATTTAAAAGCCAATCAAGCGGTAATAAATACGAAAAAATCAGTTCCGACTTACCCGTTTCCTTACGCGATTCAATAAGCAAAATCAAATTTCAGTCACTCGGCCGATGTTGTTATTTTCAAATATTTAAATATCCTTCCCATGCTGATATGTGGTATCGGTGGTAATTTATCAGCTTACCTGTTTGCACAATCTACTATGCCTCTGAATTTTGACGCTGTTCGAAGCCTCTAACTCGTTTTATTTAAAATTAATCAGCTATGTGGCCACTATTGGTACAGTGTCCACTATACCCACATTTACCTTAACTTGTTGAAAAATATATTTAAAATAGCACACTTTGAAACGTTGACTTAAATTTCATAATCAAGGAACATTCCGACTTTTTTTAAATAGTTGAAAATTAAAATTGTTATTAAATTTAAATGCATCTTAAATCCTCAAAATTTTAAAATTTTGAATATTTTAAAAATGTATTATATATTTAAATTTCTTTATATTTATAGTATATTTAATTTACCATAATAAGCAGTTTGATTAAGGTAATTGAGATCTTAGACCATGTAAAAATTTAAATAATAAATAAATAATATATCTCTGTAATAATATCCCTGTAAGTATATGAGCTTCATGTTCTACATAAAGACATACAGGGTGATTCTGAAATGGACCGCCAAACTTTGAGGGGTGATAGTACTCATCAAGACGAACAAGAATTGATGCGGAAAGGGGGGTCGCAGTTACACCGTTAAAGAGCTAGGTCCTAATGTAGTGCGATCGCGTTTTAAAAGGCCGTTTTTAGAAGGCCCGTGTGACGAAACAAAACATAATAAAATGAAAAAGATTATTGCATGAGGTACAGGAGTATCCGTACTACTTAAATCCTCAATGTGATAGAAATTGAACCACTTTCTAAACCGCGGAGTTAGTTTCAAAAGTGCAATATTAATCTTTTTGTCAAAGAATCACATTCCTTAATGGTATTTAGAAAAATGATGATCGGGGAAGGAATTTTCAATGATCGTAACATGGATCATTGAAACTGTTTGATCATTGAAAATTCCTTCCCCGATCATCCTTTTTCTAAATACCATTAATGGAACTCCATTGTTTGACTAAGAGCACGTTTTAAAACTCACCCCACGGTTTAGAAAGTTGTCCAATTTTTATCACATTGAGGATTTAAGTAGTACGGATACTCCTGTACCTCATGCAATAATGTTTTTCATTTTGTTATGTTTTGTTTCGTCACACGGGCCTTCTATAAACGGCCTTTTAAAACGCGCTCGCACTACATTAGGACCTAGCTCTTTAACGGTGTAACTGCGACCCCCCTTTCCGCATCAATTCTTGTTCGTCTTGATGAGTACTATCCCCCCTCAAAGTTTGGCGGTCCATTTCAGAATCACCCTGTATGATAGATATTCAAAAGGAATTATGTGCATAAACCTTACTGTTTACATAATTTGTAAATTTATCTAAATGTGTCCCGAATACAAACCAACGAGGAAATATTTAAACATAAAAAGGAAATTGTGAGAAATTTTACACACCATCAAAAAATGTACCAGTCGTATATAATTTTTCATTAGTACCTATTATAATATTAAATACACTATATTTTTATACCTACTAACTTCCGTGAAACTGTGAATGAAAGATGACAACAAACTGAATCAAACAAAAAGTGCTTTTAAAATCTGATGAAATTAACTGTTGAATATTTGGAGCGTTTAAACAAGGTTAACAGGTTGATAATACTGCATTGTTATTTAAGTCAGGATTTGGACAAATGTAAAGTTATGTTTGAATTGAAATATCACTTTGAAAAAAAAACACTACCCTGAATTAACAAAATATTCTTACCACAGTTATTTAATAGACAGGTTTACTGTTACACTCTTTTAGTTGCTTGAAAACATTTTGTAATTTATTTTTTAACTTACATTAGTAATATTTCCTTGGTACTTGGTTTTCTCGGTTGGTTTTTGATAACAACAATTTTCATTCTTCAAAACGACCCGCAATTCAAATGCATAAAATGAACAGATGTTAAATTCTATATTGATGGAATGCATACAAAACTAACCTTTATCGTTAGAAAACGTGTGATGATATCAGATATTAGATTATTATAATTTTACCCCCATTAAAATAAAATAATAAAAGCACTCTAGTTTAAAACTAGTTAAACTAGTTTTTATCTCTTCTCAGGGGGTTACTGCCAAAGGCAGAATTATAAAATTATTCCCGAAAAAACTTTATACTGTATTTTACCATTCGAAAAGTTTCCAGCTGTTTATAACAGATAGTTTAGTTATAAATAATATTATGCTAGTAAATTTATATTTCTTACATTAGTACCAATAATCTGTATCGGAAGTTCTTTACGGAAGTTTAAAAATTTGTTTTAATGTTGTTTTATTTTATTACATTGTTCGTAGTACATAACCATGATATTTGAAATAGAGCCAGGAAACATTTTCTTCTGCAACTAAAAGTGACTTTCGGTATGTAAAACTTAGATAAGAGCTCCGAGTTAGGACTTCCAAAAGAAATCAAACTTATGATTGTTAGAGCGAAAAAAATACACCATGAAGTTAGAAACTAAAACTTCTTTTAATATATTTTTCAAATATTTGTTTTTTGGGGTTTTTTTGCTGTAGTTATATGTTTACAAGTGAAGAAAATCTCGTTTTTTGACTTCTGAAATTCCTGCTCCCAAGGAGATTATGTAATCTACTGAAATAGAGCTTCAGATAAGGCGATGATTAAATATAGTCATAAATATAAAAAGGGGAGATTTAAGAATGAACTATAATTGAATCGCTTATTTCAGAAACATGTCAAACGCCAAAATTGTAGTTTCGAGAAAAACGAGAAAAACTGTTTATAATCTCACCAGATTTTTATAAAGGTTTGTAGTATTTTATTCTTGAAGTTGACCTTATTTCAATGCATTTTAAGTGAAAAAAAAATTTTGTAACTATTTTTCTTCAGTGCAAAAAAAATTAGTGAAAATTGTGTATTTGACAGGTTTCTGCAATAAACAAGTTTTTGAGATACATTTTTATGGATTAAAAATAAAATTTAAAAATTTTTTAAAATAAAAACAGTAGTTTTAGTAAAGATAATGATTCGTTTATTTAGTGGCTAAATGATTACAACATTAAGGTTTATTCTGGGTTAATGGAGAAATGGTGCTTTAATCATCATAAGACCCTTTCAACCATATTCTCAATATTGGTGGTCGGCCAATTCAATATTTCTGTGTAGAAGTCTTCATATCCAATCAAATACTTCTTTAGATTGTTTAGATCATTGATTTTTTTATATTTATGGGAACCTATAATAATAACAACAAAATGTAGTCTTAACATTTACAGGAATAGGTAAACGGAGTAAAGTAAAAAATACGTTAAAATGCATAAACATTTTTTACTCACATTTCCTGTGGGGTATGCCTTTTCAGTAGTTCAGTAAATGTTTATTCAAACTATCATATCAGACACTTAAAAAAGACTTTTAAAAAGGGAAGACTATACTGTTCTAGTGACGATCCGAAAACTAAGGCAAAAATTTAGGTAAATCACATTCTATACAGGAGCAAATGAACCTATTTTTTTGTTTAAAAAAATTCCTTCTTTAAGTCTTCTTCCAAAATGGCTTCCTTGAAGTTTCAGATATTTTACCTATAGTTTTGTCTGTAGATAATTTAAAAAAAGAAACATTATTTTTTGACCACCCTGTATACTATTAACCGTTATCTCAAAGCTAGCAATCTCAAAAATCCATCGATGGCGCTGCGAAACATATCCTCGCAATTTAGTACAGAAACCAGTCAAACGGCGTCGTTTGATAGGCTTCAGCACTAAAGCCAGACTTAAACGCGTTGCGTACTAACTTTAAAATCAAGTTATTTTAATAAAATTGATACTAAATTGTGCGTCTACCCCTCCTAGAGTATCCCCTAACACCAATAACTCATTTTTGAAAAAAGTGGCGTTTGACACGTTTCTGAATTAAGCGATTCAATTATTAAACTTAAATCCTTAATATTCTCTATATATTTTTTTACTTTAAAAATTGGTGCAAAAGGATTATATGGCAATTTTTATATTTTATTTTGAATTTAATTTGGAATTATGAAAATTCAACCTTGCTTTAAAATAACTGCTTGAAAGTATTAGGTTTATACGAAGAACAAAAAAATACCCAAAATAGTATGAGAGGTGCTATATTTACATTCAGATTCATTCAAAGTGTTCGATGGAATGTGTCAATCCCAGCAAGGTTGGTCCGGTCTATTTATCTCAAACTATACCGGATTCCCAGTATCTGTCAATTTTTTTCTTGAACTCCTTTACCCCACTTGTTGAATTTACAATCGTTTCAAGTAACGTTTTCCAACTATCCACTACCCTATTAAAAAATGCCTTCTACAATCCGGATTAAAATTTGCTTTATTAAATTTGAGTAACCCCTTGTTCTATTTCCCGTATTGAAATCTAGTTCCTCTGTTTCCCCTTTCTTTATACTATTTTAAAAAGTAGAATAAAAAAATCCCCTCTCTAATCCTTTTTTCTCTATAGAGTGAACATATTTAACTTCTTTAATCGTCCCTCATAGCTTAAACTGGACCCTTGACCATTTTAGTAGCCCTATGCTGAACCCTTTCAAATGAATCAATAACTTCTAGTTGATGAACGAATTTATAGTGTTTTTTATTTCGATGTTTCAGTATTTCCCGTCATTTTTTAGAAAATTTGGCACTTGCTCCAGGTAAATAAGTAGGTAAACCCCAAGCCTAAAGTATCCTAATTTATAATCCTTTTGAAACTGAAGGAAAGATTTAGAATGTATGAAACATTTCGTATAAACTTTTGATGCATCAAAAAAACATTTTCTTAGTGTCAAAATAAGTCGAGAAAATCGTAGAAATCGTGTTTTGGGACAATAACATTGTATTAATGTCAACGAAACTACTTTAAAATTTTAAGAGATCATATTTTTTAATTAAACAGCATGAAGTTCAGGGTTGGCTAGATTGGACCCAAATGGGTTTTTTCAAAAAACCCAAGTGAAAAAACCCACATTTTGGACCCATTTTTGGGTTTTTTCAAGAAAAATCAAGATTTTGGCAGTTCCTTCAAAATTTAATGTGTTTTTTTTCAAAGTTTAGGATATTTTTAAAATTTTGATGGGTTTCTCAAAATTTAAACCAGGTTTTAAAAATTTTATGGTGAGGTTCTTTCATTATTCAGTGGGTTTTTTCATTATTGAATGGAGTTTTTTTTTTGAAATTTTGGAAGCTTAAAGTTCAAACTATATATAAAAAATAACCAAGATTTTTTTTAAAAAATTCAGGTTTTTTTTAAAGTTAAATAGATTTCTTTCAATATTGAATGGGTTTTTTCAAAATTCAAACCAGGCTTCAGTAAATAAGGGGTGTTTTTACAATTTCAGTGGGTTTTTTCAAAGTATAAAAACTTTGAAAAAAACCACTTAACTGTGGAAAAACTGACATTATTTTGACAGAAACATTTAACATAGAAAAAACTCAATAAAATTTGAAAAAAATCCTTTTACTTTATAGGAGAAAATCACTTAATTTTGAAAAAAACCCACACTTTTTACGAAAAAACCCAGTTTTATATGGGTTTTTCAGGGTTTTATTGAAAAAACCCAACCCACTTGGGTTTTTTCAAAAAAAACCGGGTTTTTGCCAACCCTGATGAAGTTCCAATATTAATTTAACCCTCACTCAGAACACATAGTAAAAGATTAAATTTAAATTTTTAAAAACCAAACAGGTTTCACACTTTTCCACTGGTACTGTACCGGTTATATATACTACAAGACATTTTATTACAAGAAGGCGCAAACTGCAAAACAATCAAGCAAAACACTCGATTCCAAACAACAGTCCCTACTCGTGGTTTTGACGTCAACCGAAACCTTTTTAGAAGGAATGCGAAGAGTAATCAAGCTTTTTAAAAAGCATTCGGCACGTCACATTCAAATCTCCAAAAAAAATGTAGAGAAGAAATTCGGTATTTACCATTTCAAGACCAGTCACAAAGATGGCGATTTGTTGTCCTCAACAAGTGGCGAACCACTGTCCAAGATCAGAAGCTATCAACCAGATTTAAAAGTTTTAATCGCACACGCTTTGGGCTTCACTCATTCGAAGAAACGTTTTTTACTAGTGGAAGTCTGTATTCTCTTTTGCAGCAATAACTTTTTTTTATTCTAGAAATAGAAAGCCACCTAGCGGTTGGGAAGCGAAACGCAGAGCGCTCATTGCCAATAAAGCTAAACGTTTTGTTATTTTAATTGTTGCAACAGGTCATGTCTTTTTTGTTTCTCAAAACGACGAAGTCTGTAGCTCTTCTGTTGTCGCCCGTTCCTCGCGAAGCACTCAAGACAAAGGCGGCCATTTTTTACCACGTTATTTGTTCATCTGTTGTGGAAACTCCTCGTAGCCGGTGAAATCAGGGCGAGCGATGGGGAAATTGCATGACTGTTGCATGAGAATTGCATGACTGTTTCAATCACGACTAGAGCTTTTTAGATCAAATTCTATAAAAATTCCGAATTTATAAAACAGTTCAATGCTTGAAATATCACATAAGTAAAGTTTATAAAAATAAAACACGGTGCTTAATATATTGCATAATTATGTGATGATAAAATGTGCATAAATTTATAAATTTCGGATATTACTGTTCGACCAACGCAACGATAGTAAAAGGGTCACGTGATTTTTATAGACTTTGCACGGCCGATAATTGGGTAACCGGTGATAGTTGGGGTCTTGCTTTCTATATACAAGCAAACGTCTCTTCCTCTTTCGATAAACTGCCCCTCAACTTCCACCTGTCTCCCCTCCGAAATACTAGTTCCAACGTTGTCAAAATCACGTGACCCTTTTACTATCGTTGGTTTAACAGTTTTGCATTGCAATTTGTTCTTCTATTAAAAATAATAAAAAGGAGACAAATTTCTACTCATTAGTTAAAATATTTAAACCTAATTTACTATCTAAATTTTAAAGAAAAAATGTTTTGAAGAACTTGTGCCTGTCTGTTAAACAGTCAAATAAAGAAGTAGTATTTAAAAATATTTTAGGAGAACTATGAATATTTGAGAAAGAGTTTTTCATAGTGTAGTCAGTGATGCAGCAATTTCCACTTTCCCCGTTAAACCATTTCAATCCTAAGTCGCCCGAGATTACCCTTGAATCCTATATGGGAAATTTGGGGCAGCTGGGATTGAAAGGGTTAACGTAGACGGATTGTAGAAAGCATTTTTAATAGGGTAGTGGATAGATGGAATGCGTTGCCTGAAACAATGAGGAAGTTGCATGATTTTTTTTTATTTTTTTAATCGATTCCTCTTGCAAAAATAAGCAACTACCCAAAATTTGAGGCCGATCGAGAAATTTTTTGATTGTCAAAAAAATTAACAAAAATCCCCTTTTTAAAAGCGCGCGAAAACGCCAAGAGTTTGGATGTGACGTCATCTTATACTAAACATTGTTGTAAAGCAATGGAGATGATGGTATTATTGTTGACGTCATCTTATAGTTTAAACAATAAACGTTTTCAGTCACGTGTTTTTTTCTCGACTTTTAAATTAAAATATTTAATTACCTGTACATTTTTTTGAAAAACTGACTAGATATTTCATTTTACCCTACAAAAAACCATACGGAACACTTGTTTGTTTTTCAAAATCTGACACATGCAACTTCCTTATTGTAAATTCAAAAGGGGTAAACGAGTTTAAGAGGAAAATTGACAGATACTGGGATTCCGGTAGTTAGGGTTAAAAAGACTGGGGGCCAACCTTGCTGGGCTTAAGCCTGTAGTTGGTCGACTTAATTTGTATTTGTATTTGTATGGTCAGTTAATGTTTTTGAACTTATCTTGCGTTAATACTTAGATTGAATATTTTATAGTTCGAAAACAGTTTAAACGAATATTTTGTTTTCACTGAAAAGAAATGACACATTTTAATGCAAACTTGTATAGTTCTTTAGAGTCATTTTTATGTACTCCATCAAGTAAAGAATATGGGTTTGCAGAGTGTGAGTGGACTTTTTAAAACGTCCTGCATATCATTAATTTTTTTTCAGAAAAATATGCAAATGAGAAAGAAAATTTCAAATTTCACTTCTAAAAATATTTTAAATTTTTTACTTTTTGAAACTATTCTATCAGAATACTTGATCAAATTGCCGGGAATGACCTCAACTTTTCTGAAAGGTTCTTAACCCTTTATGCACAACCAAAATGGCTAAACCTTTACCTGGACATCTCCAACAGACATTGTCCCCAACGAAAAAAAAACTAGTTTCATTAACGTATGATTCGCGTGTAAAAATGTCGGCAGGAGGCCAAGTTCAAACCGCTTTATTCACGCCACGAGCTGAATTTAAAAAATGGAAGTTGGCAACACGAGGAAAAGCAACCGATTCCCGTTTATGCAAACCATTCGATATAGCGACTGTCTTCTCCACGGCCCCCTCGTGTTTTTTTTTCTGACTGAAAGACTTTGTCACACGCGAGCTATTATCTGCTTTCCTCATGTCCTTTCCTCTCACATTAGCTGGCTGCGAAGAATGCATTGGTTGTCACGCGAAAAGGGCACCTTTGTCGTCCTTCTAAATACACGGAAAAAACTTGATCAGAACTATAAGTTGAGGTGTATCGTTTTGTATTTTTGGATGTTTTTGGATATTTGAAACGAATGAAAATTCTCCAATGACCTTACACTAAACCAGCGTTTTCCAACCAGGTTTCCGTAAAGCAATTTGAACACTTGGACACTCAATGACAGTTCCAGGAAGGGGGACGCACTTTACCCCCCCAAAAGGACCCTAATACTTTTTGGCATGCTATAACGTAACATTTTTCTGGGGGAGAACCCCCCATTTACTTAGGGCTAACGACATGGCATAGTTGAAATTGTCTTTTTAAAGGTTTAAAAGGAACTTTCTGAAATCAGGGTTGAAACACTACTTTTTTTATCAAAATATCCTAACATTTTCAGGGAAATTGAAAAAGCCTAAGCAAAAATCAATGCGTTTCATTTTTCAGGTTCAGTTGCAATTTGTGAGTAGTTATTAAATAATTTAAATCTCTCTATTCTAAAAAAAAAGTTTTTGGTGAACGGTTTCCAGAGAAAGGCTTTTTAATTACTGCAGTGTGGTCCAACCCGAGGCACGCGGGCCACGAGTGGCACTCAAAGAAATTTTTGTGGCACTCGGCCTCAAAACTAAATGCGTATTCTAACTAACAGAGAATATAATCAACATTTAAATTTTTATTACAGAAAAGTGTTAAAAACCTGGTTTTTGGAGTTTAATTTTCAAAAAATTTCAGGGGAGAACCCCTGAAACTCCTTGGAAATTATTTTTAGCTTAAAATTCAAAAGGGCATCAGTTAAAAACTTTAGTTTGGGGCAACAATCCCATGGGCATTGAATTGAGTGAGGTGCCTTGCGAAATTTAAATGGAAATATGTGATCTTCAAGCAGACCCATTTTACCAGGCTAGAAAGTGCGACGGTCCTGAAAATATCTGGAAGATGGTTTCTAAGGAACGCTTCCCAGAACTGCTTAAATTTTCCCTGAAAATGTTATCCCTGTTTGGGAGAGTGGAAGATCCAGGTGGTGGCACTCTGGAAAGTGCCCCCTTGGAGACCCAAAAAAGTTCTCAAATTGAGTAAAAACCCAACTTTTACAGGCCTAATTTAAAATTTTTTCTGGGGGAGGACCCCTATACCCCCATTAGTATAAAAATGGAGTATTCAGTGTTTATTCTTCCGAAATCCTCAAAATTTTGAAATTTTGGGTCAAAAAGTAAAGGTAATAGTGTTGAAAAGTGCCCCCTTTAGATAAAAACGTTTCTAAAAATGAGTTCTACTTTTACACGTCAAATTTAAATTTTTTTTCTGGGGGAGAAACACCATACCCCCAATGGTACCACAAGGGGATCTTCTCTGGAAAAGTGCCCCCCTTGGAGCCGTGCTGGATCCGCCGCTGGTTTGGGAGTACATATGTGTGCGAAAGTGCTTTTTCATCTCTCAAACAAATAACATCAAAAGCAAGAAATCGAATGGAAAATATTTCTCTGGAATCTAGCCTGAGACTTTGCCTTACTGAACTCACTGTCAACATCGATAAACTTGTATCAGAGAAATAATTTCAATCCTCATTGATTTCACCATTGCTCATTGTAAAATATAGTGATATATTAAATTAGTTGTATGTAATGCTTATTTTATTTATGTCTTTTGGCACTCACACACATATACTAAAGTTAGTTTGGCACTCGGGCAAGTAAAGGTTGGACCACCCTGAATTACTGAACCGAATGACACATCTATATGGTATCAAAATGTCCGGATTCTTTTCGGATTTCCGAGTAGGCCCTTCGATTTTTTAAAAAAAATTCTCAATTTTAAAATATTTCCATTTTTTTAGATAACGGATAAGGTCGCAGTTACAAAGCAAGTACTGTCAATCAAATTATTATGCATCCAATCACAACAACCGATTGACGCTATATTTTAAGATGAAACAAGTTTTTCACCTTTTAAAAAAGTAATTTATTGATGAAATATCACTCAAAGACTGATAAAAACATAATCTAAAAACTTACATGTACGCCATTTTATACTAAAATTTCACACTTTTTGTCCAATATTTATAATTTTTAGTCTGATTTTATCGAAATTGTAAACATAGTGATGTTTTGTCTCTTATCATTTTCAATTGCTTAAACGGTATTGTTTAACAAGTCTGGGTTTAAAAAAAATAAATGGTGTTTGTTTGGTCCGAATATTTATAAACAATTAGAATTAGTTACTTTTATAATCATAGATTAAAAATAAATAAGATGAATATTTTTAAAACATTTCGTTTCAACTTTTGATAAGTTCGGGTTAATATATATTCAAACATTTAAGGGAGATTTATTCATGGAGGGGATTTGGTGACGTATTTTCAGAAAGTTAGTTGACGTTTTTTCTGTTAATTGTTTAATTGTTTTATAAAGTGTATTAAGTTCAGCGAGTATGAATTTGTGGGAATTGCGAAGCAATTCCAAAAGGTCCTGCGTTAGCAGTTTACGGGGGTTGGTGAGCGATAGCGAGCAGGGGGCGGTAGCTCCCTAGTTTGTTAAAAAACAGAAATAGTTTATTATGCACATTTTTTTTACATACATATTTTATAGTTCATTTTATTTACGTATTTTTTTAAACGAACGATTATGATCATAACTTCATGTTGTTATTAAAATCTTTTTAATATTATTAGGGGTTCCGTAAAACTTGAACATTGTCACAAGGGTTCCGTGAGGGTGAAAAGGTTAGGAAACACTGCACTAAACAATAAATAGATACTATAAATTGAAAACTGTATTTTTAATTGTTTTCGGCAACAAAATAATGATGTTTTTATTTTCACGTCCGTAGACGAAATTTTCTATAAGACTATTTAAATCACATGCCACAAATTCACATTATTCACATGCCACAAAGGCACTGATGACAGCGGCTGCTATCTCTGGCTGCAAAATAATATAAGAATCACTTAAACATTTTTCAGGAAATTTGAAGAGTTCAGCTTTCTGGTAAATCATTATTTGATAGAATTCCTACACGAAAAAGTTTCCAGACCTTTCATTAAATAAATTTTGTAAAAGAATATCTCTATTCTAAAAAAAAGTTTTTGGTGAACGGTTTCCAGAGAAAGGCTTTTTAATTACTGAACCGAATGACACATATATGGTATCTAAATGTCCGAATTCTTTCCGGATTTCCAAGTAGGACCTTCGATTTTTCAAAAAAATTCTCAATTTTAAAATATTTCGATTTTTTTAGATAAAGGATAAGGTCGCAGTTACAAAGCAAGTACTATCAATCAAATTATTATGCATCCAATCACAACGACCGATTGACGCTATATTTTATGATGAAACATGTTTTTTCATATTTTAAAAAAGTGTTTTCTTGATGAAATATCACTCAAAGACTGATAAAAACCTATTCTAAAAACTTACATGTACGCCATTTTAAACTAAAATTTCACACTTTTTGTCCAATATTTATAATTTTTAGTCTGGGATTTTACCGAAATTAATTGTAAACATAGAGTGATGTTTTGTCTCTTATGATTTTCAATTGCTTAAACGGTATTGTTTAACAAGTCTGGGTTTAAAAAATATGAATGATTAACACTAGGCATATTATACTAACGAGCTACTTTAAAATAATGGTTTTTGTTTGGTCCTAATATTGATAAACAATTAGAATTTATTATTTTTATAATCATAGATTAAAAATAAATAAGATGAATATTTAAAAAAATATTTCGTTTAATATTTTGATAAGTTCGGGTTAATATATGTTCAAACTTTTAAGGGAGATTTTTCATGGAGGGGATTTGGTGACGTATTTTTGGAAAGTTGGTTGACGTTTTTTCTGTAAATTATTTAATTGTTTTATAAAGAGCATTAAGTTTAGGGAGTTGGAATTTGTGGGAATTGCGAATCAATTCCAAAAGGTCCTGCGTCAGCAGTTTACGGGGGGTGAGCGATAGCGAGCAGGGGGCGGTAGCTCCCTAGTACTACAAAAAATATTTTTTGTCTAGCAACTTTTTTATTTAGGTATGCCTTATGGAAGCTTTTTTTAATTGAATGAAATAATATCATCTAAAAATAATCACATACTTTGCTTGGTTCTTTTCAAATAACCCTGCAATAAGCATTAAAGAGTTCATTTTGGAGGGACAAATGCTGATAGAGTAATATTGACTCATTTTTAAATACCCATAGGAATTTTCACGGTTAAAATTTCAACATACCGAGCCAATAAAATTATAGGCCAACTTTTTTAAGAAGAGAACCACAAATCATCCTTTGTATTTGGAACAGCAGTGTTCACATGCCCACAAAAACTACGCTTCTCTCAAAAGATGAATCTGTTTCTGAATGACTTGGAAACTCTCGTTTCCCGCTGCCATGCAAAGTCGTACTTTGAATCAGTTTCTTAAGACGGAGGCATTCTTCCAAGTTCTTCAAGTCGTAATAACTCATTCCATCTCTTGTTTCTCATGCAGCAGGAATAAGATAGAAAAGGTTGTTGTTGCTTCAACACCGCAAGAAATACATTCATGTTGTTTTGAGAATCTTGAATTTAGATTGTGATTGATAATATTTAGTTGTCCTACTTTTTTGTGGATACATCGTCACATAAAAATAGGTTTTAAAATTTTTCACTAGGGGAGAAAGGGGCAAAAAGAAACATTCTGCTTTGGGGGGGCATAAAAATCTGAAAAAAAAAATCACAAAATTACAGGCTACAGATAATTTCCCTGTTTCTTATTACTCAAATTAAACAAAACTTTGAGTTGGTAAGAAACACTAGCATTTTTACCCTGAAATCTAAAAATCTGAAAAATCACAAAATTAGAGGCTACAGATCATTCATCACCCTGTTTCTTATTACCCCCATTGAAAAAAACTTTGGGGGTAGTAAAAAACACTAGTATTTTAACCCTGATAACTTATTTATCCTATTTTTCTCTTTAAAAAATATTTCAGTTCTATTTAAAAAAGTTAAATTCAATTAAGTTTATTATTACTTCGTATCCTGTAAACGACATATCCTGAACGGCACTGTCCAGAGTGCCACCCTCTGAATCAACGCCTTCACAATATTAGGTAGCAGATGCTTATTTAATTATCCAAGTTCTTTACACAGATTTAGCTTGAAAATTTGCTCTTATATCCACCTGTAGAAGTCAACCATAATAATTATAATCTGCCGAATGCCAATCTGAATCTGCCAATCTGCCAAACTTTCCATCTATTAATCCCTTCATTTTATATTTACTGGTAAAATTATTAGTATCAGTTTGTTTGTATGAATTATTTTCGCTGCATTTTCGAGTCCTCACTCAAAATATTAAAAATATTTTAGTGAACAAATAAGTATTCCTTCCAAATTTTTACTGAGACACATATTTGGTTTGCTGAACTCCTTATTTGGCTAAATTAATAAAAAGAAAGACGATATCTTTTCTATGAGATCGGAACATACTAATAGGTAATAATTAAGTTGAAAAATTGATAATAAAGTGACAATCAGAAAAAAATATTTGTTTATTTATTATTTATTAATAATGTGCTGTTAGGTGGGGGGTTTCAGGTGAGTTATAAAGTGAATTCTCTAAGGCTTAAAATAGTAGAAAACAGTTGATTTGAAAGAAATATATATTTTTTCTGAATGAGATTAAAGCTATCAAAATTTTATAGATAAAGAAAATTTTAATTACAATTCATCTAAACACTAATGAAACCTTTTATCATTGAAGGACCATAAAAAGAAGTAGTAATTAGCAACGGACAAAATTTTGTGTGACACATACATTACATTTTTAAAATTGAGTTCATTAATGTTATGGAATAGTAGAATACGTCACCTTAGAATCAAACACTACTATCTCCATTCGGCAACCTTCGGGAATCCCGATCCATGATGATCAGATCGGTGGAGAAGCTCGATTTTTGGTTTGTAAGAGCTAACATGATCGAGTAGAAAAGATCAAAACCAATCAAATTATTTTCTCCAACGATCTAAACGACAAGAATCGGGATTCCCGAAGTTTGCCGAATGGAGATAGTAGTTTTTGATACTAAGGTGACGAATAGTAGTGTGAAACAGAATGGTTTTGGAGGAGGAATTAGTTATGAACATTTATTGCTAAATAAAATACTATTTTTTTTGTGTTAAAGGTTATGTTATGGCCACAACGAAAACATAACTACCTCAGTAGAAAATCAACAAAAAATAAGGAACAAAAAAATAATAAAAAGGGAAATTTCTCATTTACGCGTTAAGAGGAGCGTTTTAGAACGTAAAAATGACCTAAATTCTACCTAATTGAGCATGCGTTTTAGGGGTTTTATTCAAAGCATTTCTCTGCACAAAGCGTCTTTTCGAACTACTATACTCTGTTCATTTTGAATAGGGACCTAAAAAATAGTGCTTACCCCCCTCGGTAAAAGCGTAACCATAGTTACGCTCTTCGCGCAGCCAATAGTAAGCCTTCTTCGTCACTTTTACGTTTATAGTTGCCATGGTTACCGATTCAGTGGTGGGGGAAGGAAATGTACTCAGGCGCCTATTAAAAATGAATAGAGTATCATAAATCGTTGCTGCTCTACAACTTAGTAATAGCAAATATCTAAAAGTTTTTAAAATAAATAAAAATTAAAACTGCTAACATTTCCGCCAGAAGGCGTTGAATGTTGTCGCATAGGATAGGGCATGGTCACTTTACTATACCTAGACCCTCCTTTCATGACTACTTCTGTAGAGGTTTAAGAGTTAAAGGAGATGGACAATGCGGACAGTTATCTTGGGATGCCCTGTATAATTGTGAACACACATTCACTGCTCCCAAGTTCCAATCCTTTCTTCCTCCATGAAGAGTTCGATGGAAGTTATCCCCTTCGAGAAGTAATTCCGAAACGTCGGTACGGATGACCCCAAATCAATCTCTCCGCGGCTCCGATTCTCATTCACGGCACACGTTTAGGATGTATAAATAAAACAACAGAAACGACCGAGGATATTTTTTTTGTGGAATCGTCTGGCATTGCGGCTATGGCGGTCTGAAATCGAGGCTATTTCGGGAGTTCTTGATGTATTGTTGCGGAATAGAAATGAATTTAGCGGGAGTTCCACAATAATCTGGGTTAGTATAATACTTTAAGAAACCTTTTATCTGCTCCACTTTTAATATAAATTAGGAATAAGGGGGTTAGGAAGGGAGGGAGGGGGTGTGGTAAGGATAATATATTTTATGAAAATGAGAAAGTTTTTTGCACATTGACTTTTAATCCTAATCAGTTGAGAAGTTTTCGTACCAAAAGGATCTGAACAAACATTGAATTTGGTTACAAACAGATATCCATTGATTGCGGGTAAGTATTTAGGAGCCTGGGGATGCATTTAAATATAATCGTTTGTTTATCACCGTTCACCAAACAGTGAATGAACATCGAAAGTAGTCACCAGTTTTAGTATTTTGGAAAAGTATACCAAAAAAAAGATCATTTGGTTTATACATGGTGGAATAAACCAAACACATTTTATAACCATTTCCAAAGTACTAAAATTGGTTATTAATTTCAGTAAAAATTTTTCAAAATGAAGTTTTTGTGTGTATTATCTGCTTCTTTGATTTTAAATTTAATTATTAATATGGCCACTAAGAGCACCGTATGCCATCTCAATATATTCACACCCTGTATTAACATAGACTTACTGATCAATTCACACCGTTAAATTTACTGGAGGGTGCAATTTTAAGCTTTGGGCATAACACCTATCTTAGTTTCCATTATTAATAGATCGAATAAGCTTAAAACCACTAATATTCACGGGGTTGGTCTTACTAGAGAGCCTGTATCAATGACCGGATCAATGACTGTTCTGCAATGCAGACATCTAATTAGAGACCTGGGTGAAAAATATAAATCAGTTACCTTGCAGTGGATCCCATCCCACTGCGGTATCCCGGGCAATGAAAAAGCAGATGAGCTGGCAAAAAAGGGCTGCAAAATAAGCCAGGCAAACTGCCCTGCAATACCCTACAAGTCAGCAGCAGCAAAAATAAATTATCTTTTGATCAAGACTCATGCATCCCTAATTAAAGATCGCACAAGGGACAAGCCATGGGCTAACTCTCTTAAATCACTCCCTGACCATCCTAGGCGGAGTGCCGTGGCTGCTTTTCGCTTGACGACTGGACATGATTGCCTCTATGAACACCTACACAAGATCAAAATTGTGAATGACCCTACCTGCCCCCTCTGCAGTAGTGGTGCGGTGATGAATGCCGACCACCTTCCCTCCTGTTCAGCCCTACGATCCACAGGCCTGCTTTCCCGGTATTGGGAGGCGAGGGACTTATTGTACCAACTTCTTTAGTGTATTTTCCTGTTCCTGTTCCTTTTTTGTTTGGGTCTCTGTTATGGCTATATGATATATGTCTATGTAAGCCTGCTGCATTGGAAATAAAAAAAAAAAGAGAGCCTGTATACGAGAGAGAGGCGACAACTCGCTTAAAAGCGTCTCTGCGCATCCAATTCTGTCCCAACTGTATCATGCCGCTTGTCTCGCGTCCCATGCTAATCCTATGGAGGGAAACCTAACTACCGCCTCCGCCTCTCTCTCGTATACAGGCTCTCTACAGTGCCTTACTACAGTGCGACCACGAAGTTGAGTCGCTTGACCTTTCTGACCCGAGGAGAGCGCTCCGCTGCAGGGTTGCTAGATTTTTCCTTTTGCGCTTTTTTTGGGAAAAACAGATGAGCGCGCGAACTCGTGCTTTTCGTATTCCGTAGAATAAGATAAAAAGCTTGTTTTGTGGGAAATAAAGGAATTTTAGTTTTTTTGGTGCGATAAAGAAAAAAAACTTTTTGTAATTAGGATGCAAAATATTAGTGAAGGAACGGATGTTTACTCACTGGGAAATGTCAGTTTACCGTTCCAGTAAATGAACAAACCCTTTACCCCCTGTTTGAAAAATGTAGTGTTCATGTACCCTTAACAAAGAAAACACTTAAATGGTTGATTAAAACAAGGAAAGACATAAGCTACAGAAGTAAAACTTAGAAAAACATGACTGGAAAAATGTCAATTCTTAACTTACAGGAGGTATCTTTATCGATCACATGAAGCTGAGTTTAAATTGTTCAATTCAAAGATATTACTTGAATGATTGTTCGATTGTTCTGTTCCACATTTATGAGATCTTTCTGCAAGTACTGAATTTTATTGGAAGACTCCCAGAGCATTTACTTCCTTAATATTTGAGATTATGTGGTCGACTCTTCATTCACTAGTAGGCAATCCCCCATATGGAGTGTTTTCAGGTGACATCACTACTATTTATTTTCTTCCTTGCTGTAAGTCAAACAGTGTTGCTAAGACTTTTGCTAGGTGCGACGGTATCTGTTGCTGTCATGTGATTGCAAATGCTCCAATAGAAGCATTCCATGACCAGTTATTTTCTTTTAACTGTTAACTGCTGAAGGGTAGGTCAAAAAATACGTTGCTAAGGCCGTTGCTAGGTCCGAGTCATGTGATTGAAAATGCTCTATATCATTAAAGTGCTTAATTTTTTTAAACATAAAATTTCACGAAAAATTATCATTTAAAAGAAGAAATAATCATTCAAAAAAATGAAGACGAAAGAGGATATTTTCATAAACGTCTAAAAGAGCGTGATCAAAGAGAATTTGTCAATCACGCTACAAGTCATCGAAGAGGACAAACGAACAAGGTTTTACGGATTGTCTCGGAAGCTTTGGAAGGTTATTTTCACATTATTTGCACGAAAAAAAATCCCACACAATATGAATGAAAAACACAACCCATACCATAAAAATTGATGGGGATTTTTTCATACATGTGATTACACAGACAAAAAATTGGCGGAAAATATTTTTAAAAAATCCATGGAGCCTAAATTTTTCTTCATTTTAACTAAGAGGGGGTCCATCAGCTTCCTCTTCTCGAGATCTAGGTTGGTTGGGTTTTTATGGCGCATGACCCAAGACAGGGTATAGCCCGATATTTAGGATTCGATTTGCTAGATTCATATTTTTTAGCTTAAATCTTTAATTTTCATATTAGTACTTCGATATTTTTAAAATTTGTTTTCGATTTTTCTTAAAATTTAGTATTAGGCTACACTAGCGGTCAGAGTTTTCCGTACAAAACGATTGGAAAATAAGAAAGTGGAATTTCAGTTTTGCAAATCGAATTGTCGGATTTTAATTTTGCTAAGCAAATTGGCGGATTTCCGCCAATTGGCGGAAGAATCACATGTATGTTTTTGTAAGAAATACTACTGGAGAAGGGTAAACTGTGTCTAGGTATGAAGAGGAGTCTCCCTTATATCCACCCTATGATCCCAACTCGAGCTTTACTGATCAAAAGGGACGAAAAAACGCTACCTGTCTGCATAACGCCTGTCTGTAAACGCTACCTAAACGCCTCCCACTTGACCATTCACTGTACCCTTGGTCAATTTCCCCTTTTTTGGCATACTGATTATTTCTTCACTTCTTTGACACACTAGAGGTCTTTCCTGTTCAGTTATGCTACCTAAACCGGTACTCTTCTAGAATACCGGCGCACATCTCGCCAAGCAGATTTTTTGGCGACAGCTCACACATGACCTTCCGAAACAGAAACAAGGGTAACCAGCGGTTGCATCATTATTGGCGACTTTATCGCTTGCTCCGGGATTCTGGAATAGTACCTCTAAGGAAAATACAGTTCCTTAGTACCGAATCTATAATCCTCCTTTGTTTCAGTTAAGAACTCATCATTACCATTACGGTACTTTTCCATTATACCAGCGCAGGCGATAAAGTCGCCAATAATGATGCAACGCCAACGGAAGTTGCTTCGGGTGATTTCTTCTCCAAAAAGTCTGCCTGGCGAGATTTGCGCCGGTATAATGGAAAAGTACCATAATTATTTAGTATATAAGTGATTGTTTTTTTTAAATAATTTAACATTTTCGTTTAATTTGGAAATCAAGACACATCGGAACAGGAAATCCTCTCCAAAGAGATATATCAAGAGTGATATCAACGGATATGATTGGTGTCGTATGTGATTGTTTTTTTAAATAATTTAACATTTTCGTTTAATTTAGAAATCAAGACACATCGGAACAGGAAATCCTCTCCAAAGAGATATATCAAGAGTGATATCAACGGATATGATTGGTGTCGTATGTGATTGTTTTTTTAAATAATTTAACATTTTCGTTTAATTTAGAAATCAAGACACATCGGAACAGGAAATCCTCTCCAAAGAGATATATCAAGAGTGATATCAACGGATATGATTGGTGTCGTATGCTTTTGAAAATTGGGGGGACGAGCCAAGGTTTAGGTTTTGGGATTCCTCCCCCAAGGTTTCTTAGAAAATCATGATCATAGCTACTCCAGAAAAAAACCTTTTATTTCGTTCAATCCCCCTCCACTGATTTTAAGGTGATTTTGAATAAATTAATAAACTTCTGCTCCAAGTGTTTGCAAATTGTTGGTAACTTCCAACTAAATAGGGGCCGTTTTTGAATTTGTTTTTTTGAAAAGGTTTTGAAATTTGCCTTGATGAAACAGGGTCAAACTCATTTTCAGTGATGGATTAGACCAGTGTTTCCCAACGTGGGGCGCACGCCCCGCCGGGGGGCAATATGATTTTCTCGGGGACATTTGAAAATTCTCAACCAAATTGCCCCTCTATATGGAGCGTGGATAACCAGTATCTATTGATTTTCCAAGAAGGATTTTTGAGAAAAAAAAAGACGGGGGGCATGGAAAATTTTGAAAGCCTTTGGTGGGGCATGTACCGAAAAAGGTTGGGAAACACTGGATTAGACAATTTCAAATCTTTGCTGTAGTTGGATATTTTTTCTGGGAAGGGGCTAGCCTTATTATTATTTTGCTAGAAACACATTTTTTTGAAATTTTGTTCCCCTATCTCAGCACTGGCTTCAACCTATTTTAAATGAAATCGTGTAATTTTCGTCCGTATGAAAAACTAAATCTTATAAATTATCTTGAAGTCTTTGGTCTTCATTCCAAACAAGAGCTGGTATTATTAAGAAAAAATAACATTCCTTAAACAGAAACATAGTTTTTGCATTTTCCGCATTATACATACGAAAAACTAAAAGTTCATTCTAAGAAATTCACCATTTCTCATAAAAATTCCATTATAAGCACTGGATACTTTCCAAAGCACGGTGATTGGTCATTTACGATGAAGTCCGAAATCTTGGCAAGTTCCTCGATCTGGCGTGGAAGGCCAGTCATATGCGAGAGCGAAAGTAATAGCTATTGATCCAAAAGCGGAAGCCAAGTCAATTCCATCGAAATCCATTATTCTCACAATGTAGCATCCGCAAATGGCTAATTTAGGGAACGCAATTAATCTCCCATGGTAATTGATGGTCTGATCGGGCGAAATGTTTACTTCGTTGTCGCCGAGAGCACGTAGGCCGAAAGAGTTGGCGAAAATTGGGAGGCAGAGACAGGTAGTAGAAAAACTGATCCCACCATAACTATAGACTAAATACAAAACCTGCTATCACGTGATTAGTTGATATCACATATTATATCAGTCACGGGCGTCTTTCCCGGGATAACACGTCTCCCCCAATAATTGGGACATTATATTTAAAAAATTTATTTTTAATTTTTGAGGAAGACCGAAAATTTGTTGAATGGGTTTCGCCAACCTTCAATCACAGAGGATAGCACCAATTTAACAATGACCCCTAACTTTAAGAAGGGGACAGACCCCTCATGATGTAGTAGAAAACACAAAATTTTAACCAGTTCTTGTTTGAAATAAAGGCGAATAGTTTTATAATAAGAGTGTATTTTTGTTAAGTGATTAGTTACTAATGTTGAAAGTTTATGGACTCTAAATTTTTGATCGAGGTTGTAGATCTGATTATTAGTGATGGGCAGGTATCGATACAAAATACTTAAGTACTCGATACCTAAAAGTATCGAGTGTAATCGATACCCAAAAAAGTATCGATACTTTATTGACATATTTCGTTTTAAATTTTTCAATGAAATAATCTTTAAAATACCTACTGTAGATCAAACGCAGCCTGTTTCTGTTTCCATTTTGCAACGTTCAAACCTGAGTCGTTAATCATCCGCGAGAGAAATTTGACGCGGCCAGGTTTTTCCCCCGCCAAATCCTTCGCCTCTATCCACCTCTCGACTCGACTCTTTCCACATTGACTCCCTCTTTGTCCCAGTTACTTTTGGTATCGAATACCTTTTCGCTATGAGTATTTTGGGTTCGAACTTTCAATCGAATACTTTTTCGTTATGAGTACTACTGATACTCATACTTTTTCGAGATCAGTAATTTTGTTATCCAAGTTTCTACTTTCGATATAAGTACTTTTGGTATTGATTACCAAATACTTTTGAAATAGAATATTTCCTGCGGGTACTTTTTCCGATATCAGTACTTAAGTAATCCAATCTTATAATCAATTACTTACTGTTGACAAAAGATTCGATTAGGGGACATCCATAAATTACGTGAGGTGTTTTTTCCTAAATCTGGACCCCCCTCCCCCCTTGGTGAGATTTAGTGAGATTTGTTCCATTCAGGTTCATTTCCCAACATTGAAAAAAAAGTACTCGATACCTAAAAGTACTCGATACCTATAAGTATTCGATACCTAAAATTATCGATTTTGCCCATCACTACTGATTATGCTTAATAAATTATACAATGCCTAGTAAAAATTTAATATCTGATCTATAATAAGTTATTTTAAGCAGAAAAAAATTTTAATATTAAGAAAAAGTAAATACAAACTTATAATTTTTAAGATTTTTTTAGAAATATCTATGGAGCAAAATATAAAGCAAATAATATTCAAAATTATACCAATAATGCATGTTTAAAAAGTTATTATATTTTGCTATTGCACAAGAAAAAATATTAAAAATTATGAAACTACAAACAAGTTTTTTCCTTAATTCTGTAAGCTAATTGCTAATTTCAATCAGATACTGAGATTCGAGCATGGTTTTTTAAAACTATTGATTGAATTCGTACATAAGGAAACCTCAATCGTTTGTTCTTATAAATAGAAAAGGTTTTCAAAACCATTCTGAATCGCGCAGCAGATCAATCATCTTTGTTTACAAAAACCTTGCATTGTTCCATTCCAGTGAACTAAATATTATCAAGTGTAAAAAAATACAAACACAGGAGATTTAATACAGGAAATTATTTAAAAAAACTATAAAGTTGGGAATTTTTCATAAAATAGCTTTTCTTTTGAGAAATTGATTTTTTCTTGGTTTCATATAAGATAGATTGAAGCAAATATATGGCTTTGTTAATCCCTTTTAAAATAAAAGGAAAATTATAACTGTGGTTTCTCATTGAATGAATGTTAAAACTGGGTGAGAATATATATAAGAAATTTAAGGGAATGAATAACTCTTGGAAGTTAAGAAAAATTTAAATTACGGTAAACATTGAAAAACATGATTTTAATCTCACTAATTAATTGTTTGAGAAAGTATTTTGACTCTGTTTTAAGATTACTTTAAACAGAATTGTATTTCTTTAATGTGTTAAGCGTTAATGAGAATTTAAAATAAACTTCTAAATTTTATATCCTTTTTAAGAGTATTTTCTAGTTTTCAAAAAAAAAATGTCCAATAAAGGTCATAGAACACTGCTTTAAAAACATGAAATACTCTCGTAAATTTACCCACGTGAAATAAAGTTTATGAGTTCTAAGTTTTATATATTTCTATTTCTTAAACTAGGGGGCTCTGCCCCCTGCTCGCTATCGCTCACCAACCCCCGGAACTGTTTCGCAGTTCTTTGAAGATCGCTTCGCGATCTTAGCGAGCAGGGCTCGCTTGTTTCATCTCAACTATCCAGTAAAACCTGGAACTTGTCTGCTTAGTTAATGGATCATCAAAACTTTTTATCTTATTAACCTATCAATAACTTAATTCGGTCCATTACTACAAAAATATCAAAATGAAACTGTTTCTAAAATATTCCTTTTAAGCTTACCAATAATTTAATCGAAATTTTTTCAAAAAATATCCAGCTAGTATACTAATTATCATCAACCATCTTAGAGAAAAAAAACATGCCATTAAAAAAATGCCATTTTATAAAATGCACGTGTGTATTAGGGTGGGTCAAAAATATTTTTTTCACATTTTCCCAGGGGCACAGCGACAAAAGGGTGCCAAATGGTCTCAAACCAACATGTGTAAAATATTATTCGATTATAATAACTCTTTTTGCCTCCGGATTGGCCTCAAAGTTTCGATTAATATAGTAATTTCATGCAAAAATGGACGGAAAAAAATCAAGCTTTTACCTCGATTGCACAAATCCGTCAGGAATATAAATGTGCACAATGGTATACAAATCATCATTGAAGACTATAAAATAATTATAAATGAAACCAAAGTTGAAATACTTGACTTGTTATACAACATATTTTGAAATATCTCGATGGTTCGAACTGGGAATCAAAAATATCTTGCTGGAATCATAAAAATGTGCGAAACCTTTATTGTCGATTGAGTAGGATGGTAAAAACATTAAACTTTTAATAAAAATGGATATGTCAGAAGGTGGATACCTTTTTTGGATTATAGGTTTCAACCCCATGGAAAACATTTGGATAATAGTTTAAAAGTTGAGATTTCCTTGAAATTTTTTGGCATATTGGGAATAGTCCATCCCAAGTGTCCCCATGTGATTCCCTAATGTCCAAAAATAAATTCAAACCACATTTTAAGTTCAAATTGTGAAATATTTTCTTAAGAAGAGCGGTAGATCCCCGTTTTCAGCATAAAGCTCAGTATTATCCCTTAAGTTTTTAAATAAGCTACATTACTTTTCAAAACTTATTTGTAATTATCCTTCACAGTTAAATTTGCTATATTTTAACTTTTATGAACGCATAAGGGAATGCTAAGAAGGTATTTTGAGTCAATCCACAAAGAAGTATAATTTCATGGGCCTGGGTTTCAATCAATTGCTATAGTAAAAAATTAGGTAAATCATGACTGAGCGAATCATAAATGATATTGCCTATGAACGAACTATCCATTCGACAGTTGTTTCAACATATTTGGAACCCAAGACCAGCCAGTGAAATAACTGTCCGCTGAATTTCAAAAGCGTGGCATATTTATGAAAAACACAACTGTTTCTATTTTGAAAATTTAAAAATACCGTTTTATACTGACCAAACTTAAGGGAGAATGTATATGAACTACCAATATTTAAAATCTGTACCACTAAAAATCCACTATAAAAAGAGATTCATATTCTACGGCTCTTGTTAATATGATAGCATATTATATTGCCACTTTGGCAGTTATTTTTGTATTAATAATGCATGAAGATGACTAATGTATTAAAATTGCTTTTAAATACCCTTATTTGTGAACTTTAATAAGTTTTCAACAAAAAAAATTTAATTCATAAAATTTTTTTAAAATATTAAAAAATTACATATTTTTGTTCTATTTGAGGCCAATCCGGAGGCAAAAAGAGTTATTATAATCGAATAATATTTTACACATGTTAGTTTGAGACCATTTGGCACCCTTTTCTTGCTGTGCCCGATAGAATTTGCAAAATATTTTTTTCGCCATAGGAAAATGACCCACCCTAGTGTGTATCTAGTTAATCGTCGGGATTAAGAAATAAAAATCATCGCCTGTTTCTCTAGTAAACGACCAGAAAGAGAAGAAAAAAATCAAACTTTGTATCTTAATAATTCTAAAACTAATTCGAATTTTAAAGAAAACGAAACGCCAATATTTCTATAAAAAATAATTGTATGTGTGTTTAAAAAATCATAGTTCTACAGTGATTAGTTTTTCTATTATAACGAAAAAACCGAAAACGGGTAAAAAATTTCGAAACTTTAGAATTTAATTACTCCAAAAATAATTCGAAATTCGAAAAAAGGGCAACGCGGTGCAAAACTTCATACTTAAGAGAATGCGTCTGCAAAAAATCATGTTTCTGCTGTAAATAGATTTTGCTGGGGGCGAACTCACAGCATAAACTTTGGACTTTGCCATTAAATAACTCCAGAACTAATTATCTAATTAATTAGGTTTTGGAACGGAAATGGCCATCATACATTTGTTTACCAATGGTAAAAATTTCATAATATTCTTTTAAATAGTTTTTGCGTAGTGATAGTTCAAAGTGTTCAAAAATAAAATTTTCAAAATCAGCGGCGGCGGCCGTCACTGTTACTTTTTTTTAATACTAGGGGGCTCTGCCCCCTGCTCGCTATCGCTCACCAACCCCCGGAACTGCTTCGCAGTTCTATGAAGATCGCTTCGCGATCTTAGCGAGCAGAGCTCGCTTGTTTCATCTCAACTATCCAGTAAAACCATGAACTTGTATGCTTAGTAAATGATCATTTAAAATCGAAACTTTTTATCTCTCTAACTTATCAATAACTTAATGCGAACCATTACTACCAAAATATCAAAATAAAACTTTTACTAAAATATTCCTTTTTAGTTTACCATTAATTTAACCGAAATGTTTTCAAAAATATCCAGCAAGTCTACTAATTATCATCAACCATCTTAGAGAAAAAAAATGCCTCTAAAAAACTTTTAAATTTATAAAATGCACGTGTGTATCTAGTGAATCATCGGGAATAAGAAATCAGATTCATAAAAAAATCGCCTGTTTCTCTAGTGAACGACCAGAAAGAGAAGAAAAAATTGAAACTTGGTATCTTAATAATTCTAAAACTAATTCGATTTTTTTGAAAAACGAAACGTCAATCTTTCTATAAAAAATAATTGCATGCGTGTTTAAAATATCATAGTTCCACTGTGATTAGTTTTTCTATTACAACGAAAAAAACCGAAAACGGGTAAAAAAAGGCACTGTATATTTGCACGGCCATTTTTCAACTAAACTCTACTCTAACTTCCACGGCTAGGCGTACCATTGGTTCCATCACTAAGCGCCGAGACTGCTACGTCATCACGAGACCTACAGCGCATGCGCCACTGGCCGTTTTGGCCGTCCAAATATACACTTCGGTAAAAAAAATTTCGAAACTTTAGAATTTAATAACTCCAAAAATAATTCGAAATTCGAAAAAAGGGCGACGAGGTGCAAAACTTCATACCTAAGAGTATGCGTCTGCAAAAAATCATGTTTCTGCTGTAAATAGATTTTGCTGGGGGCGAACTCGCAGCCGAAAAAAATAATTTTCGACTTTGACATTAAATAACTTCAGAACTAATTATCTAATTAATTAGGTTTGGAAACTGAAATGACCCTCATACATTTGTCTACCAATGGTCAAAATTTCATAATATTCCTTCAAATAGTTTTTGCGTAGTGATAGTTCAAAGTGTTCAAAAATAAAATTTTCAAAATCAGCGGCGGTGACGGTCACTGTTACTTTTTTTTAATATAGAGAGATAGAGAGAAATAAGTTGAAGGATGACCAAAAATACATCTTTCTATTTTTATCGAGTTTTTCAAAAAATAAAAAGTTCGGATATTTGCAAATTTTTCAGTGTTATTGTGTAGTTTTGGTTTTTTTTAGTTGAAAGAACACAAAATTTAATCCAAAAATCAAAAAATATGCAAGTATGATAACTTTTTATTTTTTTGACCCCTGAAAAAGTGCTATTTTCACATGCTTATATCTCCGCGAATATAAGTAGCCCCCCCCCCGATAAACACCATTAAATTAAAAATTTTGTAAAATTTCAAATTGCAGTATGTATTTTAAGTTAAACTTTGCACAACAGTTCAATAAATATCAAAATACAGTGAAAACTTCTGTAAAAAATTCATCTTGAATTCTCAAAAAAAATCCACTCTGGAAATCTATTTTAAATTAGTCAATTAATTAAATTAGTTAATTAATTATAATCTTAAAACAAATTTAAACAAAAATCAAATATATGCAAAACCCATCAGTGTGACAAACTGTAACAAAATAAATGCGTTAAAATTAAACATTTTCAGACACAAACTCATAAGCTAGATATGCTAGAATATGTAAGAACTAAATTCCTATTCTTTTTTCTGCGTTTTTCTTTTCTTAGATTCTGTTCTTTTAAAGTGGTCAAAGATGGGTGCGTTTGGGAAAAGGTGTTGATTTCCATCGTCGGAACACTCAAAGAGCTCGAATAAGGCGATTCACGAGATCAGCAAAATGCGGAAGAACAAGAAAGGATTTTCAATGGCTTCTCGCTTTTGTGTTTTTGCGTCAGAGTTAGGGTAGCATTGATTGAGATATTAGTTGTAAATTGTAAAAGATGCAATAGAACAAAATTACATGAAGTTATAGAAATTAATCCCTTTATTATAAAAGAAAAATAGTTACATTAATATAAAAATAGTTACATAATACAAAAATAAATACATAATAGAAAAATACTCGAAATACACAGAAGAAAGTAACTTATTACAAAATTGTTAGTTAACACAATGGTTTATGTGCGTGTAAAACTTCACTGCATACTTTGCCTAAGCGTCACTGCATACGTGAACTTTTAAGCATATTCTACACTGAACACTCAGTTTTTTTTATATAAGTGGTATTTTACCTGGAATTAGTGACGTATAAAACCTTAGTGTGACAGAGCTTTAAAGCATTGATAAAGTGCATTAAAAGCATGGACAAATAATATAAAAGTAAAAAATATAGGTCAAAAAATATATATCGTTGTAAATGAGCAAATTCAACTCCTCTATCAGGAATGAACATAAACAGTAAAACAAAAGTTGAATATAAAATATTTTTTTGAAAAAAAATAAAGAGTTTGTAGTTTGTATGTATTTAAATACAATAAAGAATAGATCAAAATATCTTATGTAAGCAACACAAACAATAAAGTAAAACATTGTACACAAATCCTCTGATTTAAAAACACAGAGAAATCAAGAAAATAATCATTAGATGAATAACTTATAAAATAAGTATGTAAAAATACATAAAATTCCGGTATTTTTTCCTATTTATTTCAAAGTAACAACTTAAATGTAATGTAAAATAAAATGTGTTGAAACTTAAGATTATTACTAGAAACAATAAAAAAAATTTATGACTCAAAAAATACAGCCAGGATATAACCATAACTCGATAAAAAAATACCCTATATCACCACTGCATAGTACAAATTATTTTTCTACTTTTGAAAATGGCTCTGCTTAAAATTAACATTCATAAAAGCGCATAAAAAATTGTATGAATGTTCAATTAAAAAAGTAAACTAAATAGTTGATAAAAAATAATTGGTAAATTGAGAAAACATTGAAACTTGACCAAAAATGAAAAATTAAAAGGAAATAAATAGGTATTTAAAAAGGAGTTTATCAAACTAGAGGAAGTCTAAAAATCTTTAGGCATCACTACTTGCAATCCAATATTTTGCATCTCTGGCCTTCATTTTGTCATAGTGCTTTTGGTCCTTCTTAATAATGATTTCCCCATTAGTAACCGACTGCTCATAATCAATGTAGAATCTGAGACCTAAGAAAACAATCATAATTAATTTCAAAAATTTTTTTTTCTAAATGAAAGTAGTTATGCTATCTTCTTACGAACAAGTTCTAAGTTTAATTTAAACTTAAAATTCTTGTGTTCTTGTAGTTGATAAATTTAAGCAGATACTATAGAACAGTGGTTCCCAAAGTGGGTTCTGAAAAAATTTAGGGGTTCCATGGGACAAACTTCATTTTATTAAAAAAATTAGAATGTTGTAAAAAATAAGAATGGACAGCGCCGCCCCCCCCTTGGACCCAAAAATGTTCTAAAAATGAGTTAAAACCTTACTTTTACCAGTCGAATTTCAAAATTTTTTTGGGGGGAGGACCCCCCAGACCCCCCCCACAGTACCATACTTTTTTTTGGAAAATACCCAACATTTTGACATTTTTTGTCAAAAGATAAAGGTTATGGTCCGGAAAAGTCCCCTCTTGGCCATAGGCATAACGAGGGGGGTTATTGGGGACGTAACCCCCCCATTGCATCGCTACATGAAAACCCCCCAAAAAGTAGCTTCAAAACACTTTTTAGCATGCAAAAACTCAAAAATTAGGTTATGGAGTAGCTTTGTTTTCTATGGTGATAAATTAAAAGTTTTTATTTCGAGAGGCAGGTTGAATATAACCTGATATCCCCCCTGAACGTAGCAAGGGCTTATGAGGCTTATGTCAATCTTTATGTCGAGGAGGAACAAAATGGAGTATTCAAAAATTAGGTGATATTTTGAGGGAAATTCCTTGAGGAAGACTCCCAGTTCAAGTAATATTAAGTGTTAAAAGTTGTATGTATCAGGGTAAAAAATTATATATCCTCAGAAATTTTTAAAAATACACAGCAGTAGCTTGACAATGTGTAATAATATGTCCCTCTTCCGCTGGAAAAATTCCATACTATAAGACTCTACCCCCGAAAAATCTATCATGGATAAAAAGAAGCCACAGATTACTTTGGGCCCACCACTTGACTTTCAATTTTGATTGCGGCCCTCAAGGACTTAGAATTTGGGAACCCCTGTTCTAAAACATTAAGAACTGAAAATTTTTCCCTAGAAAATTGTGCGGTTTTCAAGGAACCATTCTTTTCGGATTGAACCCAAAGAGCCTCAAAATGAGCTTAAACACTATATTTTATAAGACAAATTTTTTAAAAATTTCTGCGGGAGAACCCCCAAACCCCCTCTGAAATTTTGAGGTCATTTATACTGTGTTTTACCCTTGAAAATTCAGCCTCATAATGAATTTTTGACCTTTGGAAATTTATAATTTATATAAATACATTTAAAAGCTATTTCTTGATTGCTCTTTAAAATATAACATGAATGAAAATTTATAAACTATTCATTTAATTTAAAGCTATTGATTATAGTATACCTATATCATGAGAAATCTTTTTCGGAAGGAAGTGATATGTTGAAGAGTTGAAGTGGTTCACTGGTGGGATTAACACCCCCCATGAGTCAACTCTAGTTACGCCACTGCTCTTGGCCCCAAAAAGCTTCTTATAAAGAGTTAAAACTCTACTTTTACAATTCAAATTTCAATTCCCCATACCCTTTTACAATTCCCCATACCCCCCAGCGGGACCAGAAGGGAACTTGCGTGATACTTTTAGAAATTCCCCAAGAATTTGACATTTTTTCCAAAAGGTAAAGGTTGTCTGGAAAAGTGCCCCCCTGGACTCGTGCTGGATTTGCACCTAGTTTCATTTAATATCATATATTAAATTTTAAAAAGTCGTTGATTAAAAAATATTCAGGGTTAATTTTTGCAAAGGGAACAGTTATTTCTAATGTCTTATGATATTGTTCACAACCACTTAACCAGTGGTTAACGAGCAGCTATAGAGAGGAAATGTGCTCTTAAGTCCAGAGTATCCAGTTTAAGTCCACCCTTAAGTTCAAAGTTTCATGTTAAAACCATCAATATTAACCGCTTGAGACCCTGTTAAAGTTCGTTTTTTGCGTGCGGAAACAGTTTTCTAGAGCTGTTTTCTGAACAGCTGTTGGATTTTCAACTGTTGACTGTTTGGATTTTCAACTATGATCTTTCAGCAATCAAAAGAAAGGATTTCGAAATACAAAAATGAAAGTTATGGCAGAGTTTTCACATTTTTGTGGTTTTTTAACTTTTTTTTCATAATAAAACAAATTTTTAAGTGAAAACTTTTTAAATAATTTTAACCCCTTAACAGTGTCACCCGAACTGAGCACGGGCAACTACAACGTGCAGAATTTGTGATGCCCAAACTGAGTTCGGGTTGGAGAAAAATTAACGTTTCCGTTTTGTGTGACCGGTAAATCATACTGAGGAGTTGTGAGAGAGGATTGCATGTCCATAACTTGGCAAGCCTGCACGAATCTAGTATTATGCCCTGACTTACACATATTTCATAAACTTCTGATAATACCTAATAAAAACCCAGTCTCTATTAAAACCGCTTTTTTTCGAAACGAAAAAAAAACTTATAGTACTTACTGAGAATATCGGAGAACAGCTTCGCAACCACCTTCTTCGTAATAGGTACCTCTTCACCGACCTTCGCAATCACCTCGCTGAAAGTTGTGCGATAGGGACTGCTACTGGCTGCCCACAGTTCCTCTATGATTCGCAAGGTCTCTAACATTCGAGGCGTCACGGACTCGTAGGAAGACGGCGCCCCTTCATATTCCGGAGATACGGGAGAGTACAGGCAAGAAGCTGAAGGACCTAAATATATAACGAGAAATTACTGATTTTTCAAAAACATTTGAGTCTATCAAAACTATCTTAAAACTTGGGAGCTTCTATTGGCTGAGGCGTTTTACCCTATATTAGACAGCAACTTTACTTGACCCTGGATGCGAGCAAACAAGGGAAGTGATTCCCAGCGCGGTGTCTGAATTTTGAGTGAAATTAAGGACTTAAATTTAGAAATATGTCCTAGTAGCACAGCTCATGCGAAATATATCAATTGGACGTAACTTCAACTAAAATTAAACGACATGACAAAATTTGGACGAATCTTGAACGTCTGGGCTGATTGGGATGATTAGTTTGTTAATCTTATAGCGTCTTTTCCTCACGATTAGCGTACTGAAACTCCTCCTGACAACCCAACAGGCTTTCTGTATATTCAATTTTTCCTTCTGCGAGGTGATGTCATAAGGGTCAAGAAACATTGCAGTCAAGAATAAATCTAAATGAATGTTCTACGCTGCGAAATTGAAAAAAATTTTTTTCATTACACCTTTAAACTGTTTGATTGTTCACTTGCTTTTACTAATAACCATACAGTCAGACGGCGACTTTCAAACTATTACCTAGCTAGAGATAGTAGGGTCACGTGATTTTAAAAGATGCACCGATTATTTTGGAGGGGAGCAAGGAAGTTGAGACCGCAAATGGTCTTACGATTTCGCTGTCCGTCACCCAATCCGATTACTATTCATGAATGGGGACTTGCGAGTTGTTTAACAGGAGGTTCAATTCACAAACATGGTATAAAATTTAATAAAATAAATAAGTTTTCCCCACATCTCTTAAAATACCTAAGTCAGTGCTTAAAAAAACTAATCTAAACCATCGGCGCAACAGCCCTAGTGGGGCAAGGCCTGCGATGCCCATCTTCGTTTCCTTGACAGTGGGGCCTGGAGTCAGGGTTGGCTGGATTGGACCCAAAGGGTTTTTTCAATAAAACCCATGTGAAAAAACCCACATTTTGGACCCATTTTTGGGTTTTTTCAAGAAAAATCAAGATTTTGTCAGTTTTAGTATGTGAACACGACGAAATAACATACAAAAAACTGCAGTTGAGTGGGTTTTTTCAAAATTTAAGACGTTTAAGTTCAAAGTAGTTATAAAAAAACTAGGGAGGATTTTGTAGATTTCAGAGATTTTTTTTAAAAGTTAAAGGTTCAATCATTATTCAGTGGGTTTTTTTCATTTTTGAATGGGTTTTTTCAAAATTTAGGACATTTAAAGTTCGAACAAGATTTTTAAAAATAAGGAGGATTTTTTAAAATTTCATTGGGTTTTTCAAAGTTAAATATATTTCTTTCAATATTGAATGGGTTTTTTAAAAGTTAAGGATTATTTTTTACATTTTAGTGGGGTTTTTTTCAAAATTAAAGCCGGGTTTCAGTAATTAAGGGGTGTTTTTATCATTTCAGTGGGTTTTTTCAAAGTAGTTTCAACTTTTAAAAACCCATTTGACTATAGAAAAACTGACATTACTTTGACAGAACACATTTAACATAGAAAGAACTCACTAAAATTTGAAAAAACCCACTTACTTTATAGGAGAAAACCACATAATTTTGAAAAAACCCACACTTGTTCCGAAAAAAACCAGCTTTTATGGGTTTTTTCAGGGTTTTATTGAAAAAACCCAACCCACTTGGGTTTTTTCAAAAAAAACCCAGGTTTTTGCCAACCCTGCCTGGGGTGCTAGGCAAATGCCCCAGTTAGGTGGTCAGCCCAACGCGAGGCCTCCAGTGTTTAGTTCCCAAGCATTGGACCTTGCCCTGCGCGGGAATTGAAACCCGGACCTGTGATGGCGTGGAAGCGCGATGAACCGCCACTTTTAACTATCCTGGTTTATTTATACGGTATATCCAAACTTAATTTGTATTATGTTTCACGAATGGGCTTTTAACTGCATTTTATAAAGTTAGCTAAATCTGAAAAACCATTTAGCTAGAAAATGCCGGCAGTATAACAGCTGGAAATAGATAGGCCGATATTACAACAGTTACACGGGGGAAAACATTTCTTCTTAAATAACAAAATGGATTTTTTTTGAAAATATTATATATATATTTTTTAATTTAGCATTACCTCGTGCTCCTCTAGCAGAATCACTTCCCAGCTCTTCGGGCAACTGTTCGGAGGAGGTTCTACGATCCTCCGGCTGTTCACTAGGGACTCCTCTCAGGATGTCATCCAGTTCTTGAAGAGCGGTGCTTAGATTATCATCAGGCTGTTCGGGAGTCGTTCTCTGAATATCAGCATCAGGCTGTTCAGGAGTGGGTCTCTGAATATCAGCATCAGGCTGTTCAGGAGTGGGTCTCTGAATATCAGCATCAGGCTGTTCAGGAGTGGGTCTCTGTATATCAGCATCAGGCTGTTCAGTTGCAGCTCTTTGAAGCAGTTTGTCAGTTTCATCCATCAGGACCTTTTGAGGCGTGTCGACAAAGGATGGCATCATGGGTTCACTAGGAGGTTCCAAGGGGGGTTCAGGAAGGGGTGCACTTTCATCCGGCGTCATCTCAACATCTTTCATTTGGAGAGGTGAACCAGTAACATCTCTCGAACTATAAAAACGAAGGCCAATACATAAACAATGTATGAGGATTACAATTTCTTTATAGTCAAACAGAAATAGTCAATTTCTTTATAGACAAAAGTCTATATATTATAATTTTTTTACCTGAATTTGAATTTGACAGATTTAAGAGAAGCTGATAAAAATGTTCAAAAGAAATAAATGTATTCCTTACATGCGTGTTTTTAAATGAGATGGATCAGTCGACGATTCAAAAGCTGAAAGATGTCAAAAAGCAAGTTGAGTGAAACTGAATCGTCAGATACATCTTGAGATAATAATAATGTGTATCAGTTCACTTACGGTCTATTTCTGAGGCCGGTAATCCTGATTCTCTTGGATCTAAAGACCGTTCAGTAGCTTGCCTGCCGATTTCCTAAAACACGAAAGTGTTAGATTTACACTTTAAAGAAATACTGAATTTGCTTGAAAATATTAATCGGTTCTTTATTCTCTACTTGAAAAATTTTTACTCACAACAGAGTCCCGTATGATATCTCTAGTAACATCTGGGTTGATTGAACTCCTTTCTTGAAGTCTGTCGGCTAAAAAAAAGAGTATAAAATACAATTGGAAATGTGTCTGAAAGCTTTTAAATTACTTTTATCATTTTATTTAGAAATAAACAGACGTAAAATGAAATGTACAGTCAGCTGTACGTATAAGATGGTTTGGTAAATAACACAAGAGTCATTTGCGGATTAAATTAAATTTTTGAGTTAATTTATTACTTTTTTATACCAAAATATATGTTCTCTCAACAAACTATGAAAACTCTGGAAAATTATAAGAGGCTAATTTCATGCGTGAGTCCCCACTGCAAATAAGCTAAATTTGAATCTTAAAATCAGAACTGAAGGATTCGTATTCAAATAAATTACGTCTACTTTTGGTTTTCCTGTATTGCTTATGTCTGGCTTTTTTATACAGATTGTCCAACGAAAAGTGGTCCAACCCCTTTAATTTTTGAACTCCTACAGATATAGTCATGAAAGTGGGGTCTAGGTACAGTAAAAGGGCCATGCCCTATCCGATGAGACAACATTCAACGCCCTCTAGCGGAAACTTTAGGAGTTATAATTTTTATTTTAAAAACTATTTGAGGTATGCGAAAAAAGTCAGCGACTAAGTTGTAGAGCAGCACCGATTCAGTAGGAAATGACACCTTTAGCAGAAAAATATCTTGAGTAAAATCCCTAAAACACACGCTCAATCAGGTTAAATTTTCAGCTTAAAACGCTCCTCACTAGGCAAAAATGAGAAATTTTCATTTTAATGAAATAAGAATACTTTCAGTCATTTACTTAAGTCATAAAAATGAAAATTTCTCATTTTCGCTTTGTGAGGAGCGTTTTAAGAAGTGATAAGTACGTAGGTTAAATTCCACCTAATTGAGCGTGCGTTTTAGGGATTCTAGTCATGATATTTCTCTGCTTAAGGTGTCTTTTCCTACTAATCCAATACTGCGCTACAACTTAGTATAAAACTTTTGTCACATACCGACCTCAAATAGTTTTTAAATAAAAAATTATAACTCATAAAGTTTCCGCTAGAGGGCGTTAAATGTTGCCTCATCGGAAAGGTCATGGTCATTTTACTATACCTAGACCCCAATTTCATGACTATATCTGGTAGGGGTTTAAAAGTTAAAGGGGTTGGAATACTTTTCATGGGACACCCTGTATATGTTACGGCCAATGTGATAAATCGGGCATTATAAAAATGCCCAATGCGGAGGAGGGCAATGTGATAAAATCAATGGCAATTATCAATGAAATTTATCACTTTGCCAGCCTCTTATCTGGGCATTATTAATAATGCCCAACTAATCACTTTGCCCAAAACATATATAAAAGCTACAAAATTTAATTTATTCAAGAAAAATTTTCTGTTCTTGAAGAAATCCGAGTTGTGACTCTCACTACCCTTCCTTAAGTGTGTGTCATAACTGAGATTTTGCCGAAAACAGGAAACCCATCATACTATTAAATTTATTTGCTCGTATTAACTAAAACGATCCATCAAAAAAAGGAACAAAGTGTCTATAACATAGTTTCTCAAACTGTGGGTCGCGACCCACTGGTGGGTCGCCAGTCAGTTTTTGGTGGGTCGTGAGAAGATATTTAATTTTTCTGAACATGAAGTATCTTTTTATAATTTTTACAAACGTATTATTGACTTTTCAATGAGGAAGTTGCATGATTTTTTTTTATTTTTTTAATCGATTACTCTTGCAAAAATAAGCAACTACCCAAAATTTGAGGCCGGTTGAGAAATTTTTTGATTGTCAAAAAAATTAACAAAAATCCCCTTTTTAAAAGCGCGCGAAAACGCCAAGAGTTTGGATGTGACGTCATCTTATAGTTTAAACCAGTGGTGCCCAACCTACGGCCCGCGGGCCAAATGTGGCCCGCGAGGCTGATCCATGTGGCCCGCGGACTCGTTAAATCTTAAAAACAAAAACCCCTTTCAGAAATCTTCCAAGAAAACCACGAAATCATGCGAGATAAAATGGCACTTTCATCTAAAAAAAGATGATAAAAAGGAATTCTTCAACATCCAGTAAAAGTCTTTTCTTTACTTCTCTGTTTTGTTTTTTTCTAGATACATGAAATTTGCCATTGGATAAATATTTTTCAGTATCAGTTAGCCATTTGAATTCAGTTTATAAGGATCTTTTTAGAACCAAACTTCGAAAAGATGTCTGATTGTAAAAAGTTGAAGATTCACTCAGAATGCCGAAACTTTCAATAAAAGTGGACAAAATCATATTTCATCATTCAGCGAGAAAATAAACCGTTGTGTCTTTTATGTAAGGAGGCTGTGAACAAACTGTGTGTTTGAGAACAAACATTATCTGTTCTGAAAAGAACAAACACTAGAGTGCTCGATCTCGACTTACAGATAATCATCTTAATTCAGTTAGTTTTAAGGATAAATGTTACAAATTTGGAGCCGAATTTACAAGATGCAAACTTCTCATTGAAAACGGGTAATTTTTCTTTATGTTTAGAAAAAATCCTTAAAAGTTTTTTTTATGTGGCCCGCGAGATAAATTTTCATAAACTAATTGGCCCTCGTGAAAAAAAAGGTTGGGCACCACTGGTTTAAACAATAAACGTTTTCAGTCACGTGTTTTTTTCTCGACTTTTAAATTAAAATATTTAATTACCTGTACATTTTTTTGAAAAACTGACTAGATATTTCATTTTACCATACAAAAAACCATACGGAACACTTGTTTGTTTTTGAAAATCTGACACATGCAACTTCCTTATTATCAAACTGTTATTTGAACTTTTGAAATTTATCAAATTACCATACAGTAAAAAGAATAAAAATTTGAGGAAAAGCTACACTACATGGTGTTGAACGGGAAAGGTAACCAATGTAAATACGTACTATGTGTGTCACTTTAATATGCAGATAATGCAAATATAGTCGGTTATTCAAATAAGATTTGAAAAAAAATATTCAGTGTTTCTTCCCATACACACCGGGGGGAGCAATGCAAATTTTCAGAATTTTCTTAGGAAATGATGCAACTGCAATTTATTCCATATTGCTAAAAAAACAAGTTAAAACCCCGTTTAAAGGGTCAAATTTTAAAATTTTCTCTGGGGGAGGACCCCCAGACCCCCCTTTTTACTGTGCGGATCATTTTTAGCCCATAATTAAACTATTTCATATGCTCAAATTCAAATATTTACTTTTCATTTTCTAAAAAGTTAATTTCTCTTCTAATACGTGCATGTAATAATTTATTGTTGTAACTAAATAGTTGATGAAAACCTCCCAGTCAGGGAAGTTAAATTTCTGTTGGAGCATAAGATAATTATTTCAGTTCAGTTAATTATAATTAACTGAAGTCGGTGGGTCGCGTTAGATTTTGTTTCTCAAAAGTGGGTCGCGATGTTAAAAAGTTTGAGAAACCCTGGTCTATAATATCCACGATAGTTGACCCATGCGCTGTAACCAGCTAGATAACATTAAAATTATTCTATTATTGAGCAATTCTGGCATGAGCCTCGATGGCTGAGTGGTATGATATGCAGGATGTTTCAGATAAGTGTTTCATAACTTCTAGGGGGATAGTAGACACCTTGACGAGTCAGAATCACATAGGATTTGGGGTCCCAGACCAAATCCCAGGGAGTTAAAAATGGAGCGACACCCCAAAAAAAATTATTGAAAAATTCAATTTGTAGAAGAGCTAATATAGGTAAATGGTCTCAAACGAAATACAAAATAAGGTTTTGGCAGAATTTTCACATTTTTTTGTGGTTTTTTAACTTTTTTCATAATAAAAATTTTTTTAGGTGAAGACTTTTGAGATAATTTTAAAGATCATATTAAACCACAATTTTTGAGACCATAATTAAATTTTTACGAATAGTAGTTCTACAAGTTGAATTTTTCAATTATTTTTTGGGGTGTCGCTCCATTTTTAACTCCCTGGGATTTGGTCTGGAACCTCCAAATCCTATGTGATTCTGACTCGTCAAGGTGTCTACTATCCCCCTAGAAGTTATGAAACACTTATCTGAAACATCCTGTGTGTCTACTATCCCAGAGGTCCCTGGTTCGAATCCTGGGTTCCGCTTTCGCTAATTATGCTTTTATTTAGCCTTAACTGGCCAAATTCGTTAGAGCTGAGTTGTTACTTTCGTGGAGCTAGGCAGTGCCAAAAGGAAAATCCCAAATGTTGATACATAATTTAATCGAATAATAATATTTCACAGTTCTGATTTTAAGATTCAAATTTAGCCCATTTGAAGTCTGACATTCATTTTATTTTCGGTCAATTGCTTTTCTTACCTTCCCTTGTTTCTTCCTCCCTGGCATCTGTCTCACGAGTCCCTTCAAAAGGAGGCTGCAGTGGCAAAGATCTTAAACCACTTACTAAATTTGCTACATATCTTGGAAGATTCCCTAAAAGTTTGAAAAGTACCCTCAATTAATTCAGACAGATTCTCTTAAACATCCGTTCAACATAAAAAAACGTGTGCCATAAAAATCTATCTAACCAACCAACATAAAAAAACATGTCGAGATAATGAAAATTAGAAACAAAGTATTTTGGAGAAACTGGAAGTTTTTTTTAATGTAGAATAAATTGTGGAATGAAGGAAGTACCATATCAAAACGAGTTAGAAAAAATTTGAAGAAAAGTTAAAACCCCTAACCATATTTAAATCGTCAGTTTAAAAAAGGGGATAAGCTCAACAATGGCAAATTGACTTTTTGTGACAGCTTGGATCTCAGAGACGCATATAGAAATTTATTTCAGGAGGGACCCAAATATTCTCCAAGAAAGTTAAGTCGTTATCAGCTAGATTTTTGCTCCGGGAAGGAGACCTAAAGTTTTACCTCCCCCTTCTTATGCATATTTAATAGGTCTAATGTACCTATCTCTATTAATACATTTTTTTAGGTATAGGATTCTCATTTAGGTGAACTTACTATGAAATGTATTATAATTAACTGTGTGCAAAGTACATAAAGGGGAGTCTAGGGGTCCTCCCCCATAAAATTTTTGGACATTCGACCCTATAAAACAGGGTTTTAACTCATTTTGGTACTCCTAGTCATGGATCTTTTATTTAATTGAGTACACCACATATGCGTAATTTTTATTTTAGTAGAGATTTCCGTATGAGAGATCCTCGCGGGCCGTAGTTTGGAGTCTCTTGCTCTACATCATCAGAAAAAAATGAATAATGTGATTTTCATTGAAAACGGGACTAAAACAAAATAAAAGTTATTAAAATAGTTTGAAGTGATAAAAACAATTCTTACTTGCTGAAAGTCCTCTCAACAAAGAAGCAGGTGACCTCCTTAATGGTGCGATTCTTGATCTCTAAAAACATGATCAAAACATTTAAGTCTCGATGCTAGATGATAAAAGAAATTTAGAGATAAATATAGATAGTATACGAGTAAAATAAACTAAAGTAGAATATATAATAGAAACAAATGTGGAAGCTATTTTGGTTTTTAACAATTATAGCATCTGTCAAGTATTATAGTAGAAAATACTAAACATTAAAAATGAAATAATTTGTTGCACATTAAACATTATATAAATTGATATAAATTGAAGTTGTAATAATTGAGTTACAAGTAAGTAACTCTATTATTATTAACTCCAGTAGTAGTTGTAATAATAGTTACATTTTTGAAAATTTGACCTAAAAATTCATTTTGGTGCATAAAAAGCCGTATTATACAGTGTAAAACTTTTCATTTGGAAGCCCCCTGGATCCACTAGTATGTAACCAAGTTAGAAGTGGGACTTACGAGGGGTACTGTATGAGCATCAACCCTCCTGTTACTTAACATAACCGCTGGTGATAGGGTAATCTCCCGGTCAATGATTGGTCCCCTTCTGCCTCTTCTTCTTCTTCTTGTTCTGCGACCTCGAGTTCCATCATCCACAGGTATCTAAAGAATGCATACTAGGGTTATGATTTTTTTTTCATATTTAAAAGCATATAGGGGCAAATGATGAGTATCGGTTCATAACTCTCAAAAATTATTTTTATTTTTGAAAACAGTGAAAAAAGCTTGTGCACCTAAGGGGCCGTTCAAATATTACGTAAGCACTTTTTTGGTCATTTTTAACCCCCCCTCCCCCCTTGTCAGCAAAGATAAGCAAACCTCAAACCCCCCCCACCATAATTACGTAAGAAACTGCCGGAACCCCCCCCCCGAAATTTTGACATCCCTTTTAGTGAGTACTGCTTTTTTTCTCCTTGAAAATAAGGTGATTTATACAAGGAGTTGGCCTTTTTGGGTGTAATCCTATAAGGGTTCAAAAATGAGTCGAAACACTACTTTTCGGGGTTAAAATGTTTGGGGGGTCCATCCCCAGAAAAAAGTGATTTTGTCAAATTTCCTAATTCCATATTTTGTTAAATTTATTTTTGGTTGAGTTTTGAAATTATTTATGCAAGAAACAGATATTTTCGAAAATGCAGTATCTTACGTAAGCATCACTCTTATCCCCCCTCCCCCCTTGTCAGGAAAAATAAGCAAAGATCAAACCCCCCCCTTGGGTGCTTACGTAATATTTGAACGGCCCCTAATAAGATTTTGTATAAGGCTGAAGCATTGTAAGACAGCTTATAAAATTTTATTTGAATTGCAATATAACACAACTTAAATCATAAAATGGGTCTTAGTATATATGTTAATGGCAAAGTGATTAGTTTTACATTATTAATAATGCCCAGAGTGGAAGCGGGCAAAGTGATAAATATCATTCATAAATTTCGTAGGATTTATCACATTGCCCGGGCATTATTAATAATGCCCAATTAATCACTTTGCCCGTAACATAGGGGAGAGTGTTGTACCTATGGACAAAAATCACGTTTGGATTTTTCTAAGACAGGTAAAATCACATTTTGACCATTTAAAGTGCCCAACCTATAGTCCTAACCTTTGTGAGTAGAGAGATATTTTTTATTAGTCAAAATCTTGAAAATTGGATTTTTAATCATTTATAATAACTTGGAAAAATTTGTGTCCAAAGGTACAACAACCTGTTGTGCCTATGGACAGACCCAGTTGTACCTGTGGACACCCTTAAAAAGGGAAGTTTTACTTGAAAAAAGCTAAGAATGAACATTTTTATTGATGAATTACCTTTTAATAACCTATTTCAAGCCTTTTTAAAATTGAAAATAGATTTTTTAAAGTAATGTAGTTTTAGATCGTAAATGATCATTAAAACGAAGTTGAATGATAAAAGTCTTGATTTTTTACCAAAAACACAAAAATCACATGGTATTTTCAGATCAGAATTTAAGGTAATAGTTTCATCAATCATGCTGATTGATCTGACAACTTCACTGATCCAAAAAAACCCAATTCGATCGACACTTAGTTGTGCAAGCATTTGGTGGTAATAACAATAATAATTTGGTGGTAAATCTTCTTCAGTGGAAATTTTAAGTTTTTTTATTCATCATACTTAAATGCGATAGGGTGCTTAGGGTTTTACACCATATTTTAAATTAAATTCCAAGTAGAATCATAAATTTAAAAAAGTAGTTTAGATCACAAAATATTTGATTTTTCATCTAAAATTCACTTGAAAATAATCGCTGACAAATAGATTACCATTTAGAATTAATTTAACATTTATTAAAATGTATTCAGTTAAATGAAACCTCATTCTAAAACGCCGATTAGCTACAGACACCCACAAGAACGTGTCCGTAGGTACAACACTTATGGTGTCCGAAGGTACAGCATAAGGTGTTTTTGCATTTAAAGTTCTATAAAAGATAAAAGAATTGAGATCTGACTATTTCTAATATCAAAACTAAAAAGTCAAAATCTCGGGGATTCCCCCCATATATCCCATTTTATCATATCATAATCATAGAGGAAGAAAATAATTAATGTAGTGATGCACTATGAAAAACTTTGAGCACCTAAAAACAGTATTTTTACTATAGAAAATTTAAATAATATTTTAAACAGCTGATTCCACATTAGCAACTAGATAGCATCTGTTTACATTCAAAATCGACCACAAATTCAAATTCACATTTTTTCCTGAATTTTAAAATGAGGTGGCTGAAGGTACAACCGTCCGTAGGTACAACACTCTCCCCTATACATTATAATTTAGTAACTTGCAGTTTATAAATTAGCCTTATTTTACAGATGTTTCGAAGCTGTCCCATAGAGTGTCGCAAAAAAAAAAATTTTCGAATATCCCAGATGCCCCTCTCTCAAGTTGTTACAATTACTAAAACATTATTACCTGCAAATTTTCAGGTCTCTAGGATGATTTTTGACCCCCGCGCCCTTCAAAAGTATGTTTCCCATGTTAAAGTATAGGGAAAATATCGTCATTGTTAGCTATTTTAAATTTTATGAGCCTGAATGCAGTTAATAGCGAATTAAAACCTATACATCATCTTTTGGATATCATTGTCTCTGGATCCTATCGGAAAAACATTCAATGGCACCTACTGGGGGGAAGTCCAACGGGGGTTTAAAGCGCGCTTTCACCGAAAAAAAAAGGATGCTCTCCGGCGCTTGCGGCGGGAGCTGGATGAAGGCCTCACATTCCCAAAGCTGAGATATAAGGCTATCGGATGATGCCAGCTGATGTAAAATAGGAAAAATATTCAATATCCCTATGTGCGCTTTAAACCCCCATGGAACTTCCCCCCAGTAGGTGCCATTGAATGTTTTTCCTATAGGATATTGAGACAATGATATCCCAAAGATGATGTATAGGTTTTAATTCGATATTGGCTGCATTCAGGCTCATAAAATTGAAAAGGGCCAAAAATGACGCGATATTTTCAATATTTTCCCTATACTTTAGCATGGGAAACCTACTTTTGAAGGGCGCGGGAGTCAAAAATCGTCCTAGATACCTGAAAATTTGCAGGTAATAATGTTTTAGTATTTTTAACAAATTGAGAGGGGGGGCATCAGGGAAATTCGAAGGAAAAAAATTTCCCATAGACTTTTGCAACACCCTACTGTCCCATTATCTTAGCGGCCTGCTCGGCCCCCATACTGGATGGAGGCACATCAATGGCCGGATCGTTCCTGTATCGTTTTTTTTGCAAAGCCATTTAAAGCGTGAGGGCACTTAAATTAGTTGATGTATGATTGAGTAGGTGATCTGTGATTGTTATACGACTAAGTGAAATGATGTTGTTTGCGCAACGTTTTTCTCAATACAAAGAATATAATACACAAAATCAACATATGAATAAAAGTTCGTCGAATTCAATATCAGGCTTTTGACTTTTGAGTATTCTAAAAAAGCCTCAGAATCATACTCGTTAATTTATGCTGCAAAAATGTTATCCAGGGTTTCTATTCAAATCCTTAAAATGATATTCCCTGTATTTTCCGCTTTATTTTTTTTATCACAAAAAATTTTTTTCAAGCTGTCATCAACACTTTTTGTCGCAAAACGATCAGAACACAAGAAGAAGCAGCCCATATCTCGAACAGACGAAGGATGAAAAAAGGTCAAATTCAGGATTTGAAACTTTCCTTTATCTTCGAGTTTTCATAAAAAATCAGAGATTTCCCCGTTTTACTAGATGATTTTCGAATTTCCTATATTTTCCCCGTCGCGTAGCAACCCTGGTGTAATCCTCTCCTTTAAATTGGGAGGGAATTTTTTTTATTTTGTACATAACCTACCTGAAATGTAGATTCTTCAGGACTCAGTATATCTGGTACACGAAGAGATGGATCTGCATCGGTCCCTTCTCTGCTGTCTCGAGGAACATCCCCTTCAGGAGCTGCTAGATCATCTCGTGCATCCCTATCACTCGGGGCTCTACCATCCTTATCACGATCTACTCTATCATCTTGCTTAGGCTCATCACGATCTGCCCTATCATCTCGTAGATCCCTATCACGATCTGGTCTATCGTCTCGTGCATCCCTATCACTCAGGGCTCTATCATCCTTATCACGATCTGCCCTATCGTCTCGTACATCCCTATCACGAAGATCTACCCTATCGTCTCGTGCATCCCTATCATGAAGATCTGCCCCATCGTCTCGTACATCCCCATCACGAAGATCTGCCCTATCGTCTCGTGCATCCCTATCATGAAGATCTGCCCTATCGTCTCGTGGATCCCTATCACGAATATCTGCCCTATCGTCTCGTAGATCCCTATCACGACGATCTGCCCTATCATCCCGTGGATCATCTCCTGGATCTCTATCATCGTGACCACCTCTTTCATCCCGTGGATCTCGACTATCCCTACCATGAGTACGTATGTCTGGTAAAGATGTTTCTTCAGGAGCGGGAGTGTCATATCTTAGTCTGTAAAAAATGGTAAGAATAAAAATAGTTATTTAATCATCATTTCTAAAATGTTAATTGATAAATAAATAAACATAAAAATAAAATACGACCATTATCAACATTTTGGGATTATTGTATTATTTCTCATTGTTAAAAGATTTATCAAAATAATATATAGAAAAATAGGCACATGAAATAATTCGCGCATTATATTAATTAACATTTAAATATACAGAACGTTGATTTCACGGGCGTAACACATAATTTAAGCAGTTCTTATAGTATCCTGTTCAAAACAGGCCGCTTTTCGGTGATAGGAGTGACATTTTATGGATTTTCCACCAATCGAGCAAAAACTTCCCAATATTCAGCGCTCTCTAGCGTCTAACTCAGGGGTTCCCAAACTTTTTTGGTCCGTGGACCCCCTGACGACATTTTTCGTACCCCTTGGACCCCCTGTCTTAGAGACCGTTCAAAAAGTAGCTAAAAATCTTATGTTTATGACTTATTTTTTTAAACCATGCATAACATTTGTAATTTTTTCAAGTGTTTTTTATGCATTGAAAAGCATTTCTTTTCACACTTTTACATATTTCTTTTTAAAAATCTTTATTTTTTATTTTTGTTATTCATATGGTCACACAAAATTTTTGTTTTGGTCGCAAGCTTGTCCAAGTTAATGGCTTATGAGTGAGTTTTTTATTCACCATATCATAATAGTTCAGAAATAACTACAGTTATTAGATGGCATGTCACCAAACAACATTTAATTAATAAAAAGAAATCAATTTATACATTACAGAAATTTAGTTTTTATTTATGAAATTGAAAAAAATATATATATATTATGTTGCAATAAAAATATGTGTTGTTTTTAAACGTACATTAAAAAATAAGTGCATTTACATTTGATGTTGAACAGCATTTATAAATTTTGAAAATAACTTCACGAGTTTTCCATAGCCGAAAAATAATCATAATTAAGTTTCACCAAATGAGAACCATAATGAAAATATTCAATTGTAAAAAGCAGTTATCATCATTAAAATGTAAACAACTTGATACTCAATTTTAAAAATTAGGTACTTTAGGAAAAGCTGGGTTCAAATCTTGAAAACACGCCTTTATTATTGAGTTTTAACGCCTTACACAAGATAAAATGATCAGACCACCAATGGCTAAGGCTAAATATAGCAGAAGTCAAATCATAGTGTTAGTTTTAACCCATTAAGGACGACTTTAAAATAATGAAAATAAGTAACTTTTTCTTTCATATTTTGTTCATTTGGATCGAATATAGTAAGAAATGCCCATTTTCAGATTTTTCAAAAAATAATTTTTATGATTTTTTAACTGGCAACTTTTCTTGCCAACCGTCCATAGTGGGGTCCAAACTCTGACCAATGAAAAGTCGAAAAAACTAATTAGAATGTTTACGATTTTGATAATAATATGTTTTATACATAATTTAAAGAAATAATACAAAAATAAAAGTGAATGGGGACTACACTGCTGATAGGGGGTCCAAGAAAGGGTATTTTACCCCTATAATGAATAGGGCCTGTTCAGTCCGAAATATCGATATTCACCTAATTTCAGGCTTTAAAAATAGCCGAACTAGTACTTTTTAAGTCGGAACGGTTGGAACCCTTTTATTTCAGCACTTTAGCTAACATTTCAGGTTAAAATAGTTTTATTGATATCTCTCAGTCTGGGACATAGGGACTTTTTTACCTGCCAGAGTCTTATATATTCTCAACTTTCATTTTTTTGGATACCTTTGGTTAATTTTTTTCCGAAGCTTTTTCTCTTATTGGAATTCTACGTTCTTGTTAGTCATTCTCTATCAAAAAGTCATCATAATTACAATATTCATCTTTATGGCTCCAGATTTCGCATATTCCCCACAGAAAATGTTGAAGGTTACTCATCAACTCGATAAAAACTAGGTATTGGCCAATTCAAAATAGGCTAAATAACTCCAGTGATATTTTATTTTTATTTTTTGACTACTGTAAGTTTCCATAAAACCCTTTCAAGGAAAATAAATGTATCCAGAAATGATTTAGTATGAGATTGAACCAATAAATGTGTTAGGAATTGGTAAAAAACTAAAATCTATAAAAAATCCACTAAAATTATGATCCAAGGGAAACATTTCATAATGCTAAAGTATCAATAAGATCTACATTTATGATAAGAACTAAAAAAAAGCATTAAAAATAATTAATTTGCAAAAGCTTCTTATGAGTAACTCGTAAAAGTTTAGACCACACATCGGACGATTGGCAACAAAAGTTGCCAGTAGAAGAAAACTCTTGCTATTGACAATTTAAATACCCTCATTCCAACTGTAATTGGTAATAATATTTAGAATGGGATCTTGTGAATATGCTGCCATGGAAACAAGTCACAAAAATAACCAAAACATTAGATTATTTTGGCGTTTTCCAAATGATCTCCCAGCTATCTCCAAAATGTACAGAAACGCTCTCATTCTAACAGCGATTTTACCACCAAAACGGCATGGAAGGTATAAATTTCTATTTTTATCTGAATAAATACATTCTTCAGAAGCTGTTATCATGCATTTAAACTTTTAATGTCCTCTATTAGAGTCAGTAAAAAATTAAATGTCCCTTGGCAACTTTTCTTACCAACCGTCCTTAATGGGTTAATTTATTAATGTAAAATTTAATTTTTTACAATTTATCAAAGAACTTTCCGCTGGCACTCGTTTAATCATAAAATATAAAAAAAGTATTAGTCAATGGTTTTTAATAGTAAAAATGTTTTGCCTAAGCACCCTTTGTACATAAAACCACCTTATAAAATTTTATTGCTAGAAACAAGTAATAAATCCACGATCCATTTCAAACCGTTGAATAATTTCTGAAAAATAATAGGTAGAGAATTGAAATTATATGAAGATATTGAAAGCAACAGTAAGGGAAAACTGGAACATTCCAACATAAATTTAATGGGAGGAATTAACCTGGTGCGTTGACATTAGGTTTTTAACTTTAAGTTTCAACGACGTGAGGTTTAACCTCAAATCTCCCCGTTCTGTAATATCCAACCTGTTTCTTAGCTTTGTTAAAAGGTTGGTCACAGCGCTGAAAATTTTTGAAACTTATCAAAATTTTTCATTTTAATGAATTTTTTTCATTTAAATTTTCTGTGGTTTCTGTGGAAAGTTTTCTGTGGACCCCCTAGAAGTAGCTGTGGACCCCCAATTTTCATTTTCACTCCCGTGGACCCCCTGGAAGTCGCTGTGGACCCCTGGGGGTCCATATGGACCACTTTGGGAACCGCTGAGTCTAACTAAACCCTTCATCTAAGAGAAAAGTTGTAATTGACTTTTTTGTAGCTTGTTTTCTCTTATTTATATTTGTATTGACTGTTTTACTCTCTCACACACACAGAAGTGCAAAGTGTATGTTTTAAGGACAGAAAACGAATAAAAGTGGCGAATTTTTGGCATTGTTCCGTCACGAAATTTTGTTGGCAAACCTGAAATTAGGATTCAGCACCCTCAAAAACTTTTAAAGCAGTCATCAGAAAAATTTTGCATGTAATTTCGAAGACGTAAATTAGTTATAGAAATACTATCATCTCTTGTTGAACTTTCGTTCTAAAGAGAAATCACCGAACAAAAATGCATTTAGTTATCATCATTGGAGTTTTAGATGGTTTATTTCATGTGAAATATTATTTAGGCATTTTTATAGTATCCTGTTCCAAAAAGGCGGTTTTTTGGAGATACTAGTGACATATTCAGCACCCCAAAAAACATAGATAGCAAAAAATATCTTGTACCCCAAAATTTTCCCAAAATGGACTTATTTTAAGACAATTTGACTGGACTAATAGGATAACATCAATTATCGAATTTTCCCTAATAACCTAGTACTTATACAGGATGAACACTATTCCTTTAATTTTATTTATTTCTTAGAGGAAAATATATACTATGAAAAGGATATTTTGCACCTCTACCATAAGTTTAAGAATTTTAATACACATTTCATGTTTCTTTCTTCAACAAAAACAATAAAATTAAGAGATATTGAATTGATAATTCGCTCACTCCTTTCAAGAACGTTACAACTCAAAAATCAGTGGATTTTTAGTTATGATTGTTTTCACCGAAATCCCTGAAAGAGAAGTATATAACTCTGCAAGATTGTCATATCTTTTGTAGTAACAAACTACATACGTAACTACATAGTAAAAAGTTCCATCTGATGCTCATTATTTTATCAACACACTCAAAAACCTGTTATTGTGCGAACTTTTTTGTGCTATTTTTTATTTGTGTGATCTTTTTTTGTGTTTGGTGTATGAAAATTTCAATCAAATGGGGACATAAGAACCAAATTCTTGTATATATGGCTACCGAGACATATACCAAGGTCTAGCTAGTGAAACAACAGTCTTCGCCGACTACATGGTAATTATTATCTAAACTACATGGTTACCATTGGTAGCTGAAAAAAAGTCTACTATAAGTAGCTGTAGAGTGGGGATTGCATTAACTGCCCGAATAAAAAGAGTTTTTCAATTTAGCTACAGTCCTACGTGATACTTAACTTTTTATGCGGTCCCCGTTCACCACATAAAAAAGGATTTTTTAATTATCCTTGCGAAAACTATTTTTTTATTAAACTCGTGCGTAGTTCTGCGCGAATATTATTTTATGCGATCCCTATTCCTCGCACAAAAACAGGTTTGACTGTATATTTCAATGCACTTTTAAAATTTAAAATCATTCTCCTGAAAAATCGGGTTTTTTTGTGATATGACGTTGCTGAAAGGAGTGAGCGAATCGTTAAAAAAAATCCTCACAGTGCATCATCATCATCAAAGACGTAGGGAGCTCTTTCACGAGGTACACCATTATCTTCTAAATCCTAAGAGGAAGAAAAGGCAGAGTAGTTGATATTTTAGATAATATAACATTAAACAGTTTTTCAAAGTTGTTCTGATATTACCTTAATCATAAGGGTAAATTATTTCTACCGAGAAATATCCAACTAATTATTAGAATCAAACATTTAAATGTTGCCAAATTTCAGGAACACAAAATGTAAAAAGTGCTTAAGGGGTTAATGACACAAAAACCTTTTCTCTTTCACACCCTTTCTGCTACAGAAGCAGATTTACCTCTATTAATAAGGTAAGATTATTCAGGACCATATTCAAGAGGTTCAAAATTCTGACATCAATTTTGATAGTTTTTTTCCTTGAAAATTATGTGTCTTGCAAAGGAGCAGACCTCTGCGGGTGTAACCTAAAGAGTCTCGAAATGAGTCCGAACCCTACTTTAGAGGGTTAAACTCCAAAACTATTCCGGGGAAAGAGCCCCAAACCCCCTCAAAATTTTGAAAACTAAGCTATTATATATGACTTTTCCTTAAAAATTGTGTTAACATGTTTGTTTTGTTAACCCATTTGTATTTTTTACATAAAAACCTATTTAGGAACTGAAATTTCAGCTCTTTCTTTGGTTTTGTGGAATAATGCCTGAATCGATAGTTTTATTTCGATCTTAAAAGGTTTTAAAAGGTTAGGTCAATTTCCACTGTAAATTATTAAACTTCCCATGCAACTTCCCAACTCGTTAGGGTTACTTTCCGACCCCCCTATTCCTATATGTGATTCTGAGTCGTCTAGGTGTGCCCTCCTAGAAGTTATGAAACACTTATCTGAAACACCCTGTATATAATCTTAAACCAAATTAAATTAGCCCCCCTGCTCACGTTCTAGATCCGCCCCAGTACACTTTTTTTCCTCAAAAATCAAGCCGCTTGAGTGTAATCTAATTCTAAAGGGTCACAAAATGAGCTACAACTCTATGGTGAGAAGAAATTTTCCAATATTTTTCAGAGGGAGGGCTCCCTGTTCCCCAACACATTTACTTGGGACTCATATTGTTTACCCGGTTTTGAATAGTAGAGCACTATAGTTAATTATCTATCCTATATGAGTCATATAGAATTTAACTTATAAAAGTAGTAGTAAGATGATTCCATAAATTACGTGAAGTGTTTCACAAATTTTGGACCCCTCCCTCCCCCTTGGTGAGCTTTTCACGATGACGTCACTTGGAGGCACTGAGCTATAAAACAAACTGGAGATAAAAGTAGTAGTAAGATGATTCCATAAATTACGTGAAGTGTTTCACAAATCAGCGTGCCGAAATCGCATTACACCGCGGAAAGGATTTCTATCTTCTTTTAATTTTCCCAATCTGCTAGCACAGTTGTATGCACATAATGAAACAACCATTCTAAATTTTGCTCATAATATTTTAAAAAACAGGCATGGCGTATTAAAAGGGGGAAATGCTCTTCCAACTTTGCTTCCAGCTTGCCCCGATTGCTTGAGCAATCGTGGCAATTTAACCTTCCGCACTGACACGATCGGTTGCTTGTTATAGTATCAGAGGTTGTCACTCCAGTTTGTTATATAGCTCAGTGCTTGGAGGTCAAACAAATGGTCCTGCGGGGGGGTCCAAAATCCTGCGGGGTCAATGGTTAAAAGGATCAAAATCGAGATTTCAACGTAAATTCGACGAACTTCAACCCCCACTCCTGGCTTCATTTGGGGACCAAATGACATGAAAGCTGGTTTTGGGGGGTTTTAGAGGGTGCTCTTTCAGAATCTAGAATAATCTTTGATGTCGCCCATAGGAAAAACGAAAGTTGGTGCTTCATTTTATATGAAGACGACCCCCTAAGAACTTGAAAAATTTTCTGTATATAGAATACTTCAAATCATGAAAAATGATACCTTATTTGTCTTTATATCACAAGCCGTTCCGGAGATATAAGGTCTGAGTCGATTTTTTTTCCAGTATTGTACATATTTTCTAAACTAAAAGTTGACGTGAGATTTTAATTGACTCCCTCCCCTCCCCTCTGATGAGATTTGAGGAGATTTTGCTAGACCCCCTTTTTCGACCGCACGTAATTTATGGATGTCCCCCCTTACGAGTTGGTACCTTAAAAAATGTTGAGTCAACCCCCCCGCCCCTGAAACAACAGGTTGGTTTCGCCCCTGAGAATAGTGATATCTTTCTAAACAAATGTGTTATTCTGAAAACTCCAAATCGAATCTTTAATAACCCTTTTCCAAAACTTACTCTTTCAGGAAAAGGTTCATCCATATCTGGCACGGTAGCATCTGGTAATGTGATGCTAGCTCGTTCCGCAGTATGATCCATTTCTGAGCCTACATTAGAAGAATTTTTCGGTTGATTCTTATCATTCAGTGGTATAGCTATACTACTTATACTCTTGTATTTAAAATAGGCGTATCAAGATCGCGCTTTTTCACCACTTTTTCCCCTTTTCCCATCCTTACATGTTGTTATGTCACATCGTTTCCAAGGCTGGAGTTGAGAGTTGGAGTTTAAACTTATTTTCCTCTAACCAGTGGCAATGGTGAAGTACTATCTTTATCATTTATGCATGCCTTTCGGGAATTAAATCTGTTCTAGGGAATGCGCAGTTCATTCCGGCAGATAGTGGAGGACTAATCAATGCTCACCACCGTTATAGTCGGCTAGACTAAAACCTCCGCTCTCTTGCTTTGCCTTCCTATGCCCCTGCTGATAAGTCCTAACAAGGACGAAACCGGCCCATGGCTGGAGGCGACGCTTGAGAGTTTACACTTAGAGCCGGATGCAACTCCGTATCGTTACGTTCTAAGGAACCGTATTTCACCGTCATCCACCGTACAACGGTAACGTCAGGTCAGGAGCAGGCGTCGTTTTCCTCTGATTGGTTGAAATGCCTGATGACGTAGCTCCATTTATTTATTCCAACCAATCAGCGGCAAGCTGGGCAAATGACTAAAGAAAACGATAGTTGAGTTGTTAGGAAGTAGGATACGACCAGCTTCAACCGTCAACCAAATCGTCGTATAAAACGGAGTAGTCCAGTAAATCTACTGAAAAAAAAGGTCAAACCGGTAAAAAATTGAAACATTTAGTTTTTCAACGGTTTTCGATTGGGAATGACCTAAATAATAACATACTAAAAATCGGACAAAATCGGTCCATGGCAAGTTTAATTTTTTTTTAATGTTAAAAAAATGGCCGAAAAAAAATTTCAAAAATCAAATAATAGAGATCGAGACTTGTGATACATGTTTATAGGCTATCTTTCAGTGCTGAATACGAATATTCCATTTAAATTTTTTAAAAATTAAAATTTCTATTTTTAAAATTAATTTGAAAATTTCGATAATCGAAAAAATTAAAACACCCCTAAAAACCACAAAAAAACTAAAAAAGAAATATTTTCAATGGTTTTCACTCAGAAATAACCTAAGTAACAACATATTAAAATTTGATAAAAATCGGACGATAAAAATTTAATTTATTTAAGATTTTAAATTTTTTTACCTCAAAAATCGACCTTTTTTAAAATTCCTGTCAAAAACGTTTGAGGCATTTGCCAAGGTTATTTTTCCATGGACATTGTAGTCATATAGCTATATAAACGAAAAAACTCAAAATTTATGGTTAAATCATTAATTAATTAATTTATTTAATAAAATGAACATTAAAAATAGGTGGAAATATTTTCAATCAAGATTAAACAGTTAATATTTCAACAATTTTCAGTATCAAATAATTTAAAAATTAATTAAATTTACAAAAGATAACAAATCTTGAAAATATTTAAATTTTTTAAAAAAATTTTAAATTTTAAAATTTTTAAAAAATTTAAATTTTGCTTTATAGACTTGTGATACATGTTTATAGGCTATCTTTTAATGATGATGTCGAAAAACAAACTAATTTTGAGGTAAATTTTAAAAAAGTGTGAAAAAATTTAAAAACAAACAAACTTAATAAAATATGAACTCAAAACCTCAGACAAATTACTACCTATTTCATTTTTGAAAACATTTTTGATAACATTTATTCAAAGAAAATTCCTAGAATGTTTTTTTTCCAAAAAAATAAATTTAAAAAATTAAATTTTAAAATTTTTGGTAAGAAAATTGTTAAAATTTTAACAATAGGCTTGTGATACATGTGTTTAAAGGCTAACTTTTAGTGCTAGTGTTGAATATCAGGTCAATTTTGTTGTGGAACTTGAAAAAAGAGTGGAAATTTAAATATTAATAAACTACTTACAGAATATTAGAGTAGTATTTTACTAATTACTTACAGAATACTAAATTACTACTGACAGAAATATATATATATATACAGGGTGTCCCAAAAAAGACTGACACATTTTAAAAATCAATAACTCAAAAACTAAAAAAGATAAAAATGTGCGGTTTCTTGCCCCATTCTTCTCAGACCAAAGAATTTTCATCCCAGAATTTTTGATTTTAGTTCTAAATTTTTCAATAGATGGCAGCACAAGAATTTTTGAGGGACTAAAGGGAAAAAGTATTGGAATAATCCCTGTTAGTTAACTTGTGATAGGAAAACCTAAGTTAGGGTAAAAGATCGATTCATTGAATCGAATGTTGTTCGATTCTGGGAAGATTTAAGAATTGATCGAAGGAAATCAGAAAGATTTGGATTACGCTTTGAATTAGTTTGACAACTAAACCTAACTGAAATCTTCCCGTAAGACAGGTCTCGCATTTCAGCGAATGTTTTACAAATTACTGAATTTGATTTTGTTTTATCCTGATGGTGGATCATGCGCCATGAAACGCCAAACAACTAATTAATTTTGTTTAATATACGCAATAAGTTCTTCTAATAAGTGGAAATCCAAATCTATCCTTTAAACGTTTTTATTGCGGGAATAAAAAGTTTAGATGATGTGCTTACGAAATCAATTTAGATTATGTGCATTTATTGAGGATCTCCATTCTGAATTCGTTGTGTATCACTTGTAATTTATCGGATTTTACCGATATCGAGGGTTTTACTCTTAGTCACGGCGATCACTCCTTGTACTTTTATTTAAGGAGTGCTCAAGTGTTTTTAGGACCTGAAGATAAGGGGGTGTCGGGGCTGTAAGGAAGATGGTGAGTCGCCGGCTGTTGAAAATGGGGGGAGCTCAAGGATTTTTGATTCCTCAACAGAGGGATTTTACAAAATCATGATTACCTACCCTTAAAAAATCTTTTATTTCGCTTAAAGATTTAATAATGCCCAGTGATTTTAAGGTGGTTTTGTGAATCAATTAATAAACTTTCACTTCAAGTTTTTGTGAATTGCTTTTAACTTTCAACTAAAAAGGGAGGTCTGGGGGGTCCTGTCCCCGAAAATTTTTTTGAAATTTGACCTCTTAAAACAGGGTCAAACTCATTTTAGTGCTTTATGATTAGACAATTTCAATATCAAATTACTATGCTTCAATCAGTGATGTAGCTGGATTTTTTTCTGGGATAAGGGCTCGCCGTATTATTACGCACTTTTTTCTTCAATTTTTTTTATTGAAATAATGTCCCCCAAACTCAGCACTGGCCACTGGCTTTAACCAATTCTAAAAAAACAGTGTTTTAAATCATGGGCAGTCCGTCTCCCTTTTTATGCGGTCCTCTTATGTTAGGTGCCATGGTAAACTGGCACCATCCTTTATGATTGAATCTTGGAAAAAATATTCATAAAACTTTATGTCTTTCCTCAAAAGTTAAAAATAAAGTTTTCATAAACAATGTTCCTAATTATTGAGGTGGGGCATGCGTCCGCCCCCGGGAACGACGACCGGGGGGACGTTACGTTTGTTGAAAGAGATTGTGTTTTGTTCAGGGTTTTACTTATAAAAAATATGTGTCTGAATTTCCAAATAAAGTTTGTTTTTTATTGCTTAAAATACTTTTTGAACGTTTAGGTATTTCAAAAACTGAGAAATGATTTTATAGGTCGAGGCTGTAAGCTAAAATAAAAGCTAAAGAAATGTCTGAAAATGGATAAAAATATTTTAAATTGATTAGGGTTTAGGCATTGTCTCATGAACCCTTTGAACCCGCATTTGAATTCAAAAGTTAACGTAACGCAAAGTTAACCATTTCTCATTGGCTCAGTGCTTAAGAATTTCCACACTTTCACCCAAATTCTTGCTTAATTCATATATTTCTTAAATACCTTACATAAATGCAGTTTCAATATACTGTAACTTAGTCTTTAGTCTAATTGGATCAATACTCAAATACAAAGTCGAAATTGAATATTCCCTCTATTGCATGTTATCTGAAAGATTCTAAAATTTCGATTTTTCCTTAAAAACTTAAAAATATTTTTTACATCCTCTGACAAAAAAGCAGAAAAACCCCGTTTCACAAAGAAATTTTCAATAAAAAGTTTCCGTTGACTTAAAATGTGTAAAATCCCCTAGTTTAATTAAACCATTAATGGCGCAGCCTTGGCCAGAAATCATGTGTACGATATAATCATTTTCATGACATTCCTTAAAAATAATTTCCATTTGGCAATAGAAGTTCGATTTCCCGATCATCTGATTATTTAGTAATAATTCCTAACAATATCTCCTCTGTGCCATAAAAAAACAATCAAACAACCAACCAGCTAAAGCATTTCAATCTAATTCGATTCTGAAATCGATTCTATCTCTCAACTTCGATTTTCCTATCACGAGACAATAGGGATTCCGCTGATAGTTTATACCTAAATTTCAGAAAAAGTTCTTGTGCTGCCATCTACTAATGCATTTATGAACTAAAATTTTGAAATTTTGGGAGCAAAAATTCTTTGCCCCCTTAAGAAGGATGCAAAAGACCGCATATTTTTATCTTTTTTAGTTTTCGAGTTATTGATTTTTAAAATGTGTCAGTCTTTTTTGGGACACCCTGTATATATATATATATATATATATATATATATATATATATATATATATATATATATATATATATATATATATATATATATATATTAGGGTGTATCGAAAAAAACTTTTTTTCGATTTTGATGACGTAATAGTGCGGAAAAGTTGTCTAAGGTGCCAGAGAGTACCTGTGAATTTTTTCAGAATTTTTGGATAATTTCTTAATGTGCCACATTGGCCCTGAAGTTCCCCATGTTAATCCAATGGGGCGCGCCGCCAAAAAGGCCGAAAATCGGTTTTTCGCCCCTCATTTCTACCCTAATCACACGACGAATGTCTCGTCTCGAGTTATGGACTCTATATGATCTAGGCTATCCGACAAAACTTGAATAATAGCCTAAATATCTATATTACGTTTTTTTGTATGCTCAAATTTCGTCGAAAATCCCGTATTTCCTCGTTCAAATCAGAGCCCACAATCAACATAATATAGAGATTTAAGTTATTATTTAAATTTTTTCGGGTAGCATACATCATATAGAGTCCATAACTCGAGACGAGACATTCGTCGTGTGATTAGGGTAGAAATGAGGGGCGAAAAACCGATTTTCGGCCTTTTTGGCGGCGCGCCCCATTGGATTAACATGGGGAACTTCAGGGCCAATGTGGCACATTAAGAAATTATCCAAAAATTCTGAAAAAATTCACAGGTACTCTCTGGCACCTTAGACAACTTTTCCGCACTATTACGTCATCAAAATCGAAAAAAAGTTTTTTTCGATACACCCTAATATATATATATATATATATATATATATATATATATATATATTAGGGTGGTCCTTATTTGTATGGTAAAATTTTTTTTTGAGAATTCCGGTGGTGACGCCCCCTAGTTTTGTGTCAATATATAAAATAATAATGTATGCAAAATATCAGCTCATTCGAATAATAAACACCCGTGCGCAGTTGCCTTGAAGTTTCAAAAAAATACTGATTTTTTCACAAAACATCCCAAAAAACATAGATTAAACCCTCCCATCTTCTTCTTGATTTTTTAATGAGAATCTAATACAATTATTGTTATAATGTTCCAGATTCCATTCTTCTATCACCCCTATTTCGGTAGTAAAAAATTTTTAAAGTTAAAATAACTCCTGTAAAGTTGTTTTTCTTGCATTTTAAAAAAGCTAATAACTCCAGAACCATACAATTTAAAAACCTGAAATTTGTGCCATTTTGTTTGTAATTTTATTACCTTTCATTTGATGGGCAACATAACTGCCTTTCTTTAAAAAATTTTCTTCAAAATAAAAAAAATGGAGAAAAAATTAAATAAAAAAAATTTTTGAAAAAATTTTTATTAAATAAATTTTAAGTTTTTCCACTCCCAAAATGAACATATCTGCCAAATTTCAAGTTGAAATTAAAATTTGATCATGTAGAAAAAAATAAAAATTTCCGAAATTTTGGCAGGTCCCTAAACGTTTCATGTAATTTAACAAAAAAAGGTGTTTCACTCATGGGGATTCCAAAAACTCCCTTGAGGGTGTTCATACGATTTTTACCATGCAAAAAAATTCACTTAAATATCAGAAAATACAACTACTAGCCGATTCGGTACAAAATCTTACAGAGCCCTGTCGGGTACCAAATGGTAGACTGCGTTGTGCGTAGTCATCGGGGTATGATTTTATTTTATTCTTTTATCTTTAAACACTTTTAATTTAATTTGATTTGACATGTTGGAAGTGAAAAAATAACGTAAAAATTTAATTCTAAGGGAAATTCAGGTAAAATATAGGCACATTGAATTAGGTTGGAAACTAGCTCTGTAGGATTTTGTATCGAATCGGCTAATAGCTGTATTTTCTGATATTTAAGTAATTTTTTTTGCATGGTACAAATCGTATGAACACCCTCAAGGGAGTTTTTGGAATCCCCATGAGTAAAACACCTTTTTTTGTTAAATTACATTGAATGTTTAGGGACTTGCCAAAATTTCGCAAACTTTTATTTTTTTCTACATGATCAAATTTTAATTTCAACTTGAAATTTAGCAGAAATGTTCATTTTAGGAGTGGAAAAACTTAAAATTTATTTAATAAAATTTTTTTTTCAAAACATTTTTTTATTTAATTTTTCTCCATTTTTTTTATTTTGAAGAAAATTTTTTTTAAAAAGGCAGTTATGTTGCACATCAAATGAAAGGTAATAAAATTACAAACAAAATGGCACAAATTTCAGGTTTTTAAGTTGTATGGTTCTGGAGTAATTAGCTTTTTTAAAATGCAGGAAAAACAACTTTACAGGAGTTATTTTAACTTTAAAAAATTTTTACTACCGAAATAGGGGTGATAGAAGAATGGAATCTGGAACATTATAACTATAACTATATTAGATTCTCATTAAAAAATCAAGAAGAAGTTGGGAGGGTTTAATCTATGGTTTTTGGGATGTTTTGTGAAAAAATCAGTATTTTTTTGAAACTTCAAGGCAACTGCGCACGGGTGTTTATTATTCGAATGAGCTGATATTTTGCAAAAACTATTTATTTGTATGATGGAACAATTTGGGGGGGCGTCGCGTTAAGATTTCCAAACTTAAAAAATAAGGACCACCCTAATATATATATATATATATATTAGGGTGGTCCTTATTTGTATGGTAAAATTTTTTTTTGGGAATTCCGGTGGTGACGCCCCCTAGTTTTGTGTCACTATATAAAATAATAATGTATGCAAAATATCAGCTCATTCGAATAATAAACACCCGTGCGCAGTTGCCTTGAAGTTTCAAAAAAATACTGATTTTTTCACAAAACATCCCAAAAACCATAGATTAAACCCTCCCATCTTCTTCTTGATTTTTTAATGAGAATCTAATACAATTATTGTTATAATGTTCCAAATTCCATTCTTCTATCACCCCTATTTCGGTAGTAAAAATTTTTTAAAGTTAAAATAACTCCTGTAAAGTTGTTTTTCCTGCATTTTAAAAAAGCTGATAACTCCAGAACCATACAACTTAAAAACCTGAAATGTGTGCCATTTTGTTTGTAATTTTATTACCTTTCATTTGATGTGCAACATAACTGCCTTTCTTTAAAAAATTTTCTTCAAAATAAAAAAATGGAGAAAAAATTAAATAAAAAAAATTTTTGAAAAAATTTTTTATTAAATAAATTTTAAGTTTTTCCACTCCCAAAATGAACATATCTGCCAAATTTCAAGTTGAAATTAAAATTTGATCATGTAGAAAAAAATAAAAATTTCCGAAATTTTGGCAGGTCCCTAAACGTTTCATGTAATTTAACAAAAAAAAGGTGTTTCACTCATGGGGATTCCAAAAACTCCCTTGAGGGTGTTCATACGATTTTTACCATGCAAAAAAATTCACTTAAATATCAGAAAATACAACTACTAGCCGATTCGGTACAAAATCTTACAGAGCCCTGTCGGGTACCAAATGGTAGACTGCGTTGTGCGTAGTCATCGGGGTATGATTTTATTTTATTCTTTTATCTTTAAACACTTTTAATTTAATTTGATTTGACATGTTGGAAGTGAAAAAATAACGTAAAAATTTAATTCTAAGGGAAATTCAGGTAAAATATAGGCACATTGAATTAGGTTGGAAACTAGCTCTGTAGGATTTTGTACCGAATCGGCTAATAGCTGTATTTTCTGATATTTAAGTAAATTTTTTTGCATGGTACAAATCGTATGAACACCCTCAAGGGAGTGTTTGGAATCCCCATGAGTAAAACACCTTTTTTTGTTAAATTACATGGAATGTTTAGGGACTTGCCAAAATTTCGCAAACTTTTATTTTTTTCTACATGATCAAATTTTAATTTCAACTTGAAATTTAGCAGAAATGTTCATTTTGGGAGTGGAAAAACTTAAAATTTATTTAATAAATTTTTTTTTTCAAAAATTTTTTTTATTTAATTTTTTCTCCATTTTTTTTATTTTGAAGAAAAATTTTTTTAAAAAGGCAGTTATGTTGCACATCAAATGAAAGGTAATAAAATTACAAACAAAATGGCACAAATTTCAGGTTTTTAAGTTGTATGGTTCTGGAGTTATTAGCTTTTTTAAAATGCAGGAAAAACAACTTTACAAGAGTTATTTTAACTTTAAAACATTTTTACTACCGAAAGAGGGGTGATAGAAGAATGGAATCTGGAACATTATAACTATAACTATATTAGATTCTCATTAAAAAATCAAGAAGAAGTTGGGAGGGTTTAATCTATGGTTTTTGGGATGTTTTGTGAAAAAATCAGTATTTTTTTGAAACTTCAAGGCAACTGCGCACGGGTGTTTATTATTCGAATGAGCTGATATTTTGCAAAAACTATTTATTTGTATGATGGAACAATTTGGGGGGGCGTCGCGTTAAGATTTCCAAACTTAAAAAATAAGGACCACCCTAATATATATATATATATATATATATATATATATATATATATATATATATATATATATATATATATATATATATATATATATATATATATATATATATATATATATAATATTACATTCTAAATTATTTTTAAAGAATTAGAAAATGAACACAACATGCCGGCGCCATGCAGCCATGCAAATCAGTTCCCTTAATAAGTAAAAAATTCATCGATTACTAATCAAAATTGGCATAATTACCCTGAGAAGCAGACCCAGACAACAAAAATTAAAAAAACAAAGAATTAGCCGGCACCCACTTCATCAGGAACCCCGGGTGCCAGCGAACCACGGTTTTCTGTGATGGCCGATAGGGCGATATACGCCAAGGAATAGATATCGGCCATCGGGGTCCGAACCGTGGGAAAAAAACAGAGGAGAAAGTAAAACTTACGATGGTTTCAAGACGAATTTATATTCGAAGTAATGAAAAACAAGGCAAGATGTTGCCAAAGATTTCAAAAAACCCGAAAAAAGATTGCTGCCAGATATACCACAAAAAAACCAGATGCTAATGCAGATGAATTGCGTCACTGTGTTGTTGTTCTTTAAGGGTGTATGTGCATAAAACAAAGTCTTCAGGGTAAGACCGCTAACAAACCCACTTTGTTGTGTAAGGCGGATTTAAAAAAACATGTGTTGTACACGGAAAAACTCCAGAAAAATACCATAAATCTTAAGAAATCGTATTTAAAATATTACGATATAGGCTGTCAATCAATTTATCAGGAAAATCATTAGATTTTAATATGTTGAAGAGTTCTTTTATCTGTCTTCTTAATAAATCACGATTTGAACAAATTTATTTTTTTTAGAAAGATTTAAGAAAATTTGTTCAAATCGTGATTTATTAAGAAGACAGATAAAAGAACTCTTCAACATATTAAAATCTAATGATTTTCCTGATAAATTGATTGACAGCCTATATCGTAATATTTTAAATACGATTTCTTAAGATTTATGGTATTTTTCTGGAGTTTTTCCGTGTACAACACATGTTTTTTTAAATCCGCCTTACACAACAAAGTGGGTTTGTTAGCGGTCTTACCCTGAAGACTTTGTTTTATGCACATACACCCTTAAAGAACAACAACACAGTGACGCAATTCATCTGCATTAGCATCTGGTTTTTTTGTGGTATATCTGGCAGCAATCTTTTTTCGGGTTTTTTGAAATCTTTGGCAACATCTTGCCTTGTTTTTCATTACTTCGAATATAAATTCGTCTTGAAACCATCGTAAGTTTTACTTTCTCCTCTGTTTTTTTCCCACGGTTCGGACCCCGATGGCCGATATCTATTCCTTGGCGTATATCGCCCTATCGGCCATCACAGAAAACCGTGGTTCGCTGGCACCCGGGGTTCCTGATGAAGTGGGTGCCGGCTAATTCTTTGTTTTTTTAATTTTTGTTGTCTGGGTCTGCTTCTCAGGGTAATTATGCCAATTTTGATTAGTAATCGATGAATTTTTTACTTATATATATATATATATATATATATATATATATATATATATATATATATATATATATATATATATATATATATATATATATATATATATTCAGAATGCATAACGAAAAAAATCGGACCACATAAAATTTAAATTTTTTAAAATTTGCTGAAAATTTTGCAAAAATCGGTATTTATTTTGGTTGTGGTTCATTCATATTTTAGCTAAGGTTTTCTTTATTAATTTGTTTTCAAGTAGTATTTCAATTTTTTTCACTCTTAAAACGGATTTGGGAGGCGTTCAGCTACTCTACAGTATTCAACTACTTTTTTTTTACCTCTTACGCATAATTTTTGAATTTTAAGAAATAATTTGGATTTTTAACAAACTTGGGAGCTGCTGTAACACTTTCCTACCGCAAAATCGGTTTTAGGAATAAAAAATTACAATTTCAAAATTTAACTTCAACCAATAGATTGTTTTGAAAACGATATACCCCCAGCTCCAGATAGTTTACTGAACATAATTAGATGTTCTTGTAAGAAAAACTGTTCTTCCTTGCGATGCGGATGCAGACGAAATGGGATACCCTGTATAACTGTTTGCAAAGAATGTCAAATGAATGGATGTACCAACAATCTCCAAAACTATGAATCTGACGAGACTGATGATGAATATTAGCTTTTGACAGAGACATTTATTTTTAAGCAATATTTAAAATAATTCATGGATGATTGAAAATTTTATTCACTCTTTTTAATTAGTGTTTTTTATAAAAAATAAAACTTGGATTATTTCAACAAATGGTAATGTTTCTTCCTTTGAAACCTAATTTTCTATTATATAAATAAGTGGCAATTTTGTAATGGAATGCTTTTAAGTTAACCCAAAACGTTACATTCGTGGATTCTTTAAAATGTTATGAAGTAAATAAAAATCCATCAAAATCAATTATATTAAAAACAATTTTGGTTACCATTTTGCAACATGTTAAATTTTGAAGTAATAACTTTGTGTTTTTTGTATAAAGTTACTGACTTAAAAATATTTATAGATTTAGAATTCAAAAACTCTTTGGATAGCTTATTATGATTTTAAAATAAAAATTATTACCTCACTAAAGATGCGCAAAATAGTTCAAAATTAATTTTTTTTACCTTTTATCGCTTGTTTCTCCTATATGTTTTTTTTTTAATATTTAAATTGTCACTCTTTTTTCAAGTTCTACAACAAAATTGACCTGATATTCAACACTAGCACTAAAAGTTAGCCTTTAAACATGTATCACAAGCCTATTGTTAAAATTTTAACAATTTTCTTACCAAAAATTTTAAAATTTAATTTTTTAAATTTATTTTTTTGGAAAAAAACATTCTAGGAGCATCTTTGAATAAATTTTATTAAAAATGTTTTAATGTAATGTTCACACTTTTTTTAAATTTTACCTCAAAATTAGTTTGTTTTTCGACATCATCATTAAAAGATAGCCTATAAACATGTATCACAAGTCTATAAAGAAAAATTTAAATTTTTTAAAAATTTTAAAATCTTAAAATTTTTTTAAAAATTTAAATTTTTTCAAGATTTGTTATCTTTTGTAAATTTAATTAATTTTTAAATTATTTGATACTGAAAACTGTTGAAATATTAACTGTTTAATCTTGATTGAAAATATTTCCACCTATTTTTAATGTTCATTTTATTAAATTAATTAATTAATTAATGATTTAACCATCAATTTTGAGTTTGTTCGTTTATATAGCTATATGACTACTATGTTCATGGGAAAATAACCTTGGCAAATGCCTCAAACGTTTTTGACAGGAATTTTAAAAAAGGTCGATTTTTGAGGTAAAAAAATTGAAAATCTTAAATAAATTAAATTTTTATCGTCCGATTTTTATCAAATTTTAATAGGTTGTTACTTTGGTTATTTCTGAGTGAAAACCATTGAAAATATTTCTTTTTTAGTTTTTTTGTGGTTTTTAGGAGTGTTAATTTTTTCGATTATCGAAATTTTCAAATTAATTTTAAACAAAGAAATTTTAATTTATTTTAAATTTAAATGGAATATTCGTATTCAGCACTGAAAGATAGCCTATAAACATGTATCACAAGTCTCGATCTCTATTATTTGATTTTTTGAAATTTTTTTTCGGCCATTTTTTTAAAATTCAAAAAAAATTAAACTTGCCATGGACCGATTTTGTCCGATTTTTAGTATGTTATTATTTAGGTCATTCCCAATCGAAAACCGTTGAAAAACTAAATGTTTCAATTTTTACCGGTTAAGTTACAGATTGCCTGGACTAGAGTTGCATCCGGCCCTTATTGTTCTCTAACCAGAGGTAGTGGTGAAATATTCCCTTTGTCAACAAGTTAAAACTTGACATTGAAAGTACGTCTATTTTAAATAGCAGTACACTTAAACTAACTATACCACGATTTACTTAACTATACCACAATTTCAATCCTAAATTAGGCCCTATACTGCCTGCCTAAAAGCGTAGAAGACGTTATAAAAAACATAAATAAATGAAAAATTATCAACAAATAAAGAAATCTGCTAAAATATTATCACAATAAAAAAACATCGCTTTTTTATCGCAGTTTTAAGTCTTTAAAATAATACACTTTCCATCATTTGACTATTAACTACTTTTGAGGGAACAAAAATGACAATCATAGGAATACGATCAAAATGGCAGCCGAAAGTACAACTTCTATTCAATCTATTCGCCTTTCTAGCTAAAATACTCATCATAGAACCCGTGCCGTGTATTTTATCTTGAAACAGTAAAACTAAAAGAGTGTTCCAGCAAAGTATCGCCAATATATTCTAATATATTCGAAAGGATGGTTATTCTAAGTACCGTCAGTAGATAGGGTGGGTTGGGGTAAAGTGGGTCTTGGGGTAAAATGGGTCAGTTTTAATTAATAAATCAAATTTAAATTGAATAATTTTTGCTCATTTTTTTGTATCATAATCTTTTATCTGTTGGCAATATTTTTCGACTGTCAAAAATTAATATTTATGATTTTGAGGACTGAAAAAATATTTAATTTGAACCGTAAATGATGTCATCGAAAAAACAGGGTTTACTAACTTCCAAAATATCTATATATTGTTTTCTATTATATATCTATATAAATAAATTACAGCAGACTTTTGTAATATTTTTCCATAAAAGAAAGTCTGAGAGACATTTCAAGCCAATCAGCTTAGAAAAATATAAAATATTTTATCTTTTATAACAATATTTTGTACTTGGGGTAAAATGGGTCATAGTTCGGAGGCCTTCTGTATTAATTCAAACAATGTTTTTAACTTATTTCCTTCAAATATACATTGAACTGTCATACAAGTTTATTTTTTTATCCAAACGAAGTATTTTAATTGCTAAATTTGAACAATGTTCATTAACTTCGAACTTTTACAATTTCATTAAAGTGCAATTTAAAACAAATTTTTTCAGATAAAAACGGCTTAGCCGATTGCCTTTTTCTTACTTTCATGTATATTTAGTAATAAATATATTTTTGACATCTTTTTGCAATGAGACCCATTTTACCCCACATTGGGGTAAAATAGGTCATTACTTTTGATGCTAAGTTTAAGCAACTTATAACTAAAAAATATTTGATAAAATTAGATGAAAATGTTCTCAAGGATTGTAGTGTCAAGATCGAATTGAAAGAAATCATTAAAAAGTAATAGTTTTGATGAAATAAAACTTTGAATGTGAAGGTACCTTAAAATTGACCCATTTTACCCCAACCCACCCTACAGGATCAAAGCAAACTTTTCAAGCGAACTAAACAGAGACATCTTTTTTTTCTTTTCGTGGCTATCTTCTCATCGGAATCTACTGTCTGTCTATCCAAGAAGAGCTCTGGCCGTCGCTAGTTCACATAAGCGGTCATAAGGATTTTTTATTATTGTTTTTAGGATCTAAGAATATTTTTAGTCATTCACCTAAGTCATAATTTATGATTTTTCATGATCGTGATCTCGAAATTTACGATTTATCATTCGACACCATACCACCGCTCATGTGAACTAGCCACAGCCAGAGCTCTTCTTGTGATAGACAGACAGCAGTGTATTTAAATCTAGCATAGAAAAGAGCACAAAAATTACACATACCTATATAACCCAGAAAACAAATTCCAATATTATGATCTCTCCGAAATATTTATTTAACCCCCAGCGTCACCAAAAAAAAAATATATATATATATTTCGATAACTCTTACCATCTTGAGGAGGTTCCAGACGCCCCATGTCGAACCGTTCCACAATATCCTCCTCCGAACTTCTGGGAGTTGGGCAAGAAAAGAAATCCGCCGGATGAAAGGTGGGCGAAGAATAATCTTTGAGTTTTCCGAAATCCAAAGGTACCATATCAAAATTAGGTTCCTCCAGGGTAACTCTTTCTTTACTAAAAGGCAAAATATTAATCACTGAACAAGAGATTTCTGCCCTTACAAACACTGAAACAAACTGGAGTGACAACCTCCGATAGCATAACATGCGACCGAATGTGCCGACGCGGATTGTTACAGAAACTTCGCAAACCGGGCAAAACTAACCAGTTCACCACAGGCTAACATTGTGCGAGTTTAATTTTTTCTTGGAGGAAAATCTGTTCTATTTAAATCTGTTCTATATAGGAATGCCAATATCCAGCAGATGAGTGGAGGACTAATCAATGGTTACCCCTTTTTCCGTTATACTCGGCTAGACTAGTACTTGCCCTGAGCTCTCTTGCGTTGCCTTCCTATGCCGTGCTGATGAGTCCTAACAAGGACGAAACCAGTCCATGGCTGGAGGCGACGCTTGAGAGTCGGAGTTTACACCCTAGAGATAAAGTCAAAAAAGTTGTGTCTTGGTATATTAAAGTGGCCATGCCTTATCCGATGCGGCAACTTTCAACGCCCTCTGGCGGAAAAAATAGGAGTTATAATTTTTATTTTTAAAATTATTAGATATTTGCTAAATTAGTCAATTACTAAGTTTGTTGCAGAGCAGCATGATGGATTTAGTACAAAAAGACACCTTGTGCAGAGAAATGCTTTGAATACGTAAACCCCTAAAACGCACGCTCAATTTGGTAGAATTTAGAAGTTTTTCCGTCCTAAAACGAACATGAGGTGAAACTTGAGGTGAAAATGAGAAATTTTCATTTTTATGACTTGGGTACATGACTCAAAGTATTCTTAGATCAAAAAATGAAAAAAATTTTCATTTTCGTCCTTTGAGGAGCGTTTTAGAACGTAAAAACTACGTAAATTCTACCTAATTGAGTGCAGTAGCGGATCCAGAGACTTGATTTTTTCTCGGAGAAAAAAGAAAAGAGAAGAAAAACGGAGGTCAGTTTTAGATTCAGCACATCAAAAAACATTGAAAAATATTTGGTGGAAAAATTTGTATAAAAAATTTAGTATAAAAAGTTAATTTAACAAAATTTTAAGGCATTTCCCAATAAAACCTAAAAATCTGAATTGTCAAAAAACGTGACGTCCCAGGACAAAATGGAGGTCATTTTTGGATTCAGCGCACCAAAAATAGCAAAGTTCAGGTGAAATATCCAAAACAACTCGAAAAAAGTTTTTTTTGCAGACCTGTGTAATTGGAGTATATTATGTTACGGGCAATTTGATAAATCGGACATTATTAATAATGCCCGAAGTGGAGGAGGGTAATGTGATAAATTCAATGGCATTTATCAATGAAATTTATCTCTTTGCCCGCCTCCACTATGGGCATTATTAATAATGCCCCATTAATCACTTTGCCCGTAACATATCTATAATATTTAAATTTTTCATCATTAAAAAATTATAACTACTGAATATGTTAAAGAAATAAAATTAAAGAGTTTTGCATAAAATGTAACCAATTTATCACAGTAATTACAAACACTACGTACTAGTATCAAAGTAAATTAGAAACTCAGAATCACAAATCATCTAACTTACCCACAAAAAAGGTAATCCTTTCTGAAGAAAATCTCTCCACAATCTTAAGCAAAAATTAAACAGAACACGGACAAGAAAGACAAGGAATTATCAGTGACAAGTACGCGTCGCGTTAATGAAGTGAATGACCCCCGAAAATCCCAGACGGTGGGATGGGGGTGTACTTGTATGGGGTAGGGAGGATCTCGGTCGTGACGTCAATAAATCAGAAATTATTTATGTTATGACCCCCCTCTCTGTCTTTTCACGCACGGCCGTTTCTCCCCCTTTTCTCTCTGCACCCACTCCGTGCGGGGCCGTGACGACGTTACAAGAAGTGAAAGCAAAATCGAAATTAAGCTGATTCAAATGTGAACGATGCATGAGAGAAAAAAATGTAAAACATTGAACTATTAAATTCAGATTTTTTCTTATTTTTCCGTATGTCTTGGCGGACCATTGAATATCCCTTTGCGGGCAGCATGCGGCCCAGCCCTGCTCTAGGTGGTAAAGTTTATATTTCAAAAAAAAATCAGGTGATTTTATATATTGGGTTGTCCCATAAGTTCTGTTACTTTTTACGAAATTTCGTGTTTGAAATTTTTTTATGAAAAACTGGTAATAGGTGGGGATTTCAAACAAAGGGGATTTTAATCTATGTATATTTATGAACATAACGTGCGACTTTGGTAGTTCTCGTGATATTATTTCTTTTCAAAATGGCAGTTTGAAAAAAAGACCGCAAACGACGATTTTTGCGTAATATTTTTCTTTTGTTTAAAAAACTAGGAAGAACGCATAATTCATGGATAAAAAAAGTTTTACTGTATATTTGAGATGTTTCGATTAAGGTGTCTTAATTTCAAGATGATTCAATAAGATTAAGGTAGGAAATTCTGGCTTTAAAACTTCATATATTGCTAATTTCACGTGTTTTTTAAAGCACGTCCATTGTTTTTCTAAGCAGCTGGTATGAAGCAAATAAGAGGCAGATGTTTTTTGAACCATAACGCTTTTTTACACAGTTTAAACATTGAAAGCATCTTTTCATATTATAGTTCAATAGATTTATTTCTAAATTCCAACGAGTTGTTTTTATTGTAGTGTTTTTGTATGAAGCAAATAATTGCTTTGTTCGCATAGCGCAGGGGTCCCCAACCCTATGCCCGCGGGCACCATGGTGCCCGTCGATCGGTCTAGGTGCGCCCGCTGCTTGTGCCCAACGACGAAATATTTCTGTTTTCCACTATCCCATAAAATTCTAGAAATGAAATTTCAGAACATTTCAGAATTTCTTCAAGTAAGGCGACATGATCCTCAAAACTATTATCAGATGAGATGAGAAATTTTGGAATATAGTTGATAGAAATAAATTTCCATTCTTAAAAAGAGCAGCATATAAAATAAAGTAGTTCTTTGGTTCCACACACTTATGTGATGAATCATTTTCGACAATGAATATAATAAAATAAAAATAATATAGATCACGACGTACAGATGAACAGCAAGAATTTCATCATAATCTCCCAATTATGAAGCGCTGGCCAGTGAAATGCAACGTATTTTCTTATATTTTATAAATAATTTTTAAACTTCGTATGTTTTGCAAGCAATTTAGTAGTAATTTATTTCACAAAAGAATATTAATACTAATTATATTCATTATGTTAAATTAATTTTAAAAATTAAATTTCTTGTGCTTTATAAATGTAGTGTGTATTATTAACTATGTCCACCAACTATAAATTTATCTTGAAAAAATAAATGGTGCCCCCCATTCGACCGAAATTCTTGTATGTGCTCTTTGGTACAAAAAGGTTGGGGACCCCTGGCATAGCGTATAAGTTCAGCGAGTGTAATTCGGATAAGCTAAAATGTTGCGCGCTTGAATTGTGCGCACTACTTTCTAAACTTAATTACAGAGATAATTTAATATACTGCATATTTTGAATACTGGGGTCTATCTGTAAGCTTTTTTATTGTTTTTGATGATTTTTTGTGAGAATTTCTTTGAAATGACTAACATTACTGATGAAAGTTTTTTTGCAATTGATGTTATGTTTGAGACCAAAATTTCCTAAGTTAAACTTATCGAATTATCTTGAAACTATGACATCTCAATCTAAACATTTCAAACATACAGTAAAAATTTTTTTAGCCATGAATCATGCGTTCTTCCTAGTTTTTTAAACAAAAGAAAAAAATTACGTGAAAATCGTCGTTTGCGGTCTTTTTTTCAAACCGCCATTTTGAAAAGAAATAATATCACGAGAACTACCAAAACCACACATTATGTTCATAAATATACATAGATCAAAATCCCTTTTGTTTGAAATCTCCACCTAATACCAGTTTTTCATAAAAAATTTTCAAACACGAAACTTCGTAAAAAGTAACAGAACTTATGGGACAACCCAATAGTTATGAAATAATTTTTGCATCTTGAGCAAGAAGGCCCAAAAATATATAAAGAGAAACAATAGTAAATTCTCTAAAATTTCATTTAATGTACTATTTTCTTCTTCGCTTTTAAATTTCAATATTATCCAGTGAACTGGGTTTATATACTTACTATATCCATTTTCATTGTTTGGTGCAAAATAGCCTAGATAGGGCGCGTGTGCCAATAAAACCCCTAAACCATCCAACATTTTCTCAGTTTTATTAGTAAATATTTAACTTCATATTCACTCAGTTATATCTGTGAAAATTCTCGAAATGGGTTTGAAGTGGGTGAAGTAATATTTTCTCTAAATATGAACAGCAACAGGTAACAAATATATCGAAATAGTTTCACTACACTATAAAGTTATTTCATAACAGATCTACACACTTAAGTCAAGATGTAATAAAACATGGTTTGTTGACCATTGCAATAAATTAAGTTGAACATTTGATAACAATGAGGCCTCCCACATTGAGGGATTGGGGTTGAAAATAAAACAAAAAACAGTTTTACTCAACAAAATAGTTTTCATACACAAGGACTGAAAAACACTTTCCACAATGACTGACCATTGACTGGAAGCAGCACGAGCGGAGAGAGAGACGAAGTTGCTTGGTGATCCAGCTCTACGATGGTTGTTTGAAAAATTCTCGGCCTCACGTTGGCCTCACCCAGAACACGCGTTCGAATTCACTCAATTTTTTACCCTTTGAGAACAAGTCTTCCAAATGAACATAATTCATTTTTGGGTTTGTTCTGATCTGATCAGAATTCTGCTCTTGGTGGCAATTTTTTAAATGAGTTAAGAAGGTTCACAGTAAGTTTATATCAAAACAAAAATTAATGAAGGATTGATCGCTGTATTTTTGTTGAATTTTCAAACACATTTTCTGCGCCGTTTATTGTGAAAAAATTTAAAACTTTTTGGTTTTCTTCGGAGCTGCGCTAGGCCGTCAACGGTTCCGCCACTGAATGATTGCCCCTCCCGTGGGTTGGGTATGTCAACCGTTTTGGGGGGGGGGCGATCGCCCCCCCCGTGGATCTGCGCATGAGAGTGTTCGTTTTAGGGGTTTCATTCAAGGCATTTCTCTGCACAAGGTGTCTTTTCGTACTAAATCGATGCTGCTCTACAACTTAGTATTTGACTAATTTAGCATATCTCTAGTTTTTAAAATAAATTTTTAACTCCTAACATTTACGCTAGAGGGCGTTGAAAACTATCGTATCGGATAGGACAGGGTCACTTTACTATACTTAGACCCCACTTCCATGACTATATCTGCAGGGGCTCTAAAGGAAAAGGGGGTTGACAGTTACCTTAAGACACCCTGTAAACAAATGTTCCATTGGAAAGATAAATGCCAATAACTTAGGCTCGTCGAAAATACATTTCAATTGTTCGTTACTTAGACAAGACATCGGCGAAATCCCATTTTTTTAAACGAGCCGCTAATTAAGACATAGACAAAAACCTCAAAGAAACCAGTGTTACTACTTTTACAAAATTTCTTCAGGCCAAGACCCTCTCAGTTCTCAGTATGTTAATTTATTTAACTAATTACTAAACTGTTGCAGCATTAATATAATGGTGTTTTCCTTTAAAAACATAAAAATGGTAACGAACAGCTTTTAAAATCGAGCTCTTTTTAAAAACGTAGATTTCGTGACTGACTTTCCAAACAAAACTTGTTATGATTCTCATATTTATACTTACTCTTTAGAATTAGGTGGTAAATCTATAACTTGAAGGATTTTTTTTCTAAATTGTTGTATAGATGTTACTGTGAACTTCAGGTCCTCTGTGAAGGAATTAAAACATGCTTTATATTATTCTGATTCAGTTACAGATTAAAAGTACACTAGCAGTGGTCCCCAACCTTTTTACCACCACGGACCGGTCAAGGTTTGATAATTCTACCTCAGCCCGCTGGGGTGGGCGTTGATTGTTTACATTCTAGATTATTTTGATAAATTAATTTTAATTTAATTGATTTTAAACATGCTTTCAAAATTAAATACAGTTACACCCAAGTTACACCAAAAAAATAAATACAAAGTGATTTACTATTCATTTCATTCATTAATTTGGAGTATAAAACTAGGAATTTAAATTAATTTTCATTACAAACAGTTTTTTAAATTGGACAATAATATTAACATTTCAAACAAACAAATTAGTAATTTTTGTATATTCAATATAGTAGTAGTTTGTTTAAATAAAAAAATATAGTAGTAGCATGTATATAGTAGTATTAAAAATTAATAAATTACTTTTATTTTTGAATCCTATAGCATGTCCCATTAGCCGTACACTGTGTTCCAATAGACCCGAAGTATAGGGGCTAATGGATAGTAGTATTAAATTACAAAAGTTGATATAACATATAGAATAATTTTTTACTTTCCAAGAATATTTTTATAAACTACAATGTATGGTTCTAAATTCAAAAAAATTATTAAAATAGCTGCATTTATGCTTTTTAATAGAATTTATTAAAAAATGCCCCATTAGCCCGCCACTTTCCCCTAAATTTGGAATGACCCCAACACCTATCCATACAAAAGTTAATTTGCGATGTCACTTGTGCCTCTTCTGCACTAGAGAGCCTGTATACGAGAGAGAGACGACAACTCGCTTAAAAGCGTCTCTGCGCATCCTTACGCGCAGTTAAAACTGTCCAAATCTCCAATTCTGTCCAAACTGTATCATGCCGCTGATCTCGCTCCCATGCTAATCCTATGAAGGGAAACCTGCGGTGAACAGAAAAATCTGTTGACCAATCAGCGTGCTATACCGGGTTGTCGCCTCTCTCATATACAGGCTCTCTATTCTGCAGCAAACCCTTTAAATTTTCTCAAATTCTGCGTAAATACTTTCAAGAGTCACTAAATTGAAAATTAAGGGATTTATATAAATAAAATAATCATCTTTGGAAAATTCAATCCGCTAGATCCAATTAAGTAAATTATTGATACTTTTGAGTACTGTCGCTACACTGGGGACTATAATCTTACAATACAACAAAAAAACATATTACTTTTTATCACAGTTTTGTCTAAAAATTTTTTTTTTCTTTTGACTTTAAATACTTTTGAGGGAACAAAAATGACAATCATGGGAATCCGATCGAAATGGCAGAAGAAAGCACAACTTGAATTATAATTCTATTCGCATTTCCCGCTAACATACTAATCATAGAACCTTTGCTGCTATTTAATCCTAGAAGAGTAAAACTGAAAGAGTGTTCCTGCAAAGAATCGCCAATATATTCGTAAGGATGGTTATTCTATGTAATTTAAAAGTTGGTGGGGGACTTGGTAAGTACAACAGATAGTTAACCGCTATAGTCTGTGTAATTTGAATCGGCGGCTCACTAACAGTCCTTTCCCATTGCATTTCTATTGCGTTTTTTTGCCATGGCGACGAGTCACCTATTTTATATACAAGGATCAGGTATCAGGTAGCACAGTTAATAAGGCCATAAAAATTTTTTTTATGAAACTCACCCACTAAAATATCGCATTGTCTTTTATGGACATAGGCCAATCCGTACATCAACTGGGACGAGAGGTACAAAGAAAACCTCATTTTCCTTTGTTCGACGCTAGACCGGTGGGCCACTAGGATGCTTTGAATGTCCTCGCTAAAAAACAATAACAACGAATCTCATCAACAATGTAGAAACAACATTCAAAATAAACTTATTTCTTCACATGTCCTGATCTGATTGGCACAATTATGTTTTAATTTGTATAAAAATATTATCAGCTGTTTTTCCGGCCACTTCAAAGTAAAACTAATTTACACAAGGAGTCGACACGATTTTTGTAATATCACTCAGGGGACGTCTGTAGATTATGTGAGGTCAAAAAGGGAGGAGAGGTTTTACAAAAATATCACCAAACCTGGGGTTTGTCAATTAAAATCTCACCTCAACTTCTAATTTAGAAAATATACGTTTTTTTTATCATATTTTTTAGCAATAGTTTGGGAAAAAAGTGCAAATTAGTAAGTGCTAAAAAGCAAATCAATAAATTTCTTTTTCAGTAATCTTAATAACAATAAATCAATAATTTTTATCAGAGAAGGAACCCAAATCAGACTATAGATAATCCACATTCTATCTAAATTGTATAACAATATTTTATTATAGATCTAACTGTTTTGTTCAGCCAGCAAAAATAATAAAATTTCACCACTACATAAAAATCAAAGTATCTCATACCTGGACAATATTACGTCCACTTGGCGGTAATCCCTTTTGGATAACCTCTTCCTAGATGTAGCAGCAAGCCTACAGTTCAAAAAAGAAGTAATCGGGAATCAATGCTCTGTTCAAAACTTTAAATAAAATTACAAAAACCTCTACTTACCAAATTATACCAAATTTGCCACGTTTTTGGAGGATATCGATGGAGTAAAACATTGTTAATCCTGTTTTTTGAGAGAAAGGCATTAATTACATAAAACAAGGGACATTTCTTTAAAATATTTTGAGTCTGTTGTAGCGGGTTTCAAATACTGTAGCAATAGGCTGAAATAGTTCCCTTAGTCACACACCTCCAATTACAAATTTTCATTTTTAAAGTTGAAAATTACACGAGACTAGTTTCAACTACATGGGGCGTCTACCTAAGAAAATAAAATTTTATACGGCCCCCATAGTTTAAAATTTCCTATTTGCCAAATTTTCTTTACTACTATTTCCTTTTGAATAATACACAAACTTTTCTATCTCTAAAGATCTTCAAAAGTGAAATATTAAAATTTAAAGTTGGTGACTTGCACCACTTTATAACACCCTTTTTGAGAGTAAAATAGGACGCATCCACAAATTTTGGTTCTCGTGATGGGAATATTTTCAAAAAATTAATTTGTGACGACCCAACCTTTTAAAATGAAAATTTGACTATGTATATTCAATAAGTCTAATGAAGCTTTTAAGAACATTTTTAAGTATTTGCAAACTACAGAACTAAATCAAGTTATGAGTTATTAAGTCGTAAGTACCAAGGGGGGTCTGGGGGTCCTCCCCCAGCAAATTTTCAGAAATTTGACTGTAGGAAGCAGGTTTTTAACTAGTTTGGTACCCCTAGTTGGGAAATTTTGGATATAAATTAATAGGTAAGATTTGCATTTTGATGAACCTAATGTAAAAAAGTTTCAAATATAAGCGTTCTAAAAACAAAGAGATCTTTTATCATTCCCCAGAAAAGGTTTGGAAAATGAGACTCTAAAAACAGGGTTTCAACTTGGTTTTGATACATACTGGTCCAGATTTCGGGCATACATTCTCAGATAGGATAATAGGATCAGATTTTGATAAACTTCTTTTTAAAAAGTATCTTTTATTTTCCCCCTGGATTGGCCCCACCTGGGGGGCAATTTGGTTGAAAATTTTCAAATTGCCCCCCAAGAAAATGATATTGCCCCCCGGTGGGGCGTGCGCCCCACGTTGGGAAACACTGGTCTAGACTCTAGAGAGCCGTTCAACTACTATTACGCAAGCAAGGGGGTATGAAAGGAGGGGGGCTATGCCCCCCCCCAAATTCGGACTAGGTATACAAAAACAAGTTAAAGCCCTGTTTCTTTAGGGTCAAATAACCCCTCCAAAATTTTGACGAAACATAAACATCAATAAAATATTAACATATTGTATACGACACAAATAGTACATTAATATTAAGCGCATCGTGATTCAGGTCTACTTAAAATAAGCTATGGTGTAAATTCAACCTACAATAACAATGAATGAGCAATTGGGGGGGGGCGAAGAAATAAAATTAATCTAAAATCCCTCCCGAAATAAAAGTCTAATAACGGGCCAGTATAATGCACTATAATCATATAATAAACTCAGGAGGTACTTAAAATGAACTAAATCGAAAATACAATATTAAAGAAATTTACAATTAGAAACGATGCTATTAAATTATACAAAATTCAAAGGATACATCATGAAGAATGAAATATTGCATGAATCATAAATAAGTATTTAATGTACACGTTTTTAATCTTAATTAAGTATCTATTTTATCTATAACTTATTTTAAATTAACTTAAAATTGCGAAATACAAGACTTACCTTTCTGACTACAAGGATTAAACGAAGACAAGCACACGGGGTCTACAAGGTCTACAACGACTTTCTGGTCACCTCACACAATGTACTGATTAACTGAAACTGTGTATGATGTGCGATATTCATTATTCTTATTGTTTTTTGAATTTGAAAAAGCAGATTTTCCCTCCCCCCTCAAAAAAAAAGACCCTCTGCCTCGAACGAATTAAAACATCTGCGCTAATTGGACAAATCAAACGATAATCGTTCTAATGGTTCTATTAGGAAATTGAATTGCTTTTTGTGTGGCTGTTCTTAATCTGACGACAATAAGGAAATTTGTTTTAAAATTCTTATTCAGTAGTAATTAAAACTCAAAATTAAAAGGGTTATGAATGGTATGTATATGTGAATGAGACCTTTCATCATCATGTAATTAAAACTAGAGGTTTCGCCAAAATCAGCAAAAAAGAATAGGAAAAATTATTATGTTAAAATTTGGAAAAAAATCGAAGGATAGGGGCAGTGGCGGATCCAGGATGTTTTTTTTAGAGGGGCTAAGACTTTTCAAAATAAAATTTCATAATATCTCAATGAACATAATATTAAGAATAATCGAGTTCTAAAGTACCTATGGGGGTCTGGGGGTCCTCCCCCATAAAATTTTTGGAAATTTAAGTCTAATAAGCAGATTTTCAACTCGCTTTTGCACACCTTATCCGAATTTCGGACATATATTTTCAAGAATTTAATACATTTTTTGGTAGGATTTTTCCATTTTGTCGAACTTACTAAAAACAGATGTAAATTATAGTTTCAAGTATAAAAGAGGGGTCTGGGGTCCTCACCCAAAAGATTTTACAAAATTCAACTCTGAAAAACAGGGTTTTAACCTTGGTACCTTTAGCCCAAATTCTGGATATATAGTATTAGGTATAGGATTTGACATTTTGATAAACTTTAGGTAAAAAGTAGTGATCAATAATGTTCCAAGTGCAAAACGGGGGTCTGGAGGTCCTCCCCCAGAAAATTTCTCGAAATTTGACCCTAAAAGAGTTTTAACTTGTTTTGGTACACTTATAGTACGCTCCCCCCTTACATACGTCCCTGAGTTCCAACCTCCCCTATTTTTCATCGTCAGTTCTCGTTCCTTTTATTTGGGGGGAGGGCTAAAGCCCTCTAGCCCCCCTATTATTACTTGGAATAGTTGTAAAACTTTAACATAATGGAACGTAATTTAAGTACTACTTTTTTTACAGGGTGTTTCAAAAGTCCGTTTCGCGGCTTTTATTTGGAACCAACATGACGTAGGGTCACTTAAGTAAGGTCTACCCCTATGTAAGTGACCCTGGAGAATCCATTGAGTTGACTTACAGCGCCTCTAGTGGCTAAATAAAAAGTTAAAAAATTAATTTGAAAACTAAATGAGCTTGTCCTAAATAAACTAGTCCTTTCAAAACGACCGAAAATCAAAGAAACTATTACTGACGCCTAACACGGACACCTACGACCCCCTTTTTACTGTCGTTGAGGTCGTGGGGGGGTCATGGATGGGGTTTTTTCTATTTTGGACGCACAATGGATCCGAAGCAGGGTTGGACCCAATTGGATCCATTGGTTAACAATAGGGCAACATCAATGGTTAAAAAAACATTTGAAAAAAAAACTTTTTGGACCCAATTTTTTTTCAAGAAAAATCACAATCTTGCCAATTTTTTGAATGTAAACAAAACTTTCTTGTGAAATAACTTATCCAGTATTGAAGTTGCAATTAAGTGACCTCCTTAATGAAATGCTATTATAGGTGAAACGTGCCAAATAAGTCAGTATTTCTTCGCTTTGAGTTCACAGATGGCAAATTAACAAACAGGGCAGCTGGTTTGAAACGTATGGAGTTGGCCTTTGTGAAAAATTCATTTGGTGGATTTACGAACACTTTATTAAAAAATAAAAAAAACTATCTTCGCTGCTTATGCAGCTGGCCATTCCGTTTGGGAATCAATAAATTAACACGTTGCTAGTACGAGTTACAGATGCCTGAAAAACAGACGAGATTTTTTACCTTTTCTCGCATTTTGATTTAAAAGAACCAATAGAGGAACTCTAAACAGCTCTAAACAACTTATTTGAGATTCAGCCATAGGTTGAAGATTATATTTTTTTCTGATAAAACCCGAATAATTTAAATTTGAGTTAAGGATAGAACTCAAATTCATCTATTCGGGACTTAAATTTTAAAATACCTACTTGTCTACCTTGAAAACCTACTCTGTGAACGTTGAAAAAACACTTTGAAAAAATTCAAGCTTTGGAAAACTCCACTAAAGTTTTGAACAACCCAAGAATCATTGAAAAAAAACATTTAATTTTTAAACAATCCATGGAGTTCTGAAAAAATAAAACACTTAAGTTTTAAACAACCCACTGATAGGTTTTAAAACAAACCAACAAATTTTTAAACAACCCAAGAAACTGAAAAAAAACATGACACACTATTCTTATAGAGAGAGAACCTCATTTAGAACTATTTAAATCCCTCATAGTTTCATGAAAAAAATTGCCCAATTTTAAATAATTACATTAAAATTGCCCCGTTTAAAAAAACACTTAATTTTAAGTATAAAATTACACTCAATATTGAAAACAAAAAACACTATTTCTGAAAAAATTCCACTATTTTCATGGTTTTATTTTTAAAAAACCAACTTACTAGCGTTTAAAAAAACGGATTTTTGTCAACTCTGATTGGAAGGCAGGAAATTATTCTGTGGTGAACATAGAGCAGTCACCTTCGGTTGTCACCCAAAGGGTCTCAAATGTCAAAAATTAGTTAAAACACTATTTTTAAGTGTCAAATTTCAAAAAACTTTCTGGAGAGCCCACACGCACGACGCACCTTACTTGAAACCAGTATTATACACAAAATTTTTATATTAAGTACATAAGTCAAGTCCTACCTGTAAGTGTTCTGAAAAAAAATCGATTTTTAAGGTACTGTGAAGAGGATGTAATTGAGCCACATTCATCCGCCTAACTATAAAGGTGAATACAAATTTCATGCAAGTATATTTTCAAAGTGAGATTTTAAAGTGGCTTTACAACTTTTTAAAAGGGATTGTGAGCAACCCCACTGATTTTCAAAACTCAGCACCCCAGAATATTCTCATAATAGTTGTGTTTTTCCATTGTCTGGGAGATCACACACAATCACCTTTCCATAGCAAACGAGGTTTTGCATTGAAATCATTTCTTATACAGGGTGTATCATTATGAATGAGACAAACTTCTAGGGGAAGTAAGGTACATCATAAGGATTCAGAATTGCATAGGAACCTATGGTCCCAGGCGTCACCCTAAGGGTAGGGGCAAGGGGTTTTTTGAAACTACCCACGGGAGCCACCCTTCCTCAAATAAGCCGGGATCGTGACGATTGTTCTTCATCATGATCGACACGATCCAATACCTTCCTTTCAGTAAACCATCCGCGATCGCATAAGGGGGCATCCATAAATTACGTGAGATCAAAAAGGGGGGAGGGGTTTGGAAAAATCTCACCAAGGGGGGAGGGGGGGTCGATTAAAATATCACGTCAACTTTTTAAGTTAGAAATTTTACGATTTTCTTTCTTTTTTAAGTATGATTTTTATAATAAAGAAAACCTGATGATAACATAATGTCCTTTTTCCCCACGTCATTAACGATGTAAAAGTTTTAGGTGCTGTGAAGCACAAAATGCAAACGAATAGGATAGAAAATTATTTTTAAAGGTTGTAAATCTCACATGGGGGGAGGAGGGGTCCAGCAAAATCTCACCAAGGGGGGTCCAGATTTTGGAAAAAACACCTCACGTAATTTATGGATGTCCCCCTAAGTTCTGTTGTAATCATGAAAACAATCGGTGGTTAGGTTGAATAGACGAGATTAGTGTGACGTTTTTTGTTTTGTTTGGAATCGTAGATTCAGTCTGTGATTGGTTCTGTGAACTGTACGGATCCGTATGTAACCAATCACGGATCGAATCAACGATTCCAAACAAAACAAAAAACGTCATCCATCACTAATATCGTCTATTCTGTCGTGGAAAGGATTGAGAAAACGTCGCTGGGCACACAGCGAAGAAGCATCGGCAAGTCTGAACTTTCACCACCTCGCTTTTCGGGTCCCGTGGGTAGTTTCAATACCCCCAGCTAGTCCCTTAGGGTGACGTCTGGGACCATGGGTTCCTATGCTGTTCTGAATCCTTATGACGTACCCTACCTCCCCTAGGTTTTGTCCCATTCATATAGATTGATACATTTTTAGACCGGTGGGCAACAACATGCATCCAGTGAGCAGTGTGTTGGGCAGCCTACTTTTGAGCTTTCCTTTATACCTCACGTTAAGAAACATTTATTGAATAATTTTTTTTAAAAATCCTTTTTGTACATTTAAGTAAAAACAAAAAAAATTAGTGTCTTAATTCTATTATTCTAAAATTAGTTCAACCAAAAAAAATTAGTTTCTTCAAATTCAAAATATTATAAATCTTGTATCAAAATATAATCTTGAAATTTCGGTCAAACATGCTTTTGTAATTTCCTCATATTTCCATAATAAATCACTTCTCAGCAAAAACCTTGGTACCATTTTAAAGACAATTAATTAAGCTTTAAATATATGTAAATTATAATATGATTATTTTAAATTTTTATTAAAAAATTTTAATTTTTAAATTTTATTTTCAAAAAAAGTATATAATTTAAAATTTTCAAAAAATATTGGTTTCCTTATGTTATATAAAAATTTCCAGGTTGGGATCTCTACGGGATCATATGTTTAAAAAATAAAATGTTATAATTGTTCACTAATATTAAGCTTCACGGCACGACTTCGGCAAGTAAAATGAGCGTTTAAAAGAGAAGAAAGATCGTACCACCATGAAACTTGGGTTTTTAATTACCATTAACACATGTTTTACGAAAATTAAGGGGCTAAAAATTGTGGGGGGGTTGGGGGATCCCCCTCCCTTTTTCCAAAAGGGGTTCTAATCGTGTGATGTGTCATTTTTCATGATTTTTCGCATGCAAATTATCAAATTAATAACTATCATCCACAAAGGTGTCCTACGTAAGAGGGGACAGTCAAAAATTTATATAAATATTAGAAATTTTGGATTGAAGTACATACAGAAAAAGGTTCGGATATTTCTGGTTAAAACAGTAAATCTACTAATCCTTTAATAAACTATTACCTTTATCCTCTACCAATCCTTTAATAAACTATTACCTTCATCCTCTACCAATCCTTTAAAACTATTACCTTCATGAATATAAAAACAATCATTGAAATATAGATACATCAAATCTCTATTTTGAAGAAAATGTATATTTTTAGGTTAAAATAACTCGAAATGATTGAATTAAAAAAGACTACATCTTTCTTAAACATATTAGTAATAATCCAAGTTCAGTAAATTGATTAAATAACATGGGTATAGCCAGAGAGGTCCTGGAAGGGAAGTTGTTCCCCCAGCTTATTTTTATTTTATTTTGAACATATTCCCATGGATATGTAAGTAAGTTAACCATTCAAACAGGAGTTCTGGCTACACCTATATAAAATACAAATTAAATAAAGACAAATTATAAAAAAATACAACTTACAGTTTACTTTAATTTTCTTTAGTTGAGGATTTTTTACATGATTTTGGAGAGCATAAGAAGAAGCGTTAATGTCAGATAAGGCTCTTTTACTGTTGCTCGCCATATCCATAAAAATCTCAGACTAAAGAACAGTGATCCTGGTTCAGCGATATAAGAACTTGTACTAAAACCAAAGAGCACCTCCCATTTCAATCCAAGCTATACCCCCCAAGTGTGACAAGTTATTTGTTTATATTTAGAGATTGAGTGCAGACAACCCGTAAATTTATGAGGTCGTTGAGCTTTCTAGCCGTGGTATAAAGACCCATCATACAGGGATGAATGGTACTACATCTATATTTAAATACCAAAGATTTTTAAAGTGACTTCTTGAGTGGAATTACTGTGAAAAAGACAATCACGCACGCTCCATAGAAAGTTTAAAAAAATGATGGTTGTCCCTTTTATATAGGACAATTATGTTGACAATAGTTATTACCTTGATTATTTGGATGCAAAAAGTCATAAAAAATGACACCTCACACGAATAGAACCCCCTTTGGAAAAAGGTAGGGGGATCCCCCAACTCCCCCCACAACTTTTAGCACCTTAATTTTCGTAAAATATGTGTTAAAGGTAATTAAAAACCCAAGTTTCATGTTGGTACGATCTTTTTTCTCTTTTAAACGCTCATTTTACTTACCGAAGTCGTGCCGTGAAGCTTAATATTAGTGAACAATTATAACATTTTATTTTTTAAACATATGATCCCGTGGAGATCCCAACCTGAAAATTTTTATATAGAATAAGGAAACCAATATAAAGAACTCTAATTTTTTTGAAAATTTTAAATTATATACTTTTTTAAAAATTAAATTTTAAAGTTAAAATTTGTTAACCAAAATTTAAAATGATCATAATTTACATAATTTTAAAGCTTGTTTAATTTTCTTTAAAATGATATCATTGTTTTTACTGAGAAGTAATTTGTTACTGAAATATGAGCAAATTACAAAAGCATGTTTGACCGAAATTTCAAGATTTTTGCAACTTTGAAACCCCATAAATCGAAAACTAAAAGAGATAAAAGATTTTCATTTGGCAAATCTTATTTTTTAAGCATATTCAACATGTGTACCAAATTTGAAAAAAATCGAAGGACCCAAGGGAAAAATTTTCAGAAAAATTGGATCCCTTGACGTGGAATGACCCACAGTAATAGAAGATTTTTAATATATTTCTCCTCAAATATTATAGTTCGATATAAATTTGCTTCATTAAAAGACTTGACCATGCTAAGAGCTAAGTTTTACCCAATTAAAAAAACCACTTAGGGCTGGATTTTTAGTTTTTATTGAAAAACCCATCCATCTTTTTTTATGGGGGGGGGGGGTTTGTGGGAGAGTTGAAAACCCTGGTAGCGACCTTGCGACCAACAGTTTGAGAACTTTAGTGCTTTATCATCTTGACCTTGATGCCTTTTCAATCACCTTTATTTATATTTGTATGTTGATGTTTCCACGCATTCAAATCTGAAATTCCTTATATATTAGATACCCTAATTTTTTTATATGTGTTGTATGTAGCACCACACCTCTATCCAGGAGACTTTCAAAAATACCACAGGCTATAAGGTTTAGGAATTGTTATCAATCTTAGATTTTTTTTTAATACATTTTATTGAAGTCATTTGGCTGGAAACCTATTTTACCCATAAGACAATTTCGAAAAGTGTTTTTTCCACGCACCCTAATGTTTAAAATTAGTATGTATGTATTTTATCACATTATGACATGCTTTTGGCAAATATGGTGTTAGTTTGTTAGGTGCGAGTATTCTTAAGTTTAAACACGATTAAAATATAATGATTTTTTTATGCTGAATAAACAAAAAAGGTCATGTAAAATATATTGATATTTAATTTCTAACCTATTAGTACTTATTATTGGAGCACCCATTAATTTTTACTGTAATTAGAAGTTAGAATATACTGATGGTTCTTCCACTTAAAAAAAAACTTTAAAACCACTTTAAGAAATAACAAAAACATTTGAAAAATAGAGATTCTTTATTTTTAATGAGTACAATGTTAAATGCAGTTTTTCCTCAGGAATATTCATGTCAACTTTGTGTAGGTAGACAATGTATACTTGATGATGGATGGATTAGGAGATCATTTGCTTTCTACCTCATTAGTCCAAAAAGAACGACAGTAACTACACTTGTCGATATTTTTTGTATCACATTTAGATAAGGACACTTTCATAGATGCCAACACCTCAAAATTAGTAAAGCTCCAGAGGATTCACTACAGAAATTATAAAACATTTTTTCTTACATTTAATACTGTTGACAGCCTACAAAACGTTGGTAATTATTAAAATATATTTTTCTTTTTTAATGAATAAGATACTGTATTTTTATAAAAATTATATACCAGTTTGTTAAATTTTTAATTAATACAAAAATCCTATAAAACTAGTTCTAATCTGAATGAACCTGAACATCCTCCCATTCTTCCATACTTATACCTTTTAGCTAGAAAAATAGTTTTGATACTTAGTTTATGAACTAAATTGCTCCATTTTCAAAACTATGAGTAAATATGTTTCCTTTCAAAACGTCTTACAGGTCAAAATAATCAATGGTATAATAGAAAATTACAATTCACAGTGAAAATAACGTTAAAGATTATGGTCAAATTTTTTTCTCAATTGAAATCAATTAGGAAATGTAAATTTTTCAGGCAGAGGTAGGTTCACCTGGAGCACTTTACAGCCTAATTTGCAAAGAAAAAACCTATTAAATTGGCAAATATGGGTAACAAATTAATAAAAATATGAGGGACCAATTTTCTTTGTTCTATCAACTATCCTTCATGCTGTCTTTAATCTGTTATACTTTCTATAAGTTAACGAAAACTTGAAACTATAGAAAAACGGGAGAATTTCAGTATAAATCAAGAAAGGAGGCTAACAGGAGAGTTGGCAACACTGCACCTTGTAAAAAGTATTTTTAAAAATTATCTTTTAATCCCAGAGAAAGATTTACTAACTTATGAGCAAAATTAAATGGTAAATGGAATGGAAGTACTTAAAAAAAATTGGAAGAAAATTTAAATGAAATGTGTACACATGTAATTCATATACACGAGCAATAACATATTTTCACAACTCAAATATAACACAACACTGTCCCACAAAATGTTTAAGCATTTACAGAAACTTTAGAATTAAAACTAAAGCAAGCCATAAAAATAAATAAAATGGACAGAACACACATACATTGATCCAAAAATAAAACACTGAAATGGATATATGATTCAAAAGTAAATTCATCAAAATATACTATATTTACATAAGTATTATTTGATTGTCATGAAATTTTGATGAACTTTTATGTTTCATCTTTGACCAAGCTTTTGAATGAGAACACTTTTAAATGCAGTACACTCTCGATATGGTGAACTTTCTTAAATCAATAGAGAAATCACTTCCATTTCTCAGAAAAATATTTTCTCCTAGACATTAGGTATTTCTCTAAGGTTGATTAATATTTTTATGATGAAAATGTTAAGCTAAATACCCTTGATACATTTTTTAAACCAAAAATGGGAATTCTTCAAATGAAATCGCAATTTGGCCAGGCGATTGTAATCCTGTTAAAAGGAATAATAACAGGACTAAAAAGGTCTAGGGCACAAAAGTATGGTGGCATATAAGAATCGAGAATCTCTGTGACATCTGTCTTATTAGCAGATGTTTTCTCCTAATGGTGGATGGGCTATGTTTTCCAAATGGTCATGTTTCCAATTAAGTTTTTTTTTATTCAGTAACTCATTTTTAGATTTAGTTGCAAATCTGAAAATGTACAGAATGACGACTATAGCACTATTTTTCATACAGAAAAATTAGTACAAAAAAAATTTGAAAAAAGAAGTTGCCAGACTATACTCTGCAGAAATTTTAAATGTCACAAATCAATTTTGATTTAAGCTTAAAGTATCAAAAATTTAATTTTTAAAAAGTTATTTTTGCCTAAAAATTGTGCTTACTGTATCAAAAATATAGAGAGAGCAGAATTTAGACATTCTATTACATAAAGTCTTCCCATGTGGCATTGAATACCATGGTTCATAAATTTCTTTTTTTATCCTAGTTAGTCTGTTCTTGTTACCTCAAAAACTTTTTATCTTGAAATTTTTCACCCTTCCTTTTTGACTGTCATATCGAGAGTATACTGTACTCTGAACAAATTTATTAAAAGATAAAAATAGTTATGCTCCTATTAAGCATACTTTTGATGGTATCAATCATATCAATACAGTTTAACGTGCTGAAATTGCACACAGTTAAATAATACACAACTCACGCAGACAAATGTTTAACAACTGCTGCTTACGTATATTTCACCGAGATATTTACAAAACCTCAAGAAAAAAAAAAGACACCAACACTTTGTCCTTCTTTCTATACAAACACTTTTCAAACTCTTAATACTGTTTATCTCCCAGCCATAGTAAAACCAGGAACCACAGCTGAAGCAGCTTTTCTCATTGGTAATATAAATGCCATCAAACTATACAAAAAAAGTAATCTAAAAACCTTTTCTAAAAGCACAAGATAAAAAGGCACAGCTCTTCCCAGTCTCTTTGAGGATCACGAGTAAAACGTCAGGACGCTCGTTTGATTTCCCCGTATCAGCAGGAACGGCGGCATGTCTCGTGTCATGGTTTCCAGCCAAGCCATGTACATGGGGGCTGAACAGGTGCCTTTACGGGGCATGGGAAGGGTCCTGGAAATATTACATTTATTATTGCACTTGTCTAAAAACAATCAGTACTGTCAACGTACAGCAGTACAGTATTTCAACAAGGCACATCCAATTGTGATCAAATGTTACAACTCTTATAAATTTATTTCAATTTTGGTAGAGAATGCTCCATATAACATATTAGAGCATTAATATCTATGATCAGACCATTAGTATCTTTGTTTACCTCCCATTTTTAAATTAGATTAAATACGCGTTATTCTCTTATGCAGGGTTCCCACTCAATTTCGGAAATAAAATTTCTCCACTTTTCCTGGTTTATGTTGAAGATTTCCGGTTGAAAAACTAGTAACACACTGTATTTTTTTAAATATTCCTTGCTGTTTTTAACATTTATTTTCAATAATTAGTTTTTTTCCCAGACAAAAAATGATATGCAGACAGTAAAAATTTATCACTTTTCAGGTTTTAAGCACAAATAAATAAATTCTATTCCTTGATTTTTTTAGGTCAAATTAAAGTTCCCAAACTTTTCCGGGTAATCCCTGATACATGGGAACCCTGATCATATTAAAGTAATTTTAAAAAAGGTAAACAGTATTGTTACAAACTGCTTCATGGTTGATATCAATCAACCATAGAGCATGGAGTGTATCGAAAAAACTTTTATGGGATTTTGATATGTTATTAGAGGGGAAACGTTTTTTAAGGCGGCAGAGAGTACCTGTGATTTTTTTTCATTATCAGACGATATCTTTAGGTGCCAATTTGAAGGTTTCCCATGTTATCCCATATACGCCCCTCATTCCTACTCTAATCGCACGACGAATGTCTTCACTCAAGATGGACGGGACCCTATACGGTGTATGCTACTTGACAAAACTTGAATAACAGCCTAAATCTATATATTATGTTGATTGTGGGCTCTAATTTAAATGAGGAAAGACTAAATTTTTTAGTTTAAATTCTTACAATGGAGGTAAATGGCAGGGTTAAAATTCTAACATAAGTTTGAAAATTCCTCCATTAGGTCTAAGAAAGTAACTTGATCAAAACTCCATTCAAAATCATTCAAAACTAATTCAGCCAAATTTTTAATGACTTACATCACTATAAGAGAGGCGTCTTGGGAATTCTGTATCAACAACTCACGTAATCGAATGTGTCGGTTTGTCTGAAACAATAAAAGCAATGTTAAGCAAATCTTTCATAGGTTAGAAAGCATTTAACCCTTTCTAGGGCCGTGGTAAGTATACTTACCACCAATTTCATCAATTTTTTTAAATGTCTAAAGAATTTTTAATATATCGTACCACTTATCATTTGTGCTGCCAGCTATGAATAATTTGAGAAATAATAATAAACCTCTTGACCACATAATTAGGCTTTAACCTTTTATAAGGCTGTGGGAAGTATACTTCTCACCATACATACCAAATTTATCCAATTTATAATTCCTTTTGTAGATTTTTATATTTGAAAATTATATTTTATAAATATCATGCAAAAAAATGCGATATAAACAGAAATGCATAACATAAGATGCCCCAAATTTGAATAGCTCCAGTGGGCGGTGGGAAACATACTTTCCACCAAAAAAACCCTTGAAAATCAAATTAATTTTAGGTAATAAGCAAATGAATTTCTTTTATATAAATCAAACTCAACACCAAAAATATTTTAACATAACGTTACTAGAAAAAAATTACCTTAAAAACAGTTAAATGACCAATAAAAAATTTTATGGTAAATATAGAATTACCTTATCTTTCAGAGCTAACATTTCAGTCATGGTTATCAGGTTGGAGTTTTCAACATCCTCCTCTTTTTCTGTCCACTTGTTTATAATATTTTCAAAATCCTGCTTACTGAAATTAAAAAATAAAACATGACAAACAAGTTTACTAGGTGAGAAATACACTATTGAGTATTTGGACTCTTATAATCTACCTGCACTCTTGAGGAGGCTTGTGAACATCGGGTATAACCATAACATCCGAATAATCTATCCTGAACTTATTCAACAAAGCAGCCATACTAAAAAATAAAAAAGGTAAATAAGAGAAGTGATTTCAAGATTTGAAAACGTGAATGGTACTCTGAATGGTACGTGAATGGTGAATTCCTTTATGGTACTCTACGACTTAAATACAATTTCTAAATTCAAAGAATTAAAAATAATGATCATAAAGTGTTGGCTTAAACTAAAGAATAAAGCATTCAGTCAGGAATAAGTATATTGGATGAAAAATCATGGCAGGGGTGCAGAATATGTCCAAACGCCAAACAATGTTCGGGGGGGAAATTCAGGCAGTTGTGGGGGAAATTTTTTCCTAAGTTTATGAAGAAAAACCTCTACAAATCTAAGTTGTAAGTAACAAGTATTTTAGCTGCTGACAATATCATGTCCTCGGTCTACTACTATTCCGCGCGGCCATTTCGGCGCTGGCCGTTTGGGCGCGAGGCCGTTTGGGCGCAGGCCGTTTCGGGGCCAGAAATAAAATGAAAGTAAATAGAACTCTTTCATAATCCTTCTAAAAATTCGAAGAAAAAAAATTTTGTCTCGCGCCGAAACGGGACGGCGCCCAAACGGCCGCGCCGAATCGTCCCATTCCGTCATGTCCTCCAAATTCTACAGAAATTGGGTAAAAACAAGGGAATAACAGATGTATAGCGGAAAACTATGGATCTACGCCGGAAAAAAGAGTTTTCTTGGTGGGGTTGGGTTTTCCTTTAATTTTGACTTGATACTCAGAAAAAAAACATATCTATGATGGGAGTGATGATTTTCATTAAAAATCACGTTCGTGTTTAATCACAACATTATTTTTGTCTTGATGGGAAGATTTTTTTTGGAAATTTTGATAAAAATGTGGAGGCTTTTGGGGGTAAATTTTGTACAAAATTAGATGTGTTCTGGGGAAATATTGGGATTTGGAACATTTTCTGCATCCCTGGTATATGGTATGCAGTAATGAATCCCTGTCCACATAAAAATAACACAATTTAATCAACTAACCTTCTCTGTTCTCGTTCCAATTCATCCTTTTTGTTAGCAAGAGAGAAAACCCTGAGTTTGCAGCCATTCCATTGAGAATGAGTGGTAAGAAGATATGGTATCAATAAAGTCAAGCCTGAAAAAAACAAATAAATTCCTGTAAACAAAATTATGCTGGAAATTCCTTCTTTAAACTTTAAAAAAATTAGCAACTTTTCCTTTATTTAATTTTTTACCATAGCACAAATATATCAATAAAAGAATAACAAGCTTTATAAAATTAATGATCCAATGTGAAGTGCTACATATTAAGAATATAAGAATGTTGCCCTGAATCCATAGGTAAAAGTTAAAAATTTTTCAGAACGGAATTAGATTAATCCTCTTCACTGTGAAAATAAAGTTTTTCAATCTTACAATTACTTCTGAGTAAAATTTTTCCATCTCATTCTGTTCTATAAAGAAAAAAAGCTATGGTGATTTTCTGTCTTTAAACAAAAAACTGAACCCCACAGGACATTGATAACAAATTCAAAATTTGATTCAAATAAGGGTTAGTAAAAATACTCAAATCCTGTTTACTAGTTTTGTTTCCATTAGAATTTTTGTTTTGAAATCTGTTTTTATAAAGTCAAATAGGGGGAGGCCCAGCAAGATCTCCCCAGGAGCAGGGGGAGTAAATTAAAAGCAGACATCAACGACTTTTAGTTTTGAAAATATATGCTTTTCTTTTATCTTTTTAGTACAATTTTTGGAAAAATGTGAATCATTAGCTCATCAGTCCAGATAATTACAAGTGTAAGACCATGTTTATGTGATTTCAATCATATTTATCAAAGTACACAAAATAAAATATTCCACAAATTGTTGAAAAATAGGAAAATGGAAAAAATCACACATGCTGAATGTGCGCTAAGCAGCAACATCCAGACTTATAAGAAATGTACTCGAAGTAAGAACGAATTTAGAATAGAACTTAGAGGACAACCATACTTAGGACTTCATCAGGGGTCACTATGGCTAGGGAAACAAACATGGCTAGAGAACATCAAAGAAATTACCTATTTAAAAGTAATAAAGAAAATCTAGTGTGATAATTTGAAGGTCAGGGGGTCTAGCAAAATAATCTCACCATAGGGGAGGGAGGGATCCAAAATTTGGAAAAACCTCACATAATTTAAGGATGTCCCCTTAACACTTTCAATACAGCAAAAAAATTCAGCTTTGTGCGTTTTTATTACCACAGGAACAGCTATTTCTTCTCAGTCTTTTAAAGCTCAGGGTGATCGATACATGAAAATAGTGAGTTTGTAGCCTATATAAAGAGAGCGACTTGCTACAAAATACATGTGTTTAAAACAATGTTTTTTTACTTTGTTTTAAACGTAACAACCCTGCCTCCCATAGAAGGCATTTCGAAAATTCCTAAAAAGCTCTAACTAAAAGAGACACCAATAATCCCACTCACCACCATCGTCATAGAGCCACCAAACGTCGATGGTCCCCTTCTTCTGCTTGCGCTGGAACTGGTTGACGCTGGAGAGGACGTCCTTGGGAATGGCCTTGGACAGCCCCCGCACCACCTGCGTGCTGCTCGCCTGCTGAGTGGCATTGTTGCTGTCGTCGCTCGGGCTCTTGCGCTCCGGCGGCGGCGTGGACGGGGGAGTGGATTCGCGAGAGCTGCCAGCTGGAGGGAAGAATTGGCTAGTTAACACTTTTTCAAATTTAATTTTTCCTAACAGATTTTCATAAAAGGAGATCATTGGTGAAGAAATTTTTCAAATCTGATCATTAGTTAATTTTTAAATAAATAAAAACTACATGCACTCAACGCATTACGCCAGAGTTGCGGAACACGTCGTCGTTCGGAAGCAGAAGGGGGAAATTTGAGCAGTCGATTGGTTGGAGCAGTTCGAGCGATCGGCGGCTCCTTCGTGACGTTACGCCCGGTTTTTCTCCTTTGGAACTTTTAAAGGAAGATTGCAAATTAAATTAACGAGGAATGCAGTTTGCTCATCATATTTCTAGCATGGATGAAAGTTAGAAACTTTTCCATGACAGTTTTTTAAACCTTATACTTCCATGAGAAGAAAATTACCAGGACAAATTTTAATCCCCCTATATAGAAACTTCCACCCATGATGCCGTACATAAAAACCGTAAATAACAAAGGCATTCTCCCTCTAAAATCTACTCTATAATTGTAAAATAATTTTGAAATGCTGCTCATTTTAGTTTTAAATCCTTCTTAAAGCTTTTATGTTTCTTCAATGTGCTTCTTGCTCAAAAGAGCATAGCTACATGAGTTCAGGTTCATAGCTACATAGTGTTCAGGAGATTCCAAGGTTAACTTTGCCAAAACTGAAAAAATATTTATATTTATGCACAAAAACGAGAATAAAGCAAAATAATTTTAAATGCAGTTAAGAACTTCTGAATTTAGTAAAGTAAGTCTAAGTAAAAATTTCTGATGAAGACAAAAAAGCACACATATGAGATGAGAAACTTGGCTAATATAGATATTAACCCTCTGTCGGTCGCAATATTAAACTGACGTGTTAGGTCGCAATGTGCCAAAACGCACAATCGAAAGAATCGCAAATTTCTACCTTTTAATTTCAATGATAAGGTCTTAAAAACAATAAAAGATATTCATAGCATTATTCAGACATAAAAAAATTTGATATTTGTTGTAAATAATTAAGAACAAAAATTAAAAATAGCATAAAATTAAGCTTACTTCAGCGAGATAAATAATTCAATATCTTAGTCAAAAAATATACTTAATGATGTGAAACCTGAGGGATATTAATTCTAAATTATTGTTTTTGAACTCATGTCCAAATAATAACCATTCACAGACAAAACTTTAACAGGTAATACTAGGCTGGGCAAATTGACCACTGACAGTCCCTGTAGCTATTGTAAAATAACTCTAAAATACAATATTTTAGCTTAAAACTGTCAACTTACAGGTAGTAAACGTAGATTTGCATATTGTACAACATTGTTTATGGCGAGGCAAGTGTATAAGGTACGATTTTGTAGGTGTATGTTCAACTGCAATAAACCAAAAATAATTAGAAAAATTACATACATATTGAGGAAAATTTAATAATATTGATGCGTAAGCACTCATAAAATTAATAAAAAATTATCAAAGATTACAAAAAATAATATTACGTACCTTAAAGACGAGTTACACGATTGAGCGCAATGTGTCAAACGGTAAAATTATGATGAAAACCAAACTAAACAAAGCGCGCGAATTTAATGAATTAGTTGGCGCCATACATCTGGTAAAGATAGGAGACTATCAAAAATTTCAGACTTCTAACCCCCAAAATAACGGAAAGGCAAACGAAAATGTATGAGGTGTGCGAAAAAGTACAGTTGCGACCGACGGAGGGTTAAACAAAGATATTAAAACAAAACAACACACTTAATCTTATCCCTGTATTTCAAGACTAAACAAAAGTAGAGCAAGATACCTTGAGAAAGTTGAGCACTTGACGGATTTCTGGGGATTCCATCACTTTCAGGTGTCAAGAATGATGGGCGCCGAGATTTCTTGCCATTAGTAGCTGGAGGCTCAGCCAACTCAGCAATATCATTATATTCCGAATAATCCAAACCTTCTTGTAAACGCAGTATGCCCAAAGACATGTGTTTGTCAAAAGCTTCGCTGTAAGAGTAATTCACCATTAAGCACTATTTCACTTGAATATATACAGCCATAAAAAGTGGATTAAGCTGATTATTTTAGACATAATTTCTTACTATAGGCACTATTTAAAAAAAGATTTACTTATTAAGTAGGCATTTATTAGGTCAACCACTGAATAAATGACCAATAACAACCTGAATAACAACCAATGGCATAGCAGTATACATTGGCATGACTTATGCTGACCAAATTATCACATTTTTGCTACTCGTATTTTAAATTTTAGAAACATTAAATAAATCTTTATCGGTTATTTTATATAGTCTCACGTTATACCATACCATACTACCATGTAATATCAAAAATTAAGGGGGTATTCTAGTGTAGAATTTCAAAAAAATCGATATTTTTTTTTTGTTATATTTTCAAAGTTTAACTATTTAAGAATATGTCTACGAGAGGATTTTTGAAAATTTAAATTATTTTCGGAGCTATAGACATTTTACTGACCCGGCCTCCAAACTGGTTCGGTTGCAGAGTTGGGCACTCACGCGAATGAAAATTTATTCGTCAATCGTACGAATAAATTCAGCTTCGAATAAATCAGTTGCGAATAAAGTTATCTGTCACCGGCGATTGAATTTTTATTCGCAATTGAAAATTCATTCGCAACTAACTTTATTCGTGGATGACGAATAATTATTCAATTGCGAATAATTTCACCAGACAAATAAATTAATTACAGAAGGTACATATAGGGGTGCAAAAAAATTCTCAGGGTTGGTACGGAAGGGTCCACAACTTTACCGGAGTGGTCCGTAAATTTACGGAAGTGGTTCGTAAGTGACCGGAAGTTGCCCGAATTCAACCGGAAGTGGTCTAAATTTAACCGGAAATGGTCCATCTTTAACCGGAAGTGATCCGTATTAACATGAAATGTTCCACAACTTACCGGAAGTGGCTCGTAAGTTACCGGAAGTGGTCCGCAACAAACCGGAAGTGGTTCGTAAGTAACCGGAAGTGGTTCGCAACATACCGGAAGTGGTTCGTAAGTCATCAGAAGTGGTCCACAACTTACCGGAAGTGGTTCGTAAGTCACCGGAAGTGGTCCGTATTTAAACGGAAATGACCCGTATTTAACCGGAAATGGTTCATCTTTAACCGGAAGTGATCCGTATTAACAGGAAATGTTCTGCAACTTACCGGAAGTGGTCCGCATTTAACCGGAAGTGGCCCGTATTTAACCGGAAATGCTTCATTCTTAACCGGAAGTGGTATGTATTTAACCGGAAGTGGTCCGTATTTAACCGGAAATGGTCCATCTCTAACCGGAAGTGATCTGTATTAACAGGAAAGAAGGTCCGATGTATGAAGCAGGAATGGCAGAGATTGAATAAAAGTAAGTATAATATATCATTTCATGACTTTGACAGCGAAAAACTTTACGCGAAACTTTAAATGCGTTTTTCTCAGAACAGACTTTTTCAATATATTTGTCACGATTTCTCGAGTTCTACTGGACCGATTCACTTGAAATTTTCAGAGAATCTTCTTTATAGACCTCTCAAGAATTGGAACTAGCCTCATCCCCAAATTTCAATTTTGACTATTTTTAAAAAATTCGAGAAACTCAAAAAAGTGGTAAAAAAAATCGTTTTTTTTTCAAACAGTCGCCATTTTGTCAAAAAAAATTTTTTTCACTCATCGCTAGTTCTGATTCTTGCGACATCATTGCAGATTAATAATCTTTTTTATTTTTTCATTTCAGATGACTAGGAGGGTTGAAATCATGTCAAAACTCATCTGCCAATTTTTTGACGCCCCCCACTTCTTCGGCTGCCAGTTTTTTAAATTTTTGACTTTTTTTGTTTTTTAATTTTTTTCTGTACTCTTGAAACATTAATAAATAACTGATAAAAAATGGATAGTAAAAATATTGATTGATTTTTTTTTACGACACTTTAAAAATTACCTAAAATTCATGTCTCTACACTAGAATACCCCCTTAAAAAAGTAAAATTATGCATTAACGCCAAATTATGATGCAAAACAAATTCATAACATATCAAAATAAGTTATACCATACACAAACAAACATTACATCATGCTACTTACTGTATGACATTGAAATATTCCTGAACTTCTTCAATCGAACATTCCTGCCAGTTTGATTTGTAGCCCATGAAAACAAGATTGGGTTTCAATTTTCCAACACCAACACACTAAAAGAGAAAAAACCTTCAAAACACAGCTCATAAACACCAGAGATTGTTTTTTCTAGTTTTCCAACATTGACTCACTAAAAAAATATTTATAAAAATTGTTTTTAAACTTTTTGTGATACAAAGAGCCTAGATGGAAACTGGGAGAAAAGCAATCAACTTGCCTCATAGCTGTCAACATGATAGGGAAAAAATAGGAGCACTTTCAGACTACACATGGAAGCACGCACCAACCTTTTTTCCAGTCACGATTTAAAACTTAAACCACTTTTTTTAGTTCATAGTAAAACTACGAAATACGAATAATTTAGGTAAAAACCTAAAACAAAGTATATGAAGAGACACAAACAACATCCCCCTTTAAGTAGATGAAAACAAAAATCATCCATAAGCTACAACTACAGGCATCCAAAACGATTTAAATATTAATTGTGGTTCTTGCTCCATTACCATGACAGAAATTAATCTTTTTCTGGAAAAATTAAACTTAAAAAAAGAAAATGTAACATTGAATTCATATATTTCACTTATCTTACTTTTAATAACATACTCTTTAAATGATAAATTGTTCTTAAAATGGAACTTTTATTTCACTTGTCTTTTACGATTGCAACATATAAGTATTAAAGAAAATTGGATTATCGGAGAAGAAACCGAAAATAGGAGTAACTCCGATTAAATCGGAGTACATGGCAGCTATGTTACCTGCATGAGGCAGCGAGCTCCTTCAGAAAAAGATTCATTTTCCAACAAAGTGTAAAAAGCTTTGATTTTCCTCTTTTGCAGAAACTGGTAAGCTTGTCTAGTATAACCAGTCCGGATACGTTCGGTAAGTTGTTGCTGGAAGAGAAAAAAACACACAAACGCTTATAGAGACGAATAAAAACAGACTATATAGTATAAACAAATCATACAAATGACTATACTAGACAGCAATGTTAGTTGACCCAACGACGTGACTACCAAAGTATTTTCCATTGCGGTGTCTGAATTTCGAGTGAACGCCAATTTTAAAATACGATTATTTTGTTAAACCCATGTATATAGTGTGTCTTTCTATCATGTATATAGAGTCTTTTTATACCAAAACTTCCCCCTAGCAACCAACAGGCTTTGTGTTTATCCACTTTCTCCTTCCGTGTAGTGACGTACTGAGTTCAGGAAACATTGCTGTTGAATATAGCAACATGTGCGAACATTTTACCTTGCTAATATGGCCACAGACCAAAAGACTTATCTTCTTTGTTATGTGATAGGTAAAATCCACTAAGGGAAGTCTGCTGCTGGGGGACCCAGTCAGTACTAAAATTTGAGGTCTAAAAAATAAATGAATTTCAATTCAATTCAAATTTTAAGCATAACTGAGTGAATTCTAGATCATTAAAAATTTGCTGACTATGAAAAACTAAAACTATTTATGAACTTAAAAATCAATCGCAGACCTGTAATTCTTCACATGCTCGTGCACTTGATTAAGCTTGTAAGCCGAGCTCAAGGCAGTTTTATACGTCTGAGCTTGAGTAGATGAACCCCAATTGACATCTAAAACAAAATCAATTTTTAAGCAACAATATCTTCCAGCGCAATTAGATTGATGTCATAAAAATTCCCCAAAACATACCTGGTTTTCGGTAATAAATATAAATGTATAGTCCTAAAACAATGGCAAAAGTCAGAAGAGCAGTCCACCAATTCATGATGAACATCACCAAAAGACAAAGGATGGCTCCAAGCAAACTCAACCACATATTGTAATACTTAAAAGATGGGCGGAATCCTGTAATATCAAATGTAAACATTAGAACGGTAATTTTAAAAAAGTTTCAATGATAGGATGTGGTCCAGTAAAAATTTAAAACAAATGTCATCTTCAGGAAGATGTCTTCCACACACAATGACAAAATGACTGTCGATAATGTTTTTATAATTCCACAGCCTGTCATCCTAAAAACGGTTTTGGAAATGAAAGCCTTCAAGTTTACATATGAGAAAAACAAAATCATGTTAAAATTAAATGAAAATGTTTCAAATTATCATAAATTCAGAACCGAGTCAATCCCCTGTTGTTGTATAACCTGTCTGAAAGATGTTGATATACATGTTGACAGTATATGAGAAATGACCAAGAGAAGTACATGAAACATGTCTATTAAAATTTCTTTGCAAAAAGTACTCATAAAATGTAGGAAGGGATTTTTCTGACTAAATTTTTATCTTTAATCATGCAACACTTTAGGAGTAGCTAGTCTGGGTGATTATTGATCACTTAAGGTCGTCATATATAAACTTGAAATTCTAATCTTATATGTAAAAATATTGAGATTGTTGATATTTCCAACAAATTTAAACTCATCTATCTACTTACCTGGTGATCGAGCAAATGTGGCATGGAAGCAAGAGAAATTGATCAAACAATACGCAGCCAAGAAAAAATTGGAAATAATTGGAGCAATAGCATTGAGTTCACCTAGAAGAGAAAAAATATTACATATAGGACTCAAAACAAATAGCTAAGAAAAGAGTACACTAAATAAAAAAGTTCAAATCCTAGATCTTGTTTTATTTTACTATTGTTTCATAGCCCAAGTAGCACAGCTCATAAAAATATGGCAAGTTTACATAACTGTAACTAGAAGTAAACAAAATTTGGTCATTCAGGACAAAAATTGGAAGAATCTTACAAGTTAATGCTGCTTGGAAGTTTTGCAAAAGTAATAAAAAAAACTGTAAATGCACTGTTACATTAGGACAAACACTTAATTTTTGAAACAAAATTTCTAAACATTTCCAGGATCTCCATTGAATAAATTAAACACTAGCAGGGGTCTGTCCAGACTTTTTGTGAAGGGTCCGGTTTTTGTAAAAATTGTGAAAATCTACTCATTATTTTGTGAATTCTAGTTAGCTTTAAATTAGTTCTTTTCAGCCAGGAGCCTGTTTTTGTGAAAATAAGCTCACAAATTTGCAGTATTGTGAAAAATAGTGTCCATTTAAAGGCCAAAATACTTTGTGAAGGGTCCGTTTTTAAGGTCAAATACTTTGTGAAGGGTCCGTTTTCACAATGAAACATTTTGTGAAGGGTCAGAAAACGGACCCAAATTTCTTCTAAACATACCCCTGACTAGCTATCCACAACATTTTAAGAATAGTTAACAAAATAAAATGTTTTTAATAAAAATATATTTACTTACAAAGTACAAAAATGCGACAAAATTTTTTCATGTTTAAAGCAAAAACAAGTAAAATTTTCCAACCATTCCTGACTATCTTTACCCAAATTTAAATATCCCAGACAATTCTCTTTTCCATGACTCATGAAAACACTGTTCTATATTAGGATAAAACATCTTATTCGGACTGAAAGGCTGTGGTCGAGTGCTAAAATACAGCCGAATAAAATGTTTTATCCTAATAATTCCGGCCGTGAAAAAGTCTTGGCTCTTACCCTGTTCTATATTATTCCCTATTCTATATTTGACTACTTTTCATTTATTTTCAAATATTTTTTATGTAATTAATTATAATATGCTAAATAAAAAACATTACTTTAAAAATTAAAACTTACCAATGGCAACACAACCTAATGCTATAACAAAAGTTAAGCAGTATCCTCTTCTGGGTTCATTTCCTTTACCGTAACCCTTAGCAAACACATGAATATGTGGAAATAATCTATCTTTGCACAAAGCCTAGAAATATTTTCAATGATAGCTATTAGAACAAATTTTGCCACTATTGAAAAATATATCTTCAGTTATCAAGACAAACATGCATACAATAATACACTCGATTCCACTTAATGTAATCACTGGTAATCAATCTGATGTTAAAATCAACAATTCTATAAAGAAAATCCACACAGTATGAAACTAAACACTCTAGTTTTTTTCGACTAGTGACCTGAATCACTTTTTCAAATCAAATCGAATCAAATTTATTGTTTCAAGTTATATGTTACCGGTAAAGTGATTAATTGGGCATTAATTATAATGCCTGATTTATCACATTGCCTAAACATCTTATACATATTCGAGATCAAATAAAAATAAGGGGAAAATGACAAAAATATACATACGAGACACCAAGGAGTCAAATTAACTCTTACAGGTGACCGATAATTATACATGAATGGGTATGAATCACTTTTCATCATTTATAAGTATAATTATCAGTCTAAACACTGTCAAAAGTGATCACATTAACCCTTTATTTACCTAATTGTTTTCGTGGCAAGTTTAGAACTGCTGATGCGCCAAGTTTTTAGCAATAAAAATCACTATACAGGGTGTAAAGGAAAGTCCCTTTACCCTGTAATAAGTTGCCAACGGAGCAAGCTAAAGCTATGCAGTTAATGTAACGGTATAGTAAAGTGACTATGCGCAATTGAATGCGACCTACCGCAGCGCCCTCTAGCGGAAATTTTAGGAGTTAAAAATTTTATTTTAAAAACTATTAAGAATTTGTTAAAATAGTCAATTACAAAGTTGTAAAGCAGCATCGATTTAGTAGGAAAAGACACCTTAAGCAAAAAAATATCTAGAATAGAACCCCTAAAACGCGCGCTCAATTAGGTTGAATTTACGTTGATTTTACGTCTTAAAACGCTTCTCACGAGGCGAAAATAAGAAATTTTCAATTTAATGACTTAAAAAAATGAATAAAAGTATTCGTAACTCATTAAATTGAAAATTTCTTATTTTCGCCTCGTGAGAAACGTTTTAAGACGTAAAATCAACGTAAATTCAACCTAATTGAGCGCGCGTTTTAGGGGTTCTATTCAAGATATTTTTTGCTTAAGGTGTCTTTTCCTACTAAATCGATGCTGCTCTACAACTTTGTATTTGACTATTTTAACAAATTCTTAATAGTTTGTAAAATAAATTTTTTAACTCCTAAAATTTCCGCTAGAGGGCGCTTCGGTAGGTCGCATTCGATTGCGCATAGTCACTTTACTATACCGTTACATTAACTGCATAGCTTTAGCTTGCTCCGTTGGCAACTTATTACAGGGTAAAGGGACTTTCCTTTACACCCTGTATAGTTACCCCAACTAATGTTAAGTGAATTATGTGGCTTCTAAATATAGCGCCAAATAGCCAAAACTCGCCAACCATCAGCAGTTCTAAACTTGCGACAGTGGTACTTACAAGTACCGTAGGTAAATAAAGGGCTAAGTGGAGGGAGAGTCTACTATAATTTTATATTAAATATATTCGTCACACATTAAACTGTGTTCAAAGCAAAATTCAGTTGTTTTTAAATTCAAATGATTGAACTTGGGACTTGAGACAAGTCTCTGTTACATTCAGATCAACACAGTAATTCTTACAAACATCAATAACCAAATGGATGGCAAAAACACACAATAATTTCATACACACCTGGAAAACCTTGGGGGCACTCACTAAACTGGCAAGGGCAGAGGAAAGTGTAGCAGCGAAAATTCCAGCATAAATGATAGGTCCAAACGCAGACACAGTTTCCATGACCTATAATATTTTCCCGAATAGTATATCCTTCATTTTATAATGAATAGATTATTAAATAATTCTGAATTGAGGGTTTTAGTTTTTAGGCTACAGATGAGAAACTTTTAAGAGCATTAATACACTTGGTAGGAAAACTTTTATAGGGGTATACTCGTAGAGAACATGCATTGTTGTTTTAAAATGTTTCGGATTAAACTGCAGTCATAAGCATCAACTAAGACTCAAGACTGTATGTTATGTATTCAATGGGAGGACTTAATAAAAAAATAAAAGTAAAAATTTCTTTAAGCTACTTTAATAATTTCAGTAAATTCAAAATAACTTTAACCAGTTTTAACATAGTGGAGGGGTTTTCTTAATTTAAAACAAAAATTATACATATTCTGGAATTAATATTGGAACCGAAAAATTGAAAGTAAAAATAAAACTAAAATGCACCAACAGCCAATATTACCTCATAGTAGTTCATCAGACCATAAGGGCACTTGTGCTCTTCCGCGTAGGAACAATCGCCAAGTAATGATGCGTTGTTCATTAGTACAGTCATGTTACCATTAGCATCTCTCATAACAGTAGATCCAGCAGTGAAGGCAAACCATAAATAACTCAGGGTTGTTACAATGATAGCAAGAAAGGTTCCCTTGGGAATCGCAACCTGAGGATCCTATAAAATATCATTAGACAAAATTAAATTTTTGTTCAGCTCAGTGCGGTTTTTATACCTCGAGTTAAACTAACCATATTTCAAAACTATTCAACACAGGAGTTTTTCTTAAAACATGAGCATTAACCCTCTCTCCACAACGGGCCTCATATGAGGCTCCTACTTATGAGCTCAATTTTTGCATGATATAAACACGCAAATTTATTTTCTTTTCATCAGTGACTTCACCGATTCATGTAGATCACATAATATGAGTCTTCTACATGGTTTCTGAATCGTTCCCAAATGGCAGCAAGATGATTTATACCTCAAGGTTTACATTTTAAGCTGTGATGCTTATGAAGAGAAAATACTAGCTAGATACTAGCTTCTGTAGAACATTTTTTATAGGTTGGTAGATATTTTCTTATTTCGTAACCTTCTAATATTATGATCATGTCTTTTTAATAAGTTCTACACTAAGTATTTTCTGTTAAAATGAAAAAATATGGCCTCAATGAGGCTCATAAAAATATCTAGGAAGGAGTGCACACAAGAAAAAAAAATTTCCAGACAAATTATAGGGGCATTTTGGATGTATTGAGATGAAAAAAGTTTTTTCACTTTTTTGATGTTCTGGTGCCAAGAGGGTTAAATATATAAAGCTTAAAGTATACATCACAAAACAGGTTGTTTCTGTACAGTACAATTTAGATCAGCAATTCTCAATGGGGTCATTTTATGCAGCCTATTATCAGTTTTAATCGCAGGGAATGAAAACACAAAAAAATTTAAAACGCATGTGTTGGAATGAATTATTTTTATTTGGAAGGATATCAGCGGGTCACTATAAGTCCTGAGTTTAACAAATTTGGTGCCTAAGTTTGCTAAAAATATACTTAAAATTACTTTAAATATTAGATAATCACCCATCCCTATACCCTTCAACTGATTCATAGGAATGAATAGGAACTGATTCAATAGATTCTATGACTTCCTTTCTGTCAAGGGATTCCTGGACAATAGAGGATTAGAAACAATAACAACCCTATACCCTTAATTACAGAATTTTCTTAGTGGGAGAGTTAAAAATTGTATGCACATTAGGGGGGCCTTAAAAAGGTGGATAACCTCTGATTTAGATAATTCCAAGCTAAAAGAATCATTTAAAATGTTCCATCCATACAAAGCAGGGTTGGCTGGATTGGACCCAATGGATTTTTTCAAGAAAAGTCAAGATTTTGGCAGTTTTAATATTGAGAAAAACCTTTAACGAAATAACATACCAAGAACTGCAGTTGAGTAGGGGTTTTTTTCAAGATTTTAACCAGGTTTCAATAATTAAGGGAGTGTTTTTCAAATATCAGTGGGTTTTTTTTCATTACTGATTTTTTTTCAAAATTTAAGACTTAAAGTTCAAAGGTTTTTTTTAATTTCAGTATTTTTTTTTCAAAGTTAGATAGATTTCTTTCAAAATTGAATGGATTTTTTTCAAAGTTTAAGATGTTTAAGTAAAAGTCTTTTCAAAATTTAAACTAGCTTTCAAAAATTAAATGGTGTTTTTTCAATTTCACTTAGTTTTTTTTTCAAAGTTAAATAAGTTCTTTTATAATTCAGTGGGGTTTTTTTTATTATTGAATGGGTTGTTTTCAAAATTTACCTCCTTTTATTTAAAATACAAAGCACCTGGGCCCATAGAGCCATTATCTTTGATTAACAATTAAAAATAACTTAAATACAATAGAACACAGTATGTTTAAAATACAATTAAAAACAAGTTAAATACAATAGAACAATGAAATTATTTTGACAGTGAACACATTTAACATAGAAAGAACTCACTAAAATTCAAAAACCCACTAACTATATGGGAGAAAACCACTTAATTTTGAAAAAAAAACCACACCTTTTCCGAAAAAACAGTTTTATATGGGTTTTCATGGTTTTATTGAAAAAAACCAACCCATTTGGGTTTTTACAAAGTTTTATAACTTAAAAAGTTGATACAATATGAATACCAATGGTAGAAAGAGAAAGAAGAATGATCTGTTTTTTGTATTTTTATTTGTTTGTTATAACAAAACTAGATTTGAAAATAACCCCTCCCCCTTCATTTATATATATGATATGTTGGAGTTATCCAAGTTGCATCATGAATAACATGCGCAATTATAAACTTAAAAGAAAATTATAATAACATGGAACAGGGAAGTAATTCATGATGAAAAATACTTACATTAAGATCACCTGATATATTAGCTCCAGCTAAAATTCCAGTTGCAGCAGGGAAATAAACAGAAAATACAGAAATAAATGTTTCTCCATTTCTATAATCAGGAACAAAGTTTTCTTTCATGAGTTCAACTAAAAGAAAAACAGATGGGTCATTTTCACCATACGCTTACATTTCAGAATAATTTTTTTTATCAAACTTCATAATTTTGTAATAATATTAATATAGGAGTTTTTATATATGTTTCAAGTATATGGAACAGCAGTTGGTCATACACTTTTGCCCATAGTTTAGTGTTAAAAAATATCCCAAGTTATCAATTTGCACACTTCCGTACTTTACATATATAAGGCAAAAACAAGACCTAAACTAAAATAGTTATGAGTATTATATCAAATACAATTATTTCTCTTTAAATAAAATATGCAAGACCTTTTTTTTAATGAAATTAACGATAAATCAAGCGAGAAATGTCAAATCCTTCGTAAAAAGGGAAAGTTGTTGATACTACTTTCAAAATCAATGACATTATAGTAACGGGAGTTGACAGGTAATGGGAGTTGACATTTTTAATAAAATGACAGAATAAAACATACATGCATGGTTGGAAACTGAAATAAATATCCATATATCCTATTGAAACCAATAAATAACTATATTTCTGGGGTTAAAATTTACAAAAAAGTTTATTTAATATATTAAAAATTACTCAAAAACTACCGTAACGGGAGTTGACATTAATAAAAATACGCTACCTTGACGACAGATAATTTCTTTGAAAACACGATAGTTTTCAAGCCGAAGAATAAAAACACGGTTTAAATGTATTCTAAAGTAAACAAACAATCGTTTGGAATGTGTTTCTACATTTTTAAAGCATAATTATTATTATATTTTTTTTAATTAATTCGCCTGTAACGGGAGTTGGCATAAAGTGAGGGACAAAATATTTTATTGATTTGTAAAAATATTAAATTCAAAAAATTAATTTTTACTATTATAATAACCTTTTAATAGTTCATAATTTTGATATTTATCGTTTTTTCTTTCAAAAAGTCAAATTAAATAACAATAAAACTACTTTTAATTTCGTGAAAATCATTAGGGACAAGCGTTTTTGGCTATTTTCGTATTTTTAAATATCTTTATTTACATAATTATAAAGCTTTTCTTATTAATTAAAAGCTAGAAATATTTCATTTCGTCTACTTTACCTAAGTCAAAGTTTAAACAGAAATTTTAATAATGATTAATTGTTTAATTTTCATGTTTTACCTTCGGGACAGCAAATGTAAGCAAATTTTGAAAATGACCCAGATACTTTAAATACTCAATATCAATCATAAATTGGTTGTAAACAATTAAGAAAATGCTATACCAATTACATATAACTTAAACCCCTTTTGAGACGGGTGGCCCACCAGTCATGTTTTCAATTTGAAAAAGAAATTATTTGGCATTATTATCCAAAAAATTTTTTTAGCTTTTTTTAGCTATGATGAATCTAGTTATTTTTGTTCCCTTTATGTTTAATATATCTTTATAAACAAGCATAATCAACAGTAAAAATACACTCACAGCTCCAGCCAACGACACCTCTGGCTTTTTGATAATCATTTGGGGGAATGAAGGAGCCAATTACAAAATCTGCCATAGACGTAAGAAGTATCACCAGCAACACTAATTGAGCCTGAAAATGAAATTACTACTTAAGAAAAAACATTTTTACAAATAAAGAACAAACAAAATGCTATTCAATTGAAAAATTTAAGGTAATAACAAGCATAGAAAAGACAATTGGGATATAATTCATGAGTAAAAACTAATTTCTTTTAAAAAAATGCTGGAAAAATATTTTAGAAAAATCTGAAATTTCATCAGATACAATTTATTCACCAATTTTTGAGAGACATCTGTGGGGAAACAAGAATTCTGCTAAGACATACTTGGCAACTTTTGAAATCTTACATCCGTAAAACTTTTTTCCCGTAATATTTTTCAACAGATCTGTAAAACTGTAATTACTAAAGAAAATCTGTAAATATTACCAACAATCCATAAAAGTTGGCAAGTATGCTAGGATGTCTTTTTTCGCAGAAAAAAAAAGAAAACCCTCAAAATGCTAAAATATTTTGGACCATTTTTGCAAAAATACGAATGAATAATCAGAAGGTTTTTTGTACACTTAAGCTAAAGCTTTTTTTTGTACATTTTAGCTTTTTTGAAAAATGAATTTTTCCCTAGTTTAAACCCTCATGATAAAAGAATTTTACATTTTCAATTTCTTTAAAGAACTCGTCAATAAAAATTTATATATTCTTCATGTAAAACTGTGTAAATATCACAAAATGGGCATTAGAATAAATAAAATAGCACTAAGAAATGTAAAGAAAATAATCTTGCCTTAGACTCCCACTCTGTTCCAATAATAGCAATACAAAAGAGAAAAAGAACTGTAAGACATCCAACTATTCTTACATAATTCATAACCATATCCTCACCCTCGAAAACATTGTTAATCTAAAAATAGAATATTAACATCAAAAATGCAGTAAATTAATATTTAAATACTTAAGAATGAATTCAGAACAAAAACATTACTTTCATGTTTTATGAATTTATAGAATAATTATATTAAATAGGTTATAATTATTCTATAAATATGGAGTTCACTTATACATATTATGATCATAAATTTTTAAATAAAAGTATTTTTAAATGGTTAGATAAATATTTACTTTAACTATTGTGTTGAAATCAAATAATTTTAAAAACAATTGAAGCTTTATAGTATGCAAAAAATTGGTGGGTATTTATTTTTCGAAAATAATCATTATAGATATGATATTGTGAAGATTTCAATACAAAACACAATAAGGAAAATTAGTTTCAACAAATTTCAGTGATATTTATATTCTATGAAAAACATTTGAAAGAGTGTGGGCTATAAATATAAGTGTATTTCAAATGATTCAATACATTTTTACTAGCCAAGATAAATATCCTTTTTGCAATTTTGATTAAAATTAAAATACATTGGTAAGAGATGATAAAATAAAGCATGAAAACTTACAAAAATTTTGTCACGCAATGAGACATTTTAAACAAGTGATAAATACAGGGTGTTCCAAAAAAAGCCCCTAACTTTAAAAAATCATAGAAAATAAACTATTAGAGATAAAAATATGCCGTTCGCTGCATCTTTCTTCAAATGCTCGTAAATTTTTGTTCCCAAATTTTTGAAAAACCGTAGTTCCCACGTCAATTCATAGATGGAAGCACTGTTCCCTTGAGAAATTTGGGGAAAGATATCCTCCGAATCCCTTTTTCGTTCGTCGTAGGGAAAACAAATTTGGGGATAGAATCGATTCTAGAATCGAATGATAATCAAGTACTTTGAAATCGAACCTTAGTTTCCAGTAGACAGGAAGGGATTTCCGCGAAATGTTTTTCGATTTCAGGTCACGCGCATTGCAGATTATTCTATTGTAGGGAAAATTAATTAATAGTGTTCTTGAGGGGGGGATCTGGTATATAACGACTGATTTAATCTTCAATTGCGGATTGACAATTAATTCAACTGTAATTGTGAGAGAACCTACCATTAACAATTAAATAAATCGTAATTCTGAATGCCTCCATGACAACTAATTAGGCATTACTGGATCGCTTCGGAATTTCACCGGAGTCGTCCGCAGCTTTATTGGATCGCTTCGCCACTTTACTGGAGTTGTCCGCAACTTACCGGAAGTGATTCTTAAGTAGTGATGGGCAAAATCGATAATTTTAGGTATCGAATACTTTGGTATCGAATACTCATAGGTATCGAATACTCTGGTATCGAATACTTATAGGTATCGAGTATTTTCAGGTATCGAGTACTTTTTTTCAATGTCGGGAAACGAACCTGAAGGGACAATTTTTTTAGGGCCTATCCATAATCAGACTAATATTCAAAAAACTGAAAGCGATACATCAAAAAGCCCCGTAGCTACGGGTCTGGAGGTGGATAGAGGCGAAGGATTTGGCGGGGGAAAAACCTAGCCGCGTCAAATTTCTCTCGCGGATGATTAACGGCTTGGGTTTGAGCGTTGCAAAATGAAAACGGAAACAGGCTGCGTTTGATCTACAGTAGGTATTATAAAGATTACTTCATTGAAAAATTTAAAACGAAATATGTGAATAAAGTATCGATACTTTTGTGGGTATCGAATACACTCGATACCTGTGCCTGTGGGTATCGAATACACTCGATACCTATAGGTATCGAGTACTTAAGTATTTGGTATCGATACCTGCCCATCACTATTCTTAAGTCACCAGAAGTGGTCCGCAGTTTACCGGAAGTTGTTTGTAAGTCACAGGAAGTGGTCTACAAGTCATCGGAAGTGATCCGCAACTTCACCGTAGTGGTCCGCAGCTTTACCGGAAGTGGTTCGTAAGTCACCGGAAGTGGTCCGCAACATACCGGTAAGTAGCGGGCTACTTCCGGTGACTTGATGACCACTTCCGATGACCTGTGAACCACTTCCGGCAAGTTGCGCGCTACGTCCGGTGACTTACGGACCACTTCCGGTTAGTTGTGGACCACTCCGGTGAAGTTTCGGATTACTTCCGGTGACTTACGGCCCACTTCCGGTGACTTACGGCCCACTTCCGGTAAGTTACGGACCACTCCGCTTAAGTTGCGAAGCGATCCAATAAAGCTACGGACCACTCCAGTGAAGTTACGAAGCGATCCCAGTAAAACTGCGGATGACACCGATCAAGTTGCGGACCCTTTCTTACGAACCCTGAGAATTTTCTAGCACGCCCCAGTCATTTAATCAATTATATTAGTATTGTCAAATTATCACGCAAAAAGTAGTTTCTATTGCGGGAAAGATGATGAAGTAGTGAAGATGTATTTTTATCAGATTCCTAGAAGATTATTAATTAATTTCCCCCAACAATAGAATAATCTAATGACCTGTAGTCGAACCTGACCTGTAATCGAAAAAAAAATTTGCTGAGATCCCTTCCTGTCTATTGGAAACCAAAGTTCGATTTCAAAGTACTAAATTATCATTCGATTCTAGAATCGATTCTATCCCCAAATTTGATTTCCCTACGATGAACGAAAAAGGGATTTGGAGGATAACTTTCCCTAAATTTCTCGAGGGAACAGTGCTTCCATCTATGAATTGACGTGAGAACTACGGTTTTTCAAAAATTTGGGAACAAAAATTTACGGGCATTTGGAGAAAGATGCAGCGAACGGCATATTTTTATCGCTAATAGTATATTTTCTATGATTTTTTAAAGTTAGGGGCTTTTTTTGGAACACCCTGTATGTAAAAAAGACCAACCTGCAGCAACTTTACTAGAGTTTCCGCAAAGCCAACAACATACATAGCAACTGCAACTGCATTTGCTAATGAAAATATCATTCCAATAGCCCCTCCAAATTCTGGTCCTAAACTACGAGATATCATGTAATATGTTCCTCCTGTGTAAAAATGTAAAAAAATCAATAACACCAAAAAGCACATTTGATTTACCAATTGCAAATATTTCTTTACTTACCGCCTTTCACCTCTCCATTGGTACAAATTGCAGACATCGATAAAGATGTTAACAAAGTCACAACTGTTGCCAAGAGTATTACAAGACACCCAAAACCTATTTTTAAAAAGGAATTTGAGATTAAGTTAACAAATACTTAAGTTTCATATCTCTAGAACAGCGGTTCCCAAACTGTGCTCTGAAAAGAAATTTAAATTAATTCTTTTATTTCTGTAATTTTTGTTGTAATGAAATTTTGCCAGAAATTAAGCGGATGCCTCAATGTGCTCATCAAAACAAGCTCATCTTTCACATCTAGAGACCATTTTGGGGGCATCCATAAATTACGTGAGGCGTTTTTTCCAAAATCTGGACCCCCCCCTCCCCCCAAGTGAGATTTACCTACAACTTTTTAAAAATAATTTGCAGTATCTTCTCTGTTTCTCATACTTAAAAAAAGAAAATCGTATGATTTCCAACGTAAAAAGTTGACGTGAGATTTTAATCGACCCCCCCTCCCCCCTTGGTGAGATTTGGTGAGATTTTTCCAAACCCCTCCCCCCCTTTTTGACCTCACGTAATTTATGGATGACCCCTTTAACTGATAATAAGGAAGTTGCATGTGTCAGATTTTCAAAAACAAACAAGTGTTCCATATGGTTTTTTGTATGGTAAAATGAAATATCTAGTCAGTTTCTAGTATCTAGTCAGAGAAAAAACACGTGACTGACTTGTTTAAACTATAAGATGACGTCAACAATAATACCATCAACTCCATTGCTTTTCAACAATGCCTATTGTAAGATGACGTCACATCCAAACTCTTGGCGTTTTCGCGCGCTTTTAAAAAGGGGATTTTTGTTAATTTTTTTGGCAATCAAAAAATTTCTCGATCGGCCTCAAATTTTGGGAAGTTGCTTATTTTTGCAAGAAGAATCGATTTAAAAAATTTTTAAAAAATCATGCAACTTCCTCATTGTTAGAAAATATAAATGAATTAAAACCTGTGCATTTGTTTGACAGATTGTATAATACACTTTAATTTCTGCTTTAAAAAATATTTTGTAGCAATAAAACTTTAACTAGTCTGCAATATACTAATTTGATCAGCGATATTATTCATACATAATATGTGAAGTATCAAAATTTATTTAAAGTATGTCTTTCAACTTCAAAAATAATAATGGTATCAAAATTGAAATATTTTGATACAATTATTTTTTATCTAGATTTGACAATATATAACGGTATATGTCAATATATATTGGCTTGAAAAATGTTGACTTTATAAAAAGCTGATATATACGTTACGGGCAATGTGATAAATCAGGCATTATTAATAATGCCCGAAGTGGAGGAGGGCAATGTGATAAATTCAATGGCATTTATCAATGAAATTTATCACTTTGCCCCCCCCTCCACTCTGGGCATTATTAATGATGCCCAATTAATTACTTTGTTAGCAAACCCAGAGAATAATTAAACAATAAGGTATAGCATACCAATTCCAGCTTGTCCAACGACCCAGGACAAACGAAGGAAGAGCATCACACCCCAAATATTCAGCAGGCATCTTACCTACAGCAAAAATCCATTTATTTTTATAGATTTGAATGCAATACAATCATACCAAGTAATTAAGAAGTGGAAATGTGTATTTATAAAAAGTATGAGCAGGATTATAAATGATGCAAGTCAGTTAAAAACTTAAATCCACAGTTCACATGGCATTTGTCTCTAAAGCTTTAATACTGAACAACTAGAATCTAGAATCCCATTTAATTTAGTACAGCAAAACCTCTTGAGCAACCACCTTCCATTTCGGGAAAAATCGGTCATTAGGAGGGGGTTCCCTCAGATGGGGTAAACTTAAAATCAGAAAGAGATAGCAAATCATATCAGGAAAAAATCTCTAAAAAACTTATTCCCGTAAATAAAATTCCGACTCTTTATTATTTTAATCTTCCGAAGTAGCTTCTCAATATAAGGTCATAAACATGCACCAACCAGCTTCCAATGGTTACAATGGTGTTTTTACAGTGTATTTGAATGGGTGGAATGAATTTATTGAAAGCCTTTTTAATAGCAAAACTGTGCACTGAAAACTTTTTCATGAGTTGGGAAAACTGGTCACTGGGTGTCACCAGGGTTTTGCTGGTCATTGTGTATTAAGGTGTTTTAAAATGAGAATAGGGGGAATATTGTGCCTTTCAAAACTGGTTGTTTGAGGAGGTATAGGGATGGTTGCTCAGAGTAAGGTTTTATTGTAATGGGATTTTGTTAATTGTTTAACAGAAACTCTATAAACACATTTGCTTCAACCCTTAACAAGAGACAAGCAACTTTAAAAGATAAAGCATACTAGCCAATTTTTGAAAACTCACTTCCGTAAAACTTTGAAGCTTTCCGCGTTAATAAGCCTGAAAAACATCAACGTCAATTCTAATCTCAGTAAAGTTGTTTTTTCCGCATTGCGTACGGAACACGAGAAGAAGCAAACTTTACGGGTGAAAGCGCCTCAAAACTCTCGCAAGAAATCCAAATTTCACTCAATAAAAGGGCCAAAATCGAGAAAATCGTAAGGACAGGGATTAGTAAAGGAATCTGGTTTTGAAGTAAAAAGATACAATTAAAGGAAATCGTTTACGTCGCGAGTGTTTTGCGTTTTCACGGATAGTTAAGTGAACAAAAACGCAAAATCCGTAAACGTTTTTCAATCAATCCGTAAATCCGTAAAACTAAGGAAACTCCGTAAATATTACGGACAATCCGTAAAAGTTGGCAAGTATGCCAAGCTACTACTATAATGTTAAAAATTATAAAGGCAAAATTATTCAGAGTTTATAATTAGAACATTATCATGTAATTGAAATCTTGATTGACTTACCATTACACCTTGAATCCATCCCAATTTCACAGCAGTATTTCTTGAATCCTCACCTCTAGGAGGACGCTTGGAAAACTGAAATAAAAAAAATATTTTATGTTTACACAGCTATAGAGCTTTATTTATAAATAAATACATGTCTTACTGAAATAATAGGGAGTATTACCACCAACCACCTATGTCACCCGCACAAGCTTCACTCCCTGTGAAGCTGTAATTATTTCATTAGATAAAATTTTTTTTTCTTTAGAAATTTCAATGTGGAGAAAAGGAAATAACACTTTTAAATTTAAAAAAAATCAATTTAGTTTTGACTTGGTTTACAGCTGCTCAAAGAGTAAGAACGGGAAGACAAATTTACTTAAGTCTTCAAATCGAGTAAAAAAAATTAATAGCCATCAGAGGTCGATCCAGACGAAAATTGGGGCCGTTTTGCGGCCCCTTCACAAAAATTAGCTTCGATAAAACGGCCCCTTCACAAAAATAAACTTCGGAAGAACGGCCCCTTCACAAAAATAAACTTCGTAAAATCGCCCCTTTCACAAAATTTCTAATGGCAAAAAATTACCACTTCCAAATTTCAAACGAAGCCCTTCAAATATTCTCCGAAACGAACGCGATTCTCGATTGAGAAAGAACCATACAATCCATAGATCGACGAAAACAACCACGGGCGTCAAGAGGTGTCGGCTTTTCTCGTGTCCGTATTGTAATGAAAAAAAAACCCAACATTAACATAACCGTCAAAGGCCAACATGTCCGATGATCAGAATCTCGATCTTGAAAGCTAAAAAGTTGCGATTCTTCGTGGAAGTCCCGTTTATTCCGCGACTGCTTCCATCGGGCGCCGGCGCCTAATCGGCGATGTAATTGGAACTAATCACATGCGTTATCGCGATATTAGTCGGTATTTTAACTTATGAGGATTTTCTAGAGTAATAAGTATTGTACTATAGAGTACTAGAGCAGAGTACTAAAAATTTTTCTGGTATTATATCAAATCGATTTAAAGAATTTAAAGATAAAATAGCTTTAAAATAGAATAAAATAAATAATAATTTAATTTAATTTAGAATTTAATAAATTTAATTTAGAAAAAAATAAAATAACTCAAAAATTCTAGGTTTTCCGCAAAAAATATATTTTTCACAAAAAAATTCCATTTTCACAATAATAACTTTTTATTTTCACAAAAAATAATTTTATTTTCACAAAAAACAACTATTTTCACAAAAAATTATTTCATTTTCACAAAAATTAAAAAAAGAGGCCCCAAAAATTAAAACCTGGATCGACCCCTGGCCATTAATTTCACCAAATTTAAGGGGTCTATATCTATATATCTGCCTATAGGGGTAGTTATTATGCCAGTCTTCCCGCTCATGGGTAAAGCAAAGCTTGGAAATTTTTTGAGTACGAAAAGATTTTTTTTGTGACTTGTTCCCTTTTTCAAACCGTCAATTCAATTAGCCGGACGCAAATCTGATTTTATTGGCAACTTTGTGCAAAATACACAAAAATATAAACAACACTGCTTAGCATTTGCAAATCATTTCGATATTTGCCGATTTTTGGTGATTTATCAGAACACTTGGTATTTGCAGCAATCCTTAAAGTACCGAATCATAGCGCTACAGCTTCACAAGTTGCCCCCCCCCCCAATTTCAATCTACTACGCCCATAGCCTAACAATATTTGAATCGCACACAAGTTTTTCAAATTTAAATCTAAAGCTAGCTCAAAATACATAATCAATATTCAAAAGCTGTCCGATAAAAGCAAATAAAAACGAGTTTCAGCCCAGAATTTAAACACCACAAACCAATTTAGCTATTCATCAATTTCACTCAAAAATTAGTATAAATTAGACCGGCGGCGCCGAAATTTCGTCCATAATAGACTCTCATCAACCTTGGCCCCGTCTTGATCCCGAGCGCAATCGCAAGTTTAATTACTACTTCCCTTCTTACCTAATATCGAAACCGATCAGTTCTTTTTCAAGGGTAGGCTTCCCAATCATCGGGATGAGGCACGAGAAGCAAGTAAATCACCCACCTCTTAATGATCACCGGGTAATAGGCGGAAGTTCGGATGTCTAACAAGCTGTCGTTTATTGTATTTCATTTCGTCCTATCGTAGTATCATCAATACTGAGTGATTTAAAAGGTGGAAAAGTTATGTTATGTGTTCTAGTGGAAAGTGGTGTTGTTAATAATGCCCGCGTTTTTCGGGCAAAGTGATAATTACTTTTTATTTATTACTAAACTTCCTTTATTATTTTCTAAATATACTTTTATATTTTCTTTATTTTTTTATTAATACGTATTAAAAAATTCTTTACTATTTCATTATCACCAAAGTGATAATAAAAGTCATTCAACTTGTCACATTGCCAGCCTCACTTCGGGCATTATTAATAATTCCCGGTTTACTACTTTTCCGTAACACATACCATCCTCCTTTATGAGGAAAACAGAAACACGGTAAAAAAAAACTAGGATAATTCCTAAAAATAGTAATTCTTTCGAGTGAAATTACACTGAATCAATCTTAATTTATAAAACTAAGACATGGGCTATTATCTTTCATAATATGGATTGGTTACTTGTACATACTTAAACCCTCGTGAAAGAAAGAAAAGGTGATAAGGGTAAGACTGACGTACAAAAATATTATGTACTGCTTAACCATGTGATCACGTGATTTTTTGTTTCAGTATTTTTTATTTTACTTAAAATATAATGATTTTTTATGTATAGAGGGTCTAACTGTAAGGTTAGAGAGGGTAAATGTCTCTTCCTCTTTCGATCAACTGCCCCTCAGTTTCTTCCTTTCTCCCCTCCGAGTCGATTAAAATCACGTGACCCTTTTACAACCGTTGGTCAAGTAGTGTTAATATTAAGCCTCCAGACGTCCTTGAATCAAAAAACTGATACATCATCTTCATCCTTACAAATTCATCAAACTGAACATCTCTCGGGGGGTTTTACGATTATTTTGCCTTCCTTCAACAATAGAACACAACTGTCGATGCTTGACGAGGGGCACCAGTTAATATTTTTTCCTCCAAAGAGCTTAACTTTTTTAAGGATTTGAATGGGGCCGTGCTGATTTATTTTCCAGACACGGTTCGCTTGACAGCAATTTCAGGGGAGCACCCATGAATTCAACTTCGGAGTGAATTGCACAACATTTTATCCATGACGCATCCACTTAGGTCTATATACGGACGCAATATTCTCAAGGAGAAGGAAGTTTTTCTGGACCGAAAATCCCACAAATCTGAATGGCGCACTCCAGACAAGTGCATAAATCCTAATCACATAGATGTGTTCTGACAATGGAACTTATAAAAAATAAGTTTTAAAATTTTTTGTTAATTAAATTTGTTTTGTTAAGGTTTCTTTTCCAACCTATCATACTGTGTTCACCAAAGTACACCAAAAAGTCTGTTTAACATGAAAACAATTACTCTTAAAATTCCAATTAACATGTTAGGTTTTAAATAATTTTTTTTTCATAAAATAATCTAACAACTGACATCTGAACATGCTGTACAATATTTTTCCTTTCTTGCCGATGAGATATATCGAATTCCAATGTATCGTGTTTAACTATAGGGGAGAGTGTTGTACCTACGGACGGTTGTACCTTCAGCCACCTCATTTTAAAATTCGGGAAAAAAAAATGTGAATTTGAATTTGTGGTCGATTATGTAAATAGATGCTATCTAGTTGCTAACGTGAAATCAGATGTTTAAAATATTATTTAAATTTTCTATAGTAAAAATACTGTTTTTAGGTGCAAGTTTTTTGCATCAACAATGGCACGAGATAAAAAAAAGTATTCAGAGTTATGCACTAAAGACTTAAAGTTTTCCCAAGTGTCCTAGCAACAATTAAGGGGTCTTATGACGGTAAAAAGTGTTAATGAGGTACTATTGAGGTGCATTCCATAGAGCCAAATTTATACCTCTAAAACTTGAACTCTTGTTTTTGATTTCCCTTATTATATATGAAAACATGGACATTGGCTAAAAAGATACAAATTATTATAATAAATCAAGACACCTTCCTAATTTTATTGAAAAACGTTTGTTTCCCATGTTGTTTTAACAATCAAGGAAGGGAGATTACACATTTAAAATTATCTATTATTGTAATTTATAGATACTTTTCAACAATTTTGTTCACTAATTAATTAGTATTTTGGTAATTAATTAATATTAATTGAATCGTCAGTTTGAAGAAGGGAATAAGTCCAAAAAATGACAAATTGACTTTTTGTGCTTAAAACGATCTCCAAGCTTTGTTCTACACATGGGTCAGGCCTCGTACAGACCCTCAAAAAATTTCAGGACACATTTTTATAAAAAATTCAGGACAAAATTTCAGGACATTTTGGATATTATAATGTAGCGTTTACTTTTTCCTTAACCAGAATGTTATCCATCATGTGTGTAAAATTAAAAACTACCTAAACTATCTTAATTTTAAAAGTAATATTTAGAGTTAGTTCAAAGTACACTCCAGACTTACTTTGGAAGCTGGTAAGTTTTATGGCAAGCTTGACAAACACAGCAAGCAGGGTCTTAAGATGAGGAAACCCACTGAAACCCCTACCCTTTTGAGAATGTATTAATTACAACCCTAAGGACCTGTCAGCTCAACTGAGCTTGCCATAAATTCGCCCAGGCCTCTGTTAATATAATTATTAACAAGAACTACATAACTAACAAAATTAGAATTCTTTTTTGCACAAAGGAGTTTTTTATTTCAATCTTGATTATAAAATCCCTAACATAAAACTTGAGTACTTTTCCTTCAAAACAAATATTAATAAACTTAAGTTTTTTTTCTGACAGTTACTTACTAAGCATTAGGTTATGCCAGTGGTTCCCAAACTATTTTGGTCGTGGAACCCCCAAATTTGGTACCAATGATCGCGGAACCCTGAATATTTTTTAATCAACGATTTTTACCTTTTGGCAAAAATGTCAAATTCTTGGGGATTTTCGAAAAGTATCACGCAAGATCCCCTTCTGGTACCACTGGGGGGTATGGGGGTCCTCCCCCAGAAAAAATTTTGAAATTTGACTTGTAAAAGTAGAGTTTTAACTCATTTTAAGACGCTTTTAGGGGCCAAGAGGGGAATTTTCCATCTTTATTTTTTGACAAAAATGTCAAAATGTAAGGGATTTTCCAAAAAGTATCGCGCAAGATCCCCTTGTGATACCTCGGGGGGGGTCTGGGGTTCCTCCCCCAGAAAAGATTTTGAAATTCTACTGGTAAAAGTAAGGGTTTTAACTCATTTTGAGAACACTTTTGGGTCCAAGGGGGGCGGTGCTGTCCATTCTTATTTTTTTTACACCATTCTGATTTTTTTAATGAAATAAAGTTTGTCCCATGGAACCCCTAAATTTTTTCGTGGAACCCACTTTGGGAACCACTGGGTTATGCACTCCATAATGTGTTTAAAATATCACATAAAAATTCCTGATAAGCATATAGATCTTGCACAATTAACTCTACGCATGAAGAAAGTAAAGTTCTTTCAATCGAATGTTAAGATTCTTAGAAATGATGTGATCATTAATATCTTCCCATTATATCAAAACACATGGAAGAAAAAAAAATGAAAATCTCTTGGTTATATATCCCAATTGCACAATATTATCACAAAACAATAGCTTACAATAGATATTGCACTCTAAGCATTCAGATTAATTCTAGTCTTAATCAAAATAAATGAAATTCCTCATCACTAATGAAAAAATTAGGTTAAAAACCTCAAAATGTTTAAAATATCCCAATAAAAATACCTGGTAAACACACTGTTCTTACACAATAAAAACTAAGCGGTCTTGGTATACAATTGATATTTAGACTTTCGAAAAAATATCAGGAAAATCGGGGTAAATTACGTTTTTTCAGGACTTTTCAGGACGCTTTTTGAGATTTCAGGAAATTAAGGAATATCAGGACATGTACGAGCCCTGGAAAAGAGGGGGGAAATAACTAACCCCTATAGGAAGATATCGCCCCTTGAAGTTGTGAAATCGATGTCCATGCATTTTATTTTTTAAGTTAATGTGGAATTAAAGTTAATTTGTCTTTCTTTTCATATTCTTTGTGCTGTAAACTAAGTTAAAATAAAATTTCTCTTAATTTTCAATGTTTTTCAAACTTTTTTTATGCAGGGAATGTTTGACTCCATTTGTATTCATTCACTCCATTGATACTGCTTTAATAACTCAGTTTCACTATAATTTTGAATTTTATTTGTCTTATTCTTTTTATTTCACCTTTTTGTGGTGTAACCTAAGGAGAAATATAATTTAAATGTGAATTTAAGGGTTTTTAAAGGTTTTTTCATCAGAAAAATTTCATAAGGTGGAAGAAGGGAATAAGTCCATCAATTTATTTTGACTATAAAATATTTTTGAATATACTTATATTTGTTTTGATGATGGCTCGGTTTTCTAAATAGGGTTCTGAACTTTCAGTAAAAATTTGGTGGTCATACAATGAAAATTCCATTACTTATACAGTTTTTTCGATTTTCTCAAAACTTGGTTTTTGGACTTATTCCCTTCTTCAAACTGACGATTCAATGACTAATTATCCTTGATTTGTGATTGAAGTAGATAATTTCGATTCTTTTCGATACCCTAAAGAATCGATGCGGGAATAAACCTCCCAGGAATCGAATCCAAAAATCGAAAGAATCGATTCGAACGATTTTTTATATCCCTAGTAGTCACTGAAATCCTGCAACAAAAATATAAATTACGTTCGTTAATTTTTCGAAACCGAAAAATTACAAAACAACCAACCAATCGCCAAGCTCAATAGAATAACGAATAATCCGAGAGGGCATAAAGATGCCCGATCGGAACGACAATAAAGCGAATGATTTGCGGAGAGGACGCAATGAAAATATACGACGAAATCGAACAGCATGTCGTTCGTCAAAGCCGTTGAAACCGGGAGACGGGCGGATGATAAAATAAAAAGACCGAACTGATTGCTTGCTTAACATCGGTCAATTGAGGCTGACACCCGGAAAGCAATCTGAGGCACCAGACGAAAATTAATCATCGTAATTAGATCTGTCTCAATTAGGGCCTCATCTGATTGCATATCGCCGGCTGACAGAAGTGAGAAGATTAGGGACCGTCATCTCTTTCTGTTTGAGGACGAAGTAATATAGGGGGCTTTGGAAAGTAAGCGTTTATCAGCTGAAACAGTGGTCCCCAACCCCCGGTCCGCGGACCGGTGCCAGTCCGTGGATCAAATGGTACCGGGCCGCGGGCCGACCATTTCATTGAAAATGAATTTAAATTCCTAGGTTTAGGTATACTCCAAATTAAATCAATTTATATTTATTTTTCGGTGTAACTGTATTTTATTATGAAAGCATGTTTAAATACAATTAAATTAAAATTAATAAATCAAAATAATCTAGAATGTAAACAATCTACGCCCCCCCAGCGGGCCGCAGTAAAATTATCAAACGTTGACCGGTCCGTGGAGATAAAAAGGTTGGGGAACACTGCGCTAAAAGATATAGAAATGAGAGTCTGAGGAGAAATGCTACATCCAAACACCAAACTCGTGTATATGTCTCTCTTTTGAACTCAATAGAAAGATATTTTGAAGGAAAGGAGACTTAAGCATTAAACTTAACTACTACTGACTAGAGAAGCGAAAGAAAGGTAGAAAATTTAGTGAAAGACTAAAAAAATATTACTAGTAGTAATAATAATTGTGCAAAGTAGTAGTAATAATTGTAAGTAGAATAAGATAGAATTCAGATATTAATGATTTTTAATTTAGGAAAAAGAACAGTGTGACTCATTTAAATTTAAACTTCTTTTCAAAGTTTTGTTTTTATGTTTAAGTTTTCTCGTGGCTGTCGGACTATAAAGACGCATCTCTTGGTGAAATTGTAATACAAAGTAGGGGCAACTTTTTTCTTTTCTACCTTCACCAACTTAAGAAGTACGCTAAGAGAAGAGAAGTCAACGGCTTCAAAAATTTCAATATTTCTAATACTCAATGGTATTTTCGTGTTGGAAGATTTTCACATGGATAGCTTAAAAACATCACGGAATCTGACACTGTTCGTTTTTTAAAAAGATAGTATAAAGAAACGGCAAACGAGAGCACCACACTAAATTATTTGCTGAAATGATAAGGTATTCAGGATATGATAAAATATTCACGAAATTCAGCGCTTGTGAAAAAGAGGATGCATTATTCAGAGCGGGGTTTGTGTGCACCTTCATAAATACGCATGCTCGGTCTTGGATGGACTTAAGAATTTTTGCCAACATTGGAAAACATAGAATAATATTTATAAACCAGGAGACTATTCTAAATAGTATTTATATGGGAAAAGTAAATTTTATAGTCCTTATTTAGGCTTATATACAGTCATCAGTTTCAGAACACAAAGTATTAATTTTACAGCACACACATGTATAAGTTATGGGCAAAGTGATAAACCGGGCAATGTGAGGCAGGCATTTGTCAATGAGTATTTATCACTTTGCCCGAAATACGCGGGCATTAATAATGCCCGGTTGTATCACATTGCCCGTAACATTCTTTCTTCAATACATTTGGACACGAATTCCTTCTAACTCCTTGGCATTACAGCCTCTATGATTACAGCCCATGTTGGACTATTTCCTCTCTAACAATTTTCCCCCAAAGCCTTCTGTCTCTTGCTTTTTGCTTCCAATTACGGACTTTTAGAATCTTAAGGTCCTTTTCAACCTCATCCAACTACCTTTTGACTGGCCTTCCTCTTTTTCTTTGTCCCTGCCACTGGCCCTTGAAGATCTTTCTAGTGCCTCTATCTTCCTCCACGAATGCCTTCTAGTTTCCGTTATTTCAACATGTAAAAGGAACAATGGGCGGTTCTATAAGTACAAGGGGGAAATATAAACCAGTAACACAAAAAAATTAATCAAGGGATTGTTAAATTAATACCCTTTAATTTCAAAGTATCTTAAGACGAAATTCCTAATAAATTTCCACTCTCCCGGCAAACACCCTTTCGAAACAACTTCAAAAAAAATATTTTCCTTTCCAATACGGTAGCTGTATAGCTGCCAAACACACAACACCCGCTTGTGATCAAAGCCTGACGCTCAAGCCATCGAGAGAAAAAAAAGTGGGAGAAGATAAATAATAATTTGAAACCCAACTTCACTACGAAGCGACGTAAGAAAGAACAATTAAGCTGAGAAGAAGTGCAACAAAGAAAAGCAGCCGACTTGAAACAGTATCCACCTTTCACCTAAGCGTCTGGAACAGTTAAATGCTCAGTCGAAGGGTGATGAAACCAGTTTCTTCATAACTAATCCATCCATCCATTCATTCAAGGCTGAGAAACTTCATAAAGAAACAAGTGTGATCAACTGTTTTTTAAATATATTACTACACAACACACAACCCATCAGATATTGCTCTCAGCACCTCAACAAACGATGAACGGCCAGATTTACATGCAACGATTGATGCGACGGGACGTCAACCTATAATTTTCCTCATCGATTTAAAATCTTGCCCTTCCATTGGTCCTTAGTGCTATGACGTAGTTCATTTGTAAGGAATAAGAGAAGATTCTGGATGGAATCGCTGCATGTGGATCCGGCCGAAGTGTGTCAAGTTCATGGATGTGTTGTTATAACGAGAGCTCAAGACTTCTGCGGAACACATTTTAAGGATAAAACAAGTACATTGGGCGTATGAAAGAATGAATTATTTATTACCTGAACGGAATCAATAAAATTGGAAATTATTCGTGAAATGTTTTCATTGAACAAGTTTAAGAACCCGTTACCAATAATTCTCTAGTATTTCCCCACAAAATTGAAAAATCCTAAGCAAAAATCATTTGCCATCGTCCAACAGATTTAAGATTTATTCAGTTTTAACATTTTCTTTTGATAAATTGTTTCATTTTGTAGATAGTAATTAATAAATTTTTTAATTATATCCACAATGTATATTTTATTTTATACACTGATTGTATTTCACTTTTAAAACGAACTACTCGATAGTTAATACCTGTTGGCATTAAATCTTAAAGTATAATACGATAATTATTAGGGGTTCCGTAAAACTTTAAGAATGTCACAAGGGTGAGGGTGAAAAGGTTGGGGAAACACTGCTATAATGTAACACAAGATTTAACTGATTTCTGTCAGCCTGCATCATGAATTGTTGTTTTAATAGACACTCTTCCATTCATTTTATTTAAGAATAATCCTTCCTAGAAATGGTATGGATGGGATCGCAAGATAAGGAAGAGCAAGAGACAATGCGATATAACTGCAACCTGGATTCTCACAGCAACTGAATCCATCTGCGGCTTCTGGGAAACGAGAACGAAACGAACGAATTTAAACAAAACTGACAGGAGGAATCTCAGCTGAATACATACAGGTACCCAGGACAAATGCTAGTTAAGCAGCTATATAGATGTTAATCGATAATGCAAATGAGGTTTAGGAACTGTAAAATGCAGGGGGGAGTTCAACATGTTGGGATCTTTATTACAACTTCAAGTTATTGTAAAAGAAACAATTAAACTTTTCTGCCCCCCAACAGTATATTGTGAATTGAATATCACAATCTATGCCTTTGCGAAAATATGACAGTTTAACTTCTACATTTTAAATTTTAATAGGAAAATAATACTATTGCACAGTTTGAAGGAAGTTGTAGAATGCGGATTAGGAATTTAGGAGTAGCATTTTTAGTTAGGAAATTATAAAAATGTCATTTATTTTAAAACTTTACATTTACTTATAATTTTGACCATCAGCATAACTTTTCATTTATTTGACGTGGAGACTTTTCGATGTTTCACGCTTTACATCATTTCATACAAACTGCTTAAGAAAGTGACAGGATCCATAATCACCATCAGTCACTATAAGGCTAAGCGCACACTAGAGACTTCTGTCGCAGCGACTATAAACACTCGAGAGAATTGCATTTCTATGGAGATGACTCTTGGCAATCGGCCAAGAGTCTCGTCGCCTATGCGCGCTCTCTAGCTTTTTGCAATAGCCAGGGTGATAATTTTGTCTCTGTCGCCGTGACAAAAGTCTAGTGCACGCTTAGCCTAAAGAGAAGAAAAAAACTAGTACTTTACTCATGTTTTTAACTGTGTTCATTTCTAATTGCGGTAGTATTAAAAAAAGGACTATACTAATAATTCATAAGTAATCTTCTTCGTTAAGCTTCATTCCCAATTCCCATAGTCATTCAAAAATAATCCAACTTCAACTTGCATCTTCACGTAAGTAACATTTAGAATGATCCTAAATCCAAGGTAAATTTTGCCTACTACCCATGCAAATTAAATACACACCTTGGGCTACATACACATCAATTTTTAAGCTACTGCGCTGCTACACTGGTGTTCAAAATTAAGAGAAACAGCACATTTTTTCGATTTCTCCAGATCTACTGGATAGATTTTGATGAAATTTGGTATGAACATAGGTTGATATAATACCAAATAAATAATCATTCAAAAATTGTAGTACGCACGCATGCGCAGAAGTAATTACCGCCAGAGTGGAAAGGTATGAAATAGCGGTTCCAGAATAGAGCAAAAGAGTGGGTTTATAAGGGGTATGACACCCTCTCACTATCATGCATGCTTCCTTGAGTGAATTTATAGCGTGAATAAGGCAGATAATAAGATTTCCTGTTCATTAAGCCTACTTTCTCAGAAACCCCGTTTAGGGGCTCTGAAGGGTATGTGGAGGGGGGTAGCGAGATGCAATTGCCTTATATAGAGTCCCTCATACCTCCCCTAAAAGGACTTAGTCTTTAAATCTGGCTGCCCATTCCTTATGGCGAATATCTTCCGTTTTAATGAAAATTTCTAACCTGATGAGCTTCATTAAGTGAAGGATTTCTATCTATTGAAAAGAAATTACGACCGACAGAACCCCCAAAAGGTGAAAAAGGTCTCCAAGATATCATATTACCTGAAACTGTCAATGTTCCTCTTTCAAAGGCAGGGAGGGATCTACAACTTGTCAAAAATATGCAAAAAATTGTCTTCAATAAGGTAATATTCAAAGGGTGAATATTTTCCTCTCTGTTAGGTCTCAAATCAATTAAACCATTGATTCTCGATGTAATCTCATGTGGAAAGAACCAGAATGTTCTGTCAGTCCTTTAATGTAGGAGAAACTGACCATTTTGGAATCAGAGATTTGGTGCTCTTTGTAGGAATGTTGTTAAGTCCATGCCAACCCCCCTACATCTTTCAAAAGGAGAAAATCATGGTTGAAGATATTGTGTTGATATCTTGGAGACATTTATTCACCTTTTAGGGGGTTCTATTGGTCTTAATTTCTTTTCAATCGATAGAAATCCTTCACTTAATGGAGCTCCTCAGGTTATCAATTTTCATTAAAACGGAAGATATTCACCATATGAAATAGGCAGCCAGATTCAAAGACATCGCCCCTTTAGAGAAGGTATGAGGGACTCTATAAAGGCAATTGCATCTTGCTACCCCCCTCCACATACCCTTCAGAGCCCCAAAACGGCGTTTCTGAGAAATTAGGCTTAATGAACAGGAAATTTTATAATCTGCCTTATTCACGCAATAAAATCACTCAAGGAGGCATGCATGATAGTGAGAGGGTGTCATAATCCTTATAAACCCACTATTTTGCTCTATTCTGGAACCGCTATTTCATACCTTTCAACTCTGGCGGTTATTATTTCTGCGCATGCGTGTGTATTACAATTTTTGAATGATTATTTAATTGGTATTATATCAACCTATGTTCATACCAAATTTCATCAAAATCTATCCAGTAGATCTGGAGAAATCGAAAAAATGTGCAAATTCTCTTAATTTTGAACACCAGGGTATAAGCAAGACCATCTATCTATCTATATATTACTAAAACCGTTTGTGGCTATGTATGTATGTGACTGGGTGGAGGACACATCTCCTCCTAAACCACGCCGAAGGCGTGGTCAAAACTCGGTACATAGACGTATCTCGAGGTGTCGATTGTCACTGTCAAGTTTTCCAAGCTCGAAAATCGAATAATTAAGAGTAATTAGCGAATTTATAGCCGAAAACGCTTATTTCTCCATTTCTCTACCACAGTAGATCTGCTCGACTCACTATTGTTAACGAGATGAAAACCTCAAAAATTAAATATTTTAACAGGAAAAACTCGATAATTGTCCATTTAAAAACTATATCAGTTATAAAAACACCAAAATAAATTCAAATAATTAATTTTGAAACGTAAGTTTCCCATATTTTAAGATATTTTCCTTTAAAATTTAAATATTTATGGAAGAGTGTAATTTTTTTATGGAAAACGACTTAAAAATAAAACATTGTTTCAAATGAAGCGGTTCACTAGACTTTTAAATTTACATCTTTTATTATTGTTTCAAATTTGTTATTTTTGTTCACTAGACTCATTAGTTTACTAGGAAACATTGCCGAGAACACCGGGAAAAGAAAAATTACCGGGAACATTGGGATAGGAAAAAAGTACCGGGAACATCGGGATAGGAAAATTATCGGGAACATCGGGATAGGAAAATTATCGGGAACATCGGGATAAGAAAATTATCGGGAACATCGGGATAAGAAAATTATCGGGAACATCGGGATAGGAAAATTATCGGGAGCATCTTAATAGGAAAATTACCGGGAACATCGGGATATGAAAAATTACCGGGAACACCCGGATAGGAAAAAGGCGTCTGGGATACCAGGATGATTGGTAATTGCTGATTTAAAAATTATAAATATATTTTGAGAAAATTTAATTTAAAAAAAAAATTTACACTCCACCCGTGCAAGGCCGGGCATATCCGCTAGTAAATATATAAAAACGTTTGTGACTATGTGTGTGGAGGACACATCTCCTCCTAAACCACGCCGAAGTCGTGGTCAAAACTCGGTACATAGACGTATCTCGAGGTGTCGATTGTCACTGTCGAGTTTTCCAAGCTCGAAAATCGAACAATTACGAGCAATTAGCGAATTTATAGCCAAAAACGCTTATTTCTCCATTTCTCTACCAGAGTAGATCTGCTCGACTCACTATTGTTAACGAGATGAAAACCTTCAAAAATTAAATATTTTAACTTGAAAATTTCTATAATTGTCCATTTAAAAAGGATATAAGCTATGAAAACACCAAAATAAATTCGATTACTTTATTTACAAACATTATTTTCTTTTATTTTAAGATATTTTCCATTAAAATATAAATATTTATGGAAAATTGTAAATTATTTTTTCATGGAACCAGAGTTTTAAAAATAAAACATTGTTCAAATGAGACGGTTCACTAGACTTTTCAATTTACAAGATTTTTTTATTGTAGTTTCAAATTTGATATTTTGTTCACTAGGCTTATCAATTAACTAGACTTTTTATAATCCTTTAAATTTGAAACAGAAAAATAAACAGGAACACCGGGATTGAAAAAAGTATCGGGAACACAAAGATTATAAAATTAGCGGGAACATCCGAATAGGAAAAATTACTGGGTTATAAAAATATATCGAGAACGCCGGGATAGGAAAATTACCATAAAGACACCGGGAATATCGGAATATAAAAAATTGCCGGAAACATCAGGATTTGAAAATACCAGGAACACCGGGAAAGGAAAAATTAACGGGAACATCGAGAGGTAAAAAATTACAGGGAACACCGGGATATTAAAATTACCGGGAAGATTGGGATAGGAAAATTACCGGGAACATCGGGATAGGCAAAATTACCGAGAACACCGGGATTTGAAAATTACCGGGAACATTGGGATAGGAAAAAGGGACCTGGGGTACTAGGATGATTGGTAATTTTGCTTATTTACAAATTTATAATTATATTTTAAGAAAACTTAAAAAAATAAATTATACACTCCACCCGTGCAAGGCCGGGCATATCCGCTAGTACTGTATATAGAGGGTCTTGCTATAAGATTGCTGAAAGAAAAACTAGGGCACCACGTACTAGTATCTTCGAGAATTCAAAACTACAAATACTACAATCTTTTTTTTGGCAAGATCGAAATTCCCCCCAAAATTACCTTCAGAACAGCGTGAAATTAATTAAACCAACGAACCAGATATGGATGTGTTCTCCTAGAAAAATCCTTAACGAAATAACAACCAGCGCAGAATGCTTACAAAACGGTTGATTAGCTTGGACCGGGCATGCATGTTCTCAGGATCAGAGCAATAATAGCCAATACGAGATTATTGACTCGGTCGGACAAAAAAAACCTTGCAAGACCGGGGGAATTATAATAATAATCAAGCCGGTAAATAAAGAGCCGGTAAAGAGGGCCCTTTTTGGAGAAATTTTCTTTCTCATCGGCTACTACCACAAACGGGTTCTGGAGATACGCCGGATCCTACTACTGAAAAATAAACGAAGCCGGTCAGCTAACGCAATAGCTCGGCATTTGTCGGCGGGTTGCGGCTAGGATCGATCGGGAATTTTGCCTATTCAACAAATGATAAAGGAAACCAGACAGGGGAAATTCCATAGGTATTTTTCTACATAATGGCATAGTAGATGAGCGATTTTTTTCAAATACTATAATGCTGAGGAACTACCTTTTAATGGCGAGTTAGAAGCAGTCAGTATAGTTTATACTCGAATTAGAATTAGATAGAAGCGTGGAAAATTCATTAACTTGCTTAAAAAGCAATCAAGGGAGTTGGTGTAACGGTATAAGGAATGCAGCACGGTATACTTTCAAGCCATGTTACAAAGTTATTATAGTGGTTGGTTGGTTGGTTATTTAGGGTTTATTGGCGCGAGGTCCAAAAAATCCGACAAAAAGCGCCTGTGGACATTGTTTAAGATTTAAACAGGCATGAAGGCCTTTGTCATGTACTCTATATATATTTGTTTGTACTCTATATACCGATTTTAAAAGTTTATAAAAGCAAGATGATGAAATGATGGTGAAATAAAATTTACAATTCATGAGTAATTCTGATTAAGTTTAAAAACATAAATAGTGCAGGATGATGTGGATGTTTTAAAACAAGGATTTCCAAATGGCTGCCCCCGAAGCTCCTTGAAAACCCACCAAAAGTAGCTACAGAACCCTTTTTAGCACACTAAAATTTAAAAAATTTCGGATGAATACCCCCTATTTACCTCTTAGTTTATAGAGAAGCTTTGGTCGTTTTCTCTGGTGAAAAAAATAAACGTTCAACAACAAGAGGAAGTTAGTATACCCAGACCTGAAATTCCCCCGAGTTTAAGCAAGGAGAAGGGGTTATGAAGGCTCAGGTCAACCTTTATAACTTCTATAGGAGGGGCAAAAGGGAGTATCCAAAAATTAGTTGAAACACTACTTTTCGGGAAATTTACAAACATTTTCAGGAAAAAGACCCCCTTTTAAGTAATATTTAGTATTAAAAGATAATATATCCTCTGAATGTTTGAAAATACAGTAGTACCTTCACAATATGTAAGTAACCTTCATCCCTCTCTCACCGGATAAATTCCTAATTTAAGACTCTCCCAAAAAAACAAAAAAATACCTTGGATAAATAGTAGCCAGATTATTTTGCGGCCCGCCACTTCGTTTGTGATTTCGATTGCGGCCCTCGAGCAGGGCCGTGCGGTAGATTTGTCCGGTATGAAGCAAGTCCTAGAAATGCCGCCCCTTATGTATTTTCCATTAAGTAATTAATACTTCGAATTGATTAAGAAATTAAGATTATTTAATATAAACATTAATTAACATTAACCATAAATAATTGATTAGTAATTATGATATATAATTAAATAGTAATTAAATAATAAGTATATATACGTAATAACTCCCCCAATACTAATTATGGGGTAATTGCATATCTAATTATGGGGTAATTGCATAAAGTGAACGCGTTGTAGCTTGGGGAAAACTAACCAATTTTTGGTAATATAATTAAATTACCATTTATTAGTTTCAAAAATGGAAATTGTTTGTTACACGATTCAAAAACCAGTCACTTAAAGAGGTCAAAATTTTTGTAAAAAAATTTTCACTTTGAGTTTTTGCTTTCAATAGAGTAAAAAAAGGAAAAAAATCAAAACTTCAGGCGGATTTTGCCGCCCTTAGAAAAATGCCGCCTGAGGCAGCCGCCTCTTTGCCTCATACCACCACACGGCCCTGCCATCGAGTACTAGAAAGTTTGAAACCCTGTTTTAAAATATCGAGTAGATCAGGTGATGATGAGTTAAAATATCGAGAGTGGGGAGAGTTAAATGAAAGAAAGAAGTTAAAATGCGTTTTACAGTTAAAATTTCATGACAAAAATGGCAGGTTGGTGGCGGTTCTCCACTTCCAGTCAGAAGAAATCTATTAGTCGCTCTTGAATGGCCTATTCTGATTGGATGTGTGTATATTCAAGATTTGAGAAACCATGACGATAGGAAGACAAACAAAATCGAATGGAGAAAAAACCATTTATCCAGAAAATAGAGGTACTAACAGGCAGTGTTTTTTTTGTTAGGGGCGGGGTTCTTCAGACTTAAATAGGAAGAGATGCGACAGTTAAATGAAACACCCACTCTCAAAATGCATTTCCTCATACTCAGTAATATAACATCAGGTAAAACCAATGTTGATTTTAATGTTCTCTCCTTGTTTGATCCATCAAATTAGGCACAAATGTGAGGATCACTCACATAGGAATATTATTTAATATTTTTCACAATTTTTTATATAAATTCTATACTAAACTTTAACACCTTCCCAGCAAATACTAAACTGGACAGTGATTGTTATTTGACAGTTCATTTTTGGGTGATTTAATTCAATTAACCAAAGTAAATAGCGATGTGCTCTAAACTTACATTTTCTGGAAAAACGCATCCTTAGTTCAGCATTCTTTTTGTTTTCGGTTTTGCAAGCTGTGGGCACTCATCAAAAATTCTTAAATAGATTTACAAGAAAGGCTAGACGCAAGATTTTCAGAAAGAGGCATTCGTCATTGAAGAAAAACGTTTACATTGAAAAAGCAAAATTTTAAACTTAATCCTAAATACACAGTGAACAATGGTAAAATGTAATCGGACATCAGGTTTTGATATAACAATTACAATTGCACCAACAAATACCAAGTTAGTCAATGTCACGACAAAAGCACGCGGGGAATCCTGTCTGCAAACATCTGGTCGTGGAAAAAGTATTGAAATTTCGCGTGCTTTTTAGAGTTTCGAGTAACTTTCCCTGTTGAAAAGTTCAAGTACGATTAATAGGATCACTGGTGTTATCCCAGAGGATACAAAAGATAGATGAATTACCAATTATAGTATTTTTAGATAGAGTCTACTAGTTGATTGTTTTTAGTTTTATGGCACAAAGAACAAGAGTATGACCGAGGAACAATTTTAACTTTAATCTACCTACAACGCATGCCTGTTGCATTTATTGGTCTGTATTTTAATGAAATTAACATTTTCATACTTTTATACAAAGTATTGCAAATTGGTTGAATGTAATAAATGCCGGAATCGAACAATTGTATCTTTTTCTGCACAAATATGCAAGTTTTTTTAGCTGATTTTCACCCCGGGGTTTCACACCTTAAAACTCACTTGCGACCCCTCTTTCTATACCAATTCTTGTTCGTCTTGATGAGTACTATCATCCCTGAAAGTTTGTTGCACCATTTCAGATACATCCTGCCTTATTATATTCGTATAAGTACTAAGCATAAGTAATTACTTCAGTAAAGTCAGGTAAAACTTATGGAAAATAGCATAACTATACTCTATTCATTTAGAATTGGCGCTTGAGAAATAGTGCTTTTCCCCCACACTAGTAGCGTAACCATAGTTACGCTCTTTGAGCAGACAATAGTAAGCCTTCTTCTTCACTTTGACGTGGATAGTTGCTATGGATACCGATCGGTGGTGGGGGAAGGAAATATTTTCAAGCACCAGTTCAAAATGAACAGAGTATAAGTAATACTTATTTATTCTTCTTTTAACTTCAGTACTTATTTATGGCTTCGGGGGAAAACTTACGAGATCTACCAACATAACACTTAAATATTTTTAGGCTAGAGAAAAATTGACAAGAATAATTACAACAAGATGATGAAACTACTCAAACAAGGTAATTTCAAAGTTTCGCTATTTTAAAATGAAAACGGCGTTACTTGCCATCAAACACGTCGCTATATTTGAAAGATAAGCATGAAAGAAACTCCAACAATATAAATTCCAGAACACAGAACTTCAGTAAGGTTTAATCCATTCTCAATCTGTGAATCATCTGTTAACTACACAGGTTTCAGGAAAGGAATGGTAACGCACAAGTGTTCATGCTGTTGAAAACATTTCGTTTAAAGGGGTCATCCATAAATTACGTGAGGTCAAAAAGGGGGGGGAGGGGTTTGGAAAAATCTCACCAAATCTCACCAAGGGGGGAGGGGGGTCGATTAAAATCTCACGTCAACTTTTTAAGTTAGAAATTATACGATTTTCTTTTTTTTAAGTATGAGAAAGGATAAGAAACTGAAAATTATTTTAAAAAAGTTGTAGGTAAATCTCACTTGGGGGGAGGGGGGGTCCAGCAAAATCTCACTAAATCTCACCAAGGGGGGAGGGGGGGGTCCAGATTTTGGAAAAAACGCCTCACGTAATTTATGGATGGCCCCAAATTATGCAAAGCACGATGAGCATTTCTTCGTTCGGCAAAAAAGAAAATGTCGGCTTCTATTAAATGAAAGATAGTGAATACGTAATTATTAATGGCGACGTTATTACATTCGCGGAAATAATGTCTGATCTTCATTGTCTTGTTTATGACTTCTGAGAAGCTCAATTCCCTTCGTACCCCATTTAACCTGTCAATATAGCTCTATGATGGGTTACAAAAGTGTCGTAAAATATTTATTGGCCGATAAAGCGACTGCAAAACCCACAACAAAGAGCACTGAAACCCATCCACACCATCCTTACTCGACTTTGGGCGGCTGTCACACTACACGGAAAAAAGACGCCAGTGCCATCAATCAAGCTATCAAGAAGAGGGAAGAAAGCAAGATTGAGATTAGTGATGGGCAAAATCGATAATTTTAGGTATCGAATACTTTGGTATCGAATACTTATAGGTATCGAATACTTTGGTATCGAATACTTATAGGTATCGAGTACTTTTAGGTATCGAGTACTTTTTTTCAATGTCGGGAAATGAACCTGAAGGGACAATTTTTTTAGGGCCTATCCATAATCAGACTAATATTCAAAAAACTGAAAGCGATCCATCAAAAAGCCCCGTAGCTACGAGCCTGGAGGTGGATAGAGGCGAAGGATTTGGCGGGGGAAAAACCTAGCCGCGTCAAATTTCTCTCGCGGATGATAACGACTTGGGTTTGAGCGTTGCAAAATGAAAACGGAAACAGGCTGCGTTTGATCTACAGTAGGTATTATAAAGATTACTTCATTGAAAAATTTAAAACGAAATATGTCAATAAAGTATCGATACTTTTGTGGGTATCGAATACACTCGATACCTATAGGTATCGAGTACTTAAGTATTTGGTATCGATACCTGCCCATCACTAATTGAGATCAACTCCATGCTTCAGGAGTCTTTTAGGAGTTTTTTTAGAAGTAAATTATTTAAAAAAATCAGGATAACGTGAATTATCATTATTAACTACTACTTTAGAATAGAACCAGTTCAGAATGAAGTATGGAACAAAGAATTACCAAAGAAGCTAGAATTTGACATTCCAATGAGGTCAGGGAATAATGCAGGCCAATCTAGGTACCGTTTATCGGCACCTTCACAAAAAATGTACTCGCAAAAACGGCACCTTCACAAAAATTCTAAAATTATTTTTTAATGATAGAGGAATTGTTTATGGTTGAATTAGTCTTTAAATTGCTATAAAACTGTAGCAATAATTAATTTAATGCTGTTTTCATTAATTTTATAGTTCCCCTTCAGAAAACTTAAAAAAAATTCACAATAATGAAAAAGCTTTTACAATTTTCCACAAAAATTAAAAGGATGTGTAAGTTTTTCACAAAAATGGGGGTTAAGTTTAAAATCCTGGATTAGTCCCTGGAGGTATTCTCACGTTTTGAGATTAAATTTTATTAAAATAGCAGATAAAAAACCATGAAGAATGACGTTTACATCAAGTATTTTCGTAGCCTAGTTTCTGAGACATAAATTTTTGAAATTTCGTTTTTTGTTCGGGCGCGAAAACACTCTCGAATCACAAATCATGCGCTGTGAAGTCACATCCAATAGAAACCAGTTTTCTGATCACGTGAAAGCAGCAAACAATGGTTTTCATGCGCTGTGATGTCACATCCAATAGAAGCCCGTTTTCTGAAAACGTGACTTTTCTGACGTTTTGGCAAAAATAAAATTGAATTTTAAGTTATTTAAAACACATTTTTGAACTTAAAAATCAGAAATTCGGGAGTTTTAAACCATAATGTATCAAAAAAGTATAAAATCAAGCAAATCCCTCACTCATGCAAATACCTCATTGGAAATTTTAATCGTATTAAAAATAATTTACTTTCATCAAATCGATAACAAAACTTCGTTTTGCTCTTGGACATGTTTTTCACGAGTTAAGGGGAAAATTCAAGAGAAAAAACATAATTTTCAGGAGTTAAAAGGGCTCTTAGAAATGAAGCAAATTTTAGGAGGCGTACAAACCCTGATTCAATTATTCAGATTATAATATTCAAATTGAAGATATTAAAGTATCAAATTTCCAAAATAGGTTTAGGAATCTATTCCAGGGGTTCCCAACCGGTGGTACGCGTACCACTGGTGGTACGCGGGAACGTTTCAGGTGGTACGCGTGAGTGCGCGTTTAAGAATTATTTCTCTGAATATTATTCAAAAGTGGACTGGATCAGAAATTCTTTTTCGGGAACCTCACCAAATGAATTGGAACTAAAAGAAAGTTATATCGATCTTTGCAGAGGATAGTTCCATGAAAGATTATTTTAAAGAGAAATCTTTAATTAACTTCTGGATCGGACGCAAAACTGAGTACCCTTTGATTTTCCGGCAAGCTCTGCTATTTTTGATGCCATTTGATACGAGTTACTTGTATGAGAGTGGATTTTCTGAACTCTTGTACATAAAAAATAAACATAGAAGCAGAATAAGTGTTGAATAGGATTTAAGAGTTAAGTTCCATTACTCCTAATGTTGATATTTTAATCACAGGCAAACAACAACAAATTTCGCTCTGAAGACTATAAAAGTTTATTTTGTATGATGATTAATTTTTTGCTGAGTTTATACTAATTTTCTATTTGTATGTTTTTAGACCTCCTACGGTTATGATAAATAAAATTGCAAATTAATACCATTTTAATTTTTTTATTTATCCTTTATTATAAGCATGTTTATAAATAAACAAATATCTAACCACACTGTAAAAAATAATCCAGTAAAAAAACAGAAAATTTGTGGCAGCAAAAATTGCCAGAAAATTTTTGTAGGCTGAAAAATCCTGTAAACAGAAAAAAGCTGTAACCTACAGGTAAATGCTGTAAAAAGAAGCTTTCTGTCAAGTGAGCTACATATTTTTTCTGTTGCCTCACAGTAATTTTCTGCTTTTGTGCGCATGCGTGTCGACTTATTTTAGCTGGTTTTTCTTTTAGAAATTTTAATAAATCAATAACCGGGGATAGAACCCACGACCTACCGCATGCTAAGCGCGCACGCTACCACTGCTCCAACGAGGATTCAGTAAAAGTAGAAATTATCCGAAGATGTTCTTTCTTTCTCCAAGAACTGAAACTTTCTGTTTAAGTACAGATAAGCTAAAAAACTAGAAAAAAGCTGTTTTTTTTTACATAAAATAACTAGAAGTGCGGTGGGAATGTTACATGACAGAATATCCCTGTAAACAGGAAGTCATTTTTATTGAAACTTTCTGTTTTTCTACAGGTTTTTTTACAGTGCATTAAATATGAAGTTTTCTCAGGAACTTAATTCAAAAAGCCTTTTCACACTTTAAGAAGAGTAAATATTAAACGTTTATTAAAATATTTAGGTCTGGTGGTACGCCAAAATTTCTCAAAAACTCAAGTGGTACGCAGGTGCAAAAAGGTTGGGAACCCCTGATCTATTCTATAAGAAAGGGAAGGTTGCTTTCGTCGAGTTCCACACAATCAGCTTCCTTTTCCGGTTGAAAAGTCGCGAGAATGAATGAAATGATCCAAGAACCCTTGTTTTAAGTACAATGTGATCCAAAATATCCGGAGTCGATAAATTGAAATAAGTTGTGACGCGGAATTCTTCAAATTCTAGCATAAACGTAGGAAATAGTAAAGGTAAAAACTCATTCTTAAATAATTCTTCTAACTGATGGAAATTCTAATGGAATAGGGGGAAATGAACTATATTCACATGTGTTTTATGAAACATGTTATAGAACGAGAGACACTAACATTTTCCAATAATGACATAAGAAGTTTCTAAATCGTAAAAAAGAACAGGTATGCCTCTCCTTAGGTCAAAACCTCCAAATTTTAGGTAAAACAACAGTGTTCATCCGAACTCGAAACAAAAATTCTAAAAATACTGCTATCTTATCGCTTGTTTAGCCTACTGTTCTCTAGTTCTCAGTATCCCCATATAAAAGCTTTGTTTCCTAACTCCAATTCCATCAGCACGCAACGGATGAGGAAGAGAACGTTCGACTCAACTTTTCAAAAGTAATTAATCAATCTAAAAAAAGCCCTAAACACTTTTGAGTAGGTGGGCGATACAACACTATTCTAAATGTCAATTAATGAGCCGATATCGATTAATTGTTACATCGACGGCACGAAGCTAATGATAATAAGAATTCAAATCCGTGAATGGCAACCGCTTTCACCAATTGAAATCGTTTTCTGTTCGCACGCAAGGAGAAGTGATTATTCAAATGCCTTGAATTACAATTGAGAACGAATATGACAGGCAAAAACACTCCGCCTTACGGTTGCATAAGGGTACTATGGCAGCAATTAATCAAAATCCACAATAAACAGTAGCTCCGTAAAAACCTGTCATTAACAGCTCGTATGCAAGGTCTCAAAGAAGACATAATTTAGTCATCATCGCGAGTGGAATTTCAAGATTAATTACTCGAAAGGACTAAATGTAGGTCGGTTTGTCATCTGAGAAAACATTACTTACGATTAGGTAACGTGGTTATAAGAAAATCCACAAAACTGAAAATCTACTCATTTTGGGGGATTCCCTAGTTTATCTTTTTAGTAACGTCAGATAATATTTTTCTATTAGCCGAGAGAACTAAAAAAAGCAGGGATTCATTTAGAAAGAAAAGGGTTCGTTAAGGTCCCTTCAAAAAATTTTATTCCCGAAACAGACTCTACTACAAGCCTTTCATTTTCACAAAATGCCCCATTCACTTTTCCCAAAATTCCTTAAACAGGACCCAGGTAGAAAAACTAGGATGAACGTCTGAAAAGCCTCCTACAATTAGGTGCAAACAAAAAAATAACGCTCTGAAATTTATTGTTTTGGTCACAAAGTTTCACAAAAGACTGTCTACTAAAATTCCATTATATTAAGGAAATTAAAAATATCAAATGAAAAATCAAATCCGTTGTTTCTTGATTTTTCATTCAATTTTTTTAACTTAACGCATATTGACCTTATTTTTACCAAATGAATTTTAGAGCAACATCGGATTTGGTATACCATAAAATTGATATTTTTTTCAGACCACAAAAAAAACTTTTATTAAACATTTTTAGGAATTTCTCTAGAAATCAGGGATGAGATGGGCAAAAAGTACGAAAAACTGCGTGAACGACATTTTCGCAGAAAATCATCATAATGCAGTAGATAAAGGGTTTATCTAATAAACATGTTTTTAAACCAGAACAGTTACATTTAAGGCAAAACACGGAAAAATCTCACAACCAGTAACAATCGATAAAACAACACAACTGATCCCACAGCGGATTTTGCTTACCAACAACCCACACACACACAATTGCTCACGATTCAAAAGTGCCGCTGTGCACACATTCGCCGCTATTTGAGCAACGGAGCCCTGCAAAGTCAATTTTGCAAATGAGATGCACTTTCATCATCGAGATCACGCAGGCCCCAGCATCAAAATAAACAGAGAGGGGACATAAAACAGATTCGGATCAAGGACCATGGTGGGGATAAAAAGTGACATTCTGACAGTTGCCCTATGGAGAGGAGGACATTTTGGATGCTATAACAGCGTCGTACGCTCGAATAAATTAGGGGTGTGTTCTCTCATTCGCCCATTCATATTTACCATTTAAAACATAGTTTGTTAACAGTAGGTTTGCGAAATGGGGTAGGCGGATATTACTTTTAATTGAGTTAAGTATGCGCCATTCCGAGAAGGTGGTGGAAATTTAAATCCGTTAGAGAAAATTTTTTTTTGTCATTTCCAAACTTTAATTACACACGAAAAGAAAATCTAGCCATTTTCAACCGTCTTAAAAAGGGAGCACCCCAACGGCGGCCTGGATCCTCCCACCCCACCGAAGGTTTCCTTAGCGTCTATGCTTAGCGATTATGGATTTCCTTTCTAAAAAAAATAATTAATTTCTAAATGGCCTATGTGTTTTATAGATTTTTTTCCTAACGAAGACACAATTTACGTTGATTACCAACAATCCTTGAGATATTTAACATTATGGGTCCAGTTCGGACTCTTAAAAATAAAATAGCATAGGTTCATAATATTAAATTTTTTTAGTTGTATAATCATTGTTGAATTTTTCACTTCCCAATTTCATTGAATGTAAATTAAAAGAAATTAAATATACAACTCAATTTCTACAGAAGGAAGTCTTTATTTGTTAAATTTTACAGCACCACAAAAAAACCTGGTTGTGAACCTCTGACGAAGACCGTCTTTTCCATTTTACAAATGAGGCGTTTGCAGCAACAATGAGTCAACTCCAACAGACTCCAACAACAGGTCATGAAGACTGAAGCTTACAAAGAAAAGCAGCAACATAGTCTTTACTAAAAACTAACAAGAACTTTTCCTTCGGCAAATTCCAAACTAAAGCAAACACAAAAGGAATTTCCCACTCCATTTACGACCTCATCAATGTTTCTCTCTAATTCCTCATCCAAGCCTTACTAACTACACACGACCGCCAGACAACAAAGCAACGGGCGAATATTAATTGATTGCAACGACGACGTGAGTTCGAAACAAACCGTTAAGGCACTCGCTTTATCCCAAAACCAACTCTTATTTTAAAAAAAACCGCAACCTCAAGAAAACAAGAACTAGAGATAAAGATGACTGACCTATGAGATTGTGCTAACCGTAACATAACTAGAGGGAAAGGTTTCCACCGAAAGTGAAACAAGAGATTAGTTGGGGCCGTGGGTGAGAAGCTATAAAAACTGCCATGGAAGGAACTGGATTAAACTTTTTAATTACAAATGACATTGTTACAAATACAGGGTATCCTATAAATAATGGGTCACACTTCTAGGGGGATAGTAGACACCTAGACGAGTCAGAATCACATAGGATTTGGGGGTCCCAGACCAAATCTCAGGGAGTTAAAAATGGAGCGACACCCGAAAAAAATCATTGAAAAATTCAATTTGTAGAAGAACTACTATTGGTAAAAATTGAATTGTGGTCTCAAAAATTGTGGTTTAATATTATATTTAAAATTATCTCAAAAGTCTTCACTTTAAAATTTTTTTTATTATGAAAAAAGTTAAAAAACCACAAAAAAATGTGAAAATTCTGCTCAAACCTAATTTGTATTTCGAAATCCTTTCTTTTGATTTTATAATCTGAAAGATCATAGTTGTAAACCCTTAAGCCCAAAGTTTCACGTAAAAACCATCAATATTAAACGCTTGAGGTCCTGTTGAAGTTCGTTTTTTGGGTGCGCAAACTGGTTTCCTATAGCCGTTTCCAAAACGGCAGTTTGCGGACGCAAAAAACGGACTTGCACCATGCTTTAACAGGCTCTCAAGCGGTTAATATGATCTTTCAGATTATTAAATCAAAAGAAATGATTTCGAAATACAAAATAAAGTCTAGTCCAAACATCAAGTCCAAATTTCGGGGGGACGCCCCTCTTTATATACGCCCCTGAAGTATCCCAATAAGTAGCAAAATTGAAATAAGATTTCCACTGCAAAAGCTGTGACTAATCCTGCAGTCATCTCGAAGTAAGGACTCTAATGAGTTAATTAAGGACTCAAAGGGCCCTTTTGTTAGGACTAGGGCAGGCATGGCCAACCCGCGGCCCTCCGGGTCAATTTGTGCGGCCGGCCCGCGAAGCTCTCTGAAAACTCTCCAAAATGTAGCTTCAAAACACTTTTTAGCACACTAAAATTCAAAATTTTTTCGGGGGAGAACCCCCGACCCCCCATATACCTCTTAGATCAGGCTTTGCCAACCCGCAGCCCGCATGCGGCCCGTTTTGAAATAATTTTGTGGTCCGCAAGAATTTTTTTAGTCAAAAGTTTAAAGTTTTAGGGTAAGTTAAGGCCCCCAAATTCGGACAAAGTGTACCAAAGCACGTTAAAGTCTGTTAATTAGAGTCTTATTTCCAAAAAATTTTCTGGGGGAGGACCCCCAGTCCCCCTTTAGTACTAGGAACTCTATTGTTCACAACTTTTTTAGGATATTAGTTCAGTCAGGTGCAAATCCTAACTAAAAATATATTTTAATTTATGCATTGAACCAATTAAATATGCATGGGGGCATAAGAGGAAGATTTGGGTGTACTTTTTCCCGATGCAAAAATCTAGCTGCAATTTTTAGAGAAAATTTGGGTCCTCCCGAAATAAATTTCTATAAGCGCCACAGGCTCCATATAGTTTCGAGTGATTCCAAGTGTTTTTAACGGCACCTGTATAGTTCCTATGGATATACTACAGAAGGTATTCTTGGGGTTGCTCCTTAAGGTAAATTTAAATGAATATTTTATTTAGGAATCTGTCAAACTAAGCAAAGGATCTAAGAAACTCCCTAATTTATATACCTAATTTATACAATTTACTTCACTGTCATTCTGTGCACCTAATATCCTAAAATTTTATATGCGGCCCGCGAGAGTATTGTGGTTTTCCAAAGTGGCCCTCAACAACATTTGGGTTGGCCACCCCTGGACTATAGGGCAATCTAAGGAGTTCATGAGGACTTTTTTTAAGGACTGTGCGCACCCTGTCTATCATTGCTTCATTGGTTTCCGCGTCTCGAAGAAAATCTCCAACTGGGGAACACTTTCACTAGGTAACAACACACTGCCCCAGAGTCCACTCAGGAAAGAAGCCGCTTGCGTCCGACAAAAAAAAACGCGGGAAACCACCGCTCCGGATGGCCGAATGAAGTTCCTCCGTTCCGTCACTTATTCTAATAAGTCTTCGGATGTCGGAGGTGCTCTTTGTCAATTAATCGACGCAGAGGAAAACCGAATTAGTGCGAATTGGTGTTCGTGATAATATGACAGGGTAACCCGCATTTCCTCGTTTCTTCCAAGAGTTGAGTGGAGTTTATAAAAAGCCATTCGGCTCATTACAAGCGTTTTCGGTTATTGTCACTATTAAGTGGAAGAGTTTTCCTACAGTTTATCCACCGTGTTGCTTTGAGCGTTTTCAATTGCCTCCAGTGAATGCTTCAATAATGATAGACGCCTTGAGAGGGCAATCATATAGAAAGTTGTTGTTGGGCCAAATGCAAGGTTAAATAATAGGAGGGGGTGGAAAAGTCTCCTTGATGGAACAATTCAAACAAGCAATCATCTTAATATCATGACTAAAACTTTGAGAAATCATCGTCCGAAAATAATGAGATAGCTTGTTCATATTAGAAGATGAATATTCATCTTCGAGAACGATAGAAGGGAGTCTGTCATCACCAGAGGTCATATTTGACCTTTTTGGATTTTGATACACTTGTTTAATCAGTCTTGCATGACTTAACTGAACTGAATATTAACAATTAGTGTTTCATCGACAAATATTTTAAACAGGGTTCCCACTCAATTTCAGAAATAAAATTCCCTGACTTTTCCATGTCTTTTTGAAAGATTTTTCGGTAAAAAACTAGCAATTCACGGCATTTTTCGGATACTTCTTGCATTTTTGAACACATAATTTTCAATAAATTTACGTTTTTCCCCTGTTTAAAGATGCCACCGAGTATTCAGATATTCAGGTACCGAGATTCAGGTATTTATTCCCCGAAACCAATTTAAGAGCTCAAATTTCAGCTCCTAAAATGGTTTTTAAGTAACAAATACCGAAGTCGAACGATTTTGCGAGTTTTAATCCAATCATAAAAGGGCAAGAAGGTGTCTATTCCATTCCATGCCGGCTTATAAAAACCCTTAGCTCGTTAGGGGTGCATTTCCGACCCCCCCAATCCTAGGTGATTCCAACCTTTTTACCACCACGGACCGGTGAACGTTGGATAATAATTTTACCGTTGATTAATAATACCGTTGGATAATAATTTTACCGTTGCGTAGATTGTTTACATTCTAGATTATTTTGATTTATTAATTTTAATTTAATTGTATTTAAACATCCTTTCATGATAAAATACAGTCACACCAAAAAATAAATATAAAGTGATTTATTTATAATTCATTTCATTCATTAATTTGGAGTATAAAACAAGGAGTTTAAATTCAGTTTCAATGAAATGGTCGGCCCGCGGCCCGATACCATTTGATCCACGGACCTGGGGGTTGGAGACCACTGATCTAGGGGATGTGTATGAAACAGATAAGTGTTTCTGAAACACCCTGTAGAATCGGTAAAAGCTTCAACCAATGGAAGAAAGCATGGAAATCTAACCGCACTTGGCAAAACCACCAGTCAGAACAATTTATTTCCCAAAACGAAACCCTAACGACAAAGTAAAAAAAAGAGGATGGGGTCAGTTCTCGTGGGAGAGGAACCGCAATCAACCCGATTGTTGCAGCGCTTCTCATTATGTGCGATGGTGGCTGATGCCATTCTCCCACCAAAAAACACGCACAAATCCGACAACAGCTTCCTGTCGCACAAAGTGCAAATGCAGCCACATCATTAGCAGTTGGGTGAATAATAAAGTTGGGTGAGAAACGGCGGTTGCTAGTCTCCATAAATATCAGAGTTAATAAGAGTCTTGCAAAGTTCAGAAGAATAAAGATTCGCGTCCAGTTGGAATAATGTGTTGCGGCCAAAGCCCGAAGTATTTTAAAGCCAATGTGGCAAATATTTGGATATTAATCCTTTATCCATCATAAAACGCCACGATCATTAGTACTTTACGTTACCCAGAGGGGTACCTGAGGACCAAAGACCGGTAAGACAAATTCCTATAAAGAAACGGGAAAAACTTATTCGTTGGATAAATTTGGCAACAAAAACAACAAACAAGAAGCGATGAAATTGGAGAGATATTGCACTTCTTTTAAAACTAAAACTAAGAATTGTGCAGGGCAAAAAAAATATTACTGGTTATGGAAGCACCATCACATTCAGCACTCGCTAGAAATAAAAATTCCCAGTAAAGCTGAAGAAGTTTTTGTTCAGATTTCAATATCAAAATTCACTCCTCCACGCACTACTGGATTGCAACCTATCATTTCAAAGTCATTCAACCACTCTAAAGAGTAAGTCGTTATACGGTAGCAAAGAAATCCGAGATAATCATAATCTTGTGTAGCCAAAAACCAGGTAGAAAATCTTGATACACTTCTTTTAAGAAACTAATGACCATAAACGTGAATAAATTTATCACGTCGAAAAAATCACTCCATCGATATTAGACGGTCGGCCTACCCAAGCAGAAAAAATTTTCAATATTCGTCCACTTTTAGTCAAGTATTGCCAAATTTCGTTAACATCTAGTTGCAGTTTACGTAAACTTGACATAATTGGGAAGCCCCAGTGGCTCAGTGGTATAGTGCTTCGCGCTTCCACACCACAAGCCCGGGGTTCAAATCCCGGGCTGGGCAAGGTTCACTCAGCCTTTCATCCCTTCAGTGGGTCGATAAAATGAGGACCAAGCATGCTTGGGAACTAAACACTGGGGGTCTCGCGTTAGAATGACCACCTAACCGGGACACATGCCTAACACCTTGCACCCCAGGGCCCCACGGTCACGAAAACGAAGCTGGGCATCGTAGGCCTTGGCCCACTAGGGCTGTTGCGCCAATGAGTTTAGTTTAGTTTGACATAATTGGTACGAGCTGTGCTACTAGGGAACTAGGGTATACAAAAAATATAAAAAGGTTAGGGGTCATCCATAAATTACGTGAGGTGTTGTTTCCAAAATCTGGACCCCCCTCCCCAAAGTGAGATTTACCTACAACCTTTAAAAATAATTTTCTATCCAATTCGTTTGCATTTTGAGGAAAAGAACATTATTCCGCCTAAAAATCACCACAGTATCTTATCTGTGGGAATTATTCCTTTCTCAAACTTAAAAAAAATCGTTTAATTTCGAACTTAAAAAGTTGACGTGAGTTTTTCACCGACCCCCCTCCCCCCTTGGTGAGATTTTTCCAAACCCCTCCCCCCCCTTTTTGACTTCACGTAATTTATGGATGCCCCCTTAGAAGTTAAATTGAAATCTTAAAAGCTTTAGAATTAACAATAGTTATTAAAGTATAGTAATTATATAGTCCAAAACAATAGTTATTCATTTTGAAAATAATTATTCTATAATAACTTCATTTCAAATTCAAACAATTTTGGAAAGGCGACATAGGAAATGAATGAACCCATTTGTCACACATATATAACACTTGGCCTACGTTGCTACCTATACACAAATGTGAGACGTTTAGAAGGTAATTTTAGTTTTACTCTTTCAACACGCGCACATTTCGGTGTTTCCTATTTTTTTAATTACTTCTCAAAGACAGAGAGCAGCTTGAATTAAAATACGAAAGAAACGAGGCAACTTCACACCAATGAAACGATTCGCTAATGAACCAATCAGAATAACGTTAAATTTTTAATTTTTGAAAAGTAGAACGGATATGAAAAAAAAAACAAAATTCTAAACGTGTACAATTGACGCAATTCCAATCAATAGTTCGGGACAAAAAATGGATTGTTCAACATTTTTGTCATCTGCATAACATTATATAGGCGTGAATGGGAAAAGACAGCAGAACAATGAGGGGAGAATGAGGACAGACCATCACGCGAAATTCGATTTCGATAGATGCATCCAATTGCACTTAATTGGAACAACATAAAGATGCAGAACCTTTTATAAATGGTTTGTCTGTGAGAAAGCTAAGGCAATTATTGAGTATAATATTTTCCATGCGTCGTCGGTATAATTCGTATATGCATTGCGAAACAAAACGCTTTAGTTCTGGAGTAGGACAACAATAAAGATATCGATAAAAAATCTCACCAATTTAATGCTAATCAATACATTAATTTAACTTCGAAGGACTAAATGTTGACAGCTCAATTTTGCTATGCGGCTAAATTTTCCCCCAAGTAAAACTATGGTGTCAGGGAAGATATTGATTGATTGAGACATGAAAACCTTAAAAAAAAAGGTCACTGAAAAATTTAAATAACACTAATTTAAAAGTCCACTGTCAAAACAACGCTAAGAAAGTTAAAGTTACAATTCAGCTGTTCTGGATGAACGTGGTATGAAGTCCAAAAATACAAAATTCGAGAAAAGCATGGATTTTGAATTATTCTAAACAACACGGGCACACAGAAAGATAAAACCTTTAATAACTCAGAGTTCTGCGTATGCATCCATGTCAACAAGTCTCATCCATGTCAACAAGGCATTTTCCCACAACAACCCAACCCGAATCCAGAAGAAACAATAAATTACAACGAGAGAATAAATAATTAGCCTTCGCAAAACCCAGAGCACGTTTAATTTGGAGAAACGGCTCAACGTGCGATTTTCGGTTTATTACAAATTCGGTTTGATTTTGAGTAACGTTACTACTATTAGAGAGCACTAATAGAGCAAGAATACTGGATGAAGCCATTTGGAATTAGATTTAAACTTTTTAACCTTTTTTAAGAGAAGTCGAGTACGTGATAAAATGCATCCTAATTATTCCATGACACGCAAGTAAAATATGCATGACCCATTAAAGATGGGTGTAAAGAAGCTGTTTTATTTGAATACCTTGATGGGTCAATCCAACAAAATGGGAATGAACTAATGATCTCAACCATGTGAAATTAGGATTGGATTGGTTGCGGTAATTCAAACAGAATATAGCGGTTTTTTAACCATTCGAAACTGAAAAGTGATCATGATATATATATGTCACATTTTTATAAATAGTTTTCCATTATAAAATTAAAGCAAAATAACGTCGGGCGAAAAATCTTACTTAATTTTATAGAATTACGTATCCTATTTTGCAGAAAAACCAAATCGTAGGTGCGATTAACATGAAACAGTAGCACATGAAACATGAAATAGCACATGAAACAGTTCCCATGCACATGAAACAGTAGGTATGTTCCGTTAGCTGGAACCTAAACGTATTGTTAAAAATAAGCTTTCAAAAATTTTAACCCAAGTTGAGATATTTTTGCTTTTTAAATATATTATTTTTGTGTGTGAGTGTTTACACGTAAGATATCCATCAGCTTTAAAAGGTTAAGACCAAGACGAAAATAAAAAGGGTAGGTTGTCAGAAAAAAGTTCATTCATGACAATGTCATTAAAATATTATTGAATAACAATTAATGAAATATAGGACCTGCGTTTCAAAGATGAAAAGAAAATCTTGAACGTTTCATTTTCATTAAAAGTCATTTCAAATTAATTTAACACATTAAATTTGAAATCATCTCAATATATTGATTGATATCATCTCTATATTGATATCATCTCAATATAGAGATTGGTCTGTTATGTAATGTTATACAGAGCCAAAAAAAGGGATTAATTTATATTTGTGCTCTGTCTTTTGCCATTTAATTTTAATTATCTTGAAAATGTATATTTATGTGTGTTTTTATTTATGGTTTAGTTTCTTATTTGGTGTATAAATCTTTATTTTTATAATTTTTTTCTCTTTTAGCATATATGTATTGAGCAAACGAAATGTTTTTCACTTGGAAGGGCCCTTGGCCCCTTAGTGAACAATATGTATTATTTCTTTTTCTTTTCTTTTGTGTGTTTGTATATTAGTATTTATTGTTAATAAATTATTATTATTATTATATTGTTGGTTCAGAATCTAAGAGCGAGATAGTATACAGTAGCTTCGCGTTAGTTTAGCATCATCAAATACATAAGTGCGCAGTCATCTGAAATAAATTCAAATTACATTCAAAAGAGACTGACAAAGGACCATTCAAGATCTCTGTAAACAATAAAATTTCAATGCTACACTTTAAATTGGCCTTCATGGGTTATCAAAATCATTATGAAAAGCAGAGGTTATTAAGTCAATAAGCGTCATTAAAAACTAGTTTTTTTGTTCAGAGAACAGACTGACATCAGACGCCCTAGGTTTATTGAAAGGGTATCATTTCACTTTAAACCTACCTGGAGGGTCTGTCATTATCACTTACGTTAAAAAAGAAAACGCCTTGTAACGAATTAAGAGATGTTACAATAGAAGTTAAGAAACTCCTATATGCTCACTTAATAATAGGATCTTAAGCTTATATTTGTATGCCAGTGGAATTTTAAAAGCGGGTCACCCAACAGCTGAATGTTCAGAACTTAACAAAATACTATACTCAAATAAACCTGATTAAATAATTCAGAATGATATGCATAACTCTAGAATTTTATGCAGAATTATATAAAAAGAAAACTTTACAGGTTCAGCTCTTCTCTTATGTAAAAAGACAAGTCACAATCTCACAATAAAACAACGCTTTAAATTTTTAAATATTCGAAGCTTTTTGTTCTCCTTTGAACTAAATTTAAATTATTAATGGATATCAAACCTAAAGTAATTATTAATTAATTAGATCTCTTAAGGCATTCATTCAGATCCTTGCCTTAAAATCTTGTAGTAAATCTAATCTTTTAATATTACTTCGCCTCATTCCCATTATTAGGTATTCCCCGGCATGGCTATTTTTAGTCATGCTGGGGCGTTGACGGAGTCTAATTTCATTTGGTTAGAGGTAACTATATTTTTAATCTAAGTATTTATCCAGCTTATTCCCTCGTAAGCAAAACATAAAATAAAGTCCTTGAAAGTGTTGCTTGCGAATTTTTTTAGCACATTTTAATCATGAGAAATAATTACTGTCAGAAAATTCATAGATACTTTTTATTTACTTTCTGAAAAAGTGCAAATGAGAATCTGAGAAAGCTTAGAAGTTAAAACTAGTACCTCGATCGAAAAATGCGTAAGTTAGAGGGATACATGGCAGCAGGTTGAGTATAAGTTAAACACGTGTTAAGCTTACTTTTTTACTCTTTTGGGTGCAGAAAACACTGCAATAACATAATAATTCTACACAAGCTATACTAGACAGCAACTTAAGTTAAACCTACTACGTCACTAACAAACAAAGTAGTTCCCATCGCGGTGTCTGAGTTTCGAGTGAAACAAAGAATGTCGATTTTAAAATTTATTTCGTTAAACCAATGTATAAATAGTGTCTTTTTATCACGATTCGCGTATCGGAATTCCTCCTATCAACCTAACAGGCTTTGTGTTTACCCACTTTCTCCTTCCGCGTAGTGACGTACTGATGGGTTTAGGAAACGTTGCTGTGAAGTATAGTTTGTTTTGACTCAAACATAAATGGGGCTTTCGAATCCAGAATTAGAATAATAAATGTACTAAAAACTAAAACTAGTGTGTTCTGATTGTCATAAAATTGCCATCGTCTTAAAAAGGTCGATAAGTGCTAAAAATAAAAAGAAACGACACGGATCACGAACAAAGTTACTTAACCAAATGCAATTAGACTAAACCGTCAACGCCGCGGCATGGTTAAAAATAAATCTGTAATCAAAATAAAGAAAAAAACACGACTCCTACCTAATAGGCGTTTATCGTATAGTTAACGAGACCCCAGAAGCACACACTCGTATAAGGCCCAGCAAAAAAAATCATCCATCCCGCCTAAATGGTTCGGGCAACAATTCCCAACACAGAAGTAGCTGTATAGTAAGTACAACAGCAGCGTTTCATGATGCATTAATATATTCACTATTGGGGGAAAAACACCTGGAGAAGGGATGCCGCAGAAAAGGCCGATAGCGCGGACGACGACGATAACATTGACCTTAGCGTGAACAGCCAGACGGAGGTTTCTTTTTCGCCGGCTGCTGTCACGCGAAAAACGAGTCAAACAAAAATCTCGCCCATTATTATACATGCGCGGTGTGTGGAAGGAGCAGACAGGAATAAAAAAACGGACGGTACCTGGACTTATACCTGGCTGAGAAATGGATTGGAGGAGGCAATCATAAGACTAGATATAAACTGTTTTTTATTGGTTTGTTTATAAAGGAGGAGTTCGGGAAAAGAGTTGGTTCAGATAGGGTGCCGTGAAATGTTTAATCTCTCGGGACTGTGAATTCAGACCAGAGGAAATAGTTGACTGGTGTGTTAGGAAGCGTTGTTGGATATCGGAAGAGTTGGTTTTATTTTGTTTACCTCAGAAAAACAGTGAAGTCAAACAAAACATTTCTAATTTGGGAATGCTTTGTAAGCTAAGTAAGTTTTTTAAATATTTTGAATAAAGAAATTTACAATTACGAACACTTGTGTTTTAAATAAAAACTCAATACACTCGTACTTTTGAAAAAAAATCTTGATAAATTTAATCTACAAACTAAATAAAAACGCTGTCCCGTTCGACAGCTGCACGCTCGTTTAAAACACGTGAAGCTACTTCACCTGTAGAACCGTCTTCACTGTTACAAGCGTTACTATGCAGAGAAGCAAACTTAACACAAACTTTTCCGATAAGCATTGAGCAATAGCGAACTTACTTCTGGTAGGGTGCAACATTTTTGAGAGTCAGGCTTTAAACCTGTTTTTTAGCAAAAATAACACAGATCTACAAACCGAAACCCCCTTAAATATTCATTGCGGGTTTGCGTTTCTTAAGAGGAAGGTTTCAAAGAAATAAAAAACACGAGTAATAGAATAGTTAAAGAAAAATTCAATCAAATCATTTTACCGTTAACATTTCATACTCTAATACTGGAAAATAAGTAAGGCTTCAGGCCTTCAAGCAGTAAAATGAATATTTGGTCATTTCCAAAGTATACGAATTTGTTTAGTTAAAACGATCCATTTAATTTATCCCTTCCATCTCTACTTGTACTATGCAGGGTTGCCAACCTGAGACCACGCTCATCCGTAATCGCCCCCCCCACCCGCAAAAAAAAAATCCGGCATGACGCGTGGCTTGCGTTTTGAAGTTTTAGAAAAGTCCTGAAAACGCAAATATTTGAGAAAATAAGGCCTTTTTTCTCCCTATGAATCAATCATCCATGCAATTAGAATATTCCGAATGATTCCCCCTTCTTATTACCCATCTCATCAGTTACTAGCGACTAGCGTTATCGTTTTTATTCGCAATTCTAAGTAAAAAATGCATTATAAGGATTGAAGGCTAAAAACAGAGATTTTAGAAGAAAAATTTAATACATTGTCTTTAAAATATAAGCAGCGTAGTTTCCGTAGTTTTTCTAGCTTTATCCGTAATTGCGGAATTCGGGGCCAAAATGCGGAATGATTCCGCAAAATCCGGAATGGTTGGCATCTCTGACTACGTAATTTTTGTTCAATAGGCATCTAATACAAAAACGTATTTCAAAATTAAAAAGATCTCGGCAAAAAAAGTCCACAAGTTACAACTAACATCCTTGTTTTCCACCTGCGCCCAAAACTCTCAAAACCGAAGTTAACAGCTGGGAAACTTTTTTATGACATGTCGCCACCACAAGCAAAACGTTCATTTCCCAGCACATTTTGGCAACACCGAGTCAACACCCTGCTTTCGAAAGCCATTAAATCAATCGTAACTTCCGAACGTTTCTCGGATGCGGGTTAAAAATGGGATTCCACTTTAAAAAAACCTGAAGGCCCTCTTAAGAAGGTGATAAATAAGGAAGCGCTGAGGTGGGAAAATGTTGCAAAATATTTTGATCCCCGCCAAAAATTGCATTATTGTGTTCAGCAGGGACTTGGCTTTCTTACAGAACTGACGTCACACGGTGCGTTAAGGAGTGACGCCCGGTTCCAGTTAACAAGGATGTCAACTTCCCTTCGATTTTGAATCAATCAGTTATGACGAGCGTCGTGGTTCCAATCATCAGTTTTTTTTCGCTTCAATTACGAAAATAACAACCCAGCCAGCCCTCCCTTTTATAACTATCTTAAAGTGACTTTTTTTACTTCCAGAATAATTACAATAAAAATGTTAGTGCAAATCAAAAAGATTAAGCCGAAAATTTCAATTTAACGACGGATTTAATCTGCAAAACCGAGAAATACGGGTGGTTAGGTAGGTACTCGAAGAGCTTAAAAGCCAATTTAGTCAACCATTCTTTCATAGTTAACCATATTTTTAGTTACATCATTCTTTCTTAGTTAACCATCAGCACTTAAAAAATCCTTTAGTGATGAGATAATTTTAAATAACTAAATCACTATTATAAAAACTACTTCCAAAGATAACCACCTGAAGATTAAAACTTCTGGCTTTCATCCTTTTAAAAAATTGCAATAAACTTAACACAACAAAGGATCGAATTTTTGAAGGTTTTTTTACTCCAAGTCCTCTAACATCCATTTTAGTTGATTCTTCACACTATTATCTTTCATCGAACCCTGTTATACTCGGTTCATTTAGAATTGGCGCCTGAGACGTAATTTATTAGAAGCAGTTACTACTGTAATTGATGATCGAAAAAAAATTTTCTTGTGCAATAACAAGGCAGCCGAAACAGAAGTAGTTAAAACACTCTACAAAAATAGGTCCCTGAAATTGTGTGATGAGCTTTATTAGGCGTTTTTGAGAGTTTTTGATACTGTTTCAGGCGTCAATTCTAAATGAACAGACTATAGCAGTTTACATACAAAGAACAAAATCAGAATACCGCCTCTCCTACATACATTTACAATAAACCCTTTTTTTGAAACTTAATAGCATTTTCTCAGAACATATCATCTGCTCTTTCAACACGCGTCATTCAATCGCTATTGGCACAAAAATAACGTTGAAATTTTCCTATTAGCAAGGTCGAATTTTGTTTTCATCAGCCAAAACGACACAAAAGATGAGGCAGGCAGTCAGCTGTAGTTCCAATGCATAAAGCTCTCTCTCTCTCGAGGTAGAGGTGGTCTCGTTATTTTTCGGTGGTAGAAAAGAGCATTACTCACTCAAGTGTTCTTCTTCCCCCCACAAATGCAACAACTCAATAAAGAGAACAATTACGAGCTTTTGGCAACTTGTATGAATAGGACAATTAGGACGTATGCGAGAAAATTCGTAGCTTATTGAGGGTTGGAATTTAAAGATAACACTCCACTGATAAGTCGGAACTTCGGTTTTCTGCAAAATTTTATTCTTTTGCACTACGGATACTTACTATTCACTCTTTGTATGTATTTTTTTTTCAAATTTGCATAAAATCTCTACTAAAATTAACTCAATTCCCCTTTAAAAAGTAGACAAAGGGGGTTAAGAAAAAAAATTATAACATTATTTTTAAAATGCTTTCTATATAAAATGCATGTAATGTCAAGAAATGTTAAAAGAAGATTAGAAACGTAATTTAAAAATGCAGAGCTGTCTCGCTGAGACTTACTATCTAATCTCCTGGAGTATATCAAGAATACAAGTTTAAAAGTCTTAAGGAAGTCATAGGTGTTTATAACTAAACACACTGTGAGACAAAAGATCTTAGTGTATAAACACAACAGGAACTTATTATTAAACCATTAACACACTGTAACACTAGACGCCCGGCGCATGACATCCAAAAATGAACTATCCCCAGCACATTTCCTTTAAGTTCCATTCACTGTGAGACTGGTGGTCGTATCGGTATATTTTTCTTTACGAATGTGACTCACTTCAATACATGACCGGCCACAGCTCCCTGCCACAGTGTCACAACGATTTGAGGCACATAATAGGAAATTCCCGCGTCCCACTCCCCTCTTCCATTCATGGATGCTTTATTGATGTAGGCTCATTCATGAAGAGCGGAATCCACGTTCTCCTACTCAGGAATGGTCCGAAAAACACGCTTGGTGGCTTTTCCGAAAGTGGAAAAGGGCATCAGTTAAAAACATTTGCTGTAAGCTTGACTAAACTTTCGACCACAGAATTTTCGGAATATAAAAATGCGAAAGTAATTCCCACATTTTAATTTATTAGCAAAGCTTGTAAGTTCGGATTAAAATTCAATTTATATATGTTCGTAATCTAATAATATCTTTTTTTTCAGGAACTCGTCCAAACCGATAAAAGAAAATTCAAGAAACATGGAAAAGGGGACATCCATAAATTACGTGAGGTGTTTTTTCCAAAATCTGGACCCCCTCCCCCCTTGGTGAGATTTACCTACAACCTTTAAAAATAATTTTCTATCCTATTCGTTTGAATTTTGTGCTTCACAGTACCCAACACTTTTCCATTATTAATGATGTGGAGGAAAAGGACATTATTCCGCCTAAAAATCACTACAGTATCTTATCTGTGCTGTGGATATTATTCCTTTTTCAAACTTAAGAAAATCGTATAATTTCTAACTTAAAAAGTTGACGTGAGATTTTAATCGACCCCCCTCCCCCCTTGGTGAGATTTTTTAAACCCCTCCCCCCTTTTTGACCTCACGTAATTTATGGATGTCCCCAAACCACTCAAAACATGTTTAATGAACAAGCAAATTGCTGAAAATTTCAGAAAATTCAATGTAAAATCAGTTTTCTTCTCACATGATTCTGGAGCACAAAAAAAATCTCAACTACTTGAGCTCGTTTTCAAACGAAGAAAAAAATAATCAATGTCTCTATCTTCCGGTCACATATAGTTTCTTGGTTTGAAAATTAGGACATCATCAATGTGCATCTGTTTAATTGGAGACAGAAAAAATATCAGTAGAGAGAGCAATTTCTTATTCAGTCACTGATGAAGCGTGAAGGATATAGATTCATCCTTAACGAGGGGAAGCAGATTTCAAAGAAAGCCGCTCTCCACTTCCAACAAGATGAGAAGGGTGGCTAAACCTTCATTGTTTTGCCGGTGCTAGATTACACCGCCACATTCATTAAGCCACACTTTCGGGCACATATTTTTACCTTACTTATATGCAATGATGATAAAGGGGAAGATCAGAGTTTTCCTAACGGATAACGAACGATGCGTTTAATACAATTTTATCACATCGAATGAATAAAACATATTTTTGAGTTCCTCTAAAATTGGAGAATAAAAGGTGAATAAATAAAAATAAAACGTAACTTATCGATTTTGAAGTCAGTGTTGCTACTGGCTTCAGCTCGACCTTCGCATCGGTATCGCCCAGTGACTCGCATATGCCACAAAACTATTAAAAGTAAGGAACTTTTTTATCTGGAATTCTACAAAATCCGGAACGTTTATAGATGTCATCGTGCCGATGGTGGGACCGGATTCTAAAATAAAGGATGTTGTATAAAGGTTTCAGGCCTGCGCTATTTTTGAATTGGACCCAGTTTATAAGCTTTCTTGTACAGCTCGAGATTTTCGAAAACATCCCAATTCATGCTGTTAAAAAAATTTTTAACTTTCGTGGAGCTACCCCGGAGAAGTAGGCCCCTTTATAAAGTATCATTCATTGACATTCAATTTGAATGTGGTTCAGGTTTACTATTTTTATGCAGTTTTAGATTGGAGAGAAGGAAGCTTTGCTAGAAATATGTATTTTCTTGTGATTTATTTTATCCCGAATACCTGCGATTTTCCCATCCCAGGGTGAGAGGTAACTCGTGAGATACGCTGTGGTTCCTAAAATTTTTAAGTTTCTTATATTAAAAGGACACAAACGTTTTCTTTTAATCAGAACTATTTTTGTAGGTCATCTGACACATATTTTTTAAGTTTTTCCATTGCGTTTTCCGGAATGAAAGTAGTGAAAAGGAGATGGTCTTGGGTTTTTCAGTTCACCGTTTTGTGTGGTAGTACATAGTTGCAAATCAAAAATTCAATATTGTGCCTGTAAGAGCAGCCATAGAGTATATATTTTATGCACTCGTTTTTATTTTATAATTTATCACATACCTACATCTTCCTTGTTTCTACTGAAAAGTTACAATGATTCAAGCACACCTAGATATTATGTTAAAACTTCTAATCAAAGTGCCGACCAACCGTTGGAAGCAAAAAAACAAAATTCCTGCGGGACGCAATTGTTTGGAAATTTAATACCGGCTCGTATGGCCATTGTCGGCGTGATGAAAAAGCTTTTGAAATGTCGACTCGTGTTGGCTTCACAGGCGGTTTACCGAGTGTGACGACGATGCTGAGAAGGACCGGAATAACACCCCCACCATCCCCATGTTGGTGGTTTTTGGGTTCTACGGTCATTTCGCCTACTGGGAAATTTCCTTCCCCTAACGCTCTATAATAGCAGTGTTTCCCAACGTGGGGCGCACACCCCACCGGGGGGCAATATGATTTTCTAGGGGGGTGATTGGAAATTTTTCAATCAAATTACCCCCTAGGTGAGGCATGAACCACCACGTTTTATTTACTTTACAAGAAGGATTGAGAAAAGAAAGACATGGGGGGACATAGAAATGCTTCGGTGGGGCATAGACCGAAAAAGGTTGGGAAACACTGCTCTAAGGAAATTTCTAAATTGCAGAATTTTCTAGGTGGGGGCGTCGAAAAAGTTTCCGCACCAGTAGCACTGTAGCTTCAAAAAGGTTTAGAACTACTAGTCTACAGTATAGGAGGTGGTCAAGGGTTATAAAAACGGGATCAAACGCGTCGCGTCTAATTTCTTATTCCAAATGTTACTGTTGGGAATCGAGCTCCTAACTTTTTATCTATTAGTTGAGCCATTTCTGTAAAAAAAGAAATCAAATTCCTCATTCCATCCAATTAGAAAGTCACCAGGTCGCCAAGTGGTGCTAACTTAAAGTGTTTGGCAACTCAGAACCCAAATTTAAAAATTAATTAACTCCTCTCCTATTGAAATTTAGCAGCCATCTTTTTCATAGTAAGTGTTTTGTGTCGTGTTCTTATGCCTGTAAAATTGTCATGCATTTTTGTCAGTGCAGCCTAAGAACGTTTCCTTTGGAGGAAATATTAGTCTGATAAACATTTTCGGTACTTCTCTAGAAAGCCGGCGCAAATCTCGCCAAGCAGATTTTTTGGCGACAGCTCACACATGGCCTTCAGAAACAGAAAGCTGAAATAAAGCTATTTTTCTAAAAAAGCTTTATTTCTGATGCTTACCCTAGGGCAGGGATGGCGAACCTATGGCACGCGTGCCACTGGGTGGCACGCGACCGGTATTTCGGTGGCACGCGACATACGCTAAAAATGACAGAAAAAAACTTAAGTATACTAAACCAGATCCCCAAAACCAGATTCAGAACACTTTTTAGCTAGCTGAAATTCAAAACATTTTCGGGGGAGGACCCCCGAACCCCCCACTCATCTCTTAGGTGCCGTTGGGCCGTTCAAATATTACGTAACAACATTTTCTTGGTCATTTTTGACTCCCTCCTCCCCTTTTGTCAGCAAAGGTAAGCAAATCCCAACCGCCCTTATAATAATTACGTAAGGAAACTGACATTAAGCCGTTAGAAAACAAAATCATGGATGCAAAAGGATCCTGGTTACTTTACGTAAAAGGGGCATATAAAGGGGGGGCGAAGGGGCCCTGCCCCCTGGGAAATTCAGACAAAGTATACCAAAACAAGTTAAAACCCAGTTTCTTGGGGTAAAATTTTGAAATATTTTTTGGATGAAAATCAAAATCCTACCTAAAAATGTCCGAAATTCGGACTTAGATGCACAAAAAACTTGTTCAAAACCCTGTTTTTAGGGTCAAATTTCCAAAAATTATCTGAAAATCAGTCTCTACAATTAAATACCTAGGTTTACATATTGACTCTAACTTAAAGTGGAAAACTCATGTAAATGAATTAAGTAAAAAATTACGTTTTGTGTTAGTTAAATTTCACCACTTAAAAAATAAAATAGATGCAAGTTTTTTAAAAACACTTTATTATTCTTGGTTCTACTCACTGTTAAATTATGGCATTATTATTTGGGGAGGTGATTATAAATATAATTTACTACCACTAATTTCGATCCAGAACAAGTGTTTCAAAATTTTAAATCCCTATCATTCACATGCTTATAGTTTTAGAAATCTGAACTTACTACCTTTTAAGTATGACTTTTTATTCCGTGTAGCACTTTTTTTGTACCGAAACAAATCAATATGTGAATTAAAATTAAATGTATCTCAAAGAAGACCTAATGAAATTTATAAAATTCCTCGTTTTTCTAAAGAAATATTTCGGAAGCATTTCTTCTTTTTAGGACCTAAAATCTATAACCATGTGCCTTCTTATCTTCAAAACATAAAGACGTATTCAACATTTAAACGTGAACTATTTAACTTCATAATAAATTTGGACGACATAGACCATTATTTTCAAATTTAAAACGAAGCAACCATAACTTTAATAACCAGACTTTTGCCAACTCTGTTTAATATTAAATCTATGTTATTTCTTTTTATTTTTATTCAATTTTCAAATTTAAAATTATGCCTTCAGCTATTTAATTTTAATTTTAAAATTTTTTTTTGTTTTTCTAATGTACGACTATAAATTTTGTAACCTTGTTTTTAATTTTTAAGGTTTTTTTTTTAGTTCCTATTGCTTTTCAGTGTGTGTGTTTTTATGTATATTTATCTTAAATTTATTTTCATTAAGTTAAAATTTACCCTATTGCCTTATTTATATTCAAATTTATCTGTCACCTGAACGGGACAAAGTCCCCTTGGTGACGAATATGTATCTAATTTTCTGTACATATGCATTATGTGATAATAAAGCTTATTATTATTATTATCTGGGGAGGACCCCAGGCCCCCTTTACTTGGAACTTCACTCTTAACATTTTTTCTTAGATTAAATTCTAGAAAATGCAAATTCTACCAAAAATGTATTAAAAATCTGCATTAAACCTATTAAAGATGCATGGGAGGGACCGAGGAATAATTTTTGGCCCGTCCCGAAATAAATTTCTATATACACCACAGACTTTACGGCCCACCACTCACTACTTGAGCACTGTAAGTCATAAACTCCTGTTCTAAACTATCGACCCTCAAAGGAGGATTTCATTTTCCAAGGGTTTAAAGATAATTTAAAAAATAACAAGTGGCACACTTGACACCTGAAAATCATAAACCGTAATATAAATGGCACACTGATCGAAAAAGGTTCGCCATCCCTGCCCTAGGGCTGCCCAACCTCCGGCCCGCGGGCCAGATCCGGCCCCCGAGCCCTCTGAATCCGGCCCGCGAACGAAATTAGAATACCTTTTATTACTTTAGTGGCGGATCCAGGATTTGGTTTTTTGGGGGGGGGGCTAAGAATTTTCATAACCCAATTGAATCTTCTTGTTAATGTAATTACGAAAAAGGTAGTGAATTATCCTGCTCCAACTACTAAAAGGGGGGTCTGGGGGATCTCCTTCATGAAATTTAAGTCAAAAACCCCACTTTTTCAACTCTTTTTGGTACGCCTCATCCGAATTTCGAACATAGTTTTTTTGCTTTTTGACAAACTTAGTAAAAAATAGTTGTAATAACAGAGTTACAAGGGGGTCTGGGGGTCCTCCCCCATAAATTTTTTTTTTAAATTTGAACTTAAAATAACGGTTTTAACTCATTTTAGTGCATAAAATATCATTATATAAAGTAAAACTTTTCATTTGGGGGGCCTCCCCCTGGATCCGCTAGTGATTACTTTGTTTTTCGGGGGGGTTTCGCTGAAAAAAATTCGTTAAAAATGCCAAGTTGCAAAAATACTGTAAACGAAAAGTTATAAAATGTATTGTTGTTATTAAGCATCAGTTAGCACTTTTGCTTTTCTACTGTAATTTCATTTCTGGCCCCCCGCACCTCATCAAATACCCTGAGTGGCCCTCCTCCAAAAAAGGTTGGGCACCCCTACTTACCCCATTGTTACAAAAAACCAATGTAAATAATAAGTTATTAAAAGAAAAACTATATGTAAGGAGAAAAGGGACCTCTTGTCGGCGTTCGTCGAAATGGAGTTATTATTTTTTTCTCAATCTGTACAGATTTATGAAGATTTTAAGACCATTATCATCCTTGTAGCTCCAAAAATGACGAATCTCCAGTAATTAAAAGTTTTTATAGAATAAGTGGATTTCGCGAAAAACGACCTTAAACTTTCAAAATGCTACCCTCTCGTTATTTTTCACAGTTAAGGAATGATTCCAACAGCTAAAATTCGGTTCTAAAGGGTCCAAGGATCGATAAAATCGAGAGAGAAAAAAATTCGATAGTTTTGACCTTCTTCCGGTTTTTTGGCTTTTTCTCGAAATCAACTTTGCCGACAAGAGGTCTCCCTTTTCGCTTTCCGCCTCACATACAGGTATGTTTAAAAATAATATTAATTACCTTAAAATATATTTCAACGAAATTTAAGCAAAGGGTTACAAGCAGTGATATTCCGTTTAGAGCTGGTTACATCATTATTGACGACTTTATCGCTTGCGCCGGGATTCTGTAGTACCACATTTTCTGCGCCCCTGGACACTTCCCGATAGCTCAAATTCTGTAAATGCCAGCTATGTATGCATAAAAACCTCTCTCGGTATCCATTTCCACAGACTTCAAAAAAAAGCACTCGTAACTCCTCAGTTTGGACGGCAAAACGGGGGCACTCGAGAAAGACAAAGAAGCAGTAAAAAAGAAATCATTAGTTTTAACGACAGCATAAAAGTGCGCCTGCGTCACTCGGAATTACAATAAGTCGGAATATCACAAGTAAGCGACGATTTTCATGCAAAGTAACGACACTGAAACAAAGAAAAATTACTCTTCATTTTTATGTCCAACATCCATGCCGAACACTCTGTTGTTAAGTTTTTATTGAGGCAGAAATATTTTTCTCCACAAAAAAAGGTGCTCACATTCCACACATCGGACTTCACACTAGATGCACTTGTGCGCCAACTAATGGCAACGCGCGTTGTCAACTGGCGGCCCGCCGAGTCATTTTGTGCGGCCCGCGAAACTCTCTGAAAATTCTCCAAAAAGTAGCCTCAAAACACTTTTAGCACACTAAAATTCAAAATTTTTTCGGGGGAGAACCCCCGACCCCCCCCCCATATACCTCTTAGCTTCGATCGTTTTCTTTGGTGCAAGAATTAAAAGTTTGAAGTTTCGAGAGGTCGTTTGTAAAACCTGAAATTCCCCCTGAGCGTAGCAAGGGGGTATGAAGGCTTTTATAACCTTTATAATGAGGGGGACAAAATGGAGTATCAAAAAATTAGGTAAAACAATCATCTAAGGAAAATTTACAAACATTTTCTTGGGGAAGACCTTTTCATTTAAGTAATATTCAGAATATTAAATATATTCAGTATTCCTACGAGTTGTATAAGAGTAAAAAAATTCATATATCCTCAGGAATTTTGGAAAATACAGTAGTGCATACATTCAAAATATGTAAACAACCTTCGTCCCTCTTTTGCTGGAAAAGTTTCATATTGAAGACTCTCACCCCCAAAAAATTATCATCGTTAAAAAGGAGCCAGATTACTTTGCGGCCCGCCACTTGACTTGTGATTTCGATTGCGGGCCGCGAGTACTTTAGAAGTTGGAAACCCCTGCTCTAACTATACAATACATTCAACATTCATCATTACAATTACATTGTCGGTTAACTTAACAGGACACCTCTAAAAGAATGATAGGTTAGCCCAGGGGCGTAGTCAGAGGAGGAGTTTGGGGATATCCCCCCAAAACTCATAAATTTACCTTTTTTGACCATAGAAATTGATTAAATTTCCTCATATCCCGAAATTCCAAATCCCCATCCGAAATTTTTTTTCTGGCTAATTAATCCAATGGACCAACCTCCTTATATTTTCGGACAGTTTCAAAAATTAGAAACGACATAGGTATCACAATGATGATGATTCGGCCTATGGGTATTACGCGCACAATCTGCAGGCGCGGATCAAAGGGGGGGGCACTCCGGACAGTGCCCCCCTTGGACCCAAAAATGTTCTCAAAATGAGTAAAAGCTCTTCCTCTACAAGTCAAATTTCCAAATTTTTTCTGGGGGAGAACCAAGGTTGGGTTAGTCCCGTCCAAAACTAGTTTTTCCCATACCACTGGGAAAAACTGGTAAATACCGGGGAAAAACTTCCAATTGACAAAATAATGGAAGTATTAAGTTATGGCCTTTTGTAAACATACATATTTTAAAAAGTTTTAGTTAAAAATGACATTTGGGGGGGGTTAAATTTATTAGGTGGGAAAAATATAAGTGAGCAAGAGTTTCGCTCTATTCTGAGATAATTATCATGATATTGCAAGATAACTTTTTGAAGTAACAAGGTATGATAATCCGATGAAAAGGGCATAACCATCGAAATATGACATTCCTCAGACACATGATAAAACCCATATTCGTAACATAGGATAAAGCTTATTTAAGGTCATTTTTCTTAAAAAAAAAAAAAAAAACGCTGTAAAAACATAAACCATTCATCTATGAACAGAATAAATTCAATAAATAATCAGTTTTTCCCACGTGGGAAAACCTAGTTTTCCCAGGAAAACTAGTTTTCCAGAAAAACCTAGTTTTTCCAGGAAGGTAAATACCGGTTTTTACCATGGTATTTACCGGGGGCGGGAAAAACCTTGCCAACCCTGGGGAGAACCCCTATACCCCAACGGTACCACAAGGGCGTGATACTTTTTTAGAAAATCCCCAACATTTTGTGTCAAAAGGTAAAGGTGATCTGATGGTCAGGAAAAGTGCCCCCCCCCCTTGAAGCCGTGCTGGATCCGCGCCTGGCACAATCTGGATTTTCCGGAAAACTCTGCAATGCTTTTCAGACACCGAGACAGTAGCCACAGTCCGTTCACCGGATAAACCCCAGCCGACCTAAGAAAATCAAGTTCTGGGAAAGAATACGCGAAGCTGTGGGTGTCAATAAGCCGAGGTCGTTCACTTGGAAAAGTCTTATTTTCTGTGTGCCTGCATCAGTTCATTCATCATTCCAGACAAAAAAGGACGGAATTACGTGAGGTCGAAAAGGGGGAGGGGGTCCAAGCAAAACCTCACCAAATCTCATCAGAGGGAATGGGGGAGTCAATTAAAAGGTTCGATTCCACTAACGGTCCCGCTAAATATCGCCAAGCTCTTATGGACACCAAAAGTTAGAAATAGTGCTATAATAATTTCAAAATCAGATTAAAATGTCCAGTTACATCCATAAAAACCATAAAAATATGTCGATAATTGAAAATATGCCGTCCCAAACGGCTTGGCGATATTTAGCGGGACCTGGGACCATCAACGGAATTGAACCAAATAAGATAATAGCGAGAAGCCCGCGTTTTGCTTAATAGCAATTTAAAATCTTATACTTAAATGTAGTCTGTACATAGACTACTACAGTGCGTTAGCTTTTCAACACATGTTGTTCACATTGAAAGCACATGACTCGTTCGTTTTTCCTTCTCACGAGAACCCCATTCATCCCAGAAAAAGATGAGGCAACAAATGATAAGCCTTTCATCAACTTCATTAAGAGACGATTTGAAAATAAATATTCGAAGTGGGTGCTGAACCCGAAGAAGATTTTAAAAAGGACCTCCTATCACGAAACAAGCAATAAAGAGCTTTCTCAATGATTCAATGTTTGGCTAGTCATCTAGATAGAAAACTCGTAAGGAAGTCGACGAGATAAGCTATCTTGAACACATAGAGACAACGAACTTGTTAATATTTGCTAGAATAGAGCTTTTTTTCCACACAAGCCATCTAAGTAAACTAACACTTCTGCTTATCCGAGGCATGCATGCATAAAATGAAAAGATACTTTTTAAATGAATAGCATTATTTAAATTCTATAAGTTTTACATTTAGGATAACCCCAATGTAGTTTGTAGAGGAGAGGAGATTAATAAAATGTTTCTTAATAGTTTACCAACCATGTATCTTTTCTACATTGATTAACTAATCACCCCCTTTCGCTTAGCAGTGTTGGTAGTTGTTAATAATATTTTGGAAATATCTTTTCGAGCTTTAAAGCTGTTTATAAGATTTTCGAGCAGTCAAATAGTATAGACCAGTGTTTCCCAACGTGGGGCGCACGCCCCACTGGGGGGGTAATATAATTTTTTAGGGGGGCAATTTGAAAATCTTCAACCAAATTGCCCCCCAGGTGGAGCCAATCCAGGGGGAAAATTAAAAAAAAAACTTTTTAAAAAGGAGTTTATCAAAATCTGATCATATTATCCTATCTGAGAATGTATTGTCTGAAATCTGGACAAATATGTATCCAAACCAAGTTGAAACTTTGAAGTTGTTGAAACTGTTTTTAGAGTCTTATTTCCAAACCTTTTCTGAGGGATGACCCAAGATCTCTTTGTTTTTAGAACGCTTATATTTGAAACTTTTTTTGTTCATCAAAATCTTACCTAAAAATTTATAACCAAAATTTCCCAACCAGGGGTGCCAAACTAGTTAAAAACCTGCTTCCTAGAGTCAAATTTCCAAAAATTTGCTGGGGGAGGACCCCCAGACCCCCCTCGGTACTTAGAACTTAATTACTCATAACTTGATTTAGTTTTTTAGCATGCAAATTCTATCTAAAAATGTTGTGATCATTAGACTTATTAAATATACATATGAGGGAGGGGCTAAGAAATAATTTTGGCTCCCTCTCAAAATATATTTCTATATATGCAACTGAGACCGGGGGGCATGGAAAATTCAGAAATGCTTTGATGGGGCATGGACCGAAAAAGGTTGGGAAACACTGGTATAGATTATAGAGAAGAGGGGGGGTTAAAATATACCAATAGGTAAGCTGTATGCTGTATAGGTAATTGGTACTACTCTAAAGCGTTTGAAAATTGCCTGCTTTGGAAGGTGCAAGTCAATTTTCTTCTCCTTTTATTCATAAGAAAATTTAATCAAGAAAGTTTTTGAAGTAGAAATTTTGCCTTGAATTCCATTGTGGCATCAATAAAGTAAAGTCAAGAAATTTTTTTATCTCCAGTTTTAACTTTATATGATAGAAGCTGGATAAGTATTATTGTTTTCCATCTAAAATATGTTATTATTTTCAATATTCTTTAATATTAGTCAAGTTTCTATGCATTTATTTGTGTAAGCTCTTTTAAAACCAGTTGAAAAACATTTTGCTTACTACTATATTAGAAAATTCACACAAAGTTTTTATCTGATTTAAGAAATATATTACGTATTCTTTACCTATAAATTTTCACATACCCACTTAAAACATAAATTAATTTAGGTTATTTAATGATTTGCAGTAAAGCTATAGATGACTAGCTAATAGAGGAATAAAAAAAACAGTGTAATACAATATAGAAGAATATAGGTTATGCATGGGCAGTTGAGCAGATTTAGGTGGTGGACTCTGGGGGGGCACACTGGAAATGTTGAGGGAAGGGCAAGTTGTCTCAGATGGCTTTTGAAACATGCTTATACCTTAAAAACGGAATTTTCTCAAAAATGTGTGTGTGACCAGAGCCCCCCCCACAGATCCAGGATTTGGTTGTTGTTTTTGGGGGGGGGGGGTCTGAAAATTTCAAAATCAAAATAGTCTTCTAATTACCTAAAGGGGGGTCTGGGGGTACTACCCAAAAATTCTTTTGGAAATTTCAGTCTAAAAAGCAGACTTTCAACTCTTTCTGTACTCCTAATCCGGATTTCTGACCATGGACGTACATAAGGGGGGATTTAGGGGGTCTGGACCCCCCTAAGCCTAAAGCAACAGTTTTTTTTAGCTGAATACCCATATGATCAAATCTCGCGCACAAGCACAGCTAAGCACAGGCACCTGATCACTCTAAAACAGGTTAAAATCTATATTAGAAATATAATGGGAGATGACAGACTTACTGGACTTCCCGGACATCATTAATGCAGGTAGGGAGACCTCCCCTCAAGCGAGCCTGGAAAAAGTTGTAACCTTCCCCCGAACCTAAAAAAATTTGCCCAAACCTTATGTATTGCTCCTATGGAGCTGGCAAGAGCTTCCCCCGAACCAGGTTCGTAGGTTCGGCCACTTTTTCTAGGTTCGCGCCTCAAGGCTTTATAACTTCAGGTGTAACCTAAAAAGTCTCTAATGAGTTTAAAATCTTACATTCAATACTGTTAAGGGTAAATTTGAAAAAATATTCTGGAAGAGATCCCCCAACCACCCTTTAAAAGTTTGATGCCTTATAGTATTTTACCGCTTACCAGAAGCAAATTCATTTGGGTGTTCCCCAAAGAGTATGAAAATCAAATAAAACACTAGTGTAAAAGGGTAATTTTCTAAAAAAATTCTGCAGGAGGACCCTTAGTCAGGGTTGGCTGGATTGGACCCAATTGGGTTGGACCCAATGGGTTTTTTCAAAAAAACCCATGTGAAAAAACCTACATTTTGGACCCATTTTTGGGTTTTTTCAAGAAAAATCAAGATTTTGGCAGTTCCTTCAAAATTGAATGTGTTTTTTTTTCAAAGTTTGGGATATTTTTAAAATTTTAATGGGTTTTTTCAAAATTTCAACCAGGTTTTAAAAATTCAATGGTGTTTTTTCATTATTCAATGGAGTTTTTCAAAATTTAGGACGTTTAAAGTTCAAACTAGATATAAAAAATAAAGAAGAATTTTTATTTAAAGAAAAAACTCATTTACTTTCTAGGAGAAAACCACTTAATTTTGAAAAAACCCACTCTTTTTCCGAAAAAACCCAGTTTTATATGGGTTTTACCAACCCATTTGGGTTTTTTCAAAAAAAAAACCGGGTTTTTGCCAACCCTGCCCTTAGTCCCCCTTAAAAAACTTTATTTGTAACTATTTTCCCTTGAAAATTTGGTTTAACAAGGACCTGTTCTCTTTGCAAAAATGATCTCAAAATGAGTTAGAACATGTATTTAAGAGGCAAATTTTCAAAATATTTCTGGGGGGGACCCCAGACCCCCATTTTTACTTGGAGCTCACATCGTAAAATTTTTACATTATGAGCAACATGTCATTAAAAAACTACTTTTAAGTGACCTAACACTTAATATATAAAAGCACTCGCAGTGGTGAATCAAGTAGGGGGGCTGTGGGGCTGCAGCCCCCCCAGGAATAAGACATTCAAGTTTTGGTAATAGTAGTGATGCACAACCTGCGGCCCGCGGGCCACATGCGGCCCGCGAACGAATTTGGATATTTCAGATAATTCCTAACTTTTGTTACTTTCCTTATTTTAACCGAGAAAAGTGACGATTTATAGCGGAAAAAAGTCGGGAAAATCGCGATTTTTCGAGTTTCGTTTTGCTCGCGAAGTGTTCCGTTTCTGCCGCGATTTTTGGGCGGGCGCTAAATTGAAGTTGGCTTCTTCTTGTATTGTTTGTGCGACGGTGCGATGTGGAAAAAACAACTTACCAATGGTTTGAAGTTTTGAAGCCAGAAGTCCGGTGTTTAGGATCACGCGCCGCGGAAAAGTCGAAAAATAGCGATTTTTCGCGAAAGTGCCGTTTTTACGGCGCCTAGTTGAAGCTGGCTTCTTTTCACATTGTAATTGCAATGCAGAAAAATTTAAGTGTGGTCAGAGGAGTCTAATAAGTCTAGTGATACCTCTGACATAGCTTTTTTTTATCAATTTTAGTATTTTCAACAAATTTTTCTTAAGGATTTCCGAAGTTCTAAATTTTTGCAAACAGATCACTTTGAAACAAGATTAGATAATAATGGCAGTGTATTTTTTTAATTCTTATTAGATCATAACCTGTTTCAGATATGCTATCAAGGGGGATAGCAGAAGGCTGGGGGCCTGTCCCCCCAAAAAAAATCGAACTTGATTTCTAAAATAAGTTAAAACCCTGTTTTTAGGGTCAAATTTCCAAAATTTTTCTGGGGTAGGACCCCCCTTTACATTTGGAATTCTATAATTATCATTTTTTAAATAAATATTAAGTTAATCAAAATGCAAATCCCATCTTAAAATATATGTGCAATATTTGGGCTAAATGTGCAAAAACTAGTCAATGCTTTGTTTTTTTAGGGTTAAATTTCAAAAATTTTCTTGGGAGGACCCCTAGAACCCTTTAATGGTACAAACTCAATTATTCACAAGTTCCTTGAGATGCAAATTCTACCTTATTTTTACTGTTACTGTTTGCGGCCCTCCGTGTCTCAATCAACTATGTGAGTGGCCCCCCTCCCAAAAAGGTTGTGCATCCCTAGTAATAGCAATAAAGCCAAAAGACATTTCAACACGTTGCGGACATTTGGTGGTCTTACCCAAAGGGTCTCAAAATGAATCGAAACCCTACTTTTAAGGGTAAAAATTCCAAAAATTTTCTGGGGGAAGACCCCCAAGCACCCTCGAAATTTTGGAATCTAATAAGTACGGTTTTTTCATGAAACTTTAGGGATTTACAAGGAGTGATCCTCTTTGATGTAACCTAGTGTCTCAACAAGAGTTAAAATGCCATCTTTAGAGGGCAAAATTCAAAAAAATTTCTGGAATAGGAACCCCAAAAAACCCTAGAAATTTTCCAATTCATAATACTACTATAAACTTTTTTCCTTGAAAATTCTGCCGGCTTACAATGAGTGACCTTTGAGTGGAATCTAAAAGGCTTCAAAATGAGCTAAAACACTATACCCCAGACTACCCTTTTACTTGGAGTTGATATTTTTACACAATTTTGAAATTTAGTGCACCAAAATTAAAACCTTACGAAGTCATATCACCTAAAACTTAGTATTCCTAAGATTAGACCTCAGAAAAGATGTTGAGTAACCCCCCCTAAGCAAAAATCTGGCTACGGCACTGGCAATCCCCTCACCCTTTCGGTTGTTTACATTAATATTTGAACAGCCCATAGTAGCAATTAAGTTATTTGTGTAATTCAGCCCCCCCCAGACAAAAATCCTGGATTTGCCACTGAGCACTCGTAAGGGGGTACCTTAAAAATAAGGTTCAGTCAGTTCTTCCCCCCCGCAAAAAAAATTAACCCAAATTCTTTGTAAAGTGAATTCTAGACCCCCCTTGGAAAAGCTAGCTACATCCGTGTTTCGGACGTACATTTTCAAGAATTTAAATTAACATTTTGGTAGGATTTTTGCAGAGTTCCAAAGAGGGGTCTGGGGGTCTCCCCCAGAAAATTTGACCCTAAAAACGGGATTTTAACTGGTTTTGGAGTCGCTTTTACCCATTTTTAACAGCCCTGAGTTCCAACTTCCTCTCTTTCTCACTGTTAGTTTTTCGGGGAGCATAGCCCCCCTCTGGATCTGCTAGTGGTATGTACAGTAGGGTGTATCGAAAAAAAACTTTTTTGATTTTGATGATGCCTTAGTGCGGAAAAGTTGTCTAAGGTGGCAGCGAGTACCTGTGAATTTTTTCAGAATTTTCGAATAATATCTTGAGGTGCCGCCAAGGCCCTGAAGGTCCCCATGTTAATCCAATGGAGCGCGCAAGCCAAGAAGGCCGAAAATTGGTTTTTCGCCCCTCATTTCTACCCTAATCACACGACGAATGTCTTCACTCAAGTTATGGACCCTATATGATCTAGGCTATCCGACAAAACTTGAATAATAGCCTAAATCTCTATATTACATTTTTTTGTATGCACCAATTTCGTCGAAAATCGCGTATTTCCTCGTTCAAATCAGAGCCCACAATCAACATAATATAGAGATTTTGGCTATTATTCAAGTTTTGTCGGATAGCCTAGATCATATAGGGTCCGTAACTCGAGTGAAGACATTCGTCGTGTGATTAGGGTAGAAATGAGGGGCGAAAAACCAATTTTCGGCCTTCTTGGCTTGCGCGCTCCATTGGATTAACATGGGGACCTTCAGGGCCTTGGCGGCACCTCAAGATATTATTCGAAAATTCTGAAAAAATTCACAGGTACTCGCTGCCACCTTAGACAACTTTTCTGCACTAAGGCATCATCAAAATAAAAAAAAAGTTTTTTCGATACACCCTAATGTACAGTAAAGCTTCATCAATATGTTTCTGGCTTATATGACTTTTCCATTTATACTCCATTTCCGCAAAGTCCCAATTCATTCCTATTCATTTTAATGCAAAAACTCTTCATTTATACGACGGGCAATATCGGTTATACGTCGATTCTCACTGTCTTAATGAAGGATATTTTTCAAAAAAAATGTTTTATTAAATTGTTGATTTGATCAGTGGCGGCTCTTCCATAGGGGCTGCGGGGCTGCAGCACCCCCAACCAATATTTCCCCTAATTCCAATTTTTAATTTAAAAATGATTTATTTTTTCGCCTTATCCTTTTTGAATTTATAATTCTCTACTAGCTTTTAATGATAGTAATTATTCTCTCATCTTAAACACAACAGCCAAAAAACTCCGCCGTCTCGCCAACAGATTTCCTTTCGGGTCGACAGCCCCCGGATATATACCGAACGAGGTATAAAAACTGTTGAGAATATTAGCTTTATCATATCAAATCAAAATATCAAGAATTTAGCACGCGAATCTATTAGGGAGAAAGGGGCTGCAGTCTCATCAGCCCTTCCCCGGCGCCAAGCAAAAGAATTATCGTTTTTTCTTTAGGCGAGCATTGTAACCTCATCAGAGATAAGAAAAAATCCAGATTTCTACTAATAAATCACATTGGCTTTCTAGATTTTCACACTTAAACACTATTTTAAGATTTGTTTTTACTTTTTAGTACAGTAGTCATGTTTTTTCTTTTTATACAAAACAACATAACGAATGGAATTATTATATCTCTTCAGTTTTTTATTTCATTCAAAGCGAGCTAGGACCAACTTCGTCTTTGCAAGATTGGATTAATGAGTTAAATAGGTAAGTGACATGTGTGTGATTGTTAATTAAGTGTAGGGTGACCAGACGACCCGCTTTTCTGACAAAGTTTCATAAAATGTGAAAAACGTAAAGAAAAACCTAGATTTTTTCAATTTTGGGGGTGATCTTTCAAAAGTTTTTTATAGGTAGTCTGAATTAATATTTAATTATGAGTTATTTAATAATTAAAAAACATTTGTCTTAATAAGGGTGCTCTTACAATATTTAATAATGTTCTTATAATATAGTTCCCACGCATCTTCTATTTGATTTTTTCAACATTTTTGTTTAGAAATAGTGTAGGATTGAATTGCATCCCCACAAGAAAGGGGTGCAATTCTGTGTGTGTGGCTGTAAGTGAACTTCAACAGCTTAAATTTTTCTTGCTGTCTTATAATGAGAAAATCTTAGTAAAGAAAAGAGGTCCTTGTGTCCACGTTTTTTAGATTTATTTAGCATAGTATCACTTAAAATATACGTTTTCAACTTGGTACAGCTGGAGCAGCACCCCCTATAATTTTAGCTACGAGCCGCCACTGGATTTGATGTTTATATACAATGCTCTCTATGTAATCGGATATGGTTTTTAGGATGTGCAATATAGAACTGAATGTATGAAAAATAAACTATTTGTGGAAAACTATTAAGAATAAAGGTATGGTTTGCTTCCCTTTTATGTTAAATGTTTTAATATATTTTTTAAAATTTAATTATTATTTTCAGTTTAAAAGCTGTTTTAAAGTAATTTTTCCTTTAGAAAAATCTCAAATTTATTGTACTTGCATAAATCTTCATTAGGAGTAGGAGCATTAGAAACCCGAAAATTACAGATTTTTTCAGACGTCTTTTCATCTACACGTTGTTTTACGTCAGTTCCTTTAAAGACGTAGTATATACGGTGCTTTACAATATTACTGAAAACATGTTCCATTTATCCAATATGAAAAACATACTTATAAGTAGGAGAGTGAGGATGAATGGGACGAATTTCACATTTTTGCTAAAATTGAAAAAAATTTACATTTTTAAATCCTGTAACAAGTTTAAAACCAATAATTGAATTCTTGGTTACATTATAATTGCACGTATTCAATAAATTACCCATTACTTAAACTAAAAGAAAAGCTTTTATGAACGCATGTATTTTGTCCCATTCATCCCCGGATGGATAGGACACCGAGTGGGGATGAATGGGACAGTTAATAAAAGTTCAGAAATTTACAAAAAAACAAAGTTATTTTAAATATTACAACTTTTTTTAAAGGAACAACACACATCTATCGTCCCATCCCTACCCGGTCTCCCCTATGTGTGTTACACAGGTAAAGGTGTGTTTTACAGGGTCTGGCATCCCCCAGACCCACATAACACCCCCATTCATAAATAAACTGCAAATCTCGACATTAATAAAGACCAATTGCACGTAGAGGCATAGGTTGCATGAACTCAAAAAGTAATCATAATTTTAAAGCTATGAAGGATCACCTTCTTACTATGGTAAACAAATGAAATTTTCACTCGTCACAAACACATATTTTAGAAACTTTTGATCTGTTAGATGGGGTAAAATAATACCAAGTCATTGGCAACTTTATCACACTAGATAAAGATAAATGAATAATTATAGGAAGTTATAGGGTTATAACTATAATCCGATTTGTCACAGTATCATACGCTAGTTACCTACATTTGTTTTAATTTTTCGGGAAATGTCACTCACCTTGTGATCGGGAGACATCGTCAAAGATGGGTCATGAAGTTCATCCAAGGTGGGACGATTTAGCTGCCCATGGAGCGACATGACATTCCTGTAATGATCAGCACGAGGCAGGGCCTCTCTAGTGTAATGTCTCATACTTCTGACGTTATGAGTATCATATCGATCTTCGACTTGTTCAGTTAAAGGTTGTCTCTCAGCTTCATCAGCGTCGTTTGCAAACTTACATTTCGGAGTGTCAGATGCAAAATCCACCTTGGCAACCTGAAATCGAGATTTTTGGGGATCCGTGAGGGAAGATTTTCGCCTCATTTCCAACCACTCCTCGCTCGGTGTGTTTGAATCAGTCTCCATTTCACCGGTGTCTGCCATTCGTGCTTGTTTAGCGAAATTCACCGGCGTTTGCGTTCGAGTTTCCGCCACAACAGAATGTTAAACAATCGGCGAGAGGGAGCAGCATTTATGCGCACAACGTGTTTTATCTGACTTCAGTTCAGTTCATTCTACTTTAAATCTCACAATTGCAGCGCCCCCACAAATCGCGCCTGGGGATGAATCGGAAAAGGCTGTTATTTACTAACGTTGCTAACTACTGAGCTTCTTCATAACTTTCTGAGCTTCATTACCCATTTAAATAATTATTTAAATGAGTTGATAAATCCAAATACTACATAATTGCATCAAATGTTGAACCTCCTTTTTCGTATTGGGGCCATCTATAAATGATGTCACACTTTTTTTGCCCATATTTTGACCCCCTCCCCCCCGCTTTGTCACAAACTGTCACACTTCCCCATACCCCCTCCCCCCCTCTGTCACATGTCACGCTCCTAAACCAACAAAATGTCTAATACACGAATTTGAAAAATACAAATACTACAAATTTTGTCGACCAGCTACAGGCTCGAAGCCCAACAAGCCCGGAACCAACTTTTTTTAGCTTAATTTTACCCCTCTTTAGTTTCACAACCTTTAAGATGCCTTTTGAGAAAAAAATAAGTCGGTCGTTTTAACAATTTAAGGTTTTTTCGTTGATTTTCAGCTGCAGGATGGATGTCACAACTTTAAAACCCCCCTCCCATGGGCGTAGCCAGGGTTCCACTTAGGGGGGGGGCAAGCAGGGTCGACTTTTTTTATATTCATGGAGAACAATTTTAAAGCCCTGTGAGAAAGGGCCGTAACCACAGTATTGTTTCGAGAGGGGTATTTGACCTTTAATGAAATTAATGTAAAAGTTTTATGGGTAGCGTGGAAACAATGAGGTCTCTTTCATCCCTGTTAATAGGTTTAATGTAGTTTTTCAACACTTTTTTAGGTAAAATTTGTGTCAAAGAAGAATTTATACAGGGTGTCCCAAAACGACCGCATATGCCATGCATAGCTAGATTCCTCGTTGGGAGTACATAAAAACTGCCCAAAGAAGTGCCCCTCTACGATGTACCGCTAAAGAGCTAGGACTTAATGTAGTGCGAGTGCGTTTCAAAAGGCCGTTTTTAGAAGGCCCGTGTGACGAAACAAAACATAATAAAATGAAAAACATTATTGCATGAGGTACAGGAGTATCCGTACTACTTAAATCCTCAATGTGATAGAAATTGGACCACTTTCTAAACCGTGGGGTGAGTTTTAAAACGTGCTCTTAGTCAAACAATGGAGTTCCATTAATGGTATTTAGAAAAATGATGATCGGGGAAGGAATTTTCAATGATCAAACAGTTTCAATGATCCATGTTACGATCCAGGGGCGGATCCAGGATATTCTTTTGGGGGGGGCACCACTGAAATTTTAGTCCTACCTGGGACACGGCATATAACAAGAATTTTTCTTCAGGGGGGGTTGACTCAACGTTAATTCTAAGGTACCCCAAACGAGTACAGATATGCGTTAACTTTTTTTAATCACTAAAAAGTAACACTGGTTTGGGATCACCCCAGAAATTTTATGAAAATTTGTCTTTAAAAGTAGTGTTTCAACTCAATATTTTGAGAACCTTTGGGTTACATCGAAAGAGAACAGCTCCTTTTAATCCACAAAATTTTGAAGGATCTAAATTATAAAAAGACGTCAAAATTGCTTGGAGGGTTGGGGGTCTTCCCCCAGAATTTTTTAAATTTTTTTTTATTAATTTGAAATTCTTTGGAAAACACCCGAAGAGGACCGCTTCTAGAAAGTGGCAGATTTTTCAAAGGAAAAACAATGTTAAAAGACGTCAAGTTTTGGAGGGGGTTTGGGGGTTTTCTCCCGAGAAAATTTTCGAAAGTTGACTAAAAAGTGCTGTCTTAACTCATTTTGAGACTCTTCAGGTTGCTCCTTGTAAGTTGTAGAATTCTTAAAAAATAAAACAATCTGATGTCAAAATTACGGACTTGGGGATTGAACTCCTAAAAACTTTCGGATACGGCCCTGACCTATAAAAAGCTGATACTCTCAAAAACTGTTATGTATTCTTATTTTTCACAATAAATGTTTTAAATTTTACTTTGAAAAATGATATTTACTAATAATAAATATACAACATTATTTTCACAGTATTTAAAAGACACTGGTAGAAACAAGAAAATTGGTTAATATTTTCGCACGGGACATATTGGAGGATTTTGAATAACTTAAAATAAGGTAAAAAACATTTAAAAACACAGTATTTTGATGAAATAAACCTGAAAAGTTTAACTTATGTGTCGATTTTTGAACCTAAAACCATTTTTTTAGAAAAAAATATTTTTTTTCTGTTTTAAAACAATAAGGTAATGGCCATATACTGACAGACCTATGGTGCAAGAGTTAGAGAAAGTGTTGTGCAACGTGTAGAGAAAACTTACCTTAAAAAACTTAAAAGAATCGCATTAAGTCGTGATAAAAAAGACTGATTTATTAGATTCCTAACATGAAACAACTTATAATTAAAAATAAATAGCCTTTCAAGTGCTTATAACTTTTCAGTAAACGTATCATGAACAAGTGTCTTTTAGTACTTGGCGGCCTTCATTTTCAGAGTCAGTTTAACTGGGAGCATTAAGTTTTAAATGATAATTTAAGACAGAAGAAATTCTAAACCTGTGGTTCTCAAACTTTTTAAAGCTACCACCCCCTTATTGTGCGTAAAACTTTCCAACGCCATTCCCCAATAAAAAAAATATAGAATTTAGGGTACAGGGTAGGGCGATTAGTTAATATGAAAAGTAATTTTAAGTAGAGTAAACCCGATATGTAAAAGTAGCTGAAGTTAGCTAGTCCCTCAACTCCTTTTCAATAGACTTATGCAGCCCACTTACGGAGCTCTAAGGGATCACCTGCGGTTTGAATATGACTATCAGTTGAGAACTCTCTAAAAAGGGGGTCTGGGGGTCACCCCCAGAAAATTTTTGATTTTAAGCCCTAAAAAAGCGCCAAATATGCCTTTTTATGCAGTGTATTTTTTAGTCCTCTGGGGGGGGCACGTGCCCCCCCTGGATCCGCTACTGTTACGATCATTGAAAATTCCTTCCCCGATCATCATTTTTCTAAATACCATTAAGGAATGTGATTCTTTGGCTAAAAGATTAATATTGCACTTTTGAAACTAACTCCGCGGTTTAGAAAGTGGTTCAATTTCTTTCACATTGAGGATTTAAGTAGTACGGATACTCCTGTACCTCATGCAATAATGTTTTTCATTTTATTATGTTTTGTTTCGTCACACGGGCCTTCTAAAAACGGCCTTTTAAAACGCGCTCGCACTACATTAGGTCCTAGCTCTTTAGCGGTGCATCGTAGAGGGGCACTTCTTTGGGCAGTTTTTATGTACTCCCAACGAGGAATCTAGCTATGCATAGCATATGCGGTCGTTTTGGGACACCCTATGTATATAAAGGTTTAGTAATAAAGGTTCAAAGGAGGGTCTGGGGGTTCTCCCCATGAAAAATTTTGGAAATTTGACCCTAAAAAACTGGGTTTTAACCTAATTAAAAGTAATTACTCAGGACTTGGGGGGGCAGCTGCCCCCTGCCTACGCCCATGAACCCTCCCTCCCCCTTGTCACAAATTGATTAACCCCCTCCCCGCCTCTGAGGGTGACGTCATTTATGGACGGCCCCATTCCATTTCAACAGCCGTGAATCTACTAAAAGCTTGAAACATGGAATCCCACCAATAAACCGGTCATTTACAAACGAACTAAAGAATTTCCACTAAGTGAAGTCTTGAAATATACGAAAATTCTCATTTTTAACTTTTCAAATCATGAATGAATATAAATTACTGAGCGCGCGAGAGCATTAGCTATAGAGGGTAATCACGAGAGCCAGCGTGATTCAGAGATCCTTCCGAACCCTTCCGCGGGTGCTTCGGGGGCGATAACTCCTTAACCGCTTTTCCTAAAAATCATTGCTACATATCATTATTGAATTTGAGTCCTTGGGAAAGAGTCAGGACCCTTTAAAATTGAATTTCTTCAAAAATGAGCGAAATAAATAAGGTATAACAAATCCTTCTATTTTTAACGATTTTTTTGCGTTTTTAGGGGGGTAATTACCCCTTAAACCTATCCATTTGTTATAAATCTTCATATTTTATTAATTTGAACCTTTTTTTTGTTCCTGGGGCGGGCAATTTGAAGACTAAAGCAATGCTTTTTGACCCTGAAAATCGAGTTTAGTTATAAAGTCGTCGAAAAACGTAAAGGGGCTGTTCCCCCCGAAAATCTGAGGCTGATGGAGAAAAAAGGGGGTCGGATTCGGATCAGGGGCCATTTTACATAAGAATTTGCTTTCAAAGTTCTTGTAGCATTTTGACCCATTTTTAACAATGAGGAAGTTGCATGATTTTTTATTATTTTTTTAATCGATTCCTCTTGCAAAAATAAGCAACTACCCAAAATTTGAGGCCGATCGAGAAATTTTTTGATTGTCAAAAAAATTAACAAAAATCCCCTTTTTAAAAGCGCGCGAAAACGCCATGTCATCTCATACTAAACATTGTTGTAAAGCAATGGAGTTGATGGTATTATTGTTGACGTCATCTTATAGTTTAAACAATAAACGTTTTCAGTCACGTGTTTTTTTCTCGACTTTTAAATTAAAATATTTAATTACCTGTACATTTTTTTGAAAAACTGACTATATATTTCATTTTACCATACAAAAAACCATACGGAACACTTGTTTGTTTTTGAAAATCTGACACATGCAACTTCCTTATTACTCCCTTTTTATTTGAATTAATATCAATAACTCATTCGTGAAATGGAACTAAAATGGAAAATTCTTATCCACTTCCAGGGATTTTCAAAGGTTAAATCTGTGTGTCACTTGTATTTTTTATAAAAAATTAAAGATACCTAGGGTTTGTTTGAAGATATTTTCATTTATAATAATTCTTATACAATCTTTTATTTTGTATTACCTTTTCCAAACTGGATAATGCCTACAGTACTTAATAAATACTAAAACAAATTTGAATATAAATAGTTAACTTTCATTCCTTCCAATTTTTTTCAAATCTAAATCAATATTTAATCAAATAATATAAAGGGAAAATGTGTATGAACAATGTTGTAATGGGAACAAAATATTTTTGGGGATTCCAGCTTTTATTAGTTTACTTTTCTCAACTTTAAAAAATAAAATAATGATAGTTCGGGGAGCAGCATCCTCCTCAATCTAAGAGCACTGTGAATGAATATCTTAATTCAATAGGTTTGGTCATTAAAATAAAGAAGGGAAATATTTTTAAAAAGTTCTCTATAACACTAAAGGGTGAATGTATGAATTAGGCTATTTGGGGAGATAATTTAGAAATAAAAAAATGTGATTAATAAGAAACACTTTCAATCTTAACTAAAAGTGATGTTATTATACTGAAAATATAAAAAACAAGACTGACAAGTTATCATACAATTTATTGCTACACTTAACTTTTTACAGAAAGTAAAACTCACATATAACAAATCCAGGAAATAGAAAAATAGTCCAAGTAGTATTTTTAAACACATTTAAATTTAAAGCTTTTCATCTGATCAAAAATGAGAAAATTATTTTAAAAAATATTAATAAAAAACAAGATATTTTTAAAAAATTTAAACATTAAAATTTACAATAAAAATCAAGTCAGGAAATAGACAAATGAACTTCAATTCTTAAAACTCTACACAATTTAATTAAAAGAATTAAAAATTATAATCTTAATCAACTACTCATTTATCTCATTCAAAAGCTTTGTTGACATCAAACTCGTGTAATTGGTTTATCATTTAAAAGGAATGTATTTAATTTTTTTAAGAACAATTAGGATTTTACACTGTATTACACCACATAATCATTCTCTGCTATCATAATCATATAAACTCTCTTCAATTATATCACAATGGAAATTACATTATTGCAAAAAAGCAATATATTATCTATCTACTTAAGACTTACAATGAAGTAAAATTTTATTTATACATCTTTACAGATACAGCTTTATTATTATTAACTATCAATGGAAATTACATTAGGGCAAAAATACAATATAATCCAACTATTTACATCTGCTATTAATCCATCTACTAGAATTGAAATAAGTTTTTATATATTATATAATACAGCATTATTATTAACTATATCAAGGAAAATTACATTAGTGTGAAAATACAATACTATAATCCAACTATCAATATTTCTGCTTACAATGAAATAAGTTTTTAAGTGTTATTATACAGCTTTACAATTGTTAACTATATCAATGGAAATTACATTACAGCAAAAATGCAATATATTCATCTACTTACAATAAAATAAGTTTTCATATTATTATTACACTTTTATACACAAGTTTTTATTATTAGTATACAGCTATCTCCATAGGAGCAAAATATTACTGTTATAACAATTGTTAATAAACTCAACTCAATCATAACATAATGAATAATTACTTTTATAAAATTACATATATAGGAAAAAGTGCTATATTTACATGATAATATCTCCTCAAATATTTAAGACAGTATTTTCAGGAAACTTATTTTGTGCACTTGTCCTGATAATGCAAACAGTTTTCTCACTAAGTTTTTACCACTTAGGGGCACTGGATTAGAGTTTGTTTCAAATAAAAGCTGTGAAACTGACTTTTGAAACACCCTATAATTATACTGATATTTAGTCTGATTCACAAAATTAAATCCAAGTAGTTATGCTTATATTTATAATGAAATACAGTGAATGATTCAAGCGTGTATCCATCTGGGCTCCACGAGAAGGGCACTTTTGCAGATAGCCTCCAAAATTCAAATAGACAAAATAGTGCTTTTTACTACAAAGATCAAGAAAGTGTTCAAAACTTTAAGAAAGGTTTGTGATGGAGAACATTTTAGAATTTACTTTATTTTACAAAAATTTAAAATTACACGGAAAATTTACTTTGAAAACTAGCTAAAAAAAAGTCTGGCCTACCTCGGAAAAGTGCCCCACTGAACAAAAATGCGGGAAATAAGGGAAAAAGGACAAAAGCAAAAATATTAGGAAATGTTAAATAGGAGTAATAAAGGAAAATTACACTTAAGGAATAAATGAAAAGGTATTTTTCTTAATGTATTTCTTTTTTCGCTTTTCCAAGTTACTCTTTATTGGCCTTTTTAGCCCCAGGATAGGCCCCTTGCTTGAATCCATGCCTGGAATGATACAGTGAGGAGATAGTGTTGAAAACATTCAATGTCTAAGTGAGAGTAGCACAAATGGATTGAAGATTTCTTTTAAAGGATATGAAAGTAATTAACAGGTCTCCCTCCAAGTGCATTCTATGAAGACAGGAGTTAATCCGAGAGTACACATGGAACAGAATACACTGGAGTCAAAACTCTGAAAAATAAAATTATCAATAATAAGAAAAGTTATAAGATCTAAAGAAATAGTAAAAACTAATGACAAATTATTAAGGTATTAATCACAGAGTATAGAGCTTACAGATATACCTAACGGCAGTTTTCCTCTTAGGTACTTAATTTAATTCCTGCTCCCAGATTATAATTAATTTCTCTAGCAGCCAATCAGAGAAGGCGAAATGCAAAAGTGATTCCTGATTGGATATGGAACTTCTATCAAGTGGCATTTTAATTTCATCGGTACTGCTTTTTTCCCTCCACTTCCAATTTGGATTTGACTGACAGCTTCAGTGGGCGAAAGACAGAGAATTAGCAAGAATGACGTGGTATTAAAGGAGGCAGTCCGTTTGGCATGAAGTTTGTCAATGGGAAAAGCCCTGTTAAAAAAGTTGCCATGAGCATCTATGGAGATGAATCCTCTGTTAAGCTCTATACTCTGTGGTATTAATGAAACATCCCCTCCCAAAACCATATAAATTAATTATGATTTTCTACATAAGGAGATATCAGTAAGGAGATAAATTAATAGCAATAATATATCGATATCTAGTTTCTCTTCCTAAAAAAAAATTGATAAATTGTTTAAATACATCATAAATAATTGCAAGATTGTATAAAATGGCTTTTGTGGGTTTTTAACACTAGATAAACACATTACTTTTAAACTGCTCGATTTCTTTAGTTGGTTCAATTCTGCCTTTCCCATTAAAAGTTGCCTAGCTATTTTATAGGCGAAGTAATTAGGAATTTTTATCCATATTTCATTTATTTGGCTTCCACGACAGCTTGCCAATTTTTAATGGGACAGGTAACAGAATTGTTTTGTCTAGTTTTATGCAGGAGCAGATCCAGGACGGCTCCAAGGGGGGCACTTTATCAAACAAGATCAACTTGTGGTACCACTGGGGGTATGGGAGTCCTCCCCCGAAAAAAAAATTGTAATTTCACATGTAAAAGTGGGGTTTTAACTCATTTTTAGAAGCATTTTGAGACTAAGGGGGGTACTTTTCAACAGTATTACCTTTACTTTTTGACCCAAAATGTCAAAATATTGGAGATTTCCTTAAAATTATCACTGAAGATCCCCTTGTGTTACTAATGGGTCTCCTCCCCCAGAAATTTTTTTGAAATTAGACCTGTAAAAGTAGGGTTTATACTCATTTTGAGAACCTATTTGGTTTCCCAAGGGGGGCACTTTCCAGAGTGCCACCCCCTGGATCTGCCACTGGTTTTATGGTATGTACAAGAACATTTTTGATTATATTACGCAAAGCAAGACAAAATAACCATGTTGTGAATGAATAAAAATATCAAACATTAAAGTTGGAAAGCTTTTAGTACAATTTCATATATAGACATAAGATTTTCTAATGAACCTTAAAAACCGATTTATATTTTTATTACATATTGTATACTAAAAAAACCATAGATAAATGTTAATTTTTTAATAATGTTTCTTTTAAAATGAGAACGCTTATTGCAAAAAAGTTATGTTTAAAGTAGTTTTGAGCCTAACTACATTATTTGTATGGTAATCCATAACTGTCAATGGTCCTTCTTATATTAATTTGTTTCTAACAGTCATTTCACAATGCATAATGAATTAGAAATTTTATAAATGCTTACAGAATCAATTATGTACTCGGGTAAAATCATACACGTACCTGTTATTGGAAAAACTTTTCTAGTCATCAGTGTGCATTGCTCGCCGAACACCACTTTGTACACCTTTACTTAGATCTGCATAAAGATGAATAAATTTTAGCATTACCATACCTAACAAAACTATACATGACATCTTACTTAACATTTACTTATAACAAATAAGAATATTTAAGCTTTGGATATGGTATTTTTTTAATGTGTGAACATTTTCTTTTATGGTCTTCAGATATTTCTTATGAAATCAGCAAAAGTTTTAACAGGATTTTTTAGCATTTAGGATTAACATTTATAGCTAGTCTAAATCACAGGGATGAATTACAGTCAACTCCGCTTACGGCCTTATTCACCAGTAACTTAACCCGCAGTGATAATGAATAATGAGATTTATTCAAAACATATTAAATATCAAACACTTAAATATATTTTAGTAATTTGTATTATTATGTAATATGCATATTTTTTATGCTTTTTGTATGGATTACATGTATTTCTTATTATTTTCTTCAAAGAATCCTACCCACTGAATGAAACTAGTAATAAAAATATGACCTTAAAACATTGTTTAGTAAGTTCTGTCATTTTCATGCACTATCAAAATTTATTAAGCATCAAAATCAAACCAGTGTAAAAAAGACATAGCAGAAAAAAAACTAAATTTGGAGTAATAAAAAATTATTTTAAGATTTTTATTGGTACTTACAATCACCAGCAGTATGAGCGTTTCCATCAAGTGGTTGCTTTTGTTTTCTAGGCTCTTGTTCATTGTCTTTACAGTTATTGTAGTCCATAAAGCTAAAAATAATGCACAGAATACAGTTATAAATGGACAATTGTATTCTCAGTTTTGAAATACTAAGAATCTCTATAAAACTAAAACCTTAAGTGGCTATGTATGTATATGTTACATTTTTTCTTAAACTACACCAGACGTCTCTTGAGGCGGGAATATCAACACAAAGTTTTCTATACTAGACAGCAACTTAAGTTGAACCTACTACCTCACTAACAAACAAAGTAGTTCCCATCGCAGTGTCTGAATTTCGAGTAAAACAAAGAACGTTTTTAAATATGATAATTTTGTTAAACCCATGTATTATTTGTCTACCGTCACTTGGTGGAGAAAAACCGGTTTCTCTGCATTGTGGAAGGCGGTAGACAAATAATATAAATAGTGCCATTTTATCACAATTCGCGTATCGAAATTCCTCCTTTCAACCCAACAGGCATACTTGAATAAAATGAAAACCTTTCTGCAAACTTAAATTTTTTCCAAAAAATTTTCTGCAAGAATTTACACATTTTTAAATTTCTCTCTCCAAAAAAAACATTATTACTGAAATACCCAAATTGGGACCATAGTCATTTTCATTTTCATCCGTGCTTATATTGATACTAATTTTTCATACAAGTGATTTTAAAACTTTTAAATAACATACATCATTGTATTATAGTTGGAGATTCCTAATTACTGCTCTATCTAAAAATTAAAGAAGTAATATCTTTGATAAATCGGTAGGTTTGAAAAATAAAAACAACTAGCTGATATTGCATGGGTGGAGTTATGGCTTTAGGATTTCTTTTTAAAATTTTTCAATATATATTATACCTTATTTTATCACGTGAAAGGTATTAAAATCCATCCAGTTTTGCAGAAAATTTTTTTAAAAATATTGGTTTAGTACTTTTTCTGCAGAAATTTTTTTTAAGAAAAATCTTTTTTGTAGTTTTTCTGCAGAGGGCAAAATTTTCTGCGAACTCTGTTCGCGCGTTCGTGTATATTATACAAGTATGCCAACAGGCTTTGTGTTTACTCACTTTCTCCTTCCGCGTAGTGACGTACTGGGTTCAGGAAACGTTGCTGTGAAGTAGTGTAAGGATTGAATATCTAACAGTGATTAATGTTTCCATAGCTAAAAATGCTTATTTCTCTACTTGAGTAGATATGCTTGACTCATTATTGTAAAATCAAAATAAATCATTATTGCATCAAAATAAAATGTTTTAAAAGGTAAAACTGCAAAATAGACTATTCAAAAAGTATACCAGTAATAAAAATGGAAACAAATTAAATTATGAATAATTATTTTCCTAATTTTAAGATTTTTTCTCCTTTCAAACGAGTTTGATTATCTTGAAAATAAAATAATTTATGAAATAGCCGTTGAAAAGCAAAGCGAAATTTAGTCTCCATGGAAACAGATCCGAAAATGTTACATTGTTTCATGACACAGGTTACTAGACTTTATATTTAATAGATTTTTTATTATATTTTTCAAATTCATTATTATAAATCTAGAAAGCCTTGCTTAAAGTTTTAATGTTTTTTTAGAAGTTGGGTTTAAATCGACAATTACTTTCAATATGATTCATCATTTCTTATTACAGTCGAATCCGCTTAATGTGATCACGGTTAATGTTATCGAAATAGAGAGGTCCCGATCATTCCTATTTAATTTAATGTAAAATAAATCGTTTAATGTGATCAACTAATAATCATAACTCCGCTTAATATTATCAAAATTTGTCCATATCCCCTTTAAAACGACCGCTTTTGAGTTCGAGATTCATTTTGAAGGTCAATTTTTACCAAGTTATTAATAATTTTTACCAAGTTATTATAAATGTGCTCCTGAGAACATTTGGCGATTCTTTTTTCAGAAACTCAGTATGAGTAAGAAAAATAAAACATTCCCCATATTATATTGAAAGAAAACGGTTATGGGGGGTCCGAATTGTGATTGTTTATAAAGAAACACCAAGATCCACGCTTTGCAGATGTTTCCGATTTTCTCTTGTTTACTGGAATTCAGATTATGTAAATGGAGCGGAAAAAGAGAGACCTTTCTATAAAAATACAAAGTAAGCGATTATTTTAATTTATTAACTGAACTTGAACCACCTCTTATATTTTCCCCTTAAAATGTTTACCTAGTGTAAAAATAGAGTTTTGAATACATTTATTACGATTACATTATTTTGATTTTAAAGCAAACAATCTTAGTTACACTGTTTGCTGTTTTTTTATATGAGATCGCTTATTGTTATCGATCGGATAATATTATCAGTTTAGTCTCGGACAATTGCGATCACATTAAGCGGACTTGACTGTATTTTGTTATACAGTTTGTTTATGGAGCTGCAATTTCAAAAGGACATGGTCATGGGCGGATTTAAGGGGGTGCAACGCACCCCCAACTTTTTGAGAAAATTCCATTTTTATATGGGAAAATCATGTTTTCAAAGTCATCAGGGACAGCTTTACCCCCAAATTTTAAAGTATGCACCCCCAAGGTTCACCATCTAAATCCGCCCATGGACATGGTCTGTAAAATCCAGTAAGAGATTTTGAGTTCAGGGCTCCAAGTAACTACATGGTTTTTAGTCAAATTAAAAATTTTAAAAGTTTAATCTTTTTCTTATCTTTTTAACACATTCAGTTTTTGAGATGGATATAGAGATCAGGTGCCCCCCAAAAATCATCATAGACAAGATTTCAATAAACTTTTTTGACAGGATTTAACCAATATTATTTTTGAAAACAGTTTAAGAATTTCAAATCAATAGTTAAATACACAACTCTGGGATGGGTTTAGGTTTATTATAACAGTAGGAACATGAAAGAAAAAGCACTAATGCAGACACTGGAAATATAGGTAGCAGAGATAGCTGATAATACAGAAAAGGAGACTGTCAACAGAAAAAAAAATTGAGAAATAAATTTAAAATATCTACCCCTGCAAGGTTAGGCATATCAGTTAGTAAATAATAAAATTTGTTCAAAATTTCATGATAAAAAAATAATTTGGTTGAATAAATATGTAGTCTTTTTTTATTTGGACTGAGACCACAAACAATATGGCAAATAAAAAATCAGGGTAATAAGCAAACAAAATCAATAAATACAAAAACTTACAGTTTATTTATATAAAACTATCCTATGTAACAAAATTGCATAGTATTGTTTAGGGGGAACTTAAAAAAATTATATTTAAATTCCTTTGCATTATGTCATAACCAAGTATTGGTTTACTGTCCTATGCATTGCAATTTGAGTGAAATGGCAACATCTACAAACCTGAAAAAAGGTCTATAAATGCATCTGGATAATCCAGAGATTCGGATAAAACCAGATAAATGATGTTTTACAATAATTCAAACTATTCATGAAAAGTATTAAACATTTCATCGCATATTCATTTTGTCCAACAGAAAAATGGAACTTACTTTCCAATGTTGAGTGATTGGCCTTTGATGTCACTACCCCGTTCATAATGGGGGATAGATTGCATTGTATGATTCTATACAAATCAGAAAAACAGAAAATGAAATATCTACACAACATTTGAGTAAAAAATATTTAGAATTAGACTGCAGATGTTTCTCATTTAAGCCAATAAAAATAAAACATCCCTGCTTAGTAAGAATGAAGCAATATGCAATTTAATTACGTAAATAAAGGAAAAACACCAGTGCTGAGATTGGGGTTATACGCTGTCTCCCTAAATATTTCGGTCGTTCTCTCGAAACGGGGGTTTAGGATCAAATAACATAAAAAAGCAGAATCCCCCAAACATTTTGTTCCAACTACAGCACTGGCATTACATTAGACATCCAACTTACAGTGTCAGAAGTCTGTCTAATGTTAGAATGTTGCCTGGTGACAGCTGTAAAACAAAGAGTTAATTTAAACAGTTAATACAGTTTTGAAATTAAGTAAATAAACGCAGCCTTACTACTGAATAAACTTTCTCTTCTAAGAACCTTTGAAATTAGTAAATGCTGAAGATGGAGTCATAAAATGTAATATGGTTCCAATGAGGTTTAAGTTAATAAAGTATTATCCTACTAATTATTAAAAAACAATACTTAAATAATAAAACTTAACTTTTAGCCTAACAAATGTCAATCGAGATCACAAAAATGCAAAAGAAAACCATTATACTATATGTTCATTGAACACAAACAACTTATTTTAGTTTTATATTGAGCATGATTCAACATTAAACTATAAAATAAATTGATTTGATTAACAAAACTTACTGCTACCATTAGGTCTCCATTTAAAAAAACTATGCTTGAATTCAAAGAGAAAATAACAGATTTTTGTAGTGTAATAAAATTTAAAAGAGTGAACCAACTTCAAGAATGGTGTAATAAAATTAAAACTGGGAAAATTTAACAAACAATGAGCTAGAATTTTCCACTAAGGTCACTTAAAAATGAAATAAACTTAACGTTCAAAATAAAATCAAATTTATTAATAAGATAAATTAAGTTACCATTTCCAACTATAAGGAAATTTGGATAGTCTAGTCATCAAATAAAATTTTTGAAAAGAAATCAAAGCAAATTAACAAGAATACATAAAATTAATTATAATAGTTAGAATTAATTATAATCTAATACAATAGAAATACTAAGCCATTAAGTAAAATAATTAAATAAATGAGCTTTTGAAAAAATGAAATGAAAAGCTTCCTTATAGTGAAAAATCATATCTTGATATAAATTAAAATTTAACATTTAAAATTTTCACACTAAAGACACAAGTTAAAAATAAAAAATAAGTTTATACCAGGTTGGTCTTGTAAAAACCCTGGATATATCGCAAAGCCATTGTTTTGTTCTATGGGATCATTCAAGGAGTAACTCTTCTTTAAAAATTGAAGACACTTGTCAGATGGACTATCTATAGCAAGTTTTTCAGGAGCAATTCCTTCGATCTGAATAAAAAAATTTTTTTACAGCATTCTCAAATTCAAACATAATGAACAATTGAATGAAGTAAAAGTAACTTCCAAATGAGGACATCTTTATTGCTACTCAAGTCTACTATGATTAGAGATCTAAAAAATCGTTCGATTCTGGAATGGATTCCTTAGAGCCAGTATCAAAAAAGTAGAATCAAACTTATCTTTTTCAATCACAAATCAAAGATAATTAGTAATTATTATTAATTTAATTAATAACCAGCAAAATATTAATAATCAAAATACTAATTAATTAGTGAACAAGATTGCTAATGATTATCTGTATTAATTAGAACAAAGTACGATTCCTAAGATTCAATTTCTGCTGTATAATACTAATTAATTATCAAAATACTAATTAGTGAACAAAATTGTTTATAATTATCAATATAATTGGAAAATTAAGAACGATTCCTATGATTCAATTCTTTCAGAAATATTTAGACCCTTAACTATGATTGTGTAAATAAAAAATGAATTCCTTTTAAGTTTTTGATGGTGTTTAATAAAATTTCAATAATTTAAGAAACATAATTATTAATTTTAAATTAATATATCTTAATTATATTACATAATAGGTAGTCTTATTATACTTCAAACCGTAAAAGAATGTTACCTTCAGCATAATATCAAATAACTTGTGCCTGTAACTGTGTCCGTCTGCATCTTTGCTGTCATGAATGTAAAAATCTAACATGCAAAGAGCGTCAAGTTCATGGTGGTCACCCTCGCTGTCACTAACAAATAAGTGCTTCATTCCAACCTTGATCATTCCAATGACACACCTGTAAAAATGTTTAAATCTTAGAACAGAGGTTCTCAACCTGTGGGTCGACAATAATTTTTTGTTGGGTCACGACAATAATAATAATAACAATTATTTATTTATTTACACACAATAAGTTACATTTTAAATCAAAAAGAGAAAAAAACCCACAAAACTAAAATTTGCATATGAGTTACCCAGGGGCCCAGATTTTCAATTTGTCTGAATATACAGCATCTTTCTCATTTGCCATATTGAAATTTTTATAAAATTACCATTATATTATAAAAAGAATAAAAAGAGCAAAAGTAAAAAACACCCTACTTGGTGTCGAATGCAAAAGATAGCTAAAGTAAAATACATGTATGTAACTTTAAAATGCTGATAACACAAAATTTGTCAGTTATTTAAGTAAGATAAAAGAAACAGTAAATCAGTATTTCTAAACGTAGGGCTACCCACCAGAGGTAGCAATACAAATTTAAAGAATTTTCTTCGGAAATGACGTTATAATTTCAATTCGTTCCAGAGTACTAAAAAACGAATTGAAACCCTGTTTTTAATATGTCTAATTTAAAAATATTTCTTGGGGAGGACCCTCAGACTCCCTTTTTACAATTGAGCTCTTTTCTGCTCACACAATTAAACATTTCAATACCTTCAGGTTAAAATCCTTCGCATTAATTTTGTAAAAAGATAATTCAACCTCTAATCATCCATGTAATTTATGAATGTAGCAAAATAGTTGGGGTGACCAAACCCCATCACAGCACACACATGAATATAAATTTTTGTTGGGGACATGGAAAAATTGGCTAGAGATAAGGTGGTTCGCGCTAGATTTTGTTTATAAAAAGTGGGTCGCGATACCTAAAAGTTTGAGAACCCCTTGTCTTAAAAAGACATTTACTCTTCTGAAAAAGGTGAAATTGTGTTTAAGGCCTCTGTATTGTCCCCAAACGAGTGAGGCCATTCACTCCCTAGGGTTAGGGAGTTATATAGAGCCAAACACGTTATTTCTCGCCAATAACTACCCAAACTCCCAATTCCCTCTTCTTCGAAGAAAAAGGATGCTTAAGTAGCCAAGTAGCTACCCAAATTTCCTACACCCCCTACTCCAGCTTGTATTTCTCCATTCCTAGTGAAGACAGATACATAAGTAAAATGGAAATTACAGTGGCGTAGCCAGAAAATAATTCCGTAGGGGATATTGGAATTTCAAGAGGAATTGGAGGTAAATTTAATCCTCCCTTTAATCAAAATTCTATGCACAAAAAAAATTATTTTGTGAGTCATCTAATACAGTGGTCTTCAACCCCCGGTCCTCGGACCGGTGCCGGTCCGTGGATCAAATGGTACCGGGACCGAATATTTCATTGAAAATTAATTTAAGCTCCTAGTTTTATACTCCATATTAATGAATGAAATGCATGGTACAGCTGGGATAAGCGTCGACCAGCCGCCATGTTTACCCACAGCTCAAATGATGACACACAACAATATAGATCTAATTTGAGCTGTGAGTAAACATGGCAGCTGGTCGACGCTTATCCCAGCTGTACCAAATGCATTATAAATCACTTTATATTTATTTTTGGTGCAACTGTATTTTATTTTGAAAGCATGTTTAAATACAATTAAATTAAAATTAATAAATCAAAGTAATCTAGAATGTAAACAATCAACGCCCCTCAGCGGGCTGCGGTAAAATTATCAAACGTTGACCGGTCCGTGGTGGTAAAAAGGTTGGGGACCACTGATATAATACTTAAGTATAAAAAGTACTCTCAAGGAGGTAACTCAGAAGAAATGTTGGCACAGCTTGGATATACGTCGACCAGCCGCCATGTTTACCCACAGCTCAAATGATGACACACAACAATATAGATCTAATTTGAGCTGTGAGTAAACATGGCGGCTGGTCGACGTGTATCCCAGCTGTGCCGAAATGTTGAGTAGTCCCAAAACCAAAAGTCTGGTTACGCCCTGACTATAACCCTAAAATTGCAAAAGATAAAAATTCATATAGAGGACTACCAAACAAAATTCCTAAACTTTTCCTCAATCCTTTCCCCTTACAGGTACAATAACGTACATATCATTGTTTCAGTTAAACTATAACACAGAAAATATCACGAACAAAAATACAGACAAGTGTTCTTACTTAGATTTTTCATCATCCCTCATAATGTATAGCTTTTGTGGATAGGCATGGACCATTTTCTTCAAAGTTGTAATAGGTGCCTGTAAATTCTGATCCTATAAATACAGGTAGGATAAATAAATTATAAAAACTTTTACAAAAGCTGAGCATCGATTGATAAAGTTTAAATATTTGCTAACAAACATAAGTTTACTGTTGTAAGAAAATTTTACCTGAGCAGATGCAAGACCCATTGAGTCCACAATGGTTTCCAAATCCTCCGTCTTCCTGTTAAAGAATTGAAAATCGATTAAAATGAAGTTAATTTTTCTTAAATTGATTTAAGAAAATTAAGTGAAGCTTTTTTAACAAAATAATGATTTTCTTAACCCTTAACAGCTAGACAAATGATCAAAATAAAATGGCTTTGGGGTTTAAAAGGATCAAAAACAACAAAAATTCTTAATAAATGGGAACTTTAAGATTAGCTGGCTGCAAATCTAGTGAATTGTACTTAAATTGGCAATATTTTACAAATTGCACCATAGTAAAAAAAGTTAACAGCAACACTCCATACTAATTAAGATAGTTAATTGTTTAGGTAGGAGGGTAAAAAATAATGGAAAAAAGTGTCTTTTAAGGTCAGCCCCAAAATAAATTTTTATATGATGGTCAGATATTAAAGAATTGAAACATTAAAAAGTAGGTATAGATAGAGTATTTTTCAATAACTTACCTTCTTAAACTCTTATCCGATGGAGAGTCTGTTGACAAAGTATAAATCCATGTCTTGTCATTTTTCCCCTTATGAGATTCGAAAGCCCTATTAGCATCATAAATATGCAATCTAGAACTTGAGTCTTTACTTTCTATAACTGTAATCCTTCCAGGTAAAACGTCGCTCACGTCAAAATGAAACTCCATAGCTGCTTTATATACCTTAACCTGAATGTCCACTTATTTGGAAGATGATATTGAATAACTTTCGAAACAATTATTTAACCTACTGGTCAAAAAATGCACAGATCTTGAAAACGAATCTAAGACCCAAGATTTCTTTCGAGCAAGTAGAATGGAAACGGTAGTGTTGCGTAGTGCGTACCGTGGTTCGCAGGCAGGGCTTTTATACCAGGCTTTCCCGATTCAAGCTGCGCATGCCTCCATAGTACACGTGCCGTCGAAACTGTCAAAACACAAGAAACCAAGGTCAAGGTTATTATGGGGACACACACGTGGCGTTCGAGCGGCTTCTGGGTTCTTTGTTCTGGGCATCTGCAGGCGCCGGGTTTGAAAATCGATGGAGGGTTAGTGCCTGGACACACTGGGAGACTAGAGTTGCTCAACTCAAAGTCGTTAGGTAAGATCAAAGCAGTAAGATGAGAAGATCTCTGTATTAGGCGGAGGGAAGGGAAGAAGGGGGGAATTGAGGGGAGATGCACTAGATGCGGTTGGAAGTGGAAAGGATGACCAGTTTTCCTCCGCTAAGGAGTAGTCTATTTCCCTCCCCTTCTCTCTTCCCTCCGTTTGATAGCGATCTTAAAGACTTCGAGCGACTCTAGTCGCCCAGTTTGTCCAGGCACTTACTCATGTTCACCTAACTGTTGTATGATTCACATAAGAAAGTGAGGACCGTAATTCAGAAGTGTCGACCTTTGCCAATGTCGAAAAATATTTTTTATCTGCTGCGACCAGGCAAAATCTTTAAGGGGTCATCCATAAATGACGTGAGGTCAAAAAGGGGAGGGGTTTGGAAAAATCTCACCAAGGGGGGAGGAGGGGGGGGGTCGATTAAAATCTCACGTCAACTTTTAAAGTTAGAAATTATACGATTTTCTTTCTTTTTTAAGTAAAATGCAAACGAATAGGATAGAAAATTATTTTCAAAGGTTGTAGGTAAATCTCACGTGGGGGGAGGGGGGGTCCAGCAAAATCTCACTAAATCTCACCAAGGGGGGAGGGGGGGGGTCCAGATTGTGGAAAAAACACCTCACGTAATTTATGGATGACCCCTAAGCAGCAGAAAATTATTATTTTTTTTGGAGCCACATCCTCATAAACATTAAGTTTTGCACATCGTCGCCCCCTTTTTTTGAATTTCGAATTAGTTTTGGATTAATTAAATTTTAAATTTTCGAAATATTTACATTAAAAACTTAATTTCATGTTTTTAACTATCTAAGGTGCTCCCCATAGCACCTAAAAATATGATGATTTTTTTTATTCTAAAGATGTGATGATTCTCCATTTGAAACCTTTTGAGTATGAAAATTGCATGCTTTGGAATGTGCAATGTAAAATTTCTTTTAATTTTATTCCTGTAATAATTCAATCAAGAAAATTTTTTAAATGAAATTTATTCCTTGTATTCATCCATGAGGGGATCCTTGTATGAGGGGACATCCATAAATTACGTGAGGTCAAAAAGGGGGGAGGGGTTTGGAAAAATCTCACGAAGGGGGGAGGGGGGTCGATTAAAATCTCACGTCTACTTTTTCAGTTAGAAATTAAATGATTTTTAATTAATGATAAAGGAATAATACCCACAGATAAGATACTGTGGTGATTTTTAGGCGGAAAAATGTCTTTTTCCCCCACATCATTAATAATGGGAAAGTTTTAGGTGCTGTGAAGCACAAAATGCAAACGAATATTTTGGAAAAAAACACCTCACGTAATTAATGGATGTCCCCTAAAGTATTAATAAAGTTAAAACTCAGAAGTTAAAGTCCGAAAGCTTCTGCGTGATTCCCAATTTCAATTATAAATTATACTTATAATCCTACTCTTAAAGTTTGTAGATGGGGCACATTTAAACAGTTAAAAAATGCCTTCTAGTTCCTTTTCTTGACTTCGAACTCATTTTTGGACATTAAATGTAGGTATTTAATATTCTTTAATATTGGTCAGGTTTTCTGCAGTTATTTTTCGAAGCCCTTATAAAACCAGTTGAAAGATGTTTTGTTTAATAGTGCCTTAAGTAAAATTTTAAACTAGGTATTTTCCTGATTTAAGAAATATGACAGTGATTCTTTACTTGTAATTTTTCACTTATCTAATTAGAAACATAAATTGATTTATTCTCTAAAAAGGTAATTTAAACCTTCGCAGTAAAGCTATCAGTTAATAAATGAATAATTCTATGATTTAGGACTTTTCCTTAAAAAAACATCCTTTACCTTCCATGATATCTACAAACCATCAATTTTAGGAGATGGTATTGATTTGCTAGCTAGCTCATTTTCCTTAAAAACCGAACAAAAAAATAATTTTTTTAAAACTTAAAACTTATTATCTTTGATTGTTATTAATATATTTGTAGTAAATATATTATAGTTAATATATTTGTTCTGATTTTTTGTGCTTTTCATCAAAAACTTTTTATAAGTATCTGCACTAAAAATTCGTTAAAACTTATCGAAGTGTATAAAAACCATGAATTTAAGGGGAAAAGGCCCCGTAAAAGTAGAAATGTCCAGCTCAATTGATGATTTGCTGTCAACCTTTAATGAGCAATGAGTTGTGTAGCTTCTAGAAATGAATTTCGTATTATTTACGCAGGCGTTCGAATGCAATACCTCTCCCACGGACCGTGGAAGAGAGAAAGACGTAGCAAAGGAGTATGTGGGAAGGGTGCGTGCTCGAAAATCTTTCACAACAAACAAACCCCGCGACCACGTGATCAATGTAGTAAGATTTCAATCGCAGGTGGCATCCCTCTAGACCACAGGGGTTTTCAGCTTACAAGTGCTCGAGGGCCGCAATCAATTGCAACACAAGTCCAGTGGCGGGCCGTAAAGTATTCTGGCAAATTTCCTATACACAGCACATGTGATTTCGCGGAGGTAGAATTTACAGTGAGATATTGGTAGAAATACATGGGAAATTCCATTACTTGTACGTGCTTTTTCATTTCAATTTACTCATAACTTAGTTTTTGGTCTAATTTCCTTTTCAAACGGATTATCCACAGAAGTATTATCTTTTCAAACAACTATCAAAATATATGTGGTGGATTCCAGGAATTAATTAATCATTCTGCAGTCATGGCGAATTTCTAAATTGATTTATTCTACATTTAATTTATGTACAAAAAATTTTTACAATACACCGGAGTGCAAAAAGGTACACAACCACCTTACAAGAAATTAGCTTAGCTTTGTAACAAAAGTCATAAGCACTATCAGGCGGCGCTGCGGAAAATACAGTTTTTTTGGAGGAGCTCAGACCAATCAGGGTCCCGGGAGGTCCCCCCCTCACTCTTAAAATCCCTTAGAATGTGTTTTTTAGGACAATTCGCAGAAAACCGTCTGGTGGGGGGAAGAACCCGAAACAGAGCGTTGAACCCATGACGGCTCTATGAGAAATTCCTCCTTTACATTTAAATTAGAGGTGTTATATCCACACATATACAGGGTGTTTCAAAATTGCGTTGCACGGCATTTATTTGGAACCAACACCTCCTATATAGGGTCACGGAAGTTAGGTCTACCTCTAGGTAAATGAGCCTGGAAAATCCATTGAGAGGACTTACAGCGCCCCTAGCGGCGAAATTAAAAAGTTTAAAAAATAATTTAAAAACTAAAGAAGATTAGATTAGATTTGTTTAAAAGATATTAAATCTGTTTAAAAGACACTTTCTGGCATAGATGTATGAAAAAACCCCTTTAAACTAATATTTGGTCTCTGAACAGTAAGAACTCACCCCCCGTAATCCAGGTTTCTCTGTAACACACGATCTGCACCTGTAAAACCGGATTTTCCTACATAATAGATAGTATGCCGAGAAGCTAACTTTTGTGCTTCATGCTTCATGCTCTCTCTCTCTCTTTCTCTCTCTCTCTCTCTCTTTCTCTCTCTCTCTTTCTCTCTCTCTCTCTCTTTCTCTCTCTCTCTCTCTCCCTCTCCATTGTTATATTCTAAGATGTATAGGTCAATGAAAAGGAATCTAGCTAAGCAAATATGCAGGGTGTTTCAAGAGCCCGTTTCGCGGCTTTGGTTTGGAGCTAAAAGTGCCCTATGCAAGTCACCCTGGAAAATCCATTGAGGTGACTTACAGCGCCCCTAGCAGCAGAATAAAAAAGTTAAAAAAATTAATTTAAAAACTGAAGGTGATAGAGCAAGAACCTCAGTGAGGGCATTGTTGCTAACGTTATGAAGAACTCACTGAAAAAATTACATGAAAATATAGTGATAGTGAATCTTCGCGGAGATACTATTAGTATGTGAAAATAGCACTTTTTCAGGCCTCAAAAAAGAAAAAGTTCGAAAATTTGCAAATTTTTCATTAACCAACGATAGCAATAGGGTCACGTGATTTTGACAGACTCGGAGTAGTCCAGTAACTAGGTAGTTTTTTCAGGAAAAAAATACAGAAGTTTTTTTCTCAACGGTTTTATATGTTTTCGAGGGTGCTGAATCCGAATATCAACTTTGTTAACAAAATTTCGCATGGGAACATTGAAAAAAATCGAAAAAATCCTAAAACTTTACCCCTTTTTTTGGTTTTTTCCTTATAGCACGTAAAGTAAATATTTCTCAGAGAAAAAGTCAGTACAAAAGTTAAAGTACTCTAAACCAGCGGTTCCCAAAGTGGTCCATATGGACCCCCAGGGGTCCACAGCAACTTTCAGGGGGTCCACGGGCATGAAAATGAAAATTGGCGGTCCACAGCGACTTCTAGGGGGTCCACGGGAAAAAATTCATTTTAATGAAAAATTTTTATAAGTTTAAAAATTTGGTCTTTTTTCTAATCAAATTTTAGAAGTATTAAAAGTTGATTGTCACCGAGTCCTCGCAACGCGAGCATGGGCAATATAATCTTTTCTCTCTTATCGCGGTGGAGATCCCCCGAACATGGGGATTTGAGGTTAAATGAATGAGGGTGAATGAGGTTGAGTCGTTGAAACCTAATGTCAAAGCACCATATTCATCCCTTCCATTAAAAGTATGTTGGAAAGAATATTCCAGTTTTCCCTCTCTTTATATTTTAAGTATCTTCACATAATTCCTTTCCCTATTTTATTTTTAGAAATAATTATTCAATGAGTTAAAATTGAAATGTGGATTTTATTACTTGTTTCTATTCTAACAATAGCATTTTATAGGGAGGGTTTTGATGAACAGAGGGTGCTTGTGCTTAGGCAATACGTTCTCACATTTTAAAAACCTTTGAAATAATTTTTTTATATTTTATGATTAACCGGGCGCCAGCGGAAAGTTCTATCATAAATTGTCAAAAATTAAATGTTAGTATATTAATGTTACATTTAGCCTTAGCCATTGGTGGTCATTTTCTGATGTGTAACTTATTAAACACCAATAATAAAGTCGTGTTTTCAAGATTTGAATCCAGCTTATCCTCAAGTCCCTAATTTTTAAAATTTAAACATCAGTTTGTTTATATTTTAATGTTATAATCGCTTTTTACAATTGAATATTTTCATTTTAGTTCTCCATTTCTCTTTCATTTTAGTTAACTATCAGTATTTCTTTCTGCTGGAAAACTCATGAAATTGTTTTAAAAATTTATGAATGCTGTTTAATCATATGTAAATTATTTAATTTTTAATGTATTTATAAAAAGCAACACATTTCTTTATTGCAAAAATATTTTCTTTTCAATTTTTGAAATTAAAACTCAATTTCCATAATGTACAAGTTGATTTATTTTCATAGTTGAACTTAATTAAATATTGTTTGTTAACATGCCATATATTATTAATTATTTAATTTGTTTTTAGTTTCATACATTTTGAATGTTTGATTTTATAGTTTCAATTACAAATGTTGTGCAACCATATCAATGGCACTTGAAAAACTTGAAACAACTCTTTTTTATCAACACTTGAAAAAAATTACAACATTTATTCGTGGTTTAAAAATTATCATAAACATAAGATTTTTGGCTACTTTTTGAACGGTCCCTATAACAGGGGGTCCACGGGGTACAAACTTCGGGGATCCCGATCCTTGGCGACTTATAATCAGACGCCAATTCAAACCACTCCCCATAAAAAATCCACCAATTAAATACCACTAAATCGAAAAATAATAATAATTACTTCAGATCGTTGGAGGCGCTCATTTGATTGGTTTGGCACTTTGCCAGCTCGATGATGTCACTCTTACAAACTAATCAAATGAGTTTCCCCGCTGGCAATTCCGAATGTTCCCAAATTGGAGAAGACAGAATTATTTAAATCTAAGATGCGAAAATGTGTTGCCACATGTGGCAACCTGCTTCCCACATTGTCGCCATAATATTTGGCTTAAAAAGGGCGATAGGGAACGATTTAAAAAAATTCAATTTATTGCTGTTGTTCTATTGCGAAACTTAAATGCAAATTAAATGTAAATTATTTAATTTTTAATGTATTTATAAAAAGCAACACATTTCTTTATTGCAAAAATATTTTCTTTTCAATTTTTGAAATTAAAACTCAATTTCCATAATGTACAAGTTGATTTATTTTCATAGTTGAACTTAATTAAATATTGTTTGTTAACATGCCATATATTATTAATTATTTAATTTGTTTTTAGTTTCATACATTTTGAATGTTTGATTTTATAGTTTCAATTACAAATGTTGTGCAACCATATCAATGGCACTTGAAAAACTTGAAACAACTCTTTTTTATCAACACTTGAAAAAAATTACAACATTTATTCGTGGTTTAAAAATTATCATAAACATAAGATTTTTGGCTACTTTTTGAACGGTCCCTATAACAGGGGGTCCACGGGGTACAAACTTCGGGGATCCCGATCCTTGGCGACTTATAATCAGACGCCAATTCAAACCACTCCCCATAAAAAATCCACCAATTAAATACCACTAAATCGAAAAATAATAATAATTACTTCAGATCGTTGGAGGCGCTCATTTGATTGGTTTGGCACTTTGCCAGCTCGATGATGTCACTCTTACAAACTAATCAAATGAGTTTCCCCGCTGGCAATTCCGAATGTTCCCAAATTGGAGAAGACAGAATTATTTAAATCTAAGATGCGAAAATGTGTTGCCACATGTGGCAACCTGCTTCCCACATTGTCGCCATAATATTTGGCTTAAAAAGGGCGATAGGGAACGATTTAAAAAAATTCAATTTATTGCTGTTGTTCTATTGCGAAACTTAAATGCTTTTAGAAGCATTTGATTGACAAAATACTTATATCTATTACTAGATATTTCAATTTAAAATATTCAAAACTTAAAATCTTACTTTATAGCAGAAAACTAAAAGTTTTTTTTAAACATTTAATGATTTTATTTCAACTGATTAAAACTGTTAAGCATCTAATGTTAATTTTATTTTATGACTGCAGTACCACTTAAAAGAGACACGTCTCAATATTTCAAATGTGGGATGATGCGATAGTTTAAAATTTACATTAAATTTGAAAAAAAAATAACTGCAAAGAAGAGTTCTTCACCAGTAACCTCTGGTTAGAGGAATGTGTGAGAAAACTCCAGCTCTCAAGCGTCGCCTCCAACCGTGGACCGGTTTCGCCCTTGTTAGGGCTCATCAGCACGGTATAGGAAGGTAACGCAAGAGAGCGGAGGGAGAGCTTTTAGTCTAGCCGACTATAACGGAAAAAGTGGTGACCATTGATCAGTCCTCCTTGAGAGCTGGAGTTTTCTCACACATTCCTCTAACCAGAGGTTACTGGTGAAGAACTCTTCTTTTCATACCTTGCCTTACGGGAATTAAATCTGTTCTAGGGAATGCGCAGTTCATTCCGGCAGATAGTGGAGGACTGATCAATGGTCACCACTTTTTCCGTTATAGTCGGCTAGACTAAAAGCTCTCCCTCCGCTCTCTTGGGTTACCTTCCTATACCGTGCTGATGAGCCCTAACAAGGGCGAAACCGGTCCACGGTTAGAGGCGACGCTTGAGAGCTGGAGTTTTCTCAAAAATAACTGCATTTAAAAAGTACACGGAATTATTTACCCTCTAAATTTAATTCTTATTTGTATTTTTTTAATTATATATAGAGTGCAACGAAATAGGACAATCAAAATATCGTCTGTTGCATTGATTTATTTTACATTAAATCTAACATAATACGTTCACGTAAAAATATTTTTATTTAGATTTTTGATTACGGGAACATCTGAATAATATGTCATTTTTCTACTGAAAAAATTTATTTGAGTTTTGCTGTATCAAATTGCCCCGCTTTTCCCTACGTAGTTTTGGAAAATACTAGTGTGAAAACTCTAAGATAGTCTAGTTGATAAATCATTTTATGCACCTTTATTGCTTTAAAATTATCCTCCATGCTTTACATTGTTTTTTTGTTTAATTATACAATACTATCCTCTTAACGCTTAATCCAAAAAGCCCAGGCTCAAGATTTTCTCTATATTCTAATTATGAATAATTATTTTAGAGTTTATATCGTCGTGGAAGATGCAATACAGCACATCTAACATTTGAAGCCACTTTAGTATGCCAATCCTCTTTCTCGCCAAACAGTTTTCGCGACTTCGTTTGGCGGTTTCAATATGGCTGTGCTTTTTTTGTAAACCAAAATTTTTTTAGATATTGATGCTTAGATATTTGATTACTTGATCATGGCTTCGCACCTAAAAGTATTAAAAACATTTCTAAAACACACATCTTCATAGCTCTAGTAAGCCGTGATTTGACACATTTTCACATTGGTCAGAAAAAAGTTGCCGATCTTTCATGATCTGTCATAGTATTTATTTAAAGAATCAATCTCGATCAAACCGTTTGAGAAGGTGAAAGATATGAACCACCTTGAAAGATATTGGTTTATTTTGAGTGCGATTTTGTTTTGACTATTCCTCCGAATATTATTAAACTAATTTAAAAAAGCCATTTAAAAAAGCCATTATCGGCTCTTCGATTATGTGTTACTTTATTATTACATGTACTTATTTTTCCTTTAATTAGCTTTGTAAAGCTCCCGAATAATGCAAATAAAGCATGCTTTATTTTATGTCGTGGTACTTTACCTGCTACAAACTTATTGTGATTAAAATGTAAGCAAAATGTATATAGTTTTGTAATTTTTTATATTCCTATAATTTTTTTTGGTTTATAAGCGGCAAGAAAAAAATTTTCCTATAAGAATTCCATTGAAAATAAAGTTATCAAACAATTAATTCTGATAACAGAAAAAATGCCTATTTACAAAAAATATTAATTATGTGTATTTTATATATCTATGATTAGAGACAAAATTAATAGAAATGATGGATATTCTTTTCTGAAAAGCAGAAAAATGCTCGATGTGGGCAAGAGAATAAGAAATTCTATTAGCAGGCGATGTTTCGAAGTAGTCACCCTCCCAAGTATTGCCCGTACCTGGAAGTGCTTAACTTCGGTGATGAATAAATGTGCTGTTGTTGGTTTAGACTCGATTTAAGCAGCAACCATACGAAACCATATTTGGCTATTTATTTCACTGCCAATTGAAACGATCGACAACTACATCAAACTGTGTCTTTTTCCGATGTTAGATGTGCTGTATTGCATCTTCCACGACGATATACAGAACTACTTTTGAACGACGAAAAGAAAAGCAGTCGCGAAACGCAGTTTTTTTGCATCTGAAAACTATAATCCTGAAAACGCACCAACCTTAATAATGCCAAGCCACCGCCAAATTCAAACGAGCTTTTAAAGCAACCCTTTAACAATGCCAATACCCAATACCGCCAAAACACGATCCGAACTGAACGACCAAGCTGTGTGAATTTTCAGAGATAGTAGTTTTTGATTCTAAGGTGACGATATACCAGGGGTTTCCAACTTCTAAGTACTCGCGGGCCGCAATCGAAAACACAAGTCAAGTGGCGGGCCGCAAAATAATCTGACTCCTTTTTAACGATGATATTTTTTTGGGGTGAGAGTCTTCAATATGAAACTTTTCCAGCAAAAGAGGGACGAAGGTTGTTTAAATATATGTATGCACTACTGTATTTTCCAAAATTCCAGAGGATATATGAATTTTTTTACTCTTATACAACTAGGAATACTGAATATATTTAATATTCTGAATATTATACTTAAATGAAAAGGTCTTCCTCAAGAAAATGTTTGTAAATTTGCCTTAAAAGTTTGTTTAACCTAATTCTTTGATACTCCATTTTCTCCCTCCTCATGATAAAGGTTATATAAAAGCCTTCATACCCCCTTGCTACGCTCAGGGGGAATTTCAGATTTTACAAATCACCTATCGAAACTTCAAACTTTTAATTCTTGCACCATAGAAAACAATCGAAGCAACCCATAATCAAAGAGGTAAATGGGGGGGGGTCGGAGGACCACCCCCGAAAAATTTTGAATTTTAGTGTTCTAAAAAGTGTTTTGAAGCTACTTTTGGAGGGTGTGGTGAACTTAGTCACCAGTATAATAGTCAAATAATTCAAATGGGGTATAAATACCGACTGAAGAAATTATAACTCTGAAGTATACTTTTGAGTCGTATGACCTTCGGATCGGTATCGCCCCGTGGCTCGCACTTGCCACAAGGGTTTTCAGAGAGCTTCGCGGGCCGCACAAAATGACCCGGCGGGCCGCCAGTTGGAAACCCCTGCGATATACAGTAGGGTGGTCCAAAAAAACTTTTTTCAAGCCAGCCCAAACGTCGTCGCCTAATTTTTTTACATTTACCCATAGTATCATCCTCCTTTAATTTTAGCTTTCTACTCCTATTTTTAGGGGGGTGCTCAATGACCCTTTTTGATTCTTCAAAAATTTTATGGATTTGCCTTTAGACATCACGTGCTTAAAAAGCATTTTTTTCCTAAAGCCTGATGTTTCTAAGCATTAATATGTCTTAATATATGGTATTTAGTTTAATTTTTTTATTTATCAAAAATTTTCTCTGGATCCGCAAAAATGCGTTAAAATCATCTGTGTTTAAGATCCTGTTTTTCATTGCGTTATAACAGCAAAACTATTCTTCGAAAATTAAAAGTTGAATAGTGCATTTTGTAGGAAATTTTGTTTTCTTTAACTTTGTAATTCAAGTAATTTTCGAGAAACTAATATTTTTTGAATTATACTAAAAAATCCGAAGATAAAGTGAAAAGTTTGCAATTTTTTCACATATGTTTGCGTTTTTTGATATGAAGCCGACCTTCCACGTGAAAGTGAACTAGATATTCGGAATCAGCACCTCAAAAAACATGTAAAACCGTCGAATAAAATAACTTTATTTTTTTTGAAGCAATTGCTTCAATTGCTTCTTGCAATTGTCAAAGGAATATATTACTATTTTGAGCTTTTATTGAATTTTTGGTACTTTTTAAAACAAATTGCATATTTTGTAATCAGAATCATGTTTTTTGACCCTTAAAAACATAATATTTGACTCCCAAAAATGTCTTTATATTATTAAAAGAACCGTAAATAGGCCCGCGGGCGGCCATGTTGTTTTTGACCGGAAGTCCCAAACGGCACTTCCGCCAGAGAGCTTCTGGTCGATTTTGGATTCAGCATGTTTTAAACTATATTTCCACCAATTTTGGTGCCTCTTTCACAATCCGAACAATTATTCCCTGTAACAGCCCTGCTATTGTTGCTTCCTAGTCAACTAACTTCCTAGTCAACTTCCTAAAAACTAACTTGTCTATATTGTTTCTAAACATTCATACTTAAAAAATGATGCTTTTAACAATTTTATTTTCAATTTATTATCATATATTAAGTGTATAAATAAAGTAGGTGTCAAAATATTTTATCTTTTACTTATTTTGTTAAAATTTCGAAAAAACCCTAAAAAGTGCAGTTTTTTAGGGCCATTGAGCACCCTCCTAAAACTGAAGTAGGAAGTTGAAACTTTGCCAGAATAATACTATAGGTAGATGTAAAAAAAGGGGGCGACGTTGTGTCTAGGAAAAAGTTTATTTTTTCCCATATGGAATGTGGACCACCCTAATTTACAGGGTGTTTCAAAATTGCGTTGCACGGCTTTTATTCGGAACCAACGCCTCCTAGGGTCATGGAAGTAAGGTCTACACCTAGGTAATTGAGCCTGGAGAATGCACTGAAATGATTTACAGCGCCCCTAGCGGCGAAATTAAAAAGTAAAAAAAAATAATTAAAAAACTAAAAGAGATAGAGCAAAAACCTCAGTGAGAGTATTGTTGCCAACGTCATGAAGAACTCACGGGCCCAATTTTTTCCCTTAATTCTTGAATATAAAAAATAATTTTTTGAAGGAAAAGTATTAATTCTATTATTAAAATAAGTTTCATTTGAAGGTCAGGCCAGGGTAGAGAGCCTGAATACGAGAGAGAGAGACGACAACTCGCTTAAAAGCGTCTTTGCGCATCCTTGCGCGCAGTTAAAACTGTCCAAATCTCCAATTCTGTCCAAACTGTGTCATGCCGCTTGCCTCGCTCCAATGCTAATCCTATGGAGGGAAACCTGCGGTGAACAGAAAACGATGTTGACCAATCAGCGCACTATACCAAGTTGTCGCCTCTCTCTCGTATACAGGCTCTCTAGGCCAGGGTAAGTAATAAAACTAGATTAAAATTTTCGAGTTTTCCTTCTCGGTTATTACACTCAAACCTGTTTTTGTGCGAACCTTTTTTGTGCGATTTTTCCCTTCGATTTTTTTTGTGCGGTGTATGAAAATTTCAAATTAGAACAAAAATCTTGTATATCTGGCTACCGAGACATACATGGGTCTCATGAAACAACAGTCGACGCCGACTATATGGTAACTGAAAAAAAGTCTACGGTAGGTATAGAAACGGTTTCTCAATTCAGCTGTAGGGTGGGGATTGCGTTACAGTCCGAACATAAAGAGTTTTTCAATTCAGCTATGCTGAGGGATTTTCGCTACGGTCCTACGTGAGACTTTTTTTTATGCGGTCCCTATTCACCGCATAAAAAAAGGATTTTTTAAATGTGCTGCGAAAACTATTTTTTATAGCTACTCGCGAAGTTTGGTGCGAATTTTTTATGCAATTTTTTTTGTGCGGTCCCTATTCCTCGCACAAAAACAGGTTTGACTGTATATATAGGCCAGTGTCGTAAAAATCTCCTCTCTGGTTTTCAGATGTGAAAACGACTTTAAAAGGGTAAGAGACAAGAGTCTAAATTTTTTTCTAGGAAATTTTAACATGTTCTAAGTAAGGTGATCATATTTATTTATTTGAAATATTTTGGTTAAACTTGTGATAAATTGTGTGGTTTCTAACGTAGGAAAAAATTTTGAAGGTCAAATTTGTTGAACAGTGTAATATACGATGAGTAACAAGCAATAATGGGGGTCCCCCCAGAAAATATTTGAAAATATACCCCTAGAATTTACTCATTTTTGAACCGTTATGTGAACAAATTAATTTCAAAAATATTCAAAATGATATCCGTCTTAGTACTCAATATGTAAATCTTTGGGTCCCGGGCCGGGGGATCGTACCCCTTCGCCCCCCCTCTCGTCAGGCCTGACTCCAGACCTTCAATTTCCTTTATACTTTATTGTCAAGCAATTTTCAAGAGAGAAAGAAAAAAAGCACCAGGAATTATTAATTAGACACCAATGGGATTAGAATCCGTTAAAAGAGCATTTATAATTTAAAATAATAATACATTTAAAACTCTTTCCTTACAAAGATGTAATGAATTCATGGAAGTAGTTAAATTATTTGCAATATTTTTAATTCTAAAAATTTAAAAACAAACTAGAAAAGAAAATTTTTTATTTTTTGGTTTTCGATAGTTTTTTTATACCAAATCCTCTCTAAATTTTCCATGCCCTCCCAACCTCCCATGTTTTTTTTTCGAAAATCCTTCTTAGAAATTATATAAAATCTGGTGGCCCATGCTTAGGGTTCTAAAAAATCGTTCGATTCGATTCCGGAATCGATTCCTGGGGTTCGATTCTTTCGATTCTTCGATTCGATTCCAGAGGTTCGATTCCAACCTGGAATCGATTCCTTGACGCCAGAATCGAAAAAGTAGAATCGAAAAAAAAATCCCAAATCGAAACAGTAACCTGCTTGCATGTGTCCTTCAAGGTCGATCCCCGAATCTCCCACAACAAATCAATGAGTTTTTTAACCTCGCGGAGAGGAAGGAGAGGGGTCAAGGCAAGGGTCATCCGGGGGCAGGGCCCGGGCCTCTCCTCTGCGTGTTTTTTTTGTCGCTTGTTTGTTGTTTTACTTTTTTGAAAGTGAGGGAGAAGAGAATTGGAGAACATGTTTTCGTTCAATCAGGCTCGGGCCCGCCCGGCCCACACTCCCACACACGATCGGGCCATCGTTTTACATGAAAAATTCCTGAACTCAAACTTAAATTTCGAAATCCATTTTTTTACGCTCTAAGAATCGAAAGAATTTCCCATTATTAAATTTTTAATTAAATTATGTCATTGACTCCATGGAATCGAAAGAATCGAACGATTCTTTCGATTCCATGGAGTCAATGACATAAGTTACTACAACTGAAGTCGATGAATTTTTCACACGCGCGTCATCGACTCTAGAATCAAAAGAATTTCCCATTATCAAATTTTATATTAAATTATGTTAGACTCCAAGGAATTAAACGATTCTAATCGATTCCTTAGAGTCAATGCCAATGACATAAGTTACTAAAACTAAAAATTTGTAAATTGCTCCTATTTTTACTTTCCAAGAATCGAAGGAACTTCTCGTCATCAAAATTTTATTACACGTCATCGACGCCCAGGATTTCAAATATCCAATATTCAGTTAGTTCATGCAAGGAATTTTTTCGATTCTTTCGATTCCTGGCCCAGGAATGAAAAAAAATTCCTTACGATCCTTGGGCCAGGAATCGAAAGGAATTGTTTCGATTCTTTCGATTCCTGGCCCAGGAAAGAAAATAAATTCCTTTCGGTCCCTGGGCCAGGAATCGAAAGGAATTGTTTCGATTCTTTCGATTCCTGGCCCAGGAATGAAAAAAAAATCCTTTAGATCCCTGGGCCAGGAATCGAAAGGAATTGTTTCGATTCTTTCGATTCCTGACCCAGTAATGAAAAAAAATTCCTTACGATCCCTGGGCCAGGAATCGAAAGAATCGAAAAAAAATCCTTCCGATTCCTGCTAGGACAGGAATGGGAAGAATCGAAAAGAAATTATTTTCGATTCCTCCTGAATTGAATATTTGATGATTTTGAACTATCTCCATTTTTACACTGCTTAGATTTTATACACGAATGTAAACAAATTTCATTTCCCTTCAATGAACAACTATATTAAGTTCTACGATTCCATGAAGAGATTTTTCGAAAGCTTTCTTTCAAGAGTTGCAAGTTCCCGATATCGAAAAAAATGGCTAAATGGTCAAAAAACGATGGTTTTTCGTAAATTTCTCTAGAACCAAGCTATGTAGAGCTTCGAGTTAACGAAATTCGAATTTTCGGGACCAAATTGCTCTAGAAAAGAGAATACTGCACAATCTGGAGATCCTGAAAAAGGAGTAAATGGTCCTGGATCGTTTTGGCGGGAAAAAAGTAGGAATTTTAATTTTCACTCATCCCCAAATGCGATACATGGTTCGATTTCTTAATTTTAGATTGCACATATACCAAAATTTCAGAAGCCTATAGCAAGCGATTCGTGTGTTATCCGGGAAAAACGGAGTTTTTGGAATATCGGTTTTTCAGGAAAAACTCCCAAAATAATTTATTCCACACCAAAATGATTTGCATATCCGTAATCTGTGAAAAATTATCGATTGATCCATGTAAGACACTTGGGGCGGGGTCGAATTTTTTCCGAAACTCTCTTGACAGGACTTGTTCCAAAAGATGGAGTGTTTGACATTAAATACAAGTAAGCTCCAATCTTTTTCTAAAAATCCTGGATGACGTAACAATCACCGTGGATTCCCTGAGTTCTGGAAAAACTTTGCCATAACAATTAGTTACTATAAAAAAATTAAAAAATAAATTTATATTAATATTTTCGGATTTATAAGCTTTCTTTGGACTTGTGTTTTTTCGTCGAAATCTGAACTTTTTTTTCGAAGTTCAATTAGTGCCTTAATTACCAGCCGATTTTCACCAAATTCGAATATGAGGTATATGGCAAGGTATATTTTGAGATTTTAAGGTCTAAAATTTAATATCATTTTTCAATTTTGGTAAAAATCACGACTTTAGTGCGATTTACGCACGAGTCCAGGGACCCTAATTTTTGTCCTAAATTCACAAAACTCCTGATTCTGCAAGATTATGGAAATGTAATGAAGGTTCAAAGGTCGCCGACCCGATAAAAATTGATTTAATTGGTTTTTGAGCGATTCTCTACTGCACTACCGAATCGCACTTTGGAAAGGCCCCTATCACGTAATTCCCGGTCCTGAAAATTCGATATGTTGCTCTCGGACCCAGGTGTATTACTAGAATTCTTTGTCGAAATTCCTCGGAAATCCATAAGTATTTTTTTAAAGAAAACCTCTTTCCCAATAGTACTGCAGTACGCAAAACAGGGTCTCAGAAAATCGTCAAGTTTCCTAAATAATGTTCAGAAACAGAACCGTTTCGAATTCCAGATCTCCTAGACGTAGAAAATTAACCGACCATCAGTCGAATTTTTATAATTAGTTTTATTATTGTTTTTTAATTTTAAAGTAGCGGTATCGAAAATCCTTGGTTCGGAGGTACTTCGTACTATTGTACAATTACTGCTTTGTTTATTTATATTACTAGGGGGCTACCCCCCTGCTCGCTATCGCTCGCCAACCCCCGTTAACTGCTGACGCAGTAACTTTTGGACCGCTTCACAATTCCCCACAAAACCCAGCTCACTGCACTTACTCACTTTATAAAACATTCTTAACACAGGGGTAGTACTTCTCCGTGGTATTCTTTCAAAAATGGCGAATATTTATTCAGTGGTGGAATTTTATCATTTCCTTTATGGTAACATGAATTGGCGGATCGCTTTATAATTCCAAGAAAGGTTCATATATAGTTCCCGCTAAATATGAACCTTCCCTTAATGTTTCAGTTTTTCCCTTAATGTATCTTAGTTGGGTGGCTTATTACATAAAAATGCCCGTAAACTGCAAAATGTGATACTTTTATGAAACTTTCAGGGATGTTAGATAATCATATAAGAACTAAAAAATCGATGGGAGCCCAAAATTTTAGGGCGTGGTTTGACCTCTATGACGTCATAACAAGATGGCGCCCGCGGGCCTATATTCGGTTCTTTTAATGATAGAAATACATTTTTGGGGTCAAATATTATGTTTTAAGGGTCAAAAAATATGATTCTGATGATAAAATGTGCAATTTGTTTTAAAAAGTTACTAATATTTAAAAAAAGCTCGAAATAGTAAAACCGTCTATCGCCAGTTGCGTCAAAAAAATTTGTAGAAAAGTTATTTTTTTCGACGGTTTTATATGTTTTTTGGGGTGCTGATTCCGAATATTAAGTTCACTTCCACATGAAAGGTCGGCTTCATATCAAAAACTGCAAAAATATGCGAAAATATAACAAAATTTTTACTCTTTCTTCGGATTTTCGCTTATATTTCAAAAAATATCAGTTTCTCGAAAAATATTTCCAGTTACAAAGTTGAAGTAAACAAAATTTCCTACAAAATTCACAAGTCAATTTTTATTTTCCGAAGAATAGTTTTGCTGTTATAGCACACTGAAAAACAGAGAAACAAACATACACTGTTTAAATTATCCTGTGTTAAAATTCTCTGTTTTTAATGCGTTATAAAGTGAAAAATATTATTCGTAAAATAAAAATTGACCGGTGAGTTTTGTAGGAAATTTTGTTTACTCCAACTTTGTATTTTAAATATTTTTCGAGAAACTAATATTTTTTGAAATATAAGCGAAAATCCGAAGAAAGAGTAAAAAGTTTGCTATATTTTCGCATATTTTTGCAGTTTTTGATATGAATCCAACCTTTCACGTGGAAGTGAACTAGATATTCGGAATCAGCACCCCAAAAAACATATAAAACCGTCGAAAAAATTAACTTTTCTACAAATTTTTTTTGACGCAACTGGCGATAAACTGTTTTACTATTTCGAGCTTTTTTGAATTTTAGTAACTTTTTAAAACAAATTGCACATTTTATCATCAGAATCATATTCTTTGAACCTTAAAACATAATATTTGACCCCAAAAATGTATTTCTATCATTAAAAGAACCGAATATAGGCCCGCGGGCGCCATCTTGTTATGACGTCATAGAGGTCAAACCACGCCCTAAAATTTTGGGCTCCCATCGATTTTTTAGTTCTTATATGATTATCTAACATCCCTGAAAGTTTCATGAAAGTATCACATTTTGCAGTTTTTTTGTAATAAGCCACCCAACTAATCTGTGAAAAACACATTACCTTAGGGAAATGGGTAAAAAATTTTTACATTGCTCTGTTGTTAATTTTCTTGGGGTTGAATTCCGTTATAGTTCCCGCTAAATATCACTAATCTCTTTTGGACACTATAAAGTATAAATATTGCTAAATTGTTTCAAATTCATAGATTAAAGTATAACTATTCAGTTTATCATTAAAAATTAGAAAAATTGGTTTACATTTGAATATTGAGCGTTCGAAAGAGATTGGCGATATTTAGCGGGAACTATAACGGAATTGAACCCCAAGAAAATTAACAACAAAGCAATGTAAACATTCTTTTACCCATTTCCCTAAGGTAATGTTTTTTCACAGATAAATTAAGGGAAGCATTGAAATATCTCAGGAATAAATTTAACTTTCTTAAAATTTGTAATGATTGACTGTTAAAAATGTAGTAATTATCTTAAACATCGCGAAAATTTAGAATTTTATCTTCATGAGAAACAAACTTCGAAGTTGTGTCATTTTCATAGCAACGACACCGAATGTCAAGACTTCCAACATTTTCATCCTTATATCTAAAACATTCACCCGTGTTATTTAGTTGTTTGCGTTTTGTCATTATGAAATAGAGTTACATTTTACTACCTTAAAAAACATACTTGCAAAAGGATATAAAAAATAAATGCAAAATTCAAAATTTCCGAAAGCGAGTGTATATTTTATTGTAAATATAGTAATGATTAGGTTGCCACAACTACAAAGATAAATATAAAAATATTAATTTGTTATTTAAAAAATAAAAAATAAATTAATTATACTTATATAAGTTTAAAATATAATGAAAACCTTTTGAACAACAAAAATATAAATATTGTTAAAAATAACACAAAATCTTATATATTAAAATAATTGGGTTTTTCTTTCCGCCGGCCGCCAGGCCGAACCCCTGAACCGATTTAGACAAACTCGGTCTCGATCGAAAGCTTTCCACCCCTAGATGAGCCAATAATATAACACGTTCCCCCAAAACCTTCCATTTTAAAATTATGCGTTCTTTTCGTTTTGCCCCCATGTTAAGTCTATGGAGAGGGTCCGTTCCGCCGGCCGCCAGCCCGAACCCCTGAACCGATTTGGACAAACTCGGTCTTGATCGAAAGCTTTCCACCCCTAGATGAGCCAATAATATAACACGTTCCTCCAAAACCTTCCATTTTAAAATTATGCGTTCTTTTCGTTTTGCCCCCATGTTAAGTCTATGGAGAGGGTCCGTTCCGCCGGCCGCCAGCCCGAACCCCTGAACCGATTTGGACAAACTCGGTCTTGATCGAAAGCTTTCCACCCCTAGATGAGCCAATAATATAACACGTTCCTCCAAAACCTTCCATTTTTAAATTATGCGTTCTTTTTGTTTTGCTCTAATGTTAACTCAATGGGAGATCTTTCCGCCCGCCTCCAGGCCGAACCCCAGAACTGATTTGGACAAACTCGGTCTTGATCGAAAGCTTTCCACCCCTAGATGAGCCAATAATATATCACGTTCCTCTAAAACCTTCCATTTTAAAATTATGCGTTCTTTTAATTTTGCTCTAATGTTAACTCTATGGAGAAGTTCCTTTCGGCCGGCCGCCAGCCCGAACCCCCGAACCGATTTGGACCAACTCGGTCTTAATCGAAAGCTTTCCACCCCTAGATGAGCCAATAATATAACACGTTCCTCAAAAGCATTCCATTTTTGAATTAGAAATTTATTTCAATTGGCACCATTATTTTAAGTTAATATTTTTACCAACACTGGTAAAACGTCTTTTAAATAGCGTGAAGTAAATATACTTTGAAGTTAAACTTCAAAGATTTGACGGTTCACTAGATTTATCCCAATGGAATACTAGGCACATTTAATTCAAAAATTTTACTGCTACAGATTTGATTGAAGTATTTCTTATAATAATTTAAGAATGGAAAGTTTTGGGAAAATGCCACATAAACTGGGTTATTTAGGGGTAGTAAGATTTCATTTAAATACAAGTTTGTACAGATCCAGTTAGGTGGATTGGGCTGACGACCTGTCGAATTTAAATGACAATTATTTCAATGTGAAATCGGAGGCAAAACTTTTTTCGAAGATAATGAATTAAAACTGCATATTTAATGATAGGGGATGAATAAATACGAACAGGTAAGTAACGAGCGAATCTCGCTTCATCGCCAAAGAAGGCTAGCTGTAAAACCCGGCTTTGCCGGGTTGTAACAGCTAGTATATTTTTTAAATTCGTGTTATAAATAGAAAGATGATTATTTAATCTAATATATTAAAATAATTGGGTTTTTTTTCCGCCGGCCGCCAGGCTGAACCCCTAAACCGATTTGGACATAACTCGGTCTCGATCGAAAGCTTTCCACCCCTAGATGAGCCAGTTTTAGGTCACGTTCCTCTAAATCCTTCCATTTTAAAATTGTGCGTTTTTTTCACTTTTCTGTAATGTTAAGTCAATGGGGAGTTTCCTTTCGGCCGGCCGCCAGCCCGAACCCCTGAACCGATTTGAACAAACTCGGTCTCTATCGAAAGCTTTCCACCCCTAGATGATCCAGTTTTAGGTCGCGTTTCTCCAAAACCTTCCATTTTAAAATTATGCGTTCTTTTCACTTTTCTCTAATGTTAACTCTATGGAGGAACTTTTTGTCGGCCCGCAGTCCAAACCACCGAACCGATTTGGACAAACTCGGTCTTAAACGAAAGGTTTCCACCCCTAGATGAGCCATATTTAGGTGTAATTCCTCCAAAACCTTCCATTTTAAAATTATGCGTTCTTTTCGTTTTGCTGTAATGTTAAGTCAATGGGGAGCTTCCTTTCGGCCGGCCGCCAGCCCGAACCCCTGAACCGATTCGGGCAATATCGGTCTTAAAAGAAAACTTTCCACCCCTAGATGATCCAGTTTTAGGTCGCGTTTCTCCAAAACCTTCCATTTTAAAATTATGCGTTCTTTTCGTTTTGCTCTAATGTTAACTCTATGGAGAGGTTCCTTTCGGCCGGCCGCCAGCCCGAACCCCTGAACCGATTTGGGCAATATCGGTCTTAAAAGAAAACTTTCCACCCCTAGATGAGCCAGTTTTAGGTCGCATTCCTCCAAAACCTTCCATTTTAAAATTATGCGTTCTTTTCGTTTTGCTCTAATGTTAACTCTATGGAGAGGTTCCTTTCGGCCGGCCGCCAGCCCGAACCCCCGAACCGATTTGGACAAACTCGGTCTTGAAAGAAAGCTTTCCACCCCTAAATGAGCCAGTTTTAGGTCTCATTCCTCCAAAGCATTCCATTTTTTAATTACAAATTGATTTCAATTTGCCCCATTGTTTTTAGTCAATATTTTTACCAACACAGGCAAAACGTCCTTAAAGAGCGTGAAGAAAATCTACATTGAAATTGAATTTCAAAGTTTTGACGGTTCACTAGATTTATCCCAACGGGATACTAGAGCCGTATCGTATTGAATTTATAAAAAATTATGGTACATGTTCGATTGAAGTATATTTCTTTTTTCCCTTTACACAGAAGGGGATAAACATTTAACTTCAAACAATGAGACAAATAAAAATCAAATAATTATTTTAAGTGGAAGGTTTTAGGACACTTAAAATGGGTTTATATCGGGGTAGTAAGATTTCATTTAAGAACAAGTTTGTACACATCCGGTTCGGTGGATTGGGCTGACGACCGGTCAAAATAAAATGACACTTATTTCAATGTAATAAATTTGTGACAATACCATATGAAATCGGAGACAAACCCCTTTCGAAGATAATGAATTAAAACTGCATATTTAATGATAGGGGATGAATAAATACAAACAGGTAGTAACGAGTGAATCTCGCATCAGTGCCAAAGAAGGCTAGCTGTAAAACCCGGCTTTGCCGGGTTGAAACAGCTAGTTTGAATATTAAAAAACCAGTGAAATATGTTTTCAATTGTTTTAAAATTCATAGTTTCTTGCTTTGTAACTGCGACCTTATCCGAAATCTAAAAAAATGGAAATATTTTAAAATTGAGATTTTTTTTAGAAATTCTAAAGGCACTTTGCACATCCTCAAAAGAATCCGGACAGTTTGTTACCAAATATGTGTTATACGGATCAGTAATTAAAAAGCCTTTCTCTGGAAACCGTTCACCAAAAACTTTTTTTTAGAATAGAGAGAAACAATAATCTTGTAAAATCAGTTGGTAATAATAAAAATTAAAAAAGGAAACATTGATTATTATTAAAATTAACTAAATAGTTAATTATTAATTAGTTTAATAAGTTAATTAAAATTTAGAAGGAAACATTAATTAATCAGAAACATAATTAGACAGTTTAATTACTTAATAATTATAGGTTTTTATTTGAAAAAAAAAGGTTCAATTCCTTGGAATCGATTCCTCGAGAGGTACGATTCCTAGGAATCGATTCCAAGCCATTCGATTCCGATTCGATTCCGGAATCGATTCCTTCAGAAATATTTAGAACCCTACCCATGCTGCTCCACGTGGGGGATAATTTGGTTGGAAATTTTTTGAATTGCCCTCCTAAAAAATCATATTTCCTCCCGGTGGGGCGTGCGCCCCACTTTCAAATTAAACAAGGCAGATTTTAACAGGGAAAGCACAAGAAAGCATTATTTTTTTAAACAAGGTTGTGGATAGATGGAATGGGTTGCTAGAATCGATAGTAAGTTCCAATGGAGTAAAGGAATTTAAGGATAAAGTTGACACATACTGGGTGGGAATCCGGTAGATAGTTTGAGTTGAATGGACATGAATCGAAATTTTTTTTTTCGATTTTGATGACGTAATAGTGCGTAAAAGTTGTCTAAGGTGCCAGAGAGTACCTGTGAATTTTTTCAGAATTTTGGATAATTTCTTAAGGTGCCACATTGGCCCTGAAGTTCCCCATGTTAATCCAATGGGGCGCGCCGCCAAAAAGGACGAAAATCGGTTTTTCGCCCCTCATTTCTACCCTTATCACACGACGAATGTCTCGTCTCGAGTTATGGACTCTATATGATCTAGGCTATCCGACAAAACTTGAATAATAGCCTAACTATCTATATTACGTTTTTTTGTATGCTCAAATTTCTTCGAAAATCGCGTATTTCCTCGTTCAAATCAGAGCCCACAATCAACATAATATAGAGATTTAAGTTATCATCAGTGGCGGCTCGTCCATAGGGGCTGCGGGGCTGCAGCACCCCCAACCAAAATTGCCCAAAATTCCTATTTTTTTAACTTAAAAATATTTAAAAAATATTTCAATCTTCCCTTTATTTTTCTCTTAATCCCCTTTTTTAAATTTATAATTATCTGCTGTTAGCGTAATGCTATTAATCATTCCTTCCCCTTACGCACAAAAAATTACTTCAAAATACTCCGCCGCCGTCTCGCCATAGATTTCTTTCTGGGTCGACAGCCCCCGGAAATGTACCAAACGAGGGTATGGAAACTGTTGAGAGTTAGCTATATCTAATCAAATCAAAATATCAAGAATTTAGCACGCGAATCTGTTAAGGAAAAAGGGGCTGCTTCTCAGCAGCCCTCGCCGCCGAGAAAAAGAATTATCGTTTTTCTTTCGCGAGCATTGTAGAGATAAGAAAAAAATATCCGATTTCAAACATTTCAAATAATAAATCACATTGCCTTTCTAGCTTTTTTACACTCACTCTCTTCATTTTTTATTTATATTTTCTTTTCAACGTAAGAAACAATTATGTTCAACTGATTCGGCCATTCAATAAATAAGGATTTTTTTTACCTTTTAGTAGTCAGGGTTTTTTTATACAAAACAAACTGAATCCGCTCTCTGTAGTTTTTAATATCATTCTCAGCGCGAGGAACATCTTGGTAAGATGGGATTAATGAGTTAATAGGTAAGTGACATGTTTTTGATTGTTAATTAAGTGTATGGTGACCAGATGAACCGCTTTTTTGATTCCCTCTTTTCTGTTTCATGAAATATGAAAAATGTAAAGAAAAACCTAGATTTTTTCAATCTTGGGGGTAATCTTTCAAAAATTTTTATAGGTAGTCTGAATTATTACACAATTATGAGTTATTTCAAAATTTAAAAACAATTGACTTAATAAGGGTGAATGTTCTTATAATATTGTTCCCATGTGTTTTATTTGATTTTTTCAACATTTTTGTTTAATAGAAATAGTGTAGGATTGCATCCCAAAGAATTGAATTCTGTGGCTGTAAGTGAACTTCAACAGCTTAAATTTTCCTTGCTGTCTTATCATGTGAAAATCCTAGTAAAGTTTTTTAGTTTTTATCCACGTTTTTTTAGGTTTATTTAGCATTATATCGCTTAAGATACACATTTTCAACTTGGTGCAGCACCCCCTATAATTTTAGCTACGAGCCGCCACTGGTTATCATTCAAGTTTTTTCGGGTAGCATACATCATATAGAGTCCACAACTCGAGACGAGACATTCGTCGTGTGATTAGGGTAGAAATGAGAGGCGAAAAACCGATTTTCGGCTTTTTGGCGGCGCGCCCCATTGGATTAACATGGGGAACTTCAGGGCCAATGTGGCACCTTAAGAAATTATCCAAAAATTCTGAAAAAATTCACAGGTACTCTCTGGCAGGGGTGCAGAATATGTCCGAACGCCCGAACGAGGTTCGGGGGAAATTCAAGCAGCTCTGGGGAAATTTTTGCCCAAGATAGAAAGAAAAACTAAAAAAATCCAATCATCATTAGCTGACTAGCAAATATTTTGGGTAGTGACTGCATTATAACCTCCAAGTTCAACGGAAATCAGGTGAAAACTGCGGATTTACGGATCTTGAGTGGGAAAACTACAGATCTGCGCTAAAAATACTAGTTTTCTAGGTGAATATCTGAAAATTTGCTTTTCCTTTCCGATTGGTATGCAGAAAAAACAACGTATTCATGGCAGCCTACCATTGGTAGGATGGGTAATTTTCACGATAAGGGGCCATTCATTAATTACGTAAGGATGATTTTGGCAATTTTTTACCCCCCCCTACCCCCATGTAAGGGTACGTAAGATTTTTCAAACCCCTCCCCCTATTCTTACGTAAGATTCCAAAGTTAAAACCAAAACTAATAAAGATTTCTCTCGCTTTTTGCTTTTGTTTTGTTTCGACTTTTGACAACTGGAAACTGGAAGATGGATTCAACAGCTTTATTTTTATCTTAACTTAATGCTACTCCTATAAAAAAGATACATCTGATATACTTTCATTTTTTAAAAATTAAAGCTTCGATAACATACTGAGATCGTCAGCATTTTAAGGTTTTTCTGGGGTTATTCAATAGTAATTTCATTAGAATAATTAGAATTGGTTTACATTAACTTGGAAAATCTTACGTAAGAATGGGTTTGACCCCCCCACCCCCCAAGTAAGGGTATGTAGAGATTTTTCCAACCCCCCTCCCCCTCGGGACCCTTACGTAATTAATGAATGGCCCCTAATTACGTTCTTGTTAAATCCCACCGATGTTCTTTTCTAAAAAATTGAGTTAATTAAGGAGAATTTTACATTTAGCTTAAATTTGAGAAAAATAGTTTTCATATTTTAAGAAAAGAGGCACTTCTGAAAGGATTATGTGAAAATTTTTGAATCTGAAAGAAGTTTACTAATTAAAAAAAAGTTTTTTAATTAGTAAAATCTCATTTTGGGGGAAATTTTGGAGAAAAAAATGTGTTCTGGGGAAATTTTGGACCCTGAAACATTTTCTGCACCCCTGCTCTCTGGCACCTTAGACAACTTTTCCGCACTATTACGTCATCAAAAAACCGAAAAAAAGTTTTTTTCGATCCACCCTGACCAACCTTGTTGGGCTTCACGCCTGTTCAATATTTGTATTATTGTAAGCAAATTTTCAGATTCCCTACCAATCCCAAAGCCCTGCATTTTACCAGGGTTTTTCAGTGGCCTATGTAAACGGGGCCAATATATGATAAAATAAGAAACACTTTTAAAAAAGGAATGTATGAATCATAAAAAATCGAAAAGGATACTATTTAAAGATCTACATAAAATCTGTGTTTACTTTCAAAATAGAAGATTGCAAGTTTTGTCAACAAACAAAATTTTTTTAAAGATTTCGATTAAAAAAATATTAAAAATTGGTTGATTTGGTTCTGCTTGTCGAGGACGCCACCTGAGCTGTCTGGATAAGCTCTGCCCACTATCCGCCTACTATTTGCATGTACACTTCTGAAATTTTGCGACCGCACGCGACTGCTTTGTTCATAACCATGACCTCTAGCTTTGTTTACATTCACCTTTGTTTACGAACTTGATTTTGGCGCCGGTTATTTATAATGTTATTTATTGTTATATTTTCACTATTTATTTACTCAATTTTTTCTGCTGAAGATATAGAGATTGACCCTAATGGATACATTCTATTCTGTCCCTGTATGGGTAAGATTTTCCCATTATTTCATATATTTAATATTTCACTTCCCTTAAATTCGTAGAACGTTAAACCTAATTGTTGCTTTTCTAATTAGACTAGAATTTTGATTTTCTTGTAAAGATTAACCTTTATTTTTAATTTATCTTGATATATTTTTAGGTGGATTTTTTTTCTTTGAAATAAATATCCTTTCAAATACTTTCTGGCATTATTTATTTTCTTTCTTTTCAGGGCGCTTTGGGAATCAAGCCGACCATTTTTTGGGGTCTCTTGCATTTGCTCATGCTTTAAACAGAACCCTTGCATTGCCTCCTTGGGTAGAGTACAGATCAGGGTATTCAAAATCGGTTTGTAAAATTTTATTATGTTGGTTGTTTGGTAAAAGATTGTATGCATTTCTGTAATCAGTAATGTTACACATGTGGTTTTAATTTTGCATTTAATTTGTTTGTAACAAATTAAAAATGTAAAATTTTCGCAATATTAAGTAGTACAAATGTTTCAAATTGGCCCCTTTCATCCCTTCCCTCCCTTGTAGTTTTTATAAAATATTCTAATTTTATTGAAAGAAAGCCAGGGCTTAGCCATAAAATTGTCTATTCTCTTAATTTCTTCTTAAATGTAGGTAAAAATTATGTTATAAAATCCCAATGATCTTATTTCTGTTTTTTTAATAAGATTGTATGCATTGCTGTGTGCTTGATTCTTTAACAAACAACCTATTTTAAGTGTAGGAAATTCTTTCAGCATTTCATTTCTTTCATCCTAGTTGCACTATTTCTAAAAAATATCAGGTAAAAAGTATTTGTTCATAACAGCATGAACTATCTAACACTTATCAGGAGGCTTAATGTTTTTACCCTGGAGTTCACTTCAAATTACAAAAGTGGAACAGAACTGAAAAAACACCAGGAGAAACATTGGATGGGGGCCTTTAGATTATTCTCTTAATGTATTTAATCCTCCCTATATTCAATCTTAATGAAAAATTTTCTTTGTAGGTGCAAGTACCATTTGATACGTACTTTAAAGTTGAACCTTTGAAAGAATACCATCGGGTCATTACTATGGAATACTTTATGAAGAATATTGCATCAACAGTTTGGCCTAAAGGAAAAAGAAAAGGTTTTTAAATTTTTACATGATAATGACAGAGTGACTTGTTCTGGAACCAACACTATACTGTTGTTTAACTAATGGAATTATCACTGTTTTAAAATAATTGGTACTTTTATTATTGGTGGTTGTAATATAGGGTATATTTGAGAGGTCATTGTAGTGAATAGTGAGGACACCTCTAATTTAATCTTTACCTCTAATTTATATAACTTTTCTACCATGTTATTCTACAAAAGAGTTTAACCCTCAATGAGCTCTTATAGAAATTTTAAAATCTGTTATTCAAATTATTTAAAATATTAATTTTAATGCTTGTTTATTTTTCATAATAAGTCACAACTGAAGATTTTCTCAATGAGGAGTTTAAGTGGAATTACCAAAGGTTTTTTGAAAAGTAAAATGTTATTTCATTCACTGAGCGGGGTAAATATTCAAATAATTCAGGTAATTTTTGCTAGACTTTTATACTAAAGAGTTGTGCTCAAAACCTAAAAGTAAGAGATTTAATATTTTTGAAGTCCAAGTTCCTAAGTATTATTATGATAATTTTACGTTTTAAATAATTTGTGTACGGTATAAATTTGATAGTATCAATTAAATTTTATATATACTCTATCTTAGGGGGTTCTTAAACTTTTGAAGATTGTGTACTTGGTAAATTGAACAAGTTTTCTTTCTAACAATTTAATCATATAAAAGATGCCCTATAGCAGGAGTTCCCATTTGGGAAGTCTGTGAACCACTAACTCTTAAAATTGGAACCTTTATGGGCTACACATTACAATAACAGAACTTAAATTGCTTCACCCTCACAATTTTAAAGAGGAAAGTTCATTTTTCCTAGTTAAAGATGAAAATTTACATGATTTGAAAGTTAATATATTTAAAGAGCAATTTTTAATCTTAATCAATAGCATTATATGTAAGAATTTACTACTTTTTGAGTGCTCTATTGTTAAAAATTAAAGTTGTTACCTTGATGGTTATTTTTAAAAAAAGTTTCTTTGTGACCCCTTAGCTTTAAAAAAATATCATTAAAATAAATTACACAGGATGTCCAGTCTTAAACCTTATCACAGCCTTTATTCCAGAATGCCTGGAGCTATTTCTTTAAATGCGGTGCCTACCCCTAGTAAAACGCTTATGCTCTTTTTGATGGCACCGATTTTGACGCCCTCTAGCAGCAAATTTTGGAATGAGCGTGCCTATCTCAAAATAATATTAGAGATACAAGAAAAATGCCAGTTACAAAGTTGTAGAGCAGCATCGATTTAGTACGAAAAGACACCTTGTGCAGAGAAATACCCTGAATAGAACCCTTAAAATGCACATTCAATTAGGTAGAAATTATGTAGTTTTTACATCCCAAAACCCTCCTCATTACCTGAAAATGAGAATTTTTCCTTTTTATGACTGAAGAATACTTAGTCATTTACCTAAGTCATAAAAATGTGTCACCAAAAGCGGTGTCGCCAAAAAGAGCATAAGCGTTTTATTAGAGGTAAGCACCGCATTTAAGGAAATAGCTCGGGGCATTCTGGAATAAAGGCTGTGATAAGGTTTAAGACTGGACATCCTGTATATAGAAGAATCATTAGAAGACTTAGATTAAAAGAAATGTCCTCATTTTCTTTCTTTATCTCCCTAGTGTTCTGTTATACTGCTCGGGGTGGTGCAGACGGTTGCAATGCAAAAGATGGAAATCCGTTTGGTCCTTTCTGGGATACCTTTGGTGTGGATTTCGACGAATCTGTTTTTTACCAGCCACTGCATTATGATGTTCACTACAGAGATACTGTTGCACAGTGGAATTCTAAGTATGAAATAGATTAGTTATTTCATTTTCTTTTTTTTGTATTTAGTTGTTGTTGTGTTATTGTTTCTTATGCCACTTGGAATATCCAAGCTCCATCCACAGAGTGTACAGGATTCAAGGCAAAGGGGGTGTGGCTCCTGAGAAAGTGAGGCCCAATGAATGGTAGGAGTACGACTTACTCCTCGGATGATAGATGCTGCCACCATCTATTGCCACCTCCACAATTTTGACATACCTCTGAAGGGGAGGGAAATTGTCTCCAGAGACCTGGACCCATGGTAACTGCGCCATGACCGATCACAGGACTTTCGGACCCACAGATTTAACGTACTCTGCATATATTCGGTGGGGCTTTGGCTGTGTCGGGAATCGAACCCGGACCCTCCGATCCACTTTTCTTGCTTTTTTTCTCCGCTCGCTCCATCCGCGGTCAGGCATTAACAATAAACAATAGGTGGGCAGGTGATCGTAGACGGAGCGAGCGGAGAAAAAAAAAGCGAAAATCTCTATGGGTTGGCGGGAAAATAGTTTGAGGTGCGCGCTTGTAAAATCGATATAAAATAGAAAAAATGTCCGAATTTTTTCAGTAAAGTGGCAAATTGAACCTGAAGGATGTGTCTAACTACCAGTACCAAAATTATTTTGAAATTCCATCTACTTTTTTTTCAGGAGAAAAACGGAAGTTAATTAAAAAACAACCCTCGTATCTATCCCTACAAAAAATACTCGGAAAGGTTGTATATATTCTGTAATTCCAGTACCCCCAGCTTGTCGAGGTCTTAGGGGGAAATGCAACATGCTTTCAAGTCCAAATCTCACATTAATGTTTAAGTCACACGGAGAAAAAAATGTACAATCTTCCCCCATTGTTCTAATAACAACTTTTGAAATAATACATCAAGCCAAATCTAAGTGATTTTAAGAACTCAGTTTTATGTTCTAGGTTCCCTGCTGATAAATTCCCTGTGTTAGCCTTTACTGGTGCTCCAGCCTCTTTCCCAGTGCGAGAGGAAGACAGAAGTTTACAACAGTACCTAGTTTGGAGTGACCAAATCTTGAAAGAAGCTAAAGCTTTCATGAGTACTATGCAGCCCAAAGGACCCATAGTTGGAATTCACTTAAGGAATGGACCTGATTGGGTAGGTATTTTATTGAGTTAACTATTTCCTATAGTAGTTGCTAAATTCCTGGCCTAAAGGGTTTTTTCAATGTACTGTAGATGGGAGATGTTTAAGCAAACCCTGAATAACGATATTAAAAATCAATGTTTTATTTGTGTTTTCTTTCTTTATTGAGTAGCACATCCTGTTTATCCCCTGTTTAACCACTGAAATAAATTAAATGTACAGTATTAGATGTTAAATTTACGTTTTGGCCAACAAATGTCGTTAGTATACATGCGATGAATATGATCATGATTTAATAAACTTGCAAAGCAATTGGAAGTGGTGCAAAATTGATATGAAGAATATTCCTCCTCTTTCAGTTCCTTTTCTTGAAAATCCGAGAATTATTGTGAATATAGCTAAAAAGTACAATATTGAATTATTTTGAACTTTTTTGATGATAATTTTTTTTTGATTTTACACATTTTACTTTTTATGTTATGAAATTAATAGAAATTAACTGCAATTCAATTGAAATTTATGAAAAAAAAAATTTTTGTGATAACATCTGAAATTGGTTTTTCTGGCAACTTAGTTTCTCATGCTAAACATCTATATTAAAAATATTTTCTAGAAAAAAAATGTATTTTTCAGTTCTCCAATATATATAGATTTAAAGTATAAAATTTTTTAAAAAGTGATTTCAGTTCACAAATTGAGCAGTCAGAGGGTTGAAGGGATTGAAAGGGGGAGAAATATTTTTTACCTGCTAATTGATAGTGCACTATTAGTGTTCTGTTTTTTAAGCTTTTGTTATTGCTTTTTTCTAGGTTAGAGCTTGTGAACACATTGAGCACAGTCCATTATTGTTTGCTGCTCCTCAGTGCCTTGGCTATCAAAATGAGCATGGGAAAGCCACTGATGAATTGTGTTTTCCTCCTAAAGAGAGAGTTTTGAAGCAGCTGAAAAGTGTAGTCAAGTCCTTGAAGTCAAAATTAGTGTTTGTAGCCTCTGATCATGACCATATGATTAAAGATATCGAAAAGCATCTAAAAGACTTAAAAGTAAGTTTTTGTATTAAAAACTAATCTTCAGGTCAGTGGAATAATGTTTTTTATGTTTGTGGGTTTCTGAGTTAGTTTTTACAGAAAACAGTGTTGCCAGACGTTTGGACGAAAAAGTCGCAAAATAAAGCTTTAAAAGTTGTAGATTTTAAATTTTTGGAGCCCAAATTTTAAATTAGTTGTAATATTGTAGTTGCACACTTTTAACAAAGTTAATGAATTCTTATTATGTACACTAGAACTTTAAAACATACTATTTAAAATTTTTAAAAGCTATTTCAACTAGAATAAAACTAATTTTCAAAATAATTTTCTTTCATTAATCAAACTTTTACAATAAAATATCATTAGAATGTTTTAACCTTCCATTAGTTAGAAACATTGTCAATCTAAAAACAACTGAGTTGAAAGTAATTCCCCATATTGCTATTTGAAAAGGAACCCTTACATAATATAAATACTTAATTATAAGAATATCCTTAATACTCTATAACATAGCTTAGCTTGGGTACACATCAGTACATACGTATTGATAGTTAATCGGAAATTCTTGCCCTTATCTACCCTACCCCCTTCTCCTCTCCTAACTCCTCTTTTGTCTATCAGATTTCTGGGGCTATGAGGAGGAGAGTGAAAAGGAGTTGAGAAAGATAGACGGAATACTTAAGACTTACCTTACCACACTAGAAGTGTGCATTTGTAATTGTTGTGTCAATTTTTTTCAAAACACAAAAGTCACGGGTTAGAAATGTTGTGGCCCAAATTTAATTTTTAAGTAGTCCAAAAGTAGCCTGTCGTCCAAAACGAAATTTTTGTCGTAAAGGACCTACAAAAGGAGCCCAATTTGGCTACACTGAAGGGAATATACCAATCTTAAATCTTCAAATTTTTTAACAGATCATTGAAAACATTTATAGTTTTCCATTAGCTTTATTTTAAAACTTTTAATTCTGTAATGCCCCTAACTCAGTTTGTCAACTTTTAAGATCAAGTATATGAGAAGTAGGCACACTTAGCATGGTGATTCATGATAACTCTTATTTTCTCCAAAACGTTGCTATTGTAACTTAATTTTTAAAGACCAAATTCAGATTTTTCTTTCTAATTTGAGTCAATAATTTATGACCCCTTCCCATAAAGTGGAAAAATCATGGTTTTTGTGAAGCGGGAATGGCACCTAGCCGACAACTCATTGTAAAACTAAATTATTTGTGTGTATGGGAAATGAAAGCAGAGTAGACTGCGCACAGGGGAATTTTAATACATTATTTATTATAAAATATAGAAATGACTTAAAACCAGTGGCGGCTCGATGGTAAAATTATAAGGGGTGCTGCTCCGGCGGTACCAAGTTGGCAACGCATTTTAAGTGATATAAATGCCAAATAGTATTTCTATTAAAAATGTGGAAAAAATCAAATAGAAGAGATGGGAACAATATAAATTTCGATTTCACACTTAATAAGCATTAAAAAACTGTCTCTTACCTTTATTTTAGCTGATTATTACGATGATGAAGATTATCAAGCGAATATGAACTAATATCTACATTTTTAATTCAATTTGTTCATTATAAAAAGAAATAAAAACTTGGCTACAAAAAAGTAAACATAAATCTTAAACTTTCCAAAACATCCGAAAAGGTTTTTTTTCACTCTGTTGAAAAGAAAAAAAGAAGCTATAAATAAAAAATTTAAACAGTGTTGGAGTGAGAAAATCCAAAAAGCCGTGATTTATTATCTATTAGAAATCGTATTTTTCTTCTTCCCGCAGTTTTTTTCAAAGCTATCATTCTTTTGGTCAGGGCTGCTGAAAAGCAGCCCCTTTTCTCCTAACAGATTTGCATGCTAAATTCTTGATATTTTGATTTTATATGAAAGAGCTAGGGTTTTATACCACGATTGGTATATCTGCGGGGGCTGATCGACCCGGAAAGAAATATGTGGGCGAGACGGCATAGCAAAGAATTATTAATTGAAAAAGGATTATTAAGGACAAAGATGAAAGGGAGAAATGGATAATTTTTAAATATTGTAAAGCAAATAAAAATTGGAATTTCGGGAAATTTTGGTTGGGGGTGCTGCAGCCCCACAGCCCCTATGGACGAGCCGCCACTGCTTAAAACAAATTACAAACTGCTAGAATACAGATTTTGAAAATAATAAATATAAGATTGTATGCTGGGCTGTGGGGAGCCTAGTGGTTAAGGTGCCTGCCTACCTATAGAGGTTTTTTTTATAATAATTAAAATTTTGACTTAATTTGTGGTTAATACAATTAAATGCATCTAAAAACTATGAATAACATAAAAAAAATTAAAATATTGATTAAAATTTTCATATTATTGAAGAATTAATGCATGAAAATCACAAAAAAACGTCTTTCCGCAAACCAACATAACTAAAATTCATATGAAGATATTTTTGTTTTGAAAACTTTGTTATCCTCGTGAATTTATATTTTAGGAGGCCTACTACTTTTATGTCTAAATTTATTTAATATCAAAAGTTACAGAACCAAACGTGAAAAATGAAAAAAAAACCCACCAAAATACTGTAAAGTTTTAAGTTATACTACTCATAAAATAAAAAATATTACACCCACAACCAAAAAAATAGTAGGGCTCCTAAATCATATTATGTCAAGTATTTTCCCCAATTTTTATAGAAATTCATTCATAATATTTTGAGTTATGCAGTTTTGCGGAGAAGGGAAATAGCAAAAATGTGATTCTGAGAAAAACGCGAATTTCTTTATTTTTTCCTTAATAAAATGCCTATTTAGCTGTAAGTAAAATTTCTGTAACTTAAGTTCTAGGAAAGATAAAGACAAAATTTAAACTGATTTGGAAAGCTAAAGATGTGCTTTTTGAAATAAGATAATAAAATGTTTTTTGAATTTTGGGTCCAAAACGGCGTTTTTTAGGTAGGCAGGCACCTTAAGGCATCGGCCTTGGGATCGGAGGGTCCCGGGTTCGATTCCCGACACCGCTGACTCAATTGTCCCGTTTTATAAAATTTTATAGCATAGCTTGTTTGATTCATTTCGGTGATTACATATACATCTAACTGTAGTTTCAGAAAGGCAACTATAAAGTAAATGTTTCCCATTTGAGTTTTAATTAAGTTAAATTGAAGTATAGTGGTCACCTAGCTGATTAACTTCAAATAATACGAGTTAGGGCATCTAATATGACATTACAATTCATAGACGGAGTAGATTAGGCTATCTAGCAAGCAGTTAAATTAGCAGTGGCGGATCCAGGATTTGGTTTTGGGGGGGGCTAAGAATTTTCATAATCCAATTGAATCTTCTTGTTTGGTAATACGGAAAAGGTAGTGAATTATCCTACTCAAACCACTAAAAGGGGGTCTGGGGGTCCTCCCCCAGAAAATTTTTGGAAATTTAATTCAAAAACCCCACTTTTTTCAACTCGTTTTGGTACGCCTCATCTTTGGTACGCCTCATCTTTGGTACGCCACAAACTTTGTAAAATATTAGACGTTTTGGGGGGGGCTTCAGCCCGAAAGCCCCCCCCGTAGATCCGCCACTGTAAATTAGCATAAGGTAAGCAATAAGTTTCTGCCCCAGATCAGCATGAGAAGTAAATTTAAGTTTTTTAAACACCATCAGCTGAGTGACTGAGATTTGATTCTGCTTATAGAATCACATAAACCAACGGATATGTTGGAACTGATTTTTTGCATTTATTACCAATAATTGACTTCTGAATTCATGTCAATATAAATTAAAATGTATACACAATGATACTGAAATAAATTTACTTGAAAATTTTGCTTTTATGGGGAAGGAGCCCATTTTATCAACACAGAATCTTTTTCCAATAGTGACCACTGAAATGGCTACTAATAGGAGCCTCAATAATTTTAAATTGAATCAGTTTTTCTAACTAAACTGTTCATTATGCTTTAAAAGATGTGTTATATGAATTAAGTTTCATTCTGGATTTGGGAACCAAGGTTTCTCTAAAACAAGAATTACTCACAAAATTCCTTTCAAATCTAATCAGCTACAGTCTGTTATTCTAAGTCAATTAAAAGTAATTTGATTTTAATCACAAAAATATATTCGCTCTGAAGGATAATTTGTTAGAACTAACTGACTGCACATACTCAATTTCATGCATACACTCATATAGGCAAAAAAGAGAGGTGACCACTTTAGATGCAAGAGGTGGCCACCATAGAAACATCTAAGTGGCCGTTATAACAGCAATTTGGAGTACTTTAAAAAATATTAAAAATACTTTCCCCGATCAAATTAAGATTTTAATTGGTAAAATTGAAAGAAGAAAATCCAATTAACCTAAAAATAGAATGACTACCGTTTCCAAGCAAATTGATTGGTATGTATTGAGAGTTTAAGAGCGAAAATTTTCTTAAAATCCCACTATACCCACATTTACCTTATTTCTCTTCTTAAAAATATGTTTGTCTTTTTAGGTAAAAGCATTCAAACTTCCAGAGTCAAAACCACATGTCGATTTGGCTATACTGGGTCTTTCCAATCACTTCATTGGGAACTGCATCTCTTCGTTCAGTGCCTTTGTGAAACGAGAAAGAGACGTGAACAACCTGCTGTCATCGTTTTGGGCTTTCCCTTTGTCCAAGGCAAAGAAAACACCAGTCCACATCAACCATGATGAATTTTAGTGAAACATTGTCTTTCTAATGCACACTGTTTCTACAACGTTTTTTAAACTTCAGAGCACACTTGTGACATTTTGACATCCTGGAGATGATGCACTCAACTGTACTCTGTTGACATATAATTGGTGCCTGAAACAGGATCAAAAACGCCTAATAATGCTCATCAGGCAACTTCAGTGACCGATTCTTTTACTACTTCTGTTTAGGCTGCCTTGTCATTACACAGGAAAATTTTTTCGATGATAATTACAATAGTAACTGCTTCTAATACATTACGCCTCAGGTAGGCTTACCATATTTTCTCGGGGCTAACCCAGGACATATTTTTAAATTTCTTTATAAGTGCCGTATCAAATTACCAAAGATTAAGCACTAAGAAAAAAATATTCAAACTAATAAACATTAAACAAAAATATCAAATTTTATTTTTTCATTTCACATTACTTTTTCAAAAATTGTTTGATTGACTTAATTTTTATAACAAAATTCACTGAAAGTAAGTTTTCTAAAGTAATACAAACGTTAGAAAACGTAATACAAACGTTAGAAAACGTAAAAAACGCAATTTTGAATAGTTTGATCAGGATTTTTTCATAAAAATGTCGGGCAAACCTTAAATGTATGAAACCCCGGACATTTTAGCGTCCCAGGACTTTTCCTCGGACAGCTCTTAAAACCCAGGACTGTCCGGGGTAATCCCGGACGTATGGTAAGCCTAGCCTCAGGCGTCTATTTTAAATGAACAGAGTAGTTTGTGATGTTAAATAAGTATTTGGTGCAGCTATATTTTAAAATAAATTTTTTACTGAGTGATCGAATATCTGCTCTATTGAAACTTCCGTTATTCCTGACATAGCAGATTGTTAATTGGTTGTGAAAGTTTATGCCATCAATTTTACGATAACAATCAGTTACTGGGAAAATATTTATTCGATCCTAAAGGAATTTATAAATATATGTTTCATATTATCATAATAATGCAGTATTATTTGTGTATTTATGTCGAAATATTAAATTTAAAAAATATCTCATTAATGACTAATATTAAAGTTCATTGATAAATTATAGGTATGAATTTCATTCCTTTGAGACACCCAATCACTTTTCAAGGGACATTAGTATGACAAGGCATATTTATGAAAAATGCCACCCTGTACAACATTAAAAACCATGTAATTAAATGTAAAGTATTTATCTGTGTTAGATTGAATTACATTATTTTATAATTTGCTCTCTTTGGTTGTTGTTTTTTTGTATCATGACTGAACTGAACAGTAATGTAATAGCAGGCAAATATACTTTTTCGCATTGTTATTCAATAATAATTTATTATTTGATTAAAAGTTTTGTGTATTATATTGATAACATTTTCAGACTGTGAAACTGCTTTTTTGTCTATCTAATTGTGTAAAGTGTCTGCTCCATTTTATTATAGCTTGTTAATCATGGTATTTTAATCTTGAAAAAAAACCTCTTTGTTACATGACATGAATGAACTTAGATATTCTTATATTTCTCTACTATTTTATCTATATAAATAAATTAATTTTATACATAACTGTTTAAAGTTCTTAAAGCATTTTTGTTTGTGTGTTGAAACAATACCAATTTAACTTATGTATGCCTTCTCATTAGTTATTTATTAAAAAAACCTGTGACTGTTTGCTATTTTCTATCTGATACTTAAAGTCTGCATTTGATTCCGTTGTAGTCTATTTTTATAGTTCAATTGTATGTGCTTATTTTGTACATTAGCAAATAAAAGTAATATTTTTTTACTTGCTTTTGTGAGGATGATTTTCGATAACGCATAACTTGGTAACTGTAAACAGAGAGAAAATATTTTTAAAGGTACATAAAAAAGTAATGATAACTATTTAAAGTTCCTGTTGTATTGAAATTTACTTATATTAAAGTAGTAAATAAACAAAAAAAAGGTGTGTATTTGAATGCCTAAAAAATATTCACATATAATGTGCCTGCCCTTTTAATTTTCAATATTGATTACATTTATCCACAATGAGGTTTTCTAAGACAAGTTGCTTTTGTGGTTTCCTCTTGTCTTGGCGTTTACTATTTACAGGGGTGCTATTGACTTTATCTGAAAATCTCGCAAAAACTATAAGAGTTTATCTGTAATCCCGAATTCCAGCACGCTCCAATATCAGAATGTTTACAGATTTAAAGAACATTTCTTGTTCTGAGAAGTATTTTGTACTGGAAAAAATTTCCTGAAAATAACGTGAATATTCGTAGAGATATTTGGTCAAAATAGGCCTGAAAATAGGGGCCGTTCAAATAATTACGTAAGGACTTTTTTGACCCCCTCCCCCCTTGTCAGAAAAATAAGCAAACCTCAACCCCCACCATAATTACGTAAGAAACTGCCCGACTCCCCCCCTTTGGTTTTTTATAAGAAATCAGTGCCTATTGTCTGTGATTAAAATTGGCGGTTCGTCACCACCAAAAAATGTCCGTTTTTGGGAATCGGAATTCGAAAATTCAGTATCTTACGTAAGCATCATTCAAACCCCCCTTGTCAAGAAAAATAAACAAAGTGCAACCCCCCTCCCCCCAGGTGCTTACGTAATATTTGAACGGCCCCATAGTCTTTTCTTCAAAATAGCCTCAAAATAGTCTTCAAATAGGCCTCAAAAAAGAAAAATTTGGCAAATTTGCAAGTTTAACAATAACACTGAAAAATTTGCTAATTTACGAACTTTTTTTTGAGGCCTCAAAAAGTGTTTTTTACATGCTAATGTTTCCGCAAATATTCAAGATCTTCGCTGATCTTTGCGGTATTTTCATGAATTTTTTTTTCAGTGATTTTTTCAAAACGTTGTGGTAACAATAATATGACTGAGGTTTTTGCTCCATCTCCTTTAGTTTTTAATTAATTTTATTTCGCCATTAGGGGTGCTGCTTACCGAACCTTTTTCAATCAAAAGTGGCGTCAAACAGGGTTGCGTCATGTCTGGACTCCTATTTATTATTGTGATTGACTGGATCATGCGTAATACCATTAAAGATAAGAAGAGAGGAATTAGATGGAAATTTACTTCCTCTCTTGAAGACCTAGATTTTGCTGATGACATAGTTCTTATGTCCTCGAAATTTGATGACCTTCAGCAAAAGACATACATCTTCGAGCAGTATTCAAAAACCGTGGGTCTCACTATTAATAGAAGGAAAACCAAGACCATGAGAATAAACGAAAAATATACAAATAAGATCAACCTATCTAATGAAGATATTGAGGACGTATCCTCTTTCACTTACCTTGGTGCCACGGTAAGTAGAGTGGGAGGTACTGATGAGGAAATTAAAATCAGGATTGCTAAGGCACAAAATTGTTTTTGCAGACTCAATAATGTTTGGAAGTCAAATAAATTATTATCAAACACAAAACTTAACCTTTTTAATGCATTGGTAAAAAGCGTTTTGCTTTATGGCTGCGAAACTTGGAAATTAACCAAAGCACAGAATAATAGATTGGATGCATGGCAAAGCAAATGTCTAAGGAAAATTTTACAAATCTATTGGCCCTATACAATATCTAATGTCCAACTGTACAGCCAAACAAGACAAATGCCCCTTCAAAACACCATACGAAGTAGACGATGGAAGTGGGTCGGCCATGTGCTTAGAATGCCACCACACAGAATACCAGCAGTTGCCCTTACTTGGGCGCCGGAGGGTAGAAGATCTCGCGGTAGACCCAAATTAACATGGAGGAGACTGGTGGAAACAGAACGTAGCCAGGCAGGGTGGGCAGGCTGGGCAGAAGCAAGATCCGTTGCCCAAGACCGTAGGGAATGGCGTCGTAAACTGAAGGCCTTATGTGCCATTGGGCACGAAGCAGAATGATGATGATGATGATTAGGGGTGCTGTAAGTCATTTCATTGGATTCTCCAGGGTCACTTACCTAGGGACAGACCTTATTTCCGTGACCCTAGGACACGTTGACTCCAAATAAAAGCCGCGAAATGGACTTTTGAAACATTGCATATTTTCGTGGATTTCCTTATTAATTTTATTATTAATTAAAGTAGATGAATATGAAGTTATAAAAAACTCATAAATGAAAGAAACTCCTGGTTTGAAAATTAACCTTGTTCACTTGTTTTCATAATTGGATGGAACAAAAGTAATTTGTTAAAAAAACATGCCAGACTAAATTTATTTCCTTTATGGTACTAAGTTAATTTTATTAAATTTAAGTACGTACAGTTTCCCTCTTTGAAATAGGCTGTTATGACAGGAAACAACGCTTAATTAATAAATTATATTTAAAGCCATCTCTTAAAATTTTTTTTCGCTCTTAAGATTTTTCTCACATGCTTTATTGAAAAAATGGATCACAAGGGGAATAAATAAAGAACTCTTAATACATCTTTTTATTTTCAAGCCCCTTTTTTACGTGAAAGTAAGAGATGGTGTAATTTACTTCTGGGAATTCCCCTACCGGTGTTAATTCTAGTGCATTGGCGAGAATGACTCTTCTTACGCTTAAAAACTACTGATCGGCATGTTGCTTTTTTTTCACTGCCTGGAGTATTTTTAGAACATTTTTTTGCAATTCTTAAAGTGTTTTTCCCTTATAAAGCAGCAGCAGGAAAATGGTATTAAGTTCATTTTTTTATTTACCTTTAAAATATGTAGTTTTTAAGAACGCTTAAAAACAAGTTGAACTCTTGAAAGCATCGGATCTAAATGACCCTGAAAAAATAATTTCTAAAAGAAATTTTCTTAATACAGTAAACTGTGCTGGTATTAATCAGATAATGTTATCGAAAGTTCCTGATTACTCTTATTTAAATCTAATGTAAAATGTATTCTTTAATGTTATCAAAATTTGTCCTACTCTCCTTTAAACCACCCTTTTTCCAGTTTAAAAAGACAATTTAAATATAAAAAAATGACCCTACAAAGTGGGTCTTTAATTTATTAGAGGAATATGTTCTACTCTATTATAGTTTTCTATTTATTATTATAGTTTTTAAGATGAAAGTACATACTATAAAGCCGTTTTAGCTACTTAAATTAAAACTACATAATTACGTAGTTAAGATTTTAATACATGCACTCTAGTTACACTGTTTAATTTCTAAGCAGCTTATAATGACAGTTTGTAGCTTAACACTTTATATACTGACGGTATTTACAATTCCAACCAACTTTATAATTACATAGAATAAATGTCCTTACAAATATACTTAATGAACGTTTTATGAGTGGCCATTTGAAAAGTATGACACTCCAACAGGGTCAAAAGTGTTTTTTCGAGTGCCATTGGTGCAGGGGAAATTAGGCTTCTCCTGCACATATTTTGAAAAACTTAAATTTTACTCAGTGTGACATTCTGGACAGTCCATTATTGTTTTGTGACTTTCTGGAGATATTTGGCTTTATGGAGGCTTTAGAGAAGCTAAACCATCTGGGATTAGTAACAACGACAACAAACGAATCGGTTATATCTGAAAAAAATTATTGAAATATTTGCATTGGACAGGTTTCTGAAATAAACAGAGTATTTAGACCTATTTTCATAGTTAAACTCTTATTTAAAGATTTTGTAATAAAAGTGGGAATATTAGCTGAAAATAACATTTCCTTTTTTCATACTAACCCATAAAATTATTATAGAGTTCTTTTTTTCTCTTTTGGTTAGTAGATGTTTAAATACCTTTTTTATAAATGATTTCAACTCTAGACTCAAAAATAGTTATCAGCCAATTCAAAATGTTAATATAGAGATCTTCGAAGTCAATTAGATGGTTGTTTAGGTGTAACTTTGTGGACAGTAAAACAATTTTGCTAAAAGCCTACAAAATCAGTAGTTCAATATTATGATCTAGCTTATAGATTTGATGTCCCCTTTTAATAAAGTGATTCATAGATTCAAAACCTCAATCACATGGATGTAATAAAGGGCCACAAGCATGGGAATTTTAAATATATACCTACTAAAACGTCCTTAGTCTTGAGATTCGTACAAAAACTTTAAAAATATGGTTTTTACTATTGCTTGATGGACTTAACCTCTAAAAATGACTTTTCTAATCGCCTATAGCAGGGGTTCCCAATAAAATTTTGCCGAGGACCCCCTTTACAATTACTTTACTGACGAGGACCCGCTTGAACTGAAAGACTTAAATTTTCAATCGATTTCAGGCAAAAATCGATTTCAAAACCGAAACTCGATGTATTCAAAACCCAAACTATCGTATTTTAGTCAATAAAAAATTGCAAAAAATAAAACATGGATTATCTTTGGTGGTAAACAGAGGCTGCGCTACCTACATTAACCTATTTGTACTACAGTGACAATTAACTAACAAAACTAACGAATGAACTGCTGAGTAGGATAATGGTTACTTCAAATTAAGGAAAATAAAAAAATACTTAATTTCTCGGTGACATTTCGCGGACCCCTTGGACACAGCCCGCGGACCACCTATCGGGAACCCCTGGCCTATAGTGTTTGTTGTGTTTGTATGCGATTAAATAAAAAAAAGCAGTCACAAACAAGCTGCAGATGAGACGGCATGAACAAAATTTCCCGCAGTCGAGGTCGTTTGACATGTTTCTGCAAAAGCTGAAATTAAACATGCTGGAAAACTATTTAAAAATCACGTTATTTTTATAATTCTTACTTTAAACTGTGCATTTACCCCTACGGAATCCCATGCCACCACTAACTCATTTTTGAAAAAAGTGGCGTTTGACACGTTTCAGAATTAAGCGATTCAAATATACAGACGATAGTTAGCAGAAACAGTCTCCCAATTTTACTCTTCCAGGATATAAAAACAGCATGGGTTCTATGATGAGTATTTTATCGGGAAATGCGAATAGTTTTAAAACTGAAGATGTGCTTCCTCAGCTACCAATTTGATCAGATTCCCAGGTTGTCATTTTTGTTCGCTCAAAAGTAGTTAAAGTCAAAAGGAAAGTGTATTATTTTTTTTAAAAAATTGCGATAAAAGACGATATTATGTTTTTTATTGTATTGTGAGAATATTTTAGCCCTCAGTGTAGTGACGGTGCTCAACAGTATCAAATTAATTAGCTCTAGCGGATTAAATTTCACAAAGATGATTATTTTATCTATTATGTATATACCCCTTGATTTTCAATTTAGTGACTTAAAAAATAATTGCACGAAAAAAAATGCAGAAAATCATAATGCAGTAGATAAAGGGTCAAGTCCACGTAACTAAGATTTGAGTTATTCAAGGTACAGGGTGTCCCAGAAAAGACTGGCACATTTTAAAAATCAATAACTATAATAACTAAAAAACGATAAAAATACGCCATTTGTTGCATCCTACACCTAAGACTCCCAGGAGTAGGATTAACAAACCGCGTATTTTTATCTTTTTTAGTTTTCGAGTTATTAGTTATTCTTAAAATGTGTCAGTCTACTTTGGGAGACCTTCTGAGTTGTTTCCCTTGAGTTGGAGTGCCTTCAATTGTTTCTACGAAGAATCTTATGGGGAATAATTATTATTCTTCTCTTAAAGAACAATTATTGAACTTTTGAATTTGATTATTACCACATGAAATAAACGGGGAAAAAGAAATCCGAATTCCACCTGAAACTGTGAATACTAATTTTGGGAACATAAGCCACTGTTATTCTGAGAAGCTTATTTAACCCCTTTATTAATTATGTATCACATTCAGGGGGAGGTAAAGGCCTGTGTGGAAATTTAAACCTATTTCAAGGGTCAAATTTCCAAAGAATTTTCCGGAGGAGAACTCCCGGACCTCCAATTCTATTATAAAATTACAGGCATTTCACAAAACTGTATGAAAAATTTAATTAATTGGTTATGTTATGATGATGATAAGTGCATCATGTTTAACAGTTAGGGACCTTTAACATTTTTTCAGAGGGAATTGCTGAAACTGAAACACACACAGACACACGAAGTATTTCTTGGGTAGTTAACAAATCAAGTTTTTTAAATACTAAAGTAAAGGAATCCAAAAATCCTGGCTCGTCCTCCCAATATCGATTGCCCCTGATTGTGAATTTTTGTTTATAAATTTTTTTATTTAAGGTAATTTAATACCTATACATGAATACTTTTATAACAATACTAGCGGATATGCCCGGCCTTGCACGGGTGGAGTGTATATTTTTTTAAAATTAAATTTTCTCAAAATACATTTATAATTTTTAAATCAGCAATTACCAATCATCCCGGTATCCCAGACGCCTTTTTCCTAACTCGGTGTCCCCGGTAATTTTTCCTATCCCAGTGTTCCCGGTAATTTTTCAAATCCCGATGTTCCCGGTAATTTTTCTATCCCGATGTTCCCGATAATTTTCCTATCCCGATATTCCCGATAATTTTCCTATTCCGATATTCCCGATAATTTTCCTATCCCGATGTTCAAGGTAGTTTTTATGTCCCGGTAATCCCGGTATTTTTTCCTATCCCGATGTTCCCGATAATTTTTCTTTTCCCGATGTTCTCGGCAATGTTTCCTTGTAAATTAATGAGTCTAGTGAACAAAAATAACAAATTTGAAACAATAATAAAGGATCTAGTAAATTCAAAAGTCTAGTGAACCGCTTCAATTGAAACAATGTTTTATTTTCAAGTCGTTTTCCATGAAAAAAAGTTTAAACTTATCCATAAATATTTAAATTTTAAAGGAAAATATCTTAAAATAGGGGAAACTAATGTTTCAAAATTAATTATTTGAATTTATTTTTGTGTTTTTGCAAGCGATATAGTTTTTAAATGGATAATTATCGAGTTTTTCCTGTTAAAATATTTAATTTTTGGAGGTTTTCTTCTCGTTAACAATAGTGAGTCGAGCAGATCCACTCTGGTAGAGAAGTGGAGAAATAAGCGTTTTTGGCTATAAATTCGCTAATTACTCGTAATTATTCGATTTTCGAGCTTGGAAAACTTGACAGTGATCGTCCTCGCCTCGAGATACGCCTATATACCGAATTTTGGCCACGCCTGCGGCGTGGCTTTGGAGGAGATGCGTTACATACCCACATATATAGCCACAAACGTTTTTATATATTTACTAGCTGATATACCCGGCCTTGCACGGGTGGAGTGCATAATTTTTTTTTTGAAATTTAATTTTCTCAAAATATATTTAAAATTTTTAAATCAGCAATTACCAATCATCTCGGTATCCCAGACGCCTTTTTCCTATCCCGGTGTTCCAGGTAATTTTTCATATCCCGATGTTCCCGGTAATTTTTCATATCCCGATGTTCCCGGTAATTTTTCATATCCCGATGTTCCCGATAATTTTCCTATCCCGATGTTCGAGGTAATTTTTATGTCCTGATGTTCCCGATAATTTTCCTATCCCGATGTTCACGATAATTTTCCTATCCCGATGTTCCCGATAATTTTCCTATCCCGATGTTCGAGGTAATTTTTATGTCCCGGTAATCCCGGTATTTTTTCCTATCCCGATGTTCCCGGTAATTTTTCTTTTCCCGGTGTTCTCGGCAATGTTTCCTAGTAAATTCATGAGTCTGGTGAACAAAATAACAAATTTGAAACAATAATAAAGGGTCTAGTAAATTTAAAAGTCTAGTGAATCGCTTCATTTGAAACAATGTTTTATTTTTAAGTTGTTTTCCATGAAAAAAAATTTACCCTTTTCCATAAATATTTAAATTTTAAAGGAGAAAATCTTGAAATGAAGGAAAATAACGTTTGAAAATAAATTATTTGAATTTATTTTGGCGTTTTCACAACTTACATCCTTTTTAAATGGACAATTATAGAGTTTTTCCTGTTAAAATATTTGATTTTTGGAGGTTTTCATCTCGTTAACAATAGTGAGTCGAGCAGATCTACTCTGGTAGAGAAATGGAGAAATAAGCGTTTTTGGCTATATATTCGCTAATTACTCGTAATTATTCGATTTTCGAGCTTGGAAAACTTGACTGTGATCGTCCTCGCCTCGAGATACGCCTATATACCGAATTTTGGCCACGCCTGCGGCGTGGCTTTGGAGGAGATGCGTTACATACCCACATATATAGCCACAAACGTTTTTATATATTTACTAGCGGATATGCCCGGCCTTGCACGGGTGGAGTGTATACATATTTTTAATTTGAGTTTTCTTAAAATACATTTATAATTATGTAAATCAGCAATAACCAATCTTCCCGGTTTCCCATAGGCACCTCTTTCCTATCCCAGTGTTCCCGGTAATTTTTGCTATCCCGGTGTTCCCGGTAATTTTCCTATCCCGATGTTCCCGGTAAATTTTTTTATCCCGGTGGTTTTCTTATCCCGATGTTCCCGGTAACTTTTCCTTTCCCGATGTTCGCAGTAATTTTTCCTCTCCCGATGTTCGCAGTAATTTTTCCTATCCCGGTGTTCCCGGTAATTTTCCTATCCCGGTGTTCCCAGTAAATATTTTTTATCCCGGTAGTTTTTCTTATCCCGATGTTCCCAGTAATTTTTCCTCTCCCGATGTTTCCAGTAATTTTTCCTCTCACGATGTTCCCAGTAATTTTTCCTCTCCCGATGTTCCCGGTAATTTTTTCCTTTCCTGGTGTTCCCGGTACGTTTTCCTATCCCAGTGTTCCCAGTAATTTTCAAATCACAGTGTTCCCGCTCTAGTAAACAAATAAAATAATTTGGGGTAGGGTAGATACTCAGGAGCAGGTACAAAATTTACAAAGGGATCTTGATATTATATCGCAATGGGCTGAAAAATGGGGTATGTCCTTTAACATAAGTAAATGTCAGGTACTTCATATGGGTCGGGGGAATGGTAGGGCAGAATTTTATCTGCAAGGGGACAAAGTTAAAGAAGGTAATATGATCAAAGATTTAGGGGTGATAGTAAATGAGGACTTTAAATGGGTTCATCAGTGTTCATCTGCTAGTAAAAAGGCTAATAGGATATTGGGATACATTAAAAAAACTATTTCTTCAAGGTCCGAGGATATTATTTTGCCACTATACAGAGGCTTGGTGAGACCTCATCTAGAGTATGCTGTTCAGTTTTGGTCTCCATACTTAAAAAAAGATATTGATGCAATAGAAAGGGTTCAGCATAGGGCTACTAAAATGGTCAAGGGTATATCCAGTTTAAGTTATGAGGGAAGATTAAAGAAGCTAAATATGTTCACTCTAGAGAGAAGAAGGATTAGAGGGGATTTGATTCAATTATTTAAAATGGTAAAGCAAGGGGACACAGAGGGACTAGATTTCAATATGGGTAATAGAACAAGGGGTCACAATTTCAAATTGAATAAAGTAAAATTTAAGACGGATTGTAGAAAGCATTATTTCTTTAATAGGGTAGTGGATAGATGGAATGCGTTGCCTGAAACAATCGTAAATTCAAGTGGGGTAAACGAGTTCAAGGGGAAAATTGACAGATACTGGGATTCTGGTAGTTTGGGTTAAAAAGACTGGACCAACCTTGCTGGGCTTACGCCTGTAGTTGGTCGACTTAATTTGTATTTGTATTGTATTTGTATTTGTAATGAAACAATAAAAAAGATCTAGTAAATTTAAAAGTCTAGTGAACCGCTTCATTTGAAACAATGTTTTATTTTTAAGTCGTTTTCCATGAAAAAAAATTACACTTTTCCATATATATTTAAATTTTAAAGGAAAATATCTTGAAATAAAAGAAAATAACGTTTGAAAATAAATTATATGAATTTATTTTTGGTGTTTTTACAACTGATATAGTTTTTAAATGGACAATTATCGAGTTTTTCCTGTTAAAATATTTAATTTTTGAAGGTTTTCATCTCGTTAACAATAGTGAGTCGAGCAGATCTACTCTGGTAGAGAAACGGAGAAATAAACGTTTTTGGCTATAAATTCGCTAATTACTCGTAATTATTCGATTTTCGAGCTTGGAAAACTTGACAGTGATCGTCCTCGCCTCGAGATACGCCTATATACCGAATTTTGTCCACGCCTTCGGCGTGGTTTGGGAGGAGATGCGTTACATACATACATATAAAGCCCTGGATAGCAAAGCTTAAGTAGCGATTCACTTTTATGTTGCCGCTTCCGATTTTGATTGGACGTTCACAGTCACGCATGTAAACAGCCGCCATTATGGGTTTTTCCATTATGGGTCGTACCACTCATATCTTACGCATCGAGATCTTGGGGACATTCCTTAAGAAAGAAAATAAATTGCAAACTTCTTAGAAGAACACAGCGGAGATTTTTGCTTCGAGTAATTAAAGGGTACAGGACTGTTAGCTATGATGCCGTTTTTGTTATATCTGGTTTACCACCTCTTGACTTAGTTATTCTGAACAATCTTGAGGTTAAGGAGAACTATCTGGAAAACTGTCTTGGCACCCTTGATGGGAAACTTCCGGTTTCATGCTTGCCTCACCCTTCAAAGAGGAAACCTATCACGCTCATAACTTACGACAGCAAAGTCTTTCTTGAATATAAAACTATTTGTTTCACGGATGGAAGTAAATTGGATGGGAGAGTTGGACTGGCTTGTGTCATTTACGAAGACGGAGTTGAAAAAGTTACTTTCCAGCATCGCTTAAGAGATGAATGCTCTGTTTTTCAAGCCGAACTGCTGTGTATAAATCTTGCCGTGAAATGGATTAAGGAATCTCTACAACAAAATGGAAATATCGGGTATCTTATCTGCACAGACTCACTTTCTTCACTTCACCTGTTGCGTAATACAATCTCTGTGGAAAAGCTTGTGGTGGAAATTCAGTCCATGATGCACGACCTTGATGGAGTTGCTGAAATCCATTTTTCTTATGTTCGGGGTCATAGTGGGGATCTCGGAAATGAAAGAGCAGACCAGTTGGCCAAGGATGCAACTTGCCTTGAAGTGGTTGATCGGGCGATGTCGGTCCCTTTGTCTCACTGGAAATATGCTGCATGGGAGAAAACTGTTTTGTTGTGGAATTATGAATTTTTGGCTTCGCCAAAAGCAATTTTGACTAAAAAATTTTTTCCATCTATTTTTCAAAGGTTAAAGTGTAAAAGTTTTTCCACCGATTTTAAGTTATCTCAAATTTTCACAGGTCATGGCAATTTCAATAGCTATTTATTCAGGTTTAATTTAGTAAGTAGTAATCTTTGTTCCTGTGGTCAGGATATTGAAACAGTGGAACATATTATATTTTATTGTAGTTTATATTCTGAACAAAGAGAAAAGTTGAAAAAAGAGTTGATGTATTTGGGGTATTCTTGGCCACCTGCTTTGTCATTGTTTGTAAAGTGTTCTGAAAATGTAAACGCTCTGCGGAATTTTGTTTATAGTTTAGGCTTTTAAATTTGCTCTGTTCTTTTAAATTGTAATTTGTACATAGCTACTTACATCTGTAAGCCTCATGTTATACCATGTGGAGCATGAGGAGTTGAAGAATTTTATTAATAAAAAAAAATTATGGGTTTTTCAAGCTCCGAGCCAGTGCGATAGATTTTCATACGGAAACACCTTTGATAATTTAATTTGCGATTGTATAGTTATTAAAGATGCCAAGTTGATATGCTTTTGGGTCTACAAATAATTGAACCGGTGGCTACAAGTTCTATCGATTACCTGCTGGGAAATTTTACGAAGGAAGACGAAAAGTCTGGCTGCATAACATCGGGAGAGAAAGTGGAAACCAAATGACCACTGCAAAGTGTGTGAGGTAAGTTTATAAAAATAATTTAATTATATTTATCCAAATCAAGTTTTATGGTTTTATTAGTAATGTTGCTCAAGTTATGTATTGCATTTAGAAAACTCACTTGTTAAATTAATAAACCTGTATTGATGTTGTAAGGTGATCCGGTCATTATAAAAAGTAACACAGTTTTCATTACGTATTTTTGATTAATGTTTATAACACACATCTGTGGCAGATTTAATATGCATTTCGTGTGTCCTAAAAAAACCAATATAAAATATCCTTAAAAATACATAGTAAACAATAATATCCATCCAGTATCTTAAAATCGTTTTCCATAATAAAGTTAAAGTTATAAAACACAGTCTGAGTAATAATTATTATTTCTTTCAAAATAACCAACTTCTCGTAGAGATAATGTAAAAAACAGTTTTTTCCCTAAACTGTTACTGTCTAAACCGATTCTCTACATGTATTTAAAGAAAAATGTTTTAGGATTAACCGGCGCAACTCTTCAATCGGACTATAATGGCTATGCATATTATTTCCCAAATGAAAATGTAACAATAATTGAAAGAAACACTGCTAGTTGAGATATTTTAATGGTGTTAATATCGATTTTTTTGGCGATTTAACAAACCTCGACGCTTGTGCCTAGCTGATCCTAAAGTACCAATTTGTAAAGCACCACTTGTGCTTCGCGGTCGATAGTAATACATAATTGTTTACAATACATACCTTATTACAGTCGAGTCCGCTTAATGTGATCACGGTTAATGTTATCAATCGGATAATGTTATCGAAATCAACAGGTCCCAATCATTCCTATTTAATTTAATGTAAAATACATCGTTTATTGTGATCAACTATGGATCAACACGCCGCTTAATGTTATCGAAATTTGTCCATATCCCCTAAAAAAAACACCCGCTTTCGAGTTTCGTTTGAATTTCTTTTTTCTGAAACTGTTATGTTTCTTTGCTTTGATTGTAAAAAAAAATAAAACATTCTATGATCTCCGACCTCAAACATTAAAAGAAAACGGTTTAAGGGGAGGGGCGAATCCATGCTTGGCATAGGATACCATCATCGTAGACTCGCAGATGTTTCTGATAAGAGATTTTTGATTCTTTTTCTTGTTTAGTGGAATAGTGGTTATTTATGTTTTTGAGCCTTTTCTATGTAAAATTTTGAAACATACCAATGATATCTTGACCAAAAATACCAATGATATGAATGAAATCACATAGGTGTAGTGCTAAACTGAAAATACAGAGTAAGCGATTTTTTTTTATTTTAATTAATTGGACTTCTATTATATTTTACCCCAAAAATTTTAAGTTGACAAGCACATAGTGCAATATTATTTTGAAAACATTAATTATGGCAGCATAAGTTTAATATTAAAGCAAACACTAATTGTTACACTGTTTGCTACTTTTTTATAAGAAATCGCTTATTGTTATCAATCGGATAATGTTATCATTTTAATATCGGACAAATGCGATCACATTAAGCGGATTCGACTGTATAAATTTTTATCTAGGTCCATTTTACGGAGGACAAGTTTGAAAATCATGAAGATAACAGGCGCCTTCTGAAGCAAATGCAGTTCCTACATGTTTCTCTCTATAAAAGGGTCAAGAAAACCCTCATATATATTATAGAAAAATTATGTTGATTTTCCAAATGGTAATAAAATTGTTGATAACTGAAGTTAATTTTATACGTTTTTAATGAGCTCATTATTTTAATATATCTTTGTAGAAATATACATAATCTTAATGAATATTTCATGCAGTTCCTCTATGGTTAATGAAAAGCATTAGTTCCCTAACAGCACAAAATTGTTTTTAGAAAAATATTAAAATTATTTTTGTATGATGAAGAAATACTTAATTTTTATGTTTTGAATGTATCATATCATGAAAAACTAAGCTTTGATACAGATTCTGAAAAGGTGAATATAGAAATTTATTCTGAAAGTGTTGAGAGGGATTTGTCATAAATCGAAGAAAGCGCATTATATTATTTGTGTGGATGTGTTGGGAAGACTGTAATTAAACGAGGAAACCTTTGTCAAACTTGTATTGAAACTCTCAATCATAAACTCTGCAACACTAATTCCAAACTGAGATAGTTTCATAAAGATAAATCGAATCTAGTTTATGTTTCTCAGGAGGTATACTGCATTCTACTTCACATAGAAAAATTTTTTCGGGCGAATGAAGAACGAATTTTGAAGGAAGATTTTGATACGAAAATTTTAAAATCTTTGATGATTAGTTCTGCCTGTGATCATTTCAAAAACTTGCCCACGTCCTGTAATTTAATGGAAAAGCTTGCAATAAGAAATTTAGTGACCCAAAGAGTTCACTTTTTAAATAAAAATAAAAATCAAAGTATGAAATCAAGAAAAATAAAAAAATGCTCGAGTAAGAGCATTGGAATGAAAGTATCAGCATCAGAAATTAAGTAGCTGTAAGTTAAAATATATAAATATTTTAAGTATGTTTTCATACATTTAAAAATATCCCATTACTACTAAAGTAATAAATTAAATTTTACTGTTAAAATAATAAAGAAATTGAATACTGTAAAATATATGTGTGTGACGTATCTTCAATTTTAAACAGGCACCTTATATTCCTTGCACCATCTCGTTATATTTTAAAAAAGTATTACATTTTATTAACAGTTTCTGTTTCTTTTTATTTAAATTCTTAACTTAGTTAGACTTAAGTTAACTTAGTTTGACTTTAGTTAGCTTCAAGAGAGAAAAGGTAGGTTTTATGATATAAAACACAAAAATATTTAATAGAATTGAACTATGGCTGATATACCAAAAACTAAATAAATATTTTTTTATGAATTTAACAAACCAAAAAATCCCTAAATATAGCAGAGAAGCTCTGCGGAAGACTCCTTTTATTATTTTTTAGTTATCTCCATTTTCTGATTGTTGCATTTCAACTATTGCAACTCCGTTTCCTCATAGCGGACTTACGGAAAAAACCCAAAATGGCGGACGATTTGAACTCATGTCGCTACTTAAGTAACGTAGCTTCATACAGGGCTTTACATACATACATAGCCACAAACGTTTTTAGTTATATACTAGCGGATATGCCCGGCCTTGCACGGGGGGAGTGTATAATTTTTTAGAATTAAATTTCCTCAAAATAATAATTTCATAAATCAGCAATTACCAATCATACCCCGGTATCCCAGACGCCTTTTTCCTATCTCGGTGTTAAAGGTAATTTTTCATATCCCGGTGTTCCCGGTGATTTTTCCTATCCCGATGTTCCCGGTAATTTTCCTATCCCGATGTTCCCGATAATTTTCCTATCCCGATGATCGGGGTAATTTTTATGTCCCGATAATCCCGGTACATTTTTCCTATCACGATGTTCCCGGTAATTTTTCCTTTCCCGGTGTTCTCGGCAATGTTTCCTAGTAAATTAATGAGTCTAGTGAACAAAAATAACAAATTTGAAACAATAATAAAAGATCTAGTAAATTGAAAAGTCTAGTGAACGGCTTCATTTGAAACAATGTTTTATTTTTAATTCGTTTTCCATGAAGAAAATTTACACTTTTCCATAAATATTTAAATTTTAAAGGGAAAAAATCTTAAAATAAAAGAAAATAACGTTTGAAAATAAATTATTTGAATTAATTTTGATGTTTTTATAGCTGATAAAACTTTTAAATGGACAATTTTAGAGTTTTTCCTATTAAAATATTTATTTTTGGAGGTTTTAATCTCGTGAACAATAGTGAGTCCAGCAGATCTACTCTGGTAGAGAAATGGAGAAATAAGCGTTTTTGGCTATAAATTTGCTAATTACTCGTAATTATTCGATTTTCGAGCTTGGAAAACTTGACGGTGATCGTTCCCGCCTCGAGATACGCCTATATACCGAGTTTTGGCAACGCCTACGGCGTGGCTTGGGAGGAGATGCGTCCTCCACATACACACATAGCCACAAACGTTTTTATATATTTACTAGCGGAGATGCCCGGCCTTGCACGGGTGGAGTGCATAATTTTTTTTTAAATTAAATTTTCTCAAAATATATTTATAATATTTAAATCAGTACCAATCATCCCGGTATCCCAGACGCCTTTTTCCTATCCTGGTGATCCCGGTAATTTTTCATATCCCGATGTTCCCGATAATTTTCCTATCCCGATGTTTGATGTTCCCAATAATTTTCCTATCCCGATGTTCCAGTTAATTTTCCTTTCCCGATGATCGAGATAATTTTTATGTCCCGGTAATCCAGGTACTTTTTTCTTATCCCGATGTTCCCGGTAATTTTTCTTTTCCCGGTATTCTCGGCAATGTTTCCTAGTAAATTAATGAGTCTAGTGAACAAAAATATCAAAGTTGAAACAATAATAAAAGATCTAGTAAATTTAAAAGTCTAGTGAACCGCTTCATTTGAAACAATGTTTTATTTTGAAGTCGTTTTCCGTGAAAAAAAATTTACACTTTTCCATAAATATTTAAATTTTAAACGAAAATATCTTAAAATAGGGACACTAATGTTTCAAAATTAATTATTTGAATTTAATTCGGTGTTTTTACAACTGATATAGTTTTTAAATGGACAATTATCGAGTTTTTCCTGTTTCAATATTTAATTTTTGAAGGTTTTCATCTCGTTAACAATAGTGAGTCGAGCAGATCTACTCTGGTAGAGAAATGGAGAAATAAGCGTTTTCGGCTATAAATTCACTAATTACTCGTAATTATTCGATTTTCGAACTTGGAAAAGTTGACAGTGACAATCGACACCTCGAGATACGTCTATGTACCGAGTTTTGACCACGCCTTCGGCGTGGTTTAGGAGGAGATGTGTCCTCCACACACCCAGTCACATAGCCACAAACGTTTTTAGTAATATACTAGCGGATATGCCCGGCCTTGCACGGGTGGAGTGTATAATTTTTTTTAAATTAAATTTTCTCAAAATATATTTATAATTTTTAAATCAGCAACTACCAATCACCCCGGTATCCCAGACGCCTTTTCCTATCCTGGTGTTCCCTGTAATTTTTCATATCCCGGTGTTCCCGGTAATTCTTGATATACCGATGCTCCCTGTAACTTTCCTATCCCGATGTTCCCGATAATTTTCCTATCCCGATGTTCCCGATAATTTTTCTATCCCGATGTTCCCGATAATTTTCCTATCCCGATGATCGGGGTAATTTTTATATCTCGATAATCCCTGTACTTTTTTCCTATCACGATGTTCCCGGTAATTTTTCTTTTCCCAGTGTTCTCGGCAATGTTTCCTAGTAAATTAATGAGTCTAGTGAACAAAAATAACAAATTTGAAACAATAATAAAAGATCTAGTAAATTGAAAAGTCTAGTGAACGGCTTCATTTGAAACAATGTTTTATTTTTAATTCGTTTTCCATGAAGAAAATTTACACTTTTCCATAAATATTTAAATTTTAAAGGGAAAAAATCTTAAAATAAAAGAAAATAACGTTTGAAAATAAATTATTTGAATTAATTTTGATGTTTTTATAGCTGATAAAGCTTTTAAATGGACAATTTTAGAGTTTTTCCTATTAAAATATTTATTTTTGGAGGTTTTAATCTCGTGAACAATAGTGAGTCCAGCAGATCTACTCTGGTAGAGAAATGGAGAAATAAGCGTTTTTGGCTATAAATTCGCTAATTACTCGTAATTATTCGATTTTCGAGCTTGGAAAACTTGACAGTGATCGTTCCCGCCTCGAGATACGCCTATATACTGAGTTTTGGCCACGCCTTCGGCGTGGCTTGGGAGGAGATGCGTCCTCCACATACACACACACATAGCCACAAACGTTTTTAGTTATATACTAGCGGATATGCCCGGCCTTGCACGGGTGGAGTGTATAATTTTTTTTAATTAAATTTTCTCAAAATACATTTATAATTTTTGAATCAGCAATTAACAATCATCCCGGTATCCCAGACGCCTTTTTCCTATCTCGGTGTCCTCGGTAATTTTTCTATCCCGATGTTCCCGGTAATTTTCCTATCCCGATGTTCCCGATAATTTTCCTATCCCGATGTTCCCAATAATTTTTCTGTTCCCGGTGTTCTCGGCAATGTTTCCTAGTAAATTAATGAGTCTAGTGAACAAAAATAAAAAAATTGAAACAATAATTAAAGATATAGTAAATTTAAAAGTCTAGTGAACCGCTTCATTTGAAACAATGTTTTATTTTTAAGTTGTTTTCCATGAAAAAAAATTTACACTTTTCCATAACAGTAAACTCCCGTTAGTACGACGTTCAAGGGGATTTGTGAAAACGTCGTTATAAGCGGTACGACGCTATATGCGGAATTCCATAATGCACCGTTTCGGCGTTATATCTAAAACCCGTAATACCTAATCTTACCTACTGTGGAACCAAAGATACGAAAAGGGTCACGTGATTTTGACAGGCGATTGAATTATTTCGGAGGGAAGTAAGGAAGAAATTGATGGGCAGTTGATTCAAGGGGAGAAGACATTTGCTTGCTTACTGAAAGCCGCTTTGAATTTTACTTTCCAGCTTTTTTGGAAGCTAAAATGAGTTCGCTCGTTTACGAATCTTGTTACATTTTTGACACTATTTATGATTTTTTTCCGTCTTAGATCGAAATTGAACGGAATGTATTACCGTTTTGTTAAGTCCACTGGTTTATCTCCAGCTTTTATAAGTTGATGTTTTAATATTTTGAAAACCCTTATAATAATCGCCTTGTCACAATTTTACCCCGCATATTATAAACGCCATGAAATACATAATCCCCACCCAAAAGGTTGTGGCTAGTTCACAGGAGCGGTTATAAGGTTTTTTATTTTTGTTTTTTATGATCTAAGAACACTTTTTAGATAATAAAAATACAAATTTATGATTTTTCATGATAGTGATCATGAATTTTATGATTTTTCATTCGTCCCCATACCCCCGCTCCTGTGAACTAGCCACGTCCAAGCCTGGACAGAGAGAAAAATACTGTTACTAAGAGCTATAGATTTTTTTTTCAAATTTTTTAAGTCTTGAAATCGTTTGAATTTTGAATGAATGAATTTTAATTTAATTAAACAGTTATAAAAATCGAATTTCCTTCTTAAGATTTTTGTTCCTCTTATTTTTAATGGCTTCAAGTTCACGGCAAATCCTTCGATAGTACTTCAAAACAAATTTTACAGAATGTGATATCATTTTTTTTATCATCGATCGTATTATATCTTCTATGATGGAAGAAAATTTGCAAAAAAAATTCATAGATGCCTGTTTTTTGTATTTAGTTTTTGTTATGTGTGTTTGAAGATAATGTTTAAAGTGTAAAATAGTATAATAAATAAGTTAGTTTGTTCCAAATGACTAATTATTTATTTCCTTAAATTTATAACTGTGTTGTAAACCTACCCTTAAACAACTCTAATTAGAAGTGTGAGGGAGATATATCCCCTCTTTGACGAAGCCTTTACGATTGACCTCGTGATTAATAGTGTCGAAAATGTAAAAAGGTTCGTTAGAGCGCGAACTCATCTTAGCCACATCTTAGCTTCCAAAAAAGCTAGAAAGTAAAATAAAGCGGCTTCCAGTAAGCAAGCAAATGTCTCCTCCGCTTTCAATCAACTGCCCATCAATTTCTTCCTTACTTCCCTCCGAAATAATTCCATCGCCTGTCAAAATCACGTGACCCTTTTAGTATCTTTGGTTCGACAGTAGAAACCTTTTTAAGCGGGATTTTATCACTAAAATAGAAACGAAAGAACTACGTCTAAAAACAATATAAACGTTCTTACATTTACATCTTTTATTGATATATATCTACAATCTTTACACTTTGTATACCGCAATCTCGTATTTTTAATTTTCTATCTGATGATTAAAAAATATTCCATAAGAAGTTGCTTCTGTTTTTCTTTTCCATAATTCTGAATTAGGAAGGTTTCCATTCTTCCTAAGTTTGTTAGCATATCCTCTGCATTAACAATAACTGAGAGGGACTGCCTAAATACGGGTATCGAATCCCAGGCTATGGAATGCCGAAGTCGAATTGGAGTAGAGGGGAGAATTTCCAAGAAATTTAGGAAGTGTTTTGATTTGTCACAGGACAACCCACATGCCCTGCAAGGCACTGGTCATCCTTGTTTAAGAAGGCCCAACAGGGGGCCATTTGGGGAAAAAGGGGAGCGGTTGGGAAAAACTATGAAAAAACCAGTTCTACCATATTGTTCTACTCGCGTTTTCACTGGTTTTGTAGCTCATACATTATTTGAAAGGACCTCGTCGACGCAATAACCGGGATTTTTCTTCGGGGGACTGTAGAAAAGCGGCGAAATATGCGGGAAGTCGTAATAAGCGGGGGCGCTGTAAGCGGAAAGTTTTTAATGATAAAAGGCCTATTGGTACCAGGGACCGGAGAAAAACGTCGTAATATGCGGGACGTCGCACTAAGCGGGGGCGTACTAACGAGAGTTTACTGTATTTAAATTTTAACGGAAAATATCTTAGAATAGGGGAAACTAACGTTTCAAAATTAATTTTTTGAATTTATTTCGGTGTTTTAACAACTGTTATAGTGTTTAAATGGACAATAATCGAGTTTTTCCTGTTAAAATATTTAATTTTTGAAGGTTTTCATCTCGTTAACAATAGTGAGTCGAGCAGATCCACTCTGGTAGAGAAATGGAGAAATAAGCGTTTTCGGCTATAAATTCGCTAATTACTCGTAATTATTCGATTTTCGAGCTTGGAAAACTTGACAGTGATCGTTCTCGCCTCGAGATACGCCTATATACCGAGTTTTGGCCACGCCTGCGGCGTGGCTTGGGAGGAGATGCGTCCTCCACATACACACACACATAGCCACAAACGTTTTTAGTAATATATAGATAGATAGCGGATATGCCCGGCCTTGCACGGGTGGAGTGTATAATTTTTTTTTGAAATTTTATTTTCTCAAAATATATTTAAAATTTTTAAATCAGCAATTACCAATCATCTCGGTACCCAGACGAATTTTTCCTATCCCGGTGTTTCAGGTAATTTTCCCTATCCCGGCGTTCCCGGTAATTTTTCATATCCCGATGTTCCCGGTAATTTTCCTATCCCGATGTTCCCGATAATTTTCCTATCCCGATGATCGAGGTAATTTTTATGTCCCGGTAATCCCGGTACTTTTTTCCTATCCCGATGTTCTCGGTAATTTTTCTTTTCCCGGTGTTCTCGGCAATGTTTCCTAGTAAATTGATGAGTCTAGTGAACAAAAATAACAAATTTGAAACAATAATAAAAGATCTAGTAAATTTAAAAGTCTAGTGAACCGCTTCATTTGAAACAATGTTTTATTTTGAAGTCGTTTTCCGTGAAAAAAAATTTACACTTTTCCATAAATATTTAAATTTTAAACGAAAATATCTTAAAATAGGGACACTAATGTTTCAAAATTAATTATTTGAATTTAATTCGGTGTTTTTACAACTGATATAGTTTTTAAATGGACAATTATCGAGTTTTTCCTGTTTCAATATTTAATTTTTGAAGGTTTTCATCTCGTTAACAATAGTGAGTCGAGCAGATCTACTCTGGTAGAGAAATGGAGAAATAAGCGTTTTCGGCTATAAATTCACTAATTACTCGTAATTATTCGATTTTCGAACTTGGAAAAGTTGACAGTGACAATCGACACCTCGAGATACGTCTATGTACCGAGTTTTGACCACGCCTTCGGCGTGGTTTAGGAGGAGATGTGTCCTCCACACACCCAGTCACATAGCCACAAACGTTTTTAGTAATATACTAGCGGATATGCCCGGCCTTGCACGGGTGGAGTGTATAATTTTTTTTAAATTAAATTTTCTCAAAATATATTTATAATTTTTAAATCAGCAACTACCAATCACCCCGGTATCCCAGACGCCTTTTCCTATCCCGGTGTTCCCTGTAATTTTTCATATCCCGGTGTTCCCGGTAATTCTTGATATACCGATGCTCCCTGTAACTTTCCTATCCCGATGTTCCCGATAATTTTCCTATCCCGATGTTCCCGATAATTTTTCTATCCCGATGTTCCCGATAATTTTCCTATCCCGATGATCGGGGTAATTTTTATATCTCGATAATCCCTGTACTTTTTTCCTATCACGATGTTCCCGGTAATTTTTCTTTTCCCAGTGTTCTCGGCAATGTTTCCTAGTAAATTAATGAGTCTAGTGAACAAAAATAACAAATTTGAAACAATAATAAAAGATCTAGTAAATTGAAAAGTCTAGTGAACGGCTTCATTTGAAACAATGTTTTATTTTTAATTCGTTTTCCATGAAGAAAATTTACACTTTTCCATAAATATTTAAATTTTAAAGGGAAAAAATCTTAAAATAAAAGAAAATAACGTTTGAAAATAAATTATTTGAATTAATTTTGATGTTTTTATAGCTGATAAAGCTTTTAAATGGACAATTTTAGAGTTTTTCCTATTAAAATATTTATTTTTGGAGGTTTTAATCTCGTGAACAATAGTGAGTCCAGCAGATCTACTCTGGTAGAGAAATGGAGAAATAAGCGTTTTTGGCTATAAATTCGCTAATTACTCGTAATTATTCGATTTTCGAGCTTGGAAAACTTGACAGTGATCGTTCCCGCCTCGAGATACGCCTATATACTGAGTTTTGGCCACGCCTTCGGCGTGGCTTGGGAGGAGATGCGTCCTCCACATACACACACACATAGCCACAAACGTTTTTAGTTATATATAGATAGCGGATATGCCCGGCCTTGCACGGGTGGAGTGTATAATTTTTTTTTGAAATTTTATTTTCTCAAAATATATTTAAAATTTTTAAATCAGCAATTACCAATCATCTCGGTACCCAGACGCATTTTTCCTATCCCGGTGTTTCAGGTAATTTTCCCTATCCCGGCGTTCCCGGTAATTTTTCATATCCCGATGTTCCCGGTAATTTTCCTATCCCGATGTTCCCGATAATTTTCCTATCCCGATGATCGAGGTAATTTTTATGTCCCGGTAATCCCGGTACTTTTTTCCTATCCCGATGTTCTCGGTAATTTTTCTTTTCCCGGTGTTCTCGGCAATGTTTCCTAGTAAATTGATGAGTCTAGTGAACAAAAATAACAAATTTGAAACAATAATAAAAGATCTAGTAAATTTAAAAGTCTAGTGAACCGCCTCATTTGAAACAATGTTTTATTTTTAAGTAGTTCTTCATGAAAAAAATTTACACTTTTCCATAAATATTTAAATTTTAAAGGGAAATATCTTAAAATAGGGGAAACTAACGTTTCAAAATTAATTATTTGAATTTATTTTGGTGTTTTTACAACTGATATAGTTTTTAAATAGACAATTATCGGGTTTTTCCTGTTAAAATATTTGATTTTTGAGGTTTTAATCTCGTTAACAATAGTGACTCAAGCAGATCCGATCTGGTAGAGAAATGGAGAAATAAGCGTTTCCGGCTATACATTCACTAATTACTCGTAATTATTCGATTTTCGAACTTGGAAAAGTTGACAGTGACAATCGACACCTCGAGATACGTCTATGTACCGAGTTTTGACCACGCCTTCGGCGTGGTTTAGGAGGAGATGTGTCCTCCACACACCCAGTCACATAGCCACAAACGTTTTTAGTAATATACTAGCTGATATGCCCGGCCTTGCACGGGTGGAGTGTATATATTTTTTTTAAATTAAATTTTCTCAAAATATATTTATAATTATTAAATCAGCAATTACCAATCATCCCGGTATCCCAGACGCCTTTTTCCTATCCCGGTGTTCCCGGTAATTTTTCATATAACGGTGTTCCCGGTAATTTTTCATATCCCGATGTTCCCGATAATTTTCCTATCCCGATGTTTGATGTTGAATTTTCCTATCCCGATGTTCCCGTTAATTTTCCTTTCCCGATGATCAAGATAATTTTTATGTCCCGGTAATCCAGGTACTTTTTTCCTATTCCGATGTTTCCGGTAATTTTTCTTTTCCCGGTGTTCTCGGCAATGTTTCCTAGTAAATTAATGAGTCTAGTGAACAAAAATAACAAATTTGAAACAATAATAAAAGATCTAGTAAATTTAAAAGTCTAGTGAACCGCTTCATTTGAAACAATGTTTTATTTTGAAGTCGTTTTCCATGAAAAAAAAATTTACACTTTTCCATAAATATTTAAATTTTAAAGGAATATATCCTAAAATAGGGGAAACTAACGTTTCAAAATTAATTATTTGAATTTATTTTGGTGTTTTTACAACTCATATAGTTTTTAAATGGACAATTATCGAGTTTTTCCTGTTAAAATATTTAATTTTTGAAGGTTTTCATCTCGTTAACAATAGTGAGTCGAGCAGATCTACTCTGGTAGAGAAATGGAGAAATAAGCGTTTTCGGCTATAAATTCACTAATTACTCGTAATTGTTCGATTTTCGAGCTTGGAAAACTTGACAGTGACAATCGACACCTCGAGATACGTCTATGTACCGAGTTTTGACCACGCCTTCGGCGTGGTTTAGGAGGAGATGTGTCCTCCACCCACCCAGTCACACACCCACAAACGTTTTTAGTAATATACTAGCGGATATGCCCGGCCTTGCACGGGTGAAGTGTATAATTTTTTTTAAATTAAATTTTCTCAAAATATATTTATAATTTTATAAATGAGCAATTACCAATCATCCCCCGGTATCCCAGCCGCCTTTTTCCTATCCCGGTGTTCCCGGTAATTTTTCATATCCCGGTGTTCCCAGTAATTTTTCAGATCCCGATGTTCTCGGTATTTTTCCTATCCCGATGTTCCCGATAGTTTTCCTATCCCGATGATGGAGGTAATTTTTATGGCCCAGTAATCCCGGTACTTTTTCCTATCCCGATGTTCCCGTAATTTTTCTTTTCCCGGTATTCACGGCAATGTTTCCTAGTAAATAAATGAGTCTAGTGAACAAAAATAAAAAATTTGAAACAATAATAAAAGATCTAGTAAATTTAAACGTCTAGTGAACCGCTTCATTTGAAACAATGTTTTATTTTTAAGTCGTTTTCCATGAAAAAAAATTTACACTTTTCCATAAATATTTAAATTTTAAAGGAAAATATCTTAAAATAGGGGAAACTAACGTTTCAAAATTAAATATTTGAATTTATTTTGGTGTTTTTACAACTGATATAGTTTTGAAATGGACAATTATCGAGTTTTTCCGGTTAAAATATTTAATTTTTGAGGTTTTAATCTCGTTTACAATAGTGAGTCAAGCAGATCTACTCTAGTAGAGAAATGGAGAAATAAGCGTTTTCGGCTATAAATTCACTAATTACTCGTAAATATTCGATTTTCGAGCTTGGAAAACTTGACAGTGATCGTCCTCGCCTCGAGATACGCCTATATACCGAATTTTGTCCACGCCTTCGGCGTGGTTTGGGAGGAGATGCGTTACATACCCACACACATACCCACAAACGTTTTTAGTTATATACTAGCGGATATGCCCGGCCTTGCACGGGTGGAGTGTATAATTTTTTTTAAATTAAATTTTCTCAAAATATATTTTATAATTTTTAAATCAGCAATTACCAATCATCCCGGTATCCCAGACGCCTTTTTCCTATCCCGGTGTTCCCGGTAATTTTTCATGTAACGGTGTTCTCGGTAATTTTTCGTATAACGGTGTTTCCGTAAATTTTCCTATCCCGATGTAATAATTTTCCTATCCCGATGTTTGATGTTCCCAATAATTTTCCTATCCCGATGTTTGATGTTCCCAATAATTTTCCTATCCCGATGTTCCCGATAATTTTCCTTTCCCGATGATCGAGATAATTTTTACGTCCCGGTAATCCAGGTACTTTTTTCCTATCCCGTTGTTTCCGGTAATTTTTCTTTTCCCGGTATTCTCGGCAATGTGTCCTTGTAAATTAATGAGTCTAGTGAACAAAAATAACAAATTTGAAACAATAATAAAAGATCTAGTAAATTTATTAGTCTAGTGAACCGCTTCATTTGAAACAAAGTTTTATTTTTAAGTCGTTCTTCATGAAAAAAAATTTACACTTTTCCATAAATATTTAAATTTTAAAAGAAAATAATCTTAAAAGGGAGGAAAATAACGTTTCAAAATTAATTATTTGAATTTATTTCGGTGTTTTTACTACTGATATAGTTTTTAAATGGACAATGATCGAGTTTTTCCTGTTAAAATATTTAATTTTTGAAGGTTTTCATCTCGCTTACAATAGTGAGTCGAGCAGATCTACTCTGGTAGAGAAATGGAGAAATAAGCGTTTTCGGCTATAAATTCGTTAATTACTCGTAATTGTTCGATTTTCGAGCTTGGAAAACTTGACAGTGACAATCGACACCTCGAGATACGTCTATGTACCGAGTTTTGACCACGCCTTCGGCGTGGTTTAAGAGGAGATGTGTCACATACCCACATACATAGCCACAAACGTTTTTAGTTATATACTAGCTGATATGCCCGGCCTTGCACGGGTGGAGTGTATAATTTTTTTTAAATTAAATTTTCTCAAAATAGATTTATAATTTTTTAAATCAGCAATTACCAATCATCCCGGTATCCCAGGCGTATCTTTCATACTCTTGTGCTCCTGGTAATTTTTCTTATCCTGGTGTTCCCGGTAATTTTTTCCTTTCCCGATGTTCCCAGTAATTTTCCATCTCCCGATGTTCCCGGTAATTTTCTTTTCCCGGTGTTCTCAGTAATTTTTCCTCTCCCGATGTTCCCGGTAATTTTTCTTTCCCGATGTTCCCAGTAATTTTCCCTCTCCCGATATTCCCGGTAATTTTTCGTTTCCCGGTATTTGCAGTAATTTTTCCCCTCCCGATGTTCCCGGTAATTTTCTTTTCCCGGTGTTCTCAGTAATTTTTCCTCTCCCGATGTTCCCGGTAATTTTTCGTTTCCCGGTATTCGCAGTAATTTTCCCTCTCCCGATGTTCCCGGTAATTTTCTTTTCCCGGTGTTCTCAGTAATTTTTCCTCTCCCGATGTTCCCGGTAATTTTTCTTTCCCGATGTTCCCAGTAATTTTCCCTCTCCCGATATTCCCGGTAATTTTTCGTTTCCCGGTATTCGCAGTAATTTTTCCCCTCCCGATGTCTCCGGTAATTTTTCCTTTCCCGGTGTTCCCGATATGTCTTCCTATCCCAGTGGTCCAAGTAATTTTCAAATCACAGTGTTCCCGCTCTAGTAAATTAATAAATCTAGTGAACAAAGTAAAAAATTTGAAACTTAAATAAAGTATCTAATAAATTTAAAAGTCTAGTGAACAGCCTCATTTGAAACAATGTTTTATTTTTAAGTCGTTCTCCATGAAAAAAATTTAAGCTTTTCCATAAATATTTTTATTTCAAAGGAAAATATCTTAAAATAGGGGAAACTAATGTTTCAAAATCAATTATTTGAATTTATTTCGGTGTTTTTACTACTGATATAGTTTTTAAATGGACAATTATCGAGTTTTTCCTGTTAAAATATTTAATTTTTGAAGGTTTTGATCTCGTGAACAATAGTGAGTCGAGCAGATCTACTCTGGTAGAGAAATGGAGAAATAAGCGTTTTCGGCTATAAATTCGCTAATTACGCGTAATTGTTCGATTTTCGAGCTTGGAAAACTTGACAGTGACAATCGACACCTCGAGATACGTCTATGTACCGAGTTTTGACCACGCCTTCGGCGTGGTTTTGGAGGAGATGTGTCACATACCCACATACATAGCCACAAACGTTTTTAGTTATATATAGATAGATAGATAGATAGATAGATAGATAGATAGATAGATAGATAGATAGATAGATAGATATTAGACAAACTCTGATCTGAAAACACATTTAGCTATTCCGTTTTTCCCGGACCAATAACTGTCAACTCCCCCATTTCTTGTGGGTACTTCATTTGCAGCGAAACTTTTCTTACTGAATCTAGGTTACTCGAAAACTGGTGTAAGAAACTCTGAATTACAAAGTAATACCAGCTGAAAGATGAAGCGGAAAAACTCCAAGTCAAGCCAAAACAAATGAATTCCCCCCTCCTCAAAAGAATTCTTCGAGAAAAGCTGCTTCCCCGCCATCTGGTTTACTTTCCACCCATTTTTTTTCTGAGGAGGGAACAAGCGAAAAACAACCCAACTTCACACTTCGGAGCAAAAAAACACGCTCCTCACATTTGTTTTAAAGTTATTGCAACGGGAGTCAAGATTCCTGGCTGCTTTCAGAAAAGGAGTCGAATGAAAATAAACGTTCGCGCGGTTCCTGGCACTTTTCGTCTTTTTTGGTTGCAGAAGTATTTTCTTAAACACGCCATTTCATAATAAAGTCCAGGCTTTCGATTGTTTTTTTTTTGTTTTAGAAATATCGTTTGGGGTGTGCTTCGGAAAGGGCAGGTGGTGCCGATAGAACGGGTTTCGAATTTATGTTCGGAGGGGAAGGAGTCATTCCCCCCGCGGTTTAGAGATGTAATTTAAAATGAATTAAGGAGGTGTAATTACTTAACGGTGGGGTTCAGTCAAAAAATTAAGGGGCCTGGGTATGTTTGGTTGATTTTAAGGCATTGTTGTTGGAGAAAATGAGAAGCAATTTTAGACATTTATCTACTTTCTTTAATTAAGTATCAGTTTGAAAAGATTTTGAGTAATTCGATCTAGCACTTTTATGAGCGTATTTTTGAGGTTCTCTAATTGTATGGACAAACTAATAATTGCAGATGTGTTTCATGCGTTTTCAATTGATTTTGATTTCTGTGCTTAAATGTTGTATAATTTTCTATGAGTTTCATTTCAGTAGCCTAAAAGTGGGATATTTTCTAGAAAAGTTATTTGATTTCCCTTTATGTATTGATGGGAGATCTTAATTATCTAGTTAGGAAGAAAGATTTTTTATTAAAAGTATTCCTAAATCTATCTTTAAAAAATATAAAAAAACATGCCAAGTATTTTATAACTTACCACTGCTCAAAAATTACTTCTTTTATAAAATTTAATTATTTTCACATTCAAGCAGGTATCCTAACTAGGGAGAACTATTTTTACGATACAGTGAAATCGCGTTACAACAAAAAAATCCTGTTATTACGAAAGCCCAGAAAGTCCCCAACCGTTTTTATTTAAATTATAGAAATACCGTTACAACGAAGAAATTTCACGGTCCCGTAAAGTTCGTTATAACTGGATTTCACTGTATTGCTTTTAAAATCCCCTTCCTAATGATATTCCCCTACAAACTAAATACGGAAATTAATGACGAAAGTTTCAAACTGATTTAGATACAACCAGCTTAAATAAAATATTCATCAAAATTCCCCCACAGCAGGATTGATAAATAATTCAGGAACGATATCACTTAAGATTTAATTCAGGTTATATAAAGTGCCGGAGAACACATTTTAAAACGGTAATGAATTTCAATATTTATTTGATCACTTCGTGAATTTTTAAAACGATTTAAGTGGAACAATCACACTTCTAAATCCCCCTTTCCCCCCTCCAGCGCTGGACCTTCGCTTGACATCCTTAATTATTTTCACCTGGAGCACTAATTCAGGAAACATCGCGTCCTCTTATTACTCATTTATATCTCCTCATAATACCCGGCCCTCGGCAATAAACAGTCTTTCGGCTGTTGAGCAATAATTTATTTTATCTGCTGATTGGAAACTAATATGCCGCCCGAATCTTCATTTGTTGCTTCTATACTAAAGTAAATGGGCGAAAATTGGTTTTCGTTCTTCCAACTTCCGTTCCGCTTATTTCATCTTGGTCAATAGATGGCGCTCGGAGCCTGCTATTGATTGCCTTCGGGACGTGTGTTGCAACGGGAGGGTTGACCATATTTGGCTATTTAGCGCCGTTTTTTTTATTTCGGAGTTCCGCGGGAAAAAAGTGACGTAATTGTTTTTGAAAGATGAGGGAGCGAGTGTTTTTGAATCAATTCGATGAGGATGATATTACGGATTCTACAGTAATTGAAAAGGGATCTGAATTTTTGGAATTGGTTTATGGAAATTGATTCCGGTGAAGAAAAATCAGTGAAAGAAATTTATTTCACTCGGCCTGTCAAAATGTAATCAAGTGAAAGAGAATATCAGTTCGATATCCATCACTAATTAAATGAAAACAGTGAGGCAAAAGATTTTCTGAATAATCTGTGATACAGAATATGTGTAAGACGTATGATTTCTGTATTGTTTTTAATTCAAGCGAAACGAAATAAGTTATTTTAATACCTAGGTGTACAGGGGTAATTTCATATTCATAAAATGCAAACTGAAAAAACTCAATAGTTTTGAATTTAATATCAATACCTACTTTAAATCTTAAATAAATTAAAAATAGACAGTAGAATTTTATTTCTAACTATAATCCTTAGCTCCTTCGATATCTTTTATCGTGGTTTTTGGGAACTTTGTACACGATAGTACCTCATGAGTCTCCTTTGGGATTTCGAGTCAGCTAATATCCTTAAAAAAAGATATTTTTACTGAGGATTTAGAAACTCCCAGACTGAACCATGATTTTGTTTTTCATAATTTAAAATGTATAGTTGTACAACTTTATTTGCGATGCGTAATTCTGATCAGATTGAGTATAGAGTTTAATATTTGAAACCAAATTGAATCGCTTATTTCAGAAACATGTCAAACGCCACTTTTCGTGTTTTGAGATAAACGAGAAAAACTGTAAGGTAAATGTGGGTATAGTGGACACTGCACCAATAGTGGCCACATAGCTAATTAATTTGAAATAAAACGAGTAAGAGGCATCAAAAAGCGTCAAAATTCATAGGCATAGTAGATTGTGCAATCAGGTAAGCTGGTAAATTACCACCGATACCACAGATCAGCATGGGAAGGATATTTAAATATTTGAAAATAACAACATCGGCCGAGTGACAGAAATTTGATTTTGCTTATTGAATCGCGTAAGGAAACGGGTAAGTCGGAACTGATTTTTTCGTATTTATTACCGCTTGATTGACTTTTAAATTTATATCAAGATAAATAAGTGTGCATAAAATAATACTGAATAAAATTTATTTGAAAATGTTGACTTTACAAGAATTTATGGGGGTGTCCACTTTACCAACACAAAATCTTAGATTTTCCAATAGTGGCCACCGCAATGGCTTCTAATAAAAACATAAATAATACTTTATTCGAATCAGTTTTTCTTCATAAACTGTTGACTGTGCTTTAAAATGAGTGTTAAATAAATTTGGTTTCATTCTGGCTACGGGAACCAATGTTTCTAAAGCATTGAATTACATGCTAAATTCCTCTCAAATCAGCTACAACGTAGACTTTGGGCCGAAAACTATATATTTTTTTTAAATAAAGCTAATTTGATTGAATCTAAAATACATTTCGTTGGGAAGGAAGATTTAATTAGAACTAGACGACTATACTAAGAAAAACCCCTCAATTTCATGCATAAACCCCTCAGATAGGCAGAAAAAGACAGGTGTCCACTATTGATGCAAGAGGTGTCCACCATAGAAGCAACAGCTTCATCTATGTGGCCACTATAGATGCAATTTGGAGTACTTTTAAAAAATCAATTAAAAATACTTTGCCCAATCTAATTAAAGTTTTTAATGGTAAAATCGAAAGAAGAAGATCCAATTAACCTAAAAATAGGATGATAACCGTTTCGAAGCAAATATATTGGTATTTATTAAGAATTTAAGCAAAAATTTTCCTTAAAGTGTCCACTATACCCACATTTACCTTATACAAGCTCACTACATTTTTATGAAGACGTTTAGTAATTTTTTTCTTAAAGTAGACCTTATTTGGATATTTTACAGGCAAAAACTTTTTTTAGTTTTTTTATTCTTTTCATAAAAAATTATTGAAATATTTGCATTTGACTGGTTTCTGCAATATAAACAGAGTATTCAAGCCTATTTTCATAGCTTAAATCTAATTTATTTAAGTATTTGTTAATAAAAGTAGGAGTAATAGTTGAAAATAACACTTCCTTATTAAATACTAACCCATAAAATTATTATAGAATTCTTATTCTTTCTCTTTCGGTTAGTAGATGTATAAATACCTTTTTTATGATTTCAACTCTAGACTCAAAAATAGTGGTCAGCCAATTCAAATTGTTAATATAGACACCTTAAAAGTCAATTAGATAGTTGGTTAGATGTAACTTTGTGAACAGTAAAACGACTTTGCTTTAAGGGGCGTCATTTCAGTTTTTGGTTGGGGGGGGGGGCAAGGAATTTTTATTAATTGGGTCTATACCTTGCTGTAACTAGGTTTTTTTTCGCGGGAGTTGCCTGAACTTCATTTTTAAGGTAATATCATGTCAAAATTTCACAACGTGAACTCCAAAGAAAAAGGGGGGTCTGGGGGTTCACCCCCAGAAAAATTTTGAAAATTTGGCTCTTAAAGTAGTGTTTTAGCTCGTTTTGAGACCCTTTGGGCTGCATCCAAAGAGAACAGTTTCTTGTAAACCACATAATTTTCTAGGGAAAAGAGTAGTAAATAAACGTCAAAGTTTTAAGGGAGCTAGGGGTCCTCCCCCAGGAATTTTAATTCCCCTTTACACTAGTGTTTTATCTCTTTTTCAAACTCTTTGGGGGAACTTCGTAAGAAAAAATCTTCTTGTAAAAGGAATGGTTTTCAAGGATGAAAACACTAAATAAGAGACATGAAAATTTTAGAGGGGGTCTGTGGGTCCTCCCCCAGAAAATTTTTGAAATTGAACCCTCAAAAGTAATGTTTTAACTCCTTTTGAGACATTTTGAGTTGCACCCAAAGCTCCTTGTGGAAGTTACAGAATTTTCAAGGGACTTGCAGCTATTTTTCACATTACAGTGGAAACCTTGGGGGGGCGGTTGCCCCCCCCCTGCCCCCCCTAAATGACGCCCCTGCTTTAAAAGCCTGCAAAATCAGTTAATAGTTCAATATTATGATCTGGGGTATCGATTTGAGGTCCCCTTTTATTAAAGTTATTCATAGATACAAAATCTAAATCACATGGATGTAATAAAGGGCCACAAGCATGGAAATTTTAAATATATAGCTACCAAAACGTACTTAGTCTTTAGATTCGTACAAAAGCTTTAAAAATATGGTATTCACTATGGCTTGATGGATCTAACATCTAAAGAATGACTTTTATCAATGGCGTATAGTGTTTGTATGCGATTAAATAAAAAAAGCAGTCCCAAACAAGCTGCAGATGAGACGGCATGAACAAAATTCTCCTCAGTTTAAGTGCAGAAACCAGACAAGCGACGTCGTTTGACATGTTTCTGAGTTAATGATGAAATTTAACTTGCTGGAAAACTATTTTAAAATCACGTTATTATTATAATTCTTACTTCAAAATGTGCGTTTACCCCTACAGAATCCCATGACACCAATAACTCATATTTGAAAAATAGTGGCGTTTGACACGTTTCAGAATTAAGCTATTCAATTGTGGAAACTCAGCTATAAAAATTAAAATGGTACTAAAATTAAGAATTTCTGTTACAATAAATACATTTAAATTCATTTTGATCATTAATTTCAATCACGTAAGGGGTCATCCATAAATTACGTGAGGCGTTTTTTCCAAAATCTGGACCCCCCCTCCCCCCTTGGTGAGATTTAGTGAGATTTTGCTGGACCCCCCCCCTCCCCCCAAGTGAGATTTACCTACAACTTTTTAAAAATAATTTGCAGTATCTTATCTGTTTCTCATACTTAAAAAAAGAAAATCGTATAATTTCTAACTTAAAAAGTTGACGTGAGATTTTAATCGACCCCCCCTCCCCCCTTGGTGAGATTTGGTGAGATTTTTCCAAACCTCTCCTCCCCTTTTTGACCTCACGTAATTTATGGATGACCCCTAACAAGTGTTTATAAAATCCAGAGCATGTCATAAAATGAGTATTAATTTATAACTAACTAGCTACAAATACATCAATAGAATGCAATATTTTCGTCTTTTTGGCTATGTTATACAAGCGTCATGATTGAACTAAAGTATCTGAATGAGAACGCACCATAAGTATTTTATTAAATAGGAATTAAATTCTATTAAAATATGCCAGTAACAGTTCCTTTAATTACCAAACCGGTAAAAACCAATTTTCATTCAAGACTGTACTAGTTCTTGAACTTTCTTAAATCTTTCTTTATGAACAGTGATATCACAACTCTTTCTACACACATTCTTAATTTCAAAAATAAATTTACCTGGGTTTCATTTTAACGCTCTTATCTGTTACCTCTGTTTTATAAATGTTTCACTACGAATAAATATTGATTTTTAAATGGTATAAATTAGGAAATTCTTTGAAACTATTATGGATGATAAGTACACTGAGAAGATTAGTTTTCCCATTGTAATGACATAGTACCATTTAAAAAAGTGTTATAAGTTCCTTTGCTACCATGTTTGCTACATATGTTCATTACTCTATTATTCTAGTAAATTTATTGGTTGATTTATACATGCATAGTCTGAGAGAGTAAATTCGATCTTAAAGTGCAAGATGCATTCCTTCTTAAATATTTTAAAACAACTTTAAACGCAATTTAAAATCCATTTGTGTAAAATGAAATTTTCAAACGCGTTTCTGGTTTAATTTAGGGAATGTTTTGGAAAATAAGTGAATAGTTAATTAAAAGCTTTAACCATTTTCTCTTTAAATAACTCCCGTAAGTTATTAGTCTTTGTTAATCTAGAAAAATAATTAGTTTCAGTTAACGTCCCTGGGATTTTAATTTCAGAGAATTCAACAAGAAATTTACGATGAATTTTGAGAATTGTCCTTAAATAAATGATATTGACTAATGCTGGATGTATATTTACCAAAACAGCAATTAAATTTTAATCATTAATTTTTTAATAAGGTTCAAAAGTTATCAATTTGCAGAAGGGGTATTTAAACACTCTGAGGTTTATCAATTCGTTGCCAGTTTTTGGATATTCTAATTCCGAAATTTTAAAGATAATGTTTTATATGAAAAAAAATTATTAAACACACAGGGATTACATGGAATATGAGTAATTATAATTAATAAATCTTTTTAACCAATTTATGAGTTTCTCTTCAGTTTATGGTGATAAAAAAAGGAAATAGTATTTTATCATATCTTTTTTTTAAGATTTGGGTACTTGTATTAACTAACCACAGGAAGTATTGAAAGTGACAATCATTAACACAAAATTGTATTACCCCATACCTAAAATGTTGGTGTGATTGAATGCTAATACCTTCATAATTTCTGTCAAATTTATTTGTAGAAGCACACCATCTTAAAGGGAATCGCACACTAGAAAAAATTTACTGAAGCATGGTTTTTCCGTATACTAACGCTTATAGTTACAAAACAACTTTTACAGAGCAGTTGGTGTTGGGCACGGAAAAGAACATGCTGAAAGTACGTCGGAGAAGAATTTCATATAGTGCTTTAGCCCAGTGGTCCCCAACCTTTTTACCACCACGGACTAGTCAACTTTTGATAATTTTATTGCGGCCCTCTGGGGGGGGCGTTGATTGTTTACATTCTAGGTTATTTTGATTTATTTATTTTAATTTAATGAGGAAGTTGCATGATTTTTTTTTATTTTTTTAATCGATTCCTCTTGCAAAAATAAGCAACTACCCAAAATTTGAGGCCGATCGAGAAATTTTTTGATTGTCAAAAAAATTAACAAAAATCCCCTTTTTAAAAGCGCAAGAAAACGCCAAGAGTTTGGATGTGACGTCATCTTATACTAAACATTGTTGTAAAGCAATGGAGTTCATGGTATTATTGTTGACGTCATCTTATAGTTTAAACAATAAACGTTTTCAGTCACGTGTTTTTTTCTCGACTTTTAAATTAAAATATTTAATTACCTGTACATTTTTTTGAAAAACCGACTAGATATTTCATTTTAACATACAAAAAACCATACGGAACACTTGTTTGTTTTTGAAAATCTGACACATGCAACTTCCTTATTGTAATTAAACATCCATTTAAAATAAAATACAGTTACACCAAAAAATAAATATAAAATGATTTATAATTAATTTCATTCATTAATTTGGAATATAACCTAGGAATTTAAATTAATTTTCAATGAAATGGTTGGCCTGCGGCCCGGTACCGTTTGATCCACGGACCGGTGCCGGTCCGTGGACCGGGGGTTGGAGACCACTGCTTTAGCCTTTTAGTATCGTGCCTTATTAGAAAGAACATAAAAAATATAGTAAAAATACGTTTTTTTCTCAATAAAATTTATTTTCCATTTCTAATTTACTTCGAAGATGGCTTCACGGAATTTTTAACCCCACTTTTATGACTTCTTTAGTTATTTTTGTCCTTGAATCCTAACGAGAACATCGTAATGATAGTAACACAGAGTATAGAGCTTAGCAGAGGGTCCATATCCATAGACGCTAATGTCAACTTTTTAAAGCATTGATTTCCCCATAGACGGGCGTTGCAAAGTTTGCAACGCCTCCTAGGGCCATATGCAGCTGCCATCGTATATCGAAATAATAGGTTATCAACCTGTTACTTCTGCTACTCGTATCGAGTCACGTGATAAAAAACGACCAGGCGCGGTTCGAGACCTCCGGAGGGTCTCGAATATTGGTCACGTGAATCGAAGTGAGTTCTGATTGGATGGTAGTTAGCACGTGATCCTTACGTCAGGTGAAGCGAGTCCAATGGGGTCAATTCATCGCCAGATGGCGTTAGTAATACTGGTTGTTAACACGTGATCATTACGTCAGGTGAAGTTACTCCATTGGTCGACCTGTGAGCGCCGATGTCATGGAGAAAAACGATTGTGACACTGCTGAATCGCTTTTTTCGATTTACGATGCCATTACGAATATTCGATATTCGATTCGATTCGATGGCAGCTGCATGTGGCCCCTAGCTCCTAGACAGCCTGTAATAGCTCGACCTCACTCCTGCTACGTCACTGCAACTCCCCCACTCTCTTTTTTCACTCAAATAGGCAGTGGAGGGAAAAGAGCAGCGCCGATGAAATTAAATTCCCGCCTGATAGAATTTCCATATCCAATCAGGAATCACTTTCGCCATTTCGCCTTCTTCTGATTGGCGGCTGCATTCCGAGAGAGGAAAACTGCCACTTGGACTCTCTGTTAAGCTCTTTACTCTGTGGATAATAATTAGGACAGAAAGATAGATTTCATATAAAATGGATTCTACCTAAGAAAAATCGGGTTTCAATCTTATTTCAAGCGCAATTTAAAAAAAAATGAGATTATGGAAGAAGTCAAATGTCACCAGTATTTTTTTTCTCCAAAGCCACCCTTAAAACAAAATGATATGTTTATCATTTTTAATCAGGGTTTGAAATTGGGTGATTTGAGACGGAGAAAAAACTCAAAATCAGATGGAAGTTTTATTTACCACTTTTAAAAATCGGACTGCATTTTTTTTATTAAACACGGGTCATTTTACGATTTAACTCAAAACATAATCATTAAACCAGGTATTGACCACCGAGTATACAGAGTGATCGGAAATTACGTGGACAAACATCGCATGGGGGTAGAGGGGACCTAGACAAGCATATTTTGAAAAACTAGAGGGGGCGCAGATGCACCGTTAAAGAGCTAGGACCTAATGTAGTGCGAGGGCGTTGCAAAAGGCGGTTTTTCCAAGGCCCGTTTAACGAAACAAAACATAAAAGAATAAAAAAAATATTGCATGAGGTACAGCAGTATCCGTACTACACACATGATAAATTTGGTAAAAATTGGACCACTTGCTAAACCGTGAGGTGAGTTTTAAAACGTGCAATAATTAATCTTTTAGCTTGAGAAAGGAGTTCCCTGAGTGTAATGGTATTTAGAAAAATGATGATCGGGGAAGGAATTTTCAATGATCATGCAAGATCCCTTATCTGTTGAAAAACTGTATGATCTTTGAAAATTCCCTTTTCCATCATCATTTTTCTAAATACCTTTACATTAAGAGGGAACTCCATTCTTTGGCTAAAAGATTGGACTGCGCGTTTTAATACTCACCCCACGGTTTAGCAAGTGGTCCAATTTCTATTAAATTTATTGTGTAAGTAGTACGGATACTTCTGTACATTATGCAATAAATTTTTTCATTTTATTATGTTTTGTTTCGTTAAACGGGCATTGGGAAAACCGCCTTTTGTAACGCCCTCGTACTACACAAGGTCCTAGCTCTTTAATGGTGCATCTGCGCCCCCTCTAGTTTTTCAAAATATGCTTGTCTAGGTCCCCTCTACCCCATGCGAAGTTTGTCCACGTAATTTCCGATCACCCTGTAGAGCTTACAGAGATTCCAAATGGCAGTTTTTCTCTTTAGGTACTTAATTTAATTCCTGCTCCCAGATTATAATTAATTTCACTAGCAGACAATCAGAGAAGGCGAAATGCGAAAGTGATTACTGATTGGATATGGAACTTCTATCAAGCAGCATTTTAATTTCATTGGTGTTGTTTTTTCCCCTCCAGTTCCGATTTGGATTTGAGTGACAGCTTCAGAGGGCGAATGATAGAATTAGCAGGAATGACGTGGTATTAAAGGATGCGGATCGTTTGGATCGATGTTTGTTAATGGGAAAAGCCCTGTTAAAAAGTTGCCATTAGCGTCTATGGAGATGAATACTCTGTTAAGCTCTATACTCTGTTATTTGGACTCGTCGTGGACACGGCATCATCATCATCATCATCATCATCATCATCATCATCATCATCATCATCATCATCATCATCATCATCAATGCAAACCATTTCATGTTATTGAAATTTACGAGTTCGAGTCTTCATAGATATCTTTTTGATAAGATATGCTATAATTATTTTGAATTTAAATGATAATAATAGTTTTAAATTTAATAACAGTAGGTAATAAATAATGATGTATAATTTATTAAATTTCATCATTTTAACTAACTTCTAAGGTTTACTTAAACAAGATAACTAAAATGAATGCTTAAGTAAAGTTTGAATCCTGTAATTCAAAGAGTAAATAAGTAAATATATTTTTTATTGTATACATTAAAATGGGAAAAACTGTCTAATAAATTATGTGCAAAATAATAAACACATAAATTATTAATTAAAATTTAAAAATGCACATGGCTTTATTAGGATAAGTAAATTGCGATATAAATAGCAAGTTACATCAAAATTAAAATTTGTAACATTGTTTTACTAAAATATATACTTACTATCTTCATTTCAATTTATTTATAATATGGTATAAAACGAACGAACCAAATTTATTCGCATATATTTATTTAAAAGAGTATTTTCCCTATTCTAATATATTTTCCCGGCTTTGGAAATATTCAACTTTAAAGGATTAGGTTATCCAATGATTTTGTGAGTTTCAAGTTCTAAACTTAATAAAAAATACTTTAGTTGCACTTTCAAATATTATTTTATTAAGGGGAATTTATCTTTCCCAAGTATTTCCTCTATTGATTTTTTAAAAAGTGTGGTAAAGTATTAAAAATTTCTATTTAAATACCTTTTAAACTGCTAGTATTTTCAATTCAGAAACTTACGTATGAAATATCTTGGGATAATCTTGGAATAGACAGCAATATTTACTAAGGTAGTAGTAATAGTAATATTTAAATACACAATAGTGTTCAAAATTTAGAGAAATTGCACATTTGTTCGATTTTCTCCAGATCTAGTCGACATATTTTGATGAAATTTGGTATGAATCTAGGTATTAAATAATCTTTCAAAAATTATAATACACAAGCATGTGCAGAAGTCTACTTTCTCAGAAACACAGTTTTGGGGATCTGAGAAAGTATGAGCAGGAAATTTTATTATCTTCATGCTTTAAAATTTTTCGCCTGCATGATGGTGGGAGGGTGTCTGTCATACATTTTATAATCCCCCTATTTTGCTCTATTCTGCAACCGCTATTTCATACCTTTCAACTCTGACGGTTATTTCTCCTGTGCATGCATGTTTATTCCAATTTTTGAACGATTATTTATGGGGTATTATATCAACTTATGTTCATACCAAATTTCATAGCAATCTGTCCACTAGATCTGAAGAAAATCGAACAAATGTGAAAATTCTCTTAATTTTGAACACCAGTGTAGTAAATTATTTAGTTTTAATCGCTGCTCTGCAAGAAAACATTAAATCCAGAGAAAAATATAAATAAAATGGAAAATTTATTGGTATATTTATAACTATCATAATATTTAAGGGAAGAAAAAAGCAATTTTTATATGTTTAGAGAGATCCAAAGTTAAAATATTTTCTCTAAAAGTAGTTTTTGCATCTTATAATGCCTTATGACTTATTCACTCTAAGAAACAGTTTTCTATTTAGATTTACTGTATAACTATGAAATATTCGAACACTTATTTTCATCTTTAGAATGGTCTCGGAATAAGCTTTTTAAACAGTCACAACAATTGTTTGTGTTTAAATATATTTAACATTGAAAACTATCTATATTATATAAAACGCTTATGCGTGGCGATAAATGGGGTTATATTTCTTTTCCTCGGTTGGCAACAATCAGTTTGTTTACAAAATGAGTGCATTGTTTTGGTGTTTTGATGGTAAATTTAGTGCGTATTGAACTTTTTTAGGCGTGAAAATGGAGCATTAATTTTTGAAAACGATTGGTAAAGTTTGTTAACACCACATGCTGTTTTGATTTTGCTGATGAAATCAACGAAATCAGCAGGCAAGATTAAGAGAGGTTTGAATCTTAATGACTCTAGAAACTAGAAACAAGTTATACAGCACCGATTTTCTATAACTTTCATAGTTTTTATAATTATAAACAAGAAATCTTTCAAAGAAAAGGTTATTTTTGGGTATGAAGATCTTGGATAATATATATTAACTTCAGTTTCCCAACAAATGATATATTTATAGGAGTTTTCATCGATGAAATTTTAATGTTTTATACGTTTATTGTGAATTTTTCTGCAATAAATTTTCTCTCAGCCTTCACTTCAAATAGTATCGAATAATATTTTAAATGGGCTTTGGAGTATATTTTAAAGTTTACAGGGTGTCCCATAAATGTTGGGTCACACTTCTAGGGGGGATAGTAGACACCTAGACGAGTCAGAATCACATAGGATTTGGGGGTCCCAGACCAAATCCCAAGGAGTTAAAAATGGAGCGACACCCCAAAAAAATTATTGAAAACTTCAATTTGTAGAAGAACTACTATTGGTAAAAATTTAATTATGGTCTCAAAAATTGTGGTTTAATATGACCTTTAAAATTATCTTAAAAGTTTTAAGTTTAAATTTTTTTATTACAAAAAAGCTTAAAAACCACCAAAAAATGTGAAAATTCTTCCAAAACTTTATTTTGTATTTCGAAATCCTTTCTTTTGATTTAATAATCTGAAAGATCATAGTTGAAAACCATTAAGTCCAAAGTGTCATGTAAAAAACATCAATATTAAATGCTTGAGAGCCTGTTAAAGCATGATTTAAGTCCGTTTTTTGGGTCCGCAAACTGCCGTTTTGGAAACGGCTATAAGAAACCACTTTGTGCAGGCAAAAACGATCTTTAACAGGATCTCAAGTGTTTAATATTGATGGTTTTTACGTGAAACTTTGGACTTAAGGGTTTACAACTATGATCTTTCAGATTATAAAATCAAAAGAAAGGATTTCGAAATACGAAATGAGGTTTGGCAGAATTTTCACATTTTTTTGTGGTTTTTTAACTTTTTTCATAATAAAACAAATTTTAAAGTGAAGGCTTTTAAGATAATTTTAAAGATCATATTAAACCACAACTTTTGAGACCATAATTAAAATTTTACTAATAGTAGTTCTTCTACAAATTGAATTTTTCAATAATTTTTTTGGGTGCCACTCAATTTTTAACTCCCTGGGATTTGATCTGGGACCCCCAAATACTGTGTGATTCTGACTCGTCTAGGTGTGTACTATCCCCCCTAGAAGTGTGACCCATTATTTAGGGGACACCCTGTATAACAAGTTTTATTACTGACACTTATATTTACGACTAGCTGTTATACCCGGCCTTGCACGGTGGGGAGTTTATAAATTAATTTTTTTAAATATTTCTTAAAATACATTTATAATTTTGTAAATTAGCAATATTACAAATCATCCCGGTATCCCAGGCACCTCTTTCCTATCCCAGTGTTCCCGGTAATCTTATCCCGGTGGTCACGGTAATTTTTCTAATCCCGGCGGTCCCGGTAATTTTTCTATCTCAGTGTTTACGGTAATTTTTATATTCCGGTATTCCCGGTGTCTTTATGGTAAATTTCCTATCCCAGTGTTCTCGGTAATTTTTATAACCCGGTAATTTTTTCCATCCCGATGTTCTCGCTAGTTTTCCAATCCCGGTGTTCTTGTCACTTTTTACAATCCCGATGTTCCTGATAATGTTTAATATCTTGGTGCCTTTATAAAATAACAAATTTGAAACCATAATAAAAAGTCTAGTAAATTAGTAAGTCTAGTGAACAAATTAACAAATTTAAAACCAGTGTTTAAAACTAAAATAAAAGATCTAGTAAATGAAAAAGTCTAGTGATCTGTCTCATTTGAAACAATGTTTTATTTTTAACTCGTTGTATGACTGGTAAAACAGGTTTTCAAACACGGAAAAATAAGTGAAAAAAGAAGAAAAATTGGAAAAAAGAATGAAGGACCGATTTTCTCTTTATACATTATAGCCTATGTGTTATTCTGATGTATAAGCTACATTATAGTAAAATTTCATTAAAATCCATTCAGTAGTTTTTGCGTGAAAGAGTAACAAACATCCAGACAAACATTTCACAATTATAATAGTAGTAGGATTACGTAATATATGTTTAACACATTCCCCCATTCAATTACTTTTAAAACATGTGAAAGTCTTTATCAATACGATTTTATTTCATTGCATAAGTGCACTTTAAAAGCCATAAAATTCCGAATTCAAGTGAATGTATTTTCCTGAATGTGTTCACCTAGAAACAAAAAAAAAGTCTTCACCAGGAATGAAAAAGGGACCCCTTTCATATTTATCACTCAGCATTGGCTCAGGTGTTGATAACATATCCAGCTTCTTTTTCGCCCTTCTGATTCGATTGTTCCATAAGTAGGCAATATCTGTAACCTATAATTTCTCCTTCTGCCTTTCTATAACCAAACTATAGATTCCCCAGTCCTCCACATCGATAAATCAATGTCAAACTTGCATCGAAACCACATAAATATAACGAATTTTTCCATCACTGTTGAATTAATCTACTGGCGCTCTATTTAAGCATAAAGGAATAGTCATTAAATTCTAATTTTATCTAGTTGCTTCCTATAGGGGGGCGGGATTCTTATTATGCAGATTCCTGGAATGAAACATCTGTTGGCGACTTTTTCCGTTGAGCGCTTTTTGGAGTGCCAAGGGCCTTAGAGACTTGTTTATGAACGTTAATGGGAACATAATTAATACCTCGTTATTATTCCTGGCGGCTTCATGTATTCATATTCTGTAGGGTTGAGCTTTGTGGGTGGTAACCTAGTTAGTTTCCATCTCAAAGTGAACGCTGGGTGGTGTTTGAATTTATTTTCATGTTTATGCTTGTAAATATATGCGACCGAGCTTTAAAGAAAAGGGAAATAAATTGTTTTAAGATTTAACTGCCTGTTTTGCAAATTTCCGCATGAATTAATGTGATGTACAACAGCTCGTTAAAGATTGTCGTGATACTTTGCCGTCTATTTGGCTGTACACTCAAAAACCTGTTTTTGTGCGACTTTTTTTGAGCAATTTTTTATTTGTGTGATTTTTTTTGCGGTGTATGAAAATTTCAATCAAATGCGAACATGGAACAAAAATCTTGATATATGGCTAACGAGACATATTGACATTTTCAAGGGGGTCTATAGTGAAACAACAGTCTTCGCTGACAACATGGTAACTGAAAAAAATCTACGGTAAGTATAAAGAAATGGTTTCTCAATTCAGCTGTAGGTTTGGGATTGCTAAGGGATTTTTGCTATGGTCCTACGTGAGACTTTTAAAGTATTTTTTATATGTGTTGCAAAAACTATTTTAATAGCTACTCGCGAAGTTTTGTGCGGTTTTGTTATGCGTTTTGTTTTATACAGTTCCTATTCATTTCACAAAAACAGGTATGACTGTACACTGTACAGGCAGTAAATAGTTAAATTTAAAAGTCCCAAATATAGTTTTGCTACTATCATTTAGAGTTTTAAATATTGGTTCTTTGACTAAAATTATTATCTCAAATCAGACTTTTACTGAAAAAGGAGAAATTAGTTAAGTTCTTGATATAATGATGTACAAAAATATTATATTAAGTAAAATAAAAAGGTTTTCAATTGAAATAAATTATTATTTAGTTGTATAAAATGCTAATGCATAAGAATAAGAATGGTTTAATAACAAAAACAATGAAATAAAAAGTACACTATTGTTTACCAAGAAGCCCTGACCCCTTTCAGGTGAAACAATAATTTTTTTACAAAAAGTTTATTTTAAAGATAATACAAAAAAAACCCCAAGACAAAACATTGAAATTACCTAAAAAGTCCCAAAAAGCACAAAAATAAAATAAAATAGTTACATATTGTGTAAAATATTTGGTTCATTGCATTACCCAGGCAGGCCAAAAATATAAAGATAGTAAACCTGTTTGCAGAGAAAACTTGAGAATTCGACTGTTCCCTTTGAAATGAAATTTCATTAGAATTTGAAATTATGATACTGGATGTTTTTGCATGAAAATAAAAAGAATTTTCAAGATCCATGTGTAAGTAAACGAATTTTATGTACACTTAAGTTCTAATAAGAACTTGAATAGTTTATTATTGTATTTCTTTTCAAAATAATCTTCAGCGAAGAGAAATCTGAAGAAAAAATCTACTTTAAATGCAGTTGTTTGCAAAACCTGTTCTCCTCTGTAAGAGCCCGAATTCCTAAACATAACCTTTTTCAAAAACTCGCCATTCGAAGATCAATCAATACAAAGCGCTTTATTAAACAACGAAAGATCCCCTCATTCAACTTTTATTGCTCTTCAAACCATCGCAGTTTTAACAAATAGCTTTTCTCCTAAAAAAACATCCATTCTCCCTTCTGGTCACACGACACACTACTAATTTACATCCTCCACGTATCTCTACAATGTTACCTTATAGATCGCTTCACCGCAACTCCTCGCCAAGCGTGTCCGTTGGCACGCCCTCCCGTCGCCAAAGAGAGCGGCAACCTATCCAAAAGCTCGGATCCTTTCGCTCTGTAGCAACTTACACAATATATTTGATACCGCGGAGGAGAGTGCTGGTGATAACATCTCCTCAGGTATCGGTGCCAAAAATCACGCCTCCACTGGATTTCCCCTCCTCCATTCGTCCCTCCATCTCCTCAGAAACCTCAGGTAGGTTCTTGCACTGGATCGAACGTTCTTTCGTGTCCTCACAAAATCGTTTGGGAGATAAATTCTAACGATAGTAGCTCCTGCTAGTTCGGCTGTGCGAGCATGCTGATCTATGAACGCTGAGATCTGATTCGAAAGATCGTTTATGCTTGGTGTACGGATCTACCTATATATTATTCATTGCAGTTACTCGTGCAAATTATAACAAAGTATCGGGTAAAGCGATATTCGTTACACATGACTGTAAACAGCGGGAAATTTTCTTAATAACATGTAAATGTAATTCGCGAACTACTAGTTGGTTTATCTTGATAGAGATTAAAGGAAAGGTTTATTTTCGCGGATATTGATGCAAGTTTTGTTGGGAAGAAGGATTGATATTTAGAATGCCTGTTCGTGTCTGAATATCAGAGTACCTATCTAATGCATTATTCACAAGATATGCGAACGTTTCGTGTTGCTTTTACGATAGATGGTGTTATACACGTCAAGTTCGTTATGTTTCTTAAAAGTATATTTAGGTTCTTTTTAAGTTTACTGTCCCCCCATGTGTATTTATAAAATGCAGTGAGGAATTTCTATCATTAAGAAAATATTTCATGTCTATGGATGAATTTTAATGGATGGGGATAATTTTGTATTCATCAGTTCTTATAAATATACAGAAATGGTAAAAGAAAGATATATAGAGAAAATTATTCAAGCAATATTCCGTGCTAAATTTTAAAAGAACAGTTAATCATTTTGTGGCTTGGATTAACAGTTTACTTTGGCTTGTTACTCAAAGTTTGGTTGTATTAAAGAAAATACTCGTCTAAAACAATTATAAATGAAAAAAAAAAGTTAATTTTTACAAGTCCAACTTTATATTATTGTCACTTTTAAAATGGATGTACTTCGCTTATCCTAAATTTGAATCTCGCATAAATGTTTTTAATGCACATAACATATTCATATTTTCCCCATAGTTGAACTTTTATAGGTGTCATTTCAAGTGATTCAGTTTATAAAATACAATGATAAGGGAGTTTCTTTTAGAAATTTATGTAGGGGAAGCTATTGTACCTTGGACTTATTTTTACTCCTCACCTGCAACTGTTTATATTTTGAAAATAAACTGATGAAACAACTTCCCCTCGATACTTCATCCTTTCATACACAACATATTTTTTGAAACTTTAATTGAAGTATTTCAGAGCATAAATACCTACATTTTAATTCATGGTCGAAATCTGGTATTCTACCTTGGTTTCAAAGGTTGTGTACCTTGAAATTATGTAAATAATCTCTATATACTCTTAATGATAAAATATACTCTTAAATTATTCTATGGCATGCATTTCATTAATAAGAAACTATGTTTTGTGCCATTCCTAAAAAATCAAATTATCCTTAATTTTTGGACACGAGAGTAAATGATTCATATGGAACTATAGTTGGAAAACATCTTTGTCGAGTGACTGATATTTTTGTAGTTAGTATGGGGATGAAATATTACCCGTGTCACCATTTTCATTAACAAAATGAATTGTTTTCTAACAGTAATATAACTTTCATTGTCAACCAAGAGTAATAGTGCTGAAACATCTTGTAAATAGCAGAGAGTAATAGTGCTGGTACAAAAAACCAGTACTCATTGAACCACCTAGCTTATAGATTTATTGGGACCACTTTTCAGTATAAACTTTTCAAAGTATTTTTTTTTCTCACAAAATTATAGATTTCACTTAAAGTTAGTTTTAGTCATGAAATTAAATCTTACCATGATTTTAAAATTAAAGCACCAATGTAATAAAGTCAGCATAGTGAATTTTTTTAGTAACTCAAGGTAGTAAAGTGAATCTTGGATAGGTCCGAGGTATACAATGCTTTTCTTAGGTACAATACTGAAAAAAATCGACTCAGACCCTATATCTCCGGAACGGCTTGTGATATAAAGACAAATAAGGTATCATTTATTATAATTTGAAGTATTCTATATACAGAAAATTTTTCAAGTTCTTAGGGGGTCGTCTTCATATTAAACGAAGCACCAACTTTCGTTTTTCCTACGGGTGACATCAAAGATTATTCCAGATTCTGAAAGAGCACCCTCTAAAACCGCCCAAAACCAGTTTTCATGTCATTTGTTCCCCAAATGTAGCCTGGAGTGGGGGTTGAAGTTCGTCGAATTTACGTTGAAATCTCGTTTTTTACGTTGAATTCTTGATTTTGATCCTGCGGGGTTGATGTTTGAAAGGATCAGAATCGAGAATTCAACGTAAATTCGACGAACTTTAACCCCCACCCCTTTCTTTATTTGGGGACCAAATAACATGAAAACTGGTTTTGGGGGGTTTTAGGGGGTGCTCTTTCAGAATCTGGAATAATCTTTGATGTCGCCCATAGGAAAAACGAAAGTTGGTGCTTCGTTTAATATGAAGACGACCTCCTAAGAACTTAAAAAATTTTCTGTATAAAGAATACTTCAAATTATGAAAAATGATACCTTATTTGTCTTTATATCACAAGCCGTTCCGGAGATATAGGGTCTGAGTCGATTTTTTCCCATGACTGTACTTGAACCATTTACTGAAAAATGTCTGATCATTATGTTCAGTAAATACCCCCAGCTTATTTTAAGCACATTCTTTATAGCCAAAAAAATACACTTTAAGATATAAAATGCAACAGAATCTGTAATTTTTTTAAAAGTATAACTTAGAAGTCGTTTTTTCGCTTTTGATGTGTGAAATCAATTTTTAACCTATATTATTTTAAACTATGGTCTATAAAGAGGTATGATACTTTCCCCTACTTAAATTGTTTTTTTATAAAGAACTAGCGCTGACGCGCTAGACCCGGGCGCGAATTCTTTTTCCCTCATCGTTATAGAGCATTTCTTTATAATCTCCAAAATCATAATTAATAGCTTGGATTAGTGACCTTGAACACATTAATTATGATTTTGGAGATTATTAAGAAATGCTCTGTAACGATAAGAGAAAAAGTATACGCGACACGGGCTTTGCCCAGATTTCCATTTTTTAATAAATATAATCAGGTGCATTACAGATGGGCTTCGCCAGTCCAAATAGGGGAATAGGTAAATAAAGGATCTATTTGTTTATGCTACAACAATGGATTTTAAACTACAACAATCGATTTCAATCTACAACAATCGATAATATGCCTACAACAATTAAAGTTACATCTTCTATTATATTTACTACAATGTGGGTTGGACATGAAGTTAGGCATGAAATATGGGTTTTTAAGCATAAAATTGACCAAAAAAGCTTTTGGGACGCTTCGATTTTAAATTATTTTTATTCAGAAACCTTCCCTGGATCGAGTAGATCAACTCGGTATAGTTTAATAGTTAATGTAGGTTTGAAAAGTTTAAAACTACATACATACATACATACATACAGACAGACAGACAGACAGACATACATACATACATACATACATACATACATACATACATACATACATACATACATACATACATACATACATACATACATACATACATACATACATACATACATACATACATACATACATACATACATACATACATACATACATACATACATACATACATACATACATACATACATACATACATACATACATACATACATACATACATACATACATACATACATACATACATACATACATACATACATACATACATACATACATACATACATACATACATACATACATACATACATACATACATACATACATACATACATACATACATACATACAAACATACATACAAACATACAGACAGACATTGATTTTTATATATATAGATTTGTTTAACCAAAACATTTAATTCCAATGTAAAAAAGATTAGAGGCTTTCGATAAACGGTTATTTTTTCCCAATGTTTTTAGAATGAGAAATCAGTCCTTATTTTGTACTAAAACTGTAATTAATGCAAAAGGTATTATAGTAAATAGTATTACACTAATAGTATTATTCTTTTATAGAAGTCACAGATATGTTAAAAATAAATATTTTGCTTTAGCGTTTTTGATAGCAAAAAAAGAATGAAAATATATCCATTCAATCATTAGATTAAAATTCGATGAACCTATTTTAATAAAGATGATAGTTGTAGTTATTTAGCTAAAGAATACTTCACAATGTTTTAAAAACAACATTTATATTGTTGTAAGGCTAAGTATAGATTTCTAGTTAATACATTCTATTTGAATGAAAAAAATAGTCTTGAGTTGTCAGCTTACATATTTCGAATTAATGAAATATGATTTTCCCATTTAAAAGGAACTATTCATATTTAAAGGTATTTGATAAAATTTTCGGCTTTGATAAATATAGCTCTTCGTGTATGGCATGTCCCGAGAATTAATAATGAGCTCCCTGAAGTTCATGATTTTCCCCAACACTTGTTTCAAATTCATAATTTATTATACCACGTAAATGTATGAAATACATATTTTAATTCTCTTCTGAAGACTACCTTTATTGAAATGTGTGAGCAGATTTTCGAAGAAACAAGGCTTATAAATGGTTTATGAGGTATATGGAAGTTTCTTGGTTATTCTTGTAATGTGTACTAAATTATTCAATAGAGAAGAATGAAAGCTTTGACTGAAATTAATAATACGTTTTCAAGGAGTTTCAGGATTTTGAAGAATCCATTATTTATTATTTTAAAGCTTTAAATATTAGGGTGAAGGCTTTGGAAAAGTTACTTGTTTCTTTTGAACTTAAATTAGATTGCTTAATTGAAATGAAAAGTGCTAGTTAAAGGCATTGTTTTGGTTTGAACACATTGTGAATATTGTGAAAAAGCACAAAGAACCGTATTTTTTTAGATATTTTTTAATAAAATTTACACTGTTACGAAATAGTTTTTAAAATTGTTCAATGAGGTATTCTCACGTTTTGAGATTAAATTTTATTAAAATAGTAGATAAAAAACCATGAAGAATGACGTTTACATCAAGTATTTCCGTAGCCTAGTTTCTGAGATATAAATTTTTGAAATTTCGTTTTTTGTTTGGGCTCGAAAACACTTTCGAATCACAAATCATGTACTGTGAGGTCACATCCAATAAAAGCCCGTTTTCTGATCTCGTGAAAGCAGTAACACAATGGTTTTCATGCGCTGTGACGTCACATCCAATAGAAGCCCGTTTTCTGATAACGTGACTTTTCTGACGTTTTGGCAAAAATAAAATTGAATATTAAATTATTTAAAACACATTTTTCAACTTAAAAATCAGAAATTTGGGAGTTTTAGACCAAAATGTATCGAAAAAGTATAAAATCAAGCAAATCCCTCACTCAACTTCCCCTATGTCCGTTTATAAAACCCCCTAGTTCGTTAGGGGTGCATCTCCGACCCCCCATTCCTGCATGATTCTGAGTCATATAGGTGTACCCTACCTCCTCTTGAAGTTTGTCTCCTTGATAATGATAAACCCTGTAGAAAATAAGTCTTGAGTCTAAAAAGACGGTTTGTTCATGGTATCCAGCTATATTTCCTTTATTCTCCAAGGACTCTATTTTCGTGTTTGAAATGATATAAATATGTTTTGATATGAAGTCATGTAACCTGGATTTGAATTTAGTTTTATTGTTAGTCAATTTATGTGTCTTATTTAAAAGAAAAAGTCCCCCAAAAAAGCATAAGATTCATGAAATATTTCTTTGTTAGTCTTTGGTATGAAATAGTTTCATTGTATACTTCTGAGTTAGGGTGGGCAGTAAAATGTAAAAGGGCCGTAAGTTATAATGTAAAAATATACAATCGAAAAAATATTTTACACCCTTCTTATTGGACCCAAGTGGCACCCTATCTGCACTATTAGAAGTGCTTTTTCGGCCCACTCTACTCTGAGTACATAACTACTAGTTTTAAATTGATAACAAAATTTAATAGAGAGGAGGGTATTATGGAACACCCTTTTTATATTTAAGAATAACTCTATTGGTTTTTAATAAAAATCCGCCGAATCATTTTAAGTACCGTAAAACGGGGTGAATCGGATCAGCGGGGTGAATCGGATCACTTTTGAAAAAAGTTTTTTAAACCATAATAGCTCCGGTTGTGTTAGAGTTATAAAATCAGGATAAATTCTGACTTATTCTATGCATTGTTTAGAAGTTGTTTCAGCCATCAAAAATTATTTTGCGATAATATCTTAGGTCTACGACGACTTTGAAGTTGAATACATAAAAGGTCACAAAAACGTGGCTGTCAAAACTTTGCTTATTGAACCATGAAAATAACTTTCTTTTCTCAATTTTCGGTATCCCCCGTGTGGTCCCGATTCTTCCAAAGAATTCTTCGTAGTCAAATTTTAAATAAATGGTAATTCCTATTTTTGCTGAATTTTTTAGTAAAACAAGTACATTCCGACTACTGATGCGGGGTGAATCGGATCAGTCATAAAAATGCGTGTTTGAAATTTTTTTTTGAAAAACTGGTGATAGTTGGAGATTTCAAACAAAAGGGATTTTGGTTTATGTATATTTAAGAATATAATGTATGATTTTAGTTAGTTGTGGTGGTTTTATTTCTTTTGAAAATGAAGGGTAGAAAAGAAGACTGTAAATGACGATTTTAGTTAATTTTTTTGGCCACTTCAAAAATTGGTAAGAATGTATGATTCATGGTTAATAAAAGTTTTGCTGTATGTTTACATTAATGTGTCAAAGTTTTAAGGTTAACCGATAAGTTTTAGATGGGAAATTTTGATCTCAAACATAAAATATATTGCGAAAAACCTGTCTCGGTATTAATTGGTCATTCAATTCAATTTTTTTTTTTCAATTCAAATTCTTTATTTGTTACGTACACAACATGAACATTTTACAGTTGGAACAAACACATACACGAAAAAAAAAACAGGAAGACATATGAGTTGCCCAGGGGTCAGAAACCCATAAGGGCAACCTAAAGGAGTTGTATTTAAAAAAAATAGATTGAACATACAAATATACAATACATACAGACATTACACATATAGATATTACACATAGAAAATGGATAATAGTGGCATCGCAAGGCAAGCTTCAGAATGACTAGATTGGAAATTAGAGAGCGTTTGTTCTTTTTTTTAAAAAAGTTCTTCAATATTTTCTATTGTAAAAATAAAAAGCTTTAGTAATTTTTTAAACTTAATAGGGGATTTTTCTGTTTTTATGTCATTGGGTAAAATATTGTAAAACTTAGGTGATAAATAAACATAATTTTTATGAAGAATTTCTTTTTTTGCTTTAGGTACAAAATATAAGTTTCTTGAACGTAAATTATAAGTTAAATTTCGTAGGTCAGATTCGTTTGCTTGCTTTTTTCGAATTTCGAATTTGGTTTAGAGTAATTAATTTTTTAATTTTTGAAATTTTTGACACTTTTTTGGTTTTTTCAATCTAAAATGAAAACTAATCACGGTATCAATATGATTTTTTAAACACTTCTATTCTTATTTTTTAGAAAGAGACTGGCGTTTAGTTCTTTAAAAAATTCTAATTAGTTTTGGAATTATTAAGCATCAAAGTTTCATTTTTTTCATAGCTTTAGTAGGCCTTTATCAGACGTGTTTAATGTTTTTAAATTTTATATTTGCCTGTTCACTAGATTGTCGCGAGCACGGATATTTAAACTTGAAAGTTTTGAGGTGCAGATTTTTGCTCAAAGTTTGCTAGCGATATAGTATAGACTTGGTTAATAATCTTTTAAAGATACTCCGATATTTTTTGTAACTACTAGAGAAATAAATAATTAAGCTTTTTTGAGTGCTATTTGTGCCGATGAAAGGAAGAGGATTTTCGGGAAGTTTGTTTTACTCTGCTAAAGATCGATTGCAGATGTTACAGATCGCTAAACGATCTGTAAAGAGCTGAATAGCAGTTACGGGGGTTGGTGAGCGTAAGCGAGAAGGGGGCGGTAGCCCCCTATCCATTAAATTATTGATAATTTAAAGAGGAATATCTCTGTAAGAGTTTTCTTTTGATATTTACGCGGTAATGATCCGTATTAAATTATTGAAAAGTTTGAGAGATAAAAAGTTTCGATATTAAATGATCATTAACTATACTCTGTTGATTTAGAATCAGCGCCTGAGACGTAATGTATTAAAAGCAGTTATTATTCTAATTATCACCGAAAAAATTGTCTTCTGCAATGACAAGACAGCCTAAGCAGAAGTAGTTAAAATACTGTAGAAACAATCGGTCACTGAAGTTGTCTGATAAGCGTTATTAAGTATTATTGAGCGTTTTTGATCCTGTTTCAGGCGCCTATTCTTAATGAACAGATTATAAGCAGACAAGTTCCAGGTTGTACTGGATCGTTGAAGTGAAACAAGCGAGCTCTGCTCGCTAAGATCGCGAAGCGATCTTCAAAGAACTGCGAAGCAGTTCCGGGGGTTGGTGAGCGATAGCGAGCAGGGGGCAGAGCCCCCTAGTTAAAGAAAAAAAGGTGACGAACTGGTAAAACGTTAAGTTTTTTGTAAAGATCAATTAAAGGGAACTGATTGCTACTGCTTAGAAATTTAATGATTTTATTTTGAATTTTAATTACTGGATTTATATTTTGTAAGTAATCCCCACCCCAGGCCAGAATACCATAGCTTATTATTGAATTAACCCAAGAGTGGTAAAGTTGAAGCAAGAAGATCTTATTTATTATCTTTTTTATGAAGTAAAGTTTGTGTAAAATATAGCGTAGTTTATTTGTTAGGCAATTAACGTGGGATTTCCATTTTAGGTTTGAGTCTACATTTAAACCAAGGTATTTTATTGAAGATACTTGTTCAAGAGGGGGGCAATTACAATTAAGACCTATACAGTCATTTACATGATAATAAAGACGAAGATGCTCAGGAGGCCCGTAGATACTGAAATTGATAAATTTTGTTTTATTTACATTTATAGCCCAGTAATTTTAGGCGAAAAAAGGGGTCGATAGGGGAATAATTTACAATTAGCTGAATTTTTCAGGATAAGCTCTCTATGATGTGTACAACCCACCCTGAAAAGTCCCCAAAGATCCTCCGTCGGTGTCATTCCAAAATGGCGGATCCAAGATGGCCGCCTCGCATTTTTGCCTTTTCCGATATTTTCGCTCATAACTAGGTCAAAAATTAATATTTTTTAGTTCTGTAAAAGGATTTATACTCAGGATAGATGCCGTTTTCGAATAAAAGTTAGTTTTGCGATAAAAATATAAAACATGGGGTGTAGAGGGATTTCATTCATGCCAAACTGCAAAATTTTCATTGTTGTTTGCATGCTTTGCCATATAACTGTACTAATTGAAAAATCGATCGGAAAAATACTATTAATTTTAGTGGTCCCATTATTAAGGATTATTTTGAAAAATAAACTTTTGAAATCCGCAGAAAATTGACAGAGATATTCAATTTTTAGTAGTGTTGTGGTGCGGATGGTATTGGGTAGTATATACGTTAGTAGTAGGTTTCGCACTTGATTAATAATTGTTTTTTGGCCATTCTCTTTAATAGCTTAGTTAATACCATTGTAGCGTAAAGTAATCATTATGGTGCATTAAAATTTTCTTACACAAGCATTTAATTATCAAAAAATTCATTAAAATTAATTAGTTCTTTTGGATTTTTTCTATATTTCGGACCCTATAGCTTCCTTTTAAAATTATTGAAATATTCATTCTAGTTTTCTGTACAGAGATATTTCAAAGGATTTTGAAGTGATCAAAAATAACTTAAATGAACGTTTTAGCTTATACACTGGGACTCCATTATTGTGAACCATCGCATAAAAAATTTCAATATCACAAGAGGTTTGCTATTATTTATTTTTTAATTTTTTTACAATGAAGCGGAGTTTGACTATATTTTCATGACGCAAAATAAGTATAACTTGAAATAAATGTATCAAATACTATAGAGATTTTTAATGTTATAGAGTAAAGGTTTATTCATTGTCATCATCATTGTTTTCGAATTCAGTAGAAGCTGAATTTTTACATGACTCGCCAAAGCGAGATGTGCCAAATCTGGAACATTGGAGTCCTGGTTTTCTGCACTGGCATCTTGTATCACAATCTCTTGTAGAATTTATTTTGCAGTTGCAAGAGCTGAACTGCAGGAGTTCTTCAGAAGCTGCTGGAAGTGTTGAAGTAACTGGATTCAACTTTACATCCTTTTTGAACAATCCGTTGGATTCAGGTTATTCCCCAGCCATTGTTAAACTTGCAGGTAAACTCGAAATGAATGATGAGAAGCTGCTGCACTTGTTGGAGGAAGAACTGCTAGATTAAAATTTGAAGATAGATTTTTTGAGGAAAATATGGTGGCTACAACAAAACAATCTAATTTTTTGCGCAACTCCGAGAACAAATCAAGACTGATTAGAATGCTCATTAGTTACTTTCAGGCAGAAGGAATAACTTCAAAGGATGATACTGATACTCATCTGTTCTTCTGCTATTGAAGCTAGTCAAAGCTTAAACAAACAAGTCACAGTAATAGGGACCGATACAGATCTCTGAATTATTCTAATTGGGCGTTGTACCCCAGGAGAGTCACTGTTTTTTTTTGCGTCCTCAAACAACTATTAGAGAACACAAGTGCTACGACATCTCTAAAATTCAAAACACTCTTGGCTCAATAAAAGATTCAATTCTCTTCCTACATGCAGCTTCTGGATGCGATTCCACCTCAGCAATTTTTAGAAAAGGGAAATCTTCAGCTTTCAAATTGATAAAGAAAAATCCAAATTTGCACTCTATGGTTTCACAGTTTAATAGTCCTTCACTTGACTCCTCAAAAGTTATTGAAATCGGTGAGGTATTTTTGAAATACCTTTTTGGGCGAGAAAAAGTTGATTCTCTCGATGAATTACGTTACATTCACTACAATAAGGAATTGTTAAAAACTCCATCTTCAAATTTTAATCTAGCAGTTCTTTCTCCTACAAGTGCAGCAGCTCCTCAGCATTAACTTCGAGGTTACCTGCAATTCCAACAATGGCTGGGGAACAACCCGAATCCAACGGATTGGGGATGGTTCAAAAAGGATGGAAAGTTGAATCCGGTTACTTCAACACTTCCACTTCCAGCAGCTTCTGAAGAACCCTTGCAGCTCATCTCTTGCAACTGCAAAATAAATTCTACAAGAGATTGTGAAACAATATTCCAGTGCAGAAAAGCAGGACTCCAATGTTCCAGATTTGGCACATCTTGCTTTGGTGAGTCATGTAAAAATTCAGCTTCTACTGAATTCGAAAACAATGATGATGACAATGAATAAACCTTTACTCTATAACATTAAAATTCTCTATAGTATTTGATACATTTATTTCAAATTATACTTATTTTGCGTCATGAAAATATAGTCAAACTCCGCTTCATTGTAAAAAAATTAAAAAATCAATAATAGTAAACCTCTTGTGATATTGAAATATTTTATGCGATGGTTCACAATAATGGAGTCCCAGTGTACTATAAGCTAAAACGTTCATTTAAGTAATTTTTTATCACTTCAAAATCCTTTGAAATATCTCTGTACAGAAAACTAGAATGAATATTCCAATCATTTTAAAAGGAAGCTATAGAGTCCGAAATATAGAAAAAATCCAAAAGAACAAATTAATTTTAATGAATTTTTTGATAATTAAATGCTTGTGTAAGAAAATTTTAATGCACCATAATGATTACTTTACACTACAATGGTATTAACTAAGCTATAAAAGTGAATGGCCAAAAAACAATTATTAATCAAGTGCGAAACCTACTACTAACGTATATACTACCCAATACCATCCGCACCACAACACTACTAAAAACTGAATATCTCTATCAATTTTCTGCGGATTTCAAAAATTTATTTTCAAAATAATCCTAAATATTGGGACCACTAAAATTAATAGTATTTTTCCGATCGATTTTTCAATTAGTACAGTTATATGGCGAAGCATGCAAACAACAATGAAAATTTTGCAGTTTGGCATGAATGAAATCCCTCTACACCCCATGTTTTATATTTTTATCGCAAAACTGTAACTTTTATTCGAAAACGGCATCTATCCTGAGTATAAATCCTTTTACAGAACTAAAAAATATTAATTTTTGACTTGGATATGAGCGAAAATATCGGAAAAGGCAAAAATGCGAGGCGGCCATCTTGGATCCGCCATTTTGGAATGACGCCGACGGAGGATCTTTGGGGACTTTTCAGGGTGGGTTGTACACATCATAGAGAGCTTATCCTGAAAAATTCAGCTAATTATAAATTATTCCCCTACCAAACCCTAAAATTACTGGGCTATTATTGCTAATTTATTAGATATAAACCAGTGTTTAATGGTCAGAAGATCCTTATTTATGTTATTTTGTAGTATACTATAGTTAGAACATGAGTATAGAATTACAGTATCATCTGCATAGGTTATGATTTTACCATTTAATTTTAGTTTACAGAAGTCATTTATATAGATTATAAAAAGCAAAGGTCCAAGGATTGAACCTTGTGGTACACCAGACTTTATGTTTAATAGACTACTTTTAGAATTTCCCAATTTTACGAACTGTTTTCGGTTTGCTAGGTAGGAAATGAACCAATCTAGTTCACCGCCTCGAACCCCGATTGAAGATAGTTTTTTAATTAAAATTTCATGATTCACACTGTCGAATGCTTTTGAGATGTCTAGGAAAATTGCAGCTGTTTTGTTGTTTTTATCTATACTGTTATATGTATATTTAGTAAATTCTATTAGCGCGTTTTCAGTACTGAGACCCGGCAAGAACCCAAATTGATTATCAGATATTATATTGAAAGTCTTTAAATAATCATAAAGTCTGGCGTGTACAATTTTTTCAAGAACTTTGGAGAAAATCGGCAAAATAGAGATTGGTCGGTAATTAGCAAAATCATTTGTGTCACCAGATTTATGGATAGGTACCACTAACGCTGTTTTTAGGGAAGCAGGGAAAGTACCACTTGAAAGGGATAGGTTTATGATTTTTGTGATGATAGAGATATGGTGGTTTGCAGCAATTTTAAGGGCTTGAGATGTTATGCTATCATAACCAGGGGATTTTCTGTCGTCCAATGATCTGATAATTTTTTCAGTTTCTAGATCATTTGTTTCGGCGAGAAAAAAAGAATTTGATTGACTTGTTAGATATTTTCCATGGTTACTATCATTAGTGTATACAGTATTTGATCCCATATTTATAAAAAATTGGTTGATATTCTCCACTAGCAAATCATTATTTTCAGATAAAGGTATTTTGTCTTTTGCATTAGAGTTTGTGATTTTATTCACAAATTCCCATTGCCTTTTTACATTTTTACACTTTAAGAATTCAGACAAGAAATAATTATGTTTTGCGTTTTTTATTTTTATTTTCAGCTCTTTTTGTAAAGATTTATAATTATGTTCGTGAATTATATCAAAGGGATATTTTTTATGTTTTTTATATAGTTTTTCTTTAGTTTTGATCAATTTTAAGATTTCCTCGTCTATCCAGTTTTTTTTTATTTTACGATTTGGTAGCTCAAAGCAGTGGGTAAAATTGATTATAACATTTTTTAAAACATCTGCAAATCCGTCATATAAATAATTCACATTCTCAGAATTTTGATTTAAAGGAAAGGTATAATTTAATAGAAAATTGTTAATCTTATCATATTTTACTCTTGAAATCTTTACCTTTGAAATCTCATCCATGCTAGGATTTACACTGCATGTATACTTTAATTTACAGGCGATCGGATTATGGTCCGTTAAGTTATTGTTGAAAATTACAGATTCAGCACTGATATCAGAACTCCGTAGTATCAAATGATCAATACAGGAATTAGAGAGAGATCGAGTAACACCATCAATAAGGAAAGTAAAGCCTTCTGAACTAAGAAGGTTTTTATACTCTTCTATAGGATTTGAACATGTTAATATATCTATGTTTAGATCGCCGATTAAGAGCACGTTTTTAGATTTTAGATTTTTTAGCTTACTCGATAATTCAAAATTAAAACTATCAATGCTGAAGCTTAAGGAACGATATAAACAAATAATAGTCAAATCAAGAAAATTATTATACAGCAATATTGACTCAGCAGTATTCATAGAAAACAAACAATCACTAAGAATATCTAAATGTTTTTTTACATAAACACCTATACCTCCAGATTTGTTAGAATCTCTACAATAGAAATACGAATCATAATTATTTAAATTATAGAGAGAGGTTTCATAATTAAAAATCCAAATCTCAGACAAAACAAGTATATCAATAAAATCAAAAGAGGAACTTAATAATGCTTGAAGTTCATCGAAGTTTGAGCGAATGCTTCTAATATTAAAGTGAACAATTTTTAAGTAGCAAGAATTATAAGTGTTTGGTTGGGAAAGGAAATTATTAAAATCGTTTAGGTTATCAACATAAATAAAGTTACATTCTTTATCAGCAAGAAAACCAAGAACAGATACTTCATTATCTGGATGCATTTAGATTTATAAGTTCGTCTGTACTTACGATACGGATAACCTTAGAGTTTTCGTTTTCCCTAATAAAAATCTTGCCATCTTTAACCCAAGCAAACTTAAAGTTGTTAGCCTCTTTAAATTTACGACAGTGGAAGAATAATTCTTTTAGCCTCGGAGTAAGATGTTCGTTGAAATAGATCGGATCGTTCTTATGTCTTACATTCACTTGCGATGCATTGATTCTTTTCGCCCTCGCAGCCTTTAAACACGTGTCTCGGTACTGTTTGTTAGTAAATTGAACTATGACTGGCTTTGGTTTGTCTTTTTTCGAAGTAGGGACTCTGTGGGCAATAGACACTTGATCCATCAGGTTAACCTCCAGGCAGGAGAAAACACTCGTTAAGACATCGTTAATGTTTTCACTTTCGGATTCCGGGAGATTAGTTATTTCTAGGTTTGCACGCCGAGAGTATTGTTGCAGATCGGCAATTTCGATTAGAGCCTGTTTTAGTTCGTCTTTGATTTGGCCGTTCTCTCTTTTTAATTCATCGTTTCGATCTTTCAAATCCTTAACCTCTGAAGACAAGACAGTAAACTTTGTTGATAGTTCCTTGATGAGACCGCTGCTGAACTCCAAGTTTTTTTCATATTCCAAAAATTTAGATTTGATGTAATCCTTCAGGCTTCTGTTTTCCTCCTTGATGTAAGCCATTAGATCCTGGTGCTTTGAAGAGTCGGAGGTAGCTGGTTTATCTCTGATCTCAGTGATGCTGGAACTTACACCCAAAACAGGGCCATGCTTGCAGGCGATGCACTTCCACAGATCTGAACTAAAGAAAAGAGAAATTTTCACTAAAACGACATCAAAATCAACAAGAACACGTACATATAGACCCAGCTGTTTAGTGATATGCTGTATATTAAATTATCTTTGAATATAGGTGCAGAAATCAGTGTGATGTTTCGCATTATTTTTTAGCTTCTGAGCATTGTACTACTCGCTAAACTTACGGTAAAGCGAACGAAGCGATTGTTTTCTACATTACATATGAAAACACTAAAAAAAGCAACGCTTATTGTTCGAAACTGGAAACAGATAAAACAATAATGTTGTGGAAAAACTTTCAATGCTTTAATAAATAATTTATTTCAGAAAAACATCTGTCACATTTCATACACCAGCTGCTCAACAGAGCGAGTGAAGTGCTAAAGAACTATGGAAAATTTCCAGTTAAATGCAGTTTTAAAGCCAAAATTTGCTATCTTAAACTTATCAAATCATCTCAAATCTTTCACATCTTAATTTAAACATTGCAAATATACAGCAAAACTTTTATTAGCCACGAATAATGCATTATTCACAGTTTTTTAAGCGGCCGAAAAAAATTTACGAAAATCGTTGGCAGTCTTCTTTTCTAACTATCATTTTGAAAAGAAATAATACCACCAGAACTTCCAAAAACATATATTATATTCTTAAATATTCATAAACCAAAATAACCTTCGTTTGAAATCTCCACGTATTATCAGTGTTTCAAAAATGTTTTTCAAACAAGAGACTTTGGTAAAAAAAAGTATCATAATTTTATGAAAACCTTATATTTTATTTTAAAAATGTTCATTATTTAGTAAAATGTATTCATTTTACCTTATTAGACTATTTGAAGGCTAATTTCAGGATCCTGTATCACTTTAAGAAGTAAAAATTGCGTTTTTTCTACAAAAACTGGCAGTGATCCGATTCACCCCGCATTGAGGGTGAATCGGATCACGGCACTTAAAAATTTATTTAAAATAAACCGTTCAAGATAATTGAATTTTTTCAACGGGTTCTTAAAGTATTAATTGGGACTCGAAATATTATTTTCAAAGCATTCCAAAATCTTTATTATTAATATTTCGGCAGCAGTTCAAAGTTCAAAATTGATCCGATTCACCCCGTTTTACGGTACATACTATAACTAATGACAATGAAGGGTCAATGATAAAATAAATCAGCATTTATTTTTTTAATAAAAAAATGCACTTTAAGAAAAAGTTTCAAATGGAGGGTAATATGGAACAGTTGGATTTACAGCTATTGAAAACTTATTAAACCTTAGAGAACAGAGTTAATCTTAACTATAAAAATATATTTAACAATTTACGTTCAAATAGTTTGTTCAGGAGTCTATTTGCAATAGTCACAAACATAATCGTCTTTTTCTGCTCCAGTACAGTCAAGATAAACAGCTAATACATTGGATCCAAATTTCTCCTCGTTGATCTTCGGAAAATTTTTCATTACAAAAGATCTTAGTTTAAGATGCTTCAGCATCTTTGTTTTCCTGTCCTTTAGTTGATGGCAGGAAGAAAATTTCCTATGACACACCAGAATGGACCTAGTGTTCCATAATACCCGACACACCAGCTTGTACTATGAACCCTTTTACTGACCGATAAAACATGGATAGCTAAAAAACGACTGCAGTATAAGAAACTACTGATCTTTTAGTGTACATTATGCTTAACAACAAAATCAAAGTCTCATAGTTACTGGTAGGTTAAAAGGTTTGAAAATTTACCTTCAAAAACTTTCGAAAATCCTAAAACACACTTTGCTTTGCTGCGACTGATCAGGGGGAGCAGAAACTCAGGTGTTCCATATTACCCGACTATTCCATAATACCCTCCTCTCCTCTACTATTGTCGGGCCAATTTAGAAAATTCGTTACAGTAGGCAGTACAGTTGGGTCTCCCAAGTTGTGTTCATTTTCAAAGCAAATTTCATAACACATAATAATGGGTGGTTCTTATTAGCATGTTGACTGTTTCAAAGATGCCACCAAAAGATGCGTTAAGACTATTGAGTTAAGATTTTTACTTTGGAAAAAAGTACAATGAAAGTGTCATTCCAAAAAACATAACTTAATTAAATATAACTTAATAAAAATATAACTTAAAATAGATACTTTTGAGATTCTTGGGGCCCTAAACATAATGAGACTCCCTAGGCTCAGACCTAATAGTAAATCATGGCCGGGCTATTATTTATAAAAAATAGCAAACAAAAATACTTAAGGTTATCAACAATCAAGATAATCAAATATTCAAAACCTAGGAAACGGATTTTTCCAAGAACCCCACGACGAGCACATCCACCTGTCCTCAATCCCCCAAAGAGCATCCATCCCCCGAACGACTGCATCTCTCACACCCGACCCCCGAGAGGCGCAAACGACAAATGACCTCCCGTCCGAGCGCGTACCCCACCTTAAATCAAGCGACTTCTTCAAAACAACCCTTCATAAATCCTCTCAAGAACATCCTGGCTTTGCCTCACCTGATTCCATTTAAACGAGGCCCCTTTCTCTTGTAGAGTGAATAATCTGCATATCTTTTGGTCTCAGATGATCCCGTTAATTGACGAAAGCCTTGATGCGGACCCGTGAGAGCCGGGATGATCTCAGTGAATTGGAGGATTGACATTGGGTTGTGCCTCCGGTGTCATATCAATTACTGGGGAGTGGGTTTGTAAGAAGGTTTTCGGTTGAAATGGTGGGTTATTTAAGGTCTGGTTTAAAGTTTGATGAGGCGGGATTGCCGTCGGGGAGTGAATAAGTGGGATTGGTTGATGTTCTGTGTAAATTTGGGGATCTCGAGTGATTGCGAACGGAATAGATCGGATCTCGGAAAGAGATTCTGTGACTATTATGAAATCTAAATATGCTACTTTGTTTACAGTAAAGCAAGAATCAGTGAATACAAGGGTTATGATTTTTTTCAGATTTAAAAGCCTGTGGTGGCAAATGATGCGAATTGGTCCATAACTCTCGAATATAACTTTTTTTTAAAACCGTGAAAAAAAGCTTGCGCACCTATCGAGATGTTGTATAGCTCTGAAGCACTGAAAGGCGGTTAATAAAATTTTATTTGAAGCGAAATGCAATATAAAGTAAATCATAATTAGAATTTAAAAAATTGCTGTTTAGGAATTTGCCGCTTTTACTAATGTTTCGAAGTTCTTCCATCATGTTAGCAGCTCTCTCGGCCTCCATAATAGACCGAGGTACATCAATGGCCTGATGGTTCCTGAATCCAGTATTTTCAAAGGCATTTTAAGGAAGGCCTGTGAGCACTTAAGTTAGGTGATGTATGACTGCTATATGAGAAAATGAAATGGTGTTGGATGAGCAAGGTTTTTACTCAATACAAAGATGGTATTTTTCAAACCAACTTCCATAAAAATACCTTTAAACTAAGGGAACTCCATTCTTTGGCCGAAAGATTGATAATTGCACTCATCCCACGGTTTAAAAAGTGGTTGGATTTTGCTAAATTTATGGTGGTAGTAGTACCGACACTGATGTACCTAGTGCAATACATTTTTTGTGTTTATTATTATGTTTTGTTTCATGAAATGAAACAATTAGCGAGTATAAATTAGCGAGTATAAATCTTGTAGATAATGTATCTGTAGCTCATAGAGTTCCAGGGTACAACAGAGACCGACCAAGACCAATTGTTGTTCAGATGAAATCTAAAGAAACTCGTGACCTCATGTTAGGTAAACTGAGAGCAAAAAAACTATCTGCCACGAACACATTAACTCTAGATTTATAAATAAACCTGTATACTTTAATGGACACTTTACTCCAGAACTGAAATCCTTATTCTTTCAAGCAAGAACTTTCAAGATTGAGAGGAATTTCAAATATTGTTGGGTTAAGAATGGTAAGATTTTTTTACGTGAAAACGATTCATCCAGGATAATACGTATTAATTCATCTCACGATTTCAACATTGGATCCACTAACTGATGAATTTGACTTCCCTGTTAACGATTGTGTTTTCATTGAAACTCTGGATGATTTCGTAAGTTTTGTAAATTCTAGTCCAGCAATTGTAAATCAAATTTTTTAGTTTTACATCTCAATATCAGAAGTTTACGTGCAAATTTTGACTATTTCCTCTCCTTTATTTCACGTTATATAAATTTTATACCTGTAATTATTCTTTCAGATATTTGGATATTTAGTAATGAAGTTTCCTTTTATACTATTGATAATTATGACTCATTTTTTTGCTGTCGTGATATTAATTGTTCGGGCGGTATAGCTGTTTTTACAAAAAAAGATTTGCAGTTTTCTTTACTTGATGCTGATCTAGTATCTGCTGAATCAATTTTACTTCATAGTACAAATCTTAATATAACTCTTCTATCAATTTACAGATCACATGCATATTTAATAGATTTCTTCAATAATGAGTTTAAAAATCTGTTATCCTCTTTGAATCGTCCAAATGTCGTTTTAATGGGTGATTTAAATATTAATTTATTAAGTGATGAAAATTGTATTGTAGAATATCTTAACTTGTTATCACAAAATGGTTTTCAAAGTTATATTAATAGTCCGACAAGAGTGAAAACTTCTTCTACGTGTATAGATCATTTATTTGTTATGATACCAATATAACTGATCACTATCTTACAATCTGTAAGTTAAAATATCCTGAAGTGTCATCTATGCCCAGTCCTACTATGTATATAAATTATAAAAAAATTTATGACTATTTACTTACATACAATTTTGTATGGAATGACTCTGAAAGTCTTGATCTGCAATATAAATCTCTAATATTTTGTTTGCAAAATATACGAAATAGTTTTAAATTTCCCATTAATTCTAATAACAAACCTAAACAATCTTGGATAACAGATCAAATTTTAATCTTAATTCGCAGAAAAGAAAAGTTATTTAAAAAGTTAGGAAATATCCCTTTGATGGAATTTATAAATAAGCTTATCAGACCAATGTTTCTGAACTAAAAAGAATAATCAAAATTACAAAATCTGAATTTTACAAACACAAATTTCAATCATGTAGTACAAATAAACAGAAGTGGAATTTTATAAATGATGTCTGTCATATAAGTAAGCCTTTAATTTTACCCCAATTTTTAAATGACTTAGATGGGGCTGTTCAATTCAATACTCATTTCAATATCAATATCTCAAATCCTAATATCTCACCAGATTTTTCTGGCCTTTATATTACTTCTACTCTAAGTTCATTTGTTTTTAATGATGTGTGTGATTATGATGTAAGAACAATCATCAACAGTTTTACAAACATTAATTCGATAGATCGGGATGGATTAAATATCAAAATTATCAAAGTTTTTGCTGTAAATAATATAGAGTTTATTACTAATTTCATAAATCGTTCAATTAATTCATCTGTTTTTCCTAATTCTCTGAAAATGGCCACCATAACTCCAGTTTTTAAAGTAGGTGATAAAAACTCTTTATCTAATTATCGACCAATATCAATACTTCTTATTTTTTCTAAAATTATTAAAAAAAACACTTTCTAATAAGATTTACAGCTATCTAATACATACAAAATTCTTTGCTGAAAACCAGTTTGGTTTTATAAAAGGTCGTAATACAGAATTGGCACTTTTAGATTTCACTAAATTTATCTTTAATAGTATAAATTATAATATGATTACAGCTGCTGTATTTTTGGATATATCGAAAGCTTTTGATAATGTCAATCATTCAATTTTAATTAAGAAATTAGAAAATGCAGGCTTTAGAGGTCCAATTTTAGGTTGGTTTTTATCATATCTCTCAAACAGGAAACACTGTGTAAAAATGCGTAATACTTTCAGTGATAATATTTATTCTAATCGAGGAGTCCCCCAGGGTTCTATATTAGGTCCTTTACTGTTTATAATTTTCATTAATGACTTTTGTAAATTGAATTTAAATGGTAAATGTATAACATATGCTGATGACTCTATATTATTGTATTCATGCTCTGATTTAAATGATTTAAAATTGAAAATAGAATCTGATATGATTGTGATAGGTAGATGGTCCTCTTTAAATGATTTAACACTAAACTTGAATAAAACTAAATTAATTTACTTTAACTTAAGACCAACAATATACAGGGTGTTTCAAAATTGCGTTGCACGGCTTTTATTCGGAACCAACGCCTCCTAGGGTCATGGAAGTAAGGTCTACCCCTAGATAAGTGACCCTGGAGAATCCATTGAGATGACTTACAGCGCCCCTAGCGGCGAAATTAAAAAGTTAAAAAAATTAATTTAAAAACTAAAGGAGATAGAGCAAAAACCTCAGTGAGAGTATTGTTGCCAACGTCATGAAGAACTCATTGAAAAACATTTGATAAAAATATCTTGAATATTCGCGGAGATATTAGCATGTGAAAATAGCACTTTTTCAGGGGGCAAAAAAGAAAAAGTTCGCATATTTGCAAATTTTTTTGAGTTTTTGATTAAATTTTGTGTTATTTCAACTAAAGAAACACAAAACTACACAATAACACTGAAAAATTAGGAAATATGCGAAATTTTTACTTTTTGACCCTGAAAAAGTGCTATTTTCACATTTTTGCGAATCACAGTTTTGCGAATATTCAAGATATTTTGATCAAATTTTTTTCTGTGAGTTCTTCTTGACATTGGCAACAATACTCTTACTGAGGGTTTTGCTCTATCTCCTTTAGTTTTTAAATTAATTTTTTAAACTTTTTAATTTCGCCGCTAGGGGCGCTGTAAGTCATCTAAATGGATTTTCCAGGGTCACTTACCTAGGGGTAGACCTTACTTTCATGAACCTAGAAGGCGTTGGTTCCGAATGAAAGCCGTGCAACGCAATTTTGAAACACCCTGTACAATATAAATATTAAATTCCACTCAAACTCTTGCTATGGAATCGTATCAAATTGTAATTGTACTATAATGCAACATTTAAACAGTCTCAAATATTTAGGACTTTTCGTAGATTCTAACCTTAAATGGAAAACTCATATAAATGAGTTATGCAGAAAACTTCGGTTTAGCTTGATCAAACTTCGTCATCTAAAAAATAAAGTCAGTACGCCATTTTTAATTAGTCTGTACCATAGAGTTAGTACAAATATAGAGACAGCTTACTCTTCTCGGTAAGGCAACCCTGCATGTTGAAAAGAGTCGGACCTGTGTGAGTGGCGGAAGTAAATTTTTAATATGGGAGCTCCCGTAGGCGGGTGGAATTTGAGGTATAAAAACTGCTCTTCTTCCCAGAAAAATGATGAAAAAAAGAAACCGACAATTTGAAACTCGAGAAAAAGCAATGACAAATCGTTCAGTGAAGAAAAAATTTCTGTATCTCAATTAGTTTTTTACCTGTAATTTTTTTAAATTCCACGGATTCGGAAAAAACAATTTTAAACTGTATTTTTATAATGTTGCGGGGGAAATTTCTTTAAAAGCTTCACACTATATAATATGAACCCTCCTGATTCTATACGAGTCATTTCCAATTCGTTTAAACAAGTATTTAAGGGAGAAAATTGCCGATTTAGTGGTCGAGATAGGAACTGGAAGTTGGCAAAGCTTGGCGCTTGGCGATATGAGCTTGGCGGGCGTTTTTGCCGTAGTTTCTATACGAGTGACAAAGCCACGCGAAAAACCGAAAACGCCAAAAGAGGGATTTAGTGGCCAAGTTGGTTTAAAAAGTCAAGTGTGAGTGGCAGAGCGAAACCGGGAGACCGGTCACGCTTTGAACAGCGGAGCAGATGTTTAAGCTGTCTCTATATTAGTACTAACTCTAAGGTCTGTACTATTGCATGGTTTTACTCTACTATGGTATTATTTTTTGGGGTGGTGACTACAAAACAAATTTATATCCTTTAATTTCTATTCAAAATAAATGCTTTAGAATATTAAACTTTCGTTCTTCTTATCTCCAGGATCAAAATAATCTTAGTGTTTTGCCTGTTAGTTACATTGCTTTTTTTCGTATTTTATTTTTACAACGAAATAAAAACATTTGTATTACTAAAAACAATATCTCTGTTAGAAGACCATCTGAAATATTTCAAGTCCCTCGTGCACACAAAGAAATTTTTCGTTAGCACTTCTTTTATCTTGCCCCCAAACTATATAATAGTCTACCTACCAATCTTCAAAGTATTCCATATGTTACCACTTTTAAACGATCACTACATAATTTTTTAAATGAAATATATAATTTAGATGTATTTTTTTCATTATAGAGAAGCAATAGTAATTATATAACGCCTTGCTGTGCCTGTTTTACTTTGTATGTTTTATGTTACTGATTTATCTTTTATCTGATTGTTTTATGCTTTGTGTAATATAATGTTTTTTAATAATTTAATTTTTGTTCCATATTAATTATATTATTTCATTTTTTACTGTCACCTAAACAAGATATTTTTCTTCTTGGTGACAAATAAAATTTTTTCTAAAATTTTGTATTAAACCTGTAATGTAAATTAAGATTATTATTATTATTAAATGGGCCTTGGGAAAACTGCCTTTTGTAGCGCCCTCGCACTACATTAGTTCCTAGCTCTTTAGCGGTGCATCTGTGCCCCCATTACCATTCAAAATATACTTGCCAAGGTCCCCTCTACCCCTCCCACAAAGTTTGTCCACGTACTTTCCGATCACCCTGTTTAATAATATTTGTTTTAATATTAATTAAACAAGCATTATAGACTTTACTTAAATAAATGTAAGAGTGAAAAGTTTAATTAAATTAGAGAAAAATTAGATTTAGTTTTTCGTAATCTAGTAATATAGTTTGTCCTTAAATATTTTCTAATTATGTAATATGTGAGGATGAATGTTCAAAATGTCATGATTTTTATAGGATAAAAATAGGATTTAAAAGGTTAAAGTATTTAACACTAAAATTATGGTACACTACTTGAATTCATGTACCTAATTAAAAAAAATTAAGGATACACTAAGATTAATGTTAATTCAATAAGATACTGTAATCCACACAGCAAAAACATTAACATTTGTTCACACATGCATACAATACATATTTTTACTTATAATATTCGTCAAAATTATTTTACAATCCTTCATCTTGTATCTCTTTAAAGACCCATTTATTCTTAAGAATGGAGACGAATATGAGTAAAAATAAGGAAAGCATAATAGTGGAACCCAAAATACGCTTTATGGAATGGGTGGTGTTCCCCATTATATCAGATGAGACACGTCAACGTAACTACTAATTTAATTTTTGTGAAGGTATTTGCTTATATTAGTTGCTAAAAGTCACGTAAACAAGTTTGCCTAGTAATCTCAAACATCTGCTTTATAACGAAACTCTCCATGGCATGAAACAATAAAAGTAGTCTGACAAACTTATTCGCTAAAGAGAGATCCTTTCAACGCGAGAACTCTCGCTGTTTTCACTTCATTTCATTTCATGCTTATAAATTAACTGCTGGAACGAAAAAAAAAGATAATCATTCTCCAGTCCCCAAAAGGCCCGGCGAAATAATTCCGATGATTACGAGGGATAAAAACAAAACGTAATTAAAGTTTTCTTATCACCAATTAACCACAACCGCAGAACGATAAGCGGTGCAAAAACCGCCATAACATCCTCCAAGAAATATCGTCAGCAATAAGCCGAAACCATTGTGTTTATGGCGATGGTTGGTACCGATTAATCGCTTTTGACGTTGCCACCAAAACAGATATTTCTACGCGCGTGTATGATTTTGTGCGGGCTGGAAGTTGTTCTTAATTAAACTTCGCTTTCGCTTCGTTTTTCTTCTTTCCTCCTCAAGTGCTTCAACCGCCCATCTTCGAGGTTTAGGAAAAATTGGTGGAAAGAATTTTTAATTTACCACTGCCATTTCGGGTGAATATTTTTCATTAATATACTCTCTTGGTTTGATGAAAAGTAGGGTTAGGGCGGAACCTTGGAAGAAAATTAAAAAGGTACGCAGAAAACTATTTTTAACTGCAGTGTAGAGTGAGTTAAGTATTACCAACTCGTTTAATGAATAGAGAGTAGGATTTGAAGGTTAAAAAATAATTTAATATACTAACTTATCCGTAAGTACACATATGCTTTTTCATATTAATAACTTGAAACTTTTTTTTATCAGAAAGTTAAAGTTTTTATTTTTGGAAAAAAAACCGGGAAGGTATTAACCCTTTATTTACCGACGGTACTTGTAAGTACCACTTGCGCAAGTTTAGAACTGGTGATTGTTGGCGAGTTTTGGCTATTTAGCGCCATATTTAGAAGCCACATAATTCACTTAACATTAGTTGGAGTAACTATATAGTGATTTTTATCGCTAAAAACTTGGCGCATCAGCAGTTCTAAACTTGTGCCGAAAATAATTTGGTAAATAAAGGGTTAATGTCAATATTTATACAAAGAGACCACTCCTTACGCTCTAAAGGGTGATTTTTTTTATTTCTTTCAACGGTACTGTACTTTCAACGATAATAATTGTTCTACTAAAAATAAATTGTACTTATCTTGTTATTTTAGTGGAACACTTAATTCGACGATTTACTAAAAACGTCTAGTATTATTAGTCCGAAATTTTGAAACTATTTCTAAGGATGTGTAAGTTATAGAAGTTAACAAGAGAGATTGTATTTTACAAGAAGAAGCTAAGAAATGCGCCGTTGTATGTGAAGTGAACGTCACGAGCTGTTTTCACGTGTAAAGAGCTTTTGTTTTTCACAAACATTGGTAAGCCTGGAATTTTGAAACATTTTTACACGTTGACTGCCATGCGCGAGTTCAACTCACGCCTTTTGTGTCCAAGAGGATCCGTGAGTTAAATATAACTCTTTTCACACTGCATTTTCCTTTGGGGTCATACGGACAAAGAAATTTTTATTGTGGCAGGCAACGTGTTAAAAGGTAAATTAAAGGGGAGAGTGCAGTATCAAGTTCTACCCGCACCTTACCCGAAAGAATAACCGAGTTCGAACAGCTATTAAAAATGAGTCTAAAATAAATGAAAGCATTCGTTCTATAAAATATTTAACCCATTACTGCCTGACGTCCCTTTTTAGGGACGTTTTTTAAAAATCCTCCTATTTCTACAAAAATTGTTCCTTTGAATCAAAATTTGCACTGAAGTATCTCTGATCTTTATAGAACATAAAGAACACAAGAAGAAAGCAGAATTTTAAAAAATTTTTCACTTTTTTTAAAGTTGGAAGATAGAATTTTTCAGAAAAGTGCTTTTTTAAAAATTTTATAAGAAAAAGCTTAAAAATCCTAGTTGTTATTTAAAAAAAACTTCAATGCCGATATATATTACTGTTTATTCATTACATCAGTTGGGGTGTTTTTTTATTTTTCCAAAATATTTTATCTTGACCTTATTTTGGACCCTCGAAAAGCGTCCCTAAAAAGGGACGTCAGGCACGAATGCCCCCGTGGTTTCCCCCATAGTGAAATGCTAGTGTTTCCTCATTTTTTTCATAAAAACGCGTTCGATTCTTATAAAATGAGTTAAATAACTAATACTTATAAAATTACTTTAATTTTAGCTAATAAATTTATTATTTTTGTTTATTTTTTTTGGAAAATACTGTTATTTCTGCTAAATTAATGGTATAAAAAGTCTTAAATTATAAGGAATTAATTAATTTGTATCACGGTTGGCAAAAAACCGGGTTTTTTTAAAAAAACCAAAAAAACCGGGTTTATTTGGTTTTTTGGTTTAAACCAGGTTTTTTTGGTTTAAACCAAGTTTTTTTAGAATTTTTTTTATCAGAATAAGTTATTTTAGCATTGATGTTTGAAATTGAGTTGTAAATGAGACATTTATTTCAGGGGTTGTTTATAATTGATAAATGATTTGTATATTTCAATTAATTAATTAAAATTAAATTAATTTGTTTTAAAAATAATTTTTGTTTCTAAAATATTCCAATTTGAATATCTAATATTATTGTAGTGAATAAAAATCAGTGTTAATTTATCTTGGATAAATGGTTGAAGTAATCAAATTATTTATCTTAATGGATAACTGCAACAATTTTCAATTTTGCTTTTAATGTGTTCCGAATATCTTAAAACTTCTAGAAAACATTTTATTTCTTAGATTTACGCCCCCAATAATTAATTATTTGCAATTAAAAATCACCTAGTTTTGGAATCACTTTGAAAAGGCAGTCATGTGACTTGAATGGCTGTGACGTAACACGTGCTAAATACTAGTTGTTTTAGTTAGATATCCCATAGCGTGTAGTGTGTTTTATTATTTAGAACTAATTCTTCTGGTTATTCTCACCCAGAATTAGCGCGAATTTTTTCTCAATAACTCCTCAAAGGAGCCTAATTAATTTTTTTGGGTTGTTCTGATCGGAATACTGCTGTCGGCAGTTTATTTTAAAGAGTTAGGTGAGCCTATTCTCAAAAATGAGAAAAAACAAGTATCGAGCTGTGATAAAATTCTTTTTAAAAGAAGCGATGTCACCAAATTAAAGTAATTCTAAGTTCAGAAATGTGTAAAGGGCCTCTTTAGCTTTGTTTTGCCAGTGAAAAAATTAGCTTCGAAGATTTAACTTGGGTGTGAGAGCGTTCATTAAGAACCATAGTGGAAAAAATTCAAAAAGACCGACCATGCCGGAAATCATCGAAAAGTTCTCCCTAGAAGATTGATGGAAGGTGGAGAACATTTCTAATAGTCTAATCTAGGGCTATCAAAGGAACACGCAAATAATTTTTTGCACAATTGCACTTGAAAACTCTGCTCAAGATGGGTGCCGCGAATCCAAACTGCGGCACAAAAGTGCATTGACATAACGACTTAAATGCGATTTTTAACGCGATTTTCATAAAATAATAGCTATTTTATACGTCTATAGGCAAACATGAACATAACTCAGAACTTTTAAGTTAAATAATAATCAATGCAATGGATAAAAATCAGTTTTTCAGCACAAAAAGGTCCTATCGGCTGGCAAAGTCATGGCGTAAGAATTCTATGATTTCAGGAGAATTTTGCCAATGAATTTTAGGAGGAAGGCTATGAATATAATTGGATAATACTTAACTAAACGGTTGCTAAGATTTTCCGAGAAAAAAATACCTATTTAGCAATTCAAGGATTTGGATTAAAAATTTTAAAAACACCCATCCCGTCACCCAGATTTGGAATCTTCAAACTTATATCTCTCCCCCAAAGTGACAATTTTTCTCTCTGGACACCGTTTTTCTTCGAATTAAGAAGTAATTGTGAGTTGAATAGGTTTTTTTGACGAAATTCCAGAAGCACCCCCAAAAGAGTGGAAAATATGACCGGACTGTCCGAATAAGAAGTGAGGTAGCTTAAAGGGAAGCAATATTAAAAAATAAACAGTTCTTAAAACCATAAGTTATCATTTTCATGGTCAGGCCGAAAATCTTTTAACTACCCTCGTATTAATATCATTAGATATGGTTATAAGGCATGAAAGCTGTGGATTAATATGGCGATCTGAACGAATATAAGTTTCATATCATCCACAAGAATCTGGATAAAATTAGAAGAAAATATAGCTAGAACTAACATTCTTAGCCCAAAAAAAAGGTTAAAACACCAAACACCATATGTACATTACATTTAAAAAAACATTTATGAGTATACTATATAATTTGCTTATAAGGCTTTTTTTCAAGGATAACCCCTCTTTTTATATTTAAGTAGAATAAGGAATCAATGCATGAAATTTTAAGCTCAACAATATTAAGCAGTATAAATAACTTAAAAATTTTCTTAAATACGACTTAAAACACACACAAATTCTATATTAAATTGTTTAAAAATATATAAAATATGCCACCAAAGTGTTTTTATCCACATTTCTTGCTAAATGCTATTAGATATAAATAGCATTTTTCTGGAACTTTCTTAGTTCCTTCATCTAGAATTCACTTGCAAGAAGTTTAGAAAAATATAAAACAAATATTAAGAATATTTTATTTGGGGATAAAAATATTTTACCTTTGATCCTTAGATTTCCACAGAAAAAAATCCCTTATTAGCAGTGAAGAACTGTGGAATCATAATTTCGGAATTTTGTAGCAAATGATCCATTTTTATCTTCCACTTCTTGTTAGAATTAAGAATTACTATTAAATAAAAATAAAAAGCAAAGCAGAAAGTCTCACACTTACTATATAAACAAGACAACTAAAACTAAACAAAACAAAAGCTTTGCTATTTTTTAATTGAGAAGCAAAAGTGAAATGTAAACAACTAATGTTAATTGAAATTGGATAATTGATAAAGATAATTAATTTGATTAATTATTAAATGGTAAAATAATCAAATTAATTATATGGATTATTTATGAACTTAAGAAATTTCTTTAGAAAGAGAAAATTTAACTTTTTTAATAAATAAAAGGGAAATGTAAGCAACTAATGTTAATTGAAATTGGATAAATGATTGAGATAATTAATCCGATTAAGGAAATTAACGGTTTTTATTAATTTAGTAAAAAAAACCCAACTGGTTTTTATCTGTTTATAAACAAACCAACTGGTTTTTAGTTTTTACCATTAAAGAAATCAACGGTTTTTATTAATTTACTAAAAAAACCAACTGGTTTTTATGACTGACAAATAAGACAAATTGGTTTTATTAATTAATTAAAATCCAAGCCATATTTTATCAGTGAAAAACAGATAACTTTTGTGTATGTTTAGTTACTCTTTGAAATAATGCTTCATTTTAAAGGAAATTAATAAATGAACTATCTCTTGCAAAATATAATAAGTTTAACTTAAGCATTTAAGGTTAAGTTTAGAGAGAATTCAATAATTAAAACCATTAAATTAAAAGATTTCTGATTTTTAATCACCTTAAGTGTAAATTTTTTTTATAAATCTGACCTTTTAATTTCGTGCAAAAGATTATACTTAATAACACTTTCTTTAAAAAATCCTGAAAATATTTTATAATTTCTAAAAAAACCAAAAAAACCAAGTGGTTTTTTTGGTAAAAAAACCATGGTAAAAAACCATGGTTTAAACCAGTGGTTTAAACCAAATGGTTTAAACCGGCCAACCCTGATTTGTATTAATTAAAAGGAATAAATTAATTATTTTACTATTATTTATTACTTATGCAAATATATTCCGGTTATATTTTAATTAAAAGTTTAATTATTATTAGTTATAATGACTTTTTGGCATTAAATTTGCCAAAAAAGTCGCTTTTGTGATAAATTTTCGGCTTTTTTTCTAATTATATGTCGCTAATCATTGTGTACTATACTGCAGATCAATCTACATCATCTGGCCTGCTGATGCACATCCCACTAGTACTTGATTTTTGGGGAGAAATTTGTGTCCCCCACAATTAAATTATGTAAAATGAAAAAAGTATAGGCATTTGAAAGACTTAAACTTCACAAATTGAGATATTCTGATGGATTTGAGGAATGTAAAAGTAATTATTACTTATTATTAGGTAACATATAAACAAACAATGCCTTTATCAATTAAAAATCTTAATTAATTTGCAATTAACATAGATTTGGGAGGTAAAACGTGTTTTAGAGCATAAAAAATGCTCAAATTACGTTAATTAAGGTTAGTTTTACAGCTAATTGGATAAATAATTAATATTTTTTGTTCATATTTTTGTTACAGTATGGTTCCGATCACTTTTGCTGCACTTAAAAAGGTAGAAGATGTTTTTGAGGCTTTAAAACAGTTTTCCACCATGCGTTTACTATAGGGAAAAAACACGGGGGCATTCGTGCCTGACGTCCCTTTTTAGGGACGTTTTTTAATTTTGGTGTAGAAATTAAAATTTTAACCTGGAATTTTTTTCACTATTTTTCCAGTTGTTTTGGGGCTACTTACTATGTTTTTACCAAATATTTAAGAAAAATAAAAAGTTGGGCATTAATGGGTTAACGACACAGCTTTAAAACGTTAGGATAGTTAAATTCGAACACACCTCATCAACATTTTATCAATTTTGCTAATTTACAACTTTTGTATAAATTAGAGTAAAAATTACACATTCTTATAATTTTTTACAACATCTTTATGCTCTTTAACAATCATTCCTAAATCTTTAGAGCAGGCGCATGTTAATAAAATATGATAAAATTTTAAAACGTTTGGAGAATATTTTATATAAAATGGTCCTTTTTATGAAAAAAAAGTTGGTGTACATATAAATTCCTCTTAATAAAATTTTAAAACTCTGATAGTTTTATATAAAAGGAACCTTCATAAAAACATAATCAGTATACATAAATTCCTCCTGATAAAATTTTATGGCGTAGATAAAAATTTTAAGTAAAACGACCCTTTATAAAAACAGTCGGTATACACAAATTCCTCTTGAAAAATTCTATAACAAAGATAAAAATTTTATATAAAATGACCATGAATAAAAACATCCAGTATACACAAATTCCTCTTGATAGATTTTAAAACGTTGATAAAAATTTTATACAACAGGTTCCTTTAAAAAAAGTTAGCATGCAAATTCCCTTTAGAAATAAATCAACAGCCGAACCCAAGCATTAACAATCTAATTCCTCCCCTCACATCGCATCCTGTTTGATCAATCTCGTACGAACCACTCTCCAAACATCTCCTCCCTCCCAAAACCCCCCCACTGATTGCACACACAAATGGCTGCGCATTAGATAGCAGCAACGCAAAACAAATCGAGTTCGGCATCAGAACATTACGCTCCCACGCATCGAAAACCCCTCCGAAATAAAGAATATTCCGATCTCCTCCCTTCCTTCGAAATCAGTGGAATGAATGCAAATGCATCGGGAGAGCGAGCAGCTACCAATTTGAATTTATAAAAACGGACGTATAATGCCGACGGACGTAATCTTTTGGAAAACTCTAAAAAGGGGATATCTATACGTCGACGGAATACTTTAACTATCCCGCCAACACGTTCTTACCTGGATGCTTTACTTACCATTTAGGCCGGGTTTACATCATGCTGCGATTCATGGGGAAAACGGTCGAGAATTCCCTCTAGTTTTCCTCATCGTCTTAGAATCTGGTACTGCCATTGGTTTTAGTTTAGTCTGTTTAAATAAAATAGGCGGCTCACTACTAGCCGTTTCCCACTAGTCACAAATGCATTTGTATTGTGAAAAAACTCCAGCTCTCAAGCGTCACCTCCAACCGTGGACCGGTTTCGCCCTTGTTAGGGCTCATCAGCACAGTATAGGAAGGTAACGCAAGAGAACGGAGGGAGAGCTTTTAGTCTAGCCGACTAAAACTAGAGCTAAAGTCTAGCCGACTAGTATAGCCGGAATTTGTATTGCACTGCCACGTCGTTTCCATGGTGACGGCACCGACATATTTACACTGACTATAATATATCGCATTTAAATACTCGCTTTTAAATAATGTTTCATAATGGTACATTTGGCTTCTCAATTGTTGTATCTTGATTTGTATTTATATTTTTAACTTCTTAATGATCTGCTTTGAAACCTAAGTATATAGATTATCGCGTTAAAGTACTTTTAAGCTCATTAAAACCTTCCAGGGGTCAACAAAGTTAATTTCTGGATAAAAAAATTAATTCCTAAGTGCATCTAAAAATTTTCCTGCTTTCCCATTTTCATTAAATTATGTCCAGATGCCCGTACTTCAACTACCGAAACTCCGTTTTCCCATAGCGGGCTTGCGAGATAGTTGCGGTTGTCCGCCATCTTGGGGGCCTTGTCGCTACTGTTTCGACCAGTTGTGTCGCTCGATTCGCTGCATGTAAATCCACCCTTAAAAGCGAATGAGAAACGGTAGATTCGAATATCCTTCTTCCGAAACTAGTAATAATAAGAGAGGGGAATTGTCGAATCAAATGAAGTCATCCCACGCTTTTCTTTTCTATGGGTTTTAATGAAGACCTCCCGGGGAGTGAAGTTAAAAAGTGAAGTTTTTTCCCTTTTGAAGAAGGAATACTCATTTGTTCCCAACCGAGAAATGTTTGAAATAACATTTCGTTTGCAGGAAGAATAAAAGGAAGTCTTTCGGATAGATCTCTCTTTCCGGAGAGTTTTTTTCTTTTGTCAAAAAAGAACTTCATTTTTGTGAAAAAAAAGAACACGTGGGCGATTTGTAGTCGGGTTTCGATTTCTCTCTTTCGACGTCTCATATCGTAATTAGTCACGAAGTTCCTCCCGCGAGTGTTTTTCTCTCTTGTTGAAGAGGGAGGAAAATAATTTGGCGCGAGGAAATTCGCGAAATGTTTTCGGAGAAGGATTTTAAATTAACGTTTTTAATAGGAATAATTCAAATATTTTCCCCCGACGAACAAATAAAGGAATTTGTTGTCTGCTTTGAGAATTTCTGTCCAATTAACGGAAGTATTAAAATTTAGGTTCTCATTTCCCATTCATGCACCAAATAACTCAACATATAAAAAGATGTCCCATGATTCAATTTTAAAGAGAGTTGCTTTTATGAAATTCTAGTTTAATTGAGTTTATGTTTGAAACCCCCGTTTTTTTCGTGTAAAGTATAAACATTTATTTCTCAGTGCACGTGTACGAAAGGTGTATTTTTCGTGCGATTTCATTTAAAACTTTTTTTATTCAAAATTAAATGGAAAAATATTTTGATTTCTAAATGGAAATTTTAATTGTAGTAAAAAAGAGAATTTCAATTTTTTTTAATTCACGATGGATAAGCAATTCAAAAACTGTTTATTAATTTAAAAACATGTTTATTTTAGTAATGATTAAGGGTGATATCACGATTTTATTTAGCTCTTGAAAAGAAGCTTATTAATTTAAAACTATAAATGATGCTGGAAAAAAATTTATTTATCTACAGATGGTGGAGATTTGGTATGTATGCATGTATCTTATGACTAAAACTAAATTTAATTTTTTATGAATCAATAGGGTAGTAAATACACTTTTTTCATTCATTTTACTACAGAATTTAAAAATTTCCCAAATATTAATGGGACTACTAATATTTAGTGAGTTGTTTACCTTGTATCCTTTAAACAGTTAACAAAATATGGACATAAATGGAAAATTACAAAAGTTTTTAATGAACGAAGTTTAACGAACGAATAATGAGTTTTTAATGAATGAAGTTTTTTTTCAGATTAACTGATAAATTTCCTATTGCACACAAATTTTTATCATTAGTTTATATCAGAAACTTTCACTGCATATGAGAGGAATATACTAAGGAAGTTAGGTAGTATGAATTAGATTAAAAATCGGGACGCAAATAACGAACATTTTGAAATCTTTTTTGAAATTTTCCTAACACGTAACAGTTTTTTTATCGCGTGAAAATTTATTAGTGGTTTTTGTTGAAGGATAAAAAAGACATGTTTAATGATTTATAGTAGTGATGGGCAAAATCGATAATTTTAGGTATCGAATACTTATAGGTATCGAGTACTTTTTTCAATGTTGGGAAATGAACCTGAATGGATCATTTTTTCTAAGGTTTATCCATACTCGATCTGAAAATAAAAAAACTGAAAGCGTTCTATCAAAAAAGAATAATAATACATTGTGCGGAATAAGTGAAGTCCCCTCTATTTAATTTAATAACTTAATATTTAATTATAATTAATAACTTAATATTTTAATTCATGTGACTAAAGCTTCGTTTATCTGCTAACACAAGAAGTTCTTGTCAATCATTTCTATCTATTTAAATAGACTACAATAATCTAAATATAATTTGCAATATCTTTTACTGGTGACTGGTGAGTATTATTGATTTAGCAATATTTTTCGAAGAAATTCGTGTTATGAAGCATTAATTTCTTCAAATGTAAAATAAACTGATTTTTTTTCGCGTTACTGAATAGTTTGTTTTCAAAGCCTAAAGAATCAAAACAAAATTAAATTTAGTTGATTAGAATTATACGCAGTTAAAGTCAGATAGCAGGAATACAAAATAAATAAAACATGCTTATTAACTACTGGTTCGTTTTGCATTAAAATTGTAATTAATGTATATGTTACAGTTAAAGTCCGGAAATCAGTTAATTTACAGATAACCTAGGTAATTTGCAGATTAACGAGGGTGATCCGTTAAAGAGCGAATTTTTTTTCAATTTCTAAGATTACCTAGGTAATCTTGAAATTACCTAGGTATTCTGCACCCTACCGACTAGACACTCGTTAATCTGCATACTACCTGTAATCAGTTATTTTACATATTAACGAGGGTGATCCGTTAAAGTACAAAATTTTATTTTATTTTATAAAAAGTTTAAGGAGGTTGGGGGGCTGCCGCCCCCCCCAAACCCCCCTGCCCTAACTTATAACCAAACTCGTTTTGGGGGTAAACAGTAACAATGACGAATCAAAAAAGGGGGATCGGTACTTTTTTCATATTACACAAAACACGCAAATCCCATAAAAATAGTAATGAAATAGCAATTTTAAAACTAGAATATAAAAACAATAATAATAGAATATTAAAGTACCAACTGAGATTTGTATCAATTGTGGTTTTCGATCTCGATTTGACAGCGTATTTCAATGAGCACTTAAACTAGCAAATCTTAATGAAAGCGCGGTGTAATCGGCTGGCAGCCTGCCCTGAACTATTGCTAGGATTCGCGATCGATTACATATGTTAAACCCTTTCCCAGGTTCCAGCGATTGTTTAATTAACGTTTGTTGAAAAGATATTTCAACAGCTGGGACATTTGCTTTCGGTAAAAGTAATCTCTGTCACTCTGAAGTCGGAGCTTCAACACAATTGTTTCAAAATACCCGTTTTAGTAGTAATATACTGTACTTAATCATGTAAATTTACAGTACTTACTTGCTTGTATTATTTTGTTTTAACATTCAACATGACAACTACCAGTGCTACGCACTAAATTTGAAATCAAAACACCAAATATGACAACAAACTACGTATTGAAACCCAACTGCGCAGGGGTAAGCGCATGTCGCAGTGAGCACCTCAACATTTTAACAGAAAGTATTGAACGAAACAAACTATTTTGAACTTTAACTATCAAGAGGCCGTTATAGTGTAGATTCCCTAGGTAAAATGCGAAAAACTCAAAAATCCGCACATTAACGACAGAAATCAGTTAATCTTAAGTTTACCTAGGTATTCTTCAGAATAACTAATTATCAACTTTAGCGGTAAAATATATATAATTTTTGAATTAAACATTTAAAATAATGTTTTTTGGCGGCTGAAAGATTACTATGCTTAAAAACTTTTGAGTACTATATTTAATATTAAATACTTTTTACTTTGCTGACAATATTTTATTAAAGCAATAAAATATTAAAAGACTTTTCTTGGGAATGCATAAAATCCTAAAAAAAATTCATAAATAAAAATATAAATGAAATTTTAAAACTTGGGTCAAGAGATGAGTTTTATAAACTTAAACCCTGCCGAATGATTTATACTAAATGCAATACGGATCTATCCAATAGTTATGGGAAAATTATGTCACATTTGTTTTGCACCCTCCAGATATCCTCTTATCTCTACTTTTTTTAAATGAGATATTTCTAGAAAACTTCCTTCTACGCAAATTCTATTAACTTATATGGAACTTCATAAACAGTTCCTGCCTAAAATATAGTTTTTTACTCCTTTTTGCTTTACAAATAAAATTGGTAATCTAATTCCAACATCATCGAAATACATACTCACCAGTAAATAGTAATGAAATGAATAGATAAATAAAGAACCTAAGTTATCTATAATTATTTTGAATATAGTTAATTTTATGGTTGCCTATATACATAGGTGGTTAATTAACGAATTCAATTAGTAATTGCATAACAATAGTATTGTAGATGTTAATTACACCATGTGAATTATAATCGTTAAAACATAATGCATTATGATATTTACAAAACCTAACAAATACTGGTGACTATTCTAATTAACCATTAATTGGTGCAAACATAATATGGACTATTCGTTTAAAAATATTCAGTAAGCAATCTTAAAATCAAATCTTATGTCAACAGCAAGTAATTGATTATAAGATTCGATTACTTAAGTACTGTTATCGGAAAAAGTACCCGCAGCTTTAATAACAAAATTACTGATCTCGAAAAAAGTATAAGTATGAGTATATTATCGTATCAGTATCAGTATGAGTATAGTATCATATGAGTATCAGTACCAGTATAAAGTTCGAAGTTCGAACTTGATACTGATACTCATATACAAAGTGAGTCAATGTGGGAAGAGTCTTGTCGAGAGGTGGATAGAGGCGAAGGATTTGGCGGGGGGAAAACCTGGCCGCGTCAAATTTCTCTCGCGGATAATTAACGACTTGGGTTTGAGCGTTGCAAAATGAAAACAGAAACAGGCTGCGTTTGATCTATAGTAGGTATTTTAAAGATTATTTCATTGAAAAATTTAAAACGAAATATGTCAATAAAGTATCGATACTTTTTTGGGTATCGAATACACTCGATACTTTTAGGTATCGAGTACTTAAGTATTTGGTATCGATACCTGCCCATCACTAATTTATAGAGTAAACCTTGTAGCCTTTAGAAGCGTGTCGTTGTCCTTATAACTTTAAACGTAAGTAGATAAATAATCGATTTTCACAATCAAAAATAAACTATCATAACATACGTGTTAGCAGATATTCATTCCTTAAGCTTTGTAAAAAAACTAGTCCGTCCCACGGATTTAAGACTAGAATAAAATGCGGCTGACCAGTGTATTCCCAACAAACTTTTCAATTTCTCACCACTATATGTAGAAAGTAGCATAAAGAAACAAAACTCCTACGTATTCAGCTAAAATGTATAGCGAAGTAAATAGAAGGTACTTCATATTTATGTTACATCATTTTCACATAAAGCAGAACATTCAAAAATGTATCACATCCAGGATAAATAAAATACTTGGGATTCCGGAAACTATTTGAATACATATTCGAGTACTACTTTACGTTTTGCTGGACATAGTGAATATTTTCAAGATACGCCGTGTGTTTTTCTGCTTGTTTTGAAATCAAAATGAGAACCACATTATTTCCTATTTTCTGAGAATCCTTACAGTTTTAAGAGGAAACGTAGGAGGAACATAAAAAAAAGAAGAAAAAAATAGTAATAGAATTGATGCTGCTTACGAATGCATATTAAAGCTTGATTTATATTCAAGTGTATTTTTATGAAATACTCTTCGCTGATATGCTTAGCAAAATGTTGGAAAGTAAGAGTATAATCTTTATAAAAGAAAATCGAGTATATAAAGCAAATGCAAGCAAATCTTATGTAGAAAGTTATGTAAAATAAATGGTAAACATGTATATAACAAAGGAGCTGTATGAAAAATATGTTAAGACTCAAGGATTGGAATAGTTATCAAAGTTAAAGATTTTTTTTGCATGGATCTAAGTTTTTAATATTTAACTATAAGCGCAATTTTTTTCGTTTATGTATATTAGTGATTAAATTTTCATATTAAATTAAAGTTATTTTGTTAGCCCCTTTAATGTCCCTTGCAAATTAATCCACTATTCGTGCTAAATTTATTTACAATCAGAATTACTTCAGTATTGGCTTTGAGTAACTTAAGTAAAGTTATAGGGAAAAGCTAATGGAATCTTTTTATTTTAGTAATTTAAGAAGCACTTTGAATATTTTATTTATTCCGTGAGTTCTTCATAACATTGGCAACAATACTCTCCTTGATGTTTTTGCTCTATCTTTAGTTTTGTGGGAATGCCGTATTACCTAGAGAAGAAGACGATTATCATGAATCCCGCACGCGCCTGACTGCGCATTAGGGTGGAACGAAAAAGGGCCAAAAAAAACTTTTTCGAATATTCAATTAGTGATAGTGCGGAAAAGTTGCCTTAATACATCAGTATCAATATGTGAAAATCTGAAATTGATCAAAAAATATCTTGAGGTGCCTCAAGAGCCTTGAAGTTTCAAAAAATTTTCACTTTTTCTACAAAACAACAAAAAAACCAAAGAATAAACACTAAAATATTTTTCATGATTTTTTTATGTGAAACTACTACTATCAGAGATATAATGGCACAAGTTTCGTTTTTTTATCGCCCTTCATTTAGGAGAAATATTTTTTTTAGAGCTACGCAAATATTGGAAAGTTGTTTTTCTTGCATTACTAGAAGACATAACTCTGGAACTATTCAGTTTAAAAACAAGAAATGGAGCTCATTTTGTTCATAATTTTATTCTCTTTGTTTCCTTTCTTCTTGTTACCTTTCTTCAATTTTTTTCACAATTTCGAAAAAATATATTTAAAAAAAATTTTTACCGAAAAAAGTTATTAACCTGTAAAAATTTAATACCAATCAAGAAATGCTTTGAGATTATCACAAATTACTAAAATATTGTATAATTCTAGTTAATTTCAGCTATAAGTGCTTCATTAATAAACATTTTCAGTTAAAAGTTTTCTTTTAAAAGCATTAAAAACTTTCACTAAATACTGATCAAAATTACTTATAGATTGTAGTTTTAGTTAAGTGATTGTCAGGGGTCTGCAAACTATATACTAAATATGAATTCTTAACAATTATGGTAAAGCTTTTACTGTTTTTGTCTTATTATACTTTATTAATTTTATAAGTAGTTATGGTTCTGCTACAATAAGTTGACACAGATTAGAAATAAAAAGCATATATTTAATTAAACATTAAAATGAAATATAATTGATTATTATTGATTGAAATATAATGATTGTTATTTATGACTTCTGATTACACAATGGTAAGAAATTATAACAGTTTTGGAAAACAATCAAGAACTAAAACAACGAAAACTATTCTTGAAAAATATCCAGTGATTTATTCTATTTTACATTTAAGTTGACCTAGATTAGAGATAACAACACATAATGATTTTAATTAATACATAACATTTAATACATAATTGAATTATAGGGAGTGAGGATTCCATGTTTCAAGGTGTTAATAGATGCACGGCTGTGGATAAAAATTAGGGGCATCCCCTTAAAAACTGAGGGTGATGGAGGAAAATGGGTGTCATATTTGAATTCAGCAGATCATTTTACACAGGAATCAGCTGAAATTCAGTTAGTGGCTTCAAATTTTTTTTGTACAGCACAGTTTAACTCAAAGGGCGGCATTGAACCCTTCCGTGGGTGCTTTGAGGGCGCTCTCACCTCAACCGCTTTTAGTAAAAATCATTGCTGCATATTGCCATCAAATTTGGGTCCTTGGGGAAAGGGTAGGACCCTTTAAACGTGAATTGCGTAAAAAATAAGAGGAAAAAATAGCGTATAAAAACCTTTATAATTTTTAGCTATTTTTTGCATTTTTAGGGGGGTAATTACCCCTTAAACCTATCCATTTGTTATAAAATTATCATATTTTATTAATTTGAATCTTTCTTGTCTCCTGGGGGGCAATTTGAAGAATAAAGCAATGCTTTTTGACCCTGAAAATCCAGTTTTAAGTTATAAAGTCGTCGAAAAACGTATAAAGGGGGAGGGGCTGTTCCCCGAAAATCCTGAGTCAATCGAGAATTTTAATGGTGATTTTCGTATTCAGCGACCACAAATCTATAATAAATGACTGTTTTCATCAAGGAAATTTTTTCATTGTTCAGTGTAATCGTTCTTTTTCTGTGTTTTGATAAGGGGTGTTAAAAACCGACTAAAATTTCGATTAATTATATTTTTCTGCCCGATTAAATTAGATTTTTAACTTGAAACTTGGTAGAAATGTTTATCATAGATAAATAAAAATAAAGAACTATAAAAATAATAATAAAAATTTAAAATAAAAAAAAATAAATTTTTTTCACATTTTATTTTAAATTAAAATTTTTTTGGGAGGGGATTGTCAATGATGCATACCACTGTAAAGAGAAAAAATTATCGGGCAAAAGGAATCCAATTTCACGTTTTTACTTTTGATAGTTCTAGAGTTATTGATGTTTCAAAAATGCAAGAAAAACAACTTTACAAAATTTATTTGACGCTAAAAAAATATTACTACCAAAAAAAAGGGTGATAAAAAATTAAACCTGGAATATTATATTAAGAATAATAGTAGTTCCTCACAAAAAAATAATGAACAAATTGTAAAGATTTTATCATTGGATTTTTTGTTGTTTTGTAAAAAAACAGCATTTTTTCGAAACTTTAAGGGCTTTGAGGCACCTCAAGATATTTTTTGATCATTTAAAAATTTTTAACTATTGATACTGATGGCTTAAGGCAAATTTTGCGCCCTATCACTAAACGATTCGACAAAATTCGTTTTTTCGTTCCACCCTACTGCGCATGCGTCTCCGCGTGATGCTTGTTATCTTGTTATATTTAAACTCGTTCAGCTCAGTTGGGAGCTCTTAGGCTGTATCGTTTTATTACTTTTGTTAAACATATCTACCTTTTAAGCAATAGTGTGGTCTCATTTAGTTTAGTTGCTGGCTCCTATTCTATAGTTTTTAAATGGATTTTTTAACTTTTTTATTTCACCGCTAGGGGCGCTGTAAGTCATCTCGATAGATAGGGTAGACCTTACTTCCGTCACCCTAGGACACTTTGGTTCCAATTAAAAGCCGCAAAAAGGACTTTCGGAACACCCTGTATATGAAAACCAAAATAATTTTTTAAATCTTTATTTAGTTCATTCTTAAACAAGAACACTAGAATTGAAGTTTTTAGTTGCTTTTATTGTAATGTTAATTAGTCCTTATAATTAACAACTGAACAAGGTACCTAAAACGTCAACAAGTCCTTTTATGTCTTTCGTGGTAGCATAAATCTGATTTCATGTTCCGTTTTCACCAAAATGTATAAATTTTGTTAACAGTTACACCACCATTCAAATCAGTATTTTGAGATCGCGAATAAAAGCTTCAGCAGCCCCACTAACAAAATAGATTTCTTGTCATCCCCCCAGAAACTTTTCTGGAAAATACGAATCTTTCCAAATAGCGAGGCACATACAGCCGGCAGTATAGGGACATCCTGTCTTTCCTTTAACACACTTGGATCCGTCCCATGTGAATCTTGAGACAGACTGTAGAAAACGAGGCTAGCGATTTCGCAGGGATGTAAAAGAAATGGAAAAAAATCGCGAGGCAGATAGAGACCAACCTTGATGGGGGATTACTCCTCGTTCGACATCAAGGGAACCTCAAAAAGCCTCGAAAGAATGTCTGGTTGATCGAGTTTCGGATGTAAAAATCATGAATGCCCCCTGTGAGAATTGGAATATCGGACAGAAATTCAAAGTTTGCTTGCGATGAAAATATTTTTTAGTGTCATTCTCTCCATGTCTTTGATTTTTTTGTCTCCAAAAGGTACTATCCCAAAGAATTTTTGTGAAAATATTTTCTTTTGAGACGTTTAACATTTTGAAAATTTAATTGATTAAAATCATGTAACTTAAAATCCGGTTCTGCTGAAAAAAAGGTAAAAACAGAAAATTGCATATGCAATAAATAGAAAATGAAAAAAGTAAAACATGAAAAACTTGCTTAAAGGTTTTTAATTTGTATGGGTTAGACATTGTTGTCTAATGAGAATGATTTCTTTAAAGAGTCAAATACCTGAAACTAGCATTTAGCTACATACTTTAAGCAGAAACTTTTACATTCTTCACGAGTGATTTTCAGTTAAATTAATTAATTTGTTCTATTCTACACATATACACGCTTAAAACAATTTCTTTTTACTGTTTAACATTCCACTTAGTTTCTAAAAATGAAACTACACCTCTCTCCGAGCTTCTTGTTATCTTAATAATGATAGTATTGCAATTTTGAGAATTATTCTTACGATGATAAATGTAATGTTACGCTGGGGTTACATTACTCTGGCCATTAAAGGGTTTAAGGTTATCCCTTTCCAAACTGGGACAGATCAATCAGTGGCGTATATAGAAATTTATTTCGGGAGGGGCCCAATATTATTTTCACCCTCTCCTTAGCAAATTTATTACTTCCAATGTACCTTTCAAACATTTTTTTGTTTGAATTTATATCTAAAAGAACTTAACATAAGAAAATATTCTATAAGGTTTTAGTCTTTTTAATGATGGTTCAATTTTAAAGAAAACTCTTTTATCTTTGCGAGACAATAAAAAAAGTAATGTACTGATCAGCCAACGGTAGTAAAAGGGTCACGTGATTTTTACAGACTTTACACTGCCGATAGTTTGGTAACCGGTGATAGTTGGGGTCTTGATTCTATATACGAACAAATGTCTCTTCCTATTTCGATCAACTGCCCCTCAACTTCCACCTGTCTCCCCTCCGAAATACTAGTTCCAGCGTTGTCAAAATCACTTGACCCTTTTACTATCGTTGGTTCAGCAGTAGCTATGAGATACAATATTTTATGTAACCTTTCTGAATTCTAAATATCAAACATTTGTTTTCGTTTATTCCATTTTCCAGGAAGGATGACCGTGTTGGTTGGAATTTAACTCCATACGTTTCACCCTCTTCTTTGGAGGGCAGTAAGTTTTTACTTGGAGCATTCACGCTGTATTCGTTTGTTATTTGTTATTTATTTTCAAATTTTAGTTGGTGATCTTTTCGCCACTGAAGATGCCCTCCGAAGAAGAGGGTGAAACGTATGGAGTTAAATTCCAACCAACACGGCCATCCATCCCAGAAAATGGAATAAATATTACTCTTCAGGTCGTGGAAGTTTTTTTTTCAGTTTGAAAATTGTATATTTCCAGATTACGTCTGGAGATGGTTGTATGTATAAAAGTAAATGAGGCATTTAACTTAAGTTGACGTTGTGTATTGTTAATGAAGGATTTTTTAAAGCAAGTAACATTTTTATGCTTATGATCATTTTAATATTTGAAATTTTATCTATTATTTGGAACGAAATCACTATGGTTCATTGAAATGCTCACATTCTTTTTAAAGGAATTGGAAACTAATAAATACAATTTATTTCCTTTTACCATTTAAGAAAAAAACATATTCATGCAGCATTGAACAATTTAATAAACTTCCTTTCTGCTTCATAAAAAATATAGCATATATTAGCCATAAATATTTACTCACACATGGATGCCGTTTCATGAATTTTAAAGTAACCTATACCTGAAATAAAAGAAAGAAACGCTTCTTCTGCTTCAAACACAGTAGCTTCCACATGCCATCAAAACTACTCTAGACGTACTTAAATTCGATAAAAAGTAATAAAGCGTTTTTATTGAGACCGCTGATTCTAGTTAAGCTACCAAGAAGTCCAAACGCAAAGGCCATAAAATAACTTTGGAGATTTATGCGGATCTTTGACATCTCTGGAAGATTGCGTGAAGTCCTATGAATAGCCATGCTGTCTAAATACGAATTTCGCCAAATGATGGCTGGCTTCTTTTTTTCCACGCCAATGAGTCGCGTAAATCAAAAAGGAGAATTAAGTTTTGAATTTATGGGGAGTGAGTGTGGTGTGCTAACACTTTTACGGGGGCCGTTACTTAACCATATGAAGAAGTTAATCGCGATTCGTATATAATGATCTTGATTTTCCGGGAGATGATAAAGTACAGTTAAAGACAGCTCTTCGTACTAGTTGTCTGGGTTTTAAAATATATTTCGGTATTTAAGTCCATAATGGCTGGTAGATTGGCCTTAAAGTCATTTACGACGCTTGGACATAGGGGGAAGGGGGATTGTGAGAGATGTAAAACAGCTTTTGGGGTGATGTATGGGTCTTTAAATTTAAGTATCTGCCGCTTTTAATATTTCCCTGTTTTAGGGAATGCGTGTAATTAGCGTAGTGGTGATATATGGGAAGAAGATGGTTCCCTTGAGGTCTGACATTGATATTTATGGGAGTATACGTATGTTACTAAGCATTTGTATGTATAAGGAAGACTATGAGTAACTACTACATAGCAATTATTAAAACAATTGCGGTGTTTGCTGCAACAATGAGTTAACCCCAATGTTTTTGCATTGGCGTTAGCTCATAGTTGCCGCAAACAGCTCATTTTTCTAAATGCGATAATATTTTTTATGCTCCTGCGTTATCAAATTCAAATTCAAGTTTTAATATCTTATATTCTCCTAAAATAACATGATTTGTAAAATTTTCATTAACCACTAGTTATTAACTTCATTTGCAATCATTAGAGTTATAAAATTAAACTTTTTGAACAAAGTTTAAAAAATACTTAAATATTTATTGTTAAATAATTAAATACGCATAACATGGTTACTCAAACATTCTGAAGTTGCTAAGTTATATCAGGTTGTTTTAGGATTTTCCAATTTTTACATAAAAAACGAATCATTTTAAAAATAAATAATGAAAAAGATCAACACTTTTATCCATTAAGTGTATAAATTTAGGTTTTCAAAAGTTTTTTTATAACTTAAAATGATCATTTAGATACACTTTATTTTTTTTGACTTAATTATTCTTTATATGACAGCAAAAAACATAAAAAAGCTAAAAAAAACGTTAAAACTAAAAGAAAACCCCACCAAACATTTTCTTTGTTTTAAAATCCTATTTCCACCGTATAATTAGCTAAGAACACCAGTATTAAACACCACTAACAACCACTCTATAAAGAAATTACCCTACCCTTATAAGTCCCATTAAAAGAAACCGAGAGTAAATTGAAAGTAGAACCCCATTTCCCCACACACATGACACTACCGAACTAATCTACCATTCCATTGGAGGCACCCTAAGGAAAAAAATCCCATCTCCCCAGTCTTCAATTGGAGAGAGCAGACTAAGGATTTCAATAATGATCCCAGGATATCCCGATAAGACATCGTCTGTTCCCGAAACTTTAGGAGGGGGCAGCATCCGTTCGATTTTAATTAGTTTCCACCCCTCCCGGGAAAAGACTCTTCCTTGATCAGATAATTTGACCTTCTGTTGGCCCGGGTTCATTTAAATATCTATTAGAAGCCGTTCTCGGCGGTGTAAGAACAGCATGTCGGTGAACAGCAAAGTGCTGACGAAGTTTGGCCAATGAAAGGAGGTTGCTGGAGGTGCTGTTTTGATAGTAATTATGGTGGTTTTGATTATGGTGGGGGTATGGTGGATTGGGGTGCTGTTTGCAAGCTCGGTTGATTTTCTTAATGATACGGCAATTAGTTTCTGTATGGATTGTGAGTGTTGATGGATTATTTGGAAGGATGTATTCATACTCCTTATGAATCTAAGCTGTTCCTGTGTTGAAAACTCACCAAAATCCAGTAAATAATTAAAGCTTTATAGAAATAAAGATTAAGCAAAATTCGGAAGTAGATTTTTCAGTGCAGTTCAAATTTAAATAACGGTTTGTCAGAAGGACCACACAGACATATCTAATTTGGATATTCATTGGCAACGTTGTGTTATTTCGAAAAAAGTTTTACGATGGTCGACGCTTTTTATAAAGGTATTGTGTATAATAGAACGCTTTAAAAGCTTGAAAAGGTGTAAATATTTTGACTTGAAGACAGTCATTTGAGATTGCCAAAATATGTTTTCATGATTAGAGTGTAGAAAAAATAAATTGAACTTGCTTAAAAAATTAGCATTCAATTTTTTGAATTAGTTACATTTTTAAATATATTAACAGTCCAATATAAATTTGGATATTCCATTTTATTTTACTTAACTCAATCCTAAAAGTTTTTAAGTACTTAAATTAATACGTGGTTAAAATTTAGAGTAAGGCAGATCAAAGGTATAATTTAGCAGGGGAAGGTGGACAAAACAGGAATTTGGGTTTTATTTATTGATTTAGATTTGGAGTAATATCTAGCGAAAAATGCTAGAACTATTTCCAGGCATGAACCCTGACAACTTCCAGTAAACAGAAGTATATAAACCAACCCATTTTTTTTGAGGGAATCATATTTAAGTTTCATGAGAAAAGCTCACACCTTTTTAGCGTCTGCAATATTAAATCTTAATCACCTTAATGCAATCTTGAATACATTAGGATTAACTCTCGGTAAGTACTGAGTATGATGCTTGATTATTTATTTGCTATTTTAAATGTTTATATTGGTGCCTAAGAGTGGTTTAATTAACGCTAGATAAAATTTCTTAAAAAGGCACGATCGAAAAGGAAAGACAAAACCGGGATGTGGGTAAATTCTGATGAAGCTTGTATATTTTTCTTTTATGAACATTCTAAATCTACGGAGATTTAAATACAGTGGTTTCACAGCAAAGGGTGGACACATGAAATGATGAACAAGACTAAACTTGAAGTTTTGTTCTTAAAACGTTTAACTCTTACTTAGAAAGTAAATTAAATTGTTATTTGATGAAAATTTTATATAAATTGAAATTTTCGAAGTTTAGTATGTCATATCATGCAAGTTTTCTGTTAATAAACCATGATTTTTCGAAGTTACTATGTTATTTTAATTATCCAGTTCCCGGTTTTGTCCGACCTGGTTGGATAAAACCAGGATTTTAATCTTCTCAATATGATCTTATATTTGCCTTATGCTTATATTTGCTTATATGTGCCTATATTTCTATTATTGATGATTACTTTATTATTTTTATATTCACAAGGAACCAGTTTATCGTTTTAGTACCAATTTTGACTGTTTTGATCACACATAAAGTGAATATTAAAAAAATAAACTTCCAATCCCGATTTTATCCACCTCTCACCTATTATTATGAGGTACATTTAAAGCATACACCTTCTATGGAATTTTCTGTGTAAACTTGTTTAAAAAAAGAGTACCACAACCAAATGGATACTTGATTTATTTTAATGGAATAAGTACATAAAAACTTAATATATAAACCAATAAAATGAAAACAAATAAAACATAAAATAAATAACAACGAAACCAATTTTTGAAGAAAATCTAAAGATACCCTTAAATTACTTTAATTTCAACCGATTATTTTAGAATGCGTGTAGACTTATTTTATTCTCTACCCATTGTTTTTAGAACAATCTAAAAAAATTCTTTAAATAGAAACGTGACTTAACATTCTTTAAATATAACAATTGGAGTTTTTTCACCCTCAAAACATTAGCCAAGTAAACTTGCATGCAAGCATTGGTTAGAAAATATAGTGGTACAAAACGTGATTTATTACAGTCCAGTTTACCCCAATGTAACCGTTTTGTGGGTTAACTCTCCATCTCTTAACTTCCACAAACCCGATACGAATTGCAAACCCCCGACATAAATTCCAAAGTAACCTCCCGCTCATCCGGATTTAGTTTAGATCCCGAAACCTATCAGGGGTAGCGCAAGATGTGATGAGACATACAGCATCGGATCAATTACCCAGCTATCAAACCAGATTTCTGAGGGAGACTACCCTCCATCTAAGTCCTAATTGCGAGCCTAATTTCAAGACTGGTGTATGTGACAGACATGGATCTTAACGGGTTCATTACGCGTTTAAGATACTCTTCGATTACCTTTTGTGTCTCCACGAAATAAGATGAATTCTTTGTATGCTAGTGTTCCTTTCTTTGCGATAGTATTTGAATGTTTGTTTACTTTTCTTAGAATTGGAGATAAGCAATATGCAGGTATTTACTACTCAATGTCTCTGTTTTATTGTTTTGGATAGTTTAAAAGCTTTGTGTTTTTAAAAATCCATGCTCAATTTAATGACATTAACTACATTAGAATATTTAAATTATTTTCGCAGATGACACATACACGTGTAAGATACATACATACATACATACAAATGAAGTATATATATGCGAATAAGATGTGATATTTCATCAGATGTCACGAATTAAGGTGCATGTTTACAGAGGAAAACAAGTTTTTTAAAAACAATAAATGGAATTTTTGCATAAATTTTGAACACTAATTAATTTTTGTTAATTTTAAGGATTTGATGCAAGATACTGGAAAACTTTCTTCTTTTTCTTGAGTGAATACAATACATAACTCAAATGTTTTCTTGGAAATATCCAAACGAAATTTACAATTGTTTCAACTGAAGTATGATTTCAGGGATGAAAATTATTCATATTTTTTCCTTTGAATTTAAATCTGAAAAATGTTTTCTTCATTGAACTATTTACCCTTTCTTGTCTATCCCTACTCAAATTTCCCTATCTTGAAACGTATACTCAGTTTAAAAAGAAATACAGTCAGTTTATTCTAGAAGTTTCAAGTTTAATACAAAGTCTCCGAGAAAGAATTCATAGTTACAGAGTCCAAGTCTTGATACACGCATCCTCTTGATAAGACAAATGTGAAATGTCCATTCTCCCCCCTCAAAAGAACACCAAAACTTATTCCACAATGCCTCGTCAGAAACGCATTTCCTCCCCCTCCATATCACCCCAACCCCACCACAGATCAGAAATTCGGACAGGGCCCCTGTCAAGCGACCCTCACGAATCTTCCTTCCCTCCCCCCATGACAAATGAACCCCTCACCTTCGTGAGTCGGGCACACAGCAAACGCACACAATTCCTTCTTAGAGAAAAAGAAGGAACAAGGATTAATGCTTCTGAGAGTTGGAGGTAAATAAAGTAATTACGGGACCACGTTTTAGAGAAACGCGATGTGTTTTTTTTGTTATTTCTTCGTCCTGTCACGCTGCCAGTTACAGTCGCAGTTAGCATGTAATAAACATAACCGGCGCTCGCGGAATAATTCCTGGGAGATGCCCGTAGAGTTAATTTCCTCCTCCATCAAGTTCGCTTTGGTCTCTTCCGGATAAATTAGATTCTTCTTGCCGTTTCTTCGCCCTGGCGAAATAGGCTGGAACCAATCTGAAGACATAGAGTGCGCATGGAGCTTCTTTTCCTCATTGAAGCCACCGCGTCAATACTAGTGATGGGCAGGTATCGATACCAAATACTTAAGTACTCGATACCTATAGGTATCGAGTGTATTCGATACCCACAAAAGTATCGATACTTTATTGACCTATTTCGTTTTAAATTTTTCAATGAAGTAATCTTTATAATACCTACTGTAGATCAAACGCAGCCTGGTTCCGTTTTCATTTTGCAACGCTCAAACCCAAGTCGTTAATCATCCGCGAGAGAAATTTGACGCGGCTAGGTTTTTCCCCCGCCAAATCCTTCGCCTCTATCCACCTCCAGGTCCGTAGCTACGGGGCTTTTTGATGGATAGTTTTCAGTTTTTTGAATATTAGTCTGATTATGGATAGGCCCTAAAAAAATTTTCCCTTCAGGTTCATTTCCCGACATTGAAAAAAAGTACTCGATACCTAAAAGTACTCGATACCTATAAGTATTCGATACCAAAGTATTCGATACCTATAAGTATTCGATACCAAAGTATTCGATACCTAAAATTATCGATTTTGCCCATCACTAGTCAATACCACCTTCCTTAACCCTCTACTGCCCATGGTAGCAATATGCTGGCAAAGTTTATAGCTTCAATTTTCAGCATGAAGCAGCAGTTACAGCATATCTTTAAGGTTTTGCAGCAAAAATTGCACCTTAAGGTGATAGTATAATTTATAAAGTTTAGGTCCAGTGCCAAGTTTCAATATTTTTAAAATTTTTAATTAAAAATTAACCTTTTTTTTGCATTTTTATTTTATTTGACCCCAAACTATATGAATAAGGCAAAACAAAAATTGTTTTTTTCATAGTTATATCTGCTTGTAGGCATTGGAGGGTTAAGGTCCATTCAGTCTTATCAATTATGGTGTTCGTTTCGTAGGAATCACCCTAATACTACGTTTACACATGAAAGTTTTACTTAAGAGAGAAGTTAAGATATCTTGAATTAAACTATGTTATTTTTACCCGTTTACACTACAACTATCTCATACCCAGATGACACTACGAGTAAAAGAATGGAGGCCGGCCAAGAGCTCGTCTCTAAGCATAAACAGAAACACTCCAATTAAAACTTTTTTTTATTTTAGACTTATACTTGCAAGAACCATTTTTTCTTTTTTCTTGTTTTTCTTGTGTTGTCCAATTTATTAGCGGCTGTGTCGATGTATTAGAAAAAAAATTGGTCTACAAGACGGCAACTTAAGTTAATCCTACTACGTCACTAACAAAGTAGTTCCCATCTCGGTGTCTGAATTTCGAATGAAACAAAGAACGTCAATTTTAAGATATGATTATTTCGTTAAACCCATGTATAAATAGTGTCTTTTTATCACAATTCGCGTATCGAAGTTCCTCCTATCAACCCAACAGGCTTTATGTTTACTCACTTTCTCCTTCCGCGTAGTGACGTACTGGGTTTAGGAAACGTTGCTGTGAAGTATAGTAGTTTTTTTCTCCTTAGTAGATGGCGCCACGAGAACTTAAACTCTTTTAAAGACTTGAGAGAGTTTGGAGAACTATCTTAATATTAAAACAGTATATTTTCACTAAAGTAGTATAAATCTAAAACAGTTCGTTCAATCATACTTTACTCCAACTAGATTATCACTTAACAAGTTTAACTTTTAATGTGTGAACGTAGTATAAGTGAAAAGAGTGGATATATGGCGTTTCACTCTTTACTCTTTCTCTTTTTTTATGCAAACTAGTGATACACAGAAGCTATTCACTCAGGATTAACATCGAAAAAGAAACAGTGTGAATAAACCTGTACAGAGCGCCTGTTTCTGAGCAGTGTTGACAAATTGGTTCTTAGGGATTAGAGAGTTTTGCGTTTTGTCCAAATTTCTAAAGTATTTCTGTTTCTGGATAAAATTTCGATGGGAGTGTTTGAATCCATTCTTAGAGTTCCTAGTTAATACAATAATTTAAAGTTACACAGTAAATTATTTCATTCCATAAATACTGATGTAAAAATAATATGATTGGCATAAAATAAGAGGGGTTTATTCCAGGCTTCTCGAATACTTAAATTTTATACCAACGCTATCTAATAAACGCCCTTTATAGTTTATCAACTTTTCATTATTTATATGCATTTTTATGCTGTTTTTATATTTTGTCAAATAAACTCCAATTAGCATATCCCGAATCAGTGGTGGCAACAACACAACCAAAAACTATAATGGCGTAGTCTTGAAAAATTTCGGAAGCGAATATTGAAATTTTGAGGACGCAAATGGGGTAAATTTATTCTTTTCTTGTAATCCGGAAAAGAAATCTTGAATTTTTTCCCATAACTTTTAAGGGTCATATCCAAAATCTTCATCCTTGGCTACACACCCTTGCTCATAGTCTAAGAGCCAGTAAACAGCTGACGACACATATTTTAGGAAAACCTTAAATTTTCTCAGTGAGTCAGGTGTACCTACCGTACATGAGATGGGGGTTAGTTAAGCCCAGTCGCGGTAGGTTCAGCTTTGCGCAGGTGTGTCACGTGTGTTAATTTGGTGAACAAAAAAAGTATTTTAGGACGTCTGCCGTTTTGACATGTCAAAATATATTATTATATGTACTCAAAAACAATATGGCAGACGATTCCCATGGTTATTAGTTCCTCAAAAGTTCCTCAAAGTTTCTCAAAAGTCGAAATAGTGGTAAAACAGTCATCACATACGGCATTTAAAGCACCATTTACACTAGTGTTGGAAAGACTAGTGCAGTGGAGTTTGAAGAGAGACTTTCCTTGCACTAGTCTTTCCAACAATCAATCAAAGATTTTCAAAAAAATGTACAGGTAATTAAATATTTTAATTTAAAAGTCGAGAAAAAAACACGTGACTGAAAACGTTTATTGTTTAAACTATAAGATGACGTCAACAATAATACCATCAACTCCATTGCTTTACAACAATGTTTAGTATAAGATGACGTCACATCCAAACTCTTGGCGTTTTCGCGCGCTTTTAAAAAGGGGATTTTTGTTAATTTTTTTGGCAATCAAAAAATTTCTCGATCGGCCTCAAATTTTGGGTAGTTGATTATTTTTGCAAAAGGAATCGATTAAAAAAAATTAAAAAAATCATGCAACTTCCTCATTCTGTCATTAGTCCACTGAAGCTGTCACTGAAATCCAAACAGCCAATAATCAGAGTAAAAATCAAATCAAATACATTTCGAGTGCTCTGATTGGCTGCTAGTGAACTGAATTATCTGCGAGCTGAATTAAATTAATTACCTAAAGAGGAAAACGGCCGTTTGGCATCTCTGTTAAGCTCTATACCATGTGATCTCATCGCTCACCTCCAGCCATGGAAGAAGAAGATTAAAGAAGAGTTTAAGAGTAAATTTAAAAATTATATAACAGTTATAAGAAAAATGAAATGTATTCAAATGATTAATTTTGAAATAGTATATTCCTTAAGATTTTAATATCCTTAAAAATAAATATATTTATGGAATAGCAAGAATTAAAAAGTTTCCTTGGAAACCGAGCCTAAATTTTATTATTTTATAGAGCATGGTTTACTGTACTTATATATTCACTAGATTTTTTATTGTATTTTTATTATAACTAGCAATCCCTTTTAACTTTTCCAAATCAGCTTTTGCATAATATGCCTAAATTTATAAAATGGTATTGCATATTGTTTTTTAGAGTATAACCTTCATCCCCATTAGTCCTTTATCCAACACAGAATTGATAAGACAATTACGTAAAGTGTTATTGTTAACCTGTAAGCTCTTTAAAATAATAACAAGATGTTTACTTTGAATAAATGAATCCATTCGCTGCTATTCAAAATTGTTTACTTTGCAAATTCCATTTCTTATATTTTCATGCCTCCGGCATTTAAACAAAGGAATTTGATGAGAAGAATAAATGTATTAAAACAGGTGGGTGTAATGCACCCACATGTTTTAACTAAGTTGTTATTTGCATCCCTTTCCCTGATTTGATTTCATAATTAACTTAAGAATTTCTTATAAAATATGCAAAAGGCCCAAAAAATAGCTCAAACAAACACTAATATAATTTCTCTCTAATTTTAATGCTGAGCATTTGTTTTCACCATCAGTACGATTTAACGATTTGTCATTACTGCCTCTCAAGAAATACCATCTTCTAATAGAATTGCTTTTGTGATTTTTAATACCCCACCATTTTGCCACTATGAGTTTGTTTCTACCACACTCACTATTCAATTAACTGCAGAAATTATTTTTTATAATAACGGGACTTAATCGGCAGAACTGTTGCCCGTTAAATTCTATACTTAGAGGAAATATCCCTATTTTTTCTTTGTCTCTCAAATGAAAGAAACTTTCCGATATTTAAATAAGCTTTAAAGTTCTTTTAAATTAGCTAGGTACAGGAGGTGCTCATTATATTAATCAATGTAATTATAAATAATTTTATAAACCCGAATGGGTCATTGCGATATATCACCAGGAAACATATTATTATACACACCTAGCTGAAATAAGATTGACTTCGTTTTAACCAAACGATCACAAGAAATTTTGACGTTTTCCAGGCATGCGGAAAATTTTCGTCAACATACAATAAAAATTTAGCTTAAAAGGACGAATATTTCTTACAGTGTTGGAATAGCTAAATCAATGTGGCATAATTATCTTAAACGGAACATATTCTCCGGAGTTTGGTTTGGAGTGTTCCCTATTGGGCAATTCCATGAAAAAGGGGACACAGAGTTGAAATCCCTTTTCCAAGGAAAAAACCTCATTTTAACCCTATATATTTTAAAATATGGTTACATTTAATTGAAAAAGGTTAGGGAATATTGTTACACACAGTTCTGAAACAGTCAAAAAATAATTTTTTGTTCTATGAGAAAAATGTTCCAAAATGCATGTTTTTTCCATTTTTTTTTAGCAAGAATTAAGTGAATTTCTAAGCTCTGTGGAACTTTAAATATTAGAACATGTTTCACATCAATAGTGAAATTAGAAGTAACATAGTATCCTTATACAAAAAATATAAGACAGTTTCAAAATAAATTCATTTTTCTAACTGAGTGCATGATTTCATATTTATAATCCGTTGGTTACGTTAGTCACACTACATTAATAAAAAATCATCCTAAAATACTGGTTATAGTTTATTTCATCAAACAAAAATAGCAATTTCTTAAAACTAGATGTTAATACTTATATATTCTGTAATTACAGATTTTTCTCTGTTTAAAATTAGAGCAATGTAAATTTGATGTTTACACTTGTATTAGGAGGTAAAAAAATAGTTACGTTAGTCACAGTTAAATTTAAATTTTATTTATTAAAATTATGAACTTTAAAAATTGTTTTGGTGTATGAAATAGGTTAATTGACTTGAATTACATGATATCTTGTAATTTATATTTTTGATAAAGGGAATTTTATAATATTATATCATTTAATGACTTTTGAAAAGTAGTCTAAAGTTACGTTAGTCACTATGGAATGACCCTATTATCGGCCACGGAGGAGATACATCCAACGGTCGCTCTAGCTTTGTGTACAATAGGAAGAACCAACTTCTCCGAAACAATTGCGTTTGGAGAGTTGCTTCTGTCGAAAGCTGTGTGGGGGCGCTCATTACTTTGCGCGGCCGATCCAATAGTTTTTTTGTTGATTTCTCCCCAACACTAAACTGCTCTCGATCTTTACTTTCGTTGGTCCCTCAATAATGCGGAACAGGCACGAGTTTTAGAGCTAGGGGAACGAGGTGTTTAAGGGGTTTACAGGAGGCGAGAGGAGGATTTAAGTTTGCTCTTTACCAGAGCTGTCGAAGTCTAAATTTCTTCGAAAGTTAAGCTGCCCTCACCCGCATAAAAATCTTCTGCATTACTAGTGAGTGGGGTCGTTTTACCGGAATAGGAGGAGGGGTTTATCTTTGAGTATACGATGTAAGAATCCGTAAGTTTTTAAGCCTAATGGATGCCAAAGATAAAATATGTTTAGTTTTTTTAACTATTGATTTCAATTTGTGTTTCATGCTTATCTAAAAATATATTTCCACTCCTGTTTCATAAGTTGTTAGAACGTATGAGTAGTACTAAATATAAAGTTAAAATTTTATTATATTTTGACTCATTATTAATTTTAGGTATTATTAGAATATAAAACAAAATAAATTATAAATAATGTAAATCGAAAACCCTTTTTAGATTGTACGTGTTCCAGATAGTTAAGTTTAGTTTAAAAAGTATGTACAAGATTGGGAAATTTTGATTAAATCTGGCGAAAATATGTATTTCTGTTTACGGTATCTAACCTTTATCCTTGATTAAAATAGCACACCCCCTTTTAACACAATTACAAAAATGAAATATTTTGAAGTTGAAAGGATTAATTTGTCTTACGTTACAAAACTTAAATCCAAAAGAAAAAACACCCCTCTTCTGCTGAAATTAAAGAAAAATTTGGCAAAAGAAATAAAAGCGTAAATGTAATGCCTACAATCATTATTTTATTTGTATAATTTAAATCATAAGTAACGTCTAGTAAATATATTACAAACTTTAAAAGCTTTTTTAACCAACATGGTAAAATACATTTTGGAGAAATGAGAAAGGAATAAATTCTCTCCCCAGTGCTCTTGCCATTCTTTCATTTAACTGAACACTATTTGTCATAAAGGTATCTTAAATTATCAAAAATCGTTCATAAATTACTAGGGTTTATGCTCCTAGTCTAGTTTTATCAACAAAATTTTAAGTTGTTGCAAAAATCTAAACTTGGGACGAACTTTAATAGAGGGTGGAACTTAGGCATTGATTTCTCCCTAACTAAACAATGCGAGATCTGCTGCTGGCACTAAACCGATAGTTTGAAAGATTCTTTTAATTCCCCTTTCCCTTATATTCCTGCCCATTAAAAGTTACCAGAACGGTGGATGATTCATCACTTTCAGTTCTAAGTTTTATTGATACTTTTATAATGATATGATTAATGCACATTATCACATGCTTAATACTAAACTAATTGCAACGATGCAAAATTTGCAACTTTTTTTGAGTTAAATAAGATAAAATTAAGAAGTGTGGGTATTATTATGATCGGAGAGGGGAGATAAGTTTTTAATTATTATTATTTAGAGAAAGATATGTCTGCCTTTAAAATTAAATTAGGTCAACCCAAACATCTCCCCGCTCCAACCACCCTGCCTTAGGAATTCAGGGAAGGAAGAACGTCCTGCTAATCCCCGATGATATGTGTTAACCACCCCCGACCGAAGTTATAAAAGCTGTCCGACGCAGAAACGGGGGGATTCACTCTCTTGCCTTTTTCTTAAAAACACTAACTTTTTTTATCTCGCTTGCAAGACTTTTGTACTTTTTGCATGTACTTTTTGGCTGACGGCCGAGGTGTTCATCAAAATGTGAGTTTAACAATTAATCATGGTGCTTTTGTTTTATTATTTAATTCGGTTCAGGGGGTGGTACTAATTTATATGTGTATAATTTTTACGGCATTTATTGATATATGTGTATATAATTTTTACTTCATATTATTGATACATTAATATCCATAATAACTTTGGGTTTGTTGATCTCAACGGCTTTAGGAAACTCATCAACTGCCCTGGTCACCTTTTACTTAACTTTGTTCCAACAGCGCAATGTATACCTGATTCAATTTAAATTTAAAATCAACACAATATGCCTCTTCAAAATTATGGCACAACAGTAAGAATAAAAATTGGAATTTTAAAAGTGATTCAAGTTTTATCAAATTTTATAGTGCTTAGGATGCAAGCGCGGATCTAGCCAGGGTTCAAGGGGAGGGCACTTTTGAGGACCACCTCTACCTTTAGACGCAAATAGACAAAATTTTACTTTTGCCTCTCGATGAAATTTGCTTTTGCATGTACATTTTTTACATACAAAATAAAGAAAGTGTTACTGTTGTTGTTGATCTCCCGAAATGATCTAAGAAGATCAAACCATAAGTCCATGGACGTCCAGGAAATCTAAAAATAGGTTGAGAAAGAACCTAGTCTATTGTAAAACTTAGGCAGAATAAAATAAGTTCAGGCGAAGCCTGAGCTGAACTGAACACGAAACAAGGGCACACTATTTCAGTTTCTCTCCCAAAACCAGACGACACTATTGACTCAAAAGCAAGCTCAGAGAAGACAAGACAGCGCAAAAGCGGTGGAACAACGGTTCCGTAAACTCAAACAACGGAAGAACGCAGCTTCGCCAGTAAAAGGCAGAATTTGCATTCACCTCTTTCCCCCCTTTACTGTTTACTTTTAGAATGAGGGAAAATAGTATGTATACTCCCCTCCCCATGTCACTCAGCCAACAGGTTCCCAAAAAGCGCTTGCATCGATTCGCCCGTGGTGGCACGCGCCTTGTTCCGTTTTCTTCTTCGACAAGCCCCCGGTCGTAATACGAGGACAATTCTTACACGAGAGTGAGAGAGGATTTCCTTGCTTTCGCTTATACTACTCCATCGATGTGGATAGTTGTTGTTGGGAAACTTCTTTATGCTAGAGAGTTTCTTCTTTGGTGTTTGTTGGGAATGTTTCTCTTTATACCACCTTTGGTTAGGATACCTGCATACCGCGAATGGGCAAAACACTTTTGTAAAGATCCGTATAAAGGGAATAATTGTTCAGATTGTGAAAGAGGCACCAAAATTGGTGGAAATATAGTTTAAAACATGAATCCAAAATCGACCAGAACCACTCTGGCGGAAGTGTTTATCCGCCAATAAAATGGTTCATAATCCAAGATGGTGTGTCGGGTATTATGGAATACTATAGGTCCATTCTGATGTATCATCTGAAATTTACTTCATGCCATCAACTAAAGGTCAGTAAAACAAACATGATGAAGCATAGTTCAGTAACTTTACACATCACAGCATGCTTCAAATCCGGTAGTTCTGATTTTTAGCAGACTTGTTTATGATGTTGGCCTAATGAATAATCAAAGTTTTAGACCTCGAGCTCTGAACGCAACTTTGTCAAAAATCGAAAAAACCGCGGAAAAATCGAGTTTTTTTTTCAAATTTTGGTAATTATAACCCTAAAGAACTACATAGTTTTTGAAAAAACTTTCTTATTACAAAGTTAAAGCAAACAAATTTTCTTACAAAATGCACTAATGCACAAGTGTAGCGATTTTTTGTTTTTGTGTTAACCCATTAAGGACGACTTAAAAATAATGAAAATAAATAACTTTTTCTTTCATATTTTGTTCATTTGGACCGAATATAGTAAGAAATGCCCATTTTCAGATTTAAAAAAAAATAATTTTTATGATTTTTTAACTAGCAACTTTTCTTGCCAACCGTCCTTAGTGGGGTCCAAACTCTGACAAATGAAAAGTCGAAAAAACTAATTAGAATGTTTACGATTTTGATAATAAAATGTTTTCATACATAATTTAAAGAAATAATCCATAAATAAAAGTGAATGGGTACTAAATTGTTAATAGGGGGTCCAAGAAAGGGTATTTTACCCCTCCTGAATAGGGCCAGTTCAGTTCAAATATTGATATTCACCTATTTTCAGGCTTTAAGAATAGCCGAACTAGTACTTTTTTTAAGTCGGAATGGTCGGAACCCTTTGATTTTTGTACTTTAGCTAGCTTCCAGGTTAAAAAAGGTTTATTTATATCTCCCAGTCTGGAACATAGGGACTTTTTTACCTGCTAGAGTCTTATATATTCTCAACTTTCATTTTTTTTGGATACCTTTGGTTATATGTATATAATTTTTTTGCCTTCCGAAGCCTTTTCTCTTATTGGAATTCTACGTTCTTTTTAGTCATTCTCTATCAAAAAGTCATCATAATTACAGTATTCATCTTTATGGCTCCAGATTTCGCATATTCCCCCCAGAAAATGTTAAATATTACTCATTAACTCGATAAAAACTAGGTGTTAGCCCATTCAAAATGGGTTAAATTACTCCAGTGATATTTTATTTTATTTTTTGACTACTGTAAATTTCCAGAAACCCCTTTCAAGGAAAATAAATGTATCCAGAAATGATTTATTATGTGATTGAACCAATAAATCTGTTAGGAATCGGTAAAAATCTAAAATCTATTAAAAAAAACACTAAAATTATGATCCAATGGAAACATTTCATCATGCTAAAGTATCAATAAGATCTACATATATGATAAGAACAAAAAAAAAGCATTAAAAATAATTAATTTACAAAAGCTTCTTATGAGTAACTCGTAAAAGTTTTGACCACACATCAGACGATTGGCAACAAAAGTTGCCAGTAGAAGAAAACCCTTGCTATTGGCAATTTAAATACCCCCATTCCAACTGTAATTGGTAATAATATTTAGAATGGGATCTTGTGAATATGCTTCAATAGAAACAAGTCATAAAAATAACCAAAACATTAGATTATTTTGGCGTTTTCCAAATGATCTCCCAGCTATCTCCAAAATGTAGTGAAACGCTCTCATTCTAACAGCGATTTTACCCCCAAAACGGCATGGCAGGTATAAATTTCTATTTTTATCTGAATAAATACATTCTTTAAAAGCTGTTGTCATGCATTTAAACTTTTAATGTCCTCTATTAGAGTCAGTAAAAATGAAATGTCCCTTGGCAAATTTTGTTGCCAACCGTCCTTAATGGGTTAAGTCAGGAAACAGCTGTAATTTAGCGCGCTCTAGCATCAATACCTTTCATCATAAAATCAAAGTTAAATAATGCATTTTGTAGGAAATTAAATGTACTTTCATGTGATATAAACTATTTGTCGGTAACTTGTATTTATGTAGAGCTGTAGTGGGGTAAATCGAGCGTTCACCACTTTTTTGTAGAAAAACAAAAAAATCGCTACACTTCAAAACGCTATAAAACATACACCGCTCATCGCAAAATAAAAATAAACCAGTGCATCTGATAGGAAATTTTACGTACTTTAATTTGGTTGCATGGTATTTTTTCACAAAATGAATATTTGTTTAGAAAATCGATGGAAAACCTAACATAAGAGCGAAAGTTTGAGATTTTTTGCAGTTTTTGATGTGAAGATGACTTTGAAAATGAAAATAAACTTAAAATTAGGATTTAGCGATGCAAAAAACATATAAAATCGTTCCTTAAAACACTCTCATAACTTAATATAGAAATTTAAAATATTGATCGAAATTCCGCCTAAAACACCCAAAATTTCATAAATAAAATTAAAAATTTATTTTTTAAGCATGCTTAGTCATCAATGAATCCAAAACAAACCATTTTATTAGTAATATACCGGAAATAAAGCGCAGATTGCAGATTAACAACCGCGTAATTCCGTTTGGTCTGCGAGGCGTGAGAGTTTTATTATCGATCTTTGCTTCCCTCCCTCCTCCCTTCTAAAAAAATGACAATATACAGCACGTTATTTATAGAAAACTAAATGCTTTTTCACGTGGTATAAAATTTTTGTTGATAACATGAACAGTTTTCATTTTGTAGAGGGTAGAAGTGCACGTTTTCCTTTTTTTGCGGAAAGGCAAAAAAATCGATATTTTTCAGCGCGCTCTAGCTTCAAAATCACTCTTCAGAAAATCAAAGTTGATTAGTGCATTTTGTAGGAAAATTTGTTTGCTTTAACTTTGTAATAGAAAGTTTTTTCAAAAACTAGTTCTTTAGGGTTATAATTACCAAAATTTGAAAAAAACTCGATTTTCAGCGGTTTTTTGATTTTTAACAAAGTTGCGTTCGGCACTCGAGGTCTAAAACTTGGATTATTCATTAGGTCAACATCATAAACAAGTCTGCAAAAAATCAGAACTGCCGGATTTGACGCATACGACCTCATGCTTTCAGGCGACAAAGTTACTGGACTAGCATATAAAACAAAAATATTTTGTAACGGAAAATTCTCCAAAGATCAACGAGGAGAAATATGGATTCAATACATTAGCTGTTCTTGTTCTTTATGGGCTTATAGACTAAAAAGTAGAATAAATAGGCTGAGTAACTATGTTCTCTAAGGTCTAATTAGTTTTCAATAGCTGCAAATCCAACTATTCCATATCACCCGACTGTTCCATATTACCCTCCATTTGTAACTTTTCTTAAAGTACTTTTTTTATTAAAAAATGGTTCTTACGTATTATGCTGTCAAAAACGTCATCAAAACCCATCGACTTTTCTATTGCTGTGCCGCTGAATTAAAAGGCCTCTGAACGATCGAAGGTATAATACGTAAGTACCAAAAAAATAAATGCTGATTTATTTGACCATTGGTCCTTCATTGTCATTAGTTATAGTATGTACTTAAAATGATTTAGTGGATTTTTATTAAAAACCAGTAGAGTTATTCTTAAATAATAAAGAGTGTTTCATAATACCCTGTATTTATCTATGTTTTTTATAGTTTTTAAGTTTTCCCACCTATATTAACTTTTAAACTATACCACGTTGCTCAATTCACTCCCGGGAAGGTTTCTGAATAAAAATAATTTAAAATCGAAGCATCCTAATAACCTTTTTGGTCAATTTTATGTGAAAACCCATATTTCATACCTAACTTCATGGCAATATTAACCTCATTGTTGTAAATATAACAACAGAAGATGTAACATTAATTGTTGTAAGCATGCTATCGATTTTTGTAGATTGAAATCGATTATTGTAGTTAAAAATCAATTGTTGCAACATTAACATAAAAATCGATCTATTTTTTAATTATTTCTCACTCTGCCGGGCATATTGGCATATTGACCGGGTAACGCCTGGTTTGGCCCTAAAGGTTAGCCTGGTTAAAGGGCCCGCGTAATTAGCCTGGTAAACGTGTAACGCCCTCTGTAACACACCAGATGATATTCATTGAAAAACTGAAACCCGGGCGAAGCCTGGGTCTAGCGCGTCAGCGCTAGTAAATTAATAAATAACAAAACTCGAAGCTAAAAACTATCAAAAACTAAAACATATGTAAATAAGCTATAAGAACTATAGAATATGAAAATATACGAAACTTGTTACAAACACACTCGAAAATACGTATTAAAAGAATAACCCACAGGATATTTATATACTTGTAAGGGAATAGAAAACCGTATAGATACTCTGAATCTACTGTTTCATTTATAACGAGTGTTATTTTCCTTAAGAAAATTTAATGCATAGGAAATTTTGAGCTCCAAATGGAATTTACCCAAAACTATTCGTCTCACCAAATGGTCTGAATTAAAAAATAATAACCGTCTTCACTCTATGTTAAAAACATAGTATTATTAAGAGTAAACTAATATGCCTCCTGGAAACCGCTTTACAGTATTGCAACAATTTAGAGAACATGATAACTTTTTTGATTATGTAAACTAATTTTCGTGCTTGACTGAAAGACTATAACCTATTGTAAAACTATATTTTTGAGCAGGTTTCTTAGAATTTAAATTCTTCTCTATTGATTTAAAGCTTTACAAAGATGCTCGCAAAATATGTTACTCAATTGTTTGCACAAAAAATATTTTCATAAAATGTTTACGAATATAAGCATTGAGTTTCAGTATAACATATTTTAAAGATATAAAATTTGATGAGTTAGTTTAAAATTTAAGTTTAGTTTAACATTTTGCGGCCTTATTATGTGCTATTTTATCAGCTGTTAACTACCAATCAAAGAAGGAATCGCCGGATCTGATTGGGGGAATCCTTCTTTGATTGCTGTTTAACCACTGGTCAGAAAAAACAGAATAAACTCGTAAATAATTTAAGCTAAAATGTTATAGATTATTTCATTTGAGTAGAGGTGTCCTATGAGGGCAAGCAACGATAAGTAGTTTTGTAATTAAGTATCTGGTTAGTACTAAGGAAAAAATTTCATTCAAGCAACGAGTAATCAATGGTTTGTTAAATATGTGCCCAATTTTACCAAATATTAAGTGTAAACATTACTTGTTTTTTTGAATAAATAAAAATATAAACATAGATATTTATTTACATTACCTTGTTTATGTCCTTAAAATACTGTAAAATTTCCAATTAAATCTTATGCTTCCAATAAAGTTTTATTTTATAGAAGACATTGATGCTTGTGAAAGTTGCACTTATTTTCTGAAGAGAATGAGCTCAACAAACGAGCCAAATTCTTTTAGGTTTAATGGATGTTTACATAGTCAAAGTTTTCGACGCTGTTAGACAAACATAAAAGGTAAACATTTTATTAGACCGCAACTAAATGCTTCCCAAAAGAATTAATTTAGTTAAAATTATTTGTGCTTTTAATGGGAAATCGTTAATTTTACTTATCCCCGAACTTTTAGATAGAAAAGCACTCCACTGTAGTTTATCATGGCGATAAAAATCTCTTTTATGCCCCCTCACAGGGGTTAAAAAATTCTCCTTCGAAAAAAAATAATAATTTCGTCAGACTTAGTTTTCCCCCTGGAAGTCCCTTCAAAGCACAGAATGGAATTTACTGTTTCGCGAGGATTAGCTGATGTCATTCCCGGGGACCATAAAACTGTTACTGCAAACCTTCATTCTTCCTTGATCAAAAGAAAGCGACCATCAAGTTTATGTGCTGAATTAAGGAGAACGGGAGTGGCAACGATCAATTGCTTCTTAGGAACCTTGTGAAGGATTCCTGACCCTGGACGCAGAATGTGTTATCCTATAACATTTTACAAAAGAACAACTTGCTTCGCCGGCCGGTTCTTATTTTTTTCCCACCGAGAAATTCTTTTTTTTACTTTTGTTAAGCGCGGTCAGATGATCAAGATATTTTCTTTTGTTAATATAGTTTCTGCGAAGTTCTGGAAATTATTACGTGAAATAGAAGTAAGGATTATCGTTTCGTTTTTCCCTTTCATCGCACGCCACGGATGTCTGAATGTCGTACATTCCTAACTTGTTAATAACGTTACCGAGATAGTTAAGAGAGAAAGAATTGATTGTTCTTGCGTCAGGTATATCATTACAATGAATGTTAAATGAATTCGGATCGTAATTTTGTTCAATCAAGTCATTAATATACGTGATGAATTAGTTAGTGACACAAAAATGATAGGGATCGATTTTTCTTCATTTGTCTGAAAGCATTTACTTTTTAATCCGATAGAGGCGATTGAAAAGTGAAATAACTGAGGTATACAGTGATGTATTTCTTAATAATTCAATATGTGATGCATCTGAAACTGTTTTATGATTATTCTTCCGGTAGATTATCACGGTTTAGTAACCTGACTTTTTGTTTAAAGTAGTGAAAACTCGGATATTTTTACCATATTTAATTGACTTAAATTTTATGAATATTTTGCAACTGCCCCAATACATCACTAAACCAATTGAATTTAAAAAAAAAATTTTTTCAGGTCAATTTTAAAATGGGTATGTCCTTGACGTTACAACTTTAAAACGCATTTTTAAAAGATAGGGTACTTTATCTAACAAATGGATTATATTTGAATTAAACTAATCTTAATATTCCTTCATTTGGAAAACTATTTTTTATTTGATTGGGCTAAAATAAATAGTTTAGGGTTTTATCTAAAACATTAAATTTAAGGTGCCCTTTTTTAACACTATTAAAAGGTTTGCAAATTTTTTAATTTACATCAACAATCTTTTATGACATGGAGGGAAAAACAAGAAATTTAAACTATGCACTTATGGGATTACAATCCCTTACAAGTGCAATTCTAAGACGTAAAATAATACTAACGAAGAAAAAAGTGAAAATAGAGTAGAAAAATAAAATAGTATTTCACATTAGCATATGAAATTTGGTAAAAAGTTTAAAAACTTTTTATAAATTTCCTCTTGATTACATATTAAGGTATTTGAAAAAGTCCATGAAAAGTTAAATGAATACGTTCGTGGTACACTCCAATGAACAATTCATTTACATTTTTTGCCCCAAAACACATTTTGAGCCCATAATCCAATTTAAACAACCTAAAAAATAAATCCACCCTCTCATCATTGTACTTATCTCATGCATTGTCCTTCTCTTTTCGGAGCAACTGAAAAAATGCCTAATTACTAACACCTGTAATTTGTTTTGTCTGCAAATTCTTTTTATGATGCTCAGGCCTTTTTTTCCATCGAAGTGGTCGGGTAAAAAATTAAACAGATTAGCAAACACGGGAGGATTTTTTTGTATCGAATAATACCGAAAAGAAAAATCCCCCCCTCCTTTGTAACGACGTTAAAAAGTAAAGGCAAGGCAGGCAAACCAATCAGGATCGGGCAGAGGTCAGAATCAGAGTTCCCTTATCCCTTCACTCCACTTCGTTCCACGCCATTACGTAGCAAACGAGATGGGAAACTCAATTTCTCAACGGCCACGTGGCAACACTGGTGTGTGGGATTGAAACGAAGTTTTCGCCAGGCTCTCTTGCTAATTACGGGCTTAATGGGCGCAGAGTACAAAAGGCAGAAAATTCGCGCATCTTGAAGCGGTTCAGTGCTCATTAAAGCTGCAAGCTACGAAATCGCCATTGGCCGGGATCTGATTTGAAAAATTTTGTGAAGTTATTGCACTGGTGAGGTACTGCATTGTGTTGGTTTGTTTACGAAGTCCACACTTCTCTTCACAGGTGGTCTCTTTCCATCTGCCGCAAAAGATTCTCTCACTGATGGCTTTTCCATTGATTTGGAGTTCAATTATTTTGATTTTCGTTTCTGAAATGATTAATCTTAAAGAATGCTTGACAGCTGAATAGAAAGGTTTCTATCGTCTCCTTTGGAGTTGTGGGTTTTGATGAGTTTTCGTAAAGATTTTGGTATTTATTAGTAGGGGAGAAAGGGATTTCAATTCAATTTATACTAAAAAGTGAACTTTTAAAAAATATTTTGACTTTTCAAAATTTGAATTTTGTGACCTTAAGCTATGAATTTTTGTTACTATTAAACTGGAAAAAAAATCAGGATTAGTTTTATGATTTAAAAGAATAGATACTTTCTCATAAAGTTTGTATTTTTTTAAAAAGTACTTATTTCAAAATCAGTGTGATAGATTTATCTTATTTACGGAGAAAAATATGTCTTTATAATTAAGAGTTTAATCTTTTATTTTGAAAAAAATATTTCCTTTTTTGTCATATTTAGTTATAATTAAATTTATTTTTTAAAACTAAATTTGTCTTTAGAGAGGGTATCTTTCTATCTACAAACATAAAAACATTAGTTTCCCTATCTCCCCTTTGTATTTTACTGCACAATTATTAAATATTTAAAGAGTTACAGTATTTTATGGCAATGTATTTGTAGCACATTAAAGTTTTCCTATTTTACCACGTTGTTTTGTGTGTAAATAACTTGAATCCATGTTTATGAAACCTGAATAAAGCTTATATCGCACTTGGATTAAATATAACTTATTTCATTGCAGGAAATACTTCAATTATTAGAAATCTTCAATAGATTTTAGTTCGCGCGCGCGTAGAATTGGTCTGAACTTCTCAACCTTGACATTAAGGATGTAAAATAAAACTATTTCCTAAAATTAATGATAGTATCTATCCCCTTACCTTTTTATACTATCATTAGGATATATTTACACAGTCTCCGAAAGATCAAAACATGAATGATATGTTGCTATTAATAACACTGGTCTACAAAAAAAAACTTTTTCTCTGATGGCTGGAATATTAAAGCTGTTTTTGTATATATTTGACCTCCTGATTCCGAATATGGCATCCGTTTTTGCTCATCAGCTCTAGTTTTTAAGATATTCGAAAATTAAGTTTTTTTCACTTTTGACCTACCTTTTATACAATATGGTGCTATAAAAATAACTTAAAAATAAAAAACCTTACCACCCAAGGTTTTTCCTATTCCTAAGGGTCCCAATAGATAGTGTATAAAGTTTCAGCCCCCTAAGTTAATTTTAAGGGGTACCTATAGGGCCCTAAAGTTGAAAAAAAGTCGAAAAATTGGTCGTTTTTTCAGAATTTTTAAAAAAATATTTTTGAGTTTTCTAATTTGATAAAACTGGCTAATATATGTTTTTTAGAACTTATTTAGACCGCTAAAAATATTTTTACTTGAAAATTGCACCTCTTTAGAGCGATTTTTTAGTTTTAAGGCGAGAATTAGGGTCATTTCGCTCAAAAACGCTTGGTACCAATAATGGTAGTTGAAACGAATAAATATCGAATTTTTCAGAAGTAAATCATCAAAAAAGATGTCCTTTGATATAAAACTGAATTTCACATGATAAAGATCAGTAAAACAGTAGAAGCTCCTCTCGAGCTTTCAAGCCCTAAAATTGGAAAAAATGCATTTTTTCACTGATCTGTATCATATGAAATTTCAGTTTTATATCAAAGGACATCTTTTTTGATGACTTACTTCTGAAAAATTCGAAATTTATTCGTTTCAACCACCATTATTGGTACCAAGCGTTTTTGAGCGAAATGACACCTTATTCTCGCCTTAAAACTAAAAAATCGCTCTAAAGAGGTGCAGTTTTCAAGTAAAAATATTTTTAGCGGTCTAAATAAGTTCTAAAAAACATATATTAGCCAGTTTTGTCAAATTAGAAAACTCAAAATATTTTTTTAAAAATTCTGAAAAAAAGACCAATTTTTCGACTTTTTTTCAACTTTAGGGCCCTATAGGTACCCCTTAAAATTAACTTGGGGGGCTGAAACATTATACACTATCTATTGGGAGCCTAAGGAATAGGAAAAGCCTTGGGTGGTTAGGTTTTTTACTTTTAAGTCATTTTTATAGCACCATATTGTATAAAAGGTAGGTCGAAAGTGAAAAAAACTTAATTTTCGAATATCTTAAAAACTAGAGCTGATGAGCAAAAACGGATGTCATATTCGGAATCAGGAGGTCAAATATATACAAAAACAGCTTTAATATTCCCGCCATGAAAATGAGTGTTGACCAGTGTAATAGTTCATGTCTTTCATCTGATAACCACTCGCTGTCTGTGAATGAACACTTCCTACTAACATCTCGAAGCTGCTAAATCCTCTCTGCAAGAATTCAATACTTACGGCGTTAAGGAGAAATCTTTTCCTACACACATCTTCCAGTGAATCACGCACATTAAACATTAGAAAAGTATAGTGAATAAGATTAAATGTTTCCTGATTACTTGCTTGATAAAAACTTCGGTTAAGCCATTTTATGTCGTGTTTCCTCGAAAGATGATTGAGGTTTGTTATATTAGTGATGTGCTGAGCGCTTTTTGACGTGTTCAGTTAAAGGTTGATGATAAATTGATTGACGCTTCTCCAAAGCGAGCATAAGAAATACGTTTTAAATGAGCGATGTTTTCTATTTTACTGCTACATAAACTCTGGTCAGTGAACTACTACTTGGAGGTAGATGTGAAAATAATTACTGGAGAAATTCGAAGTTCATTTTAAGAACCAACTTCTTTACACATAACTTGTAACCTTAATCAATACATAAACTAAACAATACCTTGGAGCTTTTGCTGTGTAGTGGTTTGTATTAAAATGGGATCAAAGATGTTTAAAAAACTTGTTGGTTTTTTACTACGTTACATTGTAAAAAATGTTTTCTTTAGAAAATATTTTTAATGCATTTAAAAGATTTATTTACTTTAAACGATTTTAAAATTTTTCTTTTATCAAGTATTCATGTATTTTAAACCTGAAGAAAGCTTTTATGAATGAAAGCACCTCAATGTGAAATGTTTACATTTTGTGTTAGGCGTAAAAATATACAGGATGGGTTCGTGAAAAATCTCATGGTAAAATTTCCGTTTTCTTGATAACTGAATAAATCCGTGAGAAAATCATGGAAGTGAATGAGTAAAGAAAAGAATATTTGACTGTAAAAAGCCAATTTTTTCTATTTAAAATTTCTCTCTTATCAGGATGTTTCCAAGGTTTAGAACTTGAGATTTAAAGTTTATATATAACTTAAAGTTTAGATTTAATGAATCAATTACTTTTATTTTTGTGAGTCATATTACAACTATTATTTATTAAAATCTAGGTTTTCTCTATTCAAAAAAGTAACAGTGTCCGCAGCTGTCACCACCGCCGCTGATTTTGAAAATTTTATTTTTGAACATTTTTTTTCTTGGGGTGGGAACTCTTACTACGCAAAATTATCTGATGGAATGTTTTGAAATTTTGACCATTGGTAAACAAATGCATGAGGATCATTTTCGATCGAAAATCTAATTATTTAGGTAATTAGTTCTTGAGTTATTTACTGTAAAAATAGAAAGAATTTTTTTCTTCTGTGAGTTCACTTCCAGCAAAATCTATTTACAGCAGAAACATGATTTTTTGCAGGCACATAGAAGATGGTAAGAAGTTTTGCACCTCGTCGCCTTTTTTCGAATTAGTTTTGGAGTAATTTTTTTGATAGTTAGGTACGTAAATAAGGTCTCAAACATTAATGGATTTAAGGGGGTTCATGAGGGTCAATGAATCCTCCTTTATTTTTAAGGATAGCCCTAGTCAATAGAATAAAATATTAAAAAAATAAATGGATATGTTTTCTTTTTTCAAAAGAAAATAAATTATTCAGATAACCTTTAACGTGGCTTTTTAAGCACATCACAGTTTCTCCATTCCTCCATTATTTTCTATCACTAATATTTAAGTAACATCTCTGCTTAAACTTAATTAAGAATCAAATTTAAATTCAAATTTGTGACAATGCTAATACCCTTACATTTAAGTTCAATGAAAACATACAATTTGATGTTGAATTAATTAAAGAATTGAAAGATCAACGACAAAATAATAATGTCTCATAATTTCGAGAGCTAGGTAGTAATTTATGACCCCGTACACCTAGAAATGATTGATTTACAAATAAGAGATTCGGAATTCTCGGGAATTGTAAAAGAGAATTATCTGCAAAATTAATTTGGAAATACTAATTAGCATTCAAGAAAGGCTTACTAAGCGACGAAAAATCAATTAAGAGGATCCAAAATCACCATATATTTAATCTTCAAACTCACTAAAAAATTAATTGTTCTTTAAGAATGAGGGTAAAAGTATTTTTTTCATTCATTTTCTTTTTTTAATTAGAATTTTCTTTTTAAACTGCATTTTAAAAAAAACTTTTCGCCTTTTGATGATTAAAAAGAGACCCCAGGGCAGGGAGGGCCATTGTGTAGATATTTTACAGCTCTCTTTTTTAGAAGGGATTTAGGAAAGTTCTTTGTTCTGTTTTAATAAGGGGGCATTCATAAATTACGTGAGGTGGAAAACCAAACCATCTAACCAAATTCCATCAGAGAGGAGGGGGAGTAAATTAAAATTTCACGTAAACTTTTAGTTTAGAAAATATACGCTTTTTCTCTTATTTTTTTAGCACAAGTTTAGGAAAAATGCGCAGGTTAGTCAAAACAAATTCAAATTTATTAACAAAAGAAAATCATTACAAAAATACAAATATAAAGGCTTCACACAATTGAACATCATAAAAAAAACAAAAAAGAAATAGAAATTGTAAGTGATTTCCCAAAGGAGCCAAAAAGCTCTTCCATGGGCTCATAGATTATCATGGTTATAAATATCATTACGAAAGAAAAAGGAAAAAAAAATTGGATACCTAAAAGAGAAGAAAAGATGGGAGGGCCTGGGCTGGCAATAATGATATTTATTTTTTTAAAACATTGAATGATACAGTATCTATGTCACCTGAAACTTTGAAATATTTCTGTAAAATTAATAATGAAAGAAATGCAGAGCTTTTTGAAAAGACGGATATTTGATTCTGTTTGAATTTCACTATGTTATTTATTAATAACAACGACGGAGAGATATTGGAAATGCTTTTTATATATTTCTTTATGCGGGGTAGGTACTAGATAGTAGTTTTTCCTGCGTAGATCTGTATGTTAAGTGGAATGCTGGTAAGACGAAACATGTGACTAGAACACAAATTTATTTGCTAAAAAGTTATAGTAAAAATATCCCATGAGAATTTGCGGGGGTAGAGGAGAGTGCAGCAAACTCTCACTAAATCTCACCAATGGGGAGGGAGGGGGTCCAAGATTTTGAAAAAACACCTCACGTAATTTATGGACGCACCCTAATATGTTAAAAGGGGTGTAGGGGAGGGTGGGGAAGATTGTAACAAAATTTTTACTTGATCTCAAACTAAGCCATTTTGTATGTTAGAGTTATGAAAATTGGTATACAAATAGGTTGATACATCCCAATTACAATTTTGTTATGAACGCTGTCCGGTGGACATGCATTAAAATAAAGTAAATAAAACATCAAATATCGTTACAATCGACCCCACCTCAAGGGTCAATTGTAACACACTACAAATTTAACACAAATTCATAAAAATCGATAGTACATATTTATAACAATCTTCTTTTTAAATAATAATTAAATACATAGACTAGAATGGCAATAATGAACTTTCCACTCAAATAAGGAGTTATAAATTATAATGAATGAGTATGAGTAAATAATAGTGAAAATTATTCAGAAAGGCAATTAGGGTATTTATACAGGGTGTCCCATAAATAATGGGTCACACTTCTAGGGGGGATAGTAGACACCTAGACGAGTCAGAATCACATAGGATTTGGGGGTCCCAGAGCAAATCCCAGGGAGTTAAAAATGGAGCGACACCCCAAAAAAGTTATTGAAAAATTCAATTTGTAGAAGAACTACTATTTGTAAAAATTTAATTATGGTCTCAAAAATTGTGGTTTAATATGATCTTTAAAGTTATCTCATAAGTCTTCACTTTAAAATTTGTTTTGATATGAAAAAAATTAAAAAACCACAAAAAAATGTGAAAATTCTGCCAAAACCTCAGTTTGTATTTCGAAATCCTTTCTTTTGATTTAATAATATGAAAGATCATAGTTGAAAACCCTTAAGTCCAAAGTTTCACGTAAAAACCGTCAATATTAAATGCTTGAGATCCTTTTGAAGCATGATTTGAGTCCTTTTTTTGCTTCCGCCAACTGTCGTTTTGGAAACGGCTATAGGAAACCCGTTTGCGCAACCAAAAAACGAACTTTAACAGGATCTCAAGCGTTCAATATTGATGGTTCTTACGTGAAACTTTGGATTTAAGGGTTTTCAACTATGATCTTCCATATTATTAAATCAAAAGAAAGGATTTCGAAATACAAAATAATGTTTTGGCAGAGTTTTCATATTTTTTGGGAAATTTTTAACTTTTTTCATAATAAAACAAATTTTAAAGTGAAAATTTTTGAGATAATTTTAAAGATAATATTAAATCACATTATTTGAGACCATAATTAAATTTTTAGCAATAGTAGTTCTTCAACAAATTGAATTTTTTAATAATTTTTTTGGGGATGTCGCTGCAATTTTAACTCCCTGGGATTTCGTCTGGGAGATTCTGACTCGTCTAGGTGTCTTCTATCCCCCCTAGAAGTTATGAAACACTTATCTGTAATACCCTGTAAGCTTTCTAAAAGAGTAGATTGTTTTCTGATGTAGTTGCTATTGTCTTATGAACAAAACGAAGTTGCTCAAAGTTCTTAGTAGTAAATTGAAATATTTTAAAATCTCTAATATCAATTTTGCTACAAAAAATAATTCACTTTAAACCAACTTTAAAAACACAGTTTTCTCAAAGTAATTTTTAAGGAATGAAATACGCCGAAATTATTTTTTCTTTTATCTCCTTCTAATTAATTTTTTCATAACTATTATTGTTTTTGACTTTAGATATTTAAGTAACAACTACTTAAAAAAACCATTGAAATTTTTTAAGGTACTTTTCACTATACTTAAAGCAACGTATTAAAACTCTTGTTAAAGTAAGGACAGAATCATAAAACTTTTAATAGTTGAAAACACCATCATCCCTTCGCAGTCTTATACATCTTTCCTGATCCTACATTCTTCGCTCTGAGCTATTTACTCCAATTCTATTTCATGCTCCATTACTTAAGGCTTGTCAAGTAGGTAAAAAATACGCCACCGTAAATAAGTAGTACGAAATACCAAGCGAACAGGAAGTTTTTCAGCATCGGAAATCATTGATTTTGCCACGGGGGTTGAAATACAGATCTCTCCGTTCTGTATTACCTGCATTTACGTTGTTCGTCGTATTTCCCGAGTAAATAAAGTTACCAGGGGGGGAGAGGGGGGATATTCTTTCCAACTTCTCCAATTATTTTTGATATCCATTCCCATTTCATGTGCATTCCCTTTTCTAAGAAGGTTTTTGCTCCGTTTGCTGTTTCTTAGTTTCTGTATAATAATACCGTCATTGGGTGGAATGAAAACGTAAAAGAAAAGTATTTATCTAATTGGATTGGAGAGAGAGAGATATGCATGAAATAATTATTTTCGCTGGAGCTTTGAATTGTTTGCGGAGGTAGTTTAATCGTAGTTTAAATGAAAACCAGACTTTATTTATTGAAGGGAATTACGGCATTTAAAAAAATTGGTTCAAGGGACGATTTATTCTGTATTATAAGTTTTTTTTCTGTTGAATTATTTTTTCCTGAATACTAAAAGTAGAGAGCCTGTATATGAGAGAGGCGACAACCCGGTATAGCACGCTGATTGGTCAACAGCGTTTTCTGTTCACCGCAGGTTTCCCTTCATAGGATTAGCATGGGAGCGCGAGAGAAGCGGCATGATACAGTTTGGACAGAATTGGAGATTTTGACAGTTTTAACTGCGCGCAAGGATGCGCAGAGAAGCTTTTAAGCGAGTTGTCGTCTCTCTCTCGTATACAGGCTCTCTAACTAAAAGTAGACTTTATACCACAGATTATAGAGTTCTCTTTGTGCTTTATATACCTGGTTTTGAATATTAAAAACAAGGTGAATGAAAAATATATTTACTATGGAGAAATTAATAAGTGCCTTTATAAGCTTTAATACATATAATTTCACTGTTTAGATTCCACAGGGAAATTAATAGGTAGTTTTAAAAACATTGTCTATGTAATCACTGTAATGCACTGTACTAATTTTTTTTATTAAAATTATGTTGCAAAAAGACAAGAATTAGAAATTGTAAAATATCGGTTTTAAATCCTAAATATCCTAAAAACAAGCAAATGGTTAACAAGCATTTAAAGGAACTCATTAAATAACGTTTAGTTTATTACATTTCATAAAAATATTTGATATTAAGCTAAGCTCATAATTATTTTTTAACCAAAGAATAGTTTAGAATTTATAACTTAATTAATAGTTGCCGTATGTTCAGACACAATTTGTTTATTTGAAAGGAACATGAAAGCTGAATTTTTATGGTTGTTTTAAAGTTTATTTTTAAACTAAAATTTTGTTAAATAATAAAACAATTTAATGCCTGTGGTGACAGACACCATTAAGAAAAAAATCACTTGGTAAAAGTTATATTTATTTGAAACAACTTAAAACAATTTAGGTTATTAGTTAAAGGGAACATAAAAAACAGCTTTAATTAATAATTTGAAATTTAACTTTGATAGATTTTATAACAATTTAATGTGTACCAGCTGATATTCCTTGCCTTATACGGGTGGAGTGTAAAAATTTATTTTTTAAGTTTTCTCGTGTCAGATGTCTAATTTGAAATAAAATAAATAAAGGAAAATAATGTTTAAAATGAATAATTTTAATTTATTTTGGTGTATTCATAACTGACATAATATATAAATAGACAATTATGGGGGTTTTCGTATTAAAATATTTAATTTTGAGGTTGTCGTCTTATTTATATATAAGTGAATCAATCTGATCTACTCTAGTATAGAAATGGAGAAATAAACGTTTTTAGCAATAAAAGCGTTAATTACTAGTTACTGTTTGATTTTCGAACTTCGGTAATAGTAATCATTTCCGCCATAATATACGCCTATATACCGCGTTCTGTATACGCCTCCGGTATGTTTTAGAAGATGTGACACACACATATCCATTTACATAGATAGCCCCATGGTCTTTTATTTACATAGAGATAGATTTTACAAATCTTTTCAAAAATGTGCAGTATAATAGTATACTAAAATATATAATAAAATGCAGTATAACAGTATACTAGAAAGAGTGCATGCTGGCAACAGTATAGAGGGAAACGAGTGCTACACATATATCATGAGCTATCCTAAAAGACTGTGTTTTCATACGTTCTGTATTTCCTTTATCAAGAAAAATGCGGTTTCTTTTAGTTAGCATTTAATTTTTCAGCTAAGGAAACTTAATTTTTCTGTAAATAAAGAACTAATGATTGCTTTCAAAGTGAAATTCAATGTAAGGTATATTTCCTTCTGAACATTTTGGCATCGTTAGAATTTAACTGAAGTGATTTTTAGGGTCGATTCTAGGGGGTTTCAGAAAATTAATACATCGTCGATTCGACTTCGTAAAAATTAATTCCATCTACCCAAAATCCTTCCAAACATTTTTTTTCGTTAACAGATAGGGCAATGAGTTCTGCATCACCGCATCCTTAATTGCAGTGATTTGGTAGCGTTAATTACGATCACATTCCTGGGAGACGAAAAACGTCCCGATTTAAATTTTAAATTAGGTTAATTTTCAAAAAACCAGAGCCGCCAATAAGCGGAGATGCGTTTGGGGATGCCTCAAGTATTATAAAAAGCGAAAGAAGGAGTAGAGCGATCCGATCGGTTAAAAACTTAATTTAAGCCTTACTCGTTGCTTTAATAAGCCCTTCAATCTTCTTAATAGGAAACATGCCGGAGAGGTTTCAAGCGGTTGATTAACAGATACCTTTAAAGTAAAATAAAATGTACCGAAAGTGAAACTGTTAATGAAAAATCCGACGGGAGAAGAGAAATTTTTGCACTTTTTTCTCTTGTTTTATTTTAAGAGTTAATCGAAAGGGTAATGTTAGCAAATTGATTTTGATAAAGCTTTCTTAGATTTGAAGACTTGAAGGGTGGATGCGTTTGATTTTTTCATTGCTCTCGGTAGTCAATAAATTTAGAAGTAACTAAATTAAGTGGTTATTTTCTTAAGGGATTCATTCGTACTCTCAACTGGAAGTAAAATTTAATTTATGACGTTCGTATTCAAAGATAAATTAACTAGCGTTTGCAGTTTGAAGGGTTAAGTGCGGGTCAGGTGATTTATGACGGTTTAATAAATTTGAGAAAAAAAAATGTATCAATGTTTTTATTAATTTTTTATTTATGGATGTTTTATGTTGTTACCCAATTTTCTAAGTTTTATAGGTTAGGTTGTATTTTTATCACTTTTTTAAAATGTTAAATGGGCCAGTATTTTTATTTTATTTTTTTATTCGATAGAAGTATCCAAGAGGGGAATACAAGCGCAAAATTTTTTATTACTATTATTATTTATTTTTTATTTAGTTTCAAAGTTTGACTTTCAAAAAAGGCGCGAAAACTTCAAATGTCAAAATGTGACGTCATTTAATCCTAGATATTTATTTTAAACAATGTTTCAATTGTTTAAACAATACAAAGAACGTTTAAACAATTGAAATTAGAATGTTGATTAACGAGAGTAATTTGTAAACTTGCTGGATATTTTAAATGAAAACATTTTAATTCAATTATGGATAAGTAAGAACCAATAAGTATTCTAACTTTTAAGATAGTGTTACTTATAGAGATGACCTGTGACGTATTTTGGAAAGTTGGTTGACGTTTCTTCTACAGAAATTTTTTACGAATGTTTTATAAATTGAATAAGTTTAGTGAACAAAATATGGTTTTGTGACGATTGCTAAGCATCCCAAAAGGGCCTGCGTAAGCATCCTATGGGAGCAGTTTATGTGATCCCTATACCGTTTAATGCCATCGAATTTTGATGAAATCCCTTAAAAACATCTTTCGCTCTGGTGGAAGGCCAATTTAACACATAAACATACAAAATGAATCTCTAATGAAGTAGTGTTGTATGATCCACTTTTATATTTTTCTTTAAGAATGTTTAAATTGCAAAATATATTCTCGAATCTGGCAAAGCCCCTCTGTAACACACCAGATGATATTTATTTAAAAATTGAAACCCGGGTGAAGCCAGGGTCTAGCGCGTAAGCGCTAGTAATCTACGAATTTGAAATTATTTAGCAATATTTCTGTTTTTTGGCGTTCAAAAGAGCAGGGGTATTTTTAGCGGGAACGCTAACGGAATTGAACGTGGTTTACAAACACTAACCAATACAAGCAAATAATGTGTTCACAAATCAAAAACATCAAGTTTGAAACTAAGAAATTTATTCAATTCAAAACTTTCCTCACAAGTGCCACAAATCATTTTTATCCCCTAGATTAAAATCAAAATACTTAAATTCCCACTTCCCATTTTTAAACTCATCTTCCCATCTACTTACACGTAGTTTGAACCCGAATCACTTTCACACAACAAAATTCAAATTATTCCATTAAACTCTTAATCGCAACCCCCCACCACCCCTACCCCATTTCCTCCGCCCCATAAAAATCGACTTTCACCCCTTCGGCACCAATATAAGCCACCTAATTATTTCCGAAACTCTTTCGCCAAACTAACGATGGACCTAAAATTCTCGCGCTTTTATAGCTCTGCCACCCCGAAGGCACGAAATAATTGGCTGCTGCAGATTAGACACTCTTTTGAAAGTTCGGAAAAATGCGTGGGGCCTACCTAACGAAGACGTGTTGTTTGGGTTGTTCTGGTGGAATCGTTAGTGTCGTCGTATACGGGTGTCGAGCTGCTTCAGACTAATGACGCCAAGAGGTATGTTAGTGGAAGGAATGAGGTGTTTCCCTTGAGCATTTGTGATACGTCTGATCAGGGTGTTTGGGTTTGAAGTTAATGTGGATTAGGTTTACATGTGATCGATCATAAATCGTAGAAATCCGTGAACCACCTAGCGCTAGCCAATAAGGAAGTTGTATGTGTCAGATTTTCATAAACATTCAAGTGTTCCATATGGTTTTTGTATGGTAAAATGAAATATCTACTCAAATTTTCAAAAAAATGTACAATCAATTAAATATATTAATTTGAAAGTTGAGAAAAAAAACACGTAACTGAAAACGCTAGGTGAAAACACCGTACGATGATTCATGTACTTCAATTGATTCATGTACTTCAATTGATTCATGTACTTCTTTATAAATCACTAGTTTAGGCTGGACAGTATCGCCATTTAATTAAATCAAAGGAAACAAGATAACTAGTATTAACTTTGTATACTTACTTTATTTAATTTACTATTTACTTAAGTATTTTTAATTACTCGTGAAAGTATTTCGGGCACTCTTATTTTTAAGCGTCCAAAACATAAAGTGTAAACTTAGTGTAAAGTTAATTATATCAAGCTTGAGAAACACGGGCACGACTGCAAGACAATGTCTAGACAATGTTTACAGTGTCAAAATATCTTCTAGAAGGAAATATCCACACTATGGGAATGATTTTAACTAAACGAAACAAGAACTTTCTAAATCGATTCGGATTTTATCGCGTACTTCAAATGTTTATAAAAATTATTAAGTATATAGAATTGAAAAATTAAATTATATCTGAAATATAAGGATGTGTTCTTTATTTATTAACATTATTCGTTTTGTCCCTCTCTGTGGAGGACATCATCAGTGAAAACTTTAAAAATATAATAATAAATATTAATAAAATGAAATAGTTAATAAATATAGAACATGACCTTATAACCCAGATAATTTTAATTTTATGAATTCTATTGGCAAATCCAGCCGTGAAAGCCTGTGAAGGTTTACAAGTTTACATCATTAAATATATTTTATCTTTTAATGATACAAAATTTCCTATTGAAAGCAATTTTTAAGAACAAGAAATTTATATTGTTCTATTTTGTTTCTTTTTATTGTTCTATTGACCCAAAAGCTGGATTACAAATTAAATTTTTTTTCCTTTGAAAAATATCCTGGTAAAACTATTACAATCTGGAGTTTCTTTAACATTCTCCAGATGTTTAAAAATGCGTTGTAATTTTAATTCACTTTTATAACGTTGTAAGGATTGTTTCTCTGCACACTAATAACAGTCAAGGAAAAACTTGTTCTACAGGAAAGGAAGATTCGTGAGTGTATTGCGGAGAAACCAAGTAACCGGGATTAAAATTAGGAATTTAAAATTAATTTTACAAAATTTACCTTTTATTTAAAAATACTATTATGACGTACTTTAAATTTTTTGATGTAATTTTCTTTTTGAAATTAATAAAGTAAATGTGTCTAATGTGTAAAAACTATAGTTTTGAAAAAATTTAGTAATGAAAAGGTTGGTTATTGTGAACTTTTTATGTTTTATAATTTTATCTGAAAAATCCATAAAGGGAAATAAAATAAATTATAACTTTGTATTTTCATGGCATAACTACGACCTGATGGAAATTTACTTTAGCCAGTGGCAAGTACCTAATCTAATTCAAAAGGATGTCCTTCCCACACAAACGGAATAAAAAAACTAAAACGAAAATGTAATAAACGCGTATTTTATAGCTTTAAATATGGATTTATGTATAAAAAAGGTTACATTTTCGTTGTTAAGTACTTTGAAGTGGTGCTTATGATTCGTGTTATCTTTTTTAAATAACATTTCCTTTAATACAGCCCCTCTTTTCTCTTAGGTATCATTTTTGGTTTATTGTTAAAAAGCATTTTTTTAACATTGTCGTACACTCAAAATGTTTTAAAATAATTATCTGGCAGTTGCTTTTTTGAGATTAAACAAAGACAAGTTTTTCCTTTTTAACAAAAGTTCTGTTTAACAAAAGTTCAAAAAAAAATTACTTTGTTTCTTTTAAAATCTTTTTTACTTCCACTATGGTTTTCAAGATATATTAGAATAACAAAAAGTTTTTTTTTACTTTTATTACCTATTTAGAGAAAAAGGGGGGAATTATCAGCATCTTTATTGTTTGTTTAGTTTACTACGAATTTTCTAACACAATAAGGCTTTATTATTCACAAACACAGGCATAAAGAATAAAAAATATTTATTTGAGCATCAATTTAATTTAATTTTTATTGATATTATCCTTAATTCCCTAAAACTGATACAACCAGAACTAGCTAGTTCTAATGGAAATAGCTATTTGTAGTGGACGTATTTTACTATTAACATGCTAGGAGGCACACTGTCTGGATAAAATGATATTGCAAAAGAAAAGGACACATTTTTTATCACGTATATACAAATCGGAATTATTTAAATAAAACCATTCAAAAATTAATTATTCATTGCCTTTGACTTTTATCCCGATCATCTGGCCTGTTTTGTCCTGTCGTTACTCCTTTAGTTCCTTCCACAACCCCAAAACTTTTCCGAAACTCAAGGCACTACTTCCAGACTAATCCCAACCAATGAAATCAGCTTCTGGACAGTGCATTATCCAATAAAGGACCACGCATTCCACCAAATGGCAATCTCTACCACAGGAGACAAATCGGAATCTCCTACTTCAGCCAGTAGCATATCCCACGCAATCTCGGCCATTATGATCGAACCAGTCGGCTTGAATCAATTGTCAGAGGAGATTACGGTGTGGCAAACAAAGGCCGATCGATGCCACCGAGGGAACCCAAACTTTGGACGGGCCATCGGGGGCGGGCGACGTTCCCGTTCTGGAAATCAATTGTTTTTGAAAGTGATAGTTCTCGGTAATAACTAGGGTGTACCGTGTGGATTAGAATTGCTTTGATTGTGGATTGATTTTTTTTTCTTTTTCTGTCATTGTTTTGTTGAACTTGCTTAAAAGTTTTGTGGGGTGTGAACTGGTATTGGATATTTAGCTTAACAGCAAAAGGGGTTAAATATTTGGCTTGTAAGGGAGAAGATGGGGTTTTGGCCCCTTTGATATAGGCTTCTAAGGAAGAGTAGCGTTTTATAATATTAAGCAAAGCTAATTTTTATCTTGTTTTGTCTTATTCTTAGCTTTTTACAGACAAATCTCTCAAAATTTTGAACACTTTTCATTCCTTCTTGCTTTTTATCTAATTTATATGGGCGCAATTCAAAAACTATTAAAACTTTTCTATTTGATGCAGCTAGTATTATTTTTGCTCAAAAATTTATTAAGAAAAAACTAAAATAGAGAATTCCTTTTGGCATAGGTTTATTATTCTTAATAATATACTAGGGGATTAAATTTGATCTAATGATCTCATAATGAAAGTAAAACTTGTGACTCTATGACATGAGATTACATTTACATCTTTTTAAACACGAAAAATTTCAAAAGTATTTTTTAAATAATTTAAAACTTATAGTTTATAATAGAATAGCTTATCAAAAAGATGGATACTTTTTTTGAGAATCCTAAACCAAAATTTTACACAGACAAAAATTTTATTTCTCTATACTAAATGTAAAGCCTACTCCAACGAAATTTGATATTTCTAAAGTGAAAAAAGATTTGATTTTTATCCTGGAAGTTGAAACTTACACAAAGAGAGAAAACGAATAAAACCTGTGATACAATAAAAGCTTGAAAAATTGAAGTAAGATTAAATAGAAAAGAATGTGAAGAATGCTGGTTTTATTTACAACTCCCACCTTCAAATTTAAAATATTTCAGCTCCCTAGTTTCTAAGTTATCAGTGTAAATAACTTACATTCTTTTTATTTATTTCTAAGTCAAACGGAAATTACTACAAAACTACTACAAAACGGAAATTAATATTGTTTTGATTGTTTAAGTATAGTAGAGAGATTATATTTAAGGACGAAATTTAATAACACAGTAATCAGATATTTATGTTTATTAACGTTATGTAGGGTGAACTCTAAATTTAAGACAGCTAAAGCATGTTCAAAATAAAATTTTATTATTAGTATGGTTTACTATGCAGTGTTTGTTAAACTTACTATGAAAGCTTTTCTTAAGAAAGACTATTCCTACGAGTATGTCCTCTATTTTCTACTATTCTTGGTTTAAGCTCTATTAAAGAAATTTTTAAATCAGTGCTGTAGTTGAAAAAAATTATTTAGGGTGGGATCACTAATATTTCATCACTTTTTGTACTACGAACAGCATATTTCGGAGGAAAGGGTCAAATGCTTCAGGAGACGGTAACAAATAATCCTGGGGACGCCATCCACCCCTAATCTCAACACTGTTGTTAATGTTTGATAAGTTTGGTTTACTAACACCAGTCCCGTTAGTTAATTTTACTTTACAAACGAAATTAAACAAATATCATAAAATTCATGCGAGTGAAATCGGATAAAAAGGTATTATATCTAGTGGAAAAGATTAAAAACAATTTCCCAGGCTTATAAATACAGTAAAAATTATTAATAACAAGTAGGATACGTAATACAAGTAGGAAAACATATTTTACTAATGATAGTATAGTACTTGGTATGTATTTTAAAAAGCTTTGAAAATTTAGCTTTTTTAGTAAATTTATAGTGTGAAATAGTTTAGAATATATACAGGATGTCCCAAGATATATACAGGGTGTCCACCCCCTTTAGATATATTCATAAAAGTGGTGTCTATGTAACTGGTAAAGTGACCATGCCCTATCCTATACGATAACTTTTAACACCATCTAGCGTCAATGTTAGGAGTTATAATTTTTATTTAAAAAACTTTTAGAGATTTGCTAAATTATTCAATTAGAAAGTTGTAGAGCAGCATCGATTTTGTAGGTAAAGACACCTTGTGCAGCAAATTGCCTTGAATGAATGAAACCCCTTAAAACGCACAAAACACTTTCAGGTCGTCATTTACCTCAGGTAGTCATACGTTTTAGGACGTAAAAACTACGTAAATTCAACCTAATTGAGCGTGCGTTTTTAGGGGTTTTATTCAAAGTATTTTGATGCACAAGGTGTCTTTTCCTACAAAAGCGATACTGCTCAACAACTTTCTCAGTGAATAATTTAGCAAATCTCTAATAAAACTTTTTAAAATAAAAATTATAACGCCTAACATTGATGCTAGAGGGCGCTGAAAGTTGTTGCATCGGATAGGGCATGGTCACTTCACTATACCTAGACACCACGTTTATGATTATATCTCTATAGGGGTTCAAAAGTTAAAGGGGTGAACAGTTATCTTGGGGCACCCTGTATATTCATAAAAAAGCCGTCTACACAGGAATGAATTTATAATGATTGCAAAATTTTATGCAAGCACTCTTTAAATTCTCATTCTCTCTCTTCCTCTCTATTTAAGTGAATATTTAACAGGGATCTAACTCATTTGTATTTTATCTAAATAAAATATTCAAAGTTGTTTAAGCCAAGAAAAATATTCCTTTGTGTTCAAAGTAATTTATCTTAACAATTTTCTTTCCTTTCCAGGGATTCCAAAGCATTTGAAACGCCATTATCGCATTCAGAAGAAGTAACTTCACAGATATCAGACGAGAAGAAAAACCTGTTTGTCGAACACAAATATTTATTTTCCGCATTTTGATACAATGGAAAAAGGCGAGCTTCATCGTGTTTCACGAAAATACACAAAAACAAACAAGCGGATTTGCTCAAGATAAATTGGGACATTTATGTTGCAAATGCACAAGTAAAAGAACCCCCTGGGGACAATATTGGATTCTTGAAGTAGCGACAACGGCAATAAAAAAAACAAGAAGAAATTAATATCTGAAAGACGATCCATTTAATTATTTGATCATTAATTAAATAAATTACGATTGCCAAGTTTGAGCTTTGAACTGTAGAGAATAATTCGGAAATATAACGCAAATATGTTTTTCATTCAGTTCAAATTGATTAAATGCTCAAAACCCATCCGAAATTAGCTTCAATTAAATCGTGCTCGCAATTATATAATTCTGCGGGAATTAAACTCGCGAGGATTTTGATTAATAGCGTTTGACTAGAAAACACGTTAAGAGTTACTTGGCAACGATTAATGTTTTTGTAGAGGACCTTAATTAATTAAACTTCGGACACATTCAATTTAGTTTTGACGCCGAACAATGAGTTAATTACTTTCTAGAACGAAAGATCCTTTGGTTTCTCGAAAAAAAATTATTCACTATGCTTGGTGACACTTTAAACTTAAGTATTCGGTATTAATGGTAATTAAAGTTATTTTAATAAGACTCCTTTCACAATGAGACTGAAATTAAAATTCATGTGAAAGGGTATTTAGTGGATTTAGGATCGTTAAGCCGTATTCCTTTTATCCTTTCAAAATTTCATCGCACAATTTGTGGTATTGTTTGATACGTTTGAGGGAAATCATTGGTTTGATTAATGAAATAACACCGCCTTTGATTGTACAAAGGCAGAATCTTTTCGTTAAGATGCTAGTAAAGAAATATTTTTCATTTCGGAATAAAAAACTATCTGCTTTTGATTCATTCAAATGATAGAACAATATCGAGGACAATAAACCTTAAACTTTCTCTAAAGGCTGTTCTAATAAACATTTTTGATAAAAAAATTTAAAACTACTGCTCAAATACTCTAAACAAAGGCATAAAATATTATTCATTTAAATTCAATGCATCATAAGGTAATATTTTTTGAAAAAGAAAATGGCTGTGATTTGTGCAAACTATGGGAAAAATAGAGAATAAAATTTCTCTATAAATCAATCTAAAACTTTTCTATGGTATTGAAAATAACAGAATTTTAGAACAGGATCGTAAATATTTAGATTTGGGTTGAAAAATGAGCTTGATGAAACAAAAAGTTATACTTCAAACCTGGACTTCCTCTACATGTTTACAAGTTCCCTCTCTCATCATTTGTTAGGCTCTACATGCTCGGATTTGGGCTTAGCGCTTACATAACTACATCAAACCAACCATAAAGAGGGGCATGATTTGCTCAAATATTCCAAAACATGGCACAATAATATTTATACTAGACTGCAACTTTACTTGACCCTGTGGGTGAGAGCAAAAAAACAATGAAAGTAGTTTACAATGCGGAGTCTGAATTCTGAGTGATCAGTTTGTTAAACTCTTGTATAAATAACGTCTTTTTATTACGATTTGCGCACCGAAACTGAAACATTGTAACCAAGTATTGGTATTGATCCATTATAACCAAGTATTGGTATTGATCCATTACAACCAAGTACTGCTATTGGTCCTTAACCACCCAGTATTGGGATTGGTACTCATCCATAACAACCAAGTATTGGTATTCATCCATAACAACCAAGTATTGAGATTGATCAATAACAACCAAGTATTGGTATTGATCCATTACAACCAAGTACTGCTATTGGTCCTTAACCGCCAAGTATTGGGATTGGTATTCATCCATAACAACCAAGTATTGGGATTGATCAATAACAACAAAGTTTTGGTATTGATCCATAACAACAATGGGACAAAAGATTATCTCCAAGCAATAGCAATTCTCCTTAAAGCCATGCACGTTTGAGAACTGCCTGACAGCAAATCCCAAACATGGTGGTGGTTCAGCTCCGATGGCGATGGCTGTTCTTCATTCTATTCGTCCTCCCTTCGTCAAGCCTCTCGTTCGTTCTTGAAGGCTCACCGACGTCCTACGCGCAGTTCAAGCGCTGGTACGCCGGCATGACGGACTCGCTGTCTTTCGAGTTCCGGACGTCCGAGCCCAACGGACTGCTCTTCTACTTGGACGATGGTGGGGTCAGCGACTTCTTCGAGCTCAAGCTTGTGGACGGGACCATCCGGTTCCGGTTCAATCTGGGTGGAGGGGCCATGCTCACACACGCTGGAATCAACCTGCACGACAGTACTTGGCACCGGGTGGAACTGATACGCAACATTGAGGATACCATTCTGAAGGTTGACGAGGAGACCCAGAGCAAGGTGAGCTATGAAAAATATCGATATATCGGTGTTTTAATGGAGGAATATCAGTGATTCATTATCGATTATCGTCAACCCGATAGTGATTATGATGGGTAATATCAGCATTTTTATAAAAACATGAAAAAATGCATTTTTCTAATAAAAAAAAAGAAATATGCCTAAATTCAAAAATCGACATGGAAAGTTTCGAGAAAATTTAGTTAATTCAATATTTTAAAACAAAATTCTACAATCCCTTTGCCAAATCTCTTTCGGCCTTAATTTAAAGTGAAAACCAACAATTACTTTTTGAATTAATTTATTCCATTTTCCGTGATGAATGGCCGTGTTTGTTGGAATTTATTTCAATACATTTCCCTCTCTTCTTCGTATTCTTCTTCGAAGAAGAGAGTGAAACGTATGGAAATAAATTCCAACATACACGGCCATCCATCCCGGAAAATGGATGCTGGACCCCCAGTTCATTCCCCAAGCGACCTTGGTCCTCATTTTTTAACGACCCTGGAGAGATGAATGGAGGAGTTTACCCATGACCCAAGCAGAAGCCGCAAGGCATAGAACCTGAGTCGGTAATTCTCGTAGCCGGACACGGTGACCACTAAAGTCTGTCTGCCCCGGCTAGGCGGAGAGAACAATGGGCAAAACCGGTTTTCTCTTCCGCCAAGTGAGGACAGAAAAGCTGTACACCATTGCGGCTACGATGCTAACAGGTATAGGTATGCTAACATGCAAAGATGTAAAAGGTGAGGGTTATCCATGGAAGGGGCATATTTGAGGCTAAGTGGGAACCACTGATGTGTACTAATACTATCAATAGTTGGGAACATCACAATATTCATCCCATCTTTAGGTGAGCAAGGGCACCGACTACCACTTCGGCAACTTCTCTAGCAACAGCTTCGTGTACATCGGGGGCATCCCCAGCTGGTACAGCGCCAAGCTCACCCAGATGTCGCTGCCGTCGGTGTTCTTCGAGCCGCACTTCAAGGGGTCTGTGCGCAACGTGGTGTACGCGGCCGAGGAAGGTCCCAGCCGCCAGCAGGACATGGTGGAGTTCAAGGGCATCCGATCGAACGAGCTGGACGCGTGCGGGCTGCACGACCCTTGCCAGCACGGAGGGGTCTGCATCAGCACCGACAGTGGCGCCATCTGTGACTGCGGCTTCGGGGACTATGAGGGAAACTTCTGCGATAAAGGTGAGTGGATCTCTGTGTTCTGTATCGTACCCCTTAATATCAATCACTACAATCTCCGTTTCTTCGGCTATCTTCGAGAATCTCGAACCTTGGTGACTCACGACCAGACGCCAATTGAAATCCCTACCCTTAACCAATCCACCAATCAAATAACACCAACTATTGAGATCGTTTGTGAATACCATTTGCAATGGTTGGACCATTACAGTTACAACACTTATCGATACAAAATGGAATTTTCTCATGAATTGCTAATTATGAGAGTTCATTAATCTAATGTAGTGGTGCCCAACCTACGGCCCGTGGGCCAAATGTGGCCCGAGAGGCTGATCCATGTGGCCCGAGGACTCGTTAAATCTTAAAAACAAAAACCACTTTCAGAAATCTTCCAGGAAAACCACGAAATTGTGCGGGACATTATGGCGCTTCCATATAAAAAAAGATGATAAAAGAATTCTTCAACATCCAGTAAAAATTTTGTTTATTAACTTCTCTGGCTTTTTCTAGATACGGAATTTGCCATTGGATAAATATTTTTCAGTATCAGTTAGCCATTTGAATTCAGTTTATAACATGGTTTATAAGGATCTTTTAAGAACCAAACTTCGAAAAGATGTCCGATCGTAAAAAGTTGAAGATTCACTCAGAATGCCGAAACTTTCAAGAAAAGTAGACAAATTCATATTTCTACATTCAACGAGAAAATAAACCGTTGTCTTATATGTAAGGAGACTGTGAACAAACTGTCTGTTTGAGAACAAACATTATCTGTTCTGAAAAGAACAAAAACTAAAGCTCGATCTCGACTAACAGATAATAATCTTAATTCAGTTTTAAGGATAAGAGTTACAAATTTAAAGCCGAATTTACAAGATCTAGTATTCTTCAAACAGATACAAACTTCTCATTGAAAACTGGTAATTTTTCTTTATGTTTAGAAAAATCCTTAAAAGTGTTTTTTATGTGGCCCGCGAGATAATTTTTATAAGAAAATTGGCACACGTGAAAAAAAGGTTGGGCACCACTGATCTAAAGCACGGATCAGTTTTCTTGTATTCGGAGTAGAACGTATTTTATAGTTTCTCTGTTCTATATGCGAATTATAATCCCTCACAGATAGCACAGAAACACCGCCCGATATCGTTCTTTTAATATTGTCCTTTGTTAAAAGGATCTCTGAAATAACGGCCGATCGATATCGCCGGCATTGTTCAGTATTGAATGCTGGGGCAAACTAGGTTCTCCGACATTGACTATCAAATATGGGACAAAAAACTTTCACAGGATTATTTAATTTGGATAGGGATTGATATGTAGAATGTTTTTAATAATTAAAAATCCCACGAAATATGTTATGTCCAGCATTTATTAATTTTGTGATATTTGCCATTTTTAATACAGCACTGATCGATGGAATTAAAAAAAATTCGAAACATAAGAGTTTATTAGAGCACAACGAAATTAGTTTTTTTTCCGGGAATCGTATTTTATCGCCGAAGAAATTACAACCCTTTACTAACCATGTCATGGTAACCAAATATGCTACCATAAGTTTAGATTTAATTTTCAGCATGTTTTTAAAATATTGCATCAATAATTACACCTTCAGGTGCAATAATTTATAAAGTATTGTTCAGGCCAAGTTTCAAAATTTTGAAACAAATTTGAAATAAAAATTTTAAAGACGTTTTTATTTCACGAATAAGGCAAAAAAAATATTGTAGTTAGCATTAGAGGGATTAAGTACCTAACACATTTATCTTCTGTGGAATAGACTTGTACATAAACTATAATGCTCACAATAATAAATAGACGAAGAATATGGAAAAGCTATTTTTTCTATCACTTCTTGTTGTCAACTAATTAAACTTCCGCTTTTGAGTAGACTGCACACCAGCTCTCTTATCTTCAGCCTAGACAAGTGGATGATTTAAGGAATAAAAAGAAAATAAAATTTTGTGTACTTTACTTAAATTGTTTAAAATTAATTAACTTGTTCTTAAACTAAAAAAAGCTTTTTATTTCACCGCTAGGGGCGCTGTAAGTCATCTTAATGGATTTTCCAGAGTCACTTACCTAGGGGTAGACCTTACTTACGTAACCCTAGGGCACATTGGTTTCAAATAGTCCGCGAAACGAACTTTTTGTATATAGAGAGGTAAATGATTTTTTTAGTAACACTCCCCAGCAAAAAAAATCAGCATGAAACCTTCAAAAAAACCTGCAGGTTTTCTGCAGGGAATTCGGACAAATAACCTGCAAGAAACCTGCAGGTTTTTTTGAAGGTTTCATGCTGATTTCTTTGACTGCAGGTTTCCTGCAGTTAGTTTGTCCGAATTTCATGCAAAAAACCTGCAGGTTTTTTTTGAAGGTTTCATGCTGATTTCTTTGACTGTAGGTTTCCTGCAGTTAGTTTGTCCGAATTTCATGCAGAAAACCTGCAGGTTTTTTTGAAGGTTTCATGCTGATTTCTTTGACTGCAGGTTTCCTGCAGTTAATTTGTCCGAATTTCATGCAGAAAACCTGCAGTGTTGTTTTTGAAGGTGTTATGCTGATTTATCTTGGACTACAGTTTTCATGCAGAAAACCTGCCGGGTTTTTTTTAAAAGGTTGGTTGGTTGTTTGGGGTTTTATGGCGCAAGATCCCTAATCTTGCGCAAGATCCCTTGGGTAAACTGCATTCATCAACAATTAAACTGCAAACAATTAAACAATTAAACTGCATTCATCAACAACAAAAATCAGCAAACTGATATGAAAAATCAGCATATTAAAATGTAACCTACGCATGAATAGGAAAAAAATATTTTTTGAATTTTAAAATATTTTTTTATCAAATGTCAACTAGGCCGTTTCAACTTTTTTAGCAGCAGAGCAGTAAAATTCTACAATCATCAACAAACATTATCATAGGGGAAAAGGAAGTTTTGTGTATTGAATGTCATCCACAAATACAGAGCTAGCTCAACTTGAAAGATTTCTGAACTGTAACTTAAATAAAAATTTATCCTTAATTATAAAGTGACTAAGGGGCTGCCGCCCCCTGCTTGCTTCACTCGCCGCCGCCTCCCCGCGCCACCCCCTCCGCAGTTCGTGGATAGCTTTGCGATCCAGGATCGCTGCGCTCGATAATAGGATACTAAAATATTTTAGTCTGGTTTTGGGAGTTTTATATTAACATCCTGGTTTGGTAAGAGTTAAATGGCACAAAACCCTGCGTCATACCCTGCATACATAATGCGCCAAAAACACAAACAATCTTTAAAAACTTGGATTTGCATACTGTTAAATAATTTTCGTATCCCAAAAAGGGCCAAGCATAAAGTTATAATAAGCTGAAATGGGTTTACTCTATGGCGGGAAAACAAATGTGGAAATTTTTATTCTGCTTTTTTATAGAAAAATCATGCTTTCAGCTTATACGCGGAAATAAATTAATGCTCAAACTATTTCCAAAAAATAATAAAGATTTTTATTTATATCATTTACTTACCACTCATATTGTATTGAACAGTGAACCAAAACATATTCAGTGACTCAAACCCCGCTTACGTTGCTAACATTTGTGTTTTTGCCTAATTTTATCCCAAAACATTAAATAAGTGGCATTATACCCATTTCGTAACATTTTCAAACGGAAGATAAGATCGGGGAAATCAAGATAACCAATACACATTGTAATCAAACTTCTCCGATCTGATTGCCATCAAAATTAAAGCGCGATTTTCATGCCTGCAAATGTTTCCTCTGTACAAATTTTGGCAGATCAGATAATTTTGCGCTATATATACCGGACGCCATTTTTTACCACTGCTCAAATGATAACACTCAGATGCTTTACGATTACTCCGATATAAGTGAGAAGAAATACAATAAGCTTGTAAATAATACTTGTGCTAAATGTATAAAGCACGGTACCAAAGCAATAAATAAATCAGTCATTTTAAATACGATACCTTACAATGTATAAGTTAAATAGCATTCTATAACAAAAGGACAAATTTTGATGAGTATATAAAAGAATATTAATCATATTATAGCAAGAAATAAGTATGGAATGATTAAAATTTAGAGAAATAACTTTCCGCTCACCGATTTCAACGCTGCTTACTTCATACCGCCATTATCACAATAAATAAGATTTTTATACAGCGCGACTGCGCAGAACGTCGTCACTGTTCCGGGATGATTAAAATAAAGACAAAAACTGGTTTGATTAATTTTATTTAATTATTAAATCAATTAAATTATGTGAATAAAAAAACATTATTCATAAAAATGCTCTTACTTTATTTTGGATATCGGATCCAGCAAACCCTTGGAAATGCGCATGTGTCAAATCTTCGTCGAAAATAAAATTAATAAAAACTGAAGTTTTTATGAAGGACTAGCGCTGACGCGCTAGACACGGGCTTCGCCCGGGTTTCCATTTTTTAATAAATATCATCAGGTGCGTTACAGATGGGCTTCGCCAGTCCATTTTTAAAGAAAATTTTTCCGGCGTGTTACAGATGGGCTTCGCCAGTCCAAACGGGGAAATAGTTAAATAAAGGATTTATTTTAATGTTTATGCTACAACAATGAATTTTAAACTACAACAATCGATTTGAATCTACAACAATCGATAATATGCCTACAACAATTAAAGTTTACATCTTCTCTTGTTATATTTACAACAATGTGGTTTTGCCCTGAAGTTAGGCACGAAATATGGGTTTTTAGACATAAAATTGACCAAAAAAGGTATTGGGATGCATCGATTTTAAATTATTTTTATTCAGAAACCTTCCCTGGAGCGAGTAGATCAACGTGGTATAGTTTAATAGTTAATGTAGGTTCGAAAAGTATAAAACTATAAAGGACATACAGACATACATACATACAAACATTGATTTTTATATATATAGAAAAGTAAAGTTTTAAATCTTCATTATTTGCTCTGTAGAAAAACTGCAGTTTTTGTGAAGGGAAAATAGCACTGCATAAAACCTGCAATATGTCTTCACAAAACCTGCAGTTTTCTTGAAAGAAACATTAAGTTCAAAATCTTCATTTATTATTCTGCATAAGAACTGCAGTTTTTATGAAGGGAAAATTGCACTGCATAAAACCTTCAAAAACACTGCACATTACCTTACAAAATCTGCATGGATCTGACTGCCTTCAAAAAAACTGCAGGTAACTTCATGAAACCTTCAAAAGGGTACTTTTTTTGAAGGTTTCATGCTGATTTTTTTTGCTGGGTCTATCATTACAAGTTCATTAACTTAAAGTATAATAATTAAAAATCGGCAGCTATACAGTTTTAAGGTTGCATTTCCCGGTTTTAGTTAGAAAACTATCTTAAAATATGTAAGAATATCCTAATTTCCTTTTTATCGATGGTTAATGGTGCTTAATGGAAAACTTACGCCGTGATCTTACTCATAATTTCATGCAATGCTTGCGAATAAAAAGGTTTATAGCGAAGCCGAAATTTGAGGTTTTATGCAAATATCAAGAAAGAAAGCAATAACAGAGGCATGGCAAAATAAACTAACTATTCATGCGTTTTATTTTGTCCTTCGCTTAAAAAATTACCTGACAAGGCTAGGCAAATCTAACCATACAGTGAACTAGGTGGAAAAAAGTCAATTCATGTAGGGGACAAACTGTAGGATGTATTTGAATTTAAAATAATTAAGTTGAGAAAATATAAAACTATTATGAAACATGTTTTTTCATTGCACAAAAACAAAACACATTTTACGAGTAAATAAGTGTCCCTAAAGATTTTCAAGTTCAACAGAATTCTCATTCAAATGAAGCCATCTATCCCGCAAGCTCATTTGAATCTCTAAATATATTCCTTTCATGTAAGCAGTCCACAAGAATTGTATATCATTTAAAATTTCTTATAAAACAATCTATTGGAGGCATGTAAATGAATTCAAATCCAAGGAAATCCACAGATATTGTTTAGGGTGGTTGAATATCTTTGGCGAATCGTATTCGTAAATATTTTTGTTTTCTTACACTCATAATTTGCAATACAGGGTTAAAAATTAGATTTGAACCGTATTGGTTTTGTAATCTCATACTCAAAGCAAAAGGAAACTTAAAAGATAAAATGGAGACGTGGTATGTGGGTTTTGAATAAAATATTCCAACATCAACTGTACTCTTTCGGTCTGCTGTAGCATGAATTTGCTCAGAGGGCTTCCCAATTTATGGAAAATGCTTACTTTGAACAATTTATCCCCTATAAAGAAAGAAACGTGGCTTCTATAAAAGCGAAAAAACCTTCTTTCGTTTCTCTGTTCGTTACAAATTTGAACTGGCGATACTACAGTTTTGTGCCCATTTCATTAAGAATTCCCCACTTCAAATCTGAATATTTCGAGAAAGAATAAAAAAGAACTTTTATGTAGAACACTAGAGGGGAAATTTCGGTGGTTTATTACGAAGTTCATTCATTCAAAAAGAACCCGAAAGCCTGAGAAAAATGAATGGCTGCTCTTTAATGATCTTTCATTTGATTTCCTAAATTAGTTTTCCAAAAAGGCAACTTAAATACGTAGTTACTTATCAAAGCTTTTCTACCATATGCCTCTCTGAAACATTTTGAATACTTTTAATAAATGGTTTATATGTGTTACGGGCAATGTGATAAATTCAATGAAATTTATCACTTTGCCCGCCTCCACCTCCGGGTATTATTAATGATGCCCAATTAATCGCTTTGCCCGTAACATATGCATTGAGAATACAAACTCCAATTAACTATTTAGTGCTAGGAAAGAAAATTTGTCGTACAAATTTCCGGGTTCAAATCCAACATTATTATACTGTAGGCCGGGTCGAAAAAGACGAAATTCAAAGAATCAAAATGCAATAGTGCTGAAAAGTTGTAACACACTATTAAAAGCATAACGCAAAAAAATTTTTGAAATCGGTCAACGTTTGACCCTCCCGCAACGCGAAAATTCTCCCCATTCTTTTATCAGACATTCATTTTTCTGTCCGATATTCGGAACTCCGCAAGATTTGCCCCTAAACCGACTTCCTACATACAAAGAAATTTTAAACTGTTGTTTTCAAGATTGTTGAGAGTATGCCTAGAAAGGTCAAGAAGGATATTGCAGAAGTTAGAAATCAATCACTTCAAATTAAATAATCTATTTTTTCAGTTGAAGCATCACATCTTGGTGTCCGGTTCATTGTTGTAGGAAAGTTTATAATTTAATTTCAGTCTGCATTACTTTTAATATGATAAAATTAATATACCTAATCCAGCCTAGAAGAAACTAATTTCTACATGAATAATATACCTACTGGTGTGAAGTACTGCATAGCCCCTCATACCATCTAAAAATTTCATTTGTAGGAAAATTTTCATCGCACTTAGTACATTGTAGCATTCTATGGTAATGAAATATATTTGCATTTCTCTGTTCTGAAAAAAAAAACGCACTAGAGATATAACATTTTTCATTAAGTGTAATTAAATAAAGCTGAGAGAGTAGAGTTCTTAATCCAACTGTGCATCTAGATTTCCATTAATAAACCATTATTTTTTCTATCCTTATTTCTTAGTCCTGAATTAAGGTACGTTCCATATTTGAATAACCAGAAAAGTACTTTTTTTTTCTTGCTGCAAAAAATATCTCATTGGTTTGTTCAATGTAACAAGGATGCGAAGTATTTCGGTAATAATTCATACGATGATATAACTGTTTTTATTGTTATGTTAATGTGTAAAATAAATGCTAAGGCTAAAACTATGTTAATGAAAGAAGTTAATTAAGTGGAGAAAAATAGTAATTTGCGCTTTCATGTAGCGATAAATCTATGAATATTTGTTGTTCTTTGTAGATAATCTTTAAATAATGTTGTAGTAATGTAGATAATGTTGTAAAAAACACAAACATTTAAAAAAGTATTTCATACGATCTTGAGTTACATAATTAATGATTTTAATTTATTAGTGCAGAATACACTTGATATGACGAACTTCGTTATGTAGACATCAGGCATTACTCTAATTTTAAAATAGCAATTATTATGTCGAAGACTTTTCGATAAAACCCTTGATTTAACTAAATGTTTTCGGATCTAAAAAGAATTTTTTCCACATGCATGGCACTATTTGGCCTGGTGATAATTCTCTGAGCACTCAGTGGCCTTCAGGCCTTTCCGCTCCCGTCGTTTTCTTCAAACAAGTCTCCTAAAAGACAGTCGACTGTGGCCACACGCGTGAAGATCAGCTAAGCCCAGATTCTCCGCCCAGCGGAGATGTATCTACAGAAGCCAGAATACCAGCAGGTCTAGGTGCTTCCGTCACATTTCCCCCCTCATATTGGATAATTCCGTTGTTAGTAAGAATGGACTTGTTACTTTTAAAAAGTTGAAGGGTACAAAAAAGAGTGGTGTGGGGGAGAGAGAAAGGTTCAAAAATATGTGTTACTTTACTAAAAACTATATATAAATTTTATGAAAACCTTAAAAATGACTCCCTTTATTTCCATACCAAACCTTATTCTAATATTTTTTTTTCTAAATTTTACCATTTTTATCCATTTTTACCTTTTAAAGGAACAAGAATTTTAAAGGTTAATTTTTCTTACTATGTACAGGACTTCCTTTATAATGCTCCTAGTCCCCTCAGACAAATATATTCCCCCCTCAATTCATAACATTTACTACGTGTTTATTCCTTAAATGTAAAAGTTCTATCTTCATTAATATTTATAAAGTTTTGCATTTTATAAAAGTTTTATTATATATTGTTGTTGTTGTTGTTGTTGACTTATTCCTCATGGTCTAGCCGCAGGCTAGACCAAGTCCATGAGCCCAAACGTCCCCAAAAAATCATACACCAGAAGGGGATCAGATAAAAGGTCAACTTTCTCCAGACCAACACAATGCAAAATGTGATCGGGAGAAGCCTGTTCAGAGTTACACCTGGTACACGTGAGATAGGTCTTCTGCCCGTGCCTAAAAGAGAGACACCTGATGTGTCCGCTTATGAGCCTGCTTATGCTGGTCTGCGTGGCTCTATCAGCTTTCATGGCAAGGGCACCACCAGGAGCCAGTCTATCATACCAAGGGTGGGTCGGGGGGACACTCCATTGTCGCAGGTTTGAGGCTCTGATTTTGGAGCAAATCTCAGAGAAAGTCAAAGACTGATTTGAAATTGCCCCATCAGAAGCTCCTTTCTTGGCCAAAAGGTCAGCCTTTTCATTGCCGAAGAGGTTAATGTGAGAGGGCACCCATTGGATAAAGATTTTATGACGATTTGATAGTTGTTTAATTTTATTTAGAATAGACACAGATGTTTTATCGCCAACCTTATTCCAGTTACTTAAGTGCTGGATGGCACTACGGCTATCAGACAAGATCCAGATGTTATCGAATGATGTTAGAGACCCAACAGCGCTGAGTGCCTCATCAATGGCAATTAGCTCCGATCTAAAAACAGAGCAGAAATCTGGATTCCTGATCTTAAGACTACATGAAAAGTCAGGGGCCTTAATGAAGATTCCGCTACCACAAGAGTCGTTATCGTCTTTGCTTCCATCCGTATAAATTTGAATATCTATTTTTGGGATTTGGTTAATGATCTCCAGAGCAAGTTGGTGCAGATAATCAGGCAAGTCTTGCTTTTTGTTGGTATGGATTCCAAGATCAGGCTGGAAATGCACCCCAGGAAAGCCCTCCAAAGGGTCAAAGATTGTTCTCAAGGAGTGTCTCTCAACGTCCCTATTTAATAATTCCATCGAGTGAATACGAGAAAAAGGGCTGTCTCTCTTTAATCTCTGTCTATTTGACCAATTACTGAGATAATTTGCTGTTCGGTTATAAACACCAAAACTGTAGAGCTTATTAAAATATTTAGCCAGTAATATATTTCTTCTCAGCTTTAAAGGCTGGATATCACATTCAAATAAAACCAAATCTGTGGGACAGCTATGTCTCATGCCAGTAATGATGCGAGCAGCATTTGATTGCACTCTCTCCAACTTTTCCAAGTTAGTGGCTGATGCACAGAAATAAACCTGGGAACCGTATTCCAAAATAGGTCTTATCAAAGAGGTATATGTCAATCTAAGGGTATTGACATCTGCACCCCAGTCTCTTCCCGCTATATATTTCAAAATATCTAGTCTCTTCCTGGATCTATTAACCAAAGATTCTATGTGTCTGTTACTCAGGATTTCGGGATCCAAGGTGTATCCCAGATATTTTGCGTGTTTTTCATAGGGCAGTGTATTGCCATCCATTGTGATATTGGGCTGATAGTTGTATAGACGCCGGTTAGTCGTGAAGAAGCTAGTATATGATTTTGCTACATTGAAACTCAGTTTATGATTCTCAGCAAAAATCTGAACCTCGGCGAGGGTAGTATTGATATCAGCTTCTATTTGGCCGACATCGGAGCCTGATTTCCAGAGGACAATATCATCGGCAAAAAGACCAACCTCGCATCTTTTAGAGATAACCTTTTCAATGCCCGCGATAAACAAGGAAAAAAGGAGAGGGCTCAATACTGAGCCCTGCGGGACACCCTGACTCAACTTGAACGTTTTAGATAGAGAATCTCTATATCTCACACGGATCTCTCGATCCTTCATGAAGTCATAAATCCAAGAGAGGGCCCTGTCTTTTATACCAAAGGTGTTGAAAAGCTTTATGATTAACTTATTTCTCCAAACTCTGTCAAAGGCCTTTGTCAAGTCGAGAAAAACAGCAATTGTATGATGAGATGGTTTAAGATTCTGAGCGTCACGGACTCTCTGTCCGAAGTATAGAATTTGATCCACAGTGGAGTGGCCCCTTCTGAAACCATATTGTTCAGTTGGGAACAAGTTGTTAGTATCAAGATAAAAAGTAAGCCTTTCCAAAACAAGTTTCTCCATAAGTTTGCAAGTAAACCCCGTTAGGGCGATGGGCCTGTAACTTTCAGAAGAACAGGCTTTTTTGTTAGGTTTCCTGATGGGAACAACCAGGGCCCTCTTCCAATCACGGGGCAGTCTTCCAAGTTTCCAAGAAAGGTTGAAAATTTCCAGCAGGCTCTGCCTACCCCTATCGCTAAGTCTGGAAATCATTAGGCCATGTATGTTATCAGGCCCAGGAGATTTAGTTGGATCCATTGTGCCCAAAGCAAGATTAAGTTCTTCCATTGTAAAACCATCTCTAAAAATAGGGTTACCTCGCTCAGAGCTGCGGCATCCATGAACTATTTTCCTTGCACACGTTTCTTTATCTTTATCTAGCAGAGTAAAGTTTAGTTTACTTATCTTTTGATAGTAAGAACCCAGGAGATTGGCAGCAGTTTTGTCATCTGCGAGGACTTGTCCATTTTCATCCAAGATGACATTGCAATCCTCCTGTTGAGGCTGCACAGTGCTCAAGGATTTCATAAGTTTCCAAAGTTTGGTATTTGGGGTGTGGGCATCTAAAGATTTGCACAGATCAGCCCATTTCTCTCTTTTGAGTATAACAAACATTCTTTTTATTTGTGCATTTATTTTGTTTAGGTTCATTCTGAGGGTAGGATCATTCGAAGTTTTCATTTCGCGATGTATCTGGTCCCTCAACAAGGGTTGAAGTATAGGAGATCTATGCATGAAAAAGGGAGTGAAACGCTTGTGATTACCCCTAGGGATAGCCTGACCAGCGGCTTTAGTTACCCTTAAAAGAAAGCCAAGTTGCATCAAGATCCTCATAAGACTTGTTTTCAGTGGGAGGTAATGAGAGAATACCATCATCTACTAGGTTTTTATATTTCTCCCAGTTGGCTCTCTTAAAATTCCAATAGTTTTTCTTATTTAACTTGATCCTTTGTTTCAACTTTACTTCCACTAATATTGGTAAATGGTCACTGCCAATATCTTGTAACACTGTCCACTTGCAGAAAGGGTAAATATCTGGACTAACAATAGACACATCCAGAGCATCCGCAGTATTATAGCTGTAAGAGGAGTGGGTTGGTGAACCATCATTAAGTATAAAGTGAGCTCTGTCATTTAACATGTCGAGTAACTCAGCTCCTCTCCGATTGTCAACTACACTGCCCCAAGTGGAATGTTTGGCATTTAAGTCACCTAAGAGAATGTTGTTTTCATCAGATATCTCAAACATATTAGCAGGTAAGCTTTTTTGGTTCGGAGGGTGGTACATATTGAAGATGTTTAGCTTCCTTCCCTTCCAATTTAAATTTATGCACTGCATTTCTAAATCAGAGTCAATTATCTGTGGTGTAGCAATTTTACGATAGTTTACATCTCTTATCAAAAAGGCAAGGCCACCGCCTCCCTTAACCTGTCGGTCAGAGCGAAGTATATGATAACCCCTGATTTTTAGCTTGACATGCTCTTTCAATTTTGTTTCTTGAAGTGCGATGACCTGGACCTCCAGAGTTTCCGCAAGATCCAGGATGGCATCAAGTTTAATCCTTGTGGCATAGGTTGACAATCCGTTTATATTGCATTGCAGGATTTTTAATGATCGATATTTAGTTGGAGACTGTCGCATACTTTTCGAAGAGGGCCCTCTGCCTAAACCCCCATCGCACCCCTGATTATCCTGCGCGACGGGTGATGCAGCATGATCCATTGAAGAAGTAGAGCTCATGATAAAGGGAAAAGAGGAACAGCTTCTGTAGATCAAAGATCCGGAGCACCGAAAGGCAGAAGTCTGAATTGGCTCCTATTAGAGAGGGTGGACCGCTCCTAACATGGAGATCAGACGTCCTAGCAGCCGATCTTAACCTAGATACAGACGCTGCGATGTGGAAGACTACTCCACAATATATATACTCCTTATTATATATATCTTACCTTAATCGTGCATAAGGTTTTTGATAGTTGAGTATCAGATACTCTATATCACATATTGCGGAAAATTTTTTTTTTCATAAGAGCACTTGTTTTAAGTTTTTAATAAGATAAATTTGGAATTCTTTAGAACTAACATTTATTAAAAGGAGTCTGAAATGAATTCCGTGCAGTTTCTTTAACAAGCACTTATAAGAAATATAAATTTATCTTATTTTAGGAGAAAACAGGATAGTTACAGAATAGTTAACATTGTATATTTAAACATTAACAATGCGACAGGTCAAACATTCCAAACAGTTTCTAAGTTTAAGAGTAATTAGTTATAGAAGAAGAAGAAAAACTTTTTATCAAAGAATTTCTTTTATAAGTTTATTGACTTGAATTAGTATTTCTAGATGTTCAAAATACGAGCATTCTTGTGAAATATTCGAGTTTTTATGAGTAAACTTATATTTTTATCGCGCTTTATTTTTAAAATCAAGTATTGTTGAGAAAATTTTTAATTATGCTTTATATAGCCTTTAACAGATAAACATTACAAGTTAAATTCAAACAAGGAAGTTTTTATAACACTTAAAAAACGAAAATGTTAATTTTTGCAAAAACTATGAATGTTTTGGATGATTGTAATAGTTAGAGTATAAGAGTTGCTTACTTGCAGTTTAACCAGAAAAAAGGCGATAGTTTTGTATTAGATTAGCGTATTCCATTCCCCTTGTAACATAAGAAGCTTTTAATGAGTGGTTTAAAATAGGATGATGTTAGAAGAGTCAGGGAAGACTTGGAAAAAGTGAATGATAAAACTACTGCTTTTCAAAAAGAAATCTAAAAAAAAATTGCAAACTTAATCATATTCGGCATTCATACTAGGCGACATGCGAGAATGTGTTCCCAGATATTACGAATGCTAATTTTTGCTCTCAGGCCGGCCGACATAAACGCTTGCTCAGTAAGTGACTTTTCACATAAATTAAACATGGAAACGAAATACATTTTTGGAACGAAAATTTGTTTTTGGGAGGACATTCCCCAAAATTTACCGAACTGCTAAGTGGTTCCTTCTTAAGATAAAATAAGAGAAGCCGACATTCGGTTCATTCGAACTGAAGTGAAGAACTGATACCGCTAAGCGATCGGACCAATCAGATAAGTCCGAGCGATAATGGAAGGCGCAGTAAACTCTCACGTGTGAAAGCCGAGGCCAATAAAAACCTATTTGATCAGAGGGAGGAAAGTTCTTTTTTATTATTTCGTGGGGAGGTTCTGTTCTTCTTTGAGTGCTTTCAAGCCGAGTGCTGAAGCTGCAGAAAAGAAAGAAAGAAGAAGCCAACAACAAACTTCCTCTGCTTGTTGTGGTGCAGCAAGAAGAGAGCTTGCCCGAGTTTAATCCCGCCATGTTCGTTGAGATAAGGACAAGTGGAATTAAATAGGGTTTTTTCCGCGGTTTAGCCGAAATCAGAGTTGGGTTCAGAGGTCTGGTCTAATTATTTGAGCCTTTTTATGAAGTAGTTTGAAGAAATACCCACAGCGGTAAATATGGGCTGTTCTCTGTAGAAAAATACAAACCGAATGTTTTTCTTTTTTATGGAAAGTGTTAGAGGCTGGGACTAATTGCATTGTTAAATTGTTAACAAATAAATTGAATCCACCTTAACAAAAGCATTGAAATACAGTAGAGGAAAGTGGGGCACCTTGGGATACTTTTAGAAGTTTTTGAAATTTGATACTATGAATTCCCTCGATAAGAAGTTAGAAACATTTTTATTACATGTACAATTGAGTGTATTCAATTTATTAGTTGTGTTTTAATAAATATAAATGTACTAGCGCTGACTCGCGAGACCCGGGCTTCGCATGGGTTTTAGTTTTTTAATAAACATCATCTGGTGTGTTACAGCAAGACCATCTATATGGAGGGTCTTGGTTACAGACGGGCTTTGTCAGTCCAAATGTGTAGCACTGCTAGCCTGGCCAGGCTTTACCCGGACAATATGCCCACAGAGTAAGAAATAACTAACAACGGTTATTTTAAACTACAATAATGGATGTTACATCAACAACAATCGATATTATACCTACAACAATTAGTTTTACATCTTCTCTTGTTATATTTGGGTCATTCCAAGTGAAATCAACCAAAAATTCTCAACCTGACCCTCTCGGATTTCAATGAAACTTTCAGAAATTGTTCTCCCCCATAATATAAATGAGAAAATGTTTTTATTATTCAATTTTGTAGGTCATTTTTTTATTAACATTTTTTGAAAAAAGGAAGAAAATGCAAGTTTTGGGTCTTTAATGTATTATAACTCCAGTCATATTTTTTCGAGAAAAATCTATAGCTCCTCGCAATAAAAAGTTTCTCAAGGTACTCCTCTCTCCCCTATATTTATTAAGGGGGGAAAGGGATCCTTAGTTGGCTTTAATTTCTCTTTATTAAACTATCCCTTACAAAATATATGAAATTATTCCGCTAAGTAAAATGGTCTTTTATGTCTCCTTGTTTTTTTTATTATTTCCCTTTTAGTCTCAATTTAACCTTAAGAATAATAACCTTTTCTTGCGTTTTAGAAGGGTAAATAAATTTACAAAGGAATAAGCACATTGGTAATGATGACAGGAAAGATGCAAAAAAAATCTATATGAATACGGAATTCGATGCCAATTGAAGAAGGGAATAAGTCCAAAAAATGACAAATTGACTTTTTGTGCTCAAAACAATCTCCAAGATTTGCTCTACACATGGGTGAAAATAGGGGGAAAATAACTATCCCCTATTAGGGAGATATCGCCCCTTGAAGTCGTGAAATCGATGTCCATCCATTGTATTCTTAAGTTAATTTGGAATTAAAGTTAATTTGTCTTTCTTTTCATATTCTTTGAGCTTTAAACTAAATTAAAATAAAATTAACTCACTCCATTGATACTGCTCTAATAACTCAGTTTCACTAAAGTTTTGAACTTTATTTCTCTTATTCTTTTTATTTCACCCCTTTGTGGTGTAAACTAAGGAGAAATATAATTTCAATGTGAATTTAAGGGTTTTTTTAAAGATTTTTGATCAGAAAAATTTCATAAGGTCTTTTAAGTTTTAAGAAGGGAATAAATCCATCCACTTATTTTGACTGTAAAATATTTTTGAATATAGACTTATATTTGTTTTGATGATTGCTCTGTTTTCTAAATAGGGTTTTGAACTTCCAGTAAAAATTTGCTGATTATACAATGAAAATTCCATTACTGATACAGTTTTTTTTCGATTTTCTCAAAACTTGGTTTTTGGACTTATTCCCTACTTCCAACTGACGATTCAATTTGTGTTTGTAAAAAGAATTATGCGCATTAAACATTTCTGGATTAAAAGTACTTTGACCTTACAACAAAGAGGAAACAATCCAGCATTTATAACTTAATGACGATCTCAAAAACCCTTCTGTCATTTCACAATTTATCCTCTAAAAGCTTTTAAGGTTCCACCTATCGAAAGATGATCCCTCTCAAGTGTTTACCTCCCAGTCCTCATAAGTACGGTACTTGATCAGGGGGAGGAAGCTTCTTTAACCTCTTCAGTCATACCTGGCTCGCGTTTCCATCATCGATTCGAAGCCAAACTCAGGTTTAATCCCGATTCGAGATGTTTACAAGAAAATCGCCGATTTGAGGCCATTTGTGTTGAAATGATGAAAGCGAACCGTTGCCTTGACGACGACGCTATGATGATCACGTGACGGGATTCTCGAGGGGGCCGATTCTTATCGATGGGATAATTTAATGAGATGTATTGTAATCAATGGAGAAAGTCTCGTGTGTAGATGTAATCTTTTCCTGTTTGGAAGAAGCTGACTGATATGAATGGTCATTTGGGTACCTACCAAGAAGGACGCTGGGGAAATGATGGGTAGTGCAAGTTGGAAAGACAAATCTGATTACTTAAGTATTTCATAAAGGGTGTTTCAAAAGTCCCTTTTATAGCGTTTACTTAAAAACAACATCTCCTCACTTTTTCAGGCCTCGAAAGTATTTTTCAATCAAAAGTATTCTTCAGTATCGTTTAATAGTTTTGTGTTTTTTTTTAGTTAAATAAGGGAAAATGTAAAAAAAAATCAAAGCTCTCCCTCCGCTCTCTTGCGTTACCTTCCTATACCGTGCTGATGAGCCCTAACAAGGGCGAAACCGGTCCACGGTTGGAGGCGACGCTTGAGAGCTGGAGTTTTCTCACAAAAAAATCAAACTTGCACATTTGCGAATTTTTTTCTTTTTGATGCCTGGAAAAGTGCATTTTTCACCTGCTAATATCTCCGCAAATATTAACGATATTTTCACGAAGTTTTTTCAGTGAGATTTCATAGCATCGGCAACAATGCTCTCTTATTGAGGTTTTTCAATTAAATTTTATCCTTTTTTATTTCGCCTTAGGGACACTGTAAGTCATCTCAATGGATTCTCCAGTGTCACTTACCTAGGGATAGACCTTACTTCCATGACCTTAGGAGTTCCAAACAAAAGCCGTGACAGGGACTTTTGAAACACCTTGTATAGTTCATTGATTTTAAATTTACTTAATACATCGCAGATGGCACAGAATTGGCAAATGATTTTATTTGGTCTTGTGATCGTATAAAAAGTGCAAATCTTCCAAACAACTTTTTTACTTATTTTAAGATTTGAGTATTTGAACGGTTTTGTAGATAATGAGATAATGGGCTTGTGTGTTGTTCTGATTAGTATGCAAATACAGGCTGTCCCAAAAAAGACCGACACATTTTAAGTCATTAACTAATAACTGAAATACTAAAAGAGAAAAATATACGCGGTTTGTTGCATCCTATCATCCTATACGTGAGACTCCAAGGGGTAGGATGTAACAAACTGCGTATTTTTATCTTTTTTAGTTTTAGAGTTATTTGTAATTGATTTTTAAAATGTGTCAGTCTTTTTTGGGACACCCTGTATGAGGATTTACAGGATAGTTTTTAAAGGTTTCAAAGTTCTAGACTTTTTGAAAATTAATCAAATGATAACAAAGCATTAATAACTAAATACATGTGTGGGAATCGAGACATTCACCTTTTTATAGAAGTAACACATGCACAACACATGCAAGTAACACATGAAAAGAAAAAATTAAAGTAAAAAACACTCAAAAAATCACGAGTAATTTTAAATCACATACTGAACTAAATAAAAATAAAGATAAAAAAGTAAAAAAGTTTGTCCCAAAGAAGCCAGTGATTTTCTCCATGGCAATGGATTTTCATATAACTTGATAAAAATATCAAAATAATGGGAGAATAAAAGCAAAAATTTTTATAAAGATGAGAAGAAAAAGAAATTAATTGCATTCATTCTTTGGGCATTCCCAAATGGATTCACAAACACTTTAAAGGGTATCCTCTGTTAACTATAGGGGAGAGTGGGGCTATTTCGCACATGGGGCACATTCGGACAGACGGAATTTCCCCTAGTAATTATTAATTTAAAAATCCGAAAAAAATACCAGTAAATTGATGCATGACTACCACCTCCTGCATGAATTTTCAAAGCCCTGAGTCATTTTGTTGTATACGTACTAGAAATTTGCTAGCGTTAGAAGCAGCAAAGTAAATTTTCTTGTCATTTTGTTGGCGTAAAATATCAATCAAAAATAACTCTCAAGTTGACATTCAGCATTTTATTCAGTTGAGGCACTACTAAAGTAAGTTTCTAGAAAGGTTTTATTTCCCTGCTTTATTTATAAATATCTTGTTGGGACGTGGTAAGCTTGAACTGGTAGATGGGGCACATTCGTACACCAAAACATGGGGCAGATTCGGACAGTGAGAATGTGCCTCATCTTTCCCATTTTTTGATTATGAAAGTGATTTATATGTTTATAAGTGCAGTATATTTAATAACTTGAAGTTTAATTGTTTTTTATAGTAATTGTTTCAAAATTTGGTGATAATAGAAAATAACATCTTAAAGAAAGCTTCAGTTTTGAGGAATTTAGACCCAGATTTAAACATTGAAGAAATAATGTCCCTGATAATTGTTTAATACCAATTGACTTGGACTCAGGTGATTTTATTCCAGTAGAATTTGCTACTAAAAAGAAAATTTCGTTATGTTGGTCAAATAGAAAATTTGGAGTTGAATGGTGCTTATTTAAAATTAATGATGAAAAACTTTTAAAAGTTTAAAATTAATGACGAAACTTTTATTTTCCCAGTAAGAAATGATAAAACATTCATACAAAAAGACAATATCGTATTATTCCCCAACTGTCAGTTTCAGGTGTTAATAAGCGAGCTGTTGGTTCACTTTTCTTTTCGAATAAAACCTGACAGTTAAAATATTGGTTAAACTTTTTCTAACTAATTATATTATGTTAAGTATGTCAATGTATATAATCTTCATTACTACAATTGTTTTCCTCATCAAAAACTTAGATGTTCAATATTATCTGAAGCTGTTTTCTTTTTGTAAAAAAATCTTCAATTTAGAGGAAAAATATGTAAAAGTGCCAAATATTTCGTTTAATTATCCTTACTTTAAAGTGCCATAAACTTTTTAGTTCGTAAAAATAACTATTGTATAATTTTTTGCATGTGTACGAATGTGCCCCACACGTGTGCAAAACTGCCCCACCCATGGGGCACATTCGCACGAAATTTCTCGTTTTTTAGATTGATGATATGAGTTAGAAATTCTAGATGAATTCGACCAATTATCGTTCTAAAATATCGGGAAAGGTCTTAACTTTCATTTGAATCCTAGTTTGTTTCAATATCTCATCTAGATCCAGAGAAATATTCCGAAATGCACTTTTTGTGCGAATGTGCCCCGTTCTCCCCTAGGTATTCTCTGGGGCAATTTATTTAAAAAAATTCCCTTTTATTGGTTTACTCCATCACATAAAAGATGGATTGGTTTCTTCTATTAGGATATTATCCAAATATTTATATGTATCATAATTTATTTGATCAACTATATCAGTTTTTCTCAACCTTTTTGAAGCTACCGCCCCCTTAAGCTGCGGAAAATAATTCAACTCCCCCTCTAAGAAAATTCTACGATTTAATAAGGTATGGGAAAAGGGCGATAACTTAATATTAAATGTAATTTTAAGTACATTTTTAGTAAACGTACGCACCAAATTTGTTAAACTCGGGACTTGTGACCCTCTGATATGCTTCCAAATAAAAGCATTCGTTCTTACATTATAATATGCTTACTGAATAAATATGTTTTTATTATTTTTAGTGTGTTCTCGTTCCCTGCGATTAAAACTGACAATGGGCTGCTTACAGTAGCCCAAGTCAGTGATAAAACTGTTGATGATCGTGTCCCTCAAACAACTTCTTTTTTTAAATAGTCTTTTTCAATCCACTTTCAGAGCTCTCAGGGATAACCTGAAGTCTGAATAATACAGTTCAAAACCTTTCCAGTTAGGGGGTCTGAGGGTTCTCCCCCAGAAAATTTGTGATTTTTAGCACGAAATAAGTGAATTTAAGCACTTTTTATAGTCTTCTCTCTGGATCCGCCACGAAGTTTAAATGGCAAAATATGCCCCCTTAGATATGCTCATCGCCCCTTACCGCCCAAAAAAATCCCACCGCCCCCCTACTGCACAATTTAAGTTCCTATTGCACTGGATCCTCTCACTGCCCCAAAGGGGGTGGTAGCGCCTCCGTTGAGAATCACCGAACTATATGTTCCTTTATAAGAATTTGTGGTGGCTGAGGTGAGGCATCTACCCCACAAGCCACACACACTAAACTCGTAAAAGACTTTCTTCTTGTGGCAGCAGCATTCTCTCTCGCTGGCTATAAAAGGCAGCTTGCAGATCAACTCTGGCTCTTCTTTACTGCGTTTTTATATTTTTAGTAATTTAACCTTTTAATAAATATGTTATTTTAACGCAACTTCGTTTTTACTGTCCAATCTGAAGTAGGACACCAAAGTGGTGACCCGTCGTTCACGCATCATTTCGATTTGATTGCTGCCTGTTGTGATCGCTCAAGATGCCCCCGACTGTTGATGATGACAAACCTGTGACAGAGTCGATCTCTCGTGTGGCTGTGAAACCACCACCTTTCTGGAAAAATACCCCTCCTTATGGTTCATTCAGTTAGAAGCCCAGTTCTCATTGGCCGAAATAGTTAGGGATGAGACAAAATACAATTACGTAGTTTCAACAGTGGATTCCGACGTTTTGGACTCCGTTAGCGACATCATTCTGAGGCCTCCTGACCAAAACAGGTATAACGTTTTAAAAAAAAGATTGATATCTGTGCACTCTGAGAGCGAATCGTCGAGGATGAGAAGTCTTTTGCATGGCCTGGAACTTGGCGATCAACGTCCGTCCCAACTTCTTTTTCAAATGCGTTCCTTGTCCAACGGCTGTATTGACGAGACACTGTTGAAAACTTTGTGGCTCGGTCGCCTCCCCAGCAACACTCAAGCTATTTTGCTTTCTGTGGCCGAGAGTCTTGATGGATTGGCTTCCAGAGCAGATCAGATAGCCGAGTTGGCCGTGGACGCTACTCATGTACAGGCTGTTGACGCCTCCAGCGGTCCAGCCCCAGTTGCCAGCGATCCAGCTCCGGTTTCCAGTGATCCCAGAATTGACAGGCTGGAGCACCAGATATCTCAGTTAGGCGCAATGATCGGCAAATTGAATTCCACCATGGATCAACGCCATACTCCAGATACGACCAGAGACTGGCACCCTCGAGGCCACAGACGTTCACCATCACAGCCTCGCAGATATAGAGACCCCATCGAGGGAATGTGCTTCTACCATACCAACTTTGGAATAATGGCAAGGAAATGTAACCCTCCATGTTCTTTCGGAGTCTCCTCGGAAAACTAAAGGGGCAATCGCTAACTGGCCATACGGATGATTGCCACGTGGATCGCATCATGGTGGCCGATTCTATTTCAAAGAAGTCTTACCTCATAGATACCGGAGCGGACATTTCTGTTGTCCCTAAATCTTTCGCACCTTACGCCAAGGCACAGGACCTAACCCTGTTTGCGGCCAATAGCTCAAAGATTAAAACCTATGGCACAAAGCGGATCGTTTTGAACTTGGGTTTACGACGTCATTTCAGCTGGTCATTTGTAATAGCGGACGTTCGTCAACCCATAATTGGAGTGGATTTCTTGAGGTTTTACAATTTGCTTGTTGATGCTAAACATCGCAGGGTTATCGATGCTAACACTAAGTTATATTCCGGCGGACAACTTCCCAAAATTAGCTCTTCCGCTACTAATTTATCAATATTGGTCGGCGACTCTAAATTTGATAGCCTTTTGAAAGAATATCCAGAATTAATTAACCCCTCCCAACCTGTAAAAACTGATCATAATAATAAAGTTTATCACCATATTGAAACTAAAGGTCCACCTGTTTTTTCAAAACCCCGTCGTTTGGCTCCTGATGTTCTTCAAGCGGTCCGCAAGGAGTTTGAATATCTTATGGCCCAGGGGATCATTCGGCCGTCAAAAAGTCCTTGGGCAAGCCCCTTACATGTTGTTAGAAAGGCTAACGGAGAATATCGACCGTGTGGAGACTACCGTAAGCTTAATTCGATCACGGTGCCCGATCGTTATCCGGTTCCCCACATTCAGGACTGCACCCAGAGCTTGTACAAAAAAAACAATTTTTTCAACTCTCGACTTGACCAGAGCATATCATCAAATTCCTGTCTTTCCACCCGACATCCCCAAGACAGCCGTAACAACCCCATTCGGCCTTTTCGAGTACACGGCCATGCCCTTTGGACTGCGGAACGCAGGGCAATCGTTTCAAAGACACATGCACCAGGTACTGTCTGGCCTTGATTTTTGTACTCCCTATTTTGATGACTTGCTCATAGCATCTTCCTCAGAGGCCGAGCACTTCGATCATTTGAATCAAGTTTTTTCTCGTTTGAGGGACTATGATCTCAAATTGAATCCTGATAAATGCGTTTTGGGAAAAACTTCCATAAAATTTTTAGGCTGTCTCATCACAGCAGAAGGCGTAAAACCACTTCCCCACAAAGTTGAGGCGATAACAGAATTTCCTAAGCCTGACACTATATCTCAGCTCAGACGTTTTTTGGCTATGTTAAACTTCTATAGACGGTTCCTCCCCCACGCTGCTGAAATCCAAATTCCTTTAAATAAGTTATTGACTAATTGTAAAAAAAATGATAATCGCCCTGTCTCTTGGAATGGCGAAGCGGAGCTTTCATTTTCCCAATGTAAATCTGCTTTAGTGGATGCAGCAACTCTCGCCTACCCCGATCCTGATATGCAACTGAGCTTACTCGTAGATGCCTCTAGCACTGCAATCGGGGCAGCTCTGAATGGTGCTACTTCAAACGGCCCAAGACCGATAGCATTCTTTTCTCGTAAATTAAGTTCTGCTGAAATTAAGTATAGCACTTATGACAGGGAACTCCTGGCCATATACCTCGGTATTAAGCACTTTCAGCATCAGTTGGAGGGACGTGACTTTATAATTTATACGGATCATCGCCCGTTAACTTACGCTTTTTCCAAAAATTCAGAATCATGTTCTCCTAGACAACTAAGGCACTTAGATTACATTTCCCAATTTAGCACAGATATTAGACACATCTCTGGCACTGGTAACAGCGTAGCCGATGCGTTGTCCCGAATCCATCAGATCGACAGTTCAATAGATTTTCATGAATTGGCTATCGCGCAGAGGGAAGATAACGAGCTCCAGACACTTTTGACCAGGTGTTCACTAAACTTTCAGACGTTAACTTTTGATGACAACGTTGAGGTGATCTGTGACACAACTGGTAAGAAAACCCGACCTTACGTACCTTTACAGCTCAGGAAGCGTGTTTTTTGGTCCCTCCATAACCTGTCCCATCCGGGTATTAGAGCCACGAGGAGACTGGTGTTGGATAGATACGTTTGGCCTTCGGCATCCAAGGACATCGTGGAATGGACTCGGTCTTGCTTGCAGTGTCAGCGGGCTAAAGTTAACCGTCACACTCTCAGTCCCATCCAACCTTTCCCTCTATCTACGGCCAGATTTGACCACGTTCATCTAGACTTGGTTGGCCCCTTACCACCCTCTAATGGCTTTCGTTACTTACTTACTTGCATAGATCGATTCACCCGTTGGCCTGAGGCCATTCCTATATCCGACATTACAGCCGAGACTGTGGCCAGCACGTTCGTGTCACAATGGATTTCTCGTTTTGGGGTACCGTCTGTTGTCACAACTGATCAGGGAAGACAATTCCAGTCAAGACTCTTCTCAGCGTTGACAAAACTACTGGGTGTCAAGCATATAAGGACAACACCGTATCACCCTGTCAGCAACGGGATTGTGGAAAGATTCCACCGCTCTTTAAAGCAGAGTCTCAAATGCCATAATAATACCAGGTGGTCTGATGCCTTGCCTTTGGTCTTGTTGGGCCTGCGCTCTTCCTTTAAAGAGGATCTTCAATGCACTACAGCGGAATTGGTTTATGGAATGACGCTGCGACTGCCAGCGGATATCCTCTCACCATCTGCAATCGAGCAGGACCCATCAGAATTTGTCCAACATCTAAAGTCTACCATGCAGTCACTAATTCCAACACCGGCTTCAGCTCACTGTCAACCGGGATCTTTCATTCACCCAGATTTGGCCGACTGCACTCACGTCTTCGTCCGCTACGATGGAGTGAAGAAGCCTCTACAGCCACCTTACGATGGCCCCTTTCGGGTGCTGGACCGTACTTCAAAGCACTTCACTGTTCAAATCCGCAACAAAGCATCAACAATTAGCATTGATCGTCTAAAACCATATTTTTTCACGCCAGATGACAGGAATATTCCAACTACGCCTGGTATCCTGAGGAAATCAACAGATTCATATGCTACAAGTTCGGCACCGTCCGCTCGACCACTCCCCCATGGTGCAGAGAGTGATGGGGCCACGGATGATGGGGAACCTTCACCAATGGTCACGCGATCAGGTAGAAGGGTTCGATTTGCCCTAAGGTAACCTCAGTGTCTCTGACACTTGGGGGGGAGCACTGTGGTGGCTGAGGTGAGGCATCTACCCCACAAGCCACACACACTAAACTCGTAAAAGACTTTCTTCTTGTGGCAGCAGCATTCTCTCTCGCTGGCTATAAAAGGCAGCTTGCAGATCAACTCTGGCTCTTCTTTACTGCGTTTTTATATTTTTAGTAATTTAACCTTTTAATAAATATGTTATTTTAACGCAACTTCGTTTTTACTGTCCAATCTGAAGTAGGACACCAAAAATTCTATACTTCAAATCCGAAGGAAAATGTTTCTGCATAACTTTATTATCAAGAGGGGAAATACAATTTCAATTTGAAAAGAAGTAATATTAGTTTATTTTGGTATTTTCTCCACCAAGTTACGTTTTACATTGAACCATGTCTATTCGTGTATCTTTAATGCAATTTTTATCAAAGCTGGTTATTCATTCAAAACCGATTTTTATAGTATAAGATAGAAAACATCAAACCCCATTCCAATGCCAGAATTCCTCTTTTAAATACCTTGAATAACAATTTTCTATTACTGGACACAAAAGTAATCGTTGAGCAAACATAGAAGATTGAAGAAAAGAATTCCGTCATCGAAAAGAAATATTCCATGTCTGCCAGCCTTCCCAATTGCATCATCATATGAACTGTAGGAGGGAATTCAACGCTATCCATTCTAAAAGTGAAAAAGAACCTCGAAAAAATATTACGGTGCGATTATTGGATTAGAAATCAAAGTCAAGTTTATATAAAAAAATGGAGATCCATGGGTATTTTTTAGGGTCAAAGTATTCGAAAGAGCGATAGAAAAGCTTTCTTTCTTTCAAATATTTTTAAAAAGTGCCCTCGGAAAGAAAGAAAAAAATCCTCGAACAAGAACAATGAAAATTCCAGAAAGAACTGTTTGAGCAGATCAGCTTGGCCACTAGCCAATAAGAGGCACACGTGACTTCGTTCCGGGGAAAAAACTCATTCAGAAGTTTAAATAAAAAACATGTTCTTTCTTATATCCGCTCATTTCGCGGAGATTAAAAAGGAGTGAGTTATAGAAAGTCTCGACTTATTTTTTTATATTTGAGAGAAATTGGGAATCGTGTTGAAGTAGTATCAAAAGACATTAATGATTTTGATCCAGTTATTTTGAATAAAAGGCGTCTCTTCGTGTGTAGTGCTTCAAAAATGCTTCGGAATCTTTTAATTCCCTTTTTATGTTTGCATAAAAAATTTTTTTTGGAAAGTAGTGATGATAAGTTAAAGGAATAGTTTTATTGGAGTTTTGGAAAAAGTTTAGGATTTAAACTTCTTAAAAACGAATAAAATAATCTAGTAATTGGAGAGAAAATAATGGTTTATATTATAGTTTATCATATTTTAGAGTTTTACGCAGTGGTCTAGGTATTCTATGCAAAGCTTTGAACTGTAGATAAATTGGTAGTAAAAACTTCCTATACTTTAACATTAGGAAAATCGTGTCGTTTCTTGTGTGTGATTTTGCCGTCGCTTAAATATGCTCTAGGGGTTAAAACAATTATGCTATAACAAGATAAGCCTTTACTGAAAATAGTTCACTAAGGTAATATGATCACGAAGGTAATATGATCAAAGATTTAGGGGTTATAGTAAATTCATCAGTGTTCACTGCTAGTAAAAAGGCTAATAGGATATTGAGATACATAAAAAACTGTTTCTTCAAGGTCCGAGTATATTATTTTGCCACTATACAGAGGCTTGGTGAGACCTCATCTAGAGTATGCTGTTCATTTTTGGTCTCCATACTTAAAAAAAGATATTGATTCAATTGAAAGGGTTCAGCATAGGGCTACTAAAATGGTCAAGGGTATATCCAGTTTAAGTTATGAGGGAAGATTAAAGAAGCTAAATATGTTCACTCTAGAGAAAAGAAGGATTAGAAGGGATTTTATTCAACTTTTTAAAATGGTAAAGCAGGGGGACACAGAGGGACTAGATTTCAATACAGGTAATAGAACAAGGTGTCACAATTTCAAATTGAATAAAGTAAAATTTAAGACTGATTGTAGAAAGCATTATGTTTTTAATAGGGTAGTGGATAGATGGAATGCGTTGCCTGAAACAATTGTAAATTCAAGTGGGGTAAACGAATTCAAGAGGAAAATTGACAGATACTGGGATCTGTCAATTTTCCCTGACAGATACTGGGACATATTTGGGTTAAAAAGACTGGACCAACCTTGCTGGGATTACGCCTGTAGTTGGTCGATGTAATTTGTATTTGTAAAAAAACTATAATATTTAATTAGCTCTGAAGTTTTTTCATTTTATTTTCAAAAGAAACTTTGTAAACATATATTGGTCTATAGCTTTTGCGCGCTCCATTTCATCAAATAAAAAATACGTTATGTTGGAATTCTGTTAACATGCAAGCAATAGAGGTTTGCACTCCTGGTTATTATATAGCTCAGAGGTCCCTTCTTCAATACGAAACTCCTTTTAATTCTGTTCAGTTTGCTGATATATAGAAGTTTTTAACCCAAAAGATTAATAACAACTGTGAAATAACAACTGTTCTAACACTTTGAATTTTAATGTTCCAATCGTTCTTCAATTCGTGTCGTAAGAAGAATCTTGTCCTCTCGAGTACGACACACCCTTTCAATTCATTCAGTTCAGAACAAGTTATATCCAAATCCCGAACGGACCACATCAAAACAACTCTATCCACATATCTGTTGACAAAAAAAAATTTTTTTTCACACTTAACAGAAGAGAGTGAGAGCACCGTCCCTACAACTCCCCTCCCAACCACTTCCGATTTTGAGGCTCCACGTGGGAATAAGCGAGCAAGCAAACGATTTTATCAAGAAGGGGTCCTTTATGGATCCGGAGCATGCTTCTGCATACCGATGGGGAAGTCTTGTAGCTTCCCTCCATCCCCATGGCAGACGTTAAAAGTCCGACCGGCGGAAGCTTTTTTTTTCTTCGTCGGTTAGTTTCTTTTTTCCTTGTTGGAGAGGATCATCTGCAAGTAAGATTTTGTGTAGGAAGGGTTTATAGAATTTGGTGGGTTGCCCGTATTTGGCCATCTTGGGCATATTTGGCTTATTTTATTTTGGGGACTCTGTTGGGAGCGTCGGAACTGTTTGTGAGGGGATGGAATGAGGGATATGCAAATCGTCAGGGGGATGGAATGATGTTCTTTATTCGGGGTGTATGTTATTGGTTATGATCAGGGGGAAAATGATTGATATCGTGTGAAATTTTAAACATCTTATGCTCAAAATTAAGCAACTGAACCGTTTGACATCTGAAGATTCAGTAAAGTAGTGTTATAAAATTGAATAACAGGGCGATAGCTAATTGAAAAACGATTTAAGGTATCCGTTCACCTTTTTTAGGTCAATTTTCATGAAAACCTCGATTTTCCAAAATTGTTTTAGAATTGTAGCCCTATTCATTAGCTTTAAAAAACACTTTACACTTTGTGTCTGGGACATTTAGAACCGAAGTTATAGAATTTTAAACATTACATAGGGGAGACTCGGATAAAACCGGGACCCAAACTTTATTTGTTGAATATTCACTTTATGTGTGATCAAAACAGTCAATACTGGTGCTAAAACGATAAACTGGACCCTTATGCAGAAGAAAAATAGCAAATACATCATAACCAATAGCAATATAGATCATAAAAGCAAACTTTTCAGATGTGTAAAAGGTCCCGGTTTTATCCGACCTATTCGGACAAAACCGGGAACGATGGAGAAGAATCAAAATCAGATAGTAACTTCGAAGAAACATTATTTATTAAAAGAAAAATAGCTGGGAATGGCATTCTAAACTTTGAATCGATATAAAATTTTCATAAAATAATATTAATTTAAAATAAATCCTTAAAGACTTTGCTTTTAGCCAAAAGGGACTTAATGGAACTTTTTTAAGAATAAAAATCGCAGATGAAATTTTGGTCTTTTTAATCCACATTGCTGCAGGCTTCATGTGCCCACCCCTTACATTGTCGGCACTGGATCCACATTTCTTTAGATTTGGATTGTCCGTAAAAGCCTTTGCATCCCGGTTTTGTCCGAACATGCCATTTTGAAGAAATTTTATTCTAGCGTTGACCAAACAACTCCAAGGTAAGAATAAAAACCATAAAATAATTAGTAAATAATGAGGTATCTATACGCTACACTCACCTAAACTGAATCTGTAGGTATTTAGGATCGGTAGACAAATGTGTCAGACGCTTTCGTTTTAAGATTTTGTTGTGAAATTTTAAATTTCTTCCCTCAGCGAGACGGGTTTGTAAATATACTTTCTTTCCACTTGACGATGTCTGGGCACCTGCCTGGGAAGTAGTTCTAGCCGATTCCGCCAAATATCACCAGTAATCAAGGAATAAAGCTCAATTCCCCGTTTTGTCCACCTACCCGGTTTTGTCCGAGTCTCCCCTATATATATAGTAAGTTAGGTACAATTAAAAGTTTAATTTTGTGTTTTCTCAAAATGGGTTTTTTGTGTTTTTGTTTATCGCATTTTTAAATATCTCCTTAAGTTATTGTTGCATTTGCATGAAATTTGGTATACATATTTTAGATACTAGGGAGCTACCGCCCCCTGCTCGCTATCGCTCGCCAACCCCTGTTAACTGCTGAGGCAGACACGTTTGAACCGCTTCGCAATTCCTCACAAAACCCTGCTCACTGCACTTACTCACTTTATAAAACATTCTTAAAACAGGGTTAGTATCTCCGGGGTATTCTTTCGAAAATGGTGGAAGTAGCGGAAATTTAACAGTTCCTTTATGGTAACATTAATTGGCGGGTCGCCTTATAATTCCAAGAAAATTAACAACAGAGCAATGTAACATTCCTTTACCATTTTCCCAAGGTAATGTTTTTTTCACAGATCCATTAAGAAGCACTGAAACATCTCAGGAATAAATTTAACGTTCTTAAAATTTGTAACTATTTTCATCGATTGGCTGTGAAAAATGTAGTAATTACCGTAAACATCACGAAAATTTATAATTTTATCTTCATGAGAACAAACAAACGTCGAAGTTGTGTCAGTTTCATAGCAATGACACAAATGTTTAGACTTCAACCCTTTTCGATTTTTATCTTAATTTCTAAAACAGTCCCCCGTGTTATCTAGTTGTTTGCGTTTTGGCATTATGAAATAAGGGGAACTACTTTGATATACACCCCCAAATCGGAAATTTGGCGACTTTTTCTGGAAAAATCAAATGTCCGGTCAGTGAACCGATGAAATCGCTGAAACGTTTTTGGAATATAACAGAAAAACTAATCACAGTAAAACTTCGATATTTGAACCAAGAAGAAAAATATTTTTTATAAAAATATTGCAATTTAGTTTTTCCGAAAATTCTCATTAGTTTTGGAATTATTAAAGTTCAAAATTTCAATTTTTTCCAGCAATTCACTAGGCTACACATTACTACTACATATACACAAAAAACAAGAAACAGCAAACCTAAAAAGTCCGTAGGGAGTGCCAGATTTGGCGCGTAATTTTTTGGGGGGTATATCAAAGTAGCACCAAATAAGGTGCCACATTTTACTACCTTAAAAAACATACTTGCAAAAGAATATAAAAATAATAATAATTGTAAAAAATAAATGCAAAAGTTCAAAATTTCCGAAAGCGAGTTTATATTTTGTTGTAAATATGGTAATGATTAGGTTGCCACAACGACAAAGATAAATGTAAAAATATTAATTTGTTATTTAAAAAATAAAAGATAAATTATTTATACAAAAGTTTTAAATATAATTAAAACCGTTTAAACAACAGAAATATAAATATTGTTAAAAATAACCCAAAATATATTTTTTAAATTCGTGTTATAAATAGAAAGATGATTATTTAATTTATTTGAATATTAAAAACCAGTGAAATATGTTTTCAATTTTTTTTGAAATTCATAGTTTCTTGCTTTATAACTGCAACCTTATCCGTAATCTAAAAAAATGGAAATATTTTAAAATTGAGATTTTTTTTAGAAATTCTAAAGGCACTTTGCACATCCTCAAAAGAATCCGGACAGTTTGATACCAAATATGTGTTATACGGATCAGTAATTAAAAAGCCTTTCCCTGGAAACCGTTCACCAAAAACTTTTTTTTAGAATAGAGAGATATATAGGTGTTGGATCTAGACTAAAATCATGGTAGTATGTTGAGTAGAAAAAAATGAACAGCTAATGTAATAGCATTGTTTATATTTTTTATTAGTTTTAAGGTATTTCAATTTCAAAAGCTTCTAAAAACTTTAAAACTTTATATTTTTCAAAACTTTTTGTCTAGATCCAAGAGTATCTTTGCAATCCAATTTACAAAAGCAAAAAATATTAATAACTTTTATTGTAATTTCAAAATGCGTGATGGTTGTTTTTTGACCTTTTTGACCCTATTTTTACCCTTAATTGGGCGAAAAAAAAAATTTCAAATTTTTTTAATTTATTTATAACTAGGTTTTAAGGTAACTAATGATATTTTAAAGAAAAAATTAGGTTATTATCAAAATTTTAAAAAAAAGTTGTCAAAGGTGAAAGGATACCTTAATGAAAATCAATTTGGAAGAAAGAAAAATATACAGAAATACAGAATTACAATTTACAAAATAAATAGAACACAGAGAGATGCCAACATCTAAAATACAATAATATACAACACTGAAAAGTAATTGGTCCTTGGTGCGTTGTCACTAGTATATCGCACGTGGTAAAACTGAATGTTCGATTTACTACATTTAAATTACCTAAAAGTGCTCAATACTTCCGATCAATACCTAAAAATTAAATGCCCAGTAATTCATTTTATAATACCCTTAAGATGTAGCTTAAGTAGCTAAATATTGCTTTAATACCTGAAAGTAACCAATACTTCGGTAATTAATTCTTTAACGTATATTCTATCTACATCGATGACAAAAAGTGTCGTCGTATTAGGGTTGTTCCTTGAATAAGTAAGCGTTTAAAGCTACCCAGTGTTTGATTCTACCTTTTATTTTAGTAAATACCTTGGTTGTCGTATAATAATGAAGAAATGTTATGTGAATACAATTTAAAACACAAACTATGTAGATCAGAGGTTCTCTAACTGTGGGTTGTCAGTTTCAATTTAAGAATTTCTTACAATTAATCCCGGATTTCCAAAAAAAACGAGTTGAAACACTGTTTTTTAAGAGTCAAATTTCAAAAGTATTTCAGGGAGAGGGTCCCCAGATCATGTTCTGTTTGTGGGGCTCATTGTTGCCCTCACTATCAAACAATTTGATACACACAGGTTCAAATATTTCTTTTCAATTTTCTAAAAAGTTAATATATAATTGTTCTCATGCAATCTACATTGCAAGTAATTTATTATAGCAACAAAACAGAGTTGATGAACAAACCCCACCCGCGCGAAGCTAAGTCATGTAAGGGGGTAAATTAACTGAAGATGAGGTGGGTCACGTTAGAATATGTTTGTAAAAAGTCGGTCGCGTTGTTGAAAAGTTTAAGAACCCCTGATGTAGATTATTAAAAACATCTTTACTTTTTTAACTAATGCAGTTTTGATAAGAAAACAATCTAACCGAGTATTCCCTCAATCCTTGTTTTTATGAGTTTTAGGGATATTCATAATTAACTGTTGAGGGCACATATACTGCTTAAACTATCACACACTAGATACTTTCAGGACGGTGTACTGATAAAGTGATAAGATCATTTGACTAAGAAGCTAAGCGCCCGGGGTTCAAATCCCCTTTCAAGGTGGGATAAACTGTGTCTGAATGTCTGTGTGGGCGGGGTGTTATTACCCGCACCCGTGGTTTCGCGCCACAGGTGTCCGCGGCAGGGTAACACTAAGTTGGAGCTAGGTACTGTTATTGGTTTGACATGAATACAAGAATGTTATCCTCAGTATCAGCTAGAGTCATTGTCTACTCTACTCATCGGTCTTATTAAAGAGAAACATTATTTAAATCTTGTTTTGCTTGATAAAACTCTTACGTTAAGCAGGTAACAAATCCCAGAACTATCTACATATTTTGAACACATGCAATCAATATGTTCTGTATTTTTAAGTATCAAAATTAGAAATCAAATTACTTATCCGTACCATTTAAAATCAACTGTGTTATCTGAATGAAAGGATACAGCTTTCAGAATACAATCGATAGAATCTATTTAGCGAATACTGAAATAATAACTAAAACATCCATTTAATTTTAATATCTAATAATAACAAATTTCCATAATAATATCTGTAATAAATCTGCAACTCATAATAATGCTTGGGGCTAAAAAAATTAATTTTCTATCCGGTATGGCAAAAGGGAATTGCTATATAGGGCTATTCCATATGAACAGGGACATGATCAAGAAAAATGAAAAAATAAAATAATAAAATTTTCTAATTATTTTAGGGAATAAATATGCAGTATTGATCTAATTGTGTTTTGCATTGCTTAAATTTTGTGTAAAATTATTTTTATCGGAATGTCAGCATTTAAAGTCAATATTTAGAAATATTTGTTTTAAAGGTTAATTTGTTAATGAAAAATGTTTAGTTTATTTAGAAAATTAAAAATAAATTAATTAGTTTTTACAACTTTTTTGTTAAATATACTCATAAACTTTGTAGTAAAAATGAAATAAAGTGTTTAAATCAATTTAATTATATTTATATTCATGAATAACTGAACGCTTATACACATGTAGCGTGAGTGACGAAGTACTGTAGCGTGAGTTACGAACAGCTCTCTATATTTTATTTTATTTCTGATTTTCTTAAGCATTCCCAGTAAAACTGTTTGCTATTTTAGAATAAAGGAAGTATATTCAAACACCTGACAAGCATATAGAATTATTGAAACACTATTTAAGCAGAAAAACAAATTTGAATTTTATACTCATAAATCCATGTCTTTTTCTTGTAGCGTGAGTTACGACTCTATTTTAATTAATATTTAAAAAACTAAAATTCTTAAAAGATTCGCAATAATTGTTTAAAATTATTAACATAAATTTCAATATGTATGATTTTTTTAGAAAGAAAATAATAGTTATTTCTATATTTAAAAATGATTTGAAATTGCAATTTTGAAAAACATGTAGCGTGAGTTACGGTGGAATTGCCCTATAGATGATTTTACAATCAAATTACATTTTTGGTAACAAATAACTTGATTTAGCAAAAAAAACCCCGCAAAACTAAGTATACTAGTTTATACAGCAAAATTACTTCTGATTAAATTGCTAAAATTTATAAAACCCTTTAAGAGGAAATGCATATTTTCTTCTAGGTGATAAGTTTGACACTGATAAATTGCGTTACTCCTCTTTAAAAGACGCGTAATATTTTAAAGATTTAATTCCTTTCTAATTGTAATTAATTAAGAGAAACGTTTAATCAAATTCATAGAAGCACAAAGAAAGATAACTAATACTTTAATTTAGTTATTTCTAAGCTTGTGACTAATTTATTTATCGAAGTTCTAGATAACATTCAGGTAGTGTTATTTTGTCTTCGTTAGTAAAGTGATAAAAATTTGTAGCATAATTAACAACGTACGCAATTAAAAATCAGTAAGGATTAAAAAAAATAGGGACGTTGTTTAAAATTATTGATACGTTACTTCTTATCGCGAAATCCTTGAGGCAATATGGGATATTTGAGATGAAAAAAACCTTGATTTTGTCGGTGGAATATAAAGGAACTCTTGGAAGTTTTTTTTCATTAAGATCGGCTAAGCTAATTAACTTTTTCTGTATTTTAAAAATCAATGTTAAATTTAATTAAAAGGATAAATTTAATCTTATGTCGGATAAAAATGAAATAGAAGGTGAAACGAACCATGTACATAGTAAAATTAAATTACACAAGGTGCCGTTTTCATTTCAGTTCTCAGTGAAAGTAAAAAAAAGAAACGGAGTAAAAAAGACATAACTAATTTAAAAATCAAAACGAAATAGAAAGAAAAGAGCGTATAACAAATCTCAGAAAATTCCCTTGTGATTTCATTGAGTCTTTAATTATTATTTGTGACATGTGATACGAAAAGATTGGTAAATTGAATTTAAATGCGTGTAAAAAGAAATCTTAGTTTTATCATGCGTCTTTTTCCAATTAAGATGTAAAATACCAGAAAAAACATAAAGAGCTTATCTGGAAAATTTTAATTGGATATTTTTGTAAGAAATCTCTCTTCCAAGTAAAGGTTACTCAAATTAATACGCCTTCTATTACTTCAAATAATTGTATGCATATTATTTTAATTACGAACTATTTTTATGTATGAAATTTTCTTTACTTGCCATATAGTTTTTCATTGGTTTTTATCATTGCTAATATTTTTCCTAGAAGCTCTCAAAATTTCAAGAAGGTGATGTTACTTGTGTAGGTTTATACACGTGTCTGTGTATTTCAGAAAATTATTACAATTTCAATTTTGAGACTTAGGCTAAGCGCGCACTAGAGACTTCTGTCGCCGGTGACTATAACACTAGGTCACTCGATTTCAATGGTGAGATCCTTGGCAATGGGCCAAGTGTCTCGTCGCCTGTGCGCGCGCTCTAGCTTCTTGCAATAGCCAGGGTGATTATTTTTTCTCTGTTGCCGAGACAAAAGTATCTAGTGCGCGCTTAGCCTTAGTCATTAACACTAATAAAGGGCGCTTTTAAAGATCATTTAAACAGAATATAAATATCTAATAAAGTGTTTCATTTCAATTAATATTGTGGAATAAATTTTTACGTAAAATTTAATTTAATTTAATTTTTTTGTTTAAATGTGTAGTTCAAATTTAAATATATTTGCAGTACTTGAAGCTCAGAATTTCTACAGATGGCAAACTCATTTTAAGGTCTGAGCACAAAGTGGCACACGCTTTTCTATTGTAATTTGTATGATTATCATGTTTTTTAAAATTAACAGTTATTACAATTTGCAACTATTATACTTCGGATATAACGCTTTTCTCAACCTTTACTGCTGAAACACATTCTGCGAATTAAAATAATGATTTGAAACTTAACAAACAGCGACCCCACGAAATCGGATACATTTTTCAAAATTCAAAACAAGAAAAATGAATATTTTGAGTAACTTTATAGGACATGAAGCTTGGAATTCAATTAAATGTTTGGTAGAAATGTTTCGCTACATTTTTACGGCTTCCAACTTTCTTAAGGTTTACGATAACAACCTTGTTTATTCATAATCTTCAAAACATATCATTATTTATTTAGCTGCTTTCTTTTATTATATTTTAAATTTTAATAGCATTATTCGTCATTATTTTGATGTATGTAGAATATGAATTTCCGTAAAACTGATCAATTTTATGAAAGTAAGGGCTTAGTAATGAACCCCAAACAGCTGTTTCGAACTTATTAGGGTAGTTCTTTGGAAAAGTTCAAAGTAAATTAACCGCGTTTAAAGAGCTCTAAGAGAAAGCAAAATAAAGCTAGAGTTCCGAGAGTGTCTAAAACCATGGTTTGGAAAATTAAACCTATGTAGCTAAAAGAAATGTCCCATCTGGTTAGTTTTCACTCTGAATAAATAGACATCAATCATTTGTTTTGACAGCATCGTTTGGCTTTTTAAACACAGAACTCTTTATGCTAAAAAAATCCCCCAAAGAACTTGGAGTGCAATTAGGCTTAAACGACAAAGTGAGGTTTTACTTCGCTAATACAAATAGTTTCTCTATTAATCTGAGTAAGCGCTTTCATGTCTTATAAAAACTACCGAAAAAATTCTTTTTTAAGCTAATAATTGATTATTTCAATATGAATGCTTACTTCGCAATTTTTTTAGCCTTAGATGTTTTTTTTTACCTCATAATGATCTTATGTTATAAGCGAGATGATTTGAATTAGGATTTTTTTACCCATTTGTTACTAAGGTTGTGTAAAAGGAAAATATTTATCATGAAAGGGATAGATATAGTAAATTCTTTTGCAAATGGAATAAATAATGGTTAATACTTTTGCTCGGTTTTTAACGTAAATCTGTATTAGAAAACTATAAATTTGTATTTTTACTCTTAATATATATAAAAATTATTTATTAATTTTGAATATTTTTATTAAAGTTCTTTTAATTTAGTTAACTCTATTGTTGAGTAGATATCTTTTAAATATCTTGAATGAACTTCTCTTTAAAGCACTAATAGCACAGGTCTGCAAAAGAAAACTTTTTCAAACTGTTTGGGTTTCAAACTGTATTCCACCTGAACTTTATGATTTTTAAAGCGTCACGTTTTTTGACAATTCAGGTTTTTATGTGTTATTGGGAAATGCTACAAAATTTTTTGGAAAATGGGATCATTATACAAAATTTTTTTCTCCAATGTTTCCATACAATCAGTTTTAATATTTTTTACGTGTTTAATCTAAAACTGACCTCCGTTTTATCACAGGACTTCACCTTTCTAGACAATTTAAGAAAAAATGCCAATTTATAAAAATGAAAGTATAATTAAACTCAAACTTTATCTGAAAATCAGCGTTTTTTTTAATCCGAAAGACCTCGTTTGATTTTTAAGACATTGTATTTTTTAATAGTTTAAGTAAAAAGGGCGATTTTTTTCATTAAAAAAGTAGAGTTTATAACTTAAAAATAATTTTTTTATTCACCTTTATTATTAAAGCCCTTATTAATGGTTTTTGGTGCATTGAAGTCAAAAATGATTTCTGTTTTGCTCTAGAATGTTATATTTCCAGGAAAATTTAGGTAAATTAGTGAAATAATTCATTATACTTAAGTTTTGATTTTTTTGTCTTGTCTAAGATGAAGTACAAAACAGAGGATTTCAGAGACTAGAATTTAACAATACGTTAAATATGACCATGAGCATTGATGACGGACCTTGCGATCTGTTCAAGGCCATCGTCATACATATCCACAGCAAATGATAGTATACCTCCATCTTCCTCAAATCAGAACTAATGGCCGGGCAAGCCAATATGTGAGTCGGGGTACGGTGTGTGTCTGGGCAGTTAACACAATTTCTACAATATACTCTAATGCTCTTTCTTTCTATGAAATAAAATAATAAATAGGTTTACATTTATGAAAATAGGTTTACAAAATAATTTTGTCATTATACATTCTTCCTTAAAATCATTATATAAAAAAATTTACTCATTTACACTCTCGAAAACCAATTTCTCTCACTATGAAGCTCCGTTTGGTTCATTTACCCTTGTGAGTAGCAGCAAGAATGGCTCAATGGAGCATTCAACAATAGTTCGGTATCATAATACTATTAAATCTTACATTTTCTTTCCATCTCTATAATGTCCTGAGTTAACCATGTACATTAATCACAGCTGGGCTATTCCATATGAACAGGGACATGATCAAGAAAAATGAAAAAATAAAGTAATAAAATTTTCTAATTATTTTAGGGAATAATTATGCAGTATTGATCTAATTGTGTTTTGCATTGCTTAAATTTTGTGTAAAATTATTTTTATCGGAATGTCAGCATTTAAAGTCAATATTTAGAAATATTTGTTTTAAAGGTTAATTTGTTAATGAAAAATGTATAGTTTATTTAGAAAATTAAAAATAAATTAATTAGTTTTTACAACTTTTTTGTTAAATATACTCATAAACTTTATAGTAAAAATGAAATAAAGTGTTTAAATCAATTTAATTATATTTATATTCATGAATAACTGAACGCTTATACACATGTGGCGTGAGTTACGAAGTACTGTAGCGTGAGTTACGACATATAGAATTATAGCATATAGAATTATTGAAACACTATTTAAGCAGAAATACAAATTTGAATTTTATACTCATAAATCCATGTCTTTTTCTTGTAGCGTGAGTTACGACTCTATTTTAATTAATATTTAAAAAACTAAAATTCTTAAAAGATTCGCAATACTTATTTTAAATTATTAACATAAATTTCAATATGTATGATTTTTTTAGAAAGAAAATAATAGTTATTTCTATATTTAAAAATTATTTGAAATTGCAATTTTGAAAAAAATGTAGCGTGAGTTACGGTGGAATTGCCCAGCTTCTAGTTTTAAATGTAGGGGGAGTTAAAAATGTTCAAAAACTGTGAAAAATGGAAAAATTTGAAAATAATTTTGCAATTTGTGTGTTGGGTAAACTGCTCGTTTCCGGCCGATGTGTCTGTTTACTATTAACCTAGTTGGCATCGGTGAAAGTACACGTCGATAACTGGTTTAGACATGCGCAGTGAGACTGCATCGGTGAAGGGAGATCTGCTTGTGTTATTGTGGAAGATAGTTTTTGTACTGCGTAGGGCGTACTGGAAAATAAAGAGTTGTTCTTTTACCAACGTTGTGGTGTTTCTTTGAGACTACCTGCTGCCGGTGACATTGTGGTGACCGGACGTGATCGAAATTTTGAATTTGACCGGAGCAGCGAGCCGAAGTATGGATGAGCTAGTCAAGAGAAGAACACCGGTAAGGGGGTTGGTAACAAGGTATTGCAACTTGATTGAAGAAGCATTGAACGGAAGGGTAATAGATTGTTCCGGAACTGAGGTAAACAAGAACTTGCTGGAAAGAGCTGCGTCAAAGATGGAAGATCTGGATGAGAAGATATTGGACCTGGTTTTAAAGACGAATCCCGATAAGTATAATGAAGACTTTTCGCAGGTAGAGGAATACCAGGTGAAAATAGCGTATGCGCGTATGAACTGTGAGAAATTGCTGAAGGCTCCAGCCGCAGAGAGCATATCCACTAGGTGCAAGCTGCCCAAACTGGAAATAAGAAAGTTCTCGGGAGAGATTAAAGAATGGCTGGGCTTTTGGTGTCAGTTTAGGCGAGTCCATGAAGACGTGTCTGTTAGTAATGAAGAAAAATTTCAGTATCTCATCCAGAGTGTGGTGGTGGGCAGTAGGGCCCAGGCAATAGTCAACAGCTACCCACCAACAGCCGAAAACTATCCTAAAGTCATTGAGAGCCTGAGGGAACGTTTTGGTCGTGAGGAACTTTTAACAGAGTTTTATATAAGGGAGTTGCTGTCATTGGTGGTAAGGAATGCCACGCATCTGAAGTCAAAACAAAATATAATGCAGCTATATGACAAATTGGAGTCTTATTTGAGATCACTCGAATCGATCGGCTGCGATGCTTTTCCCGCTGGTGGAGTCTTGTGTTCCAGAGGAGCTTTTAAGGACTTGGATGCGGTCACCAGAAGTCAGATCAGAAAAGTATGAAGATAAACTCGCACAGCTGCTGAGATTTTTGAAAAAGGAAGTGGAGCAAGAGGAGCGGATTGCCCTGTCCAGGTCCGGCTTTCATTCGGGTGAAGCATCTGAAGGGCGAAAGGTGAAATCAAGGCAGGACGATATTTTATTTCCCACGGCCAACGACCTTATATCGGAGACTAAGCCCTGGCGATCATGTTTATTCTGCGGCCATCTTCATGAGTCACAGTTTTGTCGTAGAGGACAAGCAATGAGCTTTAGAGACAGGCGGAATTTTTTGATGAGGAGAAATGCTTGTTTTGATTGTTTTGGGGTTGGGCACTTCTCTAGAGTGTGTACAGCTGACATAAAATGCGATCGGTGCACGAAGAGACATTGGACCGCTTTTTGTCCATGGAAAGGTCCTTCGGAAGAGGAATACGGCGAGCCTTTTAGAGAGATCCCATCGGAGGTCCGGGATAGTGATCAAAACACTGTTCTCTCCAACCACAGTCATCCCGAGGTCCTTCTACAGACGCTTTTGGTGTCGGTGGAAGCGGGAGGAAGAAGTAAGACTGTTAGGGCGCTAATTGACACTGGATCACAGAGATCTTATATTTTAAAGTCGACCATTGGTCAAATAAGAGCAACACCGGAGAGATTAGAGAATCTGAGCCATGTGGTCTTTGGTGGCGCTAGTTCTACGAGGACTCATAAGTGTTATAAGGTAAATGCAAGTAATCTGAACCATTCATTTTCTTGTAATTTGCAGGTGTTGGATCAGGATGTCATTTGCGGTATTGTACCTGGCATACGAAGGGGTCCGTGGATCGAAGAGATGGCGAGCAGAGGAATTCACCTCACTGATGTGGGCATGGGCTCCCGGGGGGTGGAATTACTAATTGGAGCTGATTACGCCGGAAGCCTCTTTACTGGTAATCTGATTAAGTTGTCATCGGGTTTAGTTGCCCTGGAGACTTGTTTGGGTTGGAGTGTAATGGGTAAACCCAGGCAGCCCAATGACGGAGGATTCGTAACTTCTCTTTTAAGACAGAGTAGCGGTGACACCACAGAGTCGTGGAAACTGGAGGCGATTGGGATCACAGATCCATGTACCACGGAGAAGGCAAAAGAACTGGAGGATGAGGCGTTCAATCACTTCTCCGATGAGGTCAAGACAGAGAGGGACAGGTGGTGTGTGGTCAAGCTTCCGTGGATGCGAAATCCAGCTGAGTTGTCAAACAACAGAGATGGGTCGGAAAAAAGGTTCTCGAAGTGGAAACGTTGGAAGTACCAGCAGAATCTTAGACTGCTCCTGAGGAAACGGTTTCGACAGGAATGTCTGGGTATGCTGATCCAGCCAAGGAAGAGGGAGACCTCATATGAAGTAAAAGTGGGGGATATAGTCCTGATTGAGAACGATACAAGGAAGACTTTTTGGACCATGGCCAGAGTGACTGGGGTGAGCCGTGGAAAGGATGGAGTAGTTAGGGTGGTGCGACTGAAACTACCCATTGGGGAGACAACCCGTCCAGTCAGGAGGTTGTATCCTCTGGAGATCCGAGAAGGGGAGGACGCGGAGGCTTCGGATGGAAGGACTGTGACCACTCGGGGAGGAAGAAGGGTCAAAGTACTTTAAGTTGGACTTTAAGATTTTGTAAAGTTTTGTAGAGAAATTTAGTATTAAGCATGTTTTAGAATTTTTATAGTAACTTTATGTGTTTTAATTGTAACAAAAGTGTTCTTGATGGGTAGTAAGGTTGTTTTAACTATAAAATTTGGGTGGTTTTTTCGCATTAGTTTTAACTTTAATTTTTAAGCAGTTTACCTTTTAAAAGTTTTGAATGAATCAAAAGGGGGGGAGTGTTGGGTAAACTGCTCGTTTCCGGCCGATGTGTCTGTTTACTATTAACCTAGTTGGCATCGGTGAAAGTACACGTCGATAACTGGTTTAGACATGCGCAGTGAGACTGCATCGGTGAAGGGAGATCTGCTTGTGTTATTGTGGAAGATAGTTTTTGTACTGCGTAGAGCGTACTGGAAAATAAAGAGTTGTTCTTTTACCAACGTTGTGGTGTTTCTTTGAGACTACCTGCTGCCGGTGACATTGTGACAAATCCTGACGTATAGTATTTTTTTCCAATAATCATAGGAAAAGGCATATTCATAGGCGTTGGAAATAGCTAAAGTATTCAAACAGCTTTTTCGTTGCAGAAATGTGTAATAGTTAATTTCCAGAAGAGGAATCTCCAATTGTAGTGAAAAGATTTTTTTAAAGTTCAAAAAAATTTAAGAAAACTTCAAAAATAACACCACTTTAAACTTTTACTTCGCAATACATAAAGTTTTAAAAACACTGTCTCAAATTTCCCACACTGTGTTAAAAAAGTAAACAGTAAACCCACATCAAATTAAATTCTATCGAACCGCTTGCTGTTTTTGGGAATAGTTCACACTTTTCTAAGAAAACAGAATGAAATAGGATCTATCTACAATCCAGCCAGTGTCTAGTGTGTAAGATCTTCAGACTGATGATACGTTTTGATATCTCAGCAATATTCTTTTAAAAAAATAAGTGAAAAAGATGGATACGTTGAAAAGGAAAGCACTTTCTATCGAGGATAAAAAATTATCAAACAATAAAATGATGCCAATAAATCTAGGAATTTCAAATTATATTCTGAGAACAATTTTTGATTACTATATTTTTCTAATAACTGAATTAATTTTTTAAGATAACTGTATGCTAATAAGAATTCAAAACTTTCTTAAATTTTCTTAAAAATACTACAATTAAAGTCTATGAAAATAACGCACACAAAAAATGATACAATAACTGATATTTTAAAAATAGATATAATCCGGTATTGAGGGATATTGTAATGAATTATGTTTTTTTAAACTATTAAGTAGGTATTTTAAGTGAACTAAATCTCAAACCATGTTTCCTCTATCATTAATAATTTTCATGGGATTCCCAAATATAAAACTTGTGTAAATTCGAAGAGAGATGAAAGTAATTAACAAAGTAGTTTATCCAAGTTAATATTTTGTTTTTCCCTTTTCATAACAAAAATGGTCTTTAGTTTTTTTGGAATTTATATTCCTAAAAGTTTGAGGGTTTTCTTTTAAGTTAAAATATCCAAATACTAGCCTTCTCTGGTTTATTTTTTTATCAAATTTAAACTTGAGAATCCTTTTTATAACAGTTTAAGTTAAAAATTCTTAAAGTTACAGTTCAGTACAAGAAAATTCCTTGCGGGGGTAAAAAAAAGCATAAAAGAGTTTCGTTTTTGAAAGCAAGTTATATGAAACCATTTCTTAAGATTTGGTGTTGGATTTCGAATAAAATCCCCCGCCTACGGTATTTTTCACCAAGAAATTAGTTTTTTAATATTTTCCAGATCAAAGTTACACCCACGGTAAACGTAATTTGCCCTCAAACAGGATCAGACGAAAATATCTCAAGACATCGCTAAAATAAATAAGAGCAACATTCTGAAGCATTTAATACCTATTCAGTTTAAAGTCAATACTTTTTCATCAAAGCTAAAGAAATACTTATCGATTTTGAGAAATTTTCTAAAGTAAGTAAAATTCATGATGAAAATTATTAAAATTATGATTAGATTTTGGTTTTTAAAATTCTTAGAAAAAAGATAGGTAAATAAAAATCCCCTCCAATTATGATATGAAAATAAGTTTTGAAATCTTTCAACTATTCAGTAATTGCCATTTTTGATATTTTTGTTATAGTTAAGAGTGGTTTTGTATTCCCCTGTTTTAATAAAGAATATAGTTTTTTCTACGTTAGTTTGCAATTACGAAATTCATTCTTGGAAAAGCCGTATATTTTCTAAATTTTTTTCGTACTTTTATAAGCTGTGTGGTTCTGAACTCTAAATTATGAACACTAATTTGAATGGCTTATTTGAAGACTTTTGTTTTAAAGCAGTAATCTTTTATTATTTTATTTTTAGTACTCGTATACTCGTAACTCGTGGTTTTTGTTGTTATTAAAATGAACTAAAAATACCCGAAAGGAAAATGTGAATAATTTAGAAATACACAACTTATATGATGCATAAAAGTTATACATATTCTTTCTCGAAAAGCTATCCATTTCGCTACGAACAGAAACTTGAATACTGAGGTCTCATTGGTCACATTTACCTCCCCCCAACTACCTACATTCAAATTATGAAAGCAGTTAGAGCTCGTCCCTTCTGGTTTACTGTTAGTGTACTGCCTACCATGGTATAGTTCTCCAAAAGCAATCGATGTCCATTCAACTGTAAAAGAGTAATCAAATCTTACTAAAGAGGATAAAAAAATTAAAATTTACTATAGTATTCAAACTAGATCAAAGCCACTTCATTTAATAGCAAACTTAAAAAAAAGAAAGAAAGAATTTTTTTTAATTCTTTACATATATTTAACAAATCGTTTCCCCTTGCATTATAATATATTTTTCTGTACTCATTTAATTTTGTATAGTTAGTTGTTAATAAAGATAAATTAATGGTATGTAATATTTTACTTTATTTGACCACCTTTATCAAAAAAAACCTTTTCTCAATCCGGAACGAAAACATTAAACTATTTCTTTTCGCTCCAGATTTTGTAATCTCCCTTTCCAGGAAATTTGCAAGGGAGATCCCCAAGAGGCCTCTTTTCTACCCCAGCATCTAAATTCCTTTTAAAATCATCTGGAACAAAGTCTCTTAATAACGTGTTCCTCCTCTAATCTGAATTCAAGACCGATGCAGAACGATTGCTCTTTCTATTTCAGATTGCGCTATCAGAGCGGTGAGGGCTAAGTGAGGGCTCCGACACAGGGCCTAAATGAGAGTATGCTTTCTAAGGCTTGGCCATAGCGGTCAAGAACAATTGCGGTTTAAAGCAGTTTTGATGTTTCAATTTCATTTGCCGGGTTAAATTACGAGAAAGGGTCTAAGGGCAACTAATTTGTTAAGAAACTATTATATTACTTACCGGATCATTTACAAGCTTAGAGCTAGATCTTGAACTTGATCTTTCCTTTTATAATAGCTTTCACAATTTACAATTATAAATATTCAATTTTTAATTTATTAAAAATTCTCGCCTGATTCCAAAAATATGCTTGTCTTTTCCCACAAACTTTTTTTAAGGTAATTATGACATATTTTAATACAGAAAGCCCCTAACAATGTGACGTCACATGTCTCTTGGAAATGTGGGAAACACCGTTTTCATCGAAACACTAGGCTGCAAAAAAACTAGAGCTCAGTCTTTCCAGTCTTTCTAAGCGGGATGATAACAACAAGCGAGAGCAAGGTACATTTAACGTCACAAGCTGTTTCAGCTCAGACAGAAAATAAGCTATTTTTAATTGAAAATAACTTAAAATTTAGGGCTTTGAAAGGTAAATTAAAATGTTTTTGGAGGTTTTAAGTCATTTTTGAACATTAAAATTTAAAAAATAATTACTGGAATTATCCATTGTGTGATCTTACGGTCTTTGTTTCCTACATTGTACCTATAGTTGGACCGCCCGCCACGAGAAAAACTTTAAAAGAAAAACAAAACTTTGAAAAGCAGTTCAAATCTAAATAATAGTCAAACAGATTTGGCACAAAACATTTTTCAGTGTTCATGAATTGCTATAAGCCTTAAAATTGAGTGATGGCATAACCCGTTTCCATAACAATCCCACAATATTGTTACGACACCAAAACTACTATACATAATAAACAGCACAAAGATTAGTTTCCGTTCCCATTTTGGTATACTTATTTACTGTCCCATTTACATAAATTCTACTTAACTTGATTGAGTGTTGCTGTTATTGATATTGAGCACCTTCGATTCAATTTTTTTGAAAACGCTCCATCAATTCGACAAGGATTTTGAATTACGAAACTTAACTTATCAAACAGACTGAACTAAATGGGGACCATGTGTGGTGCTGGTTTTTAATTTATTACTGTTCATTCTTTTAAAAACAAACGACATACTAATAAATACCACTACATGTATTATGATTTATCAAGTATTAAAATAATGCAAAAAATTATTGGACTATTTTAGACTATATTAGTATGATAAAATTATAGTTCCTTAAGCGAGATGGTATTTATTAATTCATACCGAGGTTATTTAATGTTTGGAACTCTTTACATACAACTGAAGTGAACTACTGTCAAAAACTCAAAACACTAGACTGCGATAGAAAAAGTACCTCTTACTAAAGGTAAATTTTCAAGAAAAAATACAAGGAAAGCATAAAGCAAGAAATTCTTGAAGATTCTTAAGCTTTTGAGGAAATTTCACTATAAATCTTCATATACTACAACATTATTTGACGATAAATCTTGAGAAGATAAAACTTTTTACCCCAGACTTACCTTGAAAAGTTCCCCAGACAATAAAGAAAAATGAGGTGCAATACAGGTAGGTATAAGTTCTGAATTTTGGAAGGTCTGAGTATGTCTACTGTTCAGACACTCAATAAGGAAGTTGCATGTGTCAGATTTTCAAAAACAAACAAGTGTTCCGTATGGTTTTTTGTATGGTAAAATGAAATATCTAGTCAGTTTTTCAAAAAAATGTACAGGTAATTAAATATTTTAATTTAAAAGTCGAGAAAAAAACACGTGACTGAAAACGTTTATTGTTTAAACTATAAGATGACGTCAACAATAATACCATCAACTCCATTGCTTTACAACAATGTTTAGTATAAGATGACGTCACATCCTCTTGGCGTTTTCGCGCGCTTTTAAAAAGGGGATTTTTGTTAATTTTTTTGACAATCAAAAAATTTCTCGATCGGCCTCAAATTTTGGGTAGTTGCTTATTTTTGCAAGAGGAATCGATTAAAAAAATAAAAAAAAATCATGCAACTTCCTCATTGCTTACATCTTACAATGATATACAGCAATACGCCTGATTGTAGTACTACATCTCCTTCAACCCCAATTAAATAAATCCCCTGTTAGAAAAAGGGAATAAGTCCAAAAAATGGCAAATTGATTTTTTGCGGGCAAAAATATCTCCAAGCTTCTCCCTACACATGAATGTAAAAAGGAAAAATATCCACCCCCTATTGGTAGATATAACCCAGCCCTTAAATTTGTCGAAATCAATGTCCATTCATTGTGTATTTTTTGATTGAATTTAAAAATTCAAGTTTGATTCGTCTTTTTTTCTTATTCTTCACATTGTAAATTTAGCCAAAAAAAGTTTGACTTAATTTAAAAGTGTTTTTTTATCCGATGAATGTTTGACTCCATTGATATTCACTTACTCCATTGATATTGCCTTAATGACTCAGTTTCATAATAATTTTTAATTTTATTAGTCTTACTGCCGTATTCACCATTCACCGGTAACTTGACTGGCAGATAAACGACAGCCAAGCTTCTGATTGGCCGTTGAAGAAGGAAAACTAGTTTTCCACCAATCTCAATCAGTGGGTTTGACATCCGGTTAACCAGTGAATACGGCCGTTATTTCACAATTTTGTGCTGTGAAATAAGCATAAATATAGCTTAAATGTCGATTTAAGTGGTTTTTAAGATTTTTTATTTCATCTGAAATTTCATAAGAGAACAAGTCTATCTACTTTTTTCAACTTTAAAATATTTTGTAAATTTAACTGTAAAATAGTATTTATACAGGGTGATCGGAAATTACGTGGACAAACTTCGGATGGGGGTAGAGGGGACCTAGACAAGCATATTTTGAAAAAAACTAGAGGGGGCGCAGATGCACCGTTAAAGAGCTAGGGGAAGGAATTTTCAATGATCATGCAAGATCCTTATTTGTTTAAAAACTGTATGGTCTTTGAAAATTCCTTCTTCGATCATCATTTTTCTAAATACATTTACACTAAAGCTGAATTCCCATGGGATGCGGATTTTGTAAATTCGCCAGCGAATTTAGCGAGCGGATTCCGCTCGCAGTTTTTCAAGGATTTTTTCCCCTAGCTTTTTTGCTCGATCTGTTTCTTAAACCGCTCACTAGAGGTCGCTGGCTTTTGCCGACTTTTGTATTGGCGCCAAAATTTACAGTATATTTTAAACGTTTAATAACTTTATTAAGTTTTATAAGCATACATTTTTCATCAAATTAGTAGTATCAACTAAAATTAAATTAATAGTTAATGCATTCCTTCTAAAATTTTAAAGTTTATTCATAAAGACATCGAGAAGCTCCATGGTGGAAAATTCGTTTCATTTATACAGAAGCTGTAGTAAAAAACTGGAAGAAGTTATTTTAATTAAGAACATCAAATAAAAATATTTTCTCACTAAAATTCATTCAGAAAGAACACCAATAATTATATCTGAATTCACAGGGCGCTATTCTTTTTTGTTTTAAATTATCTCACATGTTCTGATGAAAACATTAGCTTCAGTTGTAGTACTATATTCAAATCACAATAAAAATGTATTGACATTCTTTTCTAAATACAGTAGATCTCCAAACACATTCAAATTAACTGCAGCTTTTTCTAATTTGGATCATTATAGAAAAATTACAACTTGATAGGAAAAAAATGCAGAACACAAATGGCATGGGAAGTAGTTCTACAAATGAGCTATTAAGCATTTTACCAAAGGTCTATTAGTATTTTTGTAAGTCTGTAAAAGTTTAATAATTCCGAAAAGGATATGAAAAGTTATTTCAATCTACAGTTCTTTCTTACGAATTTCCTTTTAAGACATCAACTCACCGCTTATCTCCAGAATTCTTGCCTACTTCCCATGCCATCTGCTATATTTTTTTGAATATTCCCTGTAATCTGGAAGCCGTTCATCGTTACGAAGACGATTCTTTTGTAATTTTATTAACTTTGCGAGTAGTTTACTCATCTTAATTAGGATGTATCATTAAAATTCGATGAAAAAGCTGATCATGATCTGGTACGAAGAATCAAAATAAAATGGATGCTGTTATTGTTTCTAGGGATTTCGTATTGGTCGGAGGGTATCACGTGACCAAAAAAAGTAAGCGAATTTTCCTTACTTCTTGAACATGAACCAAGAAAAAACGCACGCAAATTTCGGACGAGCGAATTTACGAGCGGTTTTTTTACTAGGCCTGTGATTGGCCTCTTCTCGTCATGTGCTCCTGTGAATCTATTTGTAAAAGGAAAGATCGATCTTCTTCCGAAAACGTAGGGAAAGTAGGGGAGCGTTTTTTGCTTGCGGATTTAAAACCGCATCCCATGGGAATTGAGCTTTAGAGGGAACTCCATTCTTTGGCTAAAAGATTAATACTGCGCGTTTTAAAACTCGTCCCACGGTTTAGCAAGCGGTCCAATTTCTATCAAATTTATGGTGTAAGTAGTACGGATACTTCTGTACCTCATGCAATAAATTTTTTCATTTTATTATGTTTTTTTCGTTAAACGGGCCTTGTTAAAACCGCCTTTTGTATAACGCCCTCGCACTACATTAGGTCCTAGCTCTTTAACGGTGTGGCTGCGCCCCCCCATTCCTATTTGAAATATGCTTTTCTAGGTTCCCTCTACCTCCCCCCCCCAAATATTGATGATGAATTCAGAATCACCCTGTATTTTATGATTATTCTGTTCCCTGATTAGGGTTCTAAATTTATACTATAAATTTGGTGGTTATGCAACGAAAAACCAACTACTGATAGTTTTTCCCGACATAATCCCTTTTTCAAACTGATGACTCAATTGTCTTCGGACGCAATTGCCACAGCTCCTCCACTTTTTCACCCTTGACAATCGCTCGCACTGGGGAATCTAATTTCCCAGTGTTTCGGGTAGTTTAAGTGTAATTGGAAAATTCCTAAAATAATTCGCGAGAAGCGATAAGAGGATTGAGTTTTTATCCTCCTCTGTGGAGGAGATTTTTCTAATGGGAATAGAGTTTCGTTGTAGGTTTAATTTGTATTATTCACTAGAGCCAGCCTTACCGAACTGGAGATGAACCTTCTCAGTGGGGAAAATTAATTGAAATATTTCAGGTAAGAGGAAAGGAAAGTAAATCTGTTAGGTTTAAACATGTAAAATGTTTACTTGGGTAAAATTTATCCATTCATATTAAGTTGATAAGATTATTGGATACGTTGAGTTAAACCCGATTTAAATACGCTCTAGAATATCATTTTTGGCTTATTTTCTCCCCTATTTAATGCTACATCAGATGGAATTTCACGGTATAAGTTTTCTTAATCCCATAAAAGTATTATTTTATCAGGTATCATTTTCTTTAATGGAAATTTCATGTACTCGAAAAGAAGACTTGACTTTAATTCTCTAAAGTGGTAATAGAGACTTAAGAATCGTTGATGCAATGTTTATTTACCTTAAATGACTTTAAAGGGGACTGAAAAAAATCTATTTTATCCCCATATCGGCGGCCACATATGGTCTGATATATGGGGTCATATAGAAGGTCATATGGAGCATCAGAATTCCGATATTCGAACAACTATGTGATTCGTTATATCGACTTTTAAGGGCCAGGAATTAAAATTTTTACATCACCGTATCATATTAAATGACTTTAAAGGGGACTGAAAAAAACTATTTTATCCCCACATCGGCGGCCACATATGATGTGACATATGGGGCCATATAGAAGGTCATATGGAACATCGGAATTCCGATATTCGAACATCAATGTGATTCGTTATATCGACTTTTAAGGGCCAGGAATTAAAAATTTTTACATCACCGTATCATATTAAATGACTTTTATGGGGATTGAATAAAAATCCATTTTATCCCCACATCGGCGGCCAGATAAGCAGTGATATATGGGGTCATATGGAACATCGGAATTCCGATATTCGAACACCGATGTTTCAATATATCGACTTTTAAGGGTCCGGAATTAAATTTTTTTTACATCACCGTATTATATTAAATGACTTTTATGGGGATTGAATAAAATCCATTTTATCCCCACATCGGCGGCCACATATGATGTGATATATGTTGTCATATCGAACATCGGAGTTTCGATATTCGAATATCGATGTTTCGATAGATCCACTTTTAAGGGCCCGGAACTAAAATTTTTAACTTTACCGAATCATACTGAAACTTCTAATAAGTTATTTTTTAAATAATACCTTAAAATAATCCATGTAATGTAGAGAAAAAAACATATAATTAAAATCTTAAAAATTTTAAGAATATTTTTCCGTTCATAAATTTATAAATGATTATACCTACATAAAGTTATGTTATGCGTCCAATCTAATTAATGGTATGAAACAAAGGGGTCATACTATTTCAAATGAAACTTACAGTTTATTTTAGAGTAAACTTTGCCTATAAAGCTAAATTTCCAACGCATCTCTTGATTATGGTTCCGTAATGTTTTCCTTAAATAAACTCCTAATCTGTGATCGGTAAGACATTTCCTTTAATTATAACGCCTCACAATGATCTCTGGGAGCAGGCAGCAAATCTTTCACGATATAAGCTAATTTGATAAGTGATATGCACACTTCGGCTTTAGAAATATTCATTTGAAAGCTTTGAGCACTCTGAATATTTCTTTATTCATTAGTCATACTACTGCGACTAAGAGTAGAGTTTATGGGTTACTTAACGTCTTTTCGTTAATCATGTTAAAGGGGTGGTTCTAAAGGGTGTAAAGTTCCGTCTGAGATTAAGGCCACCCAGCGTGATAAATGTCAAACTGAGTTAGCCCATACCAGGGAATTCATTTATTAAGCGTTTAACCGGACAAGCTCCATACCACCAGAATGACAGAGTGAAAGCTTTAATCAAGTTTGGGAGAAACTAAGGATCAGCGATCTTTTGTTGGGTTGGAAAACATTTTCGTTGGATTAACAATCATTATACCTTCTTTTATTAGATATCTTTTTAATTGTATTTTGTAATAATTATTTCCGAATTTATTATAAGCATCAGTATTGTGTTGTGCAGTTTCTAATATGCAAATATCAGTTTATTCTTATCAGTGCTTATTGGGATTTCATTTCACAGTTTGATTTTTAAAACTGTCTTGGATTCGAGATTTTATGTAAATAAAAATGCTATTTTTGTGTTTAATAAGGATTTGGTTTTTTAAGTTTAATTTCCAAATTTTTCTTCTCATTAAGAGTAATGAAACTGTCCGTCAAAAATGTCTCATTAATATTTTTACCCCGCTGTCATTCCCCTTAAAGTATGCAGAGGTAGTTTGTTAATCCATTTTCATCAAAATGAAATGCATTCATTAAAGTTATTTTTATCTTTAACCCTTAAAAATAATTCCTAGAAAATTATCTTGGTAAAAGAAAGTGTTTAATTAAGTCAAATTTTTCTTTTTCTTTAAATGGCATGTTATGATTATATCAAGAAAGAGTAAATATTTTAAAAAATATATTTTTATGAGCTAAGTTTTTTTTACCTTTGTCCTTTCCTTTCATAACCTAAAATAAAAAGCTTTTTTTTGCTATGCAGAGCTTTTTAAAAATGTTCATAAGAGATGGTTTGAATCATTCTATTTAACAAAATAACTCCAAAATAAATTGTAGAATAGTAAAAGGCAAATCAGTAAGAAGATAAGACATTTTACAAAATTAAAAGGTAGTTTTATAGGTTTCTATCAAAAAGGTTTTCCCCGTTATTTTCCATGTTTTACACTTTATATTTATTTATTTAAATAAATTTTAAATTTACATTTAAATTAAAAATAAATGAAAATTGTACTCACACTTCTGCCATTTTCTCTTACAAGCTTTTATTTATTTACTTTTGAATTTGAAAAGATAATGGATAAAAATGAATTAATTTTCTTTACTATGAAACAAGTGAATCAGACTTATAGAAAGAGCAAAAAGTGAAATAACCCTAATTGCTCATTAAAAAGATAGAGTTCATTTTTTACCATCTAATTTCTTACTCCCATGTTTGATGACCCATTTTTGGCTTTTTACACATTTTATACCCACCCACCCATTTATCCCATCTGTATTATGGTGAGGGTGTAAGTACATAATTTCCTAAAAAGTAAGTAATCTCTCTATTCTAAAAACCCATAATGATATAGTCGTGAAAGTGGGGTCTAGGTATTGTTCAGTTACCATGCCCTATCAGATGAGACGACTTTCAACGCCCTCTAGCGGAATCCTAAGGAGTTATAGTTTTTATTTGAAAAAACTATTTGATGTATGTGAAAAAAGTCAATTACTAAGTTGTAGAGCAGCATCGATTTAATAGGAAAAGAAACCGGTATCCGCCTACCCCTAAAATGACGATTTTCGATTTTTTCGTCGAAAATTTGGTTTTTACATTTTCAAGTAGTTTAGACTTTTATCTTTCCAAAACTGTTTTCATTTTACTTGTAGGTGAATTAGAAAAGAAACTACAGCATTTTTAAAAACAGATAGTCGTGTGCGATCGTATACAAATATAAACTTTAAAGCTGATTTTCTCAGAACTAAGTTTTGCATAAAAACCCTCCACTATTTACATGATTACTAAAAAACTATAAAAGATATTCACTCCAAATTTTAACAGTACATTAATAATATTGTTTTTAACCAGATGGACTACAGATTTTTATATAAGTTTATATTTTTTATTTAAGTTTAAGTTAAAGAGTGTGGCCACTTTTCTTGGGACACCCTGTATAACTTAAGATCTAGAGCAGGGGTTTCCAACTGGCGGCCCGCGGGTCGCATGCGGCCCGCGAAGCTCTCTGAAAACCCTCCAAAAAGTAGCTTCAAAACACTTTTTAGGACACTAAAATTCAATTTTTTTTCGGGGGAGAACCCCCGACCCCCCCTATATACCTTTAAATTATGGACTAGCTTAGATCCTTTCTATGGTGCAAGAATTAAAAGTTTGAAGTTCCTAGAGGTCATTTGTAAAACCTGAAATTCCCTCTGAGCGTAGCAAGAGAGTATGAAGGCTTTTATAACCATTATTTATTTATTTATTTATTTATAAATACACTGCCAAACAGAAATAATCCAATAATTATCATGAGGAGGGACAAAATGGAGTATCCAAAAATTAGGTAAAACAATCCTCTATAAGGAAAATTTACAAATATTTTCTTGAGGAAGACCTTTTCATTTAAGTAATATTCAGAATATTAAAAATATTCAGTATTCCTACGAGTTGTATAAGAGTAAAAAATTTCATATATCCTCTGGAATCGTCCCTCTTTTGCTGGAAAAGTTTCATATTGAAGACTCTCACTCCAAAGAATTAGCATCGTTAAAAAGGAGCCAGATTACTTTTCAGCCCGCCACTTGACTTGTGATTTCGATTGCGGCCCGCGAGTACTTAGAAGTTGGAAACCCCTGATCTAGAGAGAGACAGAACATCCATAAGACTTCAGCACCATAGTGTAATTTTTACATTTTACTACATCTCATCAATGATTTGTCCAATACACCTTCTTTCTCTCCGATTTGGATGTCTTGATCTCCCCTTTACTTTATCAATATCTTTGGTTTTTTTGCCCGTGGTTATTTTCACTGCACCTTTGTCCCGTTTTCCTCTTGTCATGGTTGTTTTCCATGCTTACACTGACGAAGAGGATTCAAGTATACCCTCGAAATAAATTTGAATGCTTTTAAATTAATTTTTTGTGCGAAATAAAACACTCTTTTTTAAAATTAAAATAGTTTTCCTTGAATTTTTACACTGTATACATTTTAAAATTTTTAGTATAATATATCAGTTCTAGCTTTTGCCTAATCATGTAAAACCTCCATTACATTTTAAGAAAAAAAATTACCATATTCTTTACAACACGATTCCATCTAACCCAAAAAACACAGCAATCGGACGCATATCCGACCTTTCCTTTCACGTGTGAAACCCCCGTTTCTCAAGCAAACCGTCCCGTACGAAACTTTCCGTGCCACAACAACAAAGCAGGTCCTTATCGCAAAGTCGAATAAAAACTTCCCAGCTCCTGAATCATCTCTAGGACAAAAAAACCACCTTATTTTATGAAGGCAAAAGCCTCCGCAAAATTTGAGACCGCATTACAAAATGATGAAGGAGAGACCTTCCTTGGGATGACACGGCACGCTTGCCGCTGCTTCTATGATTGATGAGACCCGAGCCCGGACCATTTATATATTTCCCTCTCTGCCCGGGTTTTTGTTCAAGGTGTAGTAATGGGTTTTTTCTACCAGGTACGGGACGGAGAAATGGAGGGTGGACTAAAAAATGAAAATAATAATAATAGAATGTTTTTCTTCTGTGTCCTTTTTTGTTTCCTGGCGAATGGGATTTTATGTTGTTAAGGGACTTACCCATTTTTCACTGGACGCGTTTTTTTTTTCATGGAAGTAGTAGATTACGCCAAGTTATTAACGAGTGCGTTAACTTTTCATCCTGGATGTTTTTTTATCTTGATAGAGTTTTCAAGGCTCCCCGTGTGTTTATATATGCGGTAGGACGCACTGCAATTCCTTTTGAGCAAGAATGCCTTTTGTGATGCGAGGTTGTGTTGTTCAGAATGAAGGAATAAATATTCTTCGCGTATTCATATTACTGCTTGGCCGTGGGAGATTTATGTCTTGAATGTCGGGGAATTTTAAGTTATGTATGCAGTTTCCTCGCGTCGTGGGTTCCAAGATTGTGACTTTCCGCCGACGAGCGTATGTGTTTGTTTATTGCTGCTGCTGTGTTGTTCGCCTCTTACGGAACATTAAGCACGAAATGGGAGAGAGTACTACAAATTGATGGAGCGATTGTGGCGGCTTCAAGTATTTTGAGAGGTTTTGAAGGGGTATGGTTTATGGCATCTATTTGAAAGGTATTTAATAGCTTTGCACTTCAGCCTTTATTAAAGCCATATACTATCCTTATTTTTGGTTAATAAACCTTAAGTTTTGAATTAACTAAACTGACTTAATATTATGAAAAATTAAATTATCCTTAGAGTAATTTCATAAAATCCTTTTATTCTGTTCAAAAATACTTGTTTTGACAAAAATTTTAAGAGTATTTGACAATGATGATGATATCTTTATATTTCAATTTCCATTGAAATCTATGTTTTTAATCCACTAATATATTGAGTGCCTCGTTTTATTAAATAGTTATATTGTCTTGCATTGAAGTTAATTCAGATAAAAGGAATGTCGGTGCTTACAAAAACTATTCATAAGGAATGAATTTAAAACATCCCCGTAATCAAAACATTGCTGTCTCTTTAACTATTTCGTTTCATTAACAGGCTATTTCATAAATTTGATTGCTAAAAACATTACATATTATTAAAATGTCTTTTTATGAAAATATCAACAAAAAAATTTATTTAAAAGCTATGCATTTAACCCAAATGCATAACACTATCGATTTCTAATTACAATAGGTTTGGAATAACATGTCTTCAATAAATTAGTAAAAACTATTTCCTCAACTAAAATTTTCATAACTATAAATTTCCTTGCCCAAGTCTATGATTAAAATCTAACAATGCTCGTTTTCTGAAACATTTTTCCTGTTACAAACTATAGTTCTCCAGTGAATTCACTAGACCATAATAATATTAAACAAAAGAAATGACAACCTCGTATGTCATCCCCATAACCCATAGTATATTTATTTAAATATTCCATGAGATAACAGGTTACCGCGGGTCTAACCCATGAGCCTCTTTCCAGTTTATCACATATGGACCCGAAAGGCTTTTAAGAGCCGGTAAATGAACTTAGGCCGCAGCACGAAGCTCCTTTTGGGAGCACGGTGCCTCCCTTTAAAAGGGTTTCCAGGTTTACTGGGTTATATGGGGACTCTCCGGTGCGGTTATAATGCTCGCCGAGGAATAATAAAATGAATCTCGGTCATTTCTCTGAGACTGGGAGAGGGGTTAAGCAAGTACTGTTGCGAGTAATTTGATATTTTATTCCCGACTTTGTGAACATTGTTTTGGTGGAGGTTGTGAGGTTTCTTTTTCTTTCTTTCTTTCTTGTTGAGGCTTGGTGGCGGGGTCTATCTCGTGTTTTAAGTGGTAAAATAGCTGTAGGGATTTATTTTTTAGAGTAGTTTAAGTAGTATTTGTGAGTAGTTTAAGTAGTTTTTTAAACATATTAGTAGTAAGTAGATTAAAAAAGTGTATGAGTAAAATTTTGATTGGGATTGCATATTGAAAATAAGATGGCAGGCGTTTATTTGGTTTTTCTGACCAGATTAATATTTTAGTTCGTGTTATAATTTATAAAATTATCACCAATAATCTAAAAAAGTAACCTTCAATTTGATGAGAGCAAAACATAAAGTTTTTTTTCAGTACTTTGTTAATTATATTTTACTGAATATATTTGAGAACTTATTTCTTATTTTAAATGCAGTACAATCCTGTTATAATGAACTTCATGGGATCGTAAAATTTCTCGTTGTAACGGTATTTGTTGTAACAGGGTTTCACTGTAATACTTTCTTAAATTTAAAAAAATCCCAATGATCGACAGAAGTAATCTTCAAATAAAGATAACCTTATAAAAGTTTTGATATTTTTCAGTTATAATTTTGCTTTTACTGAATGTTTATTTTTTGAATAATTTTATTTTTAATAATATTTCCTTAATTTAAACCTCATTTAAAAAAGGTAATTTGAATTAACAATTTCTTATGTTTCCTACACATTTGAGTAGCTAATTTTATTAAAAATTTGATTTTATTTCAATGAACTATGTATCTTAAATAAACATGTAATCACCACATATTTCCGTAACTTAGAATTTGCGAGACTATTTAACTAAATTTTACCTCATAAAGTAATAGACAGCTCTCAGTGAACTTCAACAGTTGTAATTAATCTAATTAATAATTAAGTAATTAGTTAATTTTAATTACTACTTAATCTAAACTTTTTTTTACTTCACCGAAACCTAATGCTAATTATAATGCAATTCTATAGTGACAGATAATACTATCAAGTAGTGAACAATAGTTACCCTTGATCTCCAATTCTAATAAATCCATATAATCCAGACTGTTTGATCTGATACAAATGACAGCTTGAATGATATGCATCTTTCCAATTATCGAGATATAGAGAATTCAGGTCTAAGCTACCACAGGCATTGATCTGAGCATCGCCGTGCACTTAACTGCATAGAGAACACTTTGTTCAATTAGCATTCCATTAACATTCAAATAATCTTCAATAGAACTGCAGTCGTCTGATTTCGATCATGTCTAGAGCGAACTTTGCGATCCAAAATTCCATTTGGCGAAGTGAACTATAACCAACCGTCAAAAGACTCGATACACTAGCAAAGCACTTCTTTCGAATATAAGTTATTCTATTGGACGTGGATAGAAAAATAATAGTATTCAAAAGTTTTACTAGTTCATAGTTTTATTTGAGGGGACGAAATAGGGATTTACACTGCTAACTATTCCAGTATTTAAATTCCAAGCTTCTTGTTCGGTTAATTATAAAGCTATAGAGAAGTTTAGATGCTATAAATATATCATAAGATTCATTGAAAATTGCGTCAAAACGATCCAATTGAGCCATGAGTTCTTAAATAGGCTGTAATTTGGACAGAAAAGGGGATGGATTAAAATAAACCAAGTAGTGTTTAAAGAATATGAAGATTTTTCCTTTTTTCGATCATATTCAATTTTGATCAACCTTATATACTGATATCCCTTAGAGTAAAACAATTAAATGACATTATAGCATGCATACATTCCATCATACAATTATGCCTTTAAAGGATGGATCCCTGCTTTCCCCTCACCACGATATGAGGATTTCTTCTAGTCACACAATCTCACAACTTAACTCTTACTCACAAATGAAGCCACTTTCTAACCTCGGCTTTTTTCACTTGGATTGTATACCATAAAGGGAGACGATTTTATGGAATATTTGAGGCAAATAAAAATTTCGGGAGTTTTATGGAGATATATGTTGGATTGCAAATTACACCTGATTGCAAATAAACGAGTAGAAGTCATGTTTTTCTAAGTCTAAAAATCTTTTGGGAAAGAACCACCCCTTAGACACTTCTTTCTTATTAGGAGTTTTGTGTAACCACAAAATATAATTTAAGTGCGTGCACATTTCACACGATAAGGGTGTCCCGAGATTAGTGTCCACCCCCTTTAACTTTTGAACAAAGTCATAAAAGTGGTGCCTAGGTAAAGTGAATTGACTATGCACTAGCCCAGTGGTTCCCAACTCAAATATGTATGCGGACCACTTCACTTAAATTTGAACCTCCGCGGACCATCTCTATCCCTAACTGTATCTTCAAAATTTTAACTTTTTTTTTCAGTGCATTCATTCCTCATTAAGGGCCTAAAATTTTGAGTTTTTGGCAGAAGTAAGGGAAACCGAGTATTACAATGTTTCTAAATAGAACTTAGAAAATCAAATAATCTATTAAACTTAAAAGAAAAATTAACATAACATTAATTTTATACCTAATTATTTAAAAATATACCTTTTATAAAAGACCATTTAACCATTTTTATCAAGTCTTTTTATCTATTAACCCTGGAAGGGTTCACACCTACACAAAAGTTACAGGTTTAAAAAAAACAACTGTATAAAATAGTTATTTTTCTTCTTTTTCATAACCAACAAATCAGATAATATATTATTAGCAGATTTAAATTTGAAAGAAATTACTTAGCTCTAAATTAAACTGCATGACGAATGAGATAACTTGATCACAAAAAAGCAAACTGGACATGCACTCACTGTGAGTTGTGGCAGAGGAAATTCTATAGGCGAGGCGGGCGAGACTGATGTTCTCCCGAAAGAAACCGCGTCAAAAGTCAATTATTCCATAAGATCCATTAAAATAGAAAATAATTTATGTGTTAAAAACTTTCGCATTTTCGGTAATAAATTTTACTCATAACTTCGAACAAACCTATTTCACGTGTATCTCAGAAATTTCCTCTTTTCATACCACGATTTCTTGAAGACCCTCTGTCTGACCATAGCATCCCAGTTTGAAGTATCTTTCAACACTTCTACGCTTCCCAAATGTAAGTCCGATCATTCGAGCCCCACCCCGACGCCTCTCAGTTTTAATTAATCTGATGCAATACTTTTCCACATAATCACATTTCGTTTCTACTCTGTAATAAACTATTTGAATAAAACTGTGCAAAATAATAGAAATGAACAAATGATTCATAGGAGAGAAAGAGAACATTTTTTTATTTATGAGACGTATGATTTATTACTTATGTTTTTATATCTGTAGTGTTTTTACTATTACCTGGAATGTGTAATTAGGAAAACTATTTTTTAAATTTTTAACTGAAAATTTTAAGTTATATAAAAATATTTTCACGGACTACCTCTGAAGGCCTCACGGACCACCTGTTGGGAACTACTGCACTAGCCGATGCAACAAATTTCACTTCCCCATAACGGTTTAGGAATCAAAATTCTTAATTAAAAAACTTTTAAGGATTTGCTAAAATTAATCAATTACCAAGTTGAAGGGCCGCATCGATTTAGTACGAAAAGGCACCTTGTGCGGTGAAATACCTAGAATAGAACCCCTAAAACGCACGCTAAATTATGTAGAATTTGCCTTCTCTCATAACCCGAAACTTAAATTGACTTTTTTTATGATCGAAAAGAATACTTTTAGTAATTTACCTAATTCATAAAAATGAAAATTTCGTAAGTGAGAGTGTGTTTTAGGGGTTTAATGCAAGGTATTTCTTTAAAATAAGCAAAATAAGTTAATCGTCTTTTAATAATAATCAGTTTATCGTCTGAATCGTTTTTTAAAATAAAAATATGCGCATAGTACAAACGTTGTTTTTTAGTTATTTTACCTTATTTGCACAGTAAAATTTTGTTTATCTTTAAGGTATTTCTTTGCTCAAGATTTTTTTCCTTCTAAATAAACGCTGTTCTACAACTTTATAATTGACTAATTTAGCAAATAAAATTTATAACTCCTAACACTAGGGGGAGTTGAAAGTTGACACATCGGATAGCACATGGTCACTACCTAGACAGCACTTTTATGACTATATCTGTTGGGGTAGGGGTTCAAAAGTTAAGGGGGAGGTTGGCACTTATCTTTGGACACCCTGTATAACAGCGGTCAACAACTAGTGGACAGCAATCTGGACCACGTGAGGTTATTTTACGGACCACCAAAACGTTTTTAAAATCAATAATATGTATTTTTACACTACAAAAGTCAGTTTGACACGCTTTTTAAGTCTGTCTCTTAAATTTCAAAAAATTTCCCAGACCCTCATTTTTAATGTAAAAACTTCTAATAGTATTATAACAAGCAGGTAGACTACTTAAATTACATCTTTGTAAAATATATGGGTATTGGAAGATGACAATTTAAAGTAGTAATAGTAACTTATTTTTTTCTCCGGACCTCTAAGAAAATTTTCAAAATTATTTGGACCCCAAGTAAAATTTCTTGCCTACCCCTACTGTATAGTAAGCTAGTGCGTGTATGGAATTAATGTCGAAAAATGAAAAAGTATTTGAATCACCAGCTTTAAAAAAGGGAATAAGTAAAAAAATAGCAAATTGACTTTTTGTGTTTAAAAGAACCTCCAACCTTTGAAAGAGGGGGAAATAGCTACCCCTGTTGGGAGAAATATCCCCATTAAGTTGCGAAATCGATGTTCATTCATTGTATTTTTTCAATTAATTTGGAATTAAAGTTAATATGTACTTTTGTTCTTATTCTTTGTGGTGTAAACTAGGCCAAAGTAAAATTTGCTTTTAATTTAAAAGTGTTTTTATAACTTTTTTTATCTAAAGAATGTTTGACTCCATTCATGTTCACTTATCTCCACTGATGCTGCTATAATGACTTAGTTTCATAATAAATATAGTCTCAATCTTTCTATGTCTCAATTTTGTGTTGTGTACCAAGCATAAATATAACTTAAGTGGTTTTTGAGATTTTTCTTCTCTTAAAATTTCATAAGGTTGAAAAAGGGAATAAGTCCAACAACTTTTTTCGACTGTAAAATGCTTTGGAATGTACTTATATTTCTTTCGAAGATTGCCTTTTTTCTTATTGAGGTCCTGAATTTCCAGTAAAAATTTGGCGGTTATACAATGAAAATTCCCTTACTTATACAGCTCCCCCCCCCGATTTTCTCAAAACTTAGTTTTTTGGACTTATTCCCTTTTTCAAACTAACGATTTCATTTTGAAAAAAAAAATGAAATTTTTAGGACGGCATAGTTTGTAAAAGGTTATGAAACACCGTCTGACCCCTTCCTCTTACTCTTGCAGAACGATCTCCCCCGGAAGCGACGTTCCGCGGCTCGGAACACCTCTCGTTCGACCTGCTCGCGCTGAACTCTGAGCCCATCCTGAGCTCGAGCGACCAGATCTCGCTGTTCTTCAAGTCTCGGCAGCCGAGCGGGCTTCTGCTGTACTCGGGCAAAGGTGAGGACCATCTTCTGCTGGCCTTGAAGGACGGAGGGATCACGCTGGTCATCCAGCTGGGCTCCAGCACTGTGGAGAAGGTGCTCCGTCCCGCCAAGGTCAGGTTCGATGACAACCAGTGGCACAAGGTGCTCGTCCATAGGAAAGTCAGAGAGGTAGGTGCACTTGTTTTCACGTTTTAGTGATAACCCTAGAAACACAGCTCCTACCGAAAAATGGGATCCATGAAAATGCAAAACACTCGCGACGTAAACGATTTTCTCTAATATCTTTTTCAAACCAGATCAAAACCAGATTCCTCTGCTAATCCCTGTCCTTATGATTTTCTCAATTTTGGTCCTTTTATTGAGGGAATTTTGTTTTTTTGTAAGTCTTTTTCGGATTCACCGGCGAATCTTGACTCACCAGTAAAGTTTGCTTCTTCTCGTGCTTTGTTCGCAATGCAGAAAAACAACTTTACCGAGGTAGGACCTGTAATTCGTGAACAATGTGAATTTCTGTGAAACAAGGAAAATTTCACAATTTTCTACAATCATGTGAAAAATTTTAATAGTATTAATGAGGTAACAATGCATCAATATGTACCTTTTTTGCCTGAAGTAATTCAAGTTGTAAATTTGTAATGTTACGCAAAAAGTTTTAGTACTGATGTAAGTTTTAGAAAGTTGGCAAGAATGAAATTCTACATACTTTATCTATGCTATAAAAGATTGAGATTATCACTTATCCAATTCAAGGGCGAACATGTAGAACGTGGAATAGCTTTTTAGACGAGAATTAGGTATTTTTTATAAAATTCCTAAAAGCCTTTAAATTTACCTTTAGTACTCTTGGGCTTCCAATTCTCAAATTGTAAATTACTAATGGTAGATCCAGAACTTTTATTTATTTATTTATACTGCAGCCTATTTAAAAGCCAAGCAGGGGGTTACAGCCAAGCAACACAAAATAATAACACTAGAAAGAACTAATACATATAGATACATGCATGAACACAAAAACTGTGAAATAACTACAGATATAATTTCAATTTATCTACAAATGTGGATACTGACTCAACTAAGACAATATCGTTAGGCAATGCGTTCCATTCACTAATTCTACGTGGAAAAAAAGAATATTTAAAAATATTGGTCCTGCAAAAATAAGGTACTATCTCAGAGTCATTATGCCGTCTCAAATTAGATTGATGTCGAAACTGAAAATAACTTGAATCTGTATGATAAAAACCCTTAATAATTTATTAAAGAAATTTTAAAAGTACTATTTTACGTTGGGAACCCAGGGGAATCCACCGGACCTCTTGAAGCATTTCAGTGAGATGATGACCAACGCCAGTTATTACTGATAAATCTAACTGCGTTACGTTGAATATTTTGTAATTTATCAGTTCACAGCATGGTCCACAGAGCAGTGTGAGGATCCCAAATAGGGAACATTAGGGTATTAAAACCTTAATTTTCACAAAAAAACCCACATTTTTACTTCTAAACTATCACTACACCTGCAAATAAATACAAAAAATATTCAAACACCCCACGTGACATGTTTACACCACCACCTGCAAAATCTTCCCAAATGAATATTCCATCCGACGAAGGGGACCTTTATTTAATTCCCCCTTCCATGTTCTTAATTCGGACTTCGTCTCACGTCCCCTGAACTGAAAACAAACACAAGGGGATGTTCCATCATCAATTTCTTCACGTACGAATGCGCTAACTCCGTCGACACACCGCTGAGCGTAAAATTCCTTCGAACTGTCAGTGACTATTAAATTTCTAGAGAACGCCGTTAGGATAAGTTCTTCCGTCCGCTGTTATTTATTATCGTTTGACAACCAAATTTTCTGGCGGAAAGTAAACAGGTGTTCCGTTTTGGTTCGATTGGTGTCTTCGTGGAGGTTGTAGTACACCAATTAGCGCCTAACAATGTCTATCATGTTTCGTTTGGCTCGGGTGTTTTGTAGGGGTGTTGGAAATGGTGTCAGGAATGATAGAAAAGGAAGACCTTTTTCTGGTTTCTTTGCTCTGTTCGTTGAATTTACCTTTAAAGGCGTATTGGTGGTGTGTACCTTTTAAACCTTTCAGTCCTAGCGACCCCGAATTTTCCATAGGATGGTAATATTGGGTGACTGAGGATCGAAAGGGTTAATAATACAGGAAAGTTGTTTTTTTGTAAATGGCAATAAAGTTTTGTGATGTATGTGAATGGGTTTATTTTAATTTGTTAGCTTTTAGTAGGTGAGTTGATCTGTGACATTTCACTCATTGTTAGTCACATAGAAAACGCAGGTTTATTTGCTAATAAAGATAACAGATATGATTTATAAGTAAGGAACCACCATTAAATATTTTTTTAAAAATATCATTAACTAAACGTACTTGTTGTTCATTCTTTCAAGCCCGTGGTCTGATCTTCGGGCTAAGTAGGGTTGATCCAGGGCATTATTCACTGTCACTTAACTAGTGGTTAACCTTCACTTAACTAGTGGCTAAGGAAAGAAAAGATACATATAGCTGACTCTGATTGGTGGAATCTTTCTTAAACCGATGGTTAACCCCTAGTTAATGGCAGTGAATAATGCCATTAGTCTTTCATCCCTTCAGTAGGGTGATAAACTGAAAATCAAGCATTCTCGGGAACTAAACACTAACAGCCTTATTTACTGCTACGTAATTGACAATTGGTTAACCAACAGCCAACCGATTAGTTTTTTGCCGACCCTGATCGGTGGCATCTTTCTTAGACCGCTGGTCAGGTAGCAGTGAAAAGTGTTTTGGGTCCCGCGTTAGGCTGGCCTCTTAACCGGAACTTATACCTTGCACTCCAGATCCATTAGTCCCGAAAATGGGCACCGTAGACCTTATCCCACGCATGGGCTGTTGTGCCAATAAGGTAGGTTCTATTAAAATTATTTAATGAAGGGTGTTTATTTTCCAAACCTAAAAGTTTTAGAAAGAAATATAATATATTTCTTTCAAAAACTTAAAGTTCAATAACCAAAGATAATAGAAATTTGCGAACAATCAATACCAGGAACCCTACCTGCATCATCTCTTCATAAAAAAGCCTCCCAATTCAATCTAACCTCGTTCCTTCTTGAAACCTATCTGAAACACAATCTCGTCCTTATCGCCACCCAGAATCAAAATTGCGTTCGAAAAACGCCACCCCCCTCAACCGACTTTCCTCAGCAAAAACATTCCTCCTTCATAACCCCTTCGAAATAAGAAGGAAGAAAACTCCTTTTCAATTCCGAATCCAAGAAAGATCGCCCTGTCAACGCTTTGTGCAGGTGAGAAGAGAGAGAGGACACCCCCTTAATAAAGTGGATCAGTCCGTGAGAGAAATGCTTAATAGCCCGGATTGCCGGATTGTCAGGCAGGATTGCGGGAACGGCTTTCATAAATGGATGGCGGCAATCATAACCGGACTGATTAATTTCTGGAAGGACCTTGTCAGGACGGGTCGTTTCTTGGCGCGTGGAATATCACTGCTGTGTCTTTTGTAAGGACCACTTGTTTGTTGATGAATGGGTCGGGGCGGAAATCGATCTCGAAGCAAATTTATTTGCGAGATGTATTGCCCCATTTCGAATGGAATGTTGTAATGAGTTTCTTCGAATGAAATGACCTATGAGTTGATATGAAATTCGATTTCGTGGCGGTCAAATGTTATGAATGGTGTTGGTAGTGGGTTTTTTAAAGAGGATTTATAGTACTATATGCAAAGTTTAACCCTTTATGATTTTATGCAATTTTTTTTTCGTGTAAATGTTGTTTTTGGATCACTAAATTGAAAATTAAGGGATATACATTAATAAAATAATCATAATCGGGAAATTTAATCCGCTAGAGCTAATTAATTGAATTGATACTGTTGAGTACCGTCACTACACTGAATACTGTCACCACAAAAAATATTTTCTTATTCAATTCTTTAAAAAAAAATGGTAGTTAATGATGCACACTAAATTGAAAAGAAAAAAATCTCGAACAAAATGGGACTGATTTCAGGTTTTTAAGTGGTATAGTTCTAGAGTTATTAGCTGTTAAAAATGAAAAACAACTTTATAAGAGTTCTTTTGACATTGAAAAACTATTTCTATCGAAAGAGGGGTGATAGAAGAATGGAACCTGGAACATTATAACTATATTAGCATCGCATAAAAAATCATAAATAATATGTGATGGTTTAATCTTTGGTTTTTTAGTTGTTTTGTAAAAGAGTCAGCCAATTTTTCAAAGTTTAAGTGCGATGCGGGGGCAGCAGATACTATCCTATCTAAAAAATATTTTAAACCGTTCTTATTCGACCCAAATTACTCTCCCTTTCCGCACTATTATAATCGAGTGCAACTTAAGTTGAGCCTGACGTCCTGCCGCGCGCGGAAGAAAATCTGAGTAAACAGAGAGCTTGCTGGGCTTCGTGAACTCTTATTGGCTGGCGAGTTTTATTCGAACAAATGTACTACTACGCGCTGCCCCACTTGAAAAGATAATAATAATCAACATTTTGCAAATCGGGATGAAAATATGCTTAATATACGTGGATTTAAAAAGCGAATCATATTTTAAATTGAATCTCTTAATTTCACCCAAAATTCCGACATCGCACGGGGAACTACTTTCTTTGGTTGCTCTCAGCATATTTCTACAGGCTCAACTTAAGTTGCAACCGAGTATAGAACAGAAATAAAAATAAACGTGCTTTTTCGGCCACCCCTAATGGCTATTCTATGTAATTTTGAAGTTGGTGGGACTTGGAAGTACCGCTAATAGATAAAGGGTTAAGTTGAAACTTAATAGGAAGAAAGTTGCAATAGTGTGTATTACTAACTTTTTCAAAGAATGAAAAATATTGAGCTGTTTGTCCATTGAGTGTTCACTGGTCACAATCCTTGCGAATAAGCTGTATGCAGGATAAATAGTGTAACAATAAGCCATTTTCTAAGATATACTCCCCTCTTAGACAAACACTTCCAATTCCAAATTTTCATTAGACTAGTTTCAACTCCCCACATGGAAGGTCGGCTTAAGAAAATGCAAGAAAAAAAGCAAAAAAATTAAGCGGTAAAATTGTCAATACCTAATTCTGTAAGCCCCGTGTAGTACACAAGGAGTTTTTTTGTTTGTTTTAACAAAAAAAATTTCCATCATTTTCCTTAAATTTATCCTGCATTATTTTGAACAAAGAAGTTATTTCTAAAACAAAATAATAAAAGCATAATATTTCATTAAGTTCGAATATTTTGTTTACACATAACATTAAAAGAATGAATTATTCATTAGAATAAAAATATGTAAAGGATATTTTACAGCTTTATAGACTCTTTCACTGATAATTAAATGCAATTTTACGTTATCTCCTCCTTTGTATGAGGCACGAAATTATTTCAAAATGCATACAAAATCAAGCCTTATTTTAAAAGCTTATTAAGACTAAGCTTTAAAGATTTAAAACAAATATGTTTTTTTGTGTCAAAATATTGCATTTCCCACTGATTGTACAGTTTTTGCTTTAACATTTCATAAATTTTTAACTATTATGTACTAATAAAAAGCTTTTATTGTTCTGAAGCGCATCTCTTTTTACAAAGTTATACGACACTTAAAGAGATAAAAGTTCATAGATATTCAGTAGAAACTTAGTTATAAAATGTCCATGTAACGCGTAAAAGAAAAATTTAACTAACTTTATGTGTCTAGACTCACATAAATTTATTGTTTGCCTGGATTTTATTTTGTAGATAAAGCTATAATGATTTCCTGTTATTTTTTGTGAGTTATCTTAGACAAGAATTTATCATTAAGATTATAATCAATTAACTTGTTCAGCTACATTTTTAATCTTAATCTGACAATACAGTTAAAAAAACATCTTTCAAGCTACTTTTTTCATACTAAAAAGCAAATTATTAACAATACAAAAAGGTACTTAGTAAAACACATAGTTCAATAAATCCTTTTTATAAAGTTCTCCCAATATTATTTGTAACAATTCATTTTATACATTCTTGGGAGAATTATATCACAGAAAGAAAATACAAATAAACTTTTTATTTCGTGCACCTCATCTTACTGAGGAGGTTTTTTTTGTGTGTTTGCTTCGACACTTCATTTATTTACAATTCATGAAATATTAAATGTTACAAAAATTCCTTTAATTACTTCAAATCGTCTCCAAGATCATTCAATAATGAAAAGAATGGTTTATAACAGTATACCACCCTTGGTTTATGAAATTTTAAAACTTTTACCAGTACCAGTATTTTCTCCAGTATTATCAATTTTGATAATTCGAATTTTGTCTTAAAGTAATTTTATGACATTCTTTCCCAATAAACTTACACCTGCTAATAAATTAATACTACTAAACTTATACCTATTTATAGAACTACTTTTACCTTCGGGAATCAATTCTTCGACTGGGAAAGGACTAATAATCCTTTCTTTTTCTAATAGCATTTTAGAGCAGTGTTTCACAACGTGAGGCGCACGCCCCACTGGGGGGCAAATTGAAAACTTTCGACCAAATTGCCCCCCTAGTGAGGTATGGAGCACCAGGTTTTATTTACTTTCCAAGAAGGATTTAAAAAAAAGAAATACTTGGGAAGCATGGGAAATTTAGAAAAAGCTTTGGTGGGGCATGGACAAAAAATGGTTGGGAAACACTGTTTTAGCTAGTCAAAAAACTGAGGACCAAGCAGATTGGAAACTAAACACTAAGGGATCTCTCATTGGACTGACCACCCGGGGCGTTTGATTAACACCTTGCACCCCAGGGCCAGGTCATGAAAACAAAGATGGGAATCTTAGTCCTCGGCCCATTAACGTTTTACATAACTTCACTTTAAAATATAACCTAAAAACATGTTATGTTGTAGTCTTCAACACTCTATTAAATCTATAAAATCTCAATTTTAAAACCATTAGTGATATTATTAAAACTTAACCCTCTCGCCACCCTGGGCCTCATATGAGGCTTCTACTTATGAGCTCAATTTTGGTATGATGTAAACACGCAAATTTATTTTCTTTTCATTAGATCAAATTTTGTAAAATGATTTGAATGTGGCATGAGAGGTGCACCTCACGAACTATCCGCTTCTGGTAGAATTCAGTGGGATACAGAAACGTTTCGGAAAGAAAACCAGAATTCTCAAAGAAAGTACTTAACTGCTGTAAAAACTCATAAAGAGCAGGAACGTTTCTGGAATTTATACGTAACGTTACTAATATTTTTTACAGTGCATGAGTTATTTTTGATAAAACTCATCCATGCGAATGAAGCTAAGGGGACATCCATAAATTACTTGAGGTGTTTTTTTCCCAAAATCTGGACCCCCCTTGGTGAGATTTAGTGATATTTTGCTGGACCTCCCTCCCCCCACGTGAGACTAACCTACAACCTTTAAAAATAATTTTCTATCCTATTCGTTCGCATTTTGTGCTTCACAGCACCTAACACTTTTAAATTATTAATGATGTGGGGGAAAAGGACATTATTCCGCCTAAAAATCACCACAGTATCTTATCTGTGGGTATTATTCCTTTCTCATACTTAAAAAAATCGTTTAATTTCTAACTTAAAAAGTTGACGTGAGATTTTAATCGACCCCCCTCTCCCCTTGGTGAGATTTGGTGAGATTTTTCCAAACCCCTCCCCCCCTTTTTTGACCTCAGGTAATTTATGGATGTCCCCTAAAGAGTATAATCAGAAAACTATCATCTTTTACAAAACATAAACAATAAGCGCAACTACACTTCAAGACGAATATGACTGTCTCTCGCTTGTGCTGAATCAGTTTCCGATCTGTTTCCATCACTGGGTGCGTTTTACACGGGAAGGGGAAAAAATAAAGGCAAACACAAAATCCAGGGCGTCAGTTGTTAAGACTAATTAAGCTGGTGTAAAACTTCCGGATCGAATGCACTTTCAAAGAGCAGTATAAGTAATTCGGCAAATATGCTAATTGTCCCGAACTGGGTTTTCGAACGAAAGGGAAAAGATCATTCGGGTAAACAAAATGATGAAAGAACCGTGACGCGAATTACCATAACGCTCTTATCGGAGTAGTTTAAGAATTTAATTAATTTAAGTCCTTTGAAACGCGGGCAATTACCCGCATTGACCGAGCAGAAGAAATAAGTGTACTCTCGATTAATAGCTTCTTTTCCTTTGAGGGATTTAATCCCAAGTAGTAATAAAACTGATAAGGTATGCAGAAAGTTTTGAAAGTTGTCTTACTCGGAGTTTCTTATAAATCTTAGTTATCCAAGCTAGTTTTAGAATTTGTAATAGCTAAGTTTGTGAAAATGTGACTTTCTTTATTCTTGGTTTGGAAGTAGTTAGATCTCCATCTTCCCTTTAACAATTTTTGTAAAGGAGAAAAATCACACTAATCTATGGATGAATTTTTTGAATAAGATTAAATTTCCTCTATTGTTATGCATATCAAACAAATTTAATATCAGTTGTCTATGATGTATTAACGGTTAATCCCATTCCTAAATCCTACATTTCTTTACCCAAAAAGCACAAACTTTCGAGATTCGTCCAATTTTTATCATGATTGAACAAATTTCGTTTACTTCTTGTTTACTTCTAATTACACTGGGCAACAGTGAAAATGTAAAAATGATAATAGATTTCGACATGCTGAACACGAATATGGCAATAAAAATTGGAAATTGGTTCGGGTTTTTTTGTAATGTTGAGATATTGCTCTAAATAATACCTAAAACACATTAAATTGCACTTTGAGTTTTTTTCACTGTATAACTTATAAATAAATTATAATAGAATGAAGTACTACCAAATCATGATTGACGAGTTCTCTTTCTCTTTTGGCTGTATTTCCATACCGGGATCATCCCTAAAAAGCGACCAGAAAAGCGACCCCAAGCATAGAGGCAGACCACTTTCCGTTATAACGTAGCTCTATTTCAGACATATCTTAGTGGAAACGTTCACCATGCTCATCGCTGAATTTTTCAGAGATAGAAGGGAAGAAATCAAGGTGAGAATCCAAAAAATGCAGCTTTAAGGACATTCGACAACCGAATTTCTGGTATAAGGCTAACATGTTCTGAACAAGATCTTTATAATACTCCGATTTTGCGTTGCTTAGAAAGTTAACACAAACTTGACAGAGTGCATTCCACACTTGTTTTTCATCACAGTCTAGAAGGTTTTCAAATTTTGAATCTTTAAAAATATCTCTAATCTGAGGAATTATAAGAATTCCTTCTTTTATTTTTGCCTCACTCAGATGGTGAAATTTTTCGCGCAAGTAAATGAAAGCTGGCTTAGTCTTATCCATCGCTTTAATCAATTGCTTTACAATGCCCAATTCAATGTGTAAAGCAGGTAAGATTATTTTCTCTTGAGAAATAAGAGGAGAGTTCTTGACATTCATTATTCCTTGTTTCAAACATATCCTAGGAGGCCAGTCTTTTTGGATGTAGTGTAATTCTGTTGCACGACTGTTTCATTTATAAAGAAGCAATATTTTGTGAATCCCTGTTGAAGGCCCATCAATAACGCCACTACTTTCAAGTCGGCACAGACACCCCATTCATATTTTGTGTACTCAGTTCAATGAAGAAGTAACTGCATGTGTTCGTATGTCTCTTTCATATGAGCAGCAAATGCAATGAGTATGGAAGGGAGCTTTCTGCCATTGTGGAGAAATACCATCATTTAGACTCAATTTAGAGGAATCTAGGAGCAAACGCCACTCGTTAACATCAAGAGGTAGATGTTAATGTATTATTAGTTTTATTATTTCATGAATGTGTGGGAATATTTCTTATGAAAACATCTCTTAACTTTGTCGACCACCTGGTGACTCTTATCCACAAATTCTTTACCAAATATTATTTTTATTATTACTTTATGAATGTGTATATGTTAGAGATAATCTCAGATAAAATATTGCGCAATTAAATGGGTAATAGAGTATTGTATATTAAAATATTCTTAAAAAACAGTGACATTTCAGCATTAATTACGCTAAATCAGACCCCCCTTGTATCTCCAAAACTCGAACCAAACCAGATTTTTTAAGGAGATATTCGGGTTCAGAAGGTCAAATTCAGTAGGAATTGGCTATTTTCATCATTTTTACACGAACTTTGTCAAAAATTGTTTTTCAGTGTTATTTACCAGGATCTCCAATTCTCTGTTTGTTCTAATGATGTGTACTACTATGGCACCTATTAAATTTTGTCAAATTATTTAAGCAAATGCTTCTTATTGAAACGCTTTACCAATCACTTGTAAGGAGAAAAATTAAGTCCCCTTTTACCATTTCCTTAGGAATATTATATGGACATTTATTATAATATATGGACTAAGAAAAAAAGTTATTGTCATAAAAATACCTTTAAAAGACGCATGACCTATGCCCATTGGCTTAGTGGGAGTGCATCCCGCTTCCACACCACAGGTCCGGGGTTCGATTCCTGGGCTGGGCAAGGGTGACTCAAACTTTCATCCCTTCAGTGGGTAGAGAAACTAAGGACCAAGCTTTCTTGGAAAATAAACACTGGGGGATCTAGCATTAGAATGACCACCTTAACCGAAACTTATTCATTTCACCTCGGGCCCAACGGTCATGAAAACGAAGGTGGACATCGTAGGTCTTGGTCCTCTATGCGCCGATGAGTTTAGTTTTAGACACATGATATTTAAGGATATATTTTTCCATTTTATAGGTATAATTTGATTTTTATTCTAATTCAAAATGTCTCATTTGAGTAAATATGCAAGTACTACATTTGCATTTAAGTCTTTTTAATACTTGATAAATCACATGTCAATGATGGATTTAAAACTTTCTGAAATCTAAGAAATGAACTTCAAACATTATAATGGTTTTAATCTTGAATGTTATAAAAAGATTAAAGATGGTAATGAGGAAGGTTTTTTAATTTTTTTTAATTGATTGTTCATGCAAAAATAAGCAACTACCCAAAATTTGAGGCCGATCGAGAAAATTTTTGATTGGAAAAAAAAATTAACAAAATCCCCTTTTTCAAAGCGCGCGAAAACAAAGAGTTTGGGATGTGAAGTCATCGTACGATGACCATTGTTGGAAAGCAGTGGAGTTGATGGTATGATTGTTGACGTCACCGTACGGTGTTTTCACTAAGATTTTTCAGTCACGTTTTTTTTCAACTTTTAAATTAAAATATTTAATTACTTGTACATTTTTTTGAAAAATTGACTAGATATTTCATTTTACCATACAAAAAACCACCATACGGAACACTTGAATGCTTTTGAAAATCTGACGTATGCTACTTCCTTATTGTTTTACTTTGAGATGGTTTCTCTAAAATTACACATATTTTCCTAATCTTTTTTACACTAAAAGATATTTAATTAGTTATTTCAAAGACAATTTCACCATCATTCATTCATCATTTTCTAGCCTTCGAGAAAACTTGGGGGTGGAAAGGATTTCGAAAATAATAATTTATTCTCCTTTTCGCTAAATAACCGTGAAAATAGCTTAACATAAAAGAACCTAAGCGTTTAAATTCAGCCATCAATAACCAAGAAGCTAAAGAGAAGGGCCTAATGACATGTTAAAAATTAACTAAGCCGAAACCAGTATATGGGTAAGAGATTTATGTTCAACTAAAGTCAATCGCAGCCTCTCTTTGAGGATGCCGACGCTAAGTAAACTGAAACTCCATAGTTCGGCTAAGACAAATAACGACACATGTTTGTCCCCACTTGCACTTATCAGAATACACAGTTCAGGATCTAATAAAGGATGGATATATTCCGATTCAATCTATATCTGATACCTTTTAATGGATTCGCTTGAATTTCTTTCGATTGTTTTAAGAGAAAGTATGATAACATAGTTAAATGGATATAAAACAAAAGCACACACAGGGGTTAAATAATAAGGGTGCGTTGAGTATCACGCAATGCGTTTTAGAGTTTAATCAAGGCAGAATAGATGATCATAGCTATTTAAGAGTCGTAAGTATCAAATTATTTTATATTATAATGTTCAATATGTGTTAAAAAATGTTAGTTTAAAACAGATTTAGACATTTGAGATGGAACGTATGCGCATATTAAAAAAATTAACATAAGCATCCATGCAGTATGTCTTGTTACTTACGTGGTCAGATGTATTAGATGGGTCTTTTAAATAAGTAATTTTAATTACATATTATTTTCAGTGTTAATTTCTTTAATAGAAGTTAAAATATAACTCAAGTTCTCTTAAAAACTACGTAAATTCTACCTTTTTGAGCGTGCGTTTTCGGGGTTTAATTCTAGATATTTTTCTGCTTTAAGTGCCTTTTCTTACTAAATAGATGCTGTTCTACAACTAAGTAATTGACTAATTTAGCAAATATCTAATAGTTTTTAAAATAAAATTTATAGCTCCTAAAGTTTCCGCTAGAGAGCGTTGAAAGTTGTTGCATCGGATAGGGACTAGGGAGGGCATGGTCACTTTACTAAACCTAGGGCCCACTTTCATGACTATATCATAGCTGCCAACCGTTCCTATTAAATCGTATTTGTTCCGAATTTCTGCTGTTGTTCCGATAATACGATTTTAGCCCAAAAAGTTCCTATTTTTCATTATTTTACTCCGTTCTTGGTGAATCTTTCCTTTTCGACCGATTCAAATTGCTCAGCGAACGAGAATCGTCTACATACGACGTATGGGTACTTTATCCTCATTCATATATGCATGCTTATTTTTAATTGATTATTGAAATTGTGAGTTACTCTTTGGTTAAAAAATGAAGTTAAACTTTTTGTGAATTACAAGCCTTTTTATAATTATACCCCTTTAAAAACGTTTATTCAAAATATGTCGTGGATAGTGTTCCGATTTCTGTTTCTGAAAAGTTGGCATCTATGCTATATCTGTAGGGGTTCAAAAGTTAAAGGGACAGTTATCTTGGACACCCTCTATTTAGACTTGAAAGGTTTTACAAATTTAAGTAATGAATCTTTATGATGGCACGTTGTATAAAAGGATAACTTCTATTATTAATACGCAGGAACGTAAGACATTTATATATAGTATTCACTAGTAACTGGATAACCGTATCAAACAGTACAGGTGGCATATTTTGTTAACTGAAAAAATTCTTAAACCTGTTAAAGTTATATGTTCTTATACGTTTTTATTAGAAAATAAATTACCACTATCAGTGTCACTAAACAAATGGCATATCGCGTAAGCTGAAAAACATATTAAAGAGTGATATGTTTCTATTCATTTAAAAGCGAAAATAAAACATTACTGTCATTAATTTTTCCGCTTCAAAGAAATGCTCAAAGCTCCTGAATCCCATCTATTTAATCACACTCTGCCTCAAGTAGAATCGTCTGGAAAACACAGGCTGGGGGGAGAGGGTGCAATCATTTCGATCCTCCTGCACGGAGAGCATAATTATCCCGAACACCCTCCACAACAAAGCGCAAAAGATTCATCACAACGACGTTAGCGCCGGGGATTATTGACGCTAAACATCGCGCGCGTCGCACATTTCCTTTATTAGATTCAGCTAAGTGCTACAGCGACGTTTCTCCACTTTGGTAGAATTAAAATGCCCTTTTACCTACCAAACGAATGCCTCGCATAAACGAAATCTTCGAAAATTTTAAACGAAATCGTGTTGTTGTTGTTGTTTTGCTGAAGAGCTTTAGAAGCTTTTGCTTTAGAAGAGAAGCAACGGGGCGCCTAGGTTTGAGCGGAAGGCATTTTTAATCGCATTGTTGCCACGCCGCTCGTAAATTAATTAATGTCGTCTGGAGATGCGTTTACGTCCGTTAAAACGTTCGTTTAATGTTGTTGGGTGGGGAAGATTGTCTTGTTTTTGACGCTTGGGGTTGGCGGGAAAGGAGACGAAAGTGCTGGCTAATGTCGGTAATATACCTGTTGGGGATCAATGAATAGTGTATTAGGGTAAATGTATACCGACATCTTATCTAAAATGTGTGGTGTTAAGGTTCTCCGCATTCAAAAGGGGGAATCGGATTATTGTTCCATATGGATAAACTTAAGTAAAATTTGAGACTTTATTTTCAAGTTGATTAATTATACAGGGTGTTTCAAAATTGCGTTGCACGGCTTTTATTCGGAACCAGCCCCTCCTAGGGTCATGGAAGTAAGGTCTACCCCTAGGTAAGTGACCCTGGAGAATCCATTGAGAGGACTTACAGCGCCCCTAGCGGCAAAATTAAAAAGATAAAAAAATTAATTTAAAAACTAAAGGAGATAGAGCAAAAATCTCAGTGAGAGTATTGTTGCCAACGTCAAGAAGAACTCATTGAAAAAAATTTGATCAAAATATCTTGAATATTCGCGGAGATATTAGCATGTGAAAATAGCACTTTTTCAGGGGTCAAAAAGTAAAAAGTTCGCATATTTGCAAATTTTTTTTGATTTTTTGATTAAATTTTTTATTCTTTCAACTAAAAAAACACAAAACTACACAATTTCACTAAAAAATTTGCAAATATGTGAACTTTTTACTTTTTGACCCCCGAAAAAGTGCTATTTTCACATGTTAATATCTCCGCGAATATTCAAGATATTTTGATGAAATTTTTTCAATGAGTTTTTCTTGATGTTGGCAACAATACTCTTATTGAGGTTTTTGCTCTATCTCCTTTAGTTTTTAAATGAATTTTTTTAACTTTTTAATTTCGCCGCTAGGGGCGCTGTAAGTCATTTCAGTGCATTCTCAAGGCTTACTTACCTAGGGGTAGACCTTACTTCCATGACCCTAGGAGGCCCTGGTTCCGAATAAAAGCCGTGCAACGCAATTTTGAAACACCCTGTATAGGCATGAATACAAGAAGGGAACACGAGATATGTTCCTTATAGCCCTCTAGTTTCGTTAAAAATACAAAAGGAGTTTATAGCAATGCTCTGTTAGTAAGTGAATGTAGGTTCCATAATAAACCCCTTAATCAAAATTTAGCAAAATCAAGCATTTAAAGTAGGAGATTAGAAATATCTTTCAAATGATAAAAAAAATTACGACCACGAATTAAAAGGTTTAGTTTCATTCCATTGTTGATAGTCTTCTAAAGAAGTTAGTCCATTCCCTAATAAACAATCCATATACGTCTACATTATAAAACAGGGCTATGTTAAATAAAAAACCCTCCTCTAAGTGTTAAGTTTTATTTAAGATTTTACTAACTTTTTCACATACTTCTGTACCTTTTTTTAATAAAGGTACTATCAAAAACTTCAATACTGATTACTTAAAGTTGTTCTTACGATTTTTCTTCCCTTTTCGTATTCATAATGTTTATTTGACTTTTGATTTATCTCTGGAACCTAAGTTCATATAAGTTATTCCTAAAGGAATTATTTTATTACCTTATCTTAAAATTGAAAATGTCTCAATTTTCTTCATTATAAACTTTTAGTGGTGTTTTTTCGCAGACAAGTTACTGTTGGAAAGTTCCTAAGAGGTTTAAATACTCTTACCAAATCAGTCATTCAAAAGATAGTAGCAAACATATTACAGAACCATTTCTTTTCGGAATACCCTTTTGAATGAAAAGGATTATCCCAATTATTATGACCATAACTTCGTATAACTAGTAAGGGTTTCAACAAAAGCGCTTACCAAAACTGTTACGAATCATAAATCTTTTTGAGTGTAATATCTTCCACTCTGGATATACTCTATTTATAAGTAATATCAGTAATTTAATCTGGTGACTGAAATATTTTTCATTACTTAGGTAGATGCTGATGTGCGCTATCAGAAAGATGATAAATCACGTAATAGTTACCGGTAGATTGACTGTCTGATTCATGACATAATACATCAAAAATACATTTACTACTGATTAATGAATTTGAGAAATATAATTTAGTCGTACAAACTCATAATTGGATAAAAAAAATTACAATTTTTTCATCGTTTAACGTGAAGAGTTAGTTGTTCCATTGATGTAGAAAAATTCTTTGTAGGAAGTTTTTTTTACTCTTGAGAAAGATGAAAACATTTTAAAGTTAAACTAACAAAAGCCCCTTTAACGTTTTTCTGTTTTTATGTACGACTCATACATGTAAATATAAAAAAAAAAAGATCTAATCTCTATAAAAATGCCTCGCTTAAAAGAGCATTAAACTGTTCATATGGCACTTAAAAACATTTAAGGCGTATTTGCTTTCTAATTAGTAATTTATCCCCAGTTCAACAGTGGCTTGTGTGTTTTACTTTGCATAACATTTTATCGCAAGATAAAACAATCATTATGTAGTGTAGTTCCAAGTATTGTGCTTACACTTACTCAATTACTTACCTATTCATCCTTAAACTGTATATATGTTACAGTTAATGTTCATAATCTGGTAATGTTCGGAATACCTAGGTAAAGTATGAAATATTTTGTACTTTACCTTAGGTAATTCTCATTTTACCTTAGTTTTTCTGAACATTACCTAATTTCGGACATTAACTGTAACATATATAATTTATCTTAACAAACATGATCCAAATTTTTTATAATCTAGATATAAATAGCTAGATGTAAATACGATCATCATGTAAATGCTGTTTATCATATGATAAATAGGATAATAGGATTTCTCTATCTATAATTTGATATAATATTATATCAAATTATAGATAGAGAAATCCTATTTACTTTTTAGGAAAAACAATCAACACGCAATTTTGAAAATGAGAAAACAAGGATTATTTTACTCCCACTGAAATCTAAATAATTAGTAGGATGCTTATTTGATTGCCTAAATAAAAAAAATGCAATATAGCCAGAGGAACACTTCAGAATTTTTGCTTTTCTGAAATCTATTCTCCACTATAATTTTTTTTACAAAATTGAGTTCTGGGCATTCTTTTAGATCTTAAGCAGTTTTCCCTGGGGATGATTCCAACAACACGCTTCGAAGGATTGCGCGTTCATTATTTTAGCTCTTAAAAATGTTTGTTAGTTTTTGGATAAAATCAATTCAAAATATTGTTAAAAGGATAAAGGCTCACTATTATGCGTAGGTGTTATGTGCGTTGTCTTTTTTCTAGAATATAACTATTAAACGATATCTAAACAAAAATGCAATGTTTTTAATAATCCTTCTCAATATTAGTTTACTATGTTGCATACGATTTAGTATAATTATATTTATTTTAACTACTGACTAATTCCAAATTTCTTTAGTTTTAAGTATTTTTATATTTGCTTTGTTAATTAAAATTCAAAAGCAGTTTCAACAAAGTATGGATATATTTTAGAACAAATTATAAATTAGAATAATAAAATAGACTCGAAATTTTAAATATTTGATGCTGTAAATCATTGTATTTTCAATTTATTTATATTTAATTACTATCATATTTAATATATATCCCTCCTCTATCCCTAGATCACATTTTGTGAACTTTCTGCCGTTTGAAAATAATGTGGAAGTCTTGTTCTATGAGCACCTTTCTGACATTTGCCGGATTTCCTTTAAGGGCTTAAACGCACTGAAATCATTTTTAAAAAGTTCAGATTCGATCTTAGGAAATAGATAAAAGTCCCCTGGAGAAAGTTCAAATTTAAAATGTGGATGGTTTTACTCTGGGATGTGGGATTTGGCGAGAAACGTCTTTGAAAGACACTGCATATTAAGCCGGCGTTAAGTCTTCATGCAGATTCCATGACTTGCGAGTTATAATTTCTATGCAAAATTTTCCTTGCATATTATTTGTCAATTCAAATAGTTTCAGCAATCGCACAAATGCATAAATGACTGTTAAATTGAATAATATTAGCATACACTCCAACTACTACGAAATTCCCGTAGTCCCTACGAAAATTGAGTGGAAACTACGAAACAACGAAAACGTACTAAAAACTACGAATTTAGCTCTAATAATTTAGAAGGTGCACAATGAAGATAACATTTTAATGGTGCAATATTTTCAAATCATTATTTAAGTTAAAAGTATTTGTTATAATTTCTTTTTTCATTCAGGAATTAATTTTTAAATTAGGTATATGCTTGCTTTACTGTGCTTTAAACATAAAGGTTTACTGTCCAGTGCTTTAAAATTTAGATAATAAAATAGTTTTGTAAATTAAAATTTAGGGTGCTGTTTTTTTTTAATTTTTTGGTTATATATTTAATTAATAATGATTACATGAAATATATTGTTTATAAAGTAAAATAATAACTGTCGATATTATGGATATGCCAGTATGCATTATGTCGGTAAATGGACTACTAATTGAAGGGTTGTCAATGTTGGAGTGTATGTATTAGCAATATTTATAGTAATTTCAATCATTTTTTGACGAGAAAGGGAATTTTACATTGTAAATATTTTTCTACATCTTCTCAGCCATTTTCAAACCTTTTAAACTCCTCAAAAACTCGTGTACATGACAAATATGTATTCATATATCCTTCTTTTAATAAAAAAATTAGTTTCCGTTGCCATTTTTCAAGTTTCTTGTAAAATTTAACTACAATTTGTCGCTCTATTTTACTATGCTCTTACCATTTTTCCGGCAAAATGGAACAATACGCTTTTATATAAACATGCACTACGGGCAGACTAATTTGCTGCATTTAAAACAAAAGATTCCTACTAAAAAACTCTGTAATGTTCAAATTTGTCCCATGCTTAGTTTTTTATAGGAGCAACAGTCTCGTTATTTAATAGTCACACTTCGTATACAAAACCACAAGTTTTTTGTTTACCCATTTACATGTGACTCAACCAAACCTGATAACATTGTAATTTTATCAATTTTTCTGATATTTTATGTGATTCAGTTTTTTGTTAAAAGTCAAAACTTACGCATTAACCATCCTGTAAATACAATTATTTAATCAATTTTCCTTTATATAGCTTTATGACATTTTTAACTCCTATTGTGTGTAAGGATATCTATATTTTCAATACATCGTTTAAATGGTTTTTTAAGAAGTTACTTGAAAACGTTTACTTGTTCTCAATTGAACTTTCTTTTTTACCACCACTGTAAATGGATTTTATCTGTAGTGTGTGTTGTCTTTAAATTAATAAACATCTGGAATCTCAAAATTATAAGTATTTTATAGAAAATTAAACGTGATTAAATGATTCCTCATAGGGAAATATCAGTTTTTGTACTTAAAAATTTCCATACTTGTAAGGAATAATACACCATTTATAAGGCACTTGAAAATGTTCTTACCCTTAACCATTCCTTCATGACTTTGGAGATTATTTGTGATAGATAGAGCCGTTGATCAGGGAAAAGATAAAAAGGGCAATCTATCACTGAAGGAAGTCGAGTAGCAGGACTTTTCTTGGGTAAACAACTCATTGATTCAAATGCATTCTCGCCCACATTTATTTCAATAGAAGTTGGTCTTAGGCATTGCATAAAGCCCTTACATAACGAAATTGACCTCCAACGTATAAAAAAGCTTGGGTGTTACTTAAAAAATGTGGGATTTATGTCCCTTTGTTGAGGAGACGTCTTTTTAAGATGAACAGAGGTTTATTTCTCTGAAATTTGATGATGAAACATAACTTGGTTTAACATATTTCTAAATGACCATAAATCAAACGCTTAATCTTTTAAAATAATTTTATCAAAAAATATGCCTTTAATACATTTTTAAAAAAACATTATATTTAATTTTGGGGAGGGATCTAATTTTGACGAAATCCCTACTAAGTCATGGTTTATGGATGACAAATGGGCAAAAAGGTAAATAGCCAATATAACTATCTAAAATTTATTGTTAGGTTAGGATAAAGAATGGTATGGTAAAGGTTTTTACTCAAGACCCAAAACCATTGCTTTTTTGTTGGTGTCGCATTTATGAAAATAAATAATCCAGTGTGAATTTATTTATACCTTTTCTTTAACTTGAAATTGCTTTACAAGAGGTAAACCTTAAATAGTGTTGGCTGAAATATTTGTAGATTAGCTTTTCTGCCTAGTTAATTCTCTCTGTAAAAGTTGTTTTGCTGCAATATCAGTTGGTTGGTAACAAAAACTATATCTTAAGGTAAAAACTTTTTTTATGTCCTTTTCATTAAAGATAATCGTAAATATAATAATATAAAATAAATAGAAGTGTATATGTTACGGCTAAAATGATTAATTGGGCATTATTAATGATGCCCAAAGTGGAGGCGGGCAAAGTGATAAATTTCACTGATAAATGCTATTGAATTTATCACGTTGCCCGGCATTATTAATAATGCCCGATTTATCACATTGCCCATAAGAAATGTACATATAAACTTTCGCAACTTTAAAATTTAATGTTGGTTTCGCCTAAGTTGAATCAAACATTTCTCAGTTTTCAAGAAGGACATCGCTTTTATTCTGATTTCGTGTCCAATAATAAAATTTGTTTTTCAAAAACTTAAATACTATTGATTAGTTTTGGAAATTAACTGCATTTTTTTCATAAAATGGAACCTAATAAAACCCACAAGGGTATTTAATTAACATTAAAATATATTTTTAATATTTTGATAAGAGATAATATTTTCTTCCTGTTCAAAAGCAGGCAATGTTTATCAACGTAGTAAATACTTTTCTCTTCGACAAAAAAATTACTTTACAGCTAATTTTTTTTATCTAAAAGTATTAAGAAAAACATGTTTTAAGGCGTTTGGGTTTAGAAAAATAGGTTATAAATGATTTTTAAATACTAAAATAAACAAAAAAAATATCAAAAATATTTCTGTAATGATCTTTTTGAAGCTCATCCTGCAAAAGGACGTTTAATTGTTATATGTTTTTGTCATAATGATTAAAGTTCTTAACAGTTTCAAACATTTTTAAAATTTAAGATCTTTTAAGCATTTTTGGGGCAAAAAAGATAAAACAACAAAGATAAGAAAATAAACATTATAATTATTTTTTTTTATTCTTCCATAACTGGCAATGGATTTTCTCTTTTTTATAAATTTTGAGAAACCACTGCTCTCATGTTTCACAATATATTTTTTAGATATTTTTCTCAGAAAATTTTAGGTGTCTTTTTTGTCATTGTTTTCTCTTCTCAAAAGACATATACAAGACATATCAAATAACTACTATTTGTGATTTAGGAATTAGTTTTTAAAATACATCGCGAACTATTATTTTAAAGGTTTAAAAACAAAACTTAAAATTTTCATTTCATCAGGAGACTTTTGTTAAATGGCATGTACGGCAATTTATTCTAGTTTGCATTATAATAGCCTACAAGTATTTAAAAACAAAGGCATCAGTTATCAGTTAAGTGCTAATATGTAGTCTTTAACAGAAAATTAAAGAAATTTGTATTAATTCAGTTTTCTTTGTATTCTTTTTTAGAGTTCCTTAAATATTTGCTTACTTGAAAGAATTAAGCTTACAAAGTATTATACACCCCATTTTATTTCAACGGGTATTTTTCTTAAAGTCTCATCAGTTCTTAAGTCATCATTTTCTTAAAGTCTTAAATCAAATCTATTAATATTTTTATTGCACTTTCAATGATCCCTGTATTAAATTTAAATAAAGATGTATTCAACCAAGTTTATTTAATTATGATGTATCAGCTAATTAAGGAATAAAACTCGTAAAAAGTGTTTTGTATGGTTCCTATTACGTTTATCACAGTTTCTAGTGAAACTAATTTTTCCTTATGTGATGTGAATGTACTATTTCAAAGGCTATAAAGATTCATTTCATGTCATTGGTTTTATTAATTAATTTCCTCAGAAAGAATAATTTTCTTCTATAATATTTTAGTAATTTATAAACGGTTGTATAATCTAATAAAGATTCTATAAATTACCAATTTAATATGGAAAAGGATAGCATCTTTTATGTTTATAGTGATATGGTTTTTCGTGCAGTTAAAGTTTTTAGATTTAATCTCAGAATCATAAAAAATAACATATTGTTCTATTTTACAGATCACAAGGGCGACCAGTTTTTGTCACGTAAGTTGTATAATATTTCTATGAATTTATTATTACTTTTTACTTTAATATTTTTTTAATTTAGATGCACATTAGTTCTTTTGTTTTTAGCTTGTTAATGCATATAGTTAATGATTAAAATATTATATTATTAACTATTAATACTGTTATTACTGTTGTTTTACAAATAATTTGTATTTGGATGAAACTGAGGACATTTTTATTGAACATCTTTTCAAACTAACGAACTTGATGAAATATATTTTCATATAAAGTGTGTTTATTTTTATGTCTGCCAAAACGTATTTTTACTGTCACCCTCATCTTTCCCTTTTTATTAAATTTCACAAACTATTTTGAAGTTATAGGTATTATTATTACAAATTCAGTATTCACTAGATGATGACTTTTTAGTTATAGTTAGAAATTTCATTTATACTTAATACTAAAATTTTTTCAAGAAGGTGTTTTTTTGAAATTCAAATCGTATTCCTTGTAGAAATATTTTCCAATTTTATTATAATGTTTTTTATACATATCATATCTTATTGTTATTACTGGTTTGATCTATCTATAAAGCATGTAATATGTTCCGTTATGAAATTAAATAGCTATCAGAAAAAGTACATACAAATACATATTAAGTCGACCAACTACAGGCAAGCGCCCAACAAGGTTGGTCCGGTCCATTTAACTCAAACCAACCGATTCCCAGTATCTGTCAATTTTATTCTTGAATTCGTTTACCCCACTTGAGTTGAGAGGTAACCCATTCCTTCTGTCCACTACCCTGTAAAAAAATAATACTTCCTACAATCCCGATTGAAATTTGCAATTCAATTTAAATCTGCGACCCCTCGTTCTATTGTGTTCGTTCTATTACGTATGGCATATTTTTTTATTCTTCTAATTTGTTTTCTTTCATTTCGGCATAGTTAATAATTAAAATTTAATTTAGTAAGAATCATATTGTAATTCAAATATTGTCGAGAAGTATTTATTCTCATAGCTTAAGTAAATTCTTTCAAAACATACTATATTTTTTAGGAGAAACGAGGTAAAAACGTACGCACAAAATTATTTATAAAGTGCTAGAAAGCAATCTGTTCCTCCAAACTTTTCTTGGACTAAATTATTTTACTTGCTTCTCCCTTTCTTGAAAATACCTTTCAAAACTACCTAACTCTATCCTCCATCCACCCTCACCAATCAACCAACCTTGCAATTTGCGACCATTTCAGAACGTTACTAAACCCCTCCCCCTCAACTAAGCCAACCTTTCTTCCCACCCACACACACACCCAAAATAAATAAATAAAAATCTTACGAGTCGATGCATTAAAATCTTTCGATTGAACGTAGAGAACAATGCTTAACAATGTCATTTTGTGCGTAGAGATATAATTGTCTAGAGATCGTACCTTTCGATATCTTGCGAGGCGAGCATTGAGTGTTGCAGAAAGTTTTTTTAACATGGTTGCTCGTCAAATTAAGACCCGATTTTCTTACTTCCTCATAATCAGCATATTATAAAATTTAGGCTGTTATTCGAGTTTTTTATGGATAGAATTGCTACATCATATAAAGTCCATAACTAGGGGGGAAGATATTCTTTGTGCGATTTAAAGGGAATGAGGGGTGAAAAGACTCTTTTCGGGCTTATTTGTGTTGTGAGCTCTGTAGGATAATATTGAAAACCTTCAGGGCCGAGTTGGCACCTAAAGACGTTATCCGAAATTCTGGGAAAAAACCACAGGTACCCTCTGCCACCTTAGACAACTTTTCTGCACAAACACATCATCAAAATAAAAATAGAAAATGTTTTTTTTGATACACCGTTACGGGCAGGGCTCTGATTGACGTTCCCTCTGCCGCTTTGTGTAACTGTACGCTTTCCGTGCAGTTTTCCATCACGGTGGACGGCGTGTACACGGAGCGGGGCTCGACGGCCGGCACGTTCAGCCTGCTGTCCAGTAGCGTGCTCTTCGTGGGAGGTGCTGACCACTCGGCCATCGGTCATCAGGGCTCCTCCGTTCGGCAGCAGGCCAACTTCGTGGGATGCGTCAAGAAGGTGAGTGACACACAGAGGACAGGGTTCGAATAAAGGAATAAACATCAATCACCAAATACAAAAATAGTAATTTCAACAAATTATAGCACTGGTTTCAGTAAATTTCAATTTGATTTTTTCATCAACAAGCATATAATAGGATGGGATAAAAAATTACTCTTTATCTCCTTTTGTGAAGAACCTTAAAAACATTGTATTTGTAAATTGTTGGAAAAAAATTCTAAATTTCTGTATTAGAACTTAAATAAACACCATTAAGTTCGGCTCTTTGAAAATATGTATCTACAAGTAATAGTTTAAACATAAAAATTAAATTATTTATATAATTTATAATATATTTTTTTAAAAAACGTATAAACGTTCTACCTCAGGATGGTTTAAAATCCATCTCTTTACTTTTGTACATCCCTTTTACGCTCCTAAACCTTTGATATATAATCACTTTCCTTTTTACTTCACATTACGAACGATTAAGCCAAAATGAAAGTTTAATCAAAGACAATAGTCACACACAAAGTGTTAAGGTTTCACCATTCAAAATACGTACTATAAAACAAGCGAACTATGCTAAACCAAGTCGCTCTTAAAATGACAAAAGCTAAAATCCCCATTTTCTCTAGGTTTCATTTACCAAAAACCATTCCCTCATCCTAAGCGTTCATTGCACTACATAATGTAGTTCTTCCTCACTATTCTTACAACCAGGTAAGTACTGACACGCTGGAAGAAGCAATTAGCTAATGCGGAACTTTCCCTGACTGTTTTCTGGTTTGGTTAAAAGCGGAATCTTTGCTCCTGTCTCTCTCTTTTGAATAACGAGGAGGCGCTATTTTCGGGCATTACTGTTTCGTGAAGCGACGTGTTGTAAAATCATGCTCTTAGGGAAGTCATTTCTTCCCTCTTGTGGATATGCCTCCAGGATGTGGATTGTGTTAATAGACAGATTTTTCCCTCTTGGAAAGGATACCACTCGGAAAGACTCGAGTATTTACTGAATCAAAAGCTGCGATACTATTTATTTCGTGGAAGTGTTCAAGCGGAACTGATGAAACTATATTTCGTTGAACGTTAAAAAGAAACTAACTTGTTGAAGGAAAATATTTATCAAGTTAAGTTTCACACATCCAACTTTGCATAACAAAAAAATGCAAACATTTCCATCATATTAGCTCAAGCATTGAATTTTTAGTACCATTTAAGGCTAATAGCGCACTAGATACTTTGGTCACGGCGACTGAGACAAAATTATCACCCTGGCTATTGCAAAAAGCTAGAGCGCACGCATTAGGCTATGAGACTCTTAGCCGATTGCTAAGACTATAGCCTTAAAGATGCATTGCTCTCGAGTGACAGTTATGTTCTGGTTGCCGCGACGGAAGTCTTTAGTGCGGGCTTAGCCTAGCTTAAAAAGATTGCCAAAATATTCAGAACTATTCCTTTCCGATTAAAAGTTGACAAAATATTTTGAATACCAAATATTTAAATATCGCGAAATTTTTCATGTTGTTGTTAAATGTTAAAACTACTTTAATCGATTCGTTTGAAATTGTTGTAGATATTTCTGACCTTTTGCGAACAGCTTGGCTGTTTTTAGCACATAGATAACGGAAAAGAACCTAATATTTTTTAACACAGTCATTCTTCACAAATACGAAATAACAAGTATTATTTCTTGTAAAAAATAAATATTTCTTTAAAGATTGGTTTTATAAGAACGGCAAATTTATTTTTAACCCTTCACTGCACGGTGTGCCGAATTCAGCACATACCAATAAAACTCCTCAATTTTCCCACATGTGTTAAATGTAAGTTATCTGAGTTTTGTGCCACATCTTGAACATACATAGGGGAGAGTGTTGTACAGTACTGGAAAAAAAAATCGACTCAGACCCTATATCTCAGGAACGGCTTGTGATATAAAGACAAATAAGGTATCATTTTTCATGATTTGAAGTATTCTATATACAGAAAATTTTTCAAGTTCTTAGGGGGTCGTCTTCATATTAAACGAAGTATCAACTTTCGTTTTTCCTATGGGCGACATCAAAGATTAATCCAGATTCTGAAAGAGCACCCTCTAAAACCCCCCAAAACCAGTTTTCATGTCATTTGGTCCCCAAATGAAGCCAGGAGTGGGGGTTGAAGTTCGTTGAATTTACGTTGAAATCTCGTTTTTCATAGATTTTGATCCTTACAACCATTAACCCCACGCACACTGTAGGAAATTTCAATTAGAAAAATTTGCGCCAATCTCATATCGCCAAAGACATACAACTTATGAAAATTACAGTAACCTTACGGTAACCATAATCTACTAACTGAAATCAACACATTTATTGTTTAAACTTGATGTTGAACGTACCCGTGTGGCCTAACGGCTAGTGTGCCTGGTCGCGAATCTTTAGAGCCAAGTTCGAACCGCAGAACTTCCATGTTCTTGTTTTGCTTTTGGAAGTTTTTGTATGCCTCGAACTTAAACTACCGATAGAGTTAGAATTAATAAGTTCTTATTTTTTACTCTATTAATTTCAGTAAAAGGAAAATTAAACCTATTTATTAACCTATTTTTTTGTGGATGTAATATTTTTTTATTTATTTTTAAATTTTGATGATATTTTTAAATAAAAGTTTACAAATTAAAAATCTTTAAAATACAATTTTTTCAGATGAAAAAACTTTGAAACAATACTTAACACTTACTTTTGAAACAATACTTAATTATTCGAATAAAAATTTCACCTGCATTAAATTTGAAATGTTTTTGAATTACGCGAATAAAGTTTCAAAAAAGAGTATTCGATATAAAGATTCGAATTCATGACAGATTTCATGCAGATATTTGTGGTTTTAAATATAAATCTAAGGTCAAGAAAAGTCGTCGCTTAATAAGGACGGTCTCTTCTTACATGCATTGTTTATTAAAAGAAATTCAACGTTTTATCTTTGATATTAAATGTTATCAAGACATGAATTAATTTAACCATGACACAAATATCATCGTGTTGCTGAATTTTGGATCACACATCTTTCCCATATGATGCACCCCAGGGTTAACACACTCTCTTTGCCTATAAGGGAAGGTACCCATACTACGTGACCCATTTAGGGGAGGGAGGGGGTCTTCAAATTACCACGCTCGGTCACAGGGGGAGGGGGGCTTAAGGGTTTGTCCCGTAGTCAATTTCTTCTTGTCAATACGACAAAATTAAGCCAAATTAGTTATTGAAATTTGCCAACTTAAGACTAATAAGGCAAAATTAATTATTAAATTTAGACAATTTAAGGAAAATTAATTTTTTCAACTTTCTGTTTGCAAAAAATGATATCAAACCGTATTAATGAATTACTTCGTGAAAACTACAGGGGGTCTTGGCAGATACTACGGATGGTCACCGAGGGGGAGGAGGGTAAAAAATGGGTCACGTAGTATGGGTACGTTCCCTAACTGGCACATCCAAGGGTTGCACCAGCCACCTACCCCTACACTAGTTTTCAGGGGTAAGGCAAGCAGCGTATTAAATTTACGCTACGCAGCCAGAGGGCTCAAAGCTTGGAATAAAAGTTGACTTTCATAATTAACTAATAATAAATAAAATAGTGGTGACTACAAAATAAAAAATTAACACTATAATAACAATTTAACTACCACTTTTTAATTTAATGTTATTTTTTATAGGTATAGTCAAAGTCAATCATTTCTTGCATTCAACCTGGTATTGGGAGAACAGTAGATCCATCCGCTATTGTTACCAAATATATGGATGATATCGTTGGTTCTTACCGGTATCGGATTTGGAAACTAATTTTGAAAACGTTAAACTAGTTTAAGTGGGATAGATGAGGTTAAATAGAAATAGGGACTTGGGGGGAACAGGTTGAGTTTGAAAAATTTAACATTAATTAATATGCTGATTTTTATTGAGGCTCAAGAAAAATCAGCATGCCAATTAACGTTAAAATTTAAAAACACAAACAGAAAAAAAATATCCAACCCCTAAAATAAAACTCCAATATCCCTTTCCAATCAACCCCCCATATGTTCGGCAGTAAAAAACGTTCCCAACTCCCCTCCCCCAGTGTTGCCAGACAGTTTGACGAAAATGTCGCGGATCAAAGCTCTAAAAGTAGCGGATTTGAAATTTTTGGAGCCCAAATTTTATTTCAGAGGTAATTTTGAAGTTAAACACACTTTTATCATTGTTAATGAACTATTATTACATACTCTAGAACTTAAAAAAATAATCCTTTAATTTTTTATAGCTATTTCGACTTAAATAAAGCTAATTTTCCAGATTCTATTTTATAAAATGATACTTTTAGAATAAAATATCATTAGAACTTTTTAGATTTCAATTAGTTAGATACATTGTTAATCTAAAAACGAATTAGTTGAAAGTAATTCATCTATTGCTATTCGAAAAGGAACTCTTGCATAACATAAATATTTAATTATACTAAAAACCTTATAAGGATATGATCAATACTCGTTTCATAAATCGCATATTGGAGAATTCTTGCCCTTATCTTTCTACCCTGCCCTATTTCTTCTCTTCCAACTCCCTTTTTTGTCCCTATAAAATGTCCTGGGCTTCGAGGCGGGGATTGAAAAGGAGTTGGAAGATTATTACTTATGAAGATGACTTATGACTCACCTTTCTGCACTAGAAGTGTGCATTTGTAATTATTATGTCCATTTTTTTTTCAAAACACAAAAGTCGCAGATTAAAAATGCTGTAGCCCAGATTTAATTTTTAAGTAGCCCAAAAGTAGCCTGTCGCCCAAAACGAAATTTTTGTCGCAAAGGACCTACAAAAGGAGCCCAATCCGCTACTTATAGCCCAATCTGGCAACACTGCCCTCCCCCCTAAAAAAGATTCTCTCTCTCTCTCTCTCTCTCTCTCTCTCTCTCTCTCTCTCTCTCTCTCTCTCTCTCTCTCTCTCTCTCTCTCTCTCTCTCTCTCTCTCTCTCTCTCTCTCTCTCTCTCTCTCTCTCTCTCTCTCACTCACTCACTCACTCACTCACTCACTCACTCACTCACTCACTCACTTTATGGTAATTATTAAAAACTTTACAAAGATGAATAAAATAAACTTTTTGCCTTTGATGTGATGATGCATTTTTCATTTTTTCCTTGAAACCCCAATTGTTTAAAATATCAAGAAGCTCCAAATCGTCGATATGATTAAAGTTAATTAATTTTAATTCATCAAGTTTATTAACTTTGAAATGTAATGATAGACCAGTCAACATGTTTCATATTTATATTTTGGTATCTTATTCATCAAGCACATAGGTTCAGAAACTTCAATGTTTATCCTTAAAAATTAATAAACTCTGTATCCAACCTAATCAAACATAACTCGTAATTAATTACTAAAAAAATGACTGCAGAATCATTAAAATCAGTATTTGAAAATTTTTCTACTCCTATATGTATAAGCAAATTTTAAACTTTGTAATTGCCTTAATTTTTCAAGATAAGTTAGTTTTCGTAAGTGGAAATTGAAAATTATTAGAAACATCGATTAAATGCTAAAAATACATAAAAAATCAATCTAACTATCTGTATTTAAGTATTTTTATAGGAATTTTTGAGCCGCAAAAGCCTGATTTATTGTTTCATTAATTAGTTAAATTTCTAGCTCTTATCAACAAAACCACTTTCATAATTTAGCGTGATTATTTAATATCTTTATTTAAATTTTTATTCCCTTTTTTCCAGAATTAAAAAAATGTTAATTTTAAATAACTCTCAATTAATTATTATTATTTGTAAACGAACGGCAATAAAAATTGTATAAATTTGTTTTAAAGGCTTTAGATTTTAAAAAAAGTATTCAACATCTATTCATCTTTGTGTTTGCCTGTATCCCTATAGGTTAACCTTGAACAATGAGACATGCGGAATTGCGGGGTAGAACCTGCAACCTAGTGATCACGAGCTTGTTACTCTACCAAGTGGGCTACCACTTAAGGGTATTCTAATTGGAAGACGAAATTGTGCCAAAATATAGATAAATAGCCAAATCTGCTTTAACTTTTGTAGGAATTGTGCCAAAACACAGATAAGTAGCCAAATCTGTTCTAACTTTACTAGAGAATTTTAAAGAATTGTCGCCAATCTTTCCTCTTTGAAGTTAAATTACCAAAGTTTTCAAACCCCCTTCCTGGCTTTGTTTGAGCCCCAAAAAACACGAAACTTGGTTTTTGGGGGTTTTAGAGGGTGCTCTTTCAGAATCTGGAAAAATCTTTGATGTCGCCCATAGGAAAAACGAAAGTTGATGCTTCGTTTAATATGAAGACGACCCCCTAAGAACTTGAAAAATTTTCTGTATATAGAATACTTCAAGTCATGAAAAATGATACCTTATTTGTCTTTATATCACAAGCCGTTCCGGAGATATAGGGTCTGAGTCGATTTTTTTTTCCAGTACTGTACCTACGGACGGTTGTACAGTTGGGGAAATAAAAAACGACTCAGTTGCGATTTCTGGCGAACTACTTGGGTTAGGAAGACAAATGAGGTGTCATTTTTCATTGTTTAAAGTATTCTTTAACCAAATAAATTTTCGAGACCTTAGGGGGTCGTCTTCATATTAAACGAAACACTAACTTTTTTTTTTCAATGGTGACCCCCAATTATTATGATATTTTCTGAAAGGCCATCCCTCAAAACCCCTAAATACCCAGTTTCATCCAGATTGATTCACAATTCAAAAATTTTTGAAAAAATTAAAAAAAAATTAATTTTTAAAATCGTGAAATATTTTGATGGTAATCGATTCAGGTAGTAATTTTATGTATAAAGCCAAAATTTCAATCGATTTCACCGAATAGTTTTTGATAAAAACGAACTTTAATCTTAAGGGGCGGTATACCGTTGCCGAATGCATACCGCAAATATTCTTTCTCGTTCGTTTTTATCAAAAACTATTCAGTGAAATCGATTGAAATTTTGGCTTTATACATCAAATTACTACCTGAATCGATTACCATCAAAATATTTCACGATTTTAAAAATTAATTTTTTTTTTATTTTTTCAAAAATTTTTTAATTTTGAATCAATCTGGATGAAACTGGGTATTTAAAGGTTTTGAGGGATGGCCTTTCAGAAAATATCATAATAATTGGGGGTCCCCATTGAAAAAAAAAGTTAGTGTTTCGTTTAATATGAAGACGACCCCCTAAGGACTCAAAAATGTTTTTGGTTAAAGAATACTTTTAACAATGAAAAATGACACCTCATATGTCTTCCTAACCTAAGTAGTTCGCCAGAAATCGCAACTGAGTCGTTTTTTATTTCCCCAACTGTACCTTCAGCCACCTCATTTTAAAATTCGAGAAAAAATGTAAATTTGAATTTGTGGTTGAATTTGAATGTAAAGAGATGCTATCTAGTTGCTAACGTGAAATCAGCTCTTTAAAATATTATTTAAATTTTATGTAATAAATTTACTGTTTTTAGATGCTCAAATTTTTTTTAGTTTATCACTACATTAATTCTTTTCTTCCCCTTTAATTATGACATGATAAAATGGGATACATGGGGGAATCCCCGAGATTTTAACTTTTATTTTTGATATTAGAAATCGTCAGATCTCAATTCTTTTATCTTTTATAGAACTTTGAATGCAAAAACACCTTATGTTGTACCTTCGGACACCATATGTGTTGTACCTACGGACACGTTTTTGTGGGTGTCTGTAGCTCATCGGCGTTTTAGAATCAGGTTTCATTTAACTGAATACATTTTAATAAATGTTCAATTAATTCTAAATGGTAATCTATTTGTCAGCGATTATTTTCAAGTGAATTTTAGATGAAAAATCAAATATTTTGTGATCTTAACTACTTTTTTAAATTTATGATTCTACTTGGAATTTAATGTAAAATATGGTGTAAAATCCTAAGAACCCTATCGCATTTAAGTATGATGATTAAAAAAACTTGAAATTTCCACTGAAGAAGATTTACCACCAAATTATTATTGTTATTACCACCAAATGCTTGCACAACTAAGTGTTGATCGAATTGTTTTTTTGGGGGGGGGGTCAGTGAAGTTGTCAGATCAATCAGCATGATTGATGAAACTATTATCTTAAATTCTGATCTGAAAATACCATGTGATTTTTGTGTTTTTGGTAAAAAATCAAGACTTTTATCATTCAACTTCGTTTTAATGATCATTTACGATCTAAAACTACATTACTTTAAAAAATCTATTTTCAATTTTAAAAAGGCTTGAAATAGGTTATTAAAAGGTAATGCATCAATAAAAATATTAATTCTTAGCTTTTTTCAACTTAAATTTCCCTTTTTAAGGGTGTCCACAGGTACAACTGGGTCTGTTCATAGGTACAACAGGTTGTTGTACCTTTGGACACAAATTTTTCCATGTTATTATAAATGATTAAAAATCCAATTTTCGAGATTTTGGCTAGTAAAAAATATCTCTGTACTCACAAAGGTTAGGACTATAGGTTGGGCACTTTAAATGGTCAAAATGTGATTTTACCTGTCTTAGAAAAATCCAAACGTGATTTTTGTCCAGAGGTACAACACTCTCCCCTATAATATTAAATACAAAGTGTGGATCTAGATGGCAGAAACTCGCTGATTATTAGGTTTTTATGTCTCCAAAACAGTTGCATCCATTTTGTATGCAATCAAAGATTTTGATTGATCTTTTTTTACCAGTTAATCTTTAAAAAATATCGCTTGGTAAATTAAGTGACATTTATACACAACATATACTTCTTATTTAAATTGATTTTTCGTAAAAATAATTATTACACCAGCTGTAAATCATGTTTTTAGGTTTGTGCCATACCATAAAAAAACCATATATCTTAATGAAAAATTAAGTCTGGAATTTTTTAAATATTTTTCCTGTATTCGTGGCTGTTAGAAGATATTAAATTATTTTTTTTCAAAAGAAACAAAAAAATTGTGCAGTGAAGGGTTAAAATTCTTCAAAGTGTTGATGACTGAAAATTCTCATAAATTCAAATATCATATGTGTAAAAAAACTTCGAAAGGTTCTGAATTTGTTATTGGAGCTTTACAAATGTATAAATTTAGAGCGAAATAATTTAAATACCCTACAAAGCAATTTCAATGAACATCGCTCTTCGTGAGTGAACTTCTTGTTAATATTTTTTTGTATGTAGTAAAAAAACTGGGATCGTATTTACACATAATAGTAAGTTTTGTATGAAATTTGTTTTAAAAAGACGGGTATAATTAAAATCTACCGCTGAAGACCTTTTTAAAGCCTATATTTCCATTCAATTCCCATGCGGTAATTTTTTGAGGAGGGGGTCGATATTTTTTTTGCCAAAATAACATGTTTGAGGAATTTCAAATAACAGATGAGAGGTTTTAAAATTGTAATTAAGTTAAGTCTTACAGACAAGGATGTTCCAGTTTCTATTGAAACATATAGCAAATTGATTACCCAAGTGAATACAGATGTAGAAAACTATTTTTCAAACAATTTTCGAAGCCTAATTAAATACCGTCCAAAACCTTAAAACATTTACTTTAAGTAAAATAAAGGGATTGTTTATTTATATGGAATGCCGTTTGTGGGTATTCTTTTAATGCATTTTCAGACATCATTTATTACAAGTTGGAAGCAGAGGTTCCCAGAGGAAGCATGCTGGCAAAACAAGCAGCTTCCCTTTAAGCAACTTATCTTTCCTAACAATTAGAATAAATGTTCTCTTCAAACTTTTTCAGCTCGAGGTTGGAAAAAAAGTCGTTGGCTGAAATTTTTCCCGTAAATCACGTGAGGTTTTTAGACTCGGGGTATGATGATAAAGAATTCCCACAGACAAAACAATTCATCAAGATTCCACAGAGGATCTTCTCTTTTCACTCCACGCCATGAGACATTTATCACTAAATTGTGTAGTTAACACACACAAGACAAGAACAAATACTTCAAGTGCCGGATAAGAGAAATAATGTGAAATCAAAGTTTTTAGTGGGGTAACTGATCCGTTAAAGAGGTCTCAATGTAATAGGAATGATTTAAAATTTTATTCCCAAAGTGATAAAGTCATATTTATTCATTTTACATTTTTAATATAGCATGACCCTAACTGTAATAAATTATCAAACCATTCCCAGATTTAATTGGAATTATATTTTGCTTAGAGGCTTTTCCTTTCACCAACAGATATAATTATTGTTTTTAAAAAGATTCTAGATACCAGATTTAAATTAACCGTACTTAAGTGTAAAATTATTAATAAATTTGACTACCAACTAAAATAGTTACGTTTAGGGAAATATACTTTTAAACTTCATAAGAAGCTTATCTTCGCCCTATTTTATATTTTTACCTGTGTTCCGGGGGAAATTTTCACTCCTTAAATTGTTTCAATTTTATATTCCAAACACGATTAACTGTTAATAAAGTAAGAATTAAAAGACTCATTGTACTATCCCACACCTTTAAAGGTATAAATAGTTCCCTTATTTGAACCTAAAAATGTGCGAAAAGGTTATCCTGAGAAGTGAAATAGATTTAGAAGTAATAACTAATAACTGAAGTAATTTAAGTTAACTTGTTAAAATTATCTTTTGAGTACATATTTATAATTAAATAATGTTAGGACTTTGTAATTGGTATGAAACACTAAGAACATTAAAGACGTAAAGAATGTATGATAATTTCTTCGATACGTAACCCTTTATCTATGATAGTAAAATATGTTCCTTGTCGTTTGAAATTGTTTTGCGGGATAAATATGCACTGTTCTTTTGGCATTGCTCCTAAGGATTTCATGAGTGATTCTTGGTTTTTATATTTTCCTTATATAATCAATACTCATATTTTGCATAGTGCACTTATGTTTCTGATAAAGCAATATTAACACTAGAAGGGTCCTTTCTGCAAATATGTTAGCTTTTATGTTCTATAAAATATTCTTTGAATTTCTCTCTAACAGTTTTCAAAAAATCTTCAGTTTCTATTCACGACCCAATATTTTTTTTTAGCTTTTGGAACTAAAATACGGGTGGAATAAATCACGAGGATTTCTTTATACCGTACATTACATTTCCTCTGAAGGGAGTTCATTCATTTCCTTAGAGGTTTCATGATATCTGTTTAAATAAAAAAGAAAAATTGCAAATATACTTACGCATATACCTAAAAGTTAAAAATACTTTTAAGTTCACATCCGTCCCTGAAACTATCTTTTCAATGACTAAATTACTTTAAGAACAACCAGTTCAACTCAAACCAGTTTTTGTGTGGTCCTTTTTAGTGTGATTTTTTTATTTGTGTGGTCTTTTTTTCTGCGATGTTTTTGTGCGGAGTGTAAAAATCGCAGTAAAAAAGACCGCACAAATAAAAAAAATTGCACAAAAAGGACCGCACAAATAAAAAAATTGCACAAAAAGGACCGCACAAAAACGTATTTGCGTGTTCCCCCCTCCTATCTTGTAGAATTCATGTAATTTGCTACATTCATAAATTAATAAATAAACTCCTCATAAAATACCCTATTCCCCTCCCTATCTGACAGGATTCACGTGAATTTCTCCCTTCAAGCATCACACAAACCATTAAAACTTCTCGATCTATGACAAACAGTCTAATCTAATCGTTATTGTGACAGTCTGAAACTGATGCTGCCGGGAAAATCGTATACTGTTCGGATAGTTAATGGAGACACAATTAAATGGAGTTACCGATAATGCATTGACCCTCCTCGTTTGCTGCACAGGTGGAGTTTGTGGCCGACAGCATGAGGATGGAGATGATTGAACTGGGCAGAACAGGAAACAAACTCATTCAGCAGCAAGGAAACGTCCAGTATCTGTGCCAAGAAGTGGAAGCTGCCGATCCTATCACATTCACCAACAAAGAGTCTTTCCTCGTAAGTTATTCACATTTCTCTGTTATTTTTACTTACTTTTACGCAAAAATAATCGTTTATCCCTTGAAATTTGTTTTTGCAAATACAAATGCAAATAAAGTCGACCAACTCCAGGCTCAAGCCTAGGAAGGTTGGTCTGGTCTATTTAACTCAAACTACCGGATTCCCAGTATCTGTCAATTTTTTTTCTTGAACTCGTTTACACCACTTGAATTTACAGTCGTTTCAGGTAACACATTTCATCTATACACTACCCTGTTTAAAAAAATAATGCTTTCTACAATCCCCTGATCAAAATTTGCTTTATTCAATTTTAATCTGTGACCCCTCGTTCTATTACCCGTATTAAAATCTAGTTTGTCTACGTCCCCTTGCTTTATTATTTTAAAAAGTTGAGTCGAATCCCCTCTAATCCTTCTTGAACATATTTAACTTCTTTAATCGTCCCTCATAGCTCAAACTGGATATACCCGTGACCATTTTAGTAGCCTTGTGTTAAACCCTTTCAAATGAATCAATGACTTTTTTCAAGCATGTAAACCAAAACTGAACAGCATATTCTAGATGAGGCTTCACCGAGCCCCTGTATAGTGTCAAAATATTATTTTCACCCACAAAAGTTTTTGGCGGAGCGGTAAATGCGGGAAAAATGGACTTTGGTAATGCTTTGATTGAAACGAAATGTTGCAACGAATGTTGTAATTTTTTTCTTAAAACAAAGCAAATAATTACATTCAGGAATAAAAAAATATTAAATTATATAATATGACCTCATATATGCGTCATTAACATAATAATGTTTAAATACAAACTTACGATAAAAATCGACATTAATTGGGTATGTGAGCACCTTCATACAAAATTTACAGCTCTCGCAAAAAAAACGTTACAGTGGGGTTTTCGGGTGAACCACTTGGGTGAGGAAGACAAAAGAGGGGTCGTTTTTCATTAATTAAAGTATTCTTTTACCCAAAAAATTTTCGAATCCTTAGGGGGTCGTCTTCATATTAAATGAAGCACTAACTTTCTTTTTTCCAATAGGGACCCCCAATTATTATTAGTTTTTCTGAAAGACCATCCCTCCAAACCCTTAAATACCCAGTTTCATCGAGATTGATTAAAAAACATTTTATTTTTCAAAAATAAACTTAAAAAAATTTTTAAATCGTGAATTTTTTTTATGTTAATCGATTCTTGTAGTAATTTTATGTAGGAAACCAAAATTTCAATCGATTTTATCCAATAGTTTTTGATAAAAACGAATTAATATCTTAAGGGGCCGTATACCGTTGCCGAATGCATACCGCAAATGTTCTTTCTCGTTCGTTTTATCAAAAAATAATAGATAAAATTGATTGAAATTTCGGTTTCCTTCATAAAATTACCACCAGAATCGATTACCATAAAAAAATTCACGATTTAAAAAAAAATTTTAAAGTTTATTTTTGAAAAATATAATTTTTTTTTAATCAATCTGGATGAAACTGGGTATTTAAGGGTTTGGAGGGATGACCTTTCAGAAAAACTAATAATATTTGGGGGTCCCCATTGGAAAAAAGAAAGTTAGTGTTTCGTTTAATATGAAGACGACCCCCTAAGGACTCGAAAATTTTTTTGGTCAAAGAATACTTTAATTAATGAAAAACGACCCCTCTTTTGTCTTCCTAACCCAAGTGGTTCACCCGAAAACCCCACTGTAACGTTTTTTTTTTGCGAGAGCTGTGCAACATGTGATCATACCTGTTACAAAGGTGATCAATTACCTCAGATAGTCCAGTACATTTTCCTCTCGTAAGTGCTTAACTTTTGGAAGTGTAGTTAAAATCTCTCGAACAGTTGAGAGTTTTCCTAAACTGAAAAATTTCATTGGTTCTAGTATTTAATCTAGATTAATCCCTTAAATTAACTAAGCATATTAAATTTAACATATTAATCTAGATTAAACGCAAGGCAGAACTTAGGATTTGTGTGGGAGCAAACTATGATTTTAAAAATCTTTTGAATAAAATCGAGGAATATTTTGAAAACATTTAAGTATCGAACACTTTACAAATCTTGAAATTACATATTATCATTTCGTAGCTAATTATAAGATAAACGTTTAAGGAATTTTTTCTGGAGTTACTTTACCAGTGCATGTTTAGATTTTATGCTTTTTTGTTAGGGACAAGTGATCACGTGCTACCCCTTGAATATATTCTGCAAATATTTAATTGAAAACAAATATTTACCTATATAAAAAATTTTCATGTTATTAATCATACCTAATATTTAAGAATTTTAAATCACATAGGGGGCTTCAAGAATAGCATTTAACTTTCTTTTCCTGATTTGTCACTTAATATTCAGCAAATTTTTGAACCATCGCTAAATGTGTGATATTTTATTGTTTTAGTTGAGTGTAATCATACTAATATTTCATTTAGAATAATAATTTTTTTCTCTTAGTGTCCTCGCTCGTAAAAGCTTCATAATTCCCACTTACGTCTGAATTTTTATGAAATCTCTAAATGGCTTCAAATCATTAGGGATATTAAAACTAGAAAAGATAATTGAATCTAATATCCTTAATAAAATAGTAATCGTATATATCCAATAAAAATTAGATTTTAATCAAATTCATTATTATGGCATGAAGAAATACCTCATTTTCACGATTCCTCAACTATCTCTTAATGACTGAAACTTCATTTCCAACCTTTAACCATTAAAAACGTTTAACTTCTTTTTTCATAACTTTTAAGGCCGGTCTCCTGTAATTTTCACAAAAATAAATACAGTTTTATGGGCATGGTAAACGAGAAACCATTTTATTTAATTTTTAAACACTACTATATCGTGTTTGGCTATTCAAATATTCATTTCCTAATTCACATTTCCTTTTAATGCAAAAAGATAATTATGGGATAGAGTTTCCTGAATACACTTTTGAAAAGTTATGACCGAAATCCCTACCTCTTAAAACTCCAAATTTATTCGAAAAGAAATTAATAACTTCGTATGTCATTAGTTTAATGAACTCTTTGTGTTGCTTTTGACTATAATATAGTTTGTTAAAATATCTGATGCAAATCGGATTTCACTCGCAGATGGTGTTTTTCTAGAAATTCCCAGGCAAATTTTAATCAAACGCAACAATATTTTTCATTTCATTTCTTAACTATTACTACTAGCATAGCTCAAATATTTAAAACAAAACATACCTTCCATCAAAATTTTTGAGACCGGTCCAGACAACATTTCATTATCGAAATACATATTCTTTATTTCCTGCTAGCTTTTGACAATTTTTTTTACTTTATTTATCTCGGTAGTTCCGATTGAAAACCTTCACCGTGATTGTTCCTTTTTTGAGATCGCGAGCAATGTTAAAAGAAGGGAGACGAAAAAATCCACCTTTATCTTCAATATCTAAAATAGGTTATATTTTTCTATCGTGAAACTTTTCCTTCGGGTTTGCTGCTTACTTTTGTTGATTTTATAAACATATCCCCATACGTTGCCTTTTCGTTTCTATCTTCACCGTTCAGATCCGAGCACGAACTGATTTTTTTACCTCTTTGCTTTTGAAAAATAAGACAAGTAAATTGAAAAAATAAAAATATCGGTACCTCTTCACAAAAGATATCAATATTGCACAAGTTCCCTTTTTCTCTGCTTTGACTCTGGAGGTAGCTAAGTTATAGATGTTCTCCGGCGGAGTTTGATTTAAAAATCTCACTTATATTTCTTTTAAACTTCTTTTGGTGCTTTTTTGTCTTGTCTCTTGGGGATTTTTTTCTCTTTTCCGTGTGGGTTAATTCATAACACTTCAAGGCCAGTTTACTTTTCTTTTTAATTCATCTCGGAAGTTTTGTTGATTTGTGTTTCCATGCTTACCACGTCTTTACAGTGACATTTGAGCAGAGAAACCTCGAAATATATCCAAGCTTTTGATGTTTTGAATTCTGCATTAGATGATGAATCTGACACTTCTGAACCAATTCTGGCATAATGCATATTTACATAGTTTTGGTTTTTCCTTTTTATGAAAATCATTTTGAATGTGTCGCATTCAGTTGGTTTTGGTAAGAGAGTTACTTGTCATTACTTTTGTAAGCTGTAGTAGCTTATAGGATAACATGTTTTATATGAAGCTAAAAGGTTTATACTAGTGATGGGCAGGTATCGATACCAAATACTTAAGTACTCGATACCTATAGGTATCGAGTGTATTCGATACCCACAAAAGTATCGATACTTTATTGACATATTTCGTTTTAAATTTTTCAATGAAGTAATCTTTATAATACCTACTGTAGATCAAACGCAGCCTGTTTCCGTTTTCATTTTGCAACGCTCAAACCCAAGTCGTTATCATCCGCGAGAGAAATTTGACGCGGCTAGGTTTTTCCCCCTCAAATCCTTCGCCTCTATCCACCTCCAGGCCCGTAGCTACGGGGCTTTTTGATGGATCGCTTTCAGTTTTTTGAATATTAGTCTGATTATGGATAGGCCCTAAAAAAATTGTCCCTTCAGGTTCATTTCCCGACATTGAAAAAAAGTACTTGATACCTAAAAGTACTCGATACCTATAAGTATTCGATACCAAAGTATTCGATACCAAAGTATTCGATACCTATAAGTATTCGATACCAAAGTATTCGATACCTAAAATTATTGATTTTGCCCATCACTAGTTTATACTTTCATACGTTACATTTATAAAACAATCTTTGTATACAACAAGCCTATATTTTTTTAGAGTTTATTATAGAATTAATCTAAAACTTATAAATTGATCAAAATTACCAAACACAGTAATATTTCTTTAACTCACATACATAACATAAATAAGAAATTTTTTTCTTATTTATGTAGTTTGAGGCCAAATAAAATAAAAAAGCCAAAAAAATTATTTTTATTTTAAAAAGTTTTCATTCGAAATAAAAAATTGTAGCAGGGACTGAACCTAAATTCTATAAATTATAGCACCTAGAGGTGAAATTATTATTGCAATAACCTGCTGAAATTTCTTCTTGATGCTGAAAGTTACAAATACAAATCAAGTCGACCAACTACAGGAGTAAGCCCAGCAAGGTTGGTCCAGTCTTCCTAACCCAAACTACCGGAATCCCAGTATCTGTCAATTTTCCTCTTGAACTCGTTTACCCCACTTGAATTTACAATTGTTTCAGGCAACGCATTCCATCTATCCACTACCCTATTAAAAAATAATACTTTCTACAATTAGTCTTAAATTTGACTTTATTTAATTTGAAATTGTGACCCCTTGTTCTATTACCCGTAAAGAAATCTAGTCCCTCTGTGTCCCCTTGCTTTACCATTTTAAAAAGCTGAATCAAATCCCCTCTAATCCTTCTTTTCTCCAAAGTGAACATATTTAGCTTCTTTAATCTTCCCTCATAACATAAACTGGATATACCTTTGACCATTTTAGTAGCCCTATGCTGAACCCTTTCAATTGAATCAATATCTTTTTTTAAGTATGGAGACCAAAACTGAACAGCATACTCTAGATGAGGTCTCACCAAGCTTCTGTATAGTGGCAAAATAATATCCTCGGACCTTGAAGAAACAGTTTTTTTAATGTAGATCCCAATATCCTATTAGCCTTTTTACTAGCAGCTGAACACTGATGAACCCATTTAAAGTCCTCATTAACTATCACCCCTAAATCTTTGATCATATTACCTTCTTTTACGTTGTCCCCTTGCAAATAAAATTCTCCCCTACCATTCCCCCGACCCATATGAAGTACCTGACATTTACTTATGTTAAAGTACATACCCCATTTTTCAGCCTATTGTGATCAGTTGAGGCTAAACTTATGGCATCTACCATGGGTAATAAAGTAATAAGATGTTTAGAAATAGTGCTCTTAACTTGAGTTTTAAAGGATTTTCTTAAAGGATTTGAATAAATTTTATGATGCAAAATAATGAAATACAGGGTGTTTCAAAAGTCCGTTTCGCGGCTTTTAATTGAAACCAAAGAGTCTCCCAGGGTCATGGAAGTAAGGTCCCACCCCTAGGTAAATAACCCTGGAGAATCCATTCAAGTGATTTACAGCACCCCTAGCTGCGAAATAAAAAAGGTTAAAAAATTAATTAAAACTAGAGGAAATAAAGCAAAAACCTCAAGGAAGAGTATTGTTGCCATCGTTATGAGTATCTCACTGAAAAAATATGGAAATATCGCGAATATTCATGAAGATATTTAAGTGAAAGTAGCACTTTTCAGGCATCAAAAAGAAAAAAGTTCGTAAATGGGTAACTTTTAAAAATTTTTTGGCTGAATTTTGTCGTTATTAAACTAAAAAACAAAACTGCATAATAAAACTGAAAAATTTGCAAATTTGCGAGCTTATTGAAATTGCCTGAAAAAGTGCTATTTTCACATACTAATATCTCCGTGCATATTCGCGATATTTTCATGAGGTTTTTTTCAGTGAGTTATTCATAAAGGTGGCAACAATACTCTCACTAAGGTTTTCGCTCTATCTCGCTTTTTAATTAATTTTTTAACTTTTTTTTATTTCGCCGCTAGTGGTTCTGTAAGTCAATATCATGGGTAGACCTTACTTACATGACCCTAGGAGGTTTCAAATAAAAGCCACGAAACGGACTTTTGAAACACCCTGCATAACATGATCAATGCGAGTAAGTGTGAAATGCCCTGTACGTATATTAGTTTGAGGGAGATGGCCCACTTACTCCAACTAAATTTTTTTTCTCTCTCGCAGGCTCTTCCGAGCTGGGATGCGGCCAGAAGTGGAAGCATCGTGTTCAAGCTCCGCACCAACGAAGCGAACGGAGTGCTGATGTACAACACCGGAACTACCGCCCAGGGAGACTTCTTCGCTTTCGAACTGCTGGACGGACACGTCTTTCTGCTGCTCAACCTCGGCTCGGGAGCAGTCAAAGTGAGGGTTTTTTATGTTGATGTGTTGTTGTTTCAGCAGAGCGTACAGGATTTAAGGCAAAGGGGTGCGGCTCCTGAGAAAGTGAGGGCCAATGAATGGACAAGACACTAGTCCCAAGGTGCAAATTTTAGCCGAGTCTGCTCTGATTGGTTGGTTGAAATTTCTCATGGAAAATATAAGTTTTTTAATAAAATAATAACTGGAGATAGAACTAACGAACTGCTGCATGCTATGCAGGCACGCTACCACTGCTCTAGCGGGGATTCAGTAACTTTAAAACTTAGTATAACATCTTCCAAATTGGGTTAACTTTTGACGCAGGCGCAGTGTTGCGAATTGTGAATACTGACACCCTGAGAATAGGGCTTAGGGTGGGTTGGGGTAATATGGGTCAATTTCAAGGTACCTTCGCATTCTAAGTTTTATTTCATCAAAACTATTACTTTTTAATGATTTCTTTCAATTGGATCTTGACATTGCAATCCTTCAGAACATTTTCATCTAATTTTATCATATATTTTTTAGTTATAAGTTGGTTAAACTTAGCATCAGAAGTAATGACCTATTTTACCCCAATGTGGGGTAAAATAGGTCTCATTGCAAAAAGATGTCAAAAATATATTTATTACTAAATATACAGGAACATAAGAAAAAAGGCAATCGGCTAAGCCGTTTTCATCTGAAAAAATTTGTGTTTTAAGTTGCACTTTAATGAAATTGTAAAAGTCCGGAGTTAATGAACATTGTTCAAATTTAGCATTTAAAATACTTCGTTTGGGTAAAAAAATAAACTTGTATGACAGTTCAATGTATATTTGAAGGAAATAAGTTAAAAACATTGTTTTTACTTAATACAAAAGGCCTCTTTACTATGACCCATTTTACCCCAAGCCCAAAATATCGTTATAAAAGATAAAATATTTTATATTTTTCTAAACTGATTGGCTTGAAATGTCTCTCAGACTTTCTTTTATGGAAATATATTACAAAAGTCTGCTGTAATTTATTACAATATATAGATATTTTGGAAGTTAGTAAACCCTGTTTTTTCGATGACATCATTTACGGTTTAAATTAAATATTTTTTCAGTCCTCAAAATCATAAATATTAATTTTTGACAGTCGAAAAATGTTGCCAACAGGTAAAAGATTATAATACAAAAAAATGAGCGAAAATTATTCAATTTAAATTTGATTCATATCGAGTTAATTAAAACTGACCCATTTTTCCCCAAGACCCACTTTACCCCAACCCACCCTATACAATGAATGGAAGAAGTCCGCCTTAAGCCTCGGATGATAGATGCTGCCACTATCTATCGCCACCTCCACAATTTAGCCATGGGAGGGAAATAGTCTCCAGACGAGCCGTAGTAAACTGCGCCATGACCGACCACAGGAGTTTCGGACCCACAGATTTAACGCAAACGTACTCCGCACTCGGTGAGTACTCGGTGAGTCTTTGGTGGTGTCGGGAGTAAAAGATGAGTAGGATCACACAGAAAAAGCCTAAGGCGCTCGCCACACTACCGAAGAAAAAGACGCTAGTGCCATAAAAAAATGTCCTGTGGTGGCTCGCCAAGCTGAAAAAGAGAAACAACAATGACCTAACATTTAAAAACATGGTCTGGTGTTAATTAGGTATCCGAACAATTTCTGCAGGAGGGGTAAGATCTTGTGTCATCTGGAGATATTTTCATGCCTTTAAAATGTCCTGTACGGAGTCTTGCTGTTATAGAAGACAAGTTTCTAGGGTAATTTAGGTCTAGGATAGAAGGCTTTTTAAAAGATTGATTGAAAATTCTACGCTTGGCAACCATTGTACACACATTTGCATTCAATGTTCCAAATATTATCAAAACCAGATCTATTACTCCAGGCAGCAAATGAAAAAAAAATGTAAGCCTCTATTATGTTAGTGTCAAAATATTCAAACAACAATATTGTGTATTGTTCAGTGCCTGCTTGTCTTCGATAAATTTATGTTAGCGCTCTGATTTGGTTGTTGGTCTTCGAGCAGAGTTCTCGAGTCAAGGAAGACTGGCTCAATATAGGATTATTCTAAACTGTCCCAAAAACCAATATTGACTCGGACTTGTCCAAACTTATCCAGATTCTTAAGTTTAAAGGGTGAAGATTTCAAACATATCACCCCTTATAAGGGAAAGCGGTATGATCTCAGAAGGTTTCAAGATCGGTACTCACGCATGTTGTCAAAGCTGCATAACGAACTCTGGGAAAATTTTGGAATTATTGTAGTCAGTTTTCATAAAAGGATTATTTAAGATTTAAGAAATTTAAATTTAAATTTTAAGTAGCTTTTCTAACTAAGCTATATATTCTACCTTAACCCGTTAAATTATTTTTATCAAGGTTCCACATAAATATGAAAAGCACTAGAAGCAAAGAATCTGGTTAAAATCCCTAATTATAAAGACTATTAATATGATTCGTAACAAAATTCGAACATAAACAAGATTCATAATTCTTTAATTAGGGAAGCAGAATCCTTTGAATACAAGCTTAAAATAGGAACAAAATGTAAACAAAAATATATGTGAAAGAAAGTGGTTATCGTCGTTCCCTGGAGGAATTATGTAATGCACAGTAAAGCAAAAGTTTCCAGTTTCAAAGGGAGTCTCAGAAGACTTAATCCTTCACAACGCTAAGTAATCTAAATTTACTACAAAAAACGCGTAAATCTACACAACTAAACAGCCCCAGACAACCCTAACATCTCACTCCTAAAAAACGGACTTAAAGTTCCTTTCAGTTTTAAAGAAAAGTAACTAAGCAGCAAAGGAATTCCTCTCCCTAAAGAAATGAATTGCACTGTCCCCAGTGCCCCCATAATGGTTAGTATTCCATGAGTTCTTTTCCAAGACTTTCTCTCTCAAGAAGGTTCCTCGGAGACCATAGTTTATCTTCGGTGTTCCAAATATCTCAGACTCGGAAGACACATATCCGAAACACCAGCTAGAAACAATACAGACATTTTCCATAATTTAAAGACGCTTTTAAAGAATATATAGGCGAGTGAGAATGATTTGAGGTAGAAAAGGAAAAAGCAGTGGGGCTTATGGTTACCGTTTGTCAGATGCCTTTTAGGGTTAAATGTGTTATTTTTGCTGCTGCTGCCGTTAGCAACGATATCATCAATCATTTCGCGTAGACATTTGTTGCATTTTACTTTCGAGGCCGAAACGTATTTCATCTGCTTGTTACGTTTATGTGTCTTGAAGTATGGCAGTTATGGGGAACGTTGACGTAAGGTATATGATAGATACCAGAATTCTGAATCGATATTGATTATTTTATATGATATCGTATTCTGTTATATAGAATATCTTAGAAATAATTTTTCCTGGGGGATTTTCCCAGCTCAAAACGGTTAAAAGATTTCTCCCTAGTTGATTTTTATTATCCTAATTTAGTTTTCGGTAATCTGAAATTCTAAAGTTTCCCCATTTACTGAATATTCCCGTGAGTATTATACATATTTTTCCAGACATGGATCTTGAACTCAATTGTATCAATAACTCTTTTATTACCAGCTTAAATTTTAAAAGTAAAAGGTAAAATATTCGTGTCACTAATTAAATTTATATTTCAATTATTAAAAGCAAGTATGGTAACCTCATTAAAACACACTGTTTGAGATAAATAAAAATAACATACCTTCAAGAAATAGAAGCATTTTGCATAATGTATTATTTAGAAAGTATATAGTCTCCGCTGGCATGATTGGGTTTGTAATGAACACTATGTATAAATTTACATAAAAGTTGGCTAGAAGTGACGAATTATAAGTACATAAATTTGCATTATAAAAGAAGTAAATATTTATGAAAGGACGTAGATTATAATTTCTACATTAACCTTAAGTAGCACGTCCAAGATTTAATTATTTCGTTTAAAATGTTACCGGTCTCTTGTAAACAATTTACGCACTTATTAAAATCTAAAATGCATTAATAAATTTATGAAAATCAGTTTTGCTACTTTTATCAAACCTTTCATCCTATTTTTATTTAACAAACTTAAAACACTTATGTAGAATTTATCAGGAAACGTTAATATTTTTCTTACCGGTAACATTTGAGCACTTCTAAAGTATCTTTCAAGTGAGAAAGTTACAATGTTATTAAGGCGTATAAATATTCAATGATTTACCTATGGTGAAAAATTTTAAGAGATCAAGAACTTGATATTTTTAAGACCAAAATTTCTTTTATAAAAACAACCCTGATAAAATTACCGATCATTAAAAATATTTTCCACAACAAATACATACTCCCTCATTTTTTAAAGTATGTATTAAAAATCCGCCAATTCATCGGTGTCTTCAAGAAAAAAAAATTTCGAGAAGTAGAATAAATATGTGTAAAATAGTTTATGGACATTTATAGTAGTGATGGGCAAAATCGATAATTTTAGGTATCGAATACTTTGGTATCGAATACTTATAGGTATCGAATACTTTGGTATCGAATACTTATAGGTATCGAGTACTTTTAGGTATCAAGTACTTTTTTTCAATGTCGGGAAATGAACCTGAAGGGACAATTTTTTTAGGGCCTATCCATAATCAGAATAATATTCAAAAAACTGAAAGCGATCCATCAAAAAGCCCCGTAGCTACGGGCCTGGAGGTGGATAGAGGCGAAGGATTTGGGGGGGAAAAACCTAGCCGCGTCAAATTTCTCTCGCGGATGATAACGACTTGGGTTTGAGCGTTGCAAAATGAAAACGGAAACAGGCTGCGTTTGATATACAGTAGGTATTATAAAGATTACTTCATTGAAAAATTTAAAACGAAATATGTCAATAAAGTATCGATACTTTTGTGGGTATCGAATACACTCGATACCTATAGGTATCGAGTACTTAAGTATTTGGTATCGATACCTGCCCATCACTAATTTATAGTTAACAGACCTTTTTAACTTCATTTACTTAAAAACGGTGTTTTGATAAGAGTTTTTAGATGCAATTTTTAACAAACTTTATCCCTTTAAATTTAGGTAAAAGCTACAACAAGGAGGGTGGATGATGGTCAGTGGCATTCCGTTTCATTGAAGAGAACTGGCAAGTCTGGGCGTGTTACAGTGGACGAATCAGCAGTGGACTTCATTACACCTGGTAATACTTTTATTACTTACTTTTCTGGTATCAGGAAGTAAACCTCCCTAAGTATCAAAAATAGTAGCATCCAAATAAATGTATTTTTTCAAACTGTTATGTTGTTTTTCAATAAGGTAGCACCCATAATAGCACCCGTAATTACTATGATAAAGCTTCTTGGTTAGAGGTACAAAAATATCGTCTATTGTATTATCAGAGAAAAAAATGGTAAAACTTCAAAAAGGTAAAATGGTTAAAATATTTTTTTAAAACTCAGATTCAAATTTAATTTTTTACTACTACAGAAAGTAGGTACCCATATTAAAACTAAATTTCTGCTTCAGCTAACAAAAACTTACAAGCAATAGAATATTATTTAGAAGAGGAGTTCACAAAAGCTTATGCAAATCGTGATTTCTTCAATAGATTTTGAAGATTTGCATTGCATCCATTGTTTGAAAGTCTACTATGCATATCTACTACTTTTCTCACCAACGACATTATTCCCTCCGCAGGCAACTCTAACCAGCTGGACCTTGAAGGGCCCCTGTACGTGGGGGGCGTTGGCACCAGCGCCCAAGGGGTGCTCGTTCCCAGCGAGTTGTGGTCCGGCAGCCTTCGCTTCGGCTACGTGGGTTGCATGCGGGACCTAGTGGTCAACGGGCGGGCGGTGGACTTGGCGAGCGTCAGCCAGAAGCAGGACTCGGGCAGCATCCGCCCTGCCTGCCACACCCCCACGCCGCAGTGTGACAGTCAGCCCTGCCTCAACAGTGGACTCTGCTTGGAGGGATGGAACCACTTCACTTGCGACTGCTCGCATACCAGCTATTCTGGGACGGTCTGCGCCAAAGGTGAGTCTGTTTGGAATTGATGGTTGATCGGAGATCTTCTACTATTTAGCAGTGGCGGCTCGTCCATAGAAGCACTTGAACCCCCAATGAAATTATAACGAGTTGAAATACGACTTATAATAAAGTCATTGAAAAAGTTGTAAAAATATATTACAACTTGTACCTTATTGAGAATGCCCTCCATCCCCCTTTTGTTCTAAATGTGAGATCATTTGATTGGAGAACTGATTAGTATTAGAGATTAAGCAGATCATTGTGCAAGAGAGAGAGAACATCGTCACTTTATATAAGCAAAATATTTAGGAAAAGTAGGTTAAAAACCACAAGCACACGACCCTGACCACTTTGGTATTTCTTCTTGAGCTAGTTCTCGGGGCTAAAACCAAGTGTTACCTTGGATGTTTTTTTGTTTGTTTCTGTTTTGATTTGCGACACAAAAAAAACGATACAAATACGAATGTTGTTTACTAAGGTACCCTAGCCCTTCCATGAAACTAATAAATTAAATAAATAATAATAAAATTAATAAATTAAACTAATAAGTGACACATGAAATTAATAAATTAATATTTATACCGGGAAAGAAAAAAATAACAGAGAAATAGTCATAAGCAAAATAAAAAGAAATATACACTGTAAAAATAATAGTAACGTTCCGCCTAATTTTCAGAAACGTTCCTGCTTTTTATTAGTTTTTACAGCAGTTTAACACTTTACTTAAAAATTTAGGTTTTCTTTCTGAAACGTTAATGAATCCAAATGAACCCTGCCAGAAGCGGATAGTTAGTGCGGTACACCTGTCATGCCTACATCCAAGTGATTTTACAAAATTTTTTTGCTGCCTTAGTTGGGCCTAAAAACGTCTTTTTGCATCTAATTTTCAAAATTTTCCCAAAGTATCAACCGATTGAAATTCCAGACTTTGACCTTAATTTTAAGTAATATTTTATGTGGACTTTATATCATTGAGTCGCGGCAGCCTCAGTGGAAAAGCGTTTGTTTCGTATATACGTCAGTTCCTCGGATTGAATCCCGGTCGTGATTATTTTATTTTATGCGGAATTTTATTTTCTACGGAACGTTTCAGTATTTTAACAGTAAAGTTCCTGGTATTTCACAGATAGCTTACTGGTATTTCTGCGAAAGGTTTCAGTATTTTACAGAAGCGTTCCTGATATTATCCAGGAACAAAACTTAAAAAAAAGGGGCAACTCGGCTGCCCAGTTTTTTTTTAAAGTAACGTTTCAGAATTTTTTTACAGTGCTACAAGAAAGAATTATACTATTTTTATTACCACAAGAAAGAATTACACTAAAAAGAAAAAAGTATTTGGCAAAAGTGCAGAACACAAAAGACAGTCAATATCAGGAACTCAATCAATTTTATTTATCGCGACCATTATAAATCAGAGTCTTTTAAATTTAATAAATATGTAGACAGACCCTTTTTAAATGAAAATTTATTTGAATTAAAGCAATTGTTTGTTTCAGACGCGACGACGCTTAGCTTCGACGGAACGCAGTACATGAAGATCTCCGTTCCCGAGGGCCCGACGCAGGCCGAGGACATCCGACTGCGCATGAAGACGACGCGGCCTAGCGGGCTGCTCTTCGCCACCGCCTCCGCCACCGCTTCCTCCACGGCCCTCTCCGCCGCCCTCGAAGCGGGGAGGTTCAAGCTTGTGCTCAACCTAGGAGACGGAAACAAGGTGAGACTCATAGTTCTAGAATAAAAGGAGGGAAGTTTGCTTAAAAGAGTGGTTTGGAGGCATCCATAAATAGGCGTTTGCTATCAAAACCAGCTCATTCCATTTTTGGAAATTTTACAGGAGAGACTAAAAACTTCTCACGTACACAGTTCTAAAGCTAAATTTCTTTTTGCAATTTTTAATTGCAGGTATAACCGCCTAGAATGAGGTATTCTCACGTTTTGAGATTGAATTTTATTAAAATAGTAGATAAAAAACCATGAAGAATGACGTTTACATCAAATATTTTCGTAGCCTACTGATATACCACCAGAAGAAGAGCTGTGAACAGGGTTGCCGTGAGTAGACGAGTCCAAGAGAAGAGGGAAGCTGGTATGAATTAAACTGCAATATTTGGCATTTTAAGCGTATTTTTGGCGAAAGAGAAAATGTGTTTCTCGAATGATAAGATAATTAACTTTTATTAAACTGCATTGAATTATAGATTATCTTTGAAATTTTTCGTCAGTAAAAATCAAAAAATACTTTTTCGCGTTTAGTATGATGCTTTTATATTGCTATTTTGAGGGAATTGGTTATATTTAGTTTTATATAGCCGATATTACTTTAGTTATAAATTTAATCAGCATAACTGATATTTAAATAAGGAGTAAAAAACTTGTAAAGTGACAAAATATAAAAAAATATATTTATTCATTATTATTTTATTTATTTATTTATTTTCATATTTTTTTACATTGGGGCTTCAACCCCCTGCTCACTATCACTCAACCCCCGTAAGCTGCTTACGCAGACCTTTTCGGATCGCTTCGAAATCCTCACAAAATCTTGCTCATTGAACTTATACATTCACTTCTAACTGAACTTAAATTCAAAAATTAACAAAATATCTAAGATCAAATCAGATCATATAGTATACGATCTTATTCATTCATAAAATATATGATTCATTCATATGATATATGATCTGGTCAGATCTTCATATTATGAAGATCAGACCAGTTTATGTAGATCAGATCTGATAAAATTAAAGGTAACTAATACGATTATTATAAAAGATACTATAGAGTTTTGAGGAAAGATTAATGATCACGGTATATATAAATAAAAAAATACAAATATCCAAAATCAAATCAGGTAAGTTGATGTAAATCAGATAATAAAATATCAAATCAAATAGATCAGATTAGGTGAAACAGATCAGATCAGTCAAAAAAGATATTATCAAATGTAATAAATGAATCAGATTAAAGGTATTTAATCAGATCAGATCTAGTAATGTAAGGAAATTTCCAAATCCGTGACTATGGAATCGAAAGAAGCAAAAAGCTGAAAAATAGTCACTCAGATTTGGCGGGAAACCTTCATCTAAGCGCCAAATTAATTACCATCACCCCCAAAATTCAGTGGAATAATCCGTTTCTATAACAACCGCAGCATCATCGTATGACGTCAACAGCTCTTCTCCTCGCGGTATGTCAGTAGTTTCTAAGATATACATTTTTGAAATTTCGTTTTTTGTTTGGGCGCGAAACCACTTTCGAATCACAAATCATGCGCTGTGAGGTCACATCCAATAGAAGCCCGTTTTCTGATCACGTGAAAACAGAAAACACAATGGTTTTCATGCGCTGTGACGTCACATCCAATAGAAGCCCGTTTTCTGATAACGTGACTTTTCTGAAGTTTTGGCAAAAATAAAATTGAATTTTAAATTATTTAAAACACATTTTTGAACATAAAAATCAGAAATTTGGGAGTATTAAACCATAATGTATCGAAAAAGTATAAAATCAAGCAAATCCCTCACTCATGCAAATACCTCATTTGATTAATTTTTCATTTTCATTCTAGGTGCATGACCTTTGGCGTAATTACACTAATTACGTTGGAATGAGCTGATTTTGATGTGCAAAAACACGATTTTTCATGCTTTTTTCATTTTTTGTTCAATTAAGTTGTGTAAAATTGTTTTTTTTAATTTACCAATTCATATTTGTGTCTTTACGAGTTTTAAATAAATGACATCCACTTAACTTTTTCAAATGATCTGAAATTTCACAGGTGAGATCACAGTGTTCACCTTTTCATCTAATTTTGGGTTGGAATGTGCTGGATTTGAGCTATATCCCTTCGTCAGGTTATGAAGGACCCTCTTAACTTTCAAAATATGCAAAAAAGTAGATTTCAGAAAAATATGTAATGGGCTGGTTTTTATAGAAAACGCCTCAAATGATGTCACTCTTTTTTTGCCCCTTTTTGACCCCCTCCCTCCCATTGTCACAAACTGTGACACTCCCCCATACCCCCTGTGTCACATGTCACGCTCTTAAACCAACAATATGTTTAATTCATGGTTTGAAAGTGCCCGGAACCAACTATTTTTACTTTTATTTGCTTAATTTTACATCTCCCTATAGTTTCATTTCCATCATAAGATAAGCCTTTTAAGAACAACGAAAGTATTAATTTTAGAAAATTAGTAATGTCCCTACTTTTTACCCCCTATGAGCATGACATTACTTACGGAACATACCTTTCATAAAAATTTTTATTTTAGATTATTTTGATGGGGTTTAGTTAAGACTGTTGGCTGATTTAAAAAAAAAAGTTACAGCTATGGGATTTGCACAAATTGTGGTAGTATTATTTAGGTACACTATATTATAGTAAGTTTCACAAGAAGTTCGTCCATACTCTGAACAGCCAGATTCCTTGCGTGGAAAACATAAATATTACCCAGAGAACTGTACCTCTCTATTACCCATAATTTTCAAGAAAATCGCGACAGATATGGTATGATGTCACTTCCGGTTTGCGCTATAAAAAAGGGTTTTTGGAAGACGTGAATATGATTATTTAGATTTGTTTCCTCTCTAAAAAGTTAAAAATTCCATTACACATGCATCCATCCACTGTGGAATGGAATAATTATGTTTTTATCGGATGTGACGTCATATTTTTCGAAAAATGGAAGTCTTTGTAGATTTTTTGGACTAAGTTTGGGCGGACTTGTTGAAATACCTAGCTAAGACATTTTCCCATGTATTTAACTTACTATTAATCTAAGTTGGGTTAATTTATTATTTGTCTAAAGTGTGTGTGTTTTCTCTTTGTGTTCCAAAACCACTTTGCAGATAACGGTAGTAGCACTATTTCACAAAGAATATAGCAAGTACAAAGAGATAAATCTCGACCAATCAATCTTTTAGAGGGAATCGATCAATCTAAAAGATGGATTGAACCTGACGATGTCGGATTTCGTCACGCTCTCGTACTTTTGGAGGATATATCACTGCGTGTGAACTCTTCCCAAGCCTTAAAGCTTCTTTCCTTGATTTCATTACACCTTGTGCAAATTTCGCCCATTTTCATGTAAAAAGTGTTGCGTATTAATTGACACTGTAGGGTTTAAATTTCTGTTATTGACCCAAGAAGTTCACAAACCAAAAAAAACTTATCCTCGGGTTTAAACTGCAAATTGTTTGAGCTGTGACTTAAAAATTCAGTTTGAAGGAATTGGGGATCTTGAAGTAACATGTTTGAAAATATGTATTGAAGTTGATTTAAGCAAAATGGAGTTTCCCTTACCACCTTGATTCATGTTTATCTTAGATTTTACTTGAAGAAAACTCTTTAGACGGCAATATCCTATGATGTGCACAGTTTGTTCCCTTCGGGTGATGTCCATTCATTTAAATGATCTATTCAAGTACTATGATGTGTTAAAACTTCATTTCTGAAAATCAAAATTCTAAGTGTTATTTTAACCAATAATTTTGCGAATGAACGATTACTATCGTTTTTATTTCCATGTAGAGAATCCCTGCTTTCAATTAATCTTCTTAACAATAAAACACCCTTTGAAATGCGTCATTTGACCCTTCTATCCATTGAACCTTTTAGTTGACTCTGAGTACACTCTACTTATACCTTTTCAGACATAGCCGCCCTAAATTATCCGTTAGACACAATGGTAATCTCGGGCGGTTTATGAGTGAAAGGGTTAAATCAAAACTATCTTTATTAATGTGTGTCATCCCACTAGATATCAATTTCAATATATGAAGCATCCACTAACACACGAGTGAGAGAATGACCATTACTAATCACCATACGATTCACTACTAAATCCTACATAATGTCATTCAGCCCGAACCCTTCATTGATAACCAACAACCTCACTCCCAGTCACACGGTTATCAAGGCCCACACTCAACAACAATCGATGCAAACAACCATCGATCTTCACGCACGCTTGTTAACGGCCATTGTTTTTGTATGGAACCGGCCGCTCTGATCGGTTCAGGGCAAGTGATTAATGGTCCGATACAGTTCCGAACTGTTTTATGGATCTGTTGTGGAACTGGAGGATTCCAAGTAATTAAGTTTGCATTGAAAAGCGTTCCCCCACCAACGTTTATCTGTTTATAATTACAGTTTTTTTGTGTAGAGAGAGTTTATTATTAAAATGTTGTTATATTGAACAGGACCCAGGAATGGATGTCGCGTTCATTAACAGGGAACCCTGGGGTAACTAGTGATTAATTAGTTGGGATCTTTGCTGCTGGGCACTGATAAGTTTGTGTATTTTGGGTTCGAAACATAGCAGTTGGGCTTTTATGTGGGTAGATGTCTTGTACTGTTGGTAATGAGAGTCCCTAAAAAGAACCACAAACTGAACAATGTATTATGTTTTCTTAATATCTTGGCCGTATTGGTGATCCCTTTTTTGGATCGGATTATATATTGACAAGATCTTGGATCTTTCAGCACATTTCCACACATTACCATTTTTCCCATCTATCAATAACTCCATTAAATTTCAATGTCGCTTTTCTATTTCTCTATTTTATCTCAGTCATAGTTAAAGTATGTGTTATTTAAATTTTTTAAGCTAGTTTTTAAGCATTTAAAGGGAAAATAAACATTTATTCAACACCTGTATCATAAAACTCTCATGCGGTGAAGTGCAAGTTGAGTTATATTTTTCTCTTGAGTCCCAAATATCTCAACTATATATAAATCGATGTATTTAATTCTCTAAAACAGGGGTTCCAAATAAATTTTTCCCGAGGACCCCCTTTACAATTAATTTACTGACGAGGACCCCTTGAACTTAAGGCTTAAAATTTAAAAAAATATGTAGTTATATAGAATCTACTACAAATTACTAATGTATTCAAATCCACTTTTCCACTTTAAAACCACTAACTTCCCTTTAAAAGATCCACTTTTCAACCAACGATCCATTTTCAGTTGCTGTACCTGCTGAGTAGAATAATGGTTACTTCAAATTAAGGAAAATAAAAAAATATTTAATTTCTCGATGACATTTCGCGGACCCCTTGGACACAGCCCGCGGACCACCTATTGGGAACCCCTGATCTAAAACGTCCTTGAACCGACCCTTAAACTAAATGCAATTAAAATATCGACATGTCAAATTGTTTAGTTGGAAGTACATATCTTACATTGGCCACTGAGCTATAAAACAAACTGGAGTGACTAGTGAGCGTGCTGAAACCGCATCACACCACGGAAAGGATTTCCATCTTCTTTTAATTTTCCCCATCTCTTAGCCCAGTTGTATACATAGAATGAAACGACCATTCTAAATTTTGCTCATAATATTTTAAAAAACAGGCATGGGCGGATTAAATGATGGTTATGCGGGGATTGCCCCGATTGCTTCTAGTCCCGAATGCCCCGATTGCTGTGAGCAATCGGGGCAATTTAACCTTCCGCGGCGGCACGTTTGATCGCTTGTTATAGTATCGGAGGTTGTCACTCCAGTTTGTTTTATAGCTCAGTGACATTGGCAATAACTTTGAAAGAAATCTCCATCTGTCACCCGAATTTCGCTAGTTTATTGTATTTATTTACAAGAAAATTAAGATTCTTTTTTTTAAAAAATTAGACTGTAGCTCAAAGAAACTATTTTTACCTGATAAATAAAATGTAGAATGTATGAAAATAATAACGTCAGTCGAATAAAGAAATGTTAGTTCTAATAAATAGTAATAGTGGAAGTGCCATCTATTCTTACTGACAAAAAGCAAACAATGGCATTTAATGGTCAGCTAAAGGGAAATAGTTTCTTTATAGTTGGCCATTTACAGGAAGATTCTATTATTGAGGATGTTAAGGACAAATATCTGGAAAATTATTCAATTGAATCAAGGCATACACAAGTCCTGAAGATCATTTAATCAATATTGACAATTCCGGCCGCGGAAGCTTTCACCCTTTCAAAAATAATTATGCTCGAAAGTATAATAAGTAATGCACTTTTATTTAAATATCCATCCATATTATTTATATACCCCATTTTTATACCCATCCACACAATAATATTCAATTTAGAAAGGTGAAAACTTTCTCGATTTATTTCTCTAAACTCACTCGAAAAATCCAAACCATTTAAATACATATTATATATAACGATAGTAATTTTGTTCTTTTTTATCTTTAAAATGGAGCTTTTACAATACCAATAGGTTGCCATTATGAAAGAAGCTACAGCATACTGCTTAAGCATGACGTTAACATGATGGGAAATAAATCACTGTCTCGGCTTCAAAAACCTCTCTTTCATGCTACGATAACCATCGAACCTCCTAATGAGACTAGTTTTTCAAAGCCCTGATAATCAAGCCGAATTTAAATCAGGGCGCTTCTTCAAAAAACATGTTTCCAGACTAGTGTAGGATGTTCATTACCGCACCTGTTAAACTTCGGGCAACATCGTTAGCGATGTTAACCTAACAAAATTCACGCCCGCTTATACGTAAAAAGTGCGTGGAAACATCTGTGGTTCAGGGGAATATAAAGGAACTGGCGTTTTAAAAGAGGAGTCGAGCAAATCAAAGTTTAACGTTGGGTGAGTTTTAAAAGTTAGTGAGGGCTGCTTTAGGATTCGATTTTTAACGGTTGTGGTTTGGGGATCAGTTCTATTAGTTAAATTGTTTCAGGCTTTATAATGCGTGTAGAAGCGATAGAAGTTGCCATACTTAATTTTAGGAATAAATTAGAAATAAATAATTATGAATGATAGGAACAATAAAAGGAATCAATAATAAGGAGTAAATTTTAAAAAGAGAAAATATTTCTCTACTGTGCACAAACAACTTTAACAACACTAAAGTTGCTTATGTCTTCCATGAATGAGATTTTTGGTCTTTGAATAAAATTAAAATATTTTATATTTTCTCATTAGCATTTCTAAATTTTCTAAAGAAGCTTCCTGAATTCTTACGGAATATAAAAAAATAAACTGCTTCAATGAATAGAAATTTTAATGACACTATTTTATTTCACGAGAATTCATAACATTTATTTTATTCAGGGATTCAAAAATACCGTTAAAGAGAAACATGATGAAAATAAATTAAATAACTTCTAAATATACTTATATGGTACTCTATTTCCTAGTGTTAAAAAATTTTAAAAAGCACACACAAACTTTAAAGTTTCAAATATTTGTAAGGTGTTAAGTACAGTTAGCTTTATTTCGGTGTTCTAAGAATTTGTGTGTTGTTCACTTTTCCCATTTTACTTTATTTACGTAATTATTTTTCAGAATATTAAAGCACCTAAAAGGGCTTAGTAGGAAACTGGAGCTGAAATTTTTAAATTTCGCTTTGATATGAAAAAAATTAGTCAAGCGTTTCCAATTTTTCTTAATAACATATCAGGAAAAAGTATAAATTCCCTTCTTAATAGCCTAAAGACCTTTAGGGTGAAAAACCTGATACATATATAACTTAACCCTTTATCTACTGCATTAGGATTTTCTGCATTTTTTGTGCAAGTATTTTTAAGTCACTTAATAGAAAATTAAGGGATATACATAATTGGAAAATCAACTTTGGAAAATTCAATCCGCTAGAGCCAATTAATGAAATTGATACTTTTGAGTACTACACGGAATGCTAAAATATTCTCATTATACAAAAAAATTACTTTTTTATCGCAGTTTTAAGTTTTAAAAATTATACACTTTCCGTTTGACTTAAACTACTTTTGAGGGAACAAAAATGACCATCACAGGAATCCGATCAAGATGGAAGCTAAAAACCACAATATCAAATCAATCCATTCGCATTTCCCTCTAAAATTCTCATCAAAGAACCCGTGCTGCATTTTATCCTGGAAGAGTAAATTTGAAAGGGTGTCCCTGCAAAGTATCATCAGTAATGGATGGTTATTCTGTGTAATTTTAAAGTTGGTGGGACTTTTAAGTACCGTCAATTGATAAAGGGTAAAAGACACGCGTGTTTAGCTTACATATTGTTATCACACTCGTAATTACAAATGTTTCTAATAACAGCTAAATTTCAATGGTTTTTGTATTTCATTAGGTGTTCTTCGTTGGCCAAGGACTAAACGATGACCAGTGGCATACAATGCACATTACTAGAAGAGGTCAAAGTATGGACGTGAAGGTAGATTCAGAGGCAACTTCCAGAGGTACTTAACATCCTTTAAATTTTACTGATATATAAACTTCAACTTAGCTTATAAACGTACTTCACATAAAAAGATAGCATATTAGGGATTGTATGTTCCTGAATTTAAAATTAATTAAGAATTTTAAAAAAATTTTGCAAGTTACATGTTATTTGTAAAAAAATATCTTTTCTGGGTGTTGTAAGTCAATCAACGTTTTCAGGTTCAAACTTAATTCAACAAACTTTACTTTATTTTATAAAAGATTGAAAGATAAATGCTAGGAAAGCTTCTTCTTTTAAAGAAAACCATACGATCTACTATTTTCTTCAGTTTCATTTCAATAATTTAGTATTCCAAGATCTTCTCTACTGATAAACCCAAATTTTCCAAAGTAATGTTGTCAATTTATCTAATTTATCTAATTAACTATTTATAGTGTCCCTTGTAGGTTCATTTGTTTCAACTCTATTAGAAATTAATAAAATTGTATCTAAAAAACCGCTTAAAAACATCACCGGTAGTGCATATAAACTACCAGTATTGTTCTGTTCTCTTTATGCTCAAAATGTTTCTAAATTTCCCTAGAAAACGCTCTTTCCCAGGTAAGGAACTCATAAATCTTTCCAGCTCCCTCAAAGGTATAACTACACAGATTCCTCCCGATAAAAAAAGATCCCATCGTGATCTCTCTCAGATCCGATCGAATCAACCTGTTTATTTGCTCCATAAAAAACATCGAATTGACACTCATACCCTGCCCGATTCCCCCAGTCAGACAGTAAATTTTCCAGGGGGAGAGAAAACTGAAGAGAGCTATATCGATATTTCATCTCCAGATCACATCCCTTAAGCCCCTCGCAAGCGATATTCCTATAGCGAAGCATCATCCAACAATTGGGGGGGAGCATCCTCTTCAATTACCTTCTCTATTCGCTTGGCGAAGCGCCAGGGAATTCCCCGTATAAACGTATGTTACCCCGCTACGTTCATTATTATTAACATTATCAACCGTTGTCGTCGTCGTTGTTATTATTATTATAGCTCTAGAATCGTTATTTTTATCGGCAAACTTTTGGTCTCTTCTTTTGTTTTTGAGCTATGGTAATGAGCTCTGGCAAAATGGCGAAGCTATCGGCGATTTGAATGGTTTTTGAAAGCGCGTTTTAATTGGATGCCGAGGCCTTATTATCGTCTGACGGTAAATAGAATGCGGAACAGTTTTCCCGCCGAAATCGTAAAGCATTCTTCTTTTGTGTTCGGATGCAATTGCGCGGAATGTTCTTTGGAATTTTAAAGGTTGTTTAAAGTGCATTTCTGGTTTTGCTTTAATCCGTCGCTTGTTTGCGTTTTCTGTTATATATTTCTATTCCCCGTGTTTGGTTTTTTGAATATTTTGGGGAGAAAAATCTATTTTGAATCGTTTTTCCTGATGGCATTCATCAAACCGTAAACCGTTTGTTTCTGGAAATGGTTGTCCGCGTTTTCCCCGTAGATCATCTATTTACTATTCCTAGAGCGAGCAAAGGCTGCAACCTTACGAGACCGGTAGAGAATGTGGCGAAAAGAATTCCAAAACACGAGAAGCCTCGTAAACAAAAAACGATGCGTTGAGATTATTCAAGAATATTTCCTTTTGAGATAAATTAGATAATTTTTTAGAGAGAAAGAGATAATTTCTCTTATAAGGTAAGATCAGAAATCCCCTCCCCCCAAAAAATGCCTTAAAATATTCAATGTTGGGGGCCATAGTGGATATTATGCAAAATGGGCCCAAATTTTCGCTCATTTTTATTTTCTTGAACTTAAAAATGGAAAATCTTCAATAATAAAGTTACAAACTTATTAGATTAGGTACAAATTAGAAGATTAGGTATTAAATAGTCAAAATTACAATTGAAAAAGCTGAATCAGAAAGCTTAGCAAATCATAAGATAGTTAAACAAGGAAATTCAACAAAGGGATTTTTGTAATTCAGAAATCGCAAATTGTGGTCAACTGAAGTTACTGAATGGCGGTACAAAAAAAAGCATAAGTTGTTTTCCACGCAGCTTTCATTGCGCCTGTAAAACTTCTTTTTCCTTCATTAGAGTCAATGAAAGGGGAAAGCAACTTCCAAGCTGACGGCATATTAAGCAACGAAATTTGGGGGGTTTTGAATGATTTTTTTCCCAATACCACACTTCATAAGATGTAAGCCAAAGCTCTGATTGGCTAGTCTGATAATTATCACTCTTAATATTGGATACCCAGTCGTTCTCCGAACGCTGTGATTGGTTTTTAAAGGAAGAGGAAGGCAACTGTCACCCTAAGCGCAAGACTATGCGTATCGCAGGCGCGATCTAACTTCTCTGCCCATCACACAAAAGGGCAACCGCAAACCAGGGCGTTTCTCGGAATCTCCCTTTAGTGTGATGGGCGGAGAAGTTAGGAAGACGTCACCGTGAGCGCAAGAACGGGCGTATCTGGTCGGGCAGATCTTATCGGCAGTGGATATCTATACTCGAATGCAACTTAAGTTGAGCCTGACGTCATGGCCACGCGGAAGAAAATCTGAGTGAACAGAAAGCCTGCTGGGTTACTAGAAGCTCTTATTGGCTGGGGAGTTTGAGAGCTAGTTGTACTGCTACGCGTTACGCCTCTTTAAAAAATAATAATAATGAACATATTATGCATATCGGATGAAAAGATGCTTAATATATACGTGGATTTAAAAAACTACTCGTTATTCAAAATTGAAGCTCTAAACTTCACTCAAAATTCAGACACCTCGCGGGGAACTACTTTCTTTGGTTGCTCTCAGCATATTTCTACAGGCTCAAGTTAAGTTGCAACTGAGTATACCCCACTCAATTAGCGAACAAAAGAGTCCCCGCTATAGGGTAGATATCCGCTGCTGATTAGATTTGCCCGACGAGATACGCCTGGTCTTGCTCTCAGGGTAACCGTGCCCGAAATCTTGCGAAGTGAAGTTGGGGGGAAATGCATTTTCAAGGCCGGAAAATAGGGGTGTAACCACGTCCTCATCTATTGAGAAATCAAACCAATGCACACTCTATTCTGACAAACTCTACAGCTTTCCCTTATGGTTCCTTCTCAAGAGCATTCGAGGAAATAGCTTGTACATAATCAATATTACACGGCCGTGGTCAGTCTCGGAACCGATTCCATCGTCGGCGTGTGCGGAAATCACCATTCGGCCACCACCCGTAAAAGATGCATTACTCTTCCAAAACGCTTGTGGTGAAACATTCCATAGGTCATCAATCACTGAGCAAAAACGGATGCACGCGGTATGAAATCTCGCGTTAAAACAGAAAACAAACGCATGTTGTGGCGGAGTGAAGGATGGTTATGAAACGGAATTCGTTTCTCTAGTGTAAACAAATTCCAGCTGAGCTAAACCTCGCAAGTATACATACAGTCGTGTTCCTCAAAGTCTGTGTTTGTATACGTTTAATGGATTTTATGCAAATATACGTTTTTGTAAGTGTTCTTTTTGAGTTAGGGTTTTTATTTTGAAGTGTTTTCCGGCTCCTTTCAGCGAGATGTAAATTGAACTAAATCGTTTTTAGTTCTAGTGAAATTGGAATTTACATGGAAAGAGGGGGTGTTCTTCCTTTCTATGTAGATACATTAAAATGAAATCCTTTTAGACAACCTTTTCGAGACCATTTCTTTTCAAACTCTTGTTTTGTTTAAAAGCTTATTTTTACAGTATCGAGTAGTATCGAATTTCTTATAATCCCCAGATTGTTTTAAGTTGTTTACAATTTCTTCGATTTTCTTCTTTTAAAAATGTTATACAATGAGTTTCTTAAGTCAGTTTCACGACTTTTGATTTGTAACAAAGTATCCTAGAATCACAGGGCTAATCTTAATATATTTCAGCATAATAAAGGGACTATGTGGATTCCATTGAGATGGTATGAAGTAGAATCTTAGCAGCAGAATAAAACAATTTAGAGAATTAATTAACAAATTAAAGGAGATAAATCAAAAGATTTTACCATGGAAATGCGTACAGTAGATATGCGTTGTAAAGAAGCTCAGGAAATTTTCAAATGACTGTTTGATGTTTGATATTTTGTAGTTCAAATTTTCCTACTTTTTTTTATCTTGAAAAAGAGACCAGTCACAAACATAAAAAAATTTCTTGGTTTAACACAGATTCACAGCTATTCGTAGTCTCAACATCACCCCTTTTATTTCAAAGTCTAAATTAAGTTCTAACTTCAATTCAGCGAATACCTCCCTGAATGTTTGAAATTTTTATTAGGATATTTTTTCACAACTCCTGCTTAAGAACTTTTGGGGTTTCATCTCCTTTAGTTTCAAATTAATTTTCCAACATCCTTTCTTCACTGCTTGGAGAGCTGCAAGCTAACTCAATGTATTCAGAATAGTTATATTATTATAATCTAACATTACCTCTCTGACTCTAACATCCATATTGACAGCCATCAGTGTCGGTGTCAAATCATTGGTCAAAGAAGGATTACACCAATCAAAGTCAGCGAAATGCTAATTTGTTTTTCATTATTTAACTGCTAGTTTAACGCTACGCTGATGGCTGTGAATATGGCTGTTAAAGACGTTGTTTACAATCAATATAACATAGTGAAACAGACTTTAATAATATTTATTCGAACCCAAGAAGTATAAATAAAAAAAATTACATTTAAATTGAATAACCTATCAAATTATCCCACTGCTTTAAAGTTCGTCCTGCCGTTGTGAAATTAAGTCTCTTTATTCCTATAGTCTGTTCATTTAGAATAGGCGCCTGAAACAGGATCAAACACTCTCAAAAGCGCCTAATAATGCTCATCACGCAACTTCAGTGACCAATTTTTTAACCGTATTTTAACTACTTCTGTTTAGGCTGCCTTGTCATTGCACAAGAAAATTTTTTGACGATAATTACAATAAACTGCTTCTAATACAGTATGCCTCACACGCCTATTCTAAATGAACAGAGTATAGTACTTCCAACGAAGTTTAAAATACGCAAACCCCTTGCATACTTGTTATCTTTCATGCTTCAAAAATATGTTCGCTTTATAATGTGCCATCACCAGAATAAACGCACTGATATTAATCTATAACGAGCCAGCCCTCAACGCAGTAGAGATAAAAACAAACTTTATTCCTAACTACACTTAACAAGAGCTATCTATTGTTGCCTGATAATTCCCAAAACAGTAGATACTCTCCCCTATTACGTATATACTGGAAAGGAATATATGGGTTTCCTCCAGCGCCTTATCCTCATGCATAGAACGCGTCCGCACTTAAGACAAATGACCATTTGTTACACTCCTTTTGCTTTCGAGAGTATTCGGCGAGAAATGATTTGTTCTGATTTATTTCTCAACCCCAATTCCCGCATGTGAGAAAATGAGGCCCCAGAGATTGCATCTGCGTTCCGTGTTTCGAATGCCGAAATGTTCTTTCTCTTCTCGATACTCCCCGCTAACAGAATAAATGCATTAAAACGCGTGGGTTTCCAAAGTAACGTTGTAATAGTATAAAAGAATGTTATTATCATTGGTTGAAATGCCAGAGCACATCGGACACTAGTTTCCAACAAAGACTTGTGATAATTGAAGTTTAAAATTTGAGATCCAATCATTAGTTTCATCGAGGGTATTTTTTAATTGTTTACGTCTCTGGAGTTTGTGAAGTCTCTCCAAATTCTTTTAGAAACTTCAACGAAGATCTGATCTTAGTTCCTCTTTTAATTCCACTTTTCGAATTGAAATGGGGGAAACTAATTAGGAAATGAAAGATGTTGTTCCATTTTCACTGAACATATGATCTAGTGTAAAGTCAATATTTTAACGCAAATTAATAAATTTATTTGCATCTGAAGTTGTTATTCTATTCGCAAACATTTCATTTAAAGTAACTCTAATTAGTTCTTAAAATGTGTCTTTTGATATAAAATATGCAATTTCAGAACTATGTATTGTATAGCAATAATTCTTTATCGATTATATGTTTACAATTTTATTCACTAATATCCTATGTTTGCAATCCTATTCCCTAATATCCTATGGAACGACAATTTTTAAAATTTGCAAGAAATTATTTTTATAATTATCACATTGATTCATCTTTAATAGGATCATACTCAAACAAAAAGTTGATGACCGAGTGGCTGGTTTGTTTTATTGCGACTCATTGTTCCATGAAAGTTCGTACACCTAAGTAACTCACGAGTTTAAAAAATGCGATAAGTTTGTTTCTCAACACTAAGATTTAATTTTTCTAATCTTTTATTTTATCATTGTATAAAATAGGGCTTGAGGAGAAAACCAACAAATAACCCAATGATAATATAGCATCTAAGCTTTAATTTCATTTTGAGATCATTGCCTCAGCATATCTCCAAAAATAAAATGGCTTGTTTTTCCGAATAAAGTGAAACGGGGCAAATCCTCACAGGTGTATTGGGGCAAATCCCGCAGTTTCAAAAGTTCGGGGATTAGCTTCAAAAAGAATTTAGGACTTGCATAATCCCAAAAAGGTTGAATAAAGGTTTTTGAAATGTCAACCCTCTACCTGAAACTATCCTTTTCCCCTTTTGAAAGATATAGAGGACTCTATTAAAACTTTCCGACACATTCCTGCTCAGACCATAAAATTTTAGATGTCATGATGTCAATTTCACCATCATTAGAAGTACCTGGTAGAGTTTCTGGTTATTTCTACACGAGACCTTTTCGAGAATCAGTGGTAATAAAACTTATCTGAAACTAACAGGGAGGAGAATGCTCAATGCTCATCCTTTCAATTGTACCTGATTTTAATGACTTCTGCATGATGCTAAACGGCTTATATAATAATAATAATTTATTTTCCATAATTTTCTAAGTAAAATTAACATAAATATTTAAACAGAAAAATATTCTTCCATGTCTTCAATAGGGGAGATGGTAGTAGGAGTAGAGGTTGAAGTTTGATATCTTGGACACCTTTATTCAACTTTTTAAGGGATCTTGTCAGTCGTTAACTCCTTATAGTGAACGGAAATCCTTAATGAAGCTCTACAGGTTGGCAATTTTCATTAAAATAGATTATATTTGTATTGTTGAGTAACTTGGGAATAATAAAACAATGTTACAATATTATTACTACTATTTTCATACTGAAATATTCTGTTTTATCCATGTTTTTTTTTCAATCCATCCTTGTTTCCTTGAGTGGGGGTCTGCCTCATTTCACGGGGCAAACCCCCTTAAATTTTTTTCTACTAAATTGTAAATTTCTCTTTATATATCATCGAAATATCATCGGGTTTATAGGTAAGACCTTAACCTAAGACCTCCAATTGAAATTTCGGGATTATCTACCCTCTTTTGACCACAATGTTAAAAAAACTGAAAATTGAGGGGCTTTGCCCTCACCTACCCTGTGTTCTTTAGACCTAATGAAATATATTTTTTAGCAGTTTTCAAACTGAAATAAAATTTAGAGAAGAGAAATTTTTTTAATTTCATAACTTTCAAATTTTAATGCTAATAAACTTTCATATTTTATCAAGTAGGGGAGAGTGGGGCTATTTCGCACATGAGGCACATTCGGACGGACGGCATTTCCCCTAGTAATTATTAATTTAAAAATCTGAAAAAAATACCAGTAGATGGAAGCATGACTACCACCTCCTGCATGAATTTTCAAAGCCCTGAGCCATTTTGTTGTATACGTACTAGAAATTTGATAGCGTTAGAAGCAGCAAAGTAAATTTTGTTGTCATTTTGTTGGCGTAAAATATCAATCAAAAATAACTCTCAAGTGGACATTCAGCATTTTATTCAGTAGAGGCACTACTAAAGTAAGTTTCTAGAAAGGTTTTATTTCCAAGCTTTAATTATAAATATCTTGTTGGGACGTGGTAAGCTTGAACTGGTAGATGGGGCACATTCGTACACCAAAAGATGGGGCAGATTCGGACAGCACGAATCGTGCCTCTTCTTTCCCATTTTTGATTATGAAAGTGATTTATATGTTTATAAGTGCAGTATGTTTATTAACTTGAAGTTTAATTGTTTTTTATTATAGATTGTTTCAAAATTTGGTGATAATAGAAAAAACATCTTAAAGAAAGCTTCAGTTTTAAGGAATTTAGACCCAGATTTAAAAATTGAAGAAATAAATGTCCCTGATAATTGTTTAATACCAATTGAATTGGACTTAAGTGATTTTATTCTAGTAGACTTTGCTACTAAAAAGAAAATTTTTTTATGTTGGTCAAATAGAAAATTTAGAATTGAATGATGCTTATTTAAAATTAATGATTAAAAACTGTACAATTAATGACGAAACTTTTATTTTCCCAGTAAGTAATGATTCAACATTCATACAAAAAGGTACTATCGTATTAAAAGTTCCCCAACCGTCAGTTTCAGGTGTTAATAAGCGAGCTGTTGGTTCACTTTTCTTTTCGAATAAAACCTGACAGTTAAAATAATGGTTGAACTTTTTCTAACTAATTATATTATGTGAAGTATGTCAATGTGCAATATACTCTTCATTACTACAATTGTTTTCCGCATCAAAAACTTAGATGTTCAATATTTTCTGACGCTGTTTTCTTTTTGCAAAAAAATCTTCAATTTAGAGGAAAAATATGTAAAAGTGCAAAATATTTCGTTTAATTATCCTTACTTTAAAGTGCAATAAATTTTTAGTTTGTAAAATTAATTATTGTATAATTTTTTACATGTGTACGAATGTTCCTCACACGTGAGCGAAACTACCCCACCCATGGGGCACATTCGCACGAAATTTCTAGTTTTTTAGATTGGTTATATAGGTTAGAAATTCTTGATGAATGCGACCAATTTTCGTTCTTAAATATCGGGAAATGTCTTAAATTTCATTTGAATCCGAGTTTGTTTCAATATCTCATCTAGATCCAGATAAATATGCCTAAATGCACTTTTTGTGTGAATGTGCCCCACTCTCCCCTAAAGGGAACACGAAATGTATTTATAAGATAACTAAAACACTCCAGGAAATTCTGGTAAATATCATAAGAATTACTTCTCATTCTTTAAAATGTAATCACATTTTCCTTGTACACTAAACATTTATTTTGTTTAGGTTTCCATAGCTTAACTTAACCCAGTGTTTCCCAACGTGGGGCGCACGCCCCACCGGGGGGCAATATCATTTTCTAGGGGGACAATTTGAAAATTTTCAACCAAATTGCCCCCAAGGTGGGGCCAATCCAGGGGGAAAATAAAAAAAAATTTTAGAAAGAAGTTTATCAATCTGATCCTATTATCCTATCTGAGAATGTAGGTATGTCTGAAATCTGGACCAGTATGTATCAAAACCAAGTTGAAACCCTGTTTTTAGAGTCTAATTTCCAAGCCTTTTCTAGGGGATGACCCAAGATCTCTTTGTTTTTAGAACGCTTATATTTGAAACTTTTTTACATTAGGTTCATCAAAATGCAAATCTTACCTAAAAATTTATATCCAAAATTTCCCAACTAGGGGTACTAAACTAGTTAAAAACCTGCTTCCTAGAGTCAAATTTCCAAAAATTTGCTGGGGGGACCCCCATACCCCCCTTGGTACTTAGAACTTAATTACTCATAACATAACTTGATTTAGTTCTTTAGCATGCAAATTTTACCTAAAAATGTTCTGAACAGCTTCATTAGACTTATTAAATATACATGGGAGGTAGGGGCTAAGAAATAATTTTGGTTCCCTCTAAAAATATAATTTTATATAATATACCACTGAGACCGGGAGGGCATGGAAAATTTAGAAAGGCTTTGATGGGGGCATGGACCAAAAAAGGTTGGGAAACACTAACTTAACCTTAACACATTATCTACTCTGTCTTTTTGTCCTTTTAACTATACAATATTCCTAAAGTGGATGCTCTCGAATTTCCGTTCCAGAGCTCAGCGGACAAAACATCAACCTGGACTTCCAGACCCTCTACATCGGAGCCATGGGTTCGGAAAAAGCGCTCACTTCACTGACTTCCCCGAGTTCCACCAACAAAGAAGTTCCCAACTTCGCTGGCCACATGCAGCACTTCATCTTCAACGGGCAGCACTTCTTCGACATGGCCCGCAGCGGGCAGATGTCCAACTTCAAAGTAAAATATGAAACACTCTCTGGGTTTATTTATTGGGGACAAAAGTGGTCAAATTTTAAAGGGTTTGAAATATTAGTCTCTTCAGATGTAGCATTCTTTGAGTGCAATGTGTAATCCATATCCGTCAAAATTATGCATAAATGCTTCTGTCCTACGTTTTTATCTCGAAGCTAAACTTCACTGAATTTTAAGTACTAGTAGTACTTGACTGGAAACGTTTGAGACGAAAGCTTTTAAAAACTCCATTTCGAAAAAAAATGCCACAGAAGGTAATTGTCTGATCAAATCGAAATTATCGGGGTATGTTCTTGCTCATTGTGGCTTGCTAATCAAATGATTACGAACATGAGTTGAACTTAGTGGTAATTTCGAAGCTATGCGCAAGGTCATGCGTAAGCAGCTTACTGGGGTTGATGAGTGATCGCGAGCTTGGGCTCCCTAGTGAAGAAAAAAATATTTTACAGAAATACTAAAAATCTCATACAATTTCACAACCCATAAAACACAATTCTTCTCCCCCCAGGTAACAGCGAAATTCGGCAAAAAAGACGAGATCGTGCACCACCCGGTCACATTCAAATCCAAGTTTACCTTCATCGGGCTTTCTCAGCTGAAAGCCTACTCTTCCATGAACCTCTACTTCCAGTTCAAGACCCTGGAGCCCAACGGACTGATCCTCTTCAACGGGGGCAAAGGACAGGACTTCATCGCCATCGAACTGGTGGACGGACACCTGCACTACATCTTTAACCTGGGCGACGGGCCGAGGAAAGTCAGGTCGAACACCAGAACAACGTTGAACGACAACCATTGGCATTCGGTCACTATAGGTGAGTTTTATTATACTACTACACTAAATTGCAACGTTTCCTGTTAGTGACATCACGGGTTGACGTAAGATCACGCCACACTTTCTAGCTCCCTAATTGGCGTAAAAGACAGAGTGAGCGAGACTCGCCAATCAGGTAGCTAGCTAGAAAGTGTGGACTGTGGAGTGATCTTACGTCAGTCGGTGGCATCACTGACAAGAACAGTTGTAACATAGTAAAGGAAGGTGGTGGGACGCAAATTTTAAACACTATAACTTTATTTACCATGTTATGAAAAATTCGAAAAAAAAAATTCTGAACTTTTTTTATACTTTTGTGGAACGTTAATTATGGGAGGTCTTAAGTTTTGATTTGATTTTTTAAATAGGCGGGTACTGAAATTTTAATCTTATACCACTGACGTGAGCCCTAAGAAGAAGTACCTACTCAGGGTGCCTGTGGCCGTAGTCCCGGAGGTGAGGGAAACACCATTCGCTGGCGCAAACCCTTTTTACAGGGGGGGCACATTCATCCATCGCACAAGGACAGAAACAAGGACAATTTCAAAATCTTAATTTTGTTAAAGGGAATTTTACTTTTTTAATTATTATAAATAAATCACAGGGCAGAGAAAAATACTTTTCAACTTTAACCTTTAATATAACCTTTAATTTGCCCAAGTAGGCAAAAGTTCATAATATTCCATCCAAAGGTTTGTGTGTATTCAAATTGAAAATTTTCTGAACCAACACCGTCAACTGTTACTTTCTAAAGGGAAATTTCCAATTACTTTTAAATGAATGTGAACAAATTTATCAACATTGTTTAATCAATTTATAGTATTACCTAATACAATAAATATTTCTTAAAATCTTGGTTGAAGAAATCATTATTCCATTTTAAAATAACTACACACTCTTAATATTTTAAAATATGTACATACCCTTTTACTACTGATAATAATATACAATATTTCTAAATGCTTTCCTGAATTTTCAATCATTTTCATTTCTTTTAAATCCTCGAGAAAGGATAGCAGTTAGTTTTGATGCAAAATAAATGCGCACCAGAAAATAAGCTGCCACTCTAAAGTAACTTTTAGTATTTGTGAAAACTTCAAACGGAAAGTAAGAAATTCTACGTTTATTCTTTACGATATCTTTGAAAAGTAAAATAAATATTTAATCCAAATCCAAGAAATGAAGTTAGAAGCATCAAAACAAAATTAGATTAACTTATCAATAATATATGAGTAGACGCTATGCGTAGGGTTTAAAATATTCATCTATGATTTGTCTTGAAAATATTTTGTTTCAATATAAAATAGCTTATTTGCTCGTTCGTGTAAGGGTAGTGTTAATAAATAGATTTTAAAATGTTTAATCAAGTTGCATGTCTTATCTTTTTTGTATTAGCACTTATACTTATCATACCGGCGTCACCTACGCCTTTTTCACACCCTTTCTAACTGTGTGAATCTACAAAAACCCATCACGTCCGGTGATGTAAATTGGGAGTTACAAACTTACCCATTCTAAGTAACAAAAACTCATCTGAAAACATTTCACACATTTAAAACAATGTGCTGAAAATCTAAAAATCTTTTAAATTGAGATATTTTACGAAGCATTCCCGGTGTCTTTTTGAAATTCCACATGTTTCTTCGACTTGATTAAAATTTATCAAGAAAAACTCATCGAAGGAGTCCGTCGTTTTAAATTTTGTTACTTGCGATTTTTATACCCATCTCAAGCACTGTCTGTGTAATAGCAGAAGATAAATATTTGTTAAACACATCTATAAATAAAAATTAATATTCAAATGAAAACTCTAAAGTCTCTGAGATTCCATTTGCTCAAAATTCCAACAGAATGTTAAAAACAGTGTCCTTTAGAAATGTTCCATAGTATTACAAAATAATAATTAAGTTAAGTATATTGGGATACATTAAAAAAAACTGTTTCTTCAAGGTCCGAGGATATTATTTTGCCACTATACAGAGGATTGGTGAGACCTCATCTAGAGTATGCTGTTCAGTTTTGGTCTCCATACTTAAAAAAAATATTGATTCAATTGAAAGGGTTCAGCATAGGGCTACTAAAATGGTCAAGGGTATATCCAGTTTAAGTTATAAGGGAAGATTAAAGAAGCTAAATATGTTCACTCTAGAGAAAAGAAGGATAAGAGGGGATTTGATTCAACTTTTTAAAATGGCAAAGCAAGGGGACTCAGAGGGACTAGATTTCAATACGGGTAATAGAACAAGGGGTCACAATTTCAAATTGAATAAAGTAAAATTTAAGACGGATTGTAGAAAGGGCATTATTTTTTTAATAAGGTAGTGGATAGATGGAATGCGTTGCCTGAAACAATTGTAAATTCAAGTAGGGTAAACGAATTCAAGAGGAAAATTGACAGATACTGGGATTCCGGTAGTTTGGGTTAAAAAGACTGGACCAACCTTGCTGGGCTTACGCCTGTAGTTGGTCGACTTAATTTGTATTTGTATTTGTATTTAACCTTCCCTAAATAATCCAGGTGATTTATTCTGATATCCCCCACTAAAGAAAATATTCAACATTGTATCTAATTTATTTTTAAACTCAGAAATGATTATAACGTATTCAATGATCTTCTGCGTCATGAACCCCACTTCATGAGGAAGTTGCATGATTTTTTTTATTTTTTTAATCGATTCCTCTTGCAAAAATAAGCAACTACCCAAAATTTGAGGCCGACCGAGAAATTTTTTGATTGCCAAAAAAATTAACAAAAATCCCCTTTTTAAAAGCGCGCGAAAACGTCATGAGTTTGGATGTGACGTCATCTTATACTAAACATTGTTGTAAAGCAATGGAGTTGATGATATTATTGTTGACGTCATCTTATAGTTTAAACAATAAACGTTTTCAGTCAAGTGTTTTTTCTCGACTTTTAAATTAAAATATTTAATTACCTGTACATTTTTTTGAAAAACCGACTAGATATTTCATTTTACCATACAAAAAACCATACGAAACACTTGTTTGTTTTTGAAAATCTGACACATGCAACTTCCTTATTGTAATTCTCGTGTATAGTCCGACCACCACAAGAAAAACTTTGACAAAAAACACAACATAGAAAAGAAGTTCAAATCTATAGTCGGAGTTCGGATAATCGGAGTTCTACTGTACCTCTTTTTATCTGCACCTCGATAAAAAATTTCAAATTTATTTGGACCCCACGTAAAATCACTTGCCGATCTAACCGATGTTTGTCCCCCGCAGGCCGTCCGTCCGTGAAGCAGCACACGCTGATGGTGGACGACATGATCGCGACGGTGGCCAGCACGGGCTCCAACGTGCACCTCGACCTGGACGGGCTGCTATGGGTGGGGGGCGTGAGGCGCGCATCCTACGCCTCCCTACCCAAGCTGGTGCAGGCGAGGCACGGCTTCGAAGGCTGCCTCGCCTCCCTGGACCTCAACGGCGAGACGGTGGACCCCGTGCGAGACGCCGTCGTCCCCAGCACCCTCGTCGCACCAGGATGCGCAGGTGAGACATTCTATTCTCCTTGTATACAGGGTGTTTCAGAAAAGTGTTCCATAACTTCTAGGAGGGGTCAGTAGCGGATCCAGGGGGTGGCACTCTTAGAAAGTGCCCCCTTGTAGACCCAAAAAGGTTCTCAAAATGAGTAAAAACCCAACTTTTACAGGTCTAATTTCAAAATTTTTTATGGGGGAGGACCCCAATACCCCCCATTAGTATCAAAATGGGGTATCCAGCGTTTATTTTTAGGAAATCCCTAAAATGTTGACATTTTGGGTCAAAAAGTAAAGGTAATAGTGTTGAAAAGTGCTACCCTAAGACCCAAAACGTTTCTAAAAATGAGTTAAAACCCTTCTTTTACTCGTCAAATTTGAATTTTTTCTGGGGGAGGACCCCCATACCCCCAATGGTACCCAAAGGGGATCTTGTCTGGAAAAGTGCCCCCCTTGAAGTCGTGCTGGATCCACGCCTGGGAGGGGTAGGACTCAGAATCACCTAGGAATAGGGGGTCGGTTTTATGAGCCGGCATGGGAGGTAGTATAATTCACAGTGGAAATTGACACGTAACCTTTTATGATTGGATTAAAACCAGCGAAATCGTTCAGTTACGGCATTTGTTACATAAAAACCGATAGGGGCTAAAATTCCAGCTCTTTAATTGGTTTCATGTAATAAATACCTGAATCGATGGTTTTAATTTGATCTTAAAAGGTTACAGACGATCACTGGGATTATTACAACATCCCATGCCTGCTTCAAAAAAACCCTAGCTCGTTAGGGGTGCATTTCCGACCCCCCATTACGAGGGGAATCTGAGTTGTCTATGTGTGCCCTACCTCTCTTAGAAGTTATGAAACACTTATCTGACGCACCCTGTATATTAAGAATAGGAGTATCAAGTTTTTCGCCACTCTTCACACCTTACCTCTCTCCGTTACCATAATTTCAGCAAATATTATAGTGGCGACCACTCGCCACTCACTGTATAGAAAGAGTACAGCACTAAGGTACGTCGAACCGCACTTATTTCAGAGGACCAAATCGTAATAGTGCGGAAAACTTGCCCACCCATAACAGTAACTTGTATGTGAAATTTTAGCCCTATCAAATAATATCTTCTGTTCTGAACCTTGGCCTAAAGTTTTGAATTTTTACCAAAAATTTGCTATTTTGCAATATTTATTACGGTTCTGGGGCCTTCTGATGCACAGATTTTTTCAGGAGGTGTGGTTGAGGTCTAGGGAGATTATTCCGTGAACCCCATCCTTATTTTCACTTTTCCTCCTACGCGAGCGGGGGTTTTGAGGGCGAGCGCGCTGCTGGTAATGTTGGCTTTCCCTCTTAACGCCAACGCTGCGCCCGCCTTCGTAGCCCGTTTTGTGCATCAGAACCTCACATAAACCAATTATTTTCATGAAAGTGACTCAGAACCCACCATCTGTCCATCAGGTTCCATGTATTTATTATTATTTCTTTTAAATTTTTATTTACTTTAATTCCTATTTTAGAAACAAGTTTTTTTACTATCTTCTTTTTAACAAACTGAAACTGCCCGTAAAATGTCGATGGGAATGTATTCTGTCTAAATAGTGCAGTTATAAAGTCAGATTTCATCTGAGGGAACCTCTTTCCTTTATTTACGAGGGGATCTGACGAAGACCTTCCGAGCAAGAGCACCCCTCCTCGGTGGTACAGCTAGAAAGAATTCCGGAAAGTAATATTTACATTTCGGAGGGAATTTGAGTTAATTTATGTGTTTTCCTTTTTTAATCAAATAAATATATCCCCCTATCCCCCTTGATTTCGCCCATGGCACCACACACCTTGCTGGAAGCTCTGGTAACTAACTGTAGAACATTTTTCTTCTCTGGAAATGGTGATTTCGAGATTTCCCAATCCCCACTGTTATAATTTTAGCCCATCTTTCAGTTTCTAAGAACTGGTGAAACTAGAAATGGTGGTTGAGCATTTTCCCAGGCTTTCATTTCAACATTGTTATGACTAAGCTGCGAACACCTACAAGCAATTGCTTGTTCTCTTGCATACAAAATCTTGTTAAGGGTGTTTCTCTAACATATATCTCATAATCAGTCATTATGCCCAGCAAGATGTTTTCTGGTAATGTAAAAAAAAGACATTTTAATGCATTTTTGAACTATTTTCCAATACTGAATCAAGGAAATGCCACGTACCGTCTAATAGACTTTTAAAATATAACATATTGAACCATAGTGTAACTTAACACAGTAAGGAGTAAGTACATGGAATACACGGGGAAAACCAAGACCCCATCGGCTGTTGAGATTGGTTTTGAGTTGGAATAGTTGAATAATGTAATCGATGGAAATAAGTTTGATGAAAATAAGTTTTACCTCTTCTGCCAACTCACATTAGTGATCGAGATATCACTCAGTGTCTCGCATACCCTATATTATATATTTTCGACGCAAACAAGGGAGACACTATGCTACCTCTAAACAGATAATGTAATGAATTATATTTCAAATTTATCTTATTAGTTTTATGGAATGAGCCGTTCAGAAATCATGTCATTGGTTGTAAGTTCAGGGTTTCGCAGCTTAAACTTTCAAAGCTAAACGCTGTGTTGAAATGATAGCTTGGAAAAGTTCTCAGATTACGGTTCCACCAGTTCTTTGAAACTGAAAGATGGGCTAAAATTATTACATTGGGGATTGGAAAATCTCAAAATCACCATTTCCAGAGAAGAAAAATGTTCTACAGTTAGTTACCAGAGCTTCCAGCAAGGTGTGTGGTGCCATGGGTGAAATCAAGGGGGATAGGGGGATATATTTACTTGATTAAAAAAGGAAAACACATAAATTAACTCAAATTCCCTCCGAAATATAAATATTACTTTCCGGAATTTTTTCTAGCTGTACCACCGAGGAGGGGTGCTCTTGCTCGGAAGGTCTTCGTCAGATCCCCTCGTAAATAAAGGAAAGAGGTTCCCTCAGATGAAATCTGACTTTATAATTGCACTATTTAGACAAAATACATTCCCATCGACATTTTAGGGCAGTTTCAGTTTGTTAAAAAGAAGATTGCAAAAAAAACTTGTTTCTAAAATAGGAATTAAAGTAAATAAAAATTTAAAAGAAATAATAATAAATACATGGAACCTGATGGACAGATGGTGGGTTCTGAGTCACTTTCATGAAAATAATTGGTTTATGTGAGGTTCTGATGCACAAAACGGGCTACGAAGGCGGGCGCAGCGTGGCGTTAGGAGGGAAAGCGAACATTACCAGCAGCGCGCTCGCCCTCAAAACCCCCACTCGCGTGGGAGGAAAGGTGAAAATAAGGATGGGGTTCACGGAATAATCTCCCTAGACCTCAACCACACCTCTTGAAAAAAATCTGTGCATCAGAAGGCTCCAGAACCGAAAGAAATGTTGCAAAATAGCAAATTTTTGGTAAAAATTCAAAACTTTAGGCCGAGGTTCAGAACAGAAGATATTATTTGATAGGGCTAAAATTTCACACACAAGTTACTGTTGTGGGTGGGCAAGTTTTCCGCACTATTACGATTTGGTCCGCTGAAATAAGTGCGGTTCGACGTACCTTAGTACAGCACTTAACACAAAAAATGGTGGGTAGAAATTGTCTCCTTACATGGAAAGACGTTACATTGCGATAAGGAGGGACCTCCCACCTAGACTCGGATTGGGACCTTTCTCCGTGTCTAGGTGAGGTATCCCTCCTTGTCGCAATGTAACATCTCTTCATGTATGGAGGCAATTTCTAACAACCACTTTTTGTGTCAAGTGCCGTATTTTTTCTTTACAGTGTAACAGCGTTATTCCTTGCCACATGAACAGTGGTTAAAACGGGCAGCTAGGGTGTAATCCATCTTAAGCAATAGTTTACCACTGGGTCAGGTAGCAGTGAATAAGGCCATAAAAAGTTCAAGCAAATAAAAATGATCTATCTCAAAGTGAAACTACGATCACTACATTATTTATTACTTTAGCCATGCATTTTAAGCCAGTACGTTTTAGTGAAAAACACAGTATGTTATAAAAGACAGAATTTACTCGCTATAATGTGTAGTTGGTGTGGGGAAATTCCGCACGCGCCCTTAACTGATGTATAAATTATCGTCGGTTTACAGAGATAAAAGGCACTACACTCTTAAAACGATTGTATCAAAATTGAGTAAAAAGTACTCAAAAAGGCTCCGATCCAAAAAGTACTCAAATTTGAATACATGAATATACTCATTTCTGAAAATGTGCGTACTCAAAAATGAAACATCGTGAGCTCATTTTTGAGCACACGATACACATTTGATGCACATTTTCGGAAATGAGTATATTCATGTATTCAAATTTGAGTACTTATTGGATCGGAGCCTTTTTGAGTACTTTTTACTCAATGAGGTATTCCCACGTTTTGAAATTAAATTTTATTAAAATAGTAGATAAAAAATCATGAAGAATGACGTTTATATCAAGTATTTCCGTAGCATAGTTTCTGAGATATAAATTTTTGAAATTTCGTTTTTTGTTTTGGCGCGAAAACACTTTCGAATCACAAATCATGCGCTGTGGGGTCACATCCAATAGAAGCCCGTTTTCTGATCACGTGACTTTTCTGACATTTTGGCAAAAATAAAATTGAATTTTAAATTATTTAAAACACATTTTTGAACTTAAAAATCAGAAATTTGGGAGTTTTAGACCATAATGTATCGAAAAAGTATAAAATCAAGCAAATCCCTCACTCATGCAAATACCTCATTTTGATACAATCGTTTTAAGAGTGTAAGTCACTTCTGTCTCAACTACTCTGAAGGAGGTAACCGAGAAGGAGGAAATCCGATCGTTTTCTTTTGGGCTCAGCAATTTCATCAACACATTAATTGCTTTTTAGATTGGCTAGATTTTGAGGAATCCACTTGTTCTTTGTGTCATTCTATCGATTTCAAAAGATTATCCAAAAGTGACTTACGCTCTTATTCACTACCACTTAACCAGTAGCTAAAGAAAGAAAGTAAGCTTATCGTTGACTTTGATTGGAAGAATCCTTCTTAAACCAATGGTTAACCGCTGGCCGGTCAAGTTACCGATGAATACGGCCCATTAGTACCTTTCTCCTGTTAACCGACGATTTTTTTTATTCGTAGCAACGTTACTTAAGGAGACAACATTTAAGACGTGATCTTGATCTTCTTTTTGGGAAGTACTTAGTTTGCTTATTTCGGGGTAAAATAACTAAGATAATTTTGAAAATGTGTCATAAAAATATCAATTATTATTTTTCAGGACCTGTTACTAAATGCAGCACAACTGCATGCGCCAATCGTGGTATTTGTGTACAAATGTGGAACAGCTACACATGTGACTGTGATATGACGTCGTACACTGGACCAACCTGTTCAGACGGTATGATTAGTTGATATAGTATTTTTAAAAAAAAATGAATGCTTCAATTATAAGCACATGAAAAAACATGTATACCATAATGGAAAATCATTTCGAGTAAGGATTGATTTTACCAGGTAATTCCCATCACTTTAGTATTTATAAAATTCTGCTCATATTTCACGATGGATTGTCACTGTAACCATAATTTTCTACTTATTCCTGTTTTAAAACGTCGAAGAATTTCAATAATCTTGTTCCGAAAGGCTTTTGCCAAAAACAAAAGCCTTTTTAAATCAAGCACTTACCAGTTCCCTGCTTTCAATCAAAATATATTTCATACTCTTCGGTTAGAATCTAACCGTTAAATAGATGAGACGCAATAAAAATGTCCATCAGGGCATTTATTTTATCGATCAATATCACGGATAATATAATTTTATCAATATAAAAGCCTTCTGAAAATGAAAGCTTTCTATTTATATCCAGTTTTGAAAGTAAATAAAAGTTGGATAAACTGATAAAATTACTAAATAAGTTTTCCCGCCACAATTAAATTTTGCATTTCCTTTTTTATTTTTAAAGTTTTTTTAAGCTAAAACTTTCCTTGTATGCATCTTGTGATTTGTATGTCAATAAACTTTCGTTCTACAATTTTCTGAGGCTGGGGAGCGTAGTGGACTTTGGACAACCCAACCGGAGGCCCCACCCAAAGTTTCGTGGCTTAAATTAGAGATATTCTCCTCCACTTTCTGATCTGTCTCTCTCAAAGTAACAGCCCTCATTTTGCTCAAAGTAGCATTGTATCTTACAGAACTTTATCTAGAAGATCGTTCTGTCTCTGCAATTTATACTTTTTAATTCTTTAATTGTTATCAGCACTAAAGCTGAATTCATCACAACAGTTCGCGTTCCTTCAACCGAGAGACACACGCCCCGGCATTTTCTTGACAGCATCCCTCTCTCCACATCGAGGCAGGAATAGGTCTCCTGCTTCAAAATTCTATGGTTCAAAATCAATTTGGAGCGTACTCTTATTCTCCTTTTTCTTACTCATAACTCAAATTGCGGAAAGAGACTACTTGTGGGAATATTTTGTCCTCATTATTGTCGTTCGTTGCAGAGAGCATCTCCTACAAGTTCGGGGGGAGCGGGGGCCTGATCAGCTTCTCCCATCCTGCGGACAAGCGTCCGGACACCAAGAGCGACCTGCTGGCCCTGGGCTTCATCAGCGCCACCGACAACGCTGTTCTGATGAGGATCGACAGCGGCTCCAGCAACGACTACATGGAGCTGGAGATAGTAAGCACAATCATTGGCGTCGTCGGTTCCTGAAATTTAGGGGCGGGGAGGTTTTCGGATTCCTTCCCAGGGGGAAACATAACTACCCCAGATATAATCTTTTCTTTTTTTTAGCCCCTGTTCAATGATTTTAAAGTGGTTATGAACTAGGGTCTGGGAGTCCTCCCCCAGAAAGTTTTTCGAAATTTGACCTTTAAAAACAGGGTCAAACTCATTTTCAGTATTCTGTAATAAGACAATTTCAAAATCCCCTTTTCTATTTAAAAATATATTATTTGGAGGAGGTGAGACTCGCTTTTTTTAATAGAAACAAAACATTTTATGAGGACGTTGTCCCCCTCAATCTGAACGCTAGCTTTAACCTATTCTAAATTAAATCTTGTTCTAAATCATGGGGGATCCGTCTCCCTATTGTACACGCATCTTAAGTTAGGTTTCAACGGTAAATTGGCGCCATCCTTTATGATTAAAGGTTGGAAAAATAGACATTCAGCGAATTTTCGGTCTACCTTAGAAGTAAAAAATATTTTTTTAAACGACCTTCCCAATTATTGGAGGGACGCGTCCCCCCTGTTTCCCCCGGAAACGACGCCCGTAAGCAGAGTGGACAATTTCCGCATTTTTTTTATTATTTTTTATTCCATAAATATTGCTGAAAAAGATTTTTTGATTATGGGTCTTTATTATTTTTTATTTAATTTCAAAATTCTCTCTTATAAAAGGCGCTACTACGTTACAAATAGTTGTGTGATGTCAGTTGGTATAAAAAACAGTGAGAACAACCAATCAAGAACATCCTTTTGGAGATTCTCGATGTTTCTATTAAATTGGGATCGTTTTGAGGGCAACTCAAATTTTTAGTTATTTTATTTTCAAGTTTCTAATTAAATAATTTTTAAAAATTTTAATGCCAATTTTTGAAACTCAAACAGCCTGTTTTACTGGAAAAATAGCTTTCAGGAATTGTCCATTGACGCAGGGGATTACAGACGATGAGACATAAAATTACCTAACCTATTGTTTAAAAGTTTTTATTTTTCTAGAATAATTCGCTCTACTATTGATTTCCCAAAGAGAAAGGGGGGAAACTTCTAAACCTCAAAACGATTTATAGAAATAAAGTTGAAAGATAAATATTTTAATATTATTTCTTCTAAATTGGGATATTTTGCAACTGTTCTAATCCAATCTTCCTATCCTACTACCTATCCTTCCTTCCTATCCTAAAAGTCAATTTATTATTAATTATTTCAAATCTATCAATGTATTGAACCTGTTCATTATTTTTTATGAAAAATTTTAAACAAATGTACCCAACCATAACAATAATTTTATCATTATTTTGAATCATTTCACACAATTATACCGTCGCTGTTATCATTTCAGCGATTAGCTAAGTACAATTTTACCCCATATATTAACGAATTTCAATATTGTGTGATTTAATTGACATGATGCAATGAGCCACTGCATGATGAAATGAAACAACCAATTAACAAAGTTCTTTTCCAGGTGGAAGGAAACGTTTTCATGGTTTACAACATGGGCACCGAAGACCATCCCATAGGTGAATTGAGCGTCAACGTCAACGACCATCAGTACCACGTAGTACGGTTTACAAGGTCGGGGCCCAATTCTACCATCCAAATTGATGACCACAACGTACGAACGAAACAACCTACAGGTAAACTGAGTTAAATGATACAGTGTTTGATTGAACGAATTTTTTAACTTAGTTTCAATCTTAATTTGTCTTGGCCTTTTTACTCTCCTCATTTGTGCAATATAGTACTAGGCAAAGTTATAATTAATTTAATTTTTATTTTATATTCAGCAGATCAGGCCTGTATAACTTTGTCTGCAATGTGGGTCAAATAAACTATAATATTATTAATAATACTCATAATGAAAAACTAAACTACTATAAGCTTGATACAAAGTAGTTGTGCAGTGAAGCTTTTGATTCCTGTTAAAATAGTTTTCCTTCATAGTAGATACTATGCAGAAAAAACAACTGAGCTAATATGCTTTTTATTCCTGGAAAAAAAAATATTATTCTTTTATTCCATCCTTTCCTCCATAAGGAGAAAAACTTTGACAGAAAAACTAAAACTCTGAAAAGAGAAAAGTACAAAGCATCAAAATGATACCAACACGAATTTTGCATAGTACACAGTATGCAGAAAAAACAACTGAACTAATATTTTTTTGTACCTGTAAAAATATTTTCCTTTTTTAGTACACGCGGTCTGCAAAGAAAACAACATTAAATATGGTTTTGATAAGTGTAAACTCACTCCTTTCATATGGTTTTGATGCCTGCCTGTAAAACGATTTCTCCTTCATAGTAGACAGTATGCAGAAAAAACAACTAAACTAATATTTTTTGTACCTGTAAAAATATTTTCCTTTTTTAGTACACGCGGTCTGCAAAGAAAACAACATTACAAATATGGTTTTGATAAGTGTAAACTCACTCCTTTCATATGGTTTTGAAGCCTGCCTGTAAAACGATTTCTCCTTCATAGTAGACAGTATGCAGAAAAAACAACTAAACTAATATTTTTTTGTACCTGTAAAAATATTTTCCCTTTATAGAAGACGGGGTCTGCAAAGAAAACAACATTACAAATATGGTTTTGATAAGTGCAGAGAAATGGTTTTGATGCCTGCCTGTAAAACGATTTCTCCTTCATAGTAGACAGTATGCAGAAAAAAACAACTAAACTAATATTTTTTTGTACCTGTAAAAATATTTTCCCTTTATAGTACACGGGGTCTGCAAAGAAAACAACATTACAAATATGGTTTTGATTAGTGTAAACTCACTCCTTTCATATGGTTTTGATGCCTGCCTGTAAAACGATTTCTCCTTCATAGTAGACAGTATGCAGAAAAAACAACTAAACTAATATAATTTGTACCTGTAAAAATATTTTCCCTGTATAGTAGACGGGGTCTGCAAAGAAAAAAAACATTACAAATATGGTTTTGATAAGAGTAAACTCACTCCTTTCATATGGTTTTGATGCCTGCCTGTAAAACGATTTCTCCTTCATAGTAGACAGTATGCAGAAAAAACAACTAAACTAATATATTTTGTACCTGTAAAAATATTTTCCCTTTATAGTAGACGGGGTCTGCAAAGAAAAAAACATTACAAATATGGTTTTGATAAGAGTAAACTCACTCCTTTCATATGGTTTTGATGCCTGCCTGTAAAACGATTTCTCCTTCATAGTAGACAGTATGCAGAAAAAACAACTAAACTAATATTTTTTTGTACCTGTAAAAATATTTTCCCTTTATAGAAGACGGGGTCTGCAAAGAAAACAACATTACAAATATGGTTTTGATAAGTGCAGAGAAATGGTTTTGATGCCTGCCTGTAAAACGATTTCTCCTTCATAGTAGACAGTATGCAGAAAAAACAACTAAACTAATATAATTTGTACCTGTAAAAATATTTTCCCTGTATAGTAGACGGGGTCTGCAAAGAAAAAAACATTACAAATATGGTTTTGATAAGAGTAAACTCACTCCTTTCATATGGTTTTGATGCCTGCCTGTAAAACGATTTCTCCTTCATAGTAGACAGTATGCAGAAAAAACAACTAAACTAATATATTTTGTACCTGTAAAAATATTTTCCCTTTATAGTAGACGGGGTCTGCAAAGAAAAAAACATTACAAATATGGTTTTGATAAGAGTAAACTCACTCCTTTCATATGGTTTTGATGCCTGCCTGTAAAACGATTTCTCCTTCATAGTAGACAGTATGCAGAAAAAACAACTAAACTAATATTTTTTTGTACCTGTAAAAATATTTTCCCTTTATAGAAGACGTGGTCTGCAAAGAAAACAACATTACAAATATGGTTTTGATAAGTGCAGAGAAATGGTTTTGATGCCTGCCTGTAAAACGATTTCTCCTTCATAGTAGACAGTATGCAGAAAAAACAACTAAACTAATATATTTTGTACCTGTAAAAATATTTTCCTTTTATAGTAGACGGGGTCTGCAAAGAAAAAAACATTACAAATATGGTTTTGATTAGTGTAAACTCACTCCTTTCATATGGTTTTGATGCCTGCCTGTAAAACGATTTCTCCTTCATAGTAGAAAGTATGCAGAAAAAACAACTAAACTAATATAATTTGTACCTGTAAAAATATTTTCCCTGTATAGTAGACGGGGTCTGCAAAGAAAAAAAACATTACAAATATGGTTTTGATAAGAGTAAACTCACTCCTTTCATATGGTTTTGATGCCTGCCTGTAAAACGATTTCTCCTTCATAGTAGACAGTATGCAGAAAAAACAACTAAACTAATATATTTTGTACCTGTAAAAATATTTTCCCTTTATAGTAGACGGGGTCTGCAAAGAAAAAAACATTACAAATATGGTTTTGATAAGAGTAAACTCATTCCTTTCATATGGTTTTGATGCCTGCCTGTAAAACGATTTCTCCTTCATAGTAGACAGTATGCAGAAAAAACAATTAAACTAATATTTTTTTGTACCTGTAAAAATATTTTCCCTTTATAGTAGACGGGGCCTGCAAAGAAAACAACATCACAAATATGGTTTTGATAAGTGTAAACTCACTCCTTTCATATGGTTTTGATAAGTGTAAACTCACTCCTTTCATATGGTTTTGATGCCTGCCTGTAAAACGATTTCTCCTTCAAATACAGAAAAAACAACTTTAATTGCTTCGATCCCAATAAAATAAAATGATCATCCTTTTCCGCGCAGGTCGCCAACACACAATTTTCAACGGCCACTCGACCATCCAGGTGGGCGGCAAGTTCAGCTCGTCCAAGAACAAGATCGAACGACCCTTCCAAGGGGTCATCTCGGGGCTGGTGTTCGGAGGAGAGCGCATCCTGGACATGGCCGCAGAAGATGACCCGAGGGTCTCAGTCCAAGGGGACGTCGAGCTTCTCATCGTCATGCCCCCCGCCGGACAGACCACCGAGACGTCGGACAAAGAAGAAGAGGTTTTGATTGTGGCCTTTAATATTTGTTGTGTGCCATAGGGTGTCTCAAAAAACTTCTTGTTAAAAAGCATCATTCGCCAGGGCTTTTCCTGATTCCTTTTGGTCCCAATATTGTATGCAGTTCAACCTCTAAATTAATCCTAGGATTGGTCTGTAGATCCCTATAAAGTTTGGAAAAAGAGGAGACAATATAGTACAAGAGCTAGCAACGTCGGAAAAGCAAGAATTTTAGAAAAGCTAATTCTTTAATATATCTTTTCCTATGCTCTTTCGAACAGCGTGCGGGGTACCTGGCTGCCGGTAAGCGGTGGCACAATTAGTGCGCATCCCACCTTTACAGGTAAAAATCTTGATTTTTAAATCATTTTAGAAAGATTTTTTTCATTTTCACTAACTTCTAAACACTATTAGAAAAATTAATTTATTATTGCCAGGACTTTGTGTCGGTGTTAATAACGTGCCAGATGCAATTTTTGATCAACAAAAAGCCATTTTTTCAAACCATTTTAGAATTCCTGTAATTTTAATATTATTTTATATACATATCAATAAACCCAAAATTAATTTTCCAGGACATAATTCGGGTGGAATCCAATAGCAAGACCGATTCAATGTTGTAAAAAACACACTGGCGTGGCGTTCAAAATTCAGAGAAAGTGCACATTTCTTCGATTTTCTCCGGATCTAGGGGACATATTGTGACGAAATTTGGTATGAATATTGGGGTTAATCTAATACCCAATATATAATCATTCAAAATTGTAATACACACGCATGCGCAGGAGTTCAAAACATCAGAATTGAAAGGTATGAAATAGCGGTTTCAGAATGGAATTTCAAAATGCTAGTTTGAATGATTCAGAATGCTATTTTTAATCAACAAAAACATTAATTTCAAACATTTTAGAATGCCTGTAATTTTAATATTATTTTATATATATATCAATAAACCCAAAATTAATTTGCCAGGACATAATTCGGGTGGAATTCAATAGCAAGACCGATTCAATGTTGTAAAAATACACACTGGCGTTCAAAATTAAGAGAAAGTGCACATTTTTTCGATTTTCTCCGGATCTAGGGGGCATATTGCGACGAAATTTGGTATGAATATTGGGGTTAATATAATACCCAATATATAATCTTCAAAATTGTTATACACACGCATAAGCAGGAGTTTAAAACATCAGAATTGAAAGGTATGAAATAGCGGTTTCAGAATGGAATTTCAAAATGCTAGTTTGAATGATTCAAAATGCTATTTTTAATCAACAAAAACATTAATTTAACCCTAGATCCGGAGAAAAAATCGAACAAATGTGCACTTTCTCTTAATTTTGAACGCCAGTGTGTATTTTTACAACATTGAATCGGTCTTGCCATTGAATTGCACCCGAATTAAATCCTGGCAAATTAATTTTGGGTTTATTGATATATATATAAAATAATATTAAAGTTACAGGCATTCTAAAATGTTTTAAATTAATGTTTTTGTTGATTAAAAATAGCATTCTGAATCATTCAAACTAGCATTTTGAAATTCCATTCTGAAACCGCTATTTCATACCTTTCAATTCTGATGTTTTAAACTCCTGCGCATGCGTGTGTGTTACAATTTTGAATGATTATATATTGGGTATTATATTAACCCCAATATTCATACCAAATTTCGTCACAATATGTCCCCTAGATCCGGAGAAAATCGAAGAAATGTGCACTTTCTCTGAATTTTGAACGCCAGTGTGTTTTTTACAACATTGAATCGGTCTTGGTATTGGATTCCACCCGAATTATGTCCTGGCAAATTAATTTTGGGTTTATTGATATGTATATAAAATAATATTAAAATTACAGGAATTCTAAAATGGTTTCAAAAAATGGCTTTTTGTTGATCAAAAATTGCATCTGGCACGTTATTAACACCGACACAAAGTCCTGGCAATAATAAATTAATTTTTCTAATAGTGTTTAGAAGTTAGTGAAAATGAAAAAAATCTTTCTAAAATGATTTAAAAATCAAGATTTTTACCTGTAAAGGTGGGATGCGCACTAATTGTGCCACCGCTTACCGGCAGCCAGGTACCCCGCACGCTGTTCGAAAGAGCATAGGGAAAGATACACTAGCGGAAATAAAAATCCCAACACCAAGAAGGAAAGGAGATAACAAAGTCAAATTTATTTCTATGATTGCACATAGTATCAATGTGAATTGCTTAAAAAATCAGCCTTCCTGGATATTAGGGGGTCGAGAAAATTGGTGAGGAGTGTTGTCTCCATAGGTGTCCATTACCGCCGTCACACGTCATGGTATTGAGTGACAGGGGCTCTAAATGACTTTTGAGGGATTGGAGGACCATGTTGCCTCCTCAGGTAGTCCAAATTCATATGGTGCACCAGCGGACGTTGCATACCGGGCTAGGTGATTTCTCCTCTTTCTCCGGACATGTTTTGTGGGTGTTGGTTCTTACGAACGGATAGGCCAGGGTAAAAATGCAACATAGGGGGTTAAGAAGAAAGCTTGGACATTGCACACAACATGTGGTTGTGCATGTTTCTCTTGAAATTTGTCCCCAGGACAGGTCTGAAGGTAAGGACGAACAACTGGCTAAAAAACCTCAATGAAGCAGCTTTGGTTGGCCAAAATACCGGTAGATCATACTGAGGACAAGCGGCAGTGGAATGGATGTCGTTTGCAGTACTGCGGATCGTCCGTTCGGTCCGCATAGCTTCTTACATCTTTGTCTATAAACAAGGGGCTGAAAATGGACATTTCTGTTTCCAATAGTGCACGAAATAAGGAAATAAAGTTCCCAATTTCATGACATTGTGTTTATGAGAGAATCCTGATTCGGTTTGGAGTACCACGACGGTTGGGTATGAGTTTGAAGACACAATGGAGAGAGCGCACTCAGCGGATGATTTTCTAATCGTTCCTCTGAGTGGTGATGATGCAGGATAACGGAGTGGGGATGCATTGGATTCCATTTCTGCAACTCATGAGTATGATTCACCAGTACTTTTTCCAACTAGAGCTGCGTCATTGAGATTTTGCAGCCGGTAGACCGTCCTTACCTTCAGACCTGTCCTGGGGACAAATTTCAAGAGAAACATGCACAACCACATGTTGTGTACAATGTCCAAGCTTTCTTCTTAACCCCCTAGTTTGCATTTTTACCCCGTCTTTCCCGTTCTCTAGAACCAACACCCACAAAACAAGTCCGGTCAATGAGGAGAAATCACCTAGCCCGGTATGCAACGTCCGCTGGTGCACCATATGAATTTGGACTACCTGAGGAGGCAACATGGTCCTCCAATCCCTCAAAAGTCATTTAGATCCCCTGTCACTCAATACCATGACGTGTGACGGCGGTAATGGACACCTATGGAGACAACACTCCTCACCGATTTTCTCGGCCCCCTAACATCCAGGAAGGCTGATTGTTTAATCAATTCACATTAATACTATGTGCAATCATAGAAATAAATTTTACTTTGATATCTCCTTTCCTTCTTGGTGTTGGGATTTTTATTTCCGCTAGTGTATATTAAAGAATTAGCTTTTCTAAAATTCTCTCTCGAAAACGTTGCTAGCTCTTAGACTAATAGGGAAGTTGCATGTGTCAGAGTTTCAAAAACAAACAAGTGTTCCGTATGGTTTTTCTATGGTAAAATGAAATATCTAGTCAATTTTTCAAAAAAATATACAGGTAATTAAATATTTTAATTTGAAAGTCGAGAAATAAACACGTGACTGAAAACGTTTATTTTTTTAAAAGTAACGATGAGGTCAGCAATCATACCATCAACTCCATTGCTTTTCAACAATGGTCACCGTACGATGACATCACATCCCAAACTCTTGGCGTTTTCGCGCGCTTTTAAAAAGGGGATATTTGTTTATTTTTTTGGCAATCAAAAAATTTCTCGATCGGCCTCAAATTTTGGTAGTTGCTTATTTTTGCAAGAAGAATCGATTAAAAAATCGAAAAAAATCATGCAACTTTTCTCATTACCAGTTATCAGAATTTTTTAAGACAGTGTTTTGAGATCTCTTGTGTGATAAATATGGTTTAAGTGCGTTATTTAGATAGATGATGGGTTTTTTTAGCTTATTAACTTGACTCTATCATCTATAATCAAGAGTAAAATAATAAGAGCTTTCAATTAAACAAATATATATTGCTGGTTTTAAACCTCATTCAGCCTAAAAGAATATTCTAAAGAACTTAAATAGTTATATTTTAAAAATATATTTTTAGGTTTTAATTTTTTTAGTAGATTTTATTTATAATTCATACAGTTGAATTTACATTGGATATTCCTCTACCATTTCATGAAATCGAATTTCTTTTTATAAGGTAGAAAACTATACAATATTTATAAAAATTTTACCTCAGTTGTTAAGAGGGCTGTTTCAAATCACAACTAACTGTTCTTACCCTTATATGCTGGATAATAATGTGTTAGCTCAGTGTAAAATCCAAACAGCATACCTTTTAATATGTTAATTAAAGCGATATAGTGGCTTTGTGTTTTCCACTACTGAAGCTTTTATGTAGATCCTTTCTAAACTATCCCTTGATCTTGCAGAAGACAGTCACTCCCGAACCGGTCGAACCTACTGAAGAAATCGTTTTCTCTGGAGCAGGGTCAGGTTGTTGGGACGATGAAGACAATTGTGAAGCGTCCAACAATGAGAAACGTGAGTCCTTACGTTTTCATTAAAAATCTAAAAAGACGTTGGTAAAAAAGTTGTATTTCACGCGTTATTGAAATTAAGTTTTTACTTTAACTACATTGAATTGAAACTGAAATTTTACAATTTTAGTCCACAGATGTGTTTTCAATTCTTGTACTTGGTACGATACATCCTCATATTTAAAATGCCCTACGTACTTTGTTTGGACCTGCTGATATGACGTGGGATGATGTCACGGATAGTGGGACGTCATCATTTGACTGCTGCGCTACTTTTTCTTTTCAATTACCATCTGGTCCAAGTTACGAAGAATGAAGTTTTTTATTCGTTGTTTGTTTCTGCTGTTTTCATGTTTTCATTTCAAAGTATCTATTGAAATCGATACAGTGGTGGGGACGTTTCTTCTTGTGTGTGTTTTTAGTTTTAAAAAGATTAGCAATGTAGAATTGAAAAATATTATACTACGCAAGATATAATACTTTTTAAAAATAATGTCACTTGGATTAGTAAAAGTTAATCATAACTATATCATAACTTTTCAGATAAATTTGTACCCATTTTTTTTAAAAAGGAAACAACTTTTACCAACCATAATTTATTTTTTTAAATTTCTTTGTCTATTTTTTAACAAAATTTTAAAATAATATTCTTAAAATACGTTACAAACAATAGTTGGTACCACTTAAATGTTAAATTAAATACAGAGTTTTTATGAATAGAAGCTTGATAATATTAGTTCTTTAAAAAACTTAATTATATATACTTCATTAATCAAAGTTAAGTTCTATGACATAATTTTCATCTAACTTAATTAATAATGTATTTTGTTACTTTTTTGGTGGTATAACATTAAATATTTTCTTTATTTATTGAATGATACCTACTGAAAATATTTAATCCCTGAAAACAAGAATACTCCAGTAAAATTGAAAATCTATTACTAATCAATTAGTCAAATATTTAATACTTTTGTTCAGAAATGTTTCTTTTTCAGCGAAAATTTTACGATGATTTTTCAAAATACAAAGAAAAAAATTAAACCTTGACAAGATGGACTAACAGTAATCAAGATCAATCTGTGTTTCATACTTTAAAAAATCCTTTAGGGTGGCTGATACATTTTGCAGATTTGACAGTAAATTGAAATCAAAATACAAAATATTTTACTTAAAGGTATTGAAATCAAATATATATGAAAAATATCTTTAACTGCATTCTCAAAAGAACTCTAAGATCAACAGGCTCGTATTGATTTTGACTAAACTGTGAATAGTAAAATGAATCTTACTAAATAAGACCTTTCATTCTCTTCCAACCAGACGACCTGATCACTCCAGAATTCGTGACCCCCACCCCTGAAGAGATGTCCCCCCACAACCACGGCGAAGCCTGCGAAGACGATGACGACTGCAGCATCGACATCGGCTCCGGCATCTCCGAAGGGGAGGTCGCTCGACCCGACGACATCCTGCTCACCATCCCGACCCTCCACCCCCCGCCGGACCCCCACCACCGCTCCACCCTCCCCCCGTCCCTGGTGGTCAGCGTCCCAAAGACCACCAGGGTCCCGGCCGTCGTCTACGAAGTCCCCATCCCCGGACTTCTCCCCAACAACAACAAGGACTACCAGCGACCGACGCAACGAACTCGCAGCTCCGCCGATAACACGGCGCTGGTGATCGGGGTCATAGCCGGTGCGCTCATAGCCATCGTGCTCATAGCCCTGGTGGTCTACAAGCTGCGGAACAGGACGGAAGGCTCGTACAAGGTGGACGAGAGCAAGAACTACCAGTACGGCGCGCAGTTCGGTGCTATAGCGGCTAGCCCCGCGTTCCTGAACGGACCCCCGCCGCCCCCGCATCTGAACGGACTCGGTGGGGGGAAAGGGCATCCCGAGAAGACACCCAAGAAGAAGAAGGGAGGGAAGGACTTGAAGGAGTGGTACGTGTGAGGCATAGTCTTCTTCGTGCGAGGCATAGTCTTAACTACATTGCAACCATTGAGTTGGTGGTACCACATCTAAACCTACAATGGGACAACAGCACATTGTGAGACCAGGTATTTTCTTTACAAGCTCTCACATAAGCTCTAAAGATTTTTCGATCAATAAGAGTTCAATACCTGAACGAAGATGAACGAGTTGGGACTTATGAATGAGAGGCTGGCTATCGCACTCACATCTCTAGTGGCAGTCAGCTAATACAAACAAATGATGCATAAATATAGACTGGAGCTAATATGAGTGCTTTCAGTTTGGCCTTCCACTATAAAGCTCATTGTTTCGATCTCCCCGTGTTCAAACTACTGTGAATTCCCTGGAATTACGGAGAAACGCCATTTAAATCTGAAATGAGGCTACAACTAATTTATTGGTACTTGACAGATCCTTCGATATGCTTCACCCAACACATCAATCAGCTCAAAATAATCTCGTTTGATAAGGTTCCATTCAATTGACTCAAACAACTGAAATCTGGAACGTAATTCTAAAGGCGTTCTAGCTTGAAATTCTCCGGGACGAGTGAATGTAGGGAAGCTTCTAAATGATTGCTGGTAAACTTGAACTTTCCATCAATTTAATGTCACTAGCAAGTGTTGATTGGTTCTAAATGAAGTAAAGGTTGCTAGATATGTATGGGAGATAAGTGACTAAACTGCCATCTAGGTAGAATTCCAATCTTAGTTACGGCCAAGGTGATACATGAGTTTCAAAGAATCCCGGCTTAAGTTTTGTTTGAAGTGATAGGTTAAACATGTATTCTCGGGCCAAAACTACTCAACATTTTCCTAAAGCCTGCCCTCCATAGTCCATATGAATAAATATCCATCTGCTATTAGTTTTGTTTTTAAAAGTATGTATATATTAATTAATTATTTTACGTACTGAAATATCCATAGAGGTTTTCACTCGACTGTAATTAAGAGCAAACAATGAATGAAAATCCTGGAAAGATTTTTTTTCAAATATAGAAAACAGAATAGTTATTACAAAAAAAGCATCTTATTCATTGTATCTTGAGTATATTGCAAAACTATCCGTGAAATTTCGATGCTTGTATATTAATTATTTTCTTATAAGAATTTATTTTTACATGAAATTAAATTCAATGTTAAGGTTAATTGAAACTTGGATTCAAAAACGCATATTCACTATGCCTGCAAGGTTTTTATACTTTGATAGCAATGCACATACATGCGTGTGGAATGTTTGCTAGGGTGTTTTTTTATTTTAATAAAATAATAACTGGGGATAGAATTCACGAACTACCGCACTTTAACATCCTGAGCATCCTTCACTGCTCCAGCGGGGATTCAGTAACTTTAAAACTCATTATAACATGTTTTTTCTTTGTGACGCATGCGCATTGTTATCAAAGTATAAAAACCTTGCAGGCATAGTTAATAAGTTAATGTGCTTCTAAAACTCTGATTAAACAGAATCAGCACTCACATAAGGATATTCTTCCATTCGTTGCAAATCAAATTACAGGATAATAAAACGTAGACAGGATAATGTTCGTTCTATATATTTTTATTTTAAAAAATCATTAAATCCTCACACCACTGATTCCGCGCTCGAGGCGCAGCATTGCCTAGCTCAATTTCGTAAATTTGACCGGAAAAAAAGGTATTACAATGGGCGATTCCAGTAATTTTTTTATTCGATCCTCTCTTTTACCCAAGAGAGGATTATACGTGCAAATTTTTTCTATTACGATGATTATTTATCTTTTAGTTTAATTTAAAAGTTTAACTTTAAAAAGGGGCGCGAAAACGTCAAATTTAAAGTCAAATTGTGACGTACTTTAATTCTAAACATTGAATTTAAACAATGCTTCAATTAATAAAATGACGAAAACTTCCACGACCTGAAGAGTAACTAATTTTCCGGGATGGATGGCGTTTCGATTGGAATTTATCTCCAAACGCTTCGCCCTCTTCTTCTTGCCCTCCGGACAAGATGGCGAAACGTTTGGAAATAAATTCCAATCGAAACGGCCATCCATCCCGGAAAATGGAATAAATAATGCTTCTCAAAGTGATTGTAGGTTTTCATTTTAAAGTAAGGCCGAAACGGATTTGACGTCATTCAATCCTAAACAAAGGCAAAAGGATTGTCGATTTTAATTGAAGATATTGAATTAGCTAAATTGTTTTGCAACTTTTCATGTCAATTTTTAAATTTAGATCTATTACTTTTTCTGGAAAAGAACATTTTTTCCTGTTTTCAAAAAATTGCGGTACTATTGCCCATTGAGGCTGTTGATGCAAGAATCAGGTATCTCCATTTTCAATTTAAATTAACTTAGGAGGATTTTTGGGGAGTTTCATAGGAGTGCTTTAGGATTGCTACATAAACTTTTCGTAGGTCAAAACAGAAACCCTGGTATTTATACTATAATCCCTCTATGTATGAGAAAGTTTGTTAATATTTTTTTAAAATGCAGCTAATTATTGATTATGCTCAACTTTAAATATCTATTAGTAATAGATATTAAGGGGACTCAGTACCTCCAAATCGGTCAGAATAAAAAGTTAAGGATTTTGCTCTCAAATCGATGTTTTTACTCATAAATTGATTCGGCAAATTTCATAGTGATGCGCGAATTCTCAGCATAACAAGTTTCCAATTTTTATTGAACACAGTTACACATATTTTTTTAAATAAATATTTCTTAAAACTACTTTTTTAGCACTTTAAACCCTAAGGCTTTTTTTCTAATGGACTATTTAACTTGAAACTGAGCATATATATTAACCATAGTGTTTTCTATAAAGTAATCCATTCCAATTAGAGGTTCAGATTATAATATTAGGTCTTAAAGTGAAAAATGTGTTTATTTTCATGATATTTTGGAGGTTTTCGAGAAAAACTTTTTTTATTAAAACTATTACAAGTATCACAAATATGAATGCATTTTTCCATGGACAATAACATAGATTACGTTGGGGTAAAAAACCATACCAAAATTATCATAATTGAAACAGAATTAGCGTTTTGAAACTTAGTTAAAATTTTTGAAAATTTTGAAATTTCTTAAAAACTACTTTCTAAAAAGTAGATTTTTGGCTTGGATTATGTTTAAATGGTCATTACAAGTGTTTTGACATAGAAGAACTTCAAAAAATTTGTAAATTAAAGAAAATAAAAATTTTGGTACTGAGTCCCCTTAATAACATTAATAATAGACTACCCAAACTCAACTAGCTTTTCACTCAGTTAAGTCTCATAATAGTTGAAATGAAGCTCAGGCTTTCGTTTGCCAGACTTCAGTTTAAGAACCCATATCTCGCGACAAGCAAAGATATGCGGCAATAGGCAACAATGATTTAGAAGTGTGTCGCTAAATTGGAGAATCTAAATGTGAATTAACTTCGGTTAAAAGTGTAGATACCTGGTTCTTTCCCCTATCAATTCATCGAGCTATGAATGGAGCATCAAGCAAAAACTGGATTAGATGTGGTTCTGGGCGGTCTCAAATCTTGAATATGTAAGAGTAGATTGATGATAAATAATTAAAAAAATTGATTTATGCCATGCTGCTACCTAAACGAAAAAATGCTACAAAACATGACGCGAAAGGAACTCAAAAACCCAACTCTTGTAGCGCGCTGACAATCTACTGAATAAATGTGCCACGCAAGATGTTTTTAACTGCCTCGGATTTCTTTCTTTGAGACGATATGCATTACGAAAAATTCCTTATCATTCGCAATGCTGTGAAAAACGTGAAGAACATCGCCAAATACCTTATACTCTCAGATCAAACTACTGAAGAAAAATCCTAAATTTTGATATAAAAAGGTGCTACACCCGAACCACCTTCTGCAATCGCGATGCGAGGAACTATTTTCTGATTTCAAACAAAGTTGGAGTGTTTTTTTTATTTTTGATGTCTCCTGTATAGTGTAACTGAATGCTCACTCAAAACTTTCAGTTGAAGCACTTGTACAAAAGCGAATTGTTACTAGCTTTGAATGAAGTTAGTTATGTTCTTCATTTGGTTTTGCGCTGACCACATCATATGGAAGCGATATGTGTTGTATTTTTAATTTGGAAACGTTGTCGTGTATAAAATATCACTAAAATTGTTGGAATAAAGAATTTTTAATGACGTGTTTTCTTATTTTAGGGTCTACACTGCAAAAAATAATCGTCAAGAAACAGAATTGCCAGAGCTTTCCATTACACAGAATTTTTCTGTTGACTGAACTTTTTTTTAATGCAATTTTCTCTCTACAGTCTGGTAGTGTCTTACGCAGTGTATTTAATAAAGGACCGAACACTTGACCCCCCTTCCCCTGTGTCATCCTTCACTATACCTCCTCCCTTTATGCCACGTTCTCCTACAAACAATATTTCTAATACAAGGTTGGCTATAACCTATAGGACCCCATATTAGGGTGTCCCTTAAAAATCGAAAGTCGGGGAAACTTTTGCGACAACCCCTAATTTTTTTCCTTTTGGTATCTTAAGAAAGTGTGCAAAATCTTAAATCGATCAGAAAATATTAACACGTGCCTCAAACGGCCTAAAGTTGGGAAATTTTGACATTTTTCTCATTTTTTTCGAAAATTTTTAAAAATGCCTTAAAATATTATTTTGACGAATGATAGGGCTCTAACACATCTAAATATTCATATAGGGTAGTGGTACCAGTAACTGGCAGTTTAAGAGCAATAAAATTAATTAATTATCCATTGCTACTTTATAAAACTATCCTAGAAAAAGCTTTCTGTTTTGAAAAATTAAATGAAGTTTCAATATTTATTTACAGTACAATTCGTTTGAATAAGTAAGCATTTTCTATTTTTAAAATAATCTTTAAGTTGGTATGGTAGCTGCACCAGTAACTGACATACCGGGAAAATTTTGAGCACCAATAACTGACATGTCCTGTACCAGTAACTGGCACATTTAAATACCTTTAATAAAAAAAGAGTTTAGTTACTAATTAGCCTAAATTTAATGAAAAACAGCTGATTATACAACGAAAACAAAATGTTAAACTTAAAAATCCAATAATGAGAACTTTTCAGAACATTCTTTTTGTGCTGTTTTGCTATGTCAAACTTTAATATCGAAACATTTTAGATTATATTTAGACAAAAAGATTCAGTTGAAAAATATAGGTATACATAAAAATATAGAATAGAATCGAACAAATATAGAATCCTAAAAACTAAGATCTGATTAATTTAGTTTAATAATAGATTTATTCAAACGTTTTTGTTTATTTACATTCAATAATGATTCATCTAACTTCAGTCCATTTGGCTTGTTTTGTTTTGGTTCGGAAAGTTTTTTTCTTAAAATCGTCTGTTATTTAATTAATTATCTTCTTTGTAGTTTTATTTGCATGTTTTTAAAAAGTTGGTGATTATATTTTATTATTTTAGCAGTAATGACACCTATGTCAGTTATTGGTGCAATTCATTTTTTGTGACTCAGTAACTGACACCCCATTTTAAATAAATAAATAAAAAATGTTTTTCAAAGTTAACTGCTCAGCATAATTTCATGTACTGTTATTAATTTTATGTTAGTGTTCAAATAGGTTTCAAAAGAAAAATTTGCTTAAATTAGACACAGAACAAAAATACATTTCCTTAATTTCATCATTAAGCCGACCTCTGAAAATCGGAAGTTTTTTTACATTAAATGCAAAATCTCAATTTATCACACTTAAAACCCTTTATTGGAAAATAAGTACTGCAAAAAATTAAAGATAACTGTCTAAAATATTAAGAGATGCCACCAATTATTTCAAGTTTACAATAATCTTATTATTATGAATTAAATCTCAAAGTGACAGTTATTGGTGCACTGTCAGTTACTGGTACCGTTACCCTATGACCGTTTTTCATTCCTAGCTAAACGAAATTACCCAGTTTTTAGCCTGGTCATCAATCGGAAAATCATCAAATTTGCCCAATTTATACTGAGAACAGATGATACAAAAGACAGTGGGGAATGACTTAAACCCCGTAATTCCATAACTTGGTACCATTTGTAGACGATATTCATGTGTAGATAAATTCTCTGGAGCTAAAATTAACTACTAACATTTTAATTACAGGCGCCATGTTGGATTGCATTACCCCTAAAAAATTCTGCGATAAACGGTATGGGTAAGTTTGGTATTGGGCGATGCGTATTTGAGGTTGCTAATCTCAATTAATACTAATAAAATCCTTATATCACATTTTAAAACTCTTTACTCAATTCGAATGACCAGTATATCTCGTATTACAAGCGTAAACCATGATTTCATAACTAAAAGGTATAATTATTTTTAACGCATAAACGGATCAAGCGAAATTATAGAAAAATATTGTACAACCTGACTGCAGCGTATTCAGAAGTATTGTATTGTACAGGGTGGTCCTAAATTCGTGGTACAAACTGGGTAGGGTAGGTAGAGGAGACCTAGACAAGCATATTTCGATAAGAAATGGGGGGCGCAGTTGCACCGTTAAAGAGCTAGGACCTAATGTAGTGCGAGAGCGTTACTAAAGGACGTTTTGCCAAGGCCCGTTTAACGAAAAAAACAATGAAATGAAAAAAATTATTGCATGAGGTACAGCAGTATCCGTACTACTTACACCATAAATTTAAAAGAAATTGGACCACTTTCTAAACCGTGGGGTGAGTTTTAAAACGCGCAGTATTAATCTTTTAGCCAAAGAATGGAGTTCCCTTAATGGTGTTTAGAAAAATGATGATCGGGGAAGGAATTTTCAATGATCATACATTGATCATTGAAACTGTATGATCATTGAAAATTCCTTCCCCGATCATCATTTTTCTAAATACCATTACTCTAATATGAATGAATTCCATTCTTTGGCTAAAAGATTAATATTGCATGTTTTAAAACTCACCCCATGGTTTAGAAAGTGGTCCAATTTCTATCAAATTTATGGTGTAAGTATTACGGATAATGCTGTACCTCATGCAATAAATTTTTTCATTTCATTATGTTTTTTTTTTCGTTAAACGGGCCTTGGCAAAACGTCCTTTTGTAACGCTCTCGCACTACATTAGGTCCTAGCTCTTTAACGGTGCAACTGCGCCCCCCATTCCTTATCGAAATATGCTTGTCTAGGTCTCCTCTACCTACCCTACCCAGTTTGTACCACGAATTTAGGACCACCCTGTATAGTTAAAAAATTGAGGTTGTAAGAAAATTATCCACTCTTCATAATGATTGATCCTACTACATACTACACCCAGATTATCCATGTTTATAACCATGTCGTTAAACATGCTTATAAATACTGTTATTTGATACATAAAACTACCGGCAGTTCAGCAAATTAATAACATGAAATTCTATTAAACATTTATATTTGGTTCTTAGCTATATTAATTACAGTTTCTGTCATAATATTTGTAATACTTACTACAGTTTCTGTAACTCTTCAACTAGTGAAAGGAGAATTTCACCATTTATTGCTGGTTAAGCGGACAATAGGTAAAACTCACAACTCTCAAGCGTCACCTCCAACCGTGGACCGGTTTCGTCCTTGTTAGGACTCATCAGCACATTATAGGATGGTAACGCAAGAGAGAGGAGGGCAAGTACTAGTCTAGCCGACTATAACTGAAAAAGTGGTGACCATTGATTAGTCCTCCACTCATCTGCTGGAATGACAATGGCATTCCCAGAACAGATTTAATTCCAGAAGGGCAAGGTAAATGAAAGGAGAATTTCACCATTTATTGCTGGTTAAGCGGACAATAGGTAAAACTCACAACTCTCAAGCGTCACCTCCAACCGTGGACCGGTTTCGTCCTTGTTAGGACTCATCAGCACGGTATAGGATGGTAACGCAAGAGAGAGGAGGGCAAGTACTAGTCTAGCCGACTATAACTGAAAAAGTGGTGACCATTGATTAGTCCTCCACTCATCTGCTGGAATGACAATGGCATTCCCAGAACAGATTTAATTCCAGAAGGGCAAGGTAAATGAAAGGAGAATTTCACCATTTATTGCTGGTTAAGCGGACAATAGGTAAAACTCACAACTCTCAAGCGTCACCTCCAACCGTGGACCGGTTGGACAGCAATAAATGGTGAAATTCTCCTTTCATTTACCTTGCCCTTCTGGAATTAAATCTGTTCTGGGAATGCCATTGTCATTCCAGCAGATGAGTGGAGGACTAATCAATGGTCACCACTTTTTCAGTTATAGTCGGCTAGACTAGTACTTGCCCTCCTCTCTCTTGCGTTACCATCCTATACCGTGCTGATGAGTCCTAACAAGGACGAAACCGGTCCACGGTTGGAGGTGACGCTTGAGAGTTGTGAGTTTTACCTATTGTCCGCTTAACCAGCAATAAATGGTGAAATTCTCCTTTCATTTACCTTGCCCTTCTGGAATTAAATCGGTTCTGGGAATGCCATTGTCATTCCAGCAGATGAGTGGAGGACTAATCAATGGTCACCACTTTTTCAGTTATAGTCGGCTAGACTAGTACTTGCCCTCCTCTCTCTTGCGTTACCATCCTATACCGTGCTGATGAGTCCTAACAAGGACGAAACCGGTCCACGGTTGGAGGTGACGCTTGAGAGTTGTGAGTTTTACCTCTTCAACTAGTCTTAACATATTATCGCACTGTACGATTTTCATCAGTGAACGTTCTTGAAGAAAAAATAAAAATTAGGTTTCGAATTGATTTTTTAAGAAGTTTCTTTATAAAATTAAATGATTTTAAACCCTTAGTGTATTATTAATGGGTCTAAGCTGCAAAAATTTTACAGAGTGGAGTGTAGCTCTGACTTAAAAACTGACTTTAAAAAATGACTGGTTTCAGCAACCATTGTTAATAATAATAATAATAATAATAATAATAATAATAATAATAATAATAATAATAATAATAATAATAATAATAATAATAATAATAATAATAATAATAATAATAATAATAATCTCGCTATTCTAAAAAAAAGTTTTAGGTGAACGGTTTCCAGAGAAAGGCTTTTTAATTACTGATCCGTATAACACATATTTGGTATCAAACTGTCCGGATTCTTTTGAGGATGTGCAAAGTGCCTTTAGAATTTCTAAAAAAATCTCAATTTTAAAATATTTCCAATTTTTTAGATTTCGGATAAGGTCGCAGTTACAAAGCAAGAAACTATGAATTTTAAAACAATTGAAAACATATTTCACTGGTTTTTTAATATTCAAATAGATTAAATAATCATCTTTCTATTTATAACACGAATTTAAAAAATATATTTATTGTTATTTTTAACAATATTTATATTTTTGTTGTTCAAACGGTTTTCATTATATTTTAAACTTATAATATAATTAATTTATTTTTTAAATAACAAATTAATATTTTTATATTTATCTTTGTAGTTGTGGCAACCTAATCATTACTATATTTACAATAAAATATACACTCGCTTTCGGAAATTTTGAATTTTGCATTTATTTTTTATATCCTTTTGCAAGTATGTTTTTTAAGGTAGTAAAATGTAACTCTTTATTTCATAATGACAAAACGCAAACAACTAAATAACACGGGTGAATTTTTTAGATATAAGGATGAAAATGTTGGTCTTGACATTCGGTGTCGTTGCTATGAAAATGACACAACTTCGAAGTTTGTTTCTCATGAAGATAAAATTCTAAATTTTCGCGAAGTTTAAGATAATTACTACATTTTTAACAGTCAATCATTACAAATTTTAAGAAAGTTAAATTTATTCCTGAGATATTTCAATGCTTCCCTTAATGTATCTGTGAAAAAACATTACCTTGGGGAAATGGGTAAAAGAATGTTTACATTGCTTTGTTGTTAATTTTCTTGGGGTTCAATTCCGTTATAGTTCCCGCTAAATATCGCCAATCTCTTTCGAACGCTCAATATTCAAATGTAAACCAATTTTTCTAATTTTTAATGATAAACTGAATAGTTATAGATCTAATTAAACACTTTAATCTATGAATTTGAAACAAGTTAGCAATATTTATACTTTATAGTGTCCAAAAGAGATTAGTGATATTTAGCGGGAACTATAACGGAATTCAACCCCAAGAAAATTAACAACAGAGCAATGTAAACATTTTTTACCCATTTCCCTACTAAGGTAATGTGTTTTTCACAGATACATTAAGGGAAGCACTGAAACATTAAGGGAAGGTTCATATTTAGCGGGAACTATATATGAACCTTTCTTGGAATTATAAAGCGATCCGCCAATTCATGTTACCATAAAGGAAATGATAAAATTCCACCACTGAATAAATATTCGCCATTTTTGAAAGAATACCACGGAGAAGTACTACCCCTGTGTTAAGAATGTTTTATAAAGTGAGTAAGTGCAGTGAGCTGGGTTTTGTGGGGAATTGTGAAGCGGTCCAAAAGTTACTGCGTCAGCAGTTAACGGGGGTTGGCGAGCGATAGCGAGCAGGGGGCGGTAGCCCCCTAGTAATAATAATAATAATAATAATAATTTATTTCCGTAATGTACAAAGCAAAATAACATAGATAACATATATTTAAACAAATAAAGAGTACATTATGGATAAACCACCACTTTAGCAAATATTTAACTTATTCTCAAACACAATATCAGTATCTAATAGGTTTTTCATGCTACAGGAATATTTTATGCTCTTTAGGCATTAAAATTATGATAAAATACTAGAACAGTCATTAAACATAGTTAAGGCCTTATATTCTGAGTGCAGTAGGCTCATCATCATGAAGAGCTGGTTAATTTTGTATTACCTTCAATCTTTCAAATAAGTTACATATAATACAATACTTCTGTATGTGCTGAAGTCTAGTTTTTCAATATTTTTCTAGAATTTCTCTTTTCCCTATTATGCATTTAGAATTTATCATCTATGTATAGTTATGTAATAAGAGATCTGCTGGCCATTCGAACTGAGTAAAGAGCTTTAAAAAGTGGTTTAAGGATTTTATTAGTAGGGGAGAGTGTTGTACCTATGGACAAAAATCACGTTTGGATTTTTCTAAGACAGGTAAAATCACATTTTGACCATTTAAAGTGCCCAACCTATAGTCCTAACCTTTGTGAGTAGAGAGATATTTTTTATTAGTCAAAATCTTGAAAATTGGATTTTTAATCATTTATAATAACTTGGAAAAATTTGTGTCCAAAGGTACAACAACCTGTTGTACCTATGGACAGACCCAGTTGTACCTGTGGACACCCTTAAAAAGGGAAGTTTTACTTGAAAAAAGCTAAGAATGAACATTTTTATTGATGAATTACCTTTTAATAACCTATTTCAAGCCTTTTTAAAATTAAAAATAGATTTTTTAAAGTAATGTAGTTTTAGATCGTAAATGATCATTAAAACGAAGTTGAATGATAAAGTCTTGATTTTTTACCAAAAACACAAAAATAACATGGTATTTTCAGATAAGAATTTAAGGTAGTAGTTTCATCAATCATGCTGATTGATCTGACAACTTCACTGATCCAAAAAAACCCAATTCGAGCGACACTTAGTTGTGCAATCATTTGGTGGTAATAACAATAATAATTTGGTAGTAAATCGTCTTCAGTGGAAATTTGAAGTTTTTTTAATCGTCATACTTAAATGCGATAGGGTGCTTAGGGTTTTACACCATATTTTAAATTAAATTCCAAGTAGAATCATAAATTTAAAAAAGTAGTTTAGATCACAAAATATTTGATTTTTCATCTAAAATTCACTTGAAAATAATCGCTGACAAATAGATTACCATTTAGAATTAATTTAACATTTATTAAAATGTATTCAGTTAAATGAAACCTGATTCTAAAACGCCGATTAGCTACAGACACCCACAAGAACGTGTCCGTAGGTACAACACTTATGGTGTCCGAAGGTACAGCATCAGGTGTTTTTGCATTCAAAGTTCTATAAAATATAAAAGAATTGAGATCTGACGATTTCTAATATCAAAACTAAAAAGTCAAAATCTCGGGGATTCCCCCCATATATCCCATTTTATCATATCATAATCATAGAGGAAGAAAATAATTAATGTAGTGATGCACTAAAAAAAACTTTGAGCACCTAAAAACAGTATTTTTACTATAGAAAATTTAAATAATATTTTAAACAGCTGATTTCACGTTAGCAACTAGATAGCATCTGTTTACATTCAAAATCGACCACAAATTCAAATTTACATTTTCCCCCGAATTTTAAAATGAGGTGGCTGAAGGTACAACCGTCCGTAGGTACAACACTCTCCCCTATTAACTGACATTAAAAACCTAAATACGCATTACCTAATTAATACCAAACATTCCTATAACTTTTATCCCAGAATTTTTTTCAGTGGTAATGTAATCCAATATGGTGCCTGCAATTAAAATGCTAGTAATTAATTTTAGCTCCAGACAATTTATCTACACATCAATATCGTCTAGAAATGGTACCTTGTTAGGGGCCATCCATAAATTACGTGAGGTGTTTTTTTCCAAAATCTGGACCCCCCACTCCCCTCTTGGTGAGATTTAGTGAGATTTTTCTTGACCCCCCTCCCCCCACGTGAGATTTACCTACAACTTTTAAAAATTATTTTCTAAAAATTATTTGCATTTTGTGCTTCATAGCACCTAATTAAGTTATAATTAAGTTAAAAAAAGTTGACGTGAGATTTTAATCGACCCCCCCTCCCCCCTGGTGAGATTTGGTGAGATTTTTCCAAAACCCTCCCCCCCCTTTTTGACCTCACGTAATTTATGGATGACCCCTTATGGAATTACGTGGTTATAAGTCATTCCCCACTGACTTTTGTATCATCTGTTCTCAGTATAAAATGGACAAATTTGATGATTTTCCGATTGATGACCCGGCTAAAAACTGGATAATTTCGCCTAGCTAGGAATGAAAAAGGGTCAAATATGAATATTTAGATGTGTTAGAGCCCTATCATTCGTCAAAATAATATTTTAAGGCATTTTAAAAAAATTTCGAAAAAATGAGAAAAATGTCAAAATTTCCCAACTTTAGGCCGTTTGAGGCGCGTGTTAATATTTTCTGATCGATTTAAGTTTTTGCACACTTTCTTAGGATACCAAAAGGAAAAAATTAGGGGGTGTCGCAAAAGTTTCCCCGACTTTCTGGTCTCGGCCCTGGGAGAGAGCATGCTAGCTACATACCAGACAGAGGGAAAAGTAGGGCACCCGAGTTTCTTTGTGTGATTACTCCATGCTATATTCTAATACCCGCCCTTAATCACACATCCTTAAAATTACAATACGTAATACACATTACACAGTAAAATTACGCAATGACATAATTTCAATCAATCTAAATCTGGGTAATGCCTTCGTTAAGAAATCAGCAATTTGGTGATCAGAAGAAACATATTTCAAACTTATATTACTTTCATCAATAACATTACGCAAATCGCAAATATTATTATAATGAATCAAACGATCTGTCCACAGAGTACTAGAACAGAGAGTCCGTCGCCATAGGCGCTATTGGAAATCGAAAAGGTGGATGAGTTTGGGGCTATTTTGGCGCTGCGATCGCAACAACGTCACGAGAGGCGGGACGGAAAAGCCTGATTGGTTGAGAAAAACTTTTTCCTTCTCCTTTGAAAATAGAAGATTGAGTGACAGCCAATCACAGGTTTGATCACTCTGTCAATCATTTTGTTGATCGTGGCGCCCTCCAACCCATCCAACTTTTGAATATATCGTTTTGGACCCTCTGTTAGGATTTTTCTCTGTGGATCTGTCAACCTCCTGGTGAAATTCAATCAAATTTTAATAAGGTAATTTATTTCTCATAGAATATTTCCTAGATAATAATTTATTAACCAAGACATCAAATTTTAGGCAAAAAATCAAGCATAATGATACTTAAACCCTAAACAGATATGAAATAATTACTTATGCCAATTTTAGGAAAGCTGGAATTAAGGCGGCTTTAGACCACACGGTTCGCGACAGCGATTCTGCGACATCCGGTTCGCGACAAGAATTGACCCTCTTCCCTTAATTGAACAGCGCCATCTTTCGAGAGGTCGCTGAGTTACTGCGGTTGTCGAAATTCCCGAAAACCGCGGAATCGCTGTCGCAAACCGGGTGGTGTAAAGCCTCCATTAGGGCACATCGCAAAACATGCCAAAGACGCCAACTTGGCAATAGTAAGAAGTGATACTACTTGTTAGTTCGGGATAATGGAAAAGTATCAAGAAAGGTATGATGTATACAGACGATCCGAAACGTCAAAGAACCGTACGATAGTACTGCCCTCGGTTTTCGTTAAAAGTGCCAGCAGCAAACGTGTTAAAAAATGAAATGTTCTCAAAAAGTTGAGAAAAGCCTTGTGAATGGTCACTTAAGAAACATTTTATCTCCAAATTAAAGGGAAAAGTTCTGAAATTAACTAAGTGCTATTTTTCAATATTCAGGGATTGAAATTCTGCTTCTGTTTTTGGGTTTTCCACTTCGAGAGAATCGGTCGATTTGAAGTGTGAGTGAATATTTTTTTATTTCACGCATAAAATACAGACAAACCTTCATAGACTTATCCTAATAAGTATTTTTTTCCTTTTCCCATTATTTATTATCCTTTTGCACAGTCTTTTTGTCGCAGTGACAAGTTTCTTAATTATTCTGTGTATTGTTTGAATCATACAACTCAACTCCAAAGGGAGAAAGAAGGTATTGAACTTGCTGAAACTGGCATTGAAAGCGGTGTAGTCCTCTTGCCGCGAAAGCTATTAATGTTATTGAAGTGGGAATTGAAATTATTTTATTGTTATAATTAAAATTACTAATCTGACCGTTGAAATTGTATATTGGAGATCTTAAGTGTTCAATGTTGCCTTAGCTATCCTCTTTGTTTTGTTTATTATTTTATTTTGATCAGTTTACTTGCCGATTCGGCTGGTTAGTTTTTTTGATTTCATGTGAGCACAGAAAATTGTTAATGGAATCTTAGTGTGTACCATTTGACTTTCTCGTTAGCTGGACATCTTATATTTCGTGCTAATTTACTGTATTTGACCCTACACAATGCCTCTCAAGGATCGTAAACCTTTCAAAAGACTGAAACCACCTCATGATTTAAAGCCGAATGAAGATTTGTTTTACTTGAAGGCTACTCATGAAGTCTTCAGAAATTACGAGTAAGTACTATCTTCTTACTGACCTACGTCATTATTTTTGGGACACGCAAAGGGCTTATAACTTTCCGCTTTGAATTGGATTGTTAAAAATGTAAACAAACATGGAAAAATTGATGAAATTGGATAATCATGACCACATATGTTGTGTATGTACTGAGTACGGGAAATAAGGTGGTTCCGAAAATTGGGTCTTTCTCCACGGAATAGGCTTAGCATTTCTATTGTCAAAAACTTAACTTCATTTGAGATTTATCAATATGTGTTGATATGTTACAATCATAATACTTGTTTTCAGTGGCAATTCTGCTATTAATAATTAATCCAAGTTCGAAAATCGTTTTTACACATTTTTTAGGAAATTCTTTTGGGTATTAATAACTCTTCTTATATTATTTAGAATTAATTTAAATACTGTTTAAATGAAATATATGTATTCATTCAACATCAGCTGTTTGTTTTGGTCTGTATCCATGAGCTGTGGAGATTCTTTTAATGTATGTTACTTCATGTTATTTTTTTACAATTCTGTGTGTAATAACATGCTATTTTCTTAAACTTCTAAACATTGTAATTTATAACAAATTATTTTATCATTTTAAAGTATTTTCTTTACCTTAACTCTTACAATGCCAAATTGTAATTGTTGGCGCTACATGTTCTTTTGAGGACCTGGTGCCCTTAAACCAACCAAATTGTAATTGTTATCTAAGTACATTCATTCGTAAGCAATATGTATTGTTATATGTCTGGCCAGCACAGTTAAAGCTGTGCTGGCCAGACATAACCTTACATGATCAAAATTCACGATGACTGCATATACTTCTGCCATAATCATTCTTGCATCAATATTTCTAAATTTTTCTTAAATATTTGATTAAATTAGTTATTATAAACACTCAAAATGCTACTTAGAACAAACCTCCTATCATAAGATAATTTTCTAAATACTACTGGGACTGGGTCTCTTTTATTGAATATATGCTTGTAACTAATGAATAAATCATTTTTATTTGAGTGATATTTTTCTCCTATAATGTACTAAATAAATACATAATGTTTTCAACATTGAACTGACCTATTTGTCAAAATGCATGTTCATTAGAAAACAAAATGGAACTAAAGAGAAAGGATTTGGGCTTAAAAAATAAAAAAGATGGATAATCTAAATTGCTTTATTAAAATTGCTCAATTGAGGGATTGCATTAACCCTTTATTTACCAAATTATTTTTTGCGCAAGTTTAGTACTGGTGATGCTCCTAGTTTTTAGCAATTAAAATCACTATATAGTTACCCCAAGTAATGTTAAGTGAATTATGTGGCTTTGAAATATGGCTCCAAACAGCCAAAACTCGCCAACCATCAGCAGTTCTAAACTTGAGCAAGTGGTAGTACTTACAATACTGTCGGTAAATAAAGGGTTAAGCAGAGTTGACTGAAAAAGAGAGCGTTTTAAACTACTTTATTGAGTTTTGGGGAAACATAAAAATGGTTTTGTACCATAGTAAGAGATTGAATGTGGGAGCTCTTAAAAGAAGACTTGTCCATTTGTGAAATATTTATAAAATTCTTAAGCAAATCAGTCTAAATCTTGTATAGCTGTCAAGCATAAGATTAGGTTCAAACTGGCAAATTATAGCCATCACGAAAGAATGAATCAATCAGATTGTTGAGTCATCTACATCAGTGTTCCCCAACCCCCGGTCCGCGAACCGGTGCCGGTCTGTGGATCAAATGGTACTGGGCCGCGGGCCGACCATTTCATTGAAAATGAATTCAAATTCCTAGGTTTGTTTCAAATTAAATCACTTTATCAAATATAGATGGCAAACTGTGCAAAATAGGATAAAATTGAAAAACGACGTTTCATTTGCACATAATTTATTAAAAGATGTTAAAGTCAGACATGTTTCGAGGGTATATTGAACCCTCTTCGTCAGTGAAATGACGATGTAAAAAAAAAAACTTTTTCTTACATCGTCATTTCACTGACGAAGAGGGTTCAATATACCCTCGAAACATGTCTGATTTTAACATCTTTTAATAAATTATGTGCAAATGAAACGTCGTTTTTCAATTTTAAATCACTTTATATTTATTTTTTGATGTAACTGTATTTTATTTTGAAAGCATGTTTAAATACAATTAAATTAAAATTAATAAATCAAAATAATCTATAATGTAAACAATCAATGACCAATCCGTGGTGGTAAAAAGGTTGAGGAACACTGATCAACATTGTACAAAGAATAAATTGTAACAGTGCTATGATTTGCAGCAAATCTTATTTAAGGATAATCTCAATATAATCTCAAGGATAATATTTACCATATTACCGGTTGCATTAGGCTATGAAAGTAAATCATAAATAATGCCTTGTGCTTGTATTGGTCATGATGTAGTCCTTCAGTTTACTGTCACTCCCAGGCATGTCAATTTTCTAGCAAAATTGATGATTAACTTTGACATTCAAGCATGGAAATATGGTTAAATTTGTAATCATTTGCAACAATAACATGAAATGATTGAAATGCTTCATGATGTGAAGATATTATAGCATAACTTATTTTTTGTTGCAGTGACTTCTTTGAACGTGTAATTATGATAAACAGCTTGGTGTGGTCATGTTCAATAAGTGGCAAATCGAATTTGACTTTCCAAGAGGCTGTGGCATCGGAGGAAGCGGCTCGGCACAGTCTCAAGACCTTCCCTCTTGGACTTAGGAAGCCAATTCTGTATCTTGCTACATTGACTGATAGGAAGCGCTTGAACGATATGTGTGATGACGTGTTTCTGTATGTGAAGGATAGGTTTTTTGTTGGTGAAGAAGTAGAAGCAAATATAAATGGAGTAAAGTAAGTTTTGTTTCATTTTTCTGGTTAATTTAAAACCCTTCATTATTGTTTATAATCTGTTATAATTTTGTTAGCAGTTATTTGGATAGGGGGAGGAAAATAATAATTGTTAAGAAATGTCTGTTTTTAATTTTTCGTTCATCTATCAGGAGTGATTTAGTACAGTGTTCTTAAACTGTGGTCCGCGAGTTACCTTGGGGAATACTCAAGTTACCTTTGATTTTTCCCAAAAGAGATAAAACAGTAGGTTAAAGTGGCAAATTTCAAAAAAATTCTGGGACTCCCATTGAAGTTTTAACTTAATTTATGATTTTTATCTTTGGAAATTCTTTGGTTTACAAGGAGCTATTCTCTTCGGGTGTAGCCAAAACGACTTTTTGAGGCAATTTTTCTGGATAAGATCCTTATTACTTAGAGCAGAGTTTCTCAAACTGTGGGTCACGACCCACTGGTGGGTCGCCAGTCAGTTTTTGGTGGGTCGCAAGAAGATTTTTAATTTTTCACAAATGGTGTTATTGACTTTTGAATCATCTAACTATTAATTGAACTTTTGAAATTATCAAATTACCATACTATAGTAAAAAGAATAAAAATTTGAGGAAAAACTATACTACTTGGAATGGAACGAAAAAGGCAATTAATGTAAATACGTACTATGTGTGTCACTTTAATGTGCCGATAATGCAAATCTAATCGGTTATTCAAATAAGATTTCAAAAAAAAATATTTAGTGTTTCTCCAAATCCACACTGGGGGGGGGGTCAATGCAAATTTTAAGAATTATCTTGGGAAATGATGCAACTGATGTAATTTATCCCTTATTGCTAAAAAACAAGTTAAAACCATGTTTTTAAGGGTCAAATTTTAAAGTTTTCTCTGGGGGAGTACCCCCAGACCCCCCTTTTTACTGTAGGGATCATTGTTAGAGACCACAATTAAACTATTTCATACCCTTGTAACTAAATAGTTGGTGAACATACCCCAGTCAGAGAAGTTAAAATTCTGTGGGGAGGGGGCATGAGATAATTATCTCAGTTCAGTTAATTATAAATAACTGAAGTCGGTGGGTCACGTTAGATTTTGTTTCTCAAAAGTGGGTCGCGATGTTAAAAAGTTTGAGAACCCCTGACTTAGAGTAATTGTAAAATTTTAACAAAATGTGGAACATAATTTTAAGTAATCTAAAACTCAACTTATAAGTGAGGGGGGACCTTTGCAATAATGTTGAGTCAACCTCCCCCGAAACAGATGTCTAGGTGCTTTGTTTGGTTTCCATGGGTATCTGAATGCTAGGTTGGCTTCTCCCGATTGTGATAGTACAGCTTCCGCGAAAAAAAAACGTTACAGTAGAATGTGCGGGTGAACGGTTAGGGTTAGAAAGATACTTTTGGTGTCATTTTTCTGGATTTATTATTGTAAGCTTGAAATCACTAATTGACTATTTTTCTCTCAGAGGCCGTCATTATATCAAACGCAAAATAAAGTGCAACTTTTTTCATGGTAAACCCAATTTTTATTCTCGCATATGAAAGATTATACCATTTAAACCCTAAATACCCAGTTTCATTTAATTTGGCCATTAAATAAAGCCATGGCTCAAAGTTAAAGTTTGAAAATTTACAGGTAAAAGCCAGAAAACAGTCCCCATCATCCGACCGCCAAGGCGAAACTAGTAGCAACCCTCGTTCCTCATTCTGTCATTTTCGACCACAACAACAGAAAGGATTTGAATGTTTTCGAGTTGAATTAAGAAGATATGAGGCCTTTTCTCTTTCCAAATTTTGCTGATTTTAAAAAGCAAAACACATTTCTGTTGGAGTATTTAAATTTTGTTTATTTTTTTTTAATAAGTAATATTTACTTTTTTAAATTTTAATTTATATCACAGACATTCTATTTATTTTTTAATTTCAATAAAATAAGCGATCAATGAAGTTTCCTTTGAAAAATTATTTGCGTGATAACAAAATGCTCAAAGAATAATTTTCTTAAAGTATTTTACCAAACTTCATAATAAAAAGAATCCGATTAAATAAATCTACAAACTTCCCAAAAAAATATGTAATCAGAATGTAATCCTTTTTTTTTTAAATTGACTGATTTTGCATAGAAAAGAGCAGTTTTTGTAAGGGAGACCGGGGAGGGATGGGACTCTTTTCCAAGAATATTTTTAAAAGATTTAGTTTTCATTGTATAAGTTTGAAACTTTCAAACTAACATCTTGGAGCATTTTAACATGTTAAAAGATATAACCAAAGTGATACGATAGCAAACAAAACTTAGGATTTATGAACGAATTAAAGTAACCTCTATGTTTTTGTTTGCATAGAAAAATAGCCAAGTAATACTTAGATGTACATTAAATTAGTTTATCACTTGCAGCTTACATTTTTTTAGTTAAATGTTTTCATGTGTGATAAAATCATTGTAAGGTAATATGTTTCTGAAAACATTTTTTTATTACAAACTTAGAATTTTTTTGTTTTTCCCCAAGGTGGAATCCAACTCTTTTTGGGGGAAAAATGCTTAATATATGGTTAAAAATTCATTTTTGAGTGTTGTATAAGGATATCATCTAAAGCATTTTTTAATGGATATTAGTTAAATAATTCAGAGTAAAGTATTTGAAATTAACATTTCAATTTTTCCGGAGAGAAATAAACCCTTTGGGAAAAAAACGTTTTTTCCCAAAGTTTCCAGGTTTTTTTTGACCATTCCCATCTCTACTAGAAAGGAGGGCAAAAATGACCAAAAGCATGCTTTACGTAATTAATTATAAATGGCCTCTGTATAATGGTTGTTTTTTAGTATGTTAGGGTAGTGGTACCAGTAACTGACAGTGCACCAGTAACTGTTACTTTGGGATTTAATTCATAATAATAAGATTATTTTTGTGAACTTGAAATAAATGGTGGTCTCTCTTAATATTTTATACATTTATCTATCTTTAACTTTATGCAGTTTTTATTTTCCACTAAAGGGTTTTAAGTGTAATAAATTGAGAATTCGCATTTAGTGTCAAAAAACTTCCGATTTTCAGAGGTCGGCTTAGTGCTGAAATTAAGGAAATACATTTTCGTTCTGTGTCTAATTTAAGCAAAATTTTCTTTTGAAACTTATTTAAACACTAACATAAAATTAATAACAGTACATGAAATCATACTGAGCAGTTATTTTAAACATTTTTTATTTATTTATTTAAAATGGGGTGTCAGTTACTGGGTCACAAAAAATGAATTTGCACCAGTAACTGACATAAGTTTCATTACTGCTGAAATAATAATACATATAAATATAATCACCCAATCTTTAAAAAATGCAAATAAAGCTACAAACAAAGATAATTAATTAAATGACAGACGATTTTAAGAAAATAATATTTCCGAATCAAAACAAAACAAGCTAAATGGACTGCAGTTGGATGAATTGTTATTGACGGTAAACAAAAACGTTTGAAAAAATCTATTATTAAACTAAATTAATCAGATCTTAGTTTTTAGAATTCTATATTTGTTCGGTTGGTTCTATTCTATATTTTTATGTATACTTATATTTTTCAACTGAATCTTTTTGTCTAAAACTAATCTAAAATGTTTCGATATAATGGAATGTATATTAAAGTTTGACATAGCAAAACAGCGAAATAGATTTTTATTAAAAAGAATGTTCTGAAAAGTTCTCATTATTGGATTTTTAAGTTTAACATTTTGTTTTCTTTGTATCATCAGCTATTTTTCAATACATTTAGGCTAATTAGTAACTAAAAGCTTATTTAATAAAGGTATTTCAATGTGCCAGTTACTGGTACAGGATATGTCAGTTAATGGTGCTCAAAGTTTTCCCGTTATGTCAGTTACTGGTGCAGCTACCATACCAACTTAAAAATTATTTTAAAAATGGAAAATGTTTACTTATTCAAACGAATTCTACTCTAAATAAATATTGAAACTTCACTTAATTTTTCAAGGCAGAAAGTTTTTTCCAGGATAGTTTTATAAAATAGCAATAGCTAATTAATTAATTTTATTGCTCTTAAACTGCCAGTTACTGGTACCACTACCCTATTTTGAATTTTTTTTAACCTTGACCTTTGTAAAAAAATCCTGTTGCAATTGGGTTCAGAGTTCCCTTTTTTACTGGACTTAATAGATTGTTAAAGACTCGGATAAAAATGTTTTAATCCCTATAGAAGGTACTCTTTAGTCTTACCACTAGGGCTGGGCGATATATAAATTTCTTAAATCGATTTATAGTTCATCTTAAAATCCGATTTAGTTATAAATCGATTTAATTCGGGTAATATAAATCCAAATTTTAAGCTGAAATGAATAGCAAACATACACAATACATGTATCATTTAAAATACTTGTTTTTTGTCATATATCAAGTATTCTAGAAATAAACCCCCCCCCTTTCCTTTAACTCAAACTATTTATACTAACTTATAATTATTATATACTAACATATAGATGGCGCAGTAGTTTCGATTCTCAAAGTCAGTTGAAAAGAAAACATACTTTTTTAATCCAATTCAATCTCCTCATTAATTATGTAAAACTATTACAAATCATTAAAATGATAATCTACACGGCAATCCCTTTGCTCAAGATGAAGTATTTTGTTTATCAACAAGTATTAAAATAATAAAAAGGGTCCGTCAGAAATAAATGCATGTCTATCAGTAACGCAGCTCGTTTAACGAAATTCTTTTCGCAATCCTTTTTAATCGTCGAAACTTTTAATGGAGTATCTAAATATTAAAGGATAATTAGAACTTAAGAATAGTAAGAATATGAAAACACAAATATTTTTCAATTATGTACAATAAATTTTGTTAATATTCATCATAAACATAGTGATTAAGACAATTCCGGAACCCGGAATAGTATATCGGTTACTGCAGCTGATCTACGAGTATGAATCAGAAAACAGAAATATCGGTTTAAGGAAAATACAAATAATCAAGTTGAATCAAATTTCTGATTCCGGAATTACATATCGGTATTCGATTTTAGAGATTCGATATTCGCGTTAAACCGGTATTCTGAAAAACCGATTTATCTTTCGAATTCCGGAATTATATATCGGTTCCGATATAAGGAATCCGATATAATCGTGAAACCGGTATTCCGATGTTGGGGTTAAATCGATTTATCTTTATACATCGATTTAAGGCCCAGGCCTACTTACCACCAACCCATAGAATGTTAAGCATACTCAAAATTCATATTTTACATCCGCATTTGAACTTATTTCCGGAAAATATCACTAGTAAATCATAAACAAGGGTAAAGATTCCCTTAGGACATTGACTTGATACATAGGTCACTGAGAAATAGAAATTTTGGGCTACAGCTCTTGGTTCATTGAAAGAGGAGATTTAATGCCCCTTAAGAGACAAAAAGTGATAAAATTGTACAGTGTTTAATGATTTTTAGTTTTATATTGTCTGAAACATGTATATAATCTTAATTATGATAGAATTTGATGCTTAAATAATGAGATTAACTGTTAAAAAGGAGTGCTATCAACGTTTTTGTCTGTTTCTTACAGTACTCGTGCCATATTTGTAACAAAAAAACTATGTGCTGCAGCTTTTTCACAACTATTTATGAATTCTACACCCTGAAATTAGTCAGAAATACCTTCTCATTTTTGTTAGCGAAAAAAGTTTAATTTTGTTGACTAGTGTTATTAACCTTTTATCCGCCTAACAATTTCAGCTCAAAACTGGCCTCAAAATTTTGGTTGTATGTAAATGATTAGTTTTAATTTTCTATATTTTTAGCGGAAAAAAGCATGAGGAATAAATAATTGTAGTTTATAATTGGGCCAAGACCTAAAATGAGCTTTTATACGTATTAGATTTATTCCCTACTTTAGGATCTCTGTGTGATAGCAAGGTCAAATCATTTTTTTCTTTTAGTTGACTTAAAAATAGAACGCTTTTTGTTGTATCTGTTATGAAGTATCCATTTAGTCCATTCTTTGAAGAATTAGGAACATCGATTAAGAGACGGCAAACTAATAAGGTCCGTGACCTAATTTTGGTTTCTACGCGATACGCAGTCCGATCTTCTCGTGAACTTAACATTTTCCCCTTCCTTTCTTTTCTCCGCGTAATAATCCCTACGGTAGGGGAAAATCGCGGTGTTTTCTCCCGCGGGTGTCGGTGCGTCTCTCGACCAATCAGAGGTTTGGCGCGTAATCCTTGAACGGAAAGGCGCCCAAATATAACCGGACGGGCCGTTGTAATGTTATGAAAACAGGTGTTTTTTGTTTTGTTTTATAGTTTGTCGTTTGAATTTAGTTAATTTTCATCATGAAAATTGATACAAAGAAAACGAAGGATTTGAAGGGTGCGGTGATGTCTTGCCGTAAATTAACGGATCTGTGGTTAGTACGGATTTTACTTGCATTTTTTAATCAATATTTAAATGCTACCTGGTTCAATTTATTTGTTTTTGACAAATCTGAAGATCTTTTTCAAGTAGGGAATCTGTCATAATTGCAGGAGCTACTGCATAGATTTCTAATAAGAGTTCAGTACTACTAAAATGATTATTTTGGTTTTTATATATATATATATATATATATATATATATATATATATATATATATATATATATATATATATAATAGAACTAAAACATCACTTTTCTATGTTTACAGTGAGTTACTAGTAAAGTATGCTGCTTATAATCTGAATAATATATCAGCAGTATAACCTATACTCCAAATTTGTGTTTTTTTTTATTTAAACTCCTGTTTCTTATTGAATATCTGAGAATGAATGAAAACAGTGGTATAGTAATCCAGGGACTTATTGGGCTTTTATTATTTTCATTCTAATAAATTTAATATTTTGAAGTACTATCTCTGTACCTTTTCTCTTTTTTTAGTTGTGTTCCATCCATTTTAATTTTTTTGTAGTAATAATGTTTTTGAAATGACAAACACATCCTTGAATTAAGAATTCAGATACAACCAGTTAATTGAATTATCAGTTAGTTTTTTTGAGATGTTAATTTCATCTGTGTCTGTTTGCTTGTTCCCATAGCAGGTTGTAAAGAAGGCTTTTTTTAACTTTCAATTGTGTGAGCACTGGGCATCTACATTTGAGTTGTTTCATTCTCAATCTTTTGTATAACACCAAAGTTTTTTAGGTGTTGCTTTTACTTATATATAGTTTCTAGGATTTCTCTCTCGGTCACAATTACCTCTGATAAGTGTTAAGATCATTTATGAAATTAAAGAATCCTTTCCTAAAACCTTCTTATTACATTTTTGTCAGGGGTAATATTGCTCTTTTACTACCTTGTTTTTCTGTGTTTCTAAACAGGCCTTCCTTAATTTGTTATTTTAAGTACTAGTTATAATGAAATATCTGTTTTTATTCTTAGTAAAGAATTTTAGAGAGGTTTGATACTCAAGAAATGAAGAAGTGGACAGTTTTCACAAAAACTATTTTTTAAATATCATGGAATCTCCATGGTGTTAGTTCACATCCAACTTTTTTAGAGCAGTTTTAAATATTTCTCTGGCGGGATCACATCTCAGAGATCCTGTTGGATCTATGTATTTAACACATTTGTAGTGTTTTTTCATTCAAATATCAATCGGGCATGATTTACCAAATTAGTTAGATATGGGGTCTGGCTTTGCCCATGAGGTTCCATGGCAAGTATCTGTAAATTTTTCCCTTTCATTAGATGCAGTTACAATTGAAATTGACATTCTCCATTATGTTATATTCTCATATTGTAACTTTACCGATATTCAAGGTTTGGAATCTCTGTCACTATAACCCCTGTTTTGTGCATGACAATAATTTTCTAGAATTATATTTATTATTCTTTAGTATTAAAATTTATTTTAATTCTAGGAAAAGCTGTGAAGTTACACAAGTCATTCTTCCCGAGTCTAAATCACCCTCAAAAACTGATAATGGGTAAGATCATTTTTCTCCTTTGACTAGCCTGCAGTGAATTTAACTGAAATATCAATGTCCTACACAGGTTCAAAAACTTTATTCCTTAAACTTCTCTTCTTTTTTCTTGGGAAGCTACTTTCTTATATTTTATTCCCTATTTATTATTTCAATGTTCTTTTTAAACTTTAATTTAGCCGTATCATTTTGTACCCTTAGCTTAGTTATGGAAAATTTTTTGTTTTTTACCAAAATTGAATTTGTCAAATGACATTTAATTGTTACTGTAACAAACTTATTGTTTTTGCTTTTAAGATGGTGTGGAAAAAAGTTTTTAAATAATAGCTTAGCATAACTTGCATAGTGTTAATCTTCATTTATATAATTTATGGTATTTTTCTATTCATAGTAAATCCAAAAAAGCAAAAGAAATTCAACCTTCTAAGATCAAATATGAGGTGGTTAATTACAGCACAGGAAAAACAACTGTTGTCAAAGCCGAAAACTTAAGGTATGTTGTAATCTTAAAACCGTTAATAAATGATTTGGGTATTGTTATGATTTTGTTCTTATAACCTACTCTTTCTTATAGTCGTCCAAAAGGAACATTGACAAAGCCTAGAAATAAACTTTTCCTTAAGCATCATACACAACCAAAAAATGGAAAATGGGTTATCAAAGTGAGTGAAATCTTATTTTAAAATTGTCGAGGATTGTGTTTACTGTAATCTTAATTAATCTTTTAAATTGCCCTCAATGTTAAAAACTATGGAATCCAATGTGGTTTTGGGTCTTCAATTAGCTTTGAGTTGGGAAATTAATTCTTTTGGTGTTCAAGTTGGGGTTATTAGAGGTGTTTGCTTGCTCTTCTAGGAGCCACTTATACCTTCTTCTTTCAAAAAATATTTAAAGGTATTTTTTTACATTGAGTTGGATTTGCAGAGTCCTTTCAGCTATGAAAAGTTAGTTTAAATGATAGTGATGATAATTTTGAAAAGCTCATTTGAGCAGTTTGATTATCTTGGTCTTCCATTTCGTTTTCAGATTCCGTTTCAATTGCTTTGGTTTTCTTTTTCTTTAACTTGTGGTCAAGTTTAATAACACAATTCAAAAGTTTTTTCTGTTTAAAAGTAGAACTCAAATCACAACTATCTTGTATTTCAGGAAAGCATTATAGCCAAAGAACAACTGGACGAATTTCCATTTAGTGAGGTATTCTGTGGGCCGCTGCCTGCTTATGCTATAGCAAATGAGAAAAAACAAGCTGATGCTAAGGCAGCTCTCACGAAAAAATCCTTGGGAGAATCCTCGGGTGAGTTTTTACGGCAAGGACGTTTCAAGTGCTCTTTAAGTTTTAAATTATTGACATTGACACACTTATTTTGTTTTTTACAGGGAAGAAAACAATTCAGGGAAAATTGAACTTCAAAAAGGAATCTGCTGAAGACAGAAAAAAGAATATGGAAAAACAAACTGTTAGTGAGAAGCAAAGGCTTGCCATGATAAAAGAGAGAGAGAAGAAAGAATTGTTAAAGAAACAAAAACTGGAAGAAGAAAAGGCAAAACAGATGCAAGAAAAAATCAATGTAAGGAATTTTTTAATGATTAATTTGTCTTTTAAGATCTTGCAAATTAATTAAATCACATACCTTCTAAAGAGTTTTTTAAATGTTTTTTTAAATTTTTCTGTATCCTACTGGTTGTCCTGTGTAGAGGAGAGTAGGGATGAATGGGACAAATTTCACATTTATACTGATATTGCTAATTTATTTTTCCAATCCTGTAACAAGCTTAAAACCACTAGTTCAACTGTTCGTATATTATAAATCAATGTATTCAATCAATTAGCCATTATTTAATCTGCGAGAAAAGTTTTTGTGAATGCATGTATTTTGTCCTATGATCCATCCCCCATGATGGGGATGAAAGGGACAAGAGTGGTGGAATATTTCATAAAAATAGAGCATATAACCCAAATTTTTAATGATTTAACGATAACATATTTGAGATTAAAGATACAAGTTTCTACTCATTAAGAATTTGCATATTCAGACATAATTTTTGAACTTAAAAAACAAGTTTAAACATATTTTTTTTCCTTCACATTTTAGATGCTTTATAAAAAATTACTTAAGGGTCAATCCATGTGAAATCATCCAGAAAAAGAGAAAATTGTTGCTCGACATTTTTGATTTTTTTCATTCTTTGCCAGTTAGTTAACCTTACTTTAGAGATACTAAAACAAGCGTTAAAAATTTTTTAAACCTTTCCAATTTTTTTTGGCTGGCCGAAACCTGTTTTCGGTGAAAAACACACTTTACAGAAACCCTTATTACTTTTTTTCTATCCAACATATATAAATGATTTCAAAGCCATTTTATATATTAAAGAATGAACTAATTTAATGTGTTAAGTATTTTTATGATAATGGCTTAAAAAATTTTTTTATATATTTTTGAAAATCTTATTTTTTGAGTGAAAAATTCAGTTTTTGACCTAAAAATTTTATAGGAAAAAACTGAAACTCACCTTTGAAAATTTTTTCCTCAATATATCCCTTATTAAACAATTTCTTAGAAGTGAAATGAAACAATTCAAGCCTGTCCCTTTTTTATAAAAAATAGTCAAACTTGGCATCTCGGCTAAAAAATGCCAAAATCAAAGTTCAATATCTAAAATTGGACACATAGGAAAATTATGAAATTTTTACAGGATGGTCTTCTAATGTATATGAACAAGTAGTAAAAATTTCATGAGTGATATCTGGGTGGTTTAAGAAATATGAAGCTTCGAAGTTGCATTGAAAGACCTATTTATTTACATTCATTTTTTAACACAAACAACTTATGTATTGCACAAAACATATTTTTCTCACCACTTAAAACAAATATAGATGTATTTTTTGTCTTAATAAAATTAATATTGTAAAATATATACAAATAACTATAAATATGACACTACAAATATGACGTTATTTAGACACTTAAGGGCAATTCCACCGTAACTCACGCTACATTTTTTTCAAAATTGCAATTTCAAATAATTTTTAAATATAGAAATAACTATTATTTTCTTTCTAAAAAAATCATACATATTGAAATTTATGTTAATAATTTAAAATAAGTATTGCGAATCTTTTAAGAATTTTAGTTTTTTAAATATTAATTAAAATAGAGTCGTAACTCACGCTACAAGAAAAAGACATGGATTTATGAGTATAAAATTCAAATTTGTTTTTCTGCTTAAATAGTGTTTCAATAATTCTATACTCTTGTAAGGTGTTTGAATATACTTCCTTTATTCTAAAATAGCAAACAGTTTTACTGGGAATGCTTTAGAAAATCAGAAATAAAATAAAATATAGAGAGCTGTTCGTAACTCACGCTACAGTACTTCGTAACTCACGCTACATGTGTATAAGCGTTCAGTTATTCATGAATATAAATATAATTAAATTGATTTAAACACTTTATTTCATTTTTACTATAAAGTTTATGAGTATATTTAACAAAAAAGTTGTAAAAACTAATTAATTTATTTTTAATTTTCTAAATAAACTATACATTTTTCATTAACAAATTAACCTTTAAAACAAATATTTCTAAATATTGACATTAAATGCTGACATTCCTATAAAAATAATTTTACACAAAATTTAAGCAATGCAAAACACAATTAGATCAATACTGCATAATTATTCCCTAAAATAATTAGAAAATTTTATTATTTTATTTTTTCATTTTTCTTGATCATGTCCCTGTTCATATGGAATAGCCCTTAAAGGTTCCATTAACTCTATTAAAAATAGGTAATTGTTGAATCAAATCAAAATCCGTGAACAAATAGTGATGTGGTATTTGAAATTATGGAATACCAGAAATTTAATTGATGAATAAAATGGGTTTTTCTTCTGGTTATGAAGTGTGTGAAATAAATATTTGAGATATTTCATTACAAAGTGTTTCAGTAATATTATAACTGCGTCCAGTGGCAGTAGTTAATTCCAATGGAGTTAATGTACGAAGCACATAGGATACCTCTACCCAAACTGTGCCATTTTTGGATAATTGAAAGGATGTTTTGGGCCATATGGATGAAAAAAGTGAATTAAAAGATCATTGTTTTCCTCGTTTAGTTCGAGAACTTTCCCAATCCACCACTTATTATCATAAATGCACACAATGTAGTAGTTATTAACGGTAAAAAGTTAAGTAGTTAAAAGTTAATGGAACCTTTATGTGTCTAAATAACTACTGAAACCCCTTTCACCATTCAACCCATTTTTTAAAATCCGCCTCTACATAACAAAATGGGCATGTTAGTGGTCTTGCTCTGAAGCCTTTATTTTATGCACATATATTTGACACAGACACACCTCAGTTTCCAATGAAGTATTTCTGATTTTTTGAACCCTCTTTGCTGTTTGCTTTCTCTAGTTTTTATAGTGTGTAATTCGAATCTTTAGTCAATAATTTACCATGCAATATCAGGTTTTTGTTGAGAAATACCTCCTCCATTGTTTTCTTCTAGTTTTTTTACTGTGCAATACGAGTTGTTAGTCAAAAACTGAGCAAAATCAGTTTATTTTGTCAAGAAATACCTCTGCATTGTTTTTTTTTCTTACTGTGCAATATGAGTTATTACTCAAAAATTTATTATGCTATTTGCAACAACACTTTTTTTCATCAAAAAACACTAAGATTTTCAAGGCTTCATATTTCATGCTAGAATATATGAAGCGATATGAGTGGTAGTTAAGAATTTACTCAGTATCAGTTGTTTTTGTCAAGAAATACAAGGACTTTCGAGGTAATTCCGAGGCTTCTGTTATCGCCAGACGCCAGATTATAACAGTGATGTTGGCAACAGTAAGAAAATAATATCACGATTTTTGTAAAAATAATAATTTGAAGAGAGACGTTAAAATTTGAATAAAGGCAGCGGTGTTTTTTTTAGATGGTGTTTTTATTTAGTAAATTGAGCTAGATGATAACAAATCAGAAGTGGGATTAAGAATGCTGCACCAGTTAGTCTATAGACGACGATTGTATGAAACGGATCTTCTTATGGAGAAAAACGGATGGTAATCGCACATAGCGTCAACGAACAACGCCGCAACGAATAACGAAGTTAACGTCAAGGATAAACGTAAAGTATCCATTTAACGAAGTCAACGATTTAACGAAGCCAACGATTTAACGAAGTCAACGGGTACGTGCTCTTGTTTGAATAACGTATATTTGAGTTTGATTATTAAGTTTACGGTACACTACGTGAAAAAAAAAATGTCTTATTTGGGAAAAGCCAAGAAGGTGGATTTATTGGAGTTAGCATGTGAATTAGGCGAGGAAGTTAATGATGGAATGAAAGTTGTAGAATTAAAAGATTCGATTTTGAAATCTTCACGTTATGAGGAAGAGTTTGCTAAATTATTATTGGAGAGGATAAGTAATGAACGTCAAGCAAAAGAAGAACGGGCGGAACGCGAAGCAAAAGAAGAACGGGCCTTCGAGTTAGAAAAATTGAAGTTAGCCAGGGAAAATGCGTTTAACGATACGGAATTTGGGTATCAGTTCAATCACGATATGATTGCTAATAAGCCAAAGACCGACTTGCAAAAATTAATTCATAAATTTGATCTTAAAGAGTCAGAAATTAGCCTTTACTTAGTATTATTTGAACGGCAAGCACGTAGGGCCGAAGTGGATAAAGAAGATTGGGTATCACACTTGTTAGGTTTACTTCCTTACGAAATAACGCAAATAATTGCTAGAGAACCCGAAGAAACTGCAAATGACTACGAATATATTAAGACATTGTTACTAAAACGTTTCAAACTAAGCCCGGAAAAATTTCGCCAAAAGTTTTTCCAACTTCAAAATTCAAACACTACATGGAGCGATTTTGCTTTTGAATTACAAAACTATTTCGAAGAATGGATCTCAGGATTAAACATCACAGATTTCCAAGGGTTGAAAGATTTGATTATAACGGATCAGATGAAACGTAAAGTTCCAGGTGAACTCAAGGATCATTTCATCGATGAATGGGCAAAATTTGTGACGCCAAGGGGTCTTGCCGATAAGTTAGATGAATACGAAGCAGTGAGGGGACAGAGATCAATGAATCAAGCATACGAACGTAGACAGGCAAGTAAATTTAATAATTATTCAGTTAACAATCGTTTCCAACGTTCCGAGAGCATTAATAAATTGAAAGTACGGGCTCCACCAACGGAATCAATCCCAAATCGTAATTCTGCAAGTTACCGAAAACCTTTATGTAATGATAAAGGTGAGCCAAAGTGTTTCAATTGTAATGACTACGGGCATTTTTCTAAGGATTGTCCAGTGAGGTCTCGCACTACTGGAAATAACGTGACCAACCTTACCACGAAAACTATGAGTAGTTCAAATTCTCTTGTCTATCTAAAAAAGGCAAAGATTAACAATGAAACCTGGGTAGATGCCTTGATTGACACCGGAAGCTCTAGCTGTCTGATGAAACAATCAGTCTTTAACAAACTGAACCTCAAGGTTATTCCTGAAAAACACGAAATTTACGCCTTTGGAAGCCAAAGTATACCAGCCGGTAAAACCTACGGAAAAGCAGTGGTTGACTTAGAGATTGATGATGTTTTAGGAAAGGAAATAACAGTGCTCATTGTAGATGACGAAGCTCAACCAGTAGACTTGTTAGTTGGAAGAACATGGTTAGATATGCCTCACATAGCTTATGCAAGAGTGGGAAACGAATTGTATATTGACGAAGCACCATTCAATAAGCTACAAATAAATTTAGATAGCACACGAATTAAGCTAAAAGCAGTTCAAACTACTGTGCTTGAAAGAAATACAGTTAATTTAGTTGATTGTAAAGTTGAAGACCATGAAGGATTAGTTATAATTAAGGACAGTAGAAATATCAACTATCTATTTGAGGTGGCCAACGGAAAAACAAAAGTGCCTTTCGCAAATGCTCAAAATGAAGACATTATACTGAAGAAAAACCAGTGTGTTGCAAGAGGCGAAGAAATAGCAAGCAATGAATATTTGGAAACTGCTCATTGTACACCTTCAATCCCCATTGATGTCGCTTCAAGTTCTGAAAGTTTTGAGAACATCGGTTAGTTGTCGATTACAGGAAGTTGAACCAACAGACAGTTAAGGAAAAGTATCCGTTACCGAGAATAGACGACCTGTTAGAATCCTTGACGAACTGCAAAATATTTACAACGTTAGATCTCGCACATGGATATCTACAGATTCCATTAAGTGAAGAGGCTAAACAGAAGACGGCTTTTATAACTCCAGACGATACAGGACAGTTCGAACGAATGATATTTGGACTTACCAACGCTCCCTCAGAATTTCAGCGTATGATGCATTTAGCACTGGGATCCTTGTTTAACAAAACAGTAATGTGTTACTTGGACGACATTCTAATACCTGCCAAATCTTGGACGGAAATGATGGATAAATTGAACCAAGTTTTGGAATGTCTAAAATCTGCTAATTTAACGCTAAAGTTATCAAAATGTGAATTTGGCAAGAAAGAAATTGAATTTTTAGGTTTTGTAATCAATGAACGCGGAATTCAGCCAGGACGAGGAAAAGTTAAGGTAATTTCTGAATTTCCAACACCGAAGAATGTACACGAAATTCGAAGGTTTCTAGGTCTTACTAGTTTCTTCAGACGCTTCATACCGAAATATGCAACGCATGCTGAACCACTGACGCGACTCACACGTAAAGATGTAAAGTTTCAATGGGATAAGGAGCAACAAGAGGCATTTGACAAATTAAGAGGTGATCTGACCGAAAAACCAATTTTAGCATTATACCACCCTGATGCAAAAACTGAGGTTCATACGGATGCAAGCTCCGTAGGAATTGCTGGTATGTTACTTCAATATGGGGAGGATGAAAAACTTCACTTGGTATATTGCGTTAGTAAGAAAACAACAGCAGCTGAAGCGAAATATCATTCCAGCAAATTGGAACTGATGGCCATAGTGTGGACTCTAGACAGACTACGCCAGTTCCTTATCTGTATCAATTTCACTGTTGTAACCGATTGCCAAGCTTTAGTCTACCTGAACACTAAGAAAACACAGAATCAGCAAATTGCAAGATGGAGTAATTTAATACAGGAATATAACTTTGAGGTGAAATTCAGACCTGGAACAATGATGGCTCATGTGGACGCATTGAGCAGATCCCCTATCCTACAAGAAGAGGATACTTTAGGCGCAGTAGTTGAAAACAACTTAGATGTTTATCAAACGTTTACAGAGGATGAAAAGGTATTGATAATGCAGCACGCAGATAAAGAACTGAAAGGACTCATAGACATTTTTGAAAAGTACCCTCAGGACAGAACGAAAGAAGAGAAACGGAAAATCAAGGATTTTGACTATAAGTATAAGAGATTATATCGAGTCGTTCAAGATGAAAATGAAAAGAAGTTACTATACGTGGTTCCTCAAAGTATGAGGAAAAGTATGGTGGTAAGATTTCACGACTTAATGGGACATTTTGCAGTTGATAAAACGATGGCCAAGATCAAGGAGCTTTACTGGTTTCCTTCGATGAAAAGGTATATTAGACGACACATATCACAGTGCTTTGAGTGCTTAGTAAATAAGATACCCAGTGGAAAACAACAGGGACTATTCCACCCCATCAACCCAGGAAAACGGCCATTTTGTGTGGTGCATCTTGACCATTTAGGACCATTTGTGAAAAGTTCCAAGGGAAATACTCATCTACTTATTCTAATTGATAATTTTACACGATTCGTGAGACTCTTCCCAACTCGGAGTACTGCAACCAAACACGTACTCAGATACTTGGAAGAATTTGTTGATGAGTTTGGACTCCCTGAAAGGATAATTAGTGACAGAGGCTCATGCTTCACGTCCCATGCATTCGAAGAATTTTGTAAGGTAAATGGAATAAAACATACATTGAATTCAACCCAACGACCACAAGGAAATGGAATGGTTGAAAGAGTTAACAGAACTGTACTACCTGTTATCATGACGAGCATGACACATCCGGAACACAAAGATTGGGATAAGAGGATAAAACAATGCGAACGAAATTTGAATAATATGGTAAACAATACAACTGACAAAACACCATTCGAGATGTTGCACGGTTATTCCCCAAGATTTTATGATGGCGTGTTAAGAATGCTTGCCGATGGGGATGCCGTCGCTTGGAGCGATCCAACTATAATTCAGGATAAGGCGAGGCAAATAATCAGAGAAAAACAAGAAAATATGAAGAAGTACTATGATCAAAAAAGATGTAAGACAATGAAGTTCGACAAGGGCGAAATAGTCGTTGTTAGACGATTACCCTCATCTTCAGGAGAACCGACAAAAACACAACGGAAGTATCGCGGACCATTAGTTGTGACAGAAGTCCTGCCTAACGACACGTATAGAGTGTCCCAACTTGAACCAAAAGAGAAGGGACGATTCTATACAACGAACGCTCATGTTAGTCAATTAAAGTCATGGAGATGTGAAAACGAAGATGGTGACGTCGATGAAGAAATCGAAGACGGCGACATCGACGAAGAAATGGAAGACGGTAACGTCGACGAAGAAGATGCATCCTGTTCATCGAGGACGATTGTTCGTCAGGATGGACGAATGTTATCGCCAGACGCCAGATTATAACAGTGATGTTGGCAACAGTAAGAAAATAATATCACGATTTTTGTAAAAATAATAATTTGAAGAGAGACGTTAAAATTTGAATAAAGGCAGCGGTGTTTTTTTTAGATGGTGTTTTTATTTAGTAAATTGAGCTAGATGATAACACTTCATATTTATAGTGATTTGTATATATTTTACAATATTAATTTTTTAAGTCAAAAAATACATCTATATTTATTTTAAGTAGTGAGAAAAATATGTTTTGTGCAATATATAAGTTGTTTGTGTTAAAAAATGAATGTAAATAAATAGGTCTTTCAATGCAACTTCGAAGCTTCATATTTCTTAAACCACCCAGATATCACTCATGAAATTTTTACTACTTGTTCATATACATTAGAAGACCATCCTGTAAAAATTTCATAATTTTCCTATCTGTCCAATTTTAGATATTGAACTTTGATTTTGGCATTTTTTAGCCGAGATGCCAAGTTTGACTATTTTTTATAAAAAAGGGACAGACTTGAATTGTTTCATTTCACTTCTAAGAAATTGTTTAATAAGGGATATATTGAGGAAAAAATTTTCAAAGGTGAGTTTCAGTTTTTTCCTATAAAATTTTTAGGTCAAAAACTGAATTTTTCACTCAAAAAATAAGATTTTCAAAAATATATAAAAAATGTTTTAAGCCATTATCATAAAAATACTTAACACATTAAATTAGTTCATTCTTTAATAAATAAAATGGCTTTGAAATCATTTATATATGTTGGATAGAAAAAAAATAATAAGGGTTTCCGTAAAGTGTGTTTTTCACCGAAAACAGGTTTCGGCCAGCCAAAAAATGGCCGCCAAAAAAAATTGGAAAGGTTTAAAAAATGTTTAACGCTTGTTTTAGTATCTCTAAAGTAAGGTTAACTAACTGGCAAAGATTGAAAAAAATCATAAATGTCGAGCAACATGGCCTGGATGATTTCACATGGATTGACCCTTAAATGAGTTGAATATAGCAAGCTATTGATGGAAAGTTTTGAAAACAGAAAGTGAAGTGATGATGGAACTGTCCCATTCATCCCCATACCAACTTATTTTCAAAAAACTAAAATCAGTCTAGGAAAATATCTGGGTTTTCTCCATTTAAATTGTAAGCTATACAACACACAGTAAGATTTTTAGCTTTAGTTATTTTTTATTAAATAATTATAGAAGTAAAACTATAAAAGTTACTTTTGGTATAGAAAAACACTTTGGCTGAATAGGCTAGGTACTACTATCTTATGGTTGAAATAACAAAAATTTAAAGTGAAGTTAAGGTATGAAAAATTGTGCTGCCCCATTCATCCCCACTCTCCCCTATCTATTTCAAAATTACATTATTGAATAACTAGTGACTTGGATGATTGATTGACTGCATATACTCCACTCCTATCTTATACCTTCCCTTTAGAAACTGGTTTGAGAGGATATATTTATAATTTGTATACATAAGACTCCTCTCTTGCTTATATAGTAACAATAAAAAATGCTTACATTAAGGTATCCCCCTACCTTTGAGACCATTTTTTTTTTTGAAATACTTGATTTAGAAAAATTATTTTTTAATTTTTAGTTTAAATGTACATCAAAACATTGATCAATGCTAAAAAAACAAAGTTATTTATATTATTTTCTAAAATATGGGGTAATTAGTGTAAAATTTAAGTGAATTTTTATAAAACCCCTCTCACTCTTGCCCAAAAACTATTAAATTTCCTTTGGACACAAGTATTGTGTAACACTTATCTTCAGATTGGACTATTTTCAAAGACATATTTTGAAAAGTATTTGTTTTACAGCATAAAATGTAAAGGTAAGTGAAAAATTTCAAAATTTCTACAACCCTTTAACAAAAAAAACAAAAATAATAAACTTACATAAAAATCTGTGGTCCATCTGGTTAATAACAGTATGATTAATATACTGTTAAAATTTGGAGTGAAGATCTTGGATAGTTTTTGAGTAATCATGTAAATAGTGGAGGGTTTTTATGCAAAACTTAGTTCTGAGAAAATCAGCTTTAAAGTTTATATTTGTATACGATCGCACACGACTATCTGATTTAAATAATGCTGTAATTTCTTTTCTAATTCACCTACAGGTAAAAGGAAAACAGTTTTGGAAAGATAAGTCTAAACTACTTGAAAATGTAAGAACCAAATTTTCGACGAAAAAGTCGAAACTCGTCTTTTTAGGGGTAGGCGGATACCTTAAAAATCAATATTTAAACATTTTTCTTTCCATACTTGTATAAAATGAAAACTTTCTGCAAACTTAAATTTTTTCCAAAAACTTTTCTGCAAGAATTTACATTTTTAAAGCTCTCTCTCTCAAAAAAAACATTACTACTGAAATACCCAAATCGGGACCATAATCATTTTTATCCGTGTTTATATTGATACTAATTTTTCATACTAGTGATTTTAAAACTTTTAAATAATATACATAATTGTATTTTTTATTATAATTGGAGATTTCTAATTACTGCTCTATCTAAAAATGAAAGATGTAATATCTTTGATAGATGGGCAGGATTGAAAAAAATAATAAATATCTGCACATACCCATCATCAGAATGAAGAGGTGGTTTCAATTTGGAACATTCTTATTCGTCAGCATTCTTGATGTCTTGCTCTCAAGTCTTCTTTTCTTACATGCTCTAGAATTTATGCATTTAAATCCTCATCTCTTGGTTGCCTCGCATCTGCAGTTGGAGTATCCACCGAAACTTCCTCCAAATTCGCTGAAGGTCCAGTCGGAATGTTTTGAAATAGGTTGCTGACTAGCTGGTCTTGTATCCGTCCCATGTTCGTTCGGGACCCCCCTACCCCTCTGAGCTCCTGTTCAAAATCTTTCAGTTATTACCGCACAGCCAATCAGCTACTTAACGATCTTCGTTTCCAGGAACCCCGATGTATAAGAAGACCTCAAATGAATGGGTTTAACAAGGGAAAAAAGAAAAAAACGATGAATTTTATATGAAACTTAACTAAAATTTTCCACTGATTCCGAATCCGTTGGAATTTTTTTCTGTCTTAATTATTTCAGATTGTGCACTTTTGTATTGGTAATAAATTTACATCGCTGACGAGGTGCTGACAGCCACTTTGGTAATTCGATCCTTCTAAGGAAGAAAGGCAGTGAAAGGAGAAAGCGATAACACCGTCTTTCTTTCTTTGATAGGGGGATTCCGCCCCACACAGTTGCGTAAACAGAAAGCCTGGACAGAAGCATTTGGCGAAAAACATTAGAAAAATTTATTGATCAAAAATAAATTCTGTAGAAAAATTTCTATAAAAAAATTTTCATATTTTTTTCTTGCAAAAAATATTTCTGAAAAAAAAATTTATAGTTTTTCAGCAGAAAATTTTTTTCCTGTAAATTGAAAGATATCATGACTACTAGTGCATAATTGAAAAGTTTGAACCCTTATCTTATTTAAGTTGTTTCATGCTATGTCAAAATAATGCTGCACCACTAAGAAAACTTTAAAATTCTCATTTAGATTTATATATTTTTGTAATTCATCTAGGAGAGACTGAAGAAGAAGGAAGAAAAGAAAAAAATGGCTGAAATGTTAAATAATTGGAAGAAGCCCAGGGATGACCTTGAGTGTGATGATTTAAAGGTAAGATTTTAGTCTTAAACTGTGTACACAATAATTCGTGTATGGCTAGAAGTTTATGTTGAAATTCCTAGTTGTGAAATATTTCCTATGGTATTAAGTCTCTTACTATTAACATAAATAAACAATTCAAATTCTTTTAGGATCTGCCACCTACAATTCCAGTGGACTGTGGAGTTTCACAAGCTTGCTTTGGAGATGCTCTTATGGTTCTTGAATTCTTAAATACATTTGAAAAACAAATACAAGTAAAGGATTCTTTCCCTCAAGGTTTTACCTTTGGTATGTATATTTCTTTGTTTCCTGTGTATATCTATTTCCCCCTGATATCAATCGAAATTGATAGGGTTTTTTGTAACTTTTTAGTAGAATCATGCCTTTAGTTGTGAACAAAAAGTTTTTAGTTTAATAAAATCTGGTTGAGTTTAATGTTGATTTTATATCAAACATGGCATTCCATTATTGATATTGCAAGGAAGGTTTTTTAATGTATAAATAGTTATTTTAATATTTTCTTGATGTGTGATTGATGTATTTTTGTACTTATTGATTGTAACATTTAAAGAAAAAAATTGAGACTAAAATTTAAAAAAAAACCAGGGAAATTTATTGGTATGAGGGGTTGAGGATACTTATTAAAATGTGCCGAAATCTAGATATTGCCAACAAAATAATTTCATGCTCAGGGATTTTCGACTGTACTTTTTTTGTGCATATTCAAAGCTCTAATTGTATTTTTTACATTAGATAAGTTTTGTATGCGCTATCTTTTATTTTTAAAACAACATGGTTTTATATTTTTTTGAGTAATTTTAATTTTGTATATTATAATAGTATATTATTCTCTTAGTATGGATAAAGCCAGGAAATTATAACATTGGTTGCTGTAAATCTAAAAAATGCTTCAAATCAATAGTTTTTGGAATTGCTGAACATAAGTTAATTGGACAAGACAACTTGCAGCTTTTATTATATTTTGTTATTTAATTATTAAGTGTGTTTTTTACAGAATTCATCGAAAAAGCTCTCAACGATAGCGACATTCAAGGTGTATTTAATGATTTGCTCCAGCTTTTACTGTCTGCTATTTTTCGATTTATGGATTCAGATGAGAATGTTGACCGCAAAGTTAAACCATTTGCTGGTATGTTGCTTTAATATTTTGTTTTATATTGTTTCACAAGTTTAAACCTTAAAGCTGATTATATATTATCTGGTAGGTATTGAAAATCTGGACATGGATGGAGTTACTGATTTAGCTTTAACGCTCTCCACTTGGCCTCAAAAATACCATGGTAAGTCTTGCATGATAAAATGTTATCTGTTTTTTTCAACAATCATAGTTACTTTGTTTGATTTAAATTTTAAAAACCTACAATGAGGGCCGAATGCAGCAACGTTCTGCGACGTGCTAAAGAACCGTATTTCACCTAATAATGATCGCCCAAGAACGCCTGCTCCGGAGGTGGCGTTCTACGACGATTGGGGTATCGTTATCCTCCTGATTGGTTGAACGCGCAGAGCGCGGGAAAGGCAGGGTACAATCAAATGCACGTGGTTCAATGACGTAGTTCGTGACGTTCTTGAAAACCAATCAGCGGCATGCTGGAAAAATGACTCAGGACAACAATAGTTGAGTTGTTTGGAAGTAGGATTTGACCAGTCCCAAAATCGCCACAGAACGTAGCTGCATCCGGCCCTGAGTCATAAGTCATTCACACACTTCTATCAGGGTTCCCACTCTCCTTAAGAACTTGGAGACAGTTTTCATTTTCAAGCACTTAGGAAACTCCTTGATGATGAGTTTTACTCTTTCAAAACTCCTTTAGTTTCTTTAAACAAAATTCAGAAATTTCAGTATGGAATCCGATTTGCCTAAAACTATTTCGGTCAAAATTATTGTAATGAATATTTGAAATATATCTAGGATTTTTAGAGTTGCAACACTGCAGATTTTGAAACACAGTTTTATTTATTTCATTTGCTTTCCTGATTTTTAAATCAGAATTATGTTCTTATTTGTTTTGTATCCCTTTAGTTTTCATATCTTGTCAATGTGTTAAGATTTTTAAGCTTTGGTCTAATTAGACTATAATCTGTTCCACCCTAAGTTGGCACTGTTGGGAAAGGCAGAGGTTGTACCAATCCGTCCAAAAAAATAGTACTAGCTTGTATTGTAATTTAAAATTAAGAATATGCAGACATATTTGCAAAAATGTAACGTATAGTTTATTGTGATTTTTATCATATAACTCAATTTAATCTATTGCACAAGTCTTAAACCGAAGTGAATGAATATAGTCTGTAGGGTAGAACGGGCGACCCATTACGGCTGATTGGCTGGAAACCGCTTTCCTGGCTGTAATTCGTTCACCGTAGCCTTTTCTTCAGTGCCAACTTAGGGTGGAACAGAGTATGCAGAAGTTTTTTATATAGAAATTTTTCAGTACTTACCTATTATACCTTCGACCGTTTAGCAGCCTTAAATTCAGCAGTACAGCTGGAACAGTCAATGGGAATTTGAACGTTTTCGGGTTCAGCGGGACGGTCGATAGTAAAATTCGTAAGAACCAAATAGACTCCTTCGAAATTTCAAGAACACACCATGAAAACCCCTTAAATACTCCTTGATTTTTGTTCTGTATGAACCCTGTTCTATTGGCTTGTTGTTTGGTCAACACTAAATCTTTGTGTTCACTACTTACTGCCAAGAAGAAATTTCATCCTTTCCTGTCCGTTTTTTGGCATTAATTAAAATTGATTTTACTTTTAATTTCAGGTACATCTTTGCCTGACATTCCTCTAGATTCATTTTCTGTCACTGAAGTGCTCAGGCTTCACATTCTGTCGTCTGGAGCTAAGTCTCGTAATTCCTGGCAGGGCCGTACGGTGGAAGTTGAAGATGTCGTTCTTTGTTTTGTAATGGAAGAAACTGATTTGCTGAAGAAACTTGAGAAAATGAGTGTTTTTGAATTGAATTCAGGTATTTAATCTTGTCTCCGTTTTAAGTTTATCAAACGTAAAACAAGTTCAACTTCTCAAAAAACCATTTCGTTTTAGAGGAGCGCTGTAAAATTTTAACTTTACTTGTGCATCAACTGCTTTCATTTGATGAACTTCGGGATCTTGTTGATGAAAATGCTGATAAAACTCGACCGTTGCGAAACCAGTTGAAGCAAATGAGGTGGGCTTTTTCTCGAAAAGAAAAAGAAGACACTTTGAAGTAAGGATTATATATCTTTTAATGTAAATATGAATGTGAACTAGTATCCAAATTTTCTGACTTGTCTCTATTTTTAGCAAAAAGAAAGAAAAAGATGGCAAAACTGAAGGAACTACTGAAATGTAAGTTGAAAAACCTTTTCTTTTAGTGCATAAAAGTTATTGTATTTTGTTAATCACATACTTGGAAAATCTAATCAGGAAAACAGGAAATTTAAAAACTATTGTAAATGTTAATATTAACATTTTTTATTATGATTTTATCAAGTTTATTTCTTTGGTATTACTTTTTAAACTCCCTATTGCTGTCAATATTATTTTTTCTTAAATAAAAGTAAATGGAAATTTTTTTTCTTTTAAAAGACCTTGGTTAAATGTTTCATTAAAGCTGAGCATATTTATCAATTTAGGCCAGCTGAAGAAGTGTCTGAAGAACCTGAAAATACTGACAACCTCTCTCCTGAGGAGAAAGCAGAACAGGGTGATAAGAAAGCGAAAGAACTTGCAAGGCTAAAGGCTGAATTTTCCCGCAAAGAGAAGGAAATCGAAGCCCAAATAAGAAAGCTTCAATATTCTTACAATGTCGTCCCCCTGGGAAGAGACCGTGCATTCCGCCGGTATTGGATTTTCCAAACCATCCCTGGCATATTTGTGGAAGATGACGACCCATTCAAAGGCACTTGTCTCGCCAAGCCAACCATTCAAAACTCTTCTCCCCATTTAGCTCACATGCGATCCGAAGCGACTGCAAACAACATTAAAAAGTACTTGCAGAGCATCGATGCCAAGAGCAGCAGCAGTGACAAAGAAAATGAAATTCTGCGCGACATTGCCATTGTGCAAAGTGACCTTCCATTCCCTTTGAAGAACCGAAAACTCTCGGACCTCAATCCCCGTGTAGACTCTAAAAAGGGTGCCGCTTTCGATAGCAGCGCTTACGAGAAGGAAGTATGTGCGTTGTGTGTAAATAAGCGAGGGGAGAAGCAGGACAATTCCATTTGGTACTGTCCTCATTCTAAGAACCATCTCCCTGTGGACCAATGCAGTGCTAACATTGACACTTGTCCTGTACATAACATCAACGCCCCTAGGGTTAAGTGGTCTTTCTATTACAAACCCGAAGACATAGACAGTTTAATATCGGGGTTAAACACTCGAGGGTTTCGAGAGAGGTCTTTGAAAGCTTCCCTCTTGAATGAAAAGGAGAGGATTACGGACATGTTATCCAAGTTTCAGTACAACACATTCAATACAACCTTACCATTACCTCCACAGCCCGAGGTGCGTAAGTCTCAGAGGCATCAGTACTCTCAGCATTCCAGCTACGCCGACATGCCTCCAGACGTGGCGTTGGATGTCACGCTACGAGACATGATTGTCGAGCTGGAGCATCGCATTTTCCATGGTGGTCTTGGTTCTCTAAAGGTTAGTTTAGTATTTTGGTTGTTATAATATCATTTGTAATTTATGTTGATGTTCAGCACAGCATAAATTTTCTCATATATTAAAAACTTTTCGTGAGTTGGCATTTTATTTGTCTATCTACCCTTTGAAACTTAATTGACCTAGATAATTTTTGTTGGGTTTTTCTTTCTATAAACAAAACTTTTGGATTGATTTTTATTACATGAGAATTGTTGGGAAAGCCATGAAACGAAAATTCTTCCAAGGATTTGAATTGAATTGAATTTGAATTTGAATTGGGTAATGGATCATGTCATCTTTCAATACGTGCAACTTTGAAATCTGAACTTTTTTTTCCAAATTTTATTATGCCATAAAGGCATAAAAATATTACCTTAATTTTCATCAGACCTGGAAAAAGTGCCCGAACCTGGTTCGGGGGAAGTAGCCCCTGCCAGCTCCATAGGAGCAATACATAAGGTTTGGGCAAATTTTGTTAGGTTCGGGGGAAGACAGCTTTTTCCTGGTCCGATTTTCATACTCTAATGAATTTACTTCTGGCTAAATATTACTTCTAATTTTTAATCAAATAGTTTTATTTATTTCCTTTTTATATTTTGTTATAGGTTGACAGTCGGGAAGACTGGCGGAATGCTTTGGATCAGGGAGCTTTTGAAAAACAAATGAGTCTTGTAGTAAAAGAAGAAGAGTATGTATTAGATTTTGCTTATCGCTTTATTGATTGAAAAAATTGGAATTTTTCCTACTTTTCTGTGAATGTACTGCTCGCCCCATTATAAATGTATAAAATAAATCATGAGTTGAGTACTGTGTAAGGTGTAAAACTGGCGGATAATTGAGATTTAAATAGTTAATTCATTATAGATAAATTTATGTATTGAAAATTGCTTGATATTCATAAATTATTTAAAATGGGTTAATGATCTACTGAGACAAAAAAGTAAATATGCTATTAACAAATCACAAAATCTAATTTGATTATATTCTTTTTTTTCTATCTTACTTTCCCATTGAAATTCACTTCTTAATTCCATCTGCTGTCTTTATTTAAAATCATTTCATCAATTTATTGTAATTTATTTGTACTATCCTTAATTAAAATTTTATTATCAGAAAATCGAATACAGAAACTTTAAAACCATCTACTGTTCCGGTTGAGAAAAAAGTTAAAGACTTAGCATTTGCAATGTTTCAACTCTCTCAGGGTATTGAATCAAAGTACTTGAACCCTCCCTTAGGTGAGCATCGTCATTAAGTTAAGTTTCATTTCATTCTGTTATTGAGTTACCGTACATCAGACTAAAAAAGTTTTTTTTAGGAGAAAATGACGACAGTAAAAAGAAGCAAAAGCAAGCCTCACAAGAAGACGACTCTCAAAAAAGAAAATGTAAGTTTTTAAACAAGACTCTAAACTTTTTATGTTACTTTTAAAGCTAGTAAACTATAACTGTCAGATATAATTTTTTTTCAAAAACTTCAGTCAGGCATGAGATTCTTTTGATTTTTGTCTGATTTTCAGATTTTTCTGGAAATTTCCAGATTTTTCCAGAAGCCTCCCACCCTATTAAATGTTCCAAAATGAGCTAAAACCTTGATTTTTAGAATCAAATTTCCAAAAACATTTTTTTGGGATTCTTTCTGGACAAGCCCCTGTCATTTCATTTCATTTTATGTGTTGGTCTAAAAAAGTTGTTTTCTATTTTAATGAATGCTATCAAGTAGTAATGTTTCTCTCTTTTAAAAACACTATTGGAAAAAATTTACAGCTTCAAGTAAGTATCCAGGGCTGGCGCTGGAGCGGTGGCAGGAATCTCTGATGCAGTGCACGAGTCTCTCCCAGCTGTTTGTCCACCTGGGGACCCTGGAGAGGAGTGTTGCTTGGTCGCGGTCAGTACTTAAGGCCCACTGCAGGATATGCAGGAGGCGAGGGGATGCGGAGAACATGCTGTTGTGCGACAACTGCAACAGAGGACACCACGTCTACTGCCTTAAACCACCACTCACTGTGAGTAATTATTGAATTGAATGTTCAAGGGTGGATTGATTATAAAGTTTAAAACCATTTTCTGATATTTATGTTAAGGTTGTTACATTTAAAATTCTTGTTTTAAACTCAATTAAAGCAAAGCAAAAAAAACATTGTTTAAAACATGTATTTTTTAGCAAGTTGCTTGCTTTAATATTATTTATGCCATGAACATGGCATACTCTTAAATGGATAATCCAGAGTTTGAAAAGTTGTCTAAGGTATAGGTCTGGGTACAAATCGCCGTGACATTGCTTGATAAAGAGCTGGATTCTGTGATGAAAACTTACAAATATCATTTAAAATGGTTTGAAAATCAAATTTAATTTTTATGTATTTTTTTTGTTGTCAACGGTAAAATAAAAAAATATCAATATATTTTCCAACCCCTATTTCAGACCTGGATACTCTCCTCCTTTTTTGTTAAAATTCCTCCCTCCTGCATTTTATCTTGGTTATGATATGTAAAAAATCTCTTGTCCCTTAAAAACTAGGTAATAAACGTTACTTCTTAAAAGTAAATAGCTACTGTAACCAAGTGTTATGTAACAGCATGTTTCTTATTTGTTGAACTTCATTTCAGTAAATGGTTTTTTTTAACATTTTTGTAAAGCCTGTATTTTAAAAATACTTTTAAATTGCATATTCTCGTACATCTCAAATATAAAAATGATCAAGTACAGTTATTAACATCAAGTTGATAAAAATGTCTCCTGCTTTTTTAAATTAACAGGTTGGCAGGTCTGCTATTTGTATAGATCAGGGGTCGGCAACCTTTTGAAAGGGAAGATCAAAAAGTAACAGTTTACGAAGTTTCCCAGTTTTTAAAGAGCCACTAATTTTTTTTTGCTTTAATGTAATAGTATAATGCTTAATATATATTTCATTTTAGATTGGGAGGGTGATTTTAGTTGGGTAGCTTTTTCACCTAACATTTTTTCTGTTGGGTAAAAATGCTCCTGCACTAAAACCACTATTTCCTCCTTTCGGGTAGGGTATACTTTTTTACATCCAGTTTTTGATGACTTACGTACACATTGTAAATTAATTTTAGTGTACTTAATTTCCAAATTTTGTATAAATGATGTGAATTCCTGAAAAATTATAGTCTGGGGGTCCTCCCCCCAGAAAAAATTTTGGAAATTGCCCCTTCAAAATCGCGTTTTAGCTCATTTTTGCCTTTTTCGATTGCACCCCAAGAGCACCTCTCATTATTAAGTGGCAGAATTTTCAAGGAAAAATAGTATAGTTATAATAAGCAGCAAACTTTCGACGGGGTGTGGATCCCACTTCAGAAAATTTTTGGAAATTCGTCTCTAAAAATAGTGTTTTCATTAGTTTATGACCAAATAAGGATCACTCCTTATAAGTCACCGAATTTTCAAGGAAAATCAGCACATATTCCAAAATTTTTAGGAGTGTTTGTTAAGGAGTTCTCCCCAGAAATTGTATGGAATTCTTATCCTTTAAAGTAGAGTTTTGATTTTGACTCATCTTGAGAACTTAAAAATAAATTTTCTGATTTTTAAAAAGTTTTGATTAGTAAACTTTTTCGTATGGAACTGGAGAGCCGCAACTTTACATCGAAAGAGCCGCATGCGGCTCGCGAGCCGCAGGTTGCCGACCCCTGGTATAGGTGGTAAAGGTGACTTCAAATTTTTGCCTCTTTTGTTATACTTAATTTATTGAATGTACATGTTTGAGACATTTACGACCCAAATTCGGCCGTTTCGTCTACTACTGAATTTTAGTTATTCAGAAGAGTAATAGTGTTTATCTTTGTTTTTCTAGTCCATCCCTGAAGGTGACTGGTTTTGTCAGACTTGTAAACCCCCAGAGAAATGTGAAAGTCCAAAGAAAAAGGCACGCACAGCAGAAAGTGATAGTGACAATGAAATGGAAACTTCAGGAGATGAAGAAGAGGAGGATGAAGAGTAAGTAGCTGTATTTTTATCTCTTGAAAACTTCATTTTGGTGCAGTTTTACTTCTCTCAATACTCAATTTGTTAATTTCGGCCAGTCTAATTAGGGTTTGCAAGTTAATTCTCTTATTAAAACAGATAACTAGGTACCATTATGTTAAAATGATTGTGTGAATTGCGTTTTTAACAAATTTTTTTTCTACCTGTCATTAGCTGTAATGTCATCGTCTGGGTAATAAAACTTAAGATGCACGCTACAAGTCAAGGATGCTAATTTTGGCCTAAAACCTTGAAAGTGAAAATTTTTAATGTTAGTGTATCAATTTTGGCTCTAGTAAGTGAAAAAACAGTCAATTTTTTTAAAATTACGTGTTCAAAAATGCAAGAAGTATCCAAAAAATGCTGCGAATAGCTAGTTTTTTTTATCGGGAAGATCTTTTTTTAAAATCTTAAAAATTGACCTGGAAAATTCGAGGAATTTTATTTCTGAAGTGAGAAACCTGTTTAAACTGTGATATTGATACACAGTGCCTTTTCAGGGAGGCGGAGGAGTCTGAAGCTCAAGAATCTGAGCAGGAGGATTCCGCGAATGGCATCCAAGAGTCCTGCGAAGCTTGTGGGGATGTGGGCACACTTCTGTGCTGTGACAACTGCCCTCTCATGTACCACGCTGAGTGTGTCAACCTTAAGAGGATACCCAGGGGAGAATGGCTCTGTCCCAAGTGCTCTAAAAAGGCAGATGCGGTGAAAAGGGCCCGAAACCATCGTAAGTATTCAGGGGTCTGTTTAGAAGATATTTTGTTCGTTTTCGGACCCTTCACAAAACATTTTACCTTAAAAACGGGTCCTTCACAAAGTATTTTATCTTTAAAGGGATACTATTTTTCACATTACATTAAATATGATTCTATTTTCACAAATTTTCATAAACAGGCTCCTAGCTGGAAAAAACCTAATTTAAAGCTACCTTCAAATTCACAAAATTACGAGTAGATTTTCACAATTTTCGCAAAAACCAGACCCTTCACAAAAATCTTGAGAAACGCCTGGTGTTATAAGGGAAGTTGGTATGTAACCCTGGTTGACTCATGGGAATGTGTTCTATTTCATAATGAAATAAATGGGATTCTTTGATTTAAGCACTCTTGTTAAGCTAAAAGGTTTTAGATGTTTTTTTTAAAGTGGTAGGTAGCATTATCTGCAGTTGGTGCCTCCAAATTTAATCTCAAATTTTTATATTAAAAAAATGAATGACTTTATAGTGGTTGTTAAGTGTTGGTTATTTTACAGCTAATAGTGGGTCTTATGGTACAAGATCTGCATCTCTCACTTCTGAACCTAAAAAGAGGCCCAATCCATTACGGAACAAATTGCCCTCTAGAGGTAAAAATATTATTTTTTCAATATCATTTATTATTTTATCTATATTCTAAAACAGTATTTGAAAATACAAATAATTTATTTTAGAAACTTTAAAAATCTTGTATAAAAAATTCTAACCTTGACCAACTTGGTCTAGCAAAAAATATTAAATACCATTTATCAATAGGTTTTTCTGTCATAAAAGCAGGGTTGGCCGGTTTAAACCATGGTTTTTTTACCAAAAAAACCACTTGGTTTTTTTAGAAATTATAAAATATTTTCAGTATTTTTTAAAGAAAGTGTTATTAAGTATAATCTTTTGCACAAAATTTAAAGGTCAGATTTATAAAAAAAATTGACATTTTAAGGTGATTAAAAATCAGAAATCTTTTAATTTAATGGTTTTAATTATTGAATTCTCTCTAAACTTAAATGCTTAAGTTAAACTTATTATATTTTGCAAGAGATAGTTCATTTATTAATTTCCTTTAAAATGAAGCATTATTTCAAAGAGTAACTAAACATACACAAAAGTTATCTGTTTTTCACTGATAAAATATGGCTTGGATTTTAATTAATTAATAAAACCAATTTGTCTTATTTGTCAGTCATAAAAACCAGTTGGTTTTTTTAGTAAATTAATAAAAACCGTTGATTTCTTTAATGATAAAAACTAAAAACCAGTTGGTTTGTTTATAAACAGATAAAAACCAGTTGGTTTTTTTACTAAATTAATAAAAACCGTTAATTTCCTTAATCGGATTAATTATCTCAATTAGTGATGGGCAAAATCGATAATTTTAGGTATCGAATACTTTGGTATCGAATACTTATAGGTTTCGAATACTTTGGTATCGAATACTTATAGGTATCGAGTACTTTTAGGTATCGAGTACTTTTTTCAATGTCGGGAAATGAACCTGAAGGGACAATTTTTTTAGGGCCTATCCATAATCAGACTAATATTCAAAAAACTGAAAGCGATCCATCAAAAAGCCCCGTAGCTACGGGCCTGGAGGTGGATAGAGGCGAAGGATTTGGCGGGGGAAAAACCTAGCCGCGTCAAATTTCTCTCGCGGATGATAACGACTTGGGTTTGAGCGTTGCAAAATGAAAACGGGAACAGGCTGCGTTTGATCTACAGTAGGTATTATAAAGATTACTTCATTGAAAAATTTAAAACGAAATATGTCAATCAAGTATCGATACTTTTGTGGGTATCGAATACACTCGATACCTATAGGTGTCGAGTACTTAAGTATTTGGTATCGATACCTGCCCATCACTAATCTCAATCATTTATCCCAGCGTTTCTCAAACTGTGGGTCGCGACCCACTGGTGGGTCGCCAGTCAGTTTTTGGTGGGTCGCGAGAAGATTTTTAATTTTTCTGAATATGAAGAATCTTTTTTATAATTTTTAAAAAAGTGGTTATTGACTTTTGAATTATCAAACTATTATTTGAAATTTATCAAATTACCATATAGTAAAAAGAATAAAAATTTGAGGAAAAACTACACTACTTGGTATCAAATAAAAAGGTAAACGAACGGAACAATTAATGTAAATACGTACTATGTGTGCCGCTTTAATGTGCCGATAATGCAAATCTAGTCGGTTATTCAAATAAGATTTGAAAAAATATTCAGTGTTTCTCCCCATCCACACCGGGGGGAGCAATGCAAATTTTAAGAATTTTCTTAGGAAATGATGCAACTGCAATTTATCCCATATTTCTAAAAAACAAGTTAAAACCATGTTTTTAAGGGTCAAATTTTAAAATTTTCTCTGGGGGAGGACCCCCCAGACCCCCCTTTTTACTTTGGGGATCATTGTTAGCCAACAATTAAACTATTTCATTCATTAAAATTCAAATATTTACTTTTAATTTTCTAAAAAATTTATTTCACTTCTAATACGTGCAAGTAATAATTTATTGTTGTAACTAAATAGTTGGTGAACACCCCACAGTCAGAGAATTTAAAATTCTGTGGGGGGGGGTATGAGATAGTTACTCTGTTCAGTTAATTATAACTAACTGAAGTCGGTGGGTCGCGTTAGATTTTGTTTCTCAAAAGTGGGTCGCGATGTTAAAAAGTTTGAGAACCCCTGATTTATCCAATTTCAATTAACATTAGTTGCTTACATTTCCCTTTTATTTATTAAAAAAGTTAAATTTTCTCTTTCTAAAGAAATTTCTTAAGTTCATAAATAATCCATATAATTAATTTGATTATTTTACCATTTAATAATTAATTAAATTAATTATCTTTATCAATTATCCAATTTCAATTAACATTAGTTGTTTACATTTAACTTTTACTTCTCATTTAAAAAATAAAATTTTCTCTTTTTAAAGAAATTTCTTAAGTTCATAAATTAATCCATATATAATTAAGATAAATAATTTGATTATTTCAACCATTTATCCAAGATAAATTAACACTGATTTTTATTCACTACAATAATATTAGATATTCAAATTGGAATATTTTAGAAACAGAAATTATTTTTAAAACAAATTAATTTAATTTTAATTAATTAATTGAAATTTACAAATCATTTATCAATTATAAACAACCCCTGAAATAAATGTCTCATTTACAACTCAATTTCAAACATCAATGCTAAAATAACTTATTCTGATAAAAAAAATTCTTAAAAAACTTGGTTTAAACCAGCGGTTCCCAAAGTGGTCCACAGAGACTTCCAGGGGGTCCACGGGCATGAAAATGAAAATTGGGGGTCCACAGCGACTTTCAGTGGTTCACGGGAAAAATTTCATTTAAATAGAAAACTTTGACAAGTTAAAACAATTTAAAATAAAACAACGAAAAAAATTGCACATAAATTTATTAAAAGCCATACGGCGTTTCGGGGATTCTTTGGATCCCCTTCGTCAGTGGTAGTTGACATTACAAGAAAAATCAGAAAATTTAAAATTAATCAAAAAAAATTTAATCAATAAATATGCATCTGTCTTAGTTAATGACCTAACCAGTACACCCTTTCTTTCTCCGATTTGGAGCGAATAATTGTTTTTGATGTTGCATTTTGGTGATTTTCTTGTATTTTTGTCATTTGATCTTTTGTGTACATTTTTCTCCTTTGCGTTTTGGCAACGCTTGTTTTGTTGCGGGGTATAAAGGCTGATTTTTCTTGTGATGTCAACTACCACTGACGAAGGGGATCCAAAGAATCCCCGAAACGCCGTATGGCTTTTAATAAATTTATGTGCAATTTTTTTCGTTGTTTTATTTTAAATTACAGTATTGCACAGTTTGTGGCGTTATCCTCAAGTTAAAACAATTTTGTCTTTTTTATAATCAAATTTTAGTATAAAATGAAATGTTGGTTATTACAGAGTCCTCGTAACGCTAGCAGGGGCGATGGAATCATTTGTTTCTTATCGAGGTGAAAAGCCCCCGACCAGCCGCGCATAATTCAATATCATAAATTAAAACTCAATTTCCGTATTGTATAATTTGACTTCTTTTCATAGTTGAACTTAATAAAATATTGTTTGTTAACATGCCATATATTAATTGTGATTATTTCTGAAATTTTATGATTGGGTGAATGAATAACTCACTCATAAACCATTAACTTTGACTTTCCAACCAAAATTTTTATTGCTAAAGCTAAAAATTGTTGCGCCTTGAATGTAATGATACAAGTTTAGATTTGTTTTTAGTTTCAAACTTTTTTTAATGATTGATTTATTAAAAATGTTGTGTAACCATATCAATGGCAATTTGATTTCTTTTCATAATTAAACTCAATTAAATATTGTTTGTTAACATGCAATATATAAATTGTAGTCATTTCAGAACTTTTTTGATTTGGTAAATGAATAACTCGCTCATAAGCGCATAAGCCATTAACTTTGACAAGCTTGTGACCAAAACTTATTGTTAAAATTAAAAGTTTTTGTGTCTTGAAATGCAGTGATATTAAAAGTTTAGATTTGTTTTTATTTCAAACTTTTTAAATGTGTAAAAGTGTGAAATGATATGCTTATCGAAGCACGAAAAAACACTTGAAAAAAATTGCAAAATTTATGCGTGGTTCAGAAATTAATAACAAAAACATAATATTTTAGCTACTTTTTGAATGGTCTCTTAGACAAGGGGTCCACGGGGTACGAAAAATGTCGTCAGGGGGTCCACGGGCCAAAAAAGTTTGGGAACCCCTGGTTTAAACCAAAAAAAAACAAATAAACCCGGTTTTTTTGGTTTTTTTAAAAAACCCGGTTTTTTGCCAACCCTGCATAAAAGACATTTAGGATATAAATGTCTGTAGACTTTTCTAAAAATGTATTAGGTGCTGATGGCTGATTCTAAAACATTCAATTTATTTACAGTGTCCAAGAGAAGGCGTGATGATTCATCTGAGAATGAAGCTGAGCCTCCTAGTAAGCGGTCCAACAGAGGTAGGATTATTTGCGGATGTTTTTTGAATTCAGTCTATTAATCAGTGTTAATGAATTAACTTTACTTTGAGCTGCACTAACTCCCTGCCTTTGCTGAACCACTGAAAAAATTGATTTCTCTCCAACCTCAACTAACCATCCTCAACTGAGCTTTCATAGCCATGGAACAGACATCCAATATTTTTTTTCTGGGTTTTTATGTTCCAACTGTTGAACTTAATATAACAACTTTTTTAGATCTTTTAGTTCTGCGTATTAGATTAGCAGAAGTTTATAGCTTCTCTGAGCATGTGGCATGCTAAAAACTGATGTCAAAAGCATGTTAATTAGTTGCAGTTTTTGAAGGTTTTTCTTCCTTGCTATAGCAAACAAGGTGGCCACCCAATCTATTAAACAGAAATTTTTTTATAATAGTTAAACTCTGGAAAATTAATTATCGTTAAAAAAAAGTTTTCTTTTCTGAAATTTTAGAACTTCAGAAATAAATAATTACAAAATTCAGAAATTCCCTGGAGCATTTCAATCAGTTTTATATACAGGGTGGCCACAGACCTGGAAAACCTTAAAAACCTGGAATTATCAGGGAAAATTTAAAAACCTGGAATTATCAGGGAATAATCAGGGAATTTTGGAAAATATGATAATTATCAGGGAAATTTTGGGAATCTGCCTAGTTTCAACAAAAAATTCAATATTTTTCTGATTTCCAAGTCTTTAAATATGTGCATTTCCATTCTCTTACAGAATAAAATCTCCAATCCATATAAATTAGTGTAGTTGCAAATGTTCAAAAAAGGTTTCCTAAGGTTGCATGTGAAAAAAGTCTTAAAATAATCTTATTTTATATTCCTATCTAAATCTTGTTTTTATTATTTCTCCTGCTTTCTGTTATTTTTACAGTCATTCTCGGGTTTTCTAGATGAGTAAAATTTACTATATTTATAAAATATCAGTGAAAATCCTACCAGATTATCAGGGAAAACCTGGAATTATCAGGGAATTTTGAAATAAGTTTTCTGTGGCCACCCTGTATATAAGATTAAGTAAATTTGTTAATTTTCTTGAGCTTCTGACTACTGATAAACCAACGATAGTAAAAGGGTCACATGATTTTGACAACGCTAGAACTAGTGTTTCGGAGGGGAGACAGGGAAATTGAGGAGCAGTTGATCGAAAGAGAAAGATACATTTGCTTGTATATAGAAGCAAGACCCCAACTATCACCGGTTACCCAACTATCGGCCGTGCAAAGTCTGTAAAAATCACGTGACCCTTTTACTATCGTTGGGCGAACAGTATATGGGTACTAAGAACAGTGGTGTATGACATCTCTTAAAAATGTTTTACCAGTTTAACATATTAAAAACGAATAGTGGCCACCTTGTGCTAATTTACAGCAGCATCAAGTACATTAAAATATTTTACTCTTTTTATAGAGAGAAAGTCTAATACTTTTGACTCTGAAAAGGAAGATAATCCATTCAAAAAAGTATACAGAGGTAAATTTGTAGAATGAGCTATTTAAAATGATTTTCTATAATTTCTATTAAAAAATTAAAAGAAAAAATAAAAGGCAACACTTTTTGCTTACCATACCAACATACTTAAAAGGATTACATCCTCTCTATATTTTTATGGGGCAACTTAATCTATTTTATTTTCTAGTAAATTTTAAACAATGTTGCTATTTTAAATTGTTTTTTACAAAAGTAACTTCATCAATTATTGAATGTATTGTTCATTAATTATTTTTATTGAAACATTCAAAAAGCAAAATCATTTGTATGTAAAACATATCTTCCCATTAATGTCAGCAAACTTAATACTGATAACTGTTTTTGATTGCCACTTTTTCTGTTGTCTTTTTTGTTTGTAAACATGTTTTCTGGGCCTGTTGTAATGAATTAACAGGTGTTGGTTTCCCCAAATTTGTGTTGCTTTTGCTTTGCTGTGTGTCTGCTTTACATTCAATTGTATTTTTAAGTAAATGTTTTAATTAAATCTAATTGGTATTCAAGCCTGTAGTTGAGAAATTTTATCAATGTTTGAGAATGCATTTTTTATACAGGGTTCCCACAGTTCTTTGCTTGAATTTAATTTTGGCATTCTAATTGCCTTAGAAAAGTACTTTAACTTTAACTGAACACCATAAGCTCAGAGTTTTACAATTTGATTGAAATGCTTGAAAAAAATATTGGTCAGAGGCCTGTTATATTCACATTAGAGATTAAAAACATGTATTCAAATATTTTATGGTGTTTATGACAACTCTTTGCTAGTAAAGTCTTAAACAGAAATCTATCTCAAAAATCAGTGAAGCTTAAGAATAAACAGACATATATTTTTTAATTGATATTATCCAGCATTTTTTTTTCTTTCTTTAATTTTTGTTAAAAAATGTCTGTTTAAAAGTGGAATATTTTACTGGCTGGTTGTTAAGTGTCTGTGTTCTAATTGGATACCCAATTAATGCAGATCAACAATTGAATTCTTCATATTCAAGACATGTTTTGCATTATAATACCTAAGATCATAGTTTGGTGTCTAACAGATTTTGTCACAACACCTTTGATAACTTCCTTATCATTGAAATAAGTACCTTTAGGGTCCTGGAAAGTTCTTGATTGTTTTCTTAAGAGTGGGAACCCTGTTACTTGTAATGCTTGTAAAACTATTAAATTGTTCTTCTTAAAATTAAAGTCATACTTGATATAATATTCTTTTTAAAATATATATAGATATTTTATATATATAGAATGCATGGAAAATTTTTAAATGTATAAGTTATTGTATGTTAGATGTTGCTGCTTTTGATAGCAATATTATTTTCCCTTACTCATAAATGTTTTTTAAAGAGTTCATTTTAATTGTATTTTTCGCACAGAATTTAGTCACTTGTAAATGTGCTCAGAGACCTTTAGCGAGATGCTTTTTACCATTACACTTCAGAAATGCTTTTAGTTTAAGCTTGTCCTTCAAATCTTTTGGGGAAATGGTGATAGTGCTATCATTCATCATACCTGCATTAGAAATTTCCCGTGTGTTGCTTGTTTCCCTGTGAAGTTTTTTAGGCTGGGTCCGATCAATATTTGTTTGTTATTGGCGTCTCTTAAAATTTGCCGATCTGTTGCCACTGATCATTCATTTCCTTGTCATTTGCTTTCATCGTCATCCTGTTTGTATAAGCAAACAGCGCTAAGCAGCGTTTTCTCGTTGGCACAGATTCGGCTCAAAGCACAGCCCGGCGGCGGTCTAAAACGGGGAGTGGTGGAGACATGCTGGATTACAAAGCATGTATAGATTTGCTGGTTGAGTTGATGCGCCATCCCTCCAGCTGGCCTTTCTTGGTCCCGGTTAGCAAGAAAGATGTAAGTCCCTTCACTTAGAACCAGGCTGGCAGCTGTCCCATTTTCCTATCAGATGCACTCACTAACTCAAATGTTGGAGTAAATGAACTTTGCGCTTTTGTATGGCAAATGTGGACAGTGCTGCTGAAGCAGTGTTGAAATATCAGGGGTGGAAGCAGACGGAACTCATCGGAAAACTTCAAAAATCAGTAACTCGCAATGTCTAACAATTTTGGAATTTCACCAAGTTAGGATATCAAAATTTTAAAACTGCGTCATTGTGCAATTAGGCATCTAATTCGATCGTGGAACCCCAAGGTGTACCACCCCTGATTCCATTTAATTGAATTTTCTTTACAGGAGTGATTTATGAATTGGGCTTTAATTCATGAATGTGATTTATGGTTAAGCATGGACATTGTGGGATTTATATCTGTAGATTCAGTATAGGAAGTGAAATCGTTGAGGGATTAAAAAAGTACTAATAATGATTTTTTTTATTTGAAGGACCTTAAAAGATTTATCGTATTATGGTCTCTGAATTAGTTAATGTTTTCACTCAAATATTTTTTATTAAAATATTATTTTCTGAAACATCCTTTTGAAATTGCCAATTAAATTAGTTTTTTGTAACTTGCTTTGACTGATTTTCTGTATTGTAGTTTTTGGAGATTTTTGGTTTTTATTTATTGACTTTTTAGTTGTAACAAATTATCTCAGCTGTAATTTTCGAAATGATTCTTGGTTTAATGTGCTTATGTTTTTTAAAGGTTCGTTTTAATCTATGCTAGATTGCTTTAAATATCCTGTGTAATTTTTTTAAGGCATTCTTATAATTTTTTATAATTTAAGTATCTTGTACTGCTGGTTATGTGTTCAACATACCATACAAATAGGGTGAATCAAGTCACTAATGGGAAAAGTTTTACAAAACCTCATAACGGTTACAGAATCAGACCGAACACTTATTGTTTCTACTCATTCTTTTCAAAGTTGTGTCAACCATTCAAAAATGTTAGACATCATACTTCCTAAAAGCATCTAGATTGCCCCCAAGAGTTTGTCCAAGTTAGTATTGAAAAGTAATCAGAAACACTCACCTGACAAACTAAAGTGTGATCTGCCCCAGTTCCTGAAATTCTTTTTTCCAAGCCTTGAATCAGGCTTTATACTGTCCTATTTATAAAAAAAAACATGTGAATTTGTTTTTTAAGTATGTTATATTTTTTTGGATAAAAACTGGCAGTGATCAGATTCCCCCTGCCTTGAGTGTGAATCATGGCACTCTTAAAAATATGTATAAAACCAACAGTTCAGGAATTTTTTCAAACATTCCAAAATCTTAATCAGCTATTTTTTAGCTGCAGTTCAAAGTTATGAGGTGATATGATTCACCCCGTTTCACGGTAATGTTAGAAATTTATAAATATTGGATAGTAATATCCATGTTATATATTTTACTGCTTTACATAAAACAATTTAAAGACTCGAGTGTTCATATTATCTGACTAGAATATAAGATTGATTTGTAAACTTGTTTCGTTTAATTCTAAATTTGTTAATGATTTTTAATTCCTGATTTTTTTTAATTTTAATTTCTCATTAAACTTTGGTTTTCTGTTAATTAAATATGTTTATGGTTTGAAATCAAATAACAGTGGTATCATGAAATTAAATTGCTGCATGTTATCATAAAAATATATATATAAATTATCCCGTACAATTTTATAAGAAATTGATCTTTATCTTTATAATTAAGTTATCAATGCAACTAATTAATTTTCTTTTGTAGTCTGAAAAATATTCTATTGAAATTTTGGGATAAAAATTTCTACTCTTGATGTTAACCACTTAACAACTTTAACTCTAGTTGAAGCATAATTTGTAAAAAAATATTTTTCTCTTCATATGTTTGAATAAATGGACAGGATGTTTACAGAACCTGGAAATCGGGGGTTCAGAGAGCAGTCAGTGTGAATTCCATTCATCTAGAAAAACTCGGGAAATTTTCTTAACAAATGCACTTTGTTTTACCATTTCTCTACATTAAAACCTTTATGTATGTTTCATAACTTTTTTTACTTTTTAAATCTCGATGAGTGACCTATTTTTTAAGGCAAAATAGTGTCCTAGTGGATAAAAGTGTATAGTTATGGCATGAGTGTCACTTAAGGATAAAAATAAATTTCATTAATTAATAATTTTTTTCTCATTAAAATAACTGGTAGGTGTTTTTAATGCTTATTGCACACATAGTGTTTCTAAATACAGAGAAAGTCGAAAAAGAGGCACCACACACAACACACACACAAAATTTCCATGAATTAGTATTTTTCAGGTTCTGTAACCACTCTGATGCTGGTTAATAGTCACAGTCACAATAAGTAATGAACTATCATCGAAAAATTTTTAACTTATCTATTAAATTTTTTTTAAGGGAAACATTCCTTAACTTTTTTGCTTCTTTTTTTAGGCTCCAGATTATCATCAAATAATAAAACACCCTATGGACTTCGGAACAATCCGCTCAAAGCTTAATTTCATGGAATACAAGACCAATGAAGACTTCATCCGTGATATGTACCTCGTTTTGCAAAACTGTGAGTGGTTCAATCCAAAGTCCAGCCCAGAATATAAAGCTGCACAGGCCCTACACAAAGAGGTGAAAAGACTTTTGCAAGAATACCAGCTTTGTAATCATCCCACACTTAGTACTCTGATTCATAGTGTAAATGGATCGTGAACGGCTGTATTATATAAGATAAATGTAATTTAGTGATGTACGATCATGCGTTTAACCATGTTGCAAGTCTTTCTTGTTTGCGTATAACTGCCGGCAAGTTAGCTTCGATTCTACCAGGTTTTTTTTTCAGTAATCATCAGGTTTTTCATCTTGTACCTATTTTAACATTGAATTATCTTATTCGTCTAATCACATAACCTTGAATGCTTTGGTTTTTCGGTTATATTTATTTTTTAATTATTACTCACTTAAAAAGCTCTAGAATTGAGCATATCACTGATCAGTTTACTCCATGTTTCTTCCTGTGAAGACAAAATTCAATTATTGTAAAATATAATTTATATTGAATCTATTTTCTCTTCTATGAATAAAAGAATCTTTTAAAGACTATTTTTGCTGGGTTTTTTCTATTAATTTTGTGATTCTCTATGAACTGATGGTTACATGACTATAGGGCAACCATGACAAAATTTTCATGTGGGCCTCCAAAACAGTGTGGCCACTCAACCTGGAAAAGGTCAGGTAATATCTGGAATTTTTTCTTTAGAGAAATTAAACTTAAAATGAAAATTTCCAGGTCTAAACTAAAGAAAAGGTTCTGTTTTTATGATTTTTAGCTATGTTTGCTGTTTCTATGATGAGCATTTGTCTGAAAGTTGTTTCTCCCTTGCGATTTGATTGTAATGCAGAAAAGACAACATCATAAATAAGCAGATTCAAACTATTCCAGAACAGTCACTCTGCATTGAATGCTTGTTGGTGTTCTCGGGCTTGTTTACTGGAAAATTTTTACGTGTTGATAAAGGATTCAGGGGTTCATCCAGGTTTTCTGCCAGGGTCCTGTTATAAGAAATTTGTGAAAATGAAGAGATCCATAGTACAATCATTACTTATGGAATGGGTCTAAAACTGGCAAATTCCATTCCAAAATCATAAAAACACCCCATGAACAATTTTCAAACCATTTTTGATCCTTTAAGTTTAGTGAGGAGTCATTTAGGAACTGAAATTTTGTGAAGTGTCCTGAAACAGGCCCATTTTTCTTTTTGATAAACCCCTGGGATGAAAAAGATATTTTCACACTTATTCTGCATTTTAGTTGCAAAGTTATAGGATTTTTTTTGTGTACACAGCGGACTCTTGGAGTGGCAGGGATGCAAGTGCTGCACTGGGCTGTAACCTAACATTTGTGTCAAGGGTGGTTTTAACTCATAATTTTTTCTGAGGTACTGTATCAGTTATAGATGATTTACACAAGATTTTAATTTGGTGGTTGTTGTTGGTATCAAATTTCAAAACTGTAATCAATGCAAATCCCAAGTGAAATTGGGGGTCAAATCCCTTCAAAATAGTGTTTTATTCATTTTAAGGCTTGGGATTACACTTCAAGAGCACCGCTCGTTGTAAGCAGCAGAAATTTCAATTGAAAACCCTGCATAATAGATTTCAAAATTCGGGGGCCCTCCCCCAAAAAAAATTAGAAATAACTACCCATCAAAGTAGGGTTTTAACTCATTTTGAGACTGGTTACACCAGGGGTCCCCAACCCTATGCCCGCGGGCACCATGGCGCCCGTCGATTGATCTAGGTGCGCCCGCTGCTTGTGCCCAACGATAAAATATTTCAGTTTTCCACTATCCCATAAAATTCTAGAAATGAAACAACATACATTTCAGAGTTTCTTCAAGTAAGGCGAGAATAGAAATTTTGGATCTTCAGAATGACATTATCCTCAAAACTATATTATCAGATGATATGAGAAATTCTGGAATATAGCTGATAGAAATAAATTTCCAATCTTAAAAAGAGCAGCATATAAAATAAAGTAGTTCTTTGGTTCCACACACTTATGTGAATCATTTTCGACAATGAACATAATAAAATAAAAAAATATAGATCACGACGTACAGATGAACACCTTGACGATAGCTTGCGGGCAAGAATTTCATCATAATCTCCTAATTATGAAGCGCTGGCCAGTGAAATGCAATGTATTTTATAAATAATTTTTATACTTCGTATGTTTTGCAAGCAATTTAGTAGTAACTTATTTTACAAAAGAATATTAATACTAATTATACCTATTCATTATGTTAAATTAATTTTTAAAATTAAATTTTTAGTGCATTATATGTAGTGTGTATTATCAACTATGTCCACCAACTATAAATTTATCTTGAAAAAATAAATGGTGCCCGCCATTATACCGATATTCTGGTATGTGCTCTTAGGTTCAAAAAGGTTGGGGACCCCTGGGTTACACCTAAGAGGGCTGCTCATTCTAAGTCACATAATTTTCAAGGAAAAAAACTATAAAATATGATGTCAGGACCCCTGCTAGGGTACTGTACTGCCCAGCCCAAAACTCAGGGTTCATGGTTGTCCTATATTGTCCTGTATTTCCTATATTTTCAATCAATGTCCTATATTTTGCACCAAAACTAGTTAAAAACCTGTTTTTTAGTAAAATTTCCAAAAAAATTTCTGGGGGAGGACCCCCAGATCCCCCTTTGGTATTTGAAACCATTTGCTCACAACTTCTCTTATATTAAGTTTGATTTTAAAAAACAACTTTACAGAATTGCATCTGTGATTTTCTCCCATCATCGCATCTCTCTCAATTTGCGATGATATTTTTAAAGCTTGTTAATGCGGGGGGATTCTGCACGCTTTCTAATTGTAGCAACGTCAAACATTCTGCTAAAAATGTTGATGAAAATTTAAAAATATTTTATAAACAGTCATAATCATAAGTGGGGCTGTGATTTTTATGTGATAAAAAACTCAAAACTTATACTAATGAACTCTTTATATGCATTTATTTAAGGTAAATATGTGATAAAAAGTACAAAATTTGAGCTTAAGAATAGGGAAAATAGAAAGATTTTATGGAATTTCAAATATTTTTTTCTGAATTATGAAAACAATAAAAACTGTGAGCTTTTAAGTTCCTATAGGAATAAGTCAGTAATTTTTAGGATTTTATTAATCCCCCGTAAAGAAAGAAAAAAAGTACCAAAAATCCACCTGTAAAAGTAAAAATAAACGGGAAACACGAAATGGACACCTTCCAATTAATAGCCCCGAGTTCACAACTTACGATTGCTAAATTTAGAATTAGATTTCAACAATTTAGATGTGTTACCGCATAATATGTTGCAGTTTTTTTAAAGCAATTGGGCACAGCTTGTGATTATTTTTGAAAAAACTAAAAATGGATGAATATGTAGCAAAAATATGTAATTAATTTTTAAAAAAAGATTATTATATAAGCGTATTTAAGGCTTAAATATGTAAATGAACCGAATAAGTAAAAATATGTAAAATAAACATGGTCTTAATCAATCCAAAGTTCTTTGAAACGTGTAGAATTTAAGAGATCTCTGTAATATCAGTTTTCTGAGAAGATGTTATTACATGGGAAATCTTAGCCCTAATCATTAGATCGAAATTGACTCCAAACATAAATTTAAATAAAATACTTAGTTAAGGAAACATGTAAAAGATAGTAAGGTAACCAAATTGCTTCTATAGCATAAATTTGTGAAGGATAATCAGTTTTTTATAAGATAATTTTTATGCAATTAAAATAAGCGTATAAGTTTGTAAAAATTTACTTATAAATTTAAACAAGAAAATTTCCCAATTATCCTTAATTATGTGAAAATTTTTAAATATGTTTAATTAGATAATATTGTAGTTTTGTAATATGTATTACGCATAAAGTTTACTTTACAAAAACAAATTAGAATAGGTATGTCTATGTTGCAGGGCTCCCATTGGCGACTAAAAAGGCGACTATTGCTACTATTTTCAAGGTTGGGCGACTATGGCGACTATTTTATGCTAAAAAGGGCCAAAAGCGACTATTTTCAAGGATTTTCAGAGATTTTGGCTACTTTTTTTTAGTTTGGGCGACTATTTCCGGTTTTTTTTATCGTCAATCGGAATCAATCAATCGCCATTTTCAGAGTCTATTACTACGGATTCTCCGTAGTTTCTACGGATGCCGTCGTTAAACTACGGACTACGGATAACATCGAAAAAGCTACGGAAAATCGGAAATCTATCATAAAAAGCACTTAGAAGCGCAAGTTTTTTCCCAATTATGCTCTATTTTTAGGATATTTTCAGTCTAATAAAACAGGGTGCGAACAATCGGGTTTCGTGTTGCTTGCGGGGTATTCCTTTCTTCCCTGGACTTCTTTCTTGGATGGATGGACGGCGGGCGCCAAGTTGAAGTCGGCTTCTTGCGTTGTTAGTGCGATGTGGAAAAAACAAGTTTATTGTGGTTAGAAGTTAGAAGCCGTCGTTCGGTGTTTAGGATCGAATTTTGCGGAAAAGTCGAAAAATAGCGATTTTTCGCGCAAGTACCGTTTTTCCAGCACATAGTTGAAGATGGCTTTCACATAGCTGCCAAGTTTTACGTATTGTCCGTAAAATTTACAGATTAGCACCAAAATTTACGGTTTTATGGATCGACCCGAAATGTTTACGGAATTTCGCCAAATTAAAGTCGTCTGCCTTTGCTAGGCTTTTGGAAACTGGAAAATCGCGGAAAAAGCCGCGATTTTTCGAGAAAGTTTCGTTTTGTGTGCCGCGTGTTCTGTTCCTTCCGCGACTGTTTTCGACGGCCGCGAACGCCAAGTTGAAGTCGGCTTCATCTCGTGTCAGTATTAGAATGCAGGAAAAACTACTTAACGTGGTCAAAGGCAACATGTCCGATGGTTAGAATCACGATCTTGAAAAGCCGAAAAATAGCAATTTTTCGTGAAAGTTCCGTTATATCCGCGATTGTTTCCTACCGGCGCGGCGTGGCGCCTAATTGGGGGTCATTCATAAATTACGTGAGGTCAAAAAGGGGGGGAGGGGTTTGGAAAAATCTCACCAAATCTCACCAAGGGGGGAGGGGGGGTCGATTAAAATCTCACGTCAACTTTTTTTTAACTTAATTATAACTTAATTAGGTGCTATGAAGCACAAAATGCAAATAATTTTTAGAAAATAATTTTTAAAAGTTGTAGGTAAATCTCACGTGGGGGGAGGGGGGGTCAAGAAAAATCTCACTAAATCTCACCAAGGGGGGAGGGGGGTCCAGATTTTGGAAAAAACACCTCACGTAATTTATGGATGACCCCTTGAAGTTGGCTTCCTTTCACCATTGTATTTACATTGCAGAAAAAGCAACTTTACTATGGTCAGAACTAATTACTTAGGTGAATTATCACTAGACCTAATAACCTCAAGTAAATAAAAATTGATAAGGGCTAAAAATTTGATAAGAGCTGATAAATTAATAGAGGTTTAAGTTAAGTATTTATGTATTAAGTCTATGCGCACATTATTTGTCGTAATCAAAATTATGGTTTTCATGTCGTACGAAGAGTTTTACTGATGCACGTTTTCAAATGTTGGCAGCTATGTTTTCACATTGTAATTACATTGTAGGAAAAATTTAAGGGTGGCCAGAGGAGCCTAATAAGTCTACTGATACCTCTCAGATCACGTTTTTATCGATTTTAGTCAGTGTTTTCAACTAATTTTTCTTAAGGATTTCCTAAGTTGTAAATTTTTACTGATTGATCACTGAAGCTTAATGCAGTATTTTTTAAAAATTTTGTTAGATTATAACCTGTTTCAGATATGATATCAAGGGGGATGGCAGGGGATCCACCCCTAAAAAAATCGGACTAGGTGTCTAAAACAACCCTGTTTTTAGGGTCAACTATGAGTGCTGTGAGTTAATTACCCAAAATGAACATAATTTTTCTTTTTAAACTTTAAAGATTATTCTATTTTTGTTTGATTTGTGAATTTTCAGAGTATTTTCAGCTTTTATCTATTTTATTTGAAAAATCTACTGCTATTTTTTATGCAATGGGAGAATTTTATTTGGGAAGGCTATTTAGGGGGACTATTTTTCGTAATTTAGGCGACTATTTAGGAGACTATTTTTCATATTTGAGGAGACTATTGCTACTATTTCTGAAAGTGTAACTCAATGGGAGCCCTGATGTTGATCAACAATAGTGATGGTTAAGCATCAATTTTAAATACCATATACAGGGTGTCCCACGAGAAGTGGCCCAACCCTTTAACTTTTGAACCCCTACAGATATAGTCATGAAAGTGGGGTCTAGGTATAGTAAAGTGACCATGCCCTATCCGATGCGATGACTTTCAACGCCCTCTAGCGGAAAATTTAGGAGTTATAATTTTTATTTTAAAAACTGTGTGAGGTATGTGAAAAAAGTCAATGACTAAGTTGTAGAGCATCATCGATTTAGTAGGAAAAGACACCTTAAGCAGAAAAATATCTTGAATAAAACCCCTAAAACGCAAGCTCAATTAGGTTGAATTCACGTAGTTTTTACGTCTTAAGACGCCCCTCACGAGGTGAAAATGAGAAATTTTTATTTTTATGATTTAAGTCAACGATGGGCAACCTGCGGCCCGCGGGCCGGATCCGGCCCGCCTCGTCATTTGGTCCGGCCCGCGGAACATTTTAAAAATTAGAAAAACTGTGGAAATTGGAGTTTTTGCATGAAATTTAAAGTTCAGAACATCATTATCAATTTTTACTGCCTTTCCCAATGATTTTAAAGTTAATTTGTCCTCCTGAACATTAATTCCTCCTCCATTAATTTTCCTGTATCATGAAATGACAATAAGGAAGTTGCATGTGTCAGATTTTCAAAAACAAACAAGTGTTTCCGTATGGTTTTTTGTATGGTAAAATGAAATATCTAGTCAGTTTTTCAAAAAATATACAGGTAATTAAATATTTTAATTTAAAAGTCGAGAAAAAAAACGTGACTGAAAATGCTTATTGTTTAAACTAGATGACGTCAACAATAATACCATCAACTCCATTGCTTTTCAACAATGCCTATTGTAAGATGACGTCACATCCAAACTATTGGCGTTTTCGCACGCTTTTAAAAAGGGGATTTTTCTTAACTTTTTTGGCAATCAAAAAATTTCTCGATCAGCCTCAAATTTTGGGTAGTTGCTTATTTTTGCAAAAAGAATCGATTAAAAAAATAAAAAAATCATGCAACTTCCTCATTGTTAAGTCTGTTCTGAAATATTTTTTCCTTACAATGAGCTCTGAATATTATTCAGAATTATTAATTATATAATGTTTAGCTCATATTAAGGTAACTTAAACATTATAATTATTGTATGTAATCAAGATATTATTTTAGTCCAGATTAATGTAACTAATTTTATAATTATTGTATACTAGCTGTTATACCCGGCCTTGCACGGGTGGGTTGTATAAATTTATTTTTTTAAATATTTCTTAAAATACATTTATAATTTTGTAAATTAGCAATATTACAAATCATCCCGGTATCCCAGGCGACTCTTTCCTATCCCAGTGTTCCCGGTAATTTTATCCCGGTGGTCACGGTAATTTTTCTAATCCCGACGTTCCCGGTAATTTTCCTATCTCAGTGTTTACGGTAATTTTTATATTCCGGTATTCTGGGTGTCTTTATGGTAAATTTCCTATCCCAGTGTTCTCGGTAATTTTTATTATCCGGTAATTTTTCCATCCCGATGTTCTCGCTAATTTTCCAATCCCGGTGTTCTTGTCACTTTTTACAATCCCGATGTTCCTGATAATGTTTAATATCTTGGTGCCTTTATAAAATAACAAATTTGAAACCATAGTAAAAAGTCTAGTAAATTAGTAAGTCTAGTGAACAAGTTAACAAATTTAAGACCAGTGTTCAAAACTAAAATAAAAGATCTAGTAAATGAAAAAGTCTAGTGATCTGTCTCATTTGAAACAATGTTTTATTTTTAACTCGTTGTATGACTGGTAAAACAGGTTTCCAAACACGGAAAAATAAGTGAAAAAAAGCATGAAAATGGGAAAAAAAAGAATGAAGGACTGATTTTCTCTTTATAAATTATAGCCCATGTCCTATTCTGATGTATAAGCTGCATTATGGTAAAGTTTCATTAAAATCCATTCAGTAGTTTTTGCGTGAAAGAGTAACAAACATCCAGACAAACATTCACAATTATAATAGTAGTAGGATAATATTCTAGTCCAGATTAATGTAACTTCATTATAATTATTGTATGTAATCAATATATTGTTTAAGTCCAGATTAAATTTTAACTTTAGAAAAAACTTAGTAAATATATGTAATAAAACTACTAATTTTTTACTTAAAAAATATTACCTATTACCTGCTTTCTACTCTATGGCCCTCCACATCATTATAATCATTGAATCCGGCCCGCGGATTCGAAAAGGTTGCCCATACCTGATTTAAGTAAATGACTAAAAGCATTCTTAGTTCATTAAATTGAAAATTTCTCATTTTCGCCTCATGAGGAGCGTTTTAAGACGTAAAATCTACGTAAATTCAACCTATTTGAGCGTGCGTTTTAGGGATTTTATTCAAGATATTTTTCTGCTTAAGGTGTCTTTTCCTACTAAATCGATGATGCTCTACAACTTAGTCATTGACTTTTTTCACATACCTCACACAGTTTTTAAAATAAAAATTATAACTCCTAAATTTTCCGCTAGAGGGCGTTGAAAGTCATCGCATCGGATAGGGTATGGTCACTTTACTATACCTAGACCCCACTTTCATGACTATATCTGTAGGGGTTCAAAAGTTAAAGGGTTGGGCCACTTCTCGTGGGACACCCTGTATAATTAAAGGATTCAATTGGTTTTTTCATTCGAAAGTGTTATAAAATGCTATAGATTTTACATCTTAATCGACACTTAATCTGACCTACAAAACTTTTATCCTGCCCTTGATTACCTATTGCTGCGAACCACTAATTACTACATGCAGCGAGAGCTCTCTGAAAAAATTAGAAACCATACAAAACAAGGCCCTGAGAGTTGTAACCGGAGCTGTTAAGTCAACCCCGATAGAGGCTATGTTATTATTAACAAAAAACAGGCCTATTCAATCCATCATTGAAGAAAGAGCTTTGCTCTTATTTGAAAAACTCATACGAAATGAAAACTCTTTCTGGATCGACTACCAACCAAAAGTAAGAAACTTAAAGACACAAATTGGATTTATCCAAAAGGTCCAGTCTGTAAGAGAAAATTTTGAATTATGTGATGTGGTACAGAAAAATCCAAGACCACAAAACCCTATTGAGACAGGAGGGATTGTAACAAGTCTAAACCTTAAAGATGATATTTTAAAGAATCAAACAGCCCCTGAAATTTTGAAATCCCTTGCATTGGAAACAATTCATACGGAGTACCCAGAGCACAATTGGCTACATGTGTATACTGATGGCTCCTATTCTGACTTAAACATGACGGCAGGATCTGGAGTTTTTTCTGATCTTTTTTCATTCTATGCATCCGCCGGGAAATACAGAACGGCCTTTGATGGTGAGGTACATGCTTTATTGATTGCATTAAAACAGCTGTTGGCGATTCACTATAAGTTTGAAAGAGTTGTTTTACTCTCAGATTCCCAGGCTGCAATACAAGCTGTTGACTCACTGGGAAGGACCTTATCTGGTTCAGTTCTACAATGTCGGGAGCTCATCAGACTTTTGGTACAGAAGGGAAAAAGTGTAATCATACAATACAGTGGATTCCCAGCCATTGCGGGATTTACGGTAACGAGCAGGCTGACTTTCTTGCTCGAAAGGGTACTCAGTTAGTTCAGTCAAACTGCTTTGGACTTTCCTACCAGTCCATAAAACTATACATCAAGGGCATAATGAAAATGAGAACCTATTCTTGGCTTCAGGAGAGTATAAAGAATAAGAAATGGAGTGAGGCAGAGTTAGTGGCAATACCAGACAAGCCTCGACGTGATGCTGTGGCCCTCTTTCGCCTCCTAGTGGGTCACGACTGCCTAGTAGGGTGTCCCTTAAAATCGAAGGTCGGGGAAACTTTTGTTCCACCCCACTATTTTTTTCCTTTTTGGTACCCTAAGACTGTGTGCAAAATCTTAAATCAATCAGATAATATTAACACGTGCCCCAAACGGCCTAAAGTTTGAAAAATTTGACTTTTTTCTAATTTTTTTGAAAATTTTTAAAAATACGTTTAAAAAATCCGTTTCCGAATAATAGGGCTCTAACACATTTAAACAATCATACTTGACCGTTTTTCATTACTAGTTAGGCCAAAAATGCCCAGTTTGTAACCTAGTCATCAATCAGAAAATCATCGAATTTGTCCATTTTATACTAAGAATAGAAAAATCAAAAGACAGTGGTAAACGACTTGAAACCGCAAAATTCCATAGCTAAACACCATTTCTAGACCATATTGATGTGGATATAAATTTTCTGCAGCTCAAATTAATTATTGGTTGCTTAATTACAGACGCCATATTGGATTGCATTAAAACTAAAAAAATTCTGGAAAAAAGGTATGGGCATGTTTGATATCGGTTAATAGGTCTTTGAGGTTTCTAAACTCAATTAAGACTAATAAAATTATCTTAGACAACTTTTTAAAGCTCTTAACGCAATCATAAGGGCCAGCATATCTCCTAATACAAGAACAAACCATGTTTTCATTTTCAGAACTATAGATATGGTAATAAATTCTAAACACATAAAACTGACAAGAGAAATTCTGGAGAAACAATTTAAAAAACAGACTCCAGTGTGTCTACGAGTATTTTATTTCGTAAGTTAGCTGAAAAGCTGAAGTTAATACAAGATTAACCCGCTCTTTATAATAATTGAGTTAACCTATCAGACGGTAAACAAGTAACCCAGGTTTATAGAGACTGTTCTTCTATTTTATCATAATTTTATTCGTCAAAGTAAAAAATACCTGCAATTGAACAAATTAGTCATTAAAATCTAAGACACTTATATTTTCTATTTAAGTATAAATATTATCAACAGTTTCTTAAAATCATTCTTTCTTTAAAGTCTTTTTGTGAGTCAGCTATTCTTTGCTCTGTAAGTTTCCTACCTCTACATTCTCACAAAGAAGGCTCAGACACTTTAAAATAATTTAATTCCGTAAACAATTTTTACGAAAAATTTACTCGAAACGTTAGTACTTCCTCGAGGACGTTTACTGATGAAAGGTTGACAGTGCGAAGAAAAACTAAGGGTAAAGTAGAAGAGTTATTAAAATTGTAGTTGATATTTAATTTTTCTTACAGCCACGGACAAAATAACAGTGTTTAATTGTTTGAATGACACTAATATATTGAACGGCTGGTATTTTTTATGTTAATGTATAAAATTATGATAAAATAGAAGAACAGTCTATTAACATGGTTAATTGCTTACCCTGAGAGTATAACTAAATTATTATGAAGAGTGGGTTAATTTTGTATCAACTTCAGCTTTTCAATTAAATTATGGAATAAAATACTCGTGGACACACTGGAGTCTGTTTTTTAACTTGTTTCCAGAATTTCTCTTGCCAGTTTTATGTGTTTAGAATTTATTACCATATCTATAGTTCTGAAAACATGGTTTGCACTTGTATTAGGAGATATGCTGGCCCTTAAATTGCGTAAAGAGCTTTAAAAAGTTTTCCACGATAATTTTATTAGTCTTAATTGATTTTAAAAACCTCAAACACCCATTACCCGATATCAAACATGCCCATACCTTTGTTCCAGAATTTTTTTCAGTTTTAATGCAATCCAATATGGCGTCTGTAGTTAAGCAACCCATAATTAATTTGAGCTCCAGAAAACTTATATCCACATCAATATGGTCTACAAATGGTGTTTAGCCATGGAATTTTTCGGTTTTAAGTCGTTTACCACTGCCTTTTGATTCTTCTATTCTTAGTATAAAATGGACAAATTTGATGATTTTCTGATTGATGACTAGGTTACAAACTGGGCATTTTGGCCTAACTAGTAATGAAAAACGGTCAAATATGATTGTCTAAATGTGTTAGAGTCCTATTATTTGGAAACGGATTTTTTAAACATATTTTTAAAAATTTTCAAAAAAATTAAAAAAAGTCAAAATTTTCTAACTTTAGGCCGTTTGGGGCACGTGTTAATATTATCTGATTGATTTAAGATTTTGCACACAGTCTTAGGGTACCAAATGGAAAAAAATTGGGGGGTGGAGCAAAAGTTTCCCTGAATTTTTGAAAAAACGCCCAAATAAGGGACACCCTACTGCCTAGGCGACCGTATACACATATTTGATCATCCTGAATGCAGATTATGCGACTCGAAAGAGCCAATGAACAGAAGACATCTCCATCGATGTAGGACGCTCAGCACCCTAGAGTCCGAGACTGCCAAATATTGGCGCGCGAGAGAGCTATTGGGAAGATGACCTCGGTCTATTTTTGTATTTGTCATCTACTATTTTGTATTCCCTGCCATTGGAAATAAAAAAAAATTTACATCTTAGCTTTATTTTATTTTTAAAGGTTTGAATTTCTAAAATAAATATATTTTTTAAGCTTTTAATTTGCATTGTCCATTCATCTATTTTTATAAATGAGAAAAATCTGACTGGTTTTGAATTTTTTCTGACTTATGTCCTATAATTTTGAAGCAATTGTCCTATATTTTTGAAGCAAATTTCCTATATTTTTATAGCAAAATGTCCTATATTTTTGAAGCAAATGTCCTATATTTTTTCTAACTGTCGCCATGAACCCTGAAAACTGCACTATACTAAATTACAACCTTTCCTGTCACTGATTGACGTAGGATCACGCCATACTTTCTAGCTGGTCTTGCTTTTACCTTCATCAATTTTTCCTTATTCTTTGAAAGGTGAGAGATTCTTTGAGAGGTGCTAAAGCTGAATTTGCTTGCTTGCAAATGTCGCATCAACTCCTCTATTAATTCTTCAGAGGTTGTTGCTATAGTCTGTTCATTTAGAATTGGCGCTTGAGACGAAATGTATTATAAGCAATTACTATTGTAATTATTATCGAAAAAGTTTTCTTGTCCAATGATAAGGCAGCCTAAACATAATTAGTTATAATACTGTAAAAGAATCGGTCACTGAAGTTGCGGGATGAGTGTTATTAGGCGTTATAATTAGCCTTTTTGATCCTGTTTCAGGCGCCAATTCTAAATGAACAGACTATAGGGGCTGTCCTTTTTTTCTTTGAAGCTTTTTAAATTCACTAAAAGTATTTATTACACTTGAGATGAAATAGCCTTCAAAAATTCCTGAAAATATTTTAATTCCTCTGTTAAATTGATGGTATAAATATACAGTAGCTTAATCCATAGTGGTATGATGATATAGAATAATTCTTGAGTAATAAATATAGATTTTATTTTTTAATGGAAATATAATACAACATTTCAAATGATGAAAAGGCGATATAGTTATTTTCCCCCACAATTTCAAATGGCGGGAAGTCCCATTTTCAATTTGCATATGCTTATTTGAGAAACAAATGATTTCCAACTCAAAGTTGGGAAGAGTTAAGAGTAGTCAACTCACACACTGAATTTACACTACACCAAACAGCTCCAAAATTCTGTTTTGTGTTACATCGGTGAATTTCATTCCTCTATCACACATTGTTCTCATGACTGGGAAGCTACACTGGCACACCAACAAATATGGGGCTGTATATGTATACACATAACTGATGTCACACTTGGAGGGAATCGCATTTAAGAATACTGTGACAATACACTTCAAAGCAAATTTTTTTCGAAAATGTTGCTTACATAGTATTTATGGACATTGTAAGAATTATACATATACACAAAATGAAAGTTCACTATGAAATCAAAAAGTAGAGTACACTTGGCGGATCCAGCGATTTGATTTGAGAGGGGGGACTGTCCTAGCTTCTGTCCTCTATAGCTAGACTTATTTTAAGTGGGTTATCACACAAAATTACTTTCTCAAGCTTTCATTATTTGTTTATTATCCTTTTTAGAAACACTTGGCATGACAAGAATGCAGAATCATTAATGGAAATTTTCCAGGGGGGGAGATCTGGGGATCCACACAGAAAATTTTTGACCCTTTAAAAAAGGATTTTAATTTATACTTTTTATCCCTTTAGTCTCAATTTCATGCATATGCCCCTGTAAGAATGCTTTTAATTTAAATCTTAGTAAAGGTTTTGTAATTTCCGAACAAAAATAGGGGTTTGGGATCCTCCCCAGAAAATAACTTTGCTTCTTGAAATTAGTTTTTCACGCATTTCGGGCTCTACATCTGGGTAGTTTGCCGTACGCCCAGTAGGTCTGTCATCTTTTGGGGGCCCCGTGGATCCACCTGATTTCAGCTTAAATAAAAATGAGAGGTATGTCCTAGGTTTTTGCAAGAAATATTGATAGGAGAGTATAGCATGTGATAAGGGGGGAAGAGATATGATAGGCAGGGGCATGTGACTCCACAGAAAGTCAAAATAACACTCAATAAAATGACTAATGAAGCTAATTTGAAAAAGCAGTGAAATGCTTCAAAATGAGTAAATTTAAACATCCTTTAGTATCATCACAAATTTCATTGCGAAATAGTATATCTTAAAAATCCGTGCCACTGCAACCTGGACCCGCCCTTCAACACAGGGTCAAAAATGCGGAGAGGAAAAGTGTGACATCATTTACGGACCGCCCCTTTTGGGTTAAATCGAGCCTCTTCTTTCTCGACAGTTAACCTTAATCACCTCACTCGTCTTCAACTCGGGAACAGCCCTTTTAAACGAGCCGAGTCAGGGGCGTTACACACTGGGTGACTCTTTAGTCTGTGTAAATAAAATAGGCGGCTCGCTACTAGTCATTTCCCATTGCATTTCTATTGCGTTGTCATGGTGACGAACCGCCAATTTTAATTGCACAGACTATAATCGTTGGAATTTAAGATCCTTATCAAACGGAGGATAGAAAGAAAGGGGAGTTGAGGAGAGATTCACTATGTTAAGTTTTATCATCCCGACGACCGTCAATCAGCGAACTAAAGATAGTTCCCCCATCTCTTTGTGTGAGCATTCGGAGGAGATGGCAATCGCTGGAACTCTTTTGTTCGCTGATTGACGGTCGTCGGATTAATAAAACTTTAGTTGCACCCTATGGCCAACGTCACCGTGGGCGCAAGACCGGTTGATCTGGTCGGGCAAATCTAATCGGCAGTGGATATCTACCCCACTCAATAAGCGAACAATAGAGTCCCCGGTATAGGTTAGATATCCGCTGCTGATTATATTTTCCCGACCAGATACGCCCGGTCTTGCGCCCACGGTGACGTTGGCCTATGGGTACGGTCATGGCAGGCGCAGCATCAGTATCAGTTGAAGCTTATTTCCTTTCTCGGAATAGCACAAAGAAGGATAACCCCTTCAACAAAAGCTTCCCGGATACCAAAGGGGAGTCACTTGGGGGTCTGTCAAGGGGCCCCGCTATTGTAGAGATCCCGAGAAACCCCCTGTTTTTGTGGTTTTCCCTATTGTCTGATTAGAGATACGCCTCAACTGATACCGATATTGCGCCTACCATGACACTACCCTATACTAGACAGCAATGTTTCTTGACCCTATGACGTCACTACACGAAAGGAAAAGCTAAGTATACCGAAAGCCTATTGGGTTGCTAGGAGTTTCGGTACGCTCGCAAATCGTGATTAAAGACGCTATTGCTTACATGGGCTTAACAAACTAAACATATTTCTAAATTGAAGATCTTTTTCACCCAAAATTCAGACACCGCGTTGGGAACTACACTGTTAAAAAAAGCAGTTCAACCTTTCACCAAAAACTTTCAACCTTTCACCAAAAACTTTCAACCTTTCACCAGAAACTGGTTCAAATTTAGCTGCAACCTAAGTTTGGTAACAGGTTTCACCAAGTTTTCGGTGCTTTTACTAGTGAAAATACCGAAAAATTGGTGCTTTCACTAGAGAAAAAACCAAAAACTTGGTGAAACCTGTTACCAAACCTTGGTTGCAGCTAAATTGGAACCAGTTTCTGGTGAAAGGTTGAATTGATATTTTTAACAGTGTACTTTCTTTGTTTGCTCTCAGCCAGGGTCAAGAAACATTGCAGTCTGGTATTGTTGGAAGTGGAAAGGATGACACCCGATTTCCTCCGCTACAGGAGTAGTCTATGCGTGCATCTAGAGTTTTATGATACCAACGACGATCCTTCGGGGATATTACGAGCATTGATTATCTCCCCCATCTTCGTTGTGTGGTTAGTTGGTTTTCCTCAGAAGAGGGGAACCTCTTTTGTTTGCTAATTGATCTCACCTAACTACACAAAGAGATGGAGGAGATTATCAATGCCCCTAATCTCCCTCAAAATATCGTCGTCGTTGGTATCATAAAACTTTAGATACACGCTTTAGGGTGCATCTCCCATCGACTCCCCTTCTTTTTCCCCTCCGTTTGATGAGGATCCTAAATTCGAACGATTCAAGTCTCCCAGTGTGACCAGGCGCTGAAAGATCATCGCGGGTGTCTCACTCTTCCACTTGATTAGGCCGACAAAAACAATTCCACTGGAACGAAGACTAGAAGACAGCGCTGGTGGCGGATCTGAATCCCATCGGCCGCGGGCAGAAGAATCCTTGCGTGTTGAGCTCGCGCCACATGTCCCGCAGCTCGGCCGCGCTCACCTCGTGCGAGGTGACGCGTCCGTCTCGGAAACCGCAGGCCGGCTGCAGAACCGGCGGACGGAGCCCCACCCCGGGATTCGGCCGGATGTCCACCCCGGCCTTGTGCCGGCAGAACCCCGTCAAATACACATCCTCGATGAAGAACACAGGAGTGGTCGCCGAAGCCGCGAGCAACCTGTCCCGCACCGACCTCGAGAAGGCGTACGCCATCCCGGAGCAGTACGGGGGGTAGAACCTCCCAGGCAGCTCCGTTTCGGACACCTGGTACTTGCGGTAGCTCTCCGGGAGGTCCGTCTTGTCCAGCAAGTCCTTGCGCAGGATCTTCCGCATGCGGTTCTCGTGGCACGTCAGCAAGGGGTCGGACCGCGTCTTCCCCTCGAACGCCTTCATCAAGTTCGGCACGTGCACCAGGATGTCGTCGTCCACCTTCATGACGAAGTCAGCGGCGTCGCAGAACGCTTTCGACCACTGGAGGCCGGCGACGGACTTTTTGCCCAGGTTGCGGAACGATTCGCTCAGGTCGATTTGGACTAGATCGCCGTGTCGGTAGCCTTCCCGGACGACGGCAGCCTGGACCTCCCGGTCGGCCGTCTTGCCCACCAGGAACGCCGTCCGGAAGTTGAAGGCCGTCTGCAGCATCCTCAGTCCCCAGGTCTCCCGTATGGCGTCCCGTTGATCGAAGTGGTCCACACTCGAAGCGACGAAGATCAGCAGTCTAGTCCTGGAGGCGTCGAAGTCTTGGCACAGTGTGGACGCGTCGATGTCGAACGACGCTAGGAAGGGGTCTGGGGCGTCCCCCTCGTGGACAGTAACATTCCCGGGCAGGACCACCCACTCGGGGGGGACGTGGGGCGTGGCCAAGCTCCCTTGGGACAGCCTCCGTCGCAGGAAGCTGCTTTTGGTGGTGTCCCGATGAGGGGGTTCTGTGATGGCGTTGTCTGTCCCGTCGAACTTCATCTGGGTCCCCGAGTACAGGAGGTGGAATGTGATGGCGGTGGACGCCAGGAGCGTCACAGCGTATTTGGCATACCAAAATCTCCTCATTGCTGAGTTGGGAATCTGGTTTCGAAGTCATGCGGGGCTGGCTGATCAGAAATCACTTGATCTGGAAAAGAAAGCAAGAAGCTAGTTAAACCTGGAAGTCATTCCCAAACCATCACCAAGCGGAAAAGCAATCGTTTTAAGTGTTTTAGGGGGGTAATTACCCTTTAAACCTATCCTATTGTTATAAATGTATCATATTTTTATAATTTGAACCTTTCTTGTCCCCTGGGGGGCAATTTGAAGACTAAAGCAATGCTTTTTGACCCTGAAAATCGAGTTTAAAGTTATTAAGTAGTCGAAAAACGTAAAAAGGGAGAGGGACTGTTCCCCGAAAATCCTGAGTCAATTGAGAATTTTAATGGTGATTTTCGTATTCAGCGACCCAAAATCTCTAAGAAACGACTATTTTCTTCTAGGAAAAAATTTTGAAAGTCAAATTTGTTGAACAGGGTTATTGAACACGTTTATTACATTTACTTATGCAGGGTGTTTCAGATATATGATATATGTGTTTCATAACTTCTAAGAAGGGGTAGGGCACACCTAGCTAGACGACTCAGAATCACCGAACTAACGAAATGCACCCCTAACGATCTAGGGGTTTTTATAAGCTGGCATGGGAGGTTGTATAATCCACAGTGAAAACCCCTCCTAGAAGTTATGAAACACTTATCTGAAACACCCTTTATACAGGGTGATTCAGAAATAATCATCAATAATTGGAGGGGAGGTAGAGGGGCCCTAGACAAGCATATTTCGAATAGGGATGGTGGGGCGCAGCCTTACCGTTAAAGAGCTATAGGACCTAATGTGGTGCGAGAGCGTTTCAAAAGGCCGTTTTTAGAAGGCCCGTGTGACGAAACAAAACATAATAAAATAAAAAAATCTATTGCGTGAGGTAAGGAAGTATCCCTACTACTTACATTATGAATTCGATTGAATTTGAACCATTTTCTAAACCGTGGAGTGAGTTTCAAAAGTGCAATATTAATCTTTTAGTCAAATAATGGAGTTCCCTTAATGGTATTTAGAAAAATGATAATCGGGGAAGGAATTTTCAATGATCGTAACATTGATCATTGAAACTGTTTAATCATTGAAAATCCCTTCCCCGATCATCATTTTTCTAAATACCATTAAGGGAACTCCATTGTTTGACCAAGAGATAAATATTGCACGTTTTAAAACTCCCCCCACGGTTTAGGAAGTGGTCCATTTAGGTCCCCTGGTCCCCTCTACCTCCCCTCAAATTATTGATGATTATTTCTGAATCACCCTGTATATCCTGTATATACGGGATATACAGTTTCCCGTATATACGGGAAACACTGTATATACGGGATTATTTATAAATTAAGCATCGGTTCTTATTTTCCAATACTCGGGACAAAGAATCTCCGTTCCATCTCGAATTTCGTTCAGACTCCAATCTCCTCTCCAAAGAAAAATTCCGCTCTAGGTTACAGTTAATATATTCATCTTCACAGTTACATCATAAGAGCATACAGATAATACGCTTATTCACAAAGCCAGCAAGGTTTTTATACGCATGCGTCACTAAGAAATAATATCTAATTACTTATAAGTTTTAAAGTTATTGAATCTCCGCTGGAGCAGTGGAAGGATGCCTGCTTAGCATTTGGCAGTTCGTAGGTCCTATTCCTATTTTATCAAAATTTCCAAAAAACAGCAAAAATAAAGTCTATACGCTTGCACATTGTTATCTAAGTATAAAAACCTTGCTGACTCTGTGAATATGCAGATAATACAAGACCATTGCAAATTTTTTCATCGTGTTGCCTAAAAGCAAACTTAAGCGTAAGTTTTTTTTCTTGAATTATTTAGAAGCCAAGTTCATCACTTTGAAGGTCCAATAGGAGTCCCGAAGAATTCATAATGAGGATGAGTTGGAATCTACTCGGTTTAAAAGGACAACAGCAATTAGTTTTGTTTTCAGTCGGAAACAGGCCCTGCATACAAAATACCCAATTAAAATAATCTCACTTTTAGGTTTGATCTTGTTTCAACTCATACCTCATACCATAAAGTTGATTCCTATAAAATAAAGTAGCACGTAGGTCATAAAATGGAATTACCAGCAATTTCCTTCTAAATACTAATAAATTCTAAAGATATTAAGGCGCTTCTTTTATTTTCTTTTACACAACTTAGTTCAATGACGATGGTGTCGCACCCTTTTGTCATAAAATAAAATTTTTCTGATACAACTAAAAAGCTATACAAGAGGCTAGTACCAAAGGAGAACTTTTATAAGTCTGCTCTGATTCGTTGGTTGAAATTTCACTAGGGAAATATAAGTTTTTTTAATAAAATAATAACCGGGGATGTAGAACCCAAGAACTGATGCATACTAAGCAAGCATCCTACCCCTGCTTCAGTGGAGATTCAGTAACCTTAAAAATCTCAGAATAATATCATCTCCCTTATTGGAATATTGACGCAGGCACACTTGCGGGTTACGAAAGTTTCCTTTTAAACAAACCTCCCCAGATAGATAAAAATTAATCCATCAAAAAAGGTGCGTTTCCTGGGTTATATTTACAACCATCGTATTCACCGGTAACTTTAACGGCGGTTAAACGACAGTCAAGCTTCAGATTGGCCGTTGAGGATGGAAAACTAGTTTTCCACCAACCAGTGGTTTGACTCCCGGTTAATCCCCGGTCAAGTTACCGGTAAATATGGCCGTTAGTATCAGAACCTTTGAGTTATCTTTGAATTAAATTTGCTTGGTTTCATAAGAAAGAAGATCGAGTCTCCCCCAAAACTAAAAACATTCATTTTTGTTTACAGGAATGGTGCCACTCCATAATGATCAACTTCGTGATAGCCGGGGGTATAATTTCCATTTCCCAAATCCACCTCGCACCATTTTCACCTTCACTTAACGACCAATCCAAGCGACTATCAGTCCTATATTTGGAATGACAACTATCAGACCAATCAGAACTCTCCCTCACATCTTACGAAGTGGAATTGGAAAAATGCTAGCAGTGGCGTACTCAACTTGTTCCTCCATGACTTCCGACTTCAACTAGCACTGATTCGAAGTTCCTAAGCATACTCGGTGATCTAATTCAAGGTCACCAAACACCTGATAAAAGAAACGTCAAAACACCATGTGGAAACGCCTGTATGAGACGTGACACCACTTTTCCTGGCTCCATCCTCGGCATTATAAGTGGGACGACGCGACGTAGTATTTATACGGCAAAGGGAAAGTAAAGCTCTGGCTGTTCATCACTTTGTGCTCAAGATCCGCGATGTCTTGTTTCTGGGAGCTTACGTAACCTCAATTATGGCATTGATGTTGAAGCATAAAGGTTAGAGTAGAGGGGCTTTGTGCTAACACAGAGTTGGAATCAAAACAAAAGGTGTATATTCATAAACATGAAAAATCAATTTCACTATACTCGAATGCAACCTAAGTTGAGCCTGACGTCATGGCCACGCGGAAGAAAATCTGAGTAAGCAGAAAGCCTGCTGGGTTGCTAGAAGCTCCTATTGGCTGGCGAGTTTGAGAGCGAGTTGTACTCTACGCGTTACGCCACTTAAAAAATAATAATACTGAACATTTTATGCATATCGGGATGAAAAGATGCTTAATATACGTGGATTTAAAAAACTAATCATTTATTCAAAATTGAAGCTCTAAATTTCACCAAAATTCAGACATCTCGCTGGGAACTACTTTCTTTGGTTGCTCTCAGCATATTTCTACAGGCTCAAGTTAAGTTGCAACTGAGTATATCTCCGATAGTTAAAACTAATTCCAATGTAGGTGATGGAAATAAAAAAACGGTTTTAATTCCAATTAAATATGGGATTGGAGCTCTCCTTTAAGAATATCATCTCCATAGGAAGCGGTATCCATCACAATAAACACTAAAACTGCAATGGTTAAAACAAAACAATCGGTCAACAAAAAACAAATTTATTACATTGGTAAAGCTCTAATTTTTTTTACCTTGACCGGATTTTTGCGACACCACTGCAACATACCAATTCATACGAACTACTAGAAGTAGATAATATAAACAGAAAATTTAAGGAAAATCTTGGATTATCTTGAAGAAGACCACTGTCGAAAATTTTTACAGAAAAACGATTAAAATATTAGGGAACCCATAAATCGGATATACGAAAATTCCGGTCAATACAAAAACAGTGCAACAAAAAATAAATTTATTACATTGGTAATTGCAGAGTAATTGCCAGGTGATTGCATTGGTTAGGTGATTGCATTGGTTTTTGCATTGACCAGAACTTTCGCAACACCCATAAATCGGGGGAGGATTTACATGAGGAGACTAACTTCACTTAAACTAATTTTCACTTAATGTTGAAAAGTACTATTTCTATTGCCGTCATAGACAGGATCTTCTTCCTAAACCTTGCCGCGCATGCAACCAGAACCAGAGACACCATCCCCACCACAGGGTTTTCCTTATCCTTCTTAACCTGCCCAGCCCATGTTTACCAACTCATCATTACAGTTATCAAATAAAGCGAAAAAAAATTACTGTTAGATGGGGGAGAACAACAGCGGTTAAAAGGTAGTTATGAAGAGAAAAATGATGAGAAGTTTTACCGAACCACACGTCAAAAGGGGCGCCAAATTTGTGCTCGAACTTTCTTTTTGCAATTTATTATTATTTTAATATTTTGCAATTTAAAATTATTTTAGTATTGGACTTCTTACGGGATAGGTTGATTCTTCAATACTTTCCAACAGAACCAGGATGAACGTGTTCAGGGGGCGCCAAATTTGTGCCCGGACATTTTTTCAAATCAAATTTATTTTAGTATTAGACTTCGTATAGAGGATTCTTCGATACTTTCAAACGGAACCACGATGGACGTGTTCAAGGGGGCGCCAAATTTGTCCCCGAACATTTTTTTTTGCAATAAAAAAATTATATTTGGGAGGGTGCGCCAAAAAAGCCATCTATCTGCCCCGGGTGCGATTTTTCCTCAATAACACGATGGGGGAAAGAAGGAAACAGCTTGGGTAGCTGCATGTGATGAACACTTGAAAACGACGTGAGCAAACCAATGACGATGTGAAATAAAGAATAAAAGTCCCATTATATCGTTGGCGAAAAATAGCCGCCCAAGGCTTATATCTCTCTCTCATCAGGACTTTCCATGATCCTGGTCGAAACCACTAATTAATAAGCAGCATCGTTCTCAACCGAGGAGTATTTCCTCTTGGTTTCGGAAGTGGGACACCACGCTGATGCCTCCAGGGTCTTCGCGCGCGCACACATGGCCAAGGATATGACATTTGTGATCCGGAGTCACCGAAGACAAAATGGCCGAGAGTTTTTTTTTCTCCAGGAGACAAAAAAAATCTTCACTTGGAAGCACGTGCGCAACCCGAATTGCTGATTGGTCTGATATGGGAAGCAAAAGGTCATTTGTCGTATTCCAATTTCGCCGTCATCAGTCTGTGATGGTTTGGGAGAAAATCAAGAACAACGGTATCTTTAAAAATTATTGTTCAGGGTGCCCAGGAGAAACCTGGAATTGAAAAAGAATATACAAAGGGTACGCAGAAATATACCAAGGGGTTTCACAAGTTCCTTTCAGGGCATTTATTTGGAACCAACGTCTCCTTGGGTCATGGAAGTAAGGTCCACCCCTAAGTAAGTGACCATGGAGATGACTTACAGCGCCCCTAGCGGCGAAATAAAAAAATTTAAAAACTAAAAAAGATAGGGCGAAAACTTCAGTATTAATATTGTTGCCTATATTAAGAAAAAACTCACCGGAAAATTTTTCATAAAATATCGTGAACATTCGTAGGTATTACAATTATATGCATCGCTGGAAAATTAGCACTGTTGAAAATAGCACTTTTTCAGGACTCATAAAAGAAAAGGTTCTCAAATTTGTGAGTTTTTATGTAGTTTCGTGTTTTTCTAGTTAGATGAAGGCAACATTTAATCAAAAATAAGAAAAACTTGTAAATTTGGGAAGGCAAATGGGCAACGTTTAACTTTTTTGTTGTAGGGAAAACTTCAAATATTATTACATATTTGGAGAGAGCACCGCGTAAACCAAATTTCCTAAATTCTATCGGTAATTAGCTGAGAAAATCCTTTCTATTTTTCATTTTAAATTTCCTTTCTATATTTTGCAGTCTTCAAATTACAACGCGATTTTCTTTGCTAATTAAAGGCAGAATTGAAGGAAATTTTGTTGACATGGTTTAACGATGGTACTTTCTCTAAATATGTTATACCATTTGAATTTTTCCCGTAGAACATAAAAGTTAAACGTTTTCATCTCAATGAATGACAACCCGCCCTGAATAATGTCAAGGTAAAGAATAACTTCTTATCCGAGTTCCAAGACCCTGAACTTCTTCGCCTTCAAATTCGCCGGCAGGCTAACCTAAAACTTTTTCCCATTCCATTGCAACAAATCGAGAATGTTCCTTGTCACCCATTAATTTGTTCCAAATACAAAATTCAAGGCGATTAAGTTGATGCATCAACCAAAGGCAACCTAAATAAAACTTAGGGGGAGTCTGGTTCTTTCTGGGGAGTTTTGAACAGAATAAACCGAAATGAAGCGATGGTTTTACCCCTCACCCTTGCCAGCAAAAATAAGCAAATGGAAACCCCACCTCCCTTTAGACACTTGCGTAATATTTAAAGGGTCCCTAACCTAAGTGCTTTTATCTTACAAATAAAAGTTACTCGAAACTAAAATAATCCGGCCCGATAATGATTACGACACTATTTGTAATTCCAGAATATATAAGGATGTCCGATAGCAATGCTCAGTATAAATTAGTAATTAAATGCAAACATTGCAGGTAATTATTGACATTAATCTAAACATCCTTTGATTGCTATAAAAATTTGCTACTGAATGTTCAAGGAAGCAATTAATTCCATTTGTACTATTGTTCATGATTCTGTAAATAGCGATTTGCTTTTATCTTTTTGCAATTTGCAATAGGAAATTAGAACAGAGGTAGGACTGGCAAGCAACAAAGCACTACAAATTATTTATTTTTACTGACCGATGGTCGAGGAGATAGCTTCATTAGAATTTTCCACATATGCAGGAGACGATTTTTCAAAAACGTTTGAAATTTATTTTAAGTAGTATATTCACTCTAGCTATCATACCAAAAGGTTTAAATATTGAAATACCAGCTCTCTGTTAGAGTTGGATTAAGTACCCAGTGTTTAATAGTATCTACCTTATTACTCATTATTATTAATTATAATAAATGATTATTGCACTAATTATTGAGAAATATTAAGCAATTCAATTCAATGTTATTAGTTAATTATTCTGGTCGTCCCCCGCTTTTATACGAAAAGTCACCAATCCATACTATAATCGCCACTTGTTTAAAATGTATACTTCACTAGAATTTTTCTCCTCTATCTATATGAAGAGCCAATCTAAACTTATTTTACTTACCTTGAGTATATTTGGCCAGAATACCCTGAATAGCAATCTTATCTCTTTGTTCGACAAGCATATTTCAACAACGCGACCAGTCCAATCATTATATTCTTAGTGCATAAAGTAACATCACACGTTTTGAAAGAAGTGTATAAATGGGTGTTTCAGATAATTTCCAAACAGCCCACTTCAAACTATAAAATAAAAATAAATATTATTTGAGTGGTGACTATTGTAATCGTTGAAACTGATGTATCAAAATTGAAAGAATCTATATTTGAAACAAAAAGTTTCACATCAATATTCACTCATAGCAAATACTTCTCAGGCTATCAAACACTGTGTAATTTACCTTATTTTTATGAAGCACTCAATAAGTAAAAAAAATTTCTCAAAGGCTTGTTCTACACTACATAAGAGCACTTAGTTTTTTTGAACCCCCCCTTTCCGGAATTCTTTCACGCTTTTCTTTCTCCTTTTCTCTCTTAGAACCGTTTCCTTTTTCTCTTTTTATCCTTGTTAAGTAACAATAGCCGGCTGTGAAGTCTCTATCTGACATAGCGTGCTCTTCTTGTCACGCTTTTCATTCAAGTCAGGATTTTAAAGATGATTCCATCATGCTGAGAATATTATTTCCACTTTTTTACAAAAAGTCAAAGCGGGAAGTATTTGATTTTGGGCTTCTTTGGTCATGGTTATGAAAAATTTTCCTGTCTGTAAAAAAATAATCTTGCGAAAAACACGAAGGAGATTAAATCGAATAAGATATGATATTACGAGAAGTTCCTTCATATCTTTTCCCTAGTATAACTGAACATCGTTTCGTAACTTATTTAAATTTTGAGAATAAATCTTGTGTTGAACATTGAGGTATAAAACCTCGTTTATCAGGAGGGATAATCGAATAGCCTTTACCTATCAATTACAGCTTGCACTTAAAATAAAAAAGAGCATTTAAGAATCTAAAAGATAAAATACTACACTATCCAAATAACTTCTTGTGAATCATTATATTCATATCTTTACCGCTTAGCCTTTAGTATTTTTTCAAATCACACCATACAAAGAAATTCCAGTATGATGCAAGCAGAAATTATGCAACTGTCTATCCAAACAATTGGCGCAATATGATCGAACTTGATTCTTCCGCCATAAAACCATAACAAAACGTAAACCCATCCAAACTATATCCTTATTCCAAATATTCCTCTCGGTATTGTCAGCTCTATCTAATCACAGCTGCTTTATTTGACTAACATCTACTGTCTAGCTTTTAAAATCAATATAAAAATGGTTAAAAAATCCTCCTTTGGTTGAAAATTTAGATTGCAATCATTCTCATTTTATTTTAGACCAGGGGTTCCCAAACTTTTTATGTCGCGGAGCCCTTTTCAAGAGACAAATTATTGGCGGAGCCCTTTTCCGAAATAAATTTTTCAAGGTATAAAAAGCAAATTACATAAAACCCATTGCTTCTAGAAATAAAAGCACAATAGAAATTTATTTCAGGAGGGGTCCAAAATTATTCCTCAGCCCCTCCCATGCATATTTAACAGTTTAACGTAGCTTTTAAAAATATTTTAAGGCATATATTAATTTGCATCTAAAATAATTTATTTGTAAGAAAAAAAGGGACGAATTAAGATCCAAGTACAATAGAAGGGTCTGGGGGTCCTTCCTCCCCAAAAGATTTTGTGAAATGTGATCCTTAAAAACGGTTTTTTAAACGCGTTTTAGGTACATCATTGTCCAAATTTTGGACATTCATTTTTAGGTAGGATTTTAATTTTAACGACCTTCCTATAAAAATTGACAATAATAGAGTTTCAAGTACAATAGGGGGTTTTTGGGGTCCTCCCCCAAAACAATATCGGAAATTTGACCCTAAATAACATGGTTTTAAATTTCTGAATATTAAAGCTATCACTTTTTAATCATTATGCCCGAGATGCATGAACAAAGGATTCATACAGAAATCTGTACATCTGTAAATTATGTTTTCCTAAAAGTTACTTCATTTTAAATCGAGAGCTGTTTTGGGGGGCTGCTAGACCATACGTCAGAGGTACATATCGAAATTTATTTACACATGGGTCCAAAATCATTCCTTATCCCCTCCCATGGTAAATGTAGCTTTTTATACATTTTTTGGCAGATTTTGCATCTTAAAAAACTTAATATAAGAAACGTTTTGTGTAATTAAATTCCAAATGCTATAAAGGGGGGTTGGAAATTTGACTCTACTAAAAACAGGTTTTCCCTTGGTTTTGGTACATCTGCTCCGAATTTTGGACATACATTTTTAAGTAGGATTATGATTTTGCTGAACTTTATAAAAAAAGGTGCTGAGTAATAAATTTGCGAGGTGAGGGAGTGGGGTTCCTTGGTGTGCTACTATTCGGCGCGGCCATTTCAGCGGCAGAAATAAAATGAAAGTAAATAGAACTCTCGTAATTCTTCTAAAAATTAGAAGAAGAAAAATTTGGTGCCGAAACTGGTCGGCGCCCAAACGGCCAGCGCCAAATCGTCCCATCCTGGGGGTTGCTTTCCAGAAAAGTTTTGGAAATTTTACCCTAAAAACAGGGTTTTAACTTGTTTTGGTAAACCATAAAAGACCTGAAAAAGGCAAAAACCAGCAGACCTTACCAATACCTATAGAAAGTTATTTATATAAAATTTCAGAGAAAAGCAAATTAGAAATTATCAAAATTGTATTTATTTCAAATTTCTTCGCGGAGCCCCTGGAAATGCTTGGCGGAGCCCTAAGGGCTTCTCGGAGCACAGTTTGAGAACCGCTGTTTTAGACAATCTGAAGAATATAGAGAAGTTGAAAACCCATATGAGAAAAGCACACCGTCAACATGTAAAGTAATCCAAAGATATAACTAAAACTATCTCCCCCGCCCCCGAACCATCTACTTGTCCGTCGTTCTAATTTATCAAGAACGATAACTTTAAATCTTATCTTTTCTGAACATATTTTAGGTTGGAAATGGCCCTCTCGGTATATCTGGATAGTCAGTGTTTTTTCTGAAAAATTCATTCTTAAAAAAAACCAACACTTCACTACAACCAATGTGTCCCTGACAAAAAAAATTTTTTTTACAGAAATGAAAAACAGTTTACTCCGCTCTGAAACCCAAAAGACATAGTAAGCACAAGAGCAAACGGGGCGGAACGAATACAAAAAAAACGAAGGAACTCCGTGAGATATTTCTCTCACACAAACCTTCTAAAAACACAACAGAACCTCCCTCTGATAAACATCTCGTAAAACTCATTCTTCAGCACTAACAACAAATCGTGATCCGACCGATCGCAAACCCCGATTCGACTCTAGACGAATAGCAAAACTTCCAATTCCCGAGTGATTTCCTATAGAAAGGGAAACTCGCCAAATGTCACCAGGAAAAGCAGCTCTTCACTTTCCCATCTCCATCAGCAGACTCTCCGACAAAAGGAGTTAATCCCTTCGGCAGCGTTATGGCCTTAATCTGGAGAGAAGACTCCAAGAATGACCGAACTTGCAACGTTTCGCATATTTTCTCTACACTGTAAAAAATAATCCTGCAAAAAAACAGAAAATTTCTGGCAGCAAAAGTTGCCAGAAAAAATCTGTAGGTTGAAAAATCCTGTAAACAGAAAAAAGCTGTAACCTACAGGTAAATGCTGTAAAAATGAACTTTCTGTCAAGTGGGCTACAGATTTTTCTGTTTGCCTCTCAGTAATTTTCTGCTTGTGCGCATGCACTTATTTTAGTAGAGTTTTTTAATTTTAATTAATTGATATCCGGGGACAGAACCCGCGACCTATCGCATGCTAAGCACGCACGCTACCACTGAACCAAAGAAGATTCAGTATAACGTTGCCAATAGCTGTATTGGTTTTCAATGCAGTAAGTTTCTGTTTAAGTACAGATAAGCTAAAAAACTAGGTAAAAGCTGTTATTTTACATAAAATAAATAGAAGTGTGGTGGGAATGTTACATGACAGAATATCTCTGTAAACATAAAGTCACTGTTATTGAAATTTCTGTTTTTCTACAGTTTTTTTTACAGTGTACTAGGGGAAAACGATCAGTGGCGGCTCGTGGGTAGTTCAAATGGAGGTTTACAATTATATTTTAAAAATATAATTAAGTAATCTCCTTCTTCTTTGTATCATTCTCTCTCATACATTAGCTGACATCACTCTCCTTTTCTCTCACTCATTCGTTTTTTTTTGTTATCTCCCCATTATTCACATTTCTCCTTCTCATACCCACTCTCTCTGTGTATCTCTCATTTTATTTCGCAATAACTCGCATTATATTTACTTCATAATATGTCCTTTATTCCCCTCATTTTTACTCTTTCCCTCATTATCCCTTTCATTAATTTACACTCATTATCCCTTTCATTAATTTACATCCATTCTCCTTTCATTCTTCCACTCATTCTCATTTCATTCTTCCACTCATTCTCTTTCATTCTTCCACTCAGCCTTTTTCTTTCATTTACTTGCTTTACTTGCCTCTTACTCTCCCCGTTCTCATCTCTCACTCTAAGACACGTTTCCACTTACACTCTTTTTTCTTATTTTCTCCCTATTTTCCTCTTTCCTCATTTCGCTCTCACGTACACTCACTCTTTCAGTAAAAAAGTGGAAAATTATTGAAGGAATTTGTATAACAATTGGAAAAATTTTTGTAATTCTAAGGGGGCTACAGCCCCTTAGCCTCTCCCCCAGGATTCGCTCTTGATTTTCACTCATTTTCTTCTCGTTTCTCTAACTTCTGTAACTACGGTGGGAGGGGGTTAAGATAGAAGGTTGTCCTTAATGAAAAGGTTGCAACGAATCCTTATAAGAGATCCACCGAACAGAACTCAGGTGTTTTTTTAACTCTTTATCTACTGACGGCTCTTACAAGTCTCAATAACTTTAAAATTACATTGAATAACCCTCCTTACACTGGGACTGATTGAATACACTGAAGATACTTTGGAAGGAACACTCTTTCAGTTTTACTCTTCCATGATATAAAAAGCAGCACGGGTTCTATGATGAGTATTTTAGCGGAAAATGCGAATATATATTGAATTGAAGTTGTACTTTCTTCGGCCATTTCCATCGGATTCCCATGATTGTTTGTTCCCTCAAAAGTAGTTAAAGTCAAAAGGAAAGTGTATTATTTTTTAAGACTTAAAACTGCGATAAAAAATACATGTTTTTTTGTATTTTGAGAATATTTTAGAACATCGTGTACTGAAAGTACTCAAAATTATCCAATTTAATTAATTAACTCTAGCGGATTGTATTTTCCAAAGATGATTACTTATGTATATCCCATTTTCAATTTAGTGACTCAAAATATATTCCCACGAAAAAACGCTCACAGAATTTGAATTCTATGGGAGGAATTCACGACTTCTATTGCATCATTTCTTCCGCTGTCTAATGCAGAGAGTGAGGGCGATTGCACTGGAGCGATGACATAACGCCTTGGAACAGGTTATCAGGGAGGAGAGGAAAATGTGCGAGAGGAAGAATTTGCAACCAAAAACCGACATTTACGTTCTAAGTCATGGTCAGGGATGGTCCACTATGACCAGACTTCTCGTGTCTGGTCGTGAGATGATGGAACAGCAAATTGCCGTTCAGTATTCTGATAGAGAATCCAATGAAAGAGGGATAGAGTCAAGTAAAAGGAGAAACGAAAAATCAAAGGCTAAGGAAACCTACCTGCAGATACAAAAAAAACTCATTTTCTTGGATTATATGTGATTTCAATTTCGACTGATGTATTATGTATTTTCAAAGGTTTTTCTCCTTTAAGGGTTATATAAAGGATGTTTCAACAAGTCTTCCCAAACTCTGCACTCCTTGCGGAGTGAACAAAAAATGTCCAAAGAACTATACCGTTTTTGAGAAAATTGCATCCTAAAAAGGAGTGACGTCACATCTGGTTTACGTTTTAAAATGCTTATGGGAAATGTGAACAGGATTTTTTGGGAAATGTTTGCAGACTAACATGTCAGAAATATACACTGCGCGAGCATGCATACTCGTACCGTAAAAGGATACAATTAGTCGGATAAGACGTCATAATAGTTTGAAAAAGTCGTCGTAGTGGTATAGGTCACGAGGCATTTTTTACATACTCCACTGCGCAAGGGCCCTTTCTGTGAAGAGTTACGTATAAAGTCTGCAGAACCTCTCTCAACCTACTCTTACTAAGTTTTTGCATCATTACGTGACATATCACAGACGTTTTAATTCTTCTTTTAAAGGATTTCAGGTATCACGTATAAAAAAAGTTACTCCGTTTAGCAGTTCTGGTCGCCCTTGAAAAAGCCTTGTTCATCTTATGAAAACAAATTGATTTCTCCAAATACCTATTTGTAAAAAAAGATTATAACACCTTTTATTTTAAAATCAGGTTAGAAATGGTTATTCAAACACTGTGTATATGTTACGGGCATAGTGATTAATTGGGCATTATTAATAATGCCCGGGCAATGTCATAAATTCAACGAAATTTATGAATGAAATTTATCACTTTTCCCTCTTCTACTCTGGGCATTATTAATAATGGCGAATTAATCACTTTGCCTTTAACATATGTTCGGGGAAAGTGATAAATTTCATTGATAAAAGCCATTGAGTTTATCACATTGCCCTCTTTCACTTTGGGCATTATTAATAATGCCCGATTTATCACATTGCCCGTAACATTATATATGTTACGGGCGATGTGATAAATCCGGGCAATATTAATAATACTCCATATTTCGGACAAATAATAAATACTAGTTGATAAATTCCATTGTATTTATCACATTGCCTACCTCACTTCAGGCATTATTAAAAATGCCCGTTTATTACTTTGCCCATAACATAGATACTGTGATAAACATTAAACATAAGAATTCAACCAAGTGTGACTGAAACCGGGCTAAACTTGCTAATGAGAAGAAAAAGGTCCATCAACAGGTTCTCTCTCTCCTTATTTCACTTTCTGTTCTGACTTGTGTTTATATAATGTGTGTAATCCATCTAATTTTTTTCTGTCATTTTCTAACTGTCAGTACACGAATGTCACTTCCCTAATGGTTTTTTCTTCTGAAGACGCTGTTTGAACAATTATTGAAAATTGTCAGAATACCGGTGGATAGCTATTTCATGCGACATGCAGTTACTAGATTAAATTATTTAACGCTCCAGTGAATGTGGAGTTTTCGTTTAGTTCCGTTTCTTTTCATTATTTCTTGTAGCTGGTTTTTAGATCATTAAATTTCTTTTAAAATGATGCAATTCATATTTTGAAGAATTCGTTCCTTGAAAACTTTTCTGAATGATTTTTTTTTTAAATTTCATCCATAACATTAAATGAGTCATTCCTCAAAATACCAGATAAAAAACCTTTTTTCCAAGTTTATCGAGTCTTTCTGTTCAAAATTTAAAAGAAAAACATGGGTGATTATTTTTGATGTTACTTCTCTTGGAACTTTAATCCTATTCTTACTAGAGTATAGTACCGATTCTAATTTCATTGACTATAAATTCCTTAAAATTAAATATTCCCTAAACCCAGTCTATTAAATACAACATAACTGATACTATCATAAAAATTGAATACACAACTGTGTAACAGTATAAGAAACAACGCTAAGATACTAATATGAAGATACTAATACTAATACTAATTAGGGTCACTTGGGGTAAGTGGGACCCCTTTTTGGCCTAGTATTTTTGGAGCTTTATAGAAAAAATTTGAAAGGGTTTATTTTGTACTTGTTGACTAATTTCGTTAAAGAGTCTATCGATAAACAAATATTTATCAGTAGTTTCTAAAATAAAGCTTTACATTTTTCTTAATTGGTCTTTTTATCAAAAATGAGATGGGTGACCCACTTACCCCAAGAGATGGGGTAAGTGGGTAACCCCCCTCTTTATTTATATTTAAAGCAAGTAAAACTTAAAAAGAAGTAAGTGGGTCTTACTTGATAAAGTACAGTAAATTTCAATATAAAATATTTTATTGTAACTGTATCCATGAGTGAGAAATATACTCACATCAAAATCAATATGACAAGGTAAGAATAGAATGAAAACCAAAATAAGTACCGTAAAACGGGGTGAATCGGATCACTTTTGAAAAAAGTTTTTTAAACCATCATAGCTCCGGTTGTGTTAGAGTTAGAAAATCAGGATAAATTCTGACTTATTCTACGCATTGTTCAGAAGTTGTTTCAGCCATCAAAAATAATTTTGTGATAATATCTTAGGTCTACCACGGCTTTGAAGTTGTATACAAAAAAGGTCACAAAAACGTGGCTGTCAAAACTCTGCTTATTGAACCAAAAAAATAACTTTTTTTTCTCAATTTTTGGTATCCCCCGTGTGGTCCCGATTCTTCCAAAGATTTCTTTGCAGTCAAATTTTAAATAAATTGTAATCCCGATTTTTGCTGAATTTTTTAGTAAAACAAGTCCATTCCGACTACTGATGCGGGGTGAATCGGATCAGTCATAAAAATGCGTGTTTGAAATTTTTTTTTGAAAAACTGGTGATAGTTGGAGATTTCAAACAAAAGGGATTTGGGTTTATGTATATTTAAGAATATAATGTATGGTTTTGGGAGTTCTGGTGGTATTATTTCATTTCAAAATGGCTGTTAGAAAAGAAGACATCAAATGACGATTTTCGTTAAATATTTTTGACCGCTTTAAAAAGTGGGAAGAATGCATGAGTCATGGCTAATAAGTTTTGCTGTATGTTTACATTAATGTGTCAAAGGTTTAAGGTTAACCGATAAGTTTTAGATGGGAAATTTTGATCTCAAACATAAAATCTATTGTTAAAAACCTCTCTCAGTATTTGTTGGTCATTCGAAAGAAATTTTTACTAAAACGACATCAAAATCAACAAGAAAACGTACATAAAGACCCAGCTGTTTATTAATATGCCGTATATTAAATTATCTTTAAATATAGGTGCAGAAATCAGTGCGATATTTAAGAGTGCATTATTTTTTAGCTTCTGAGAAATGCACTACTCGCTAAACTTACGGTAAAGCGAACGAAGCGATTGTTTTTTACAAATGAAAACACTAAAAAAAGCAACACTTATTGTTCGAAACTGGAAACAGATAAAACAATAATGTTATGGAAAACTTTCAATGCTTTAATAAGTGTTAAAGAACAATGGAAAATTCCCAGTTATATGCAGTTTTACAGCCAAAATTTGCTATCTTAAACTTATCAAATCATCTAAAATCTTTGACATCTTAATTTAAACATTGTAAATACACAGCAAAACTTTTATTAGCCATGAATAATGCATTCTTCACAGTTTTTAAAGCGGCCGAAAAAAATTCGAAAATCGTCGTTTGCGGTCTTCTTTTCTAACCACCATTTTGAAAAGAAATAATACCACCAGAACTTCCAAAACCATACATTGTACTCTTAGATATACAAAAACCAAAATAACCTTCGTTTGAAATCTCCAGCTATTACCAGTTTTTTAAAACAAATTTTCAAACATAAAACTTTGGTAAAAAGTATCATAACTTTTCTGAAAACCTTATATTTTATTTTTAAAAATGTTCATTATTTAGTAAAATGTATTCATTTTACCTTATTAGACTATATGAAGGCTAATTTCAGGATCCCTGTATCACTTTATGACTTAAAAATTGCGTTTTTTCCACAAAAACTGGCAGTGATCCGATTCACCCCGCATTGAGGGTGAATCGGATCACGGCACTTAAAAATTTATATAAAATAAACCATTCAAGATAATTGAATTTTTTCAACGGGTTATTAAAGTATTAATTGGGACTCGAAATATTGTTTTCAAAGCATTCAAAAATATTTTTTATTAAACTTTTGGCAGCAGTTCAAACTTCAAAATTGATCCGATTCACCCCGTTTTACGGTATTTTAAAGAATGTTTTGAAAGGCCAAAGTGATATGTTTTATTTTAGCATATAAAATAGTGTTGAAAAAACATAATAAGGTTGATTAAGATTTATTTTGGCACTTTAATACACATTGTAAGATAAAAAAGAAATCGAACACACTAAATGAGAATGAACACCATTGATGAGATATTTCACTTAACTCACCATAACTTAAATTAACACGCAAATTTGATATAAAATGTCGATCAAACTATTTATAAATTTTAATGAATTTTGAAGTGGTGAGTAAAAGGTTTTGCTACTATAAATCGAAATTTTCTGAAAATATTGGGGGAAATTGACCCTATAACCCCCCTTGAAATCCGCCCATGTCTTCAGTAATAGTTCCTATATCATAACGGCAGTAGATAGAAAAGGACAGTTCTGCCACATTGCGGAAAAGCGGATAAATTGCGGAAATTGCGATTCCCTTCCCAATCTACTAGTTTGCGATTCCCTTCCCAATCTACTAGTTTGGGGCTCCCATTCTACTGATTGCGGAGTGTCTGGGTTGGTACTTTGCGGCTCCTCAAGTAGAGGGGAGGCTAATTAAGAAGATTAATTAGTAATTAACAGAAGGCGTGCAGATACTTTGCGGATATGTCTGGACAGGTACTTTGGGGCTCCTGCCCATTCTACTAAATTGCGGATACCTACCCATCCTATTAAATTGCGGATACCTGCGCATTCTACCAAATTGCGGATACCTGCTCATTCTACTACATTGCGGATACCTGCGCATTCTACTAAAATGCGACTCTACCACTAAGACACAGCAGGAAGTTAAAGTTATTTTACTATTTCATTTACTATTAAATTTATTTACTATTAACAAACTGTAACCGCTGTTTAACTGTAATATGGACAAATTGCAGCTCTTCCACTATATTGGGGATCTAAAACACATGCAACAAAAAAAAGCTAAATTGCCACTTTCTAAATTATTTTAAGATAACATTAATTGATAGTTAAAGTTATTAACAAAGGTTAATTAACAGTTTAAGTTATTTTACATAAAATTATAAGATTAATGAACAAACTAATCGCTGTAATACATTACCTATTGAATGCCCATACTGGAATAAAAGACCAAGACAATCACAAACTCAAAAATGTAGACTGCACTACTCACCTGTCATTGAGCCTCCCTTAACAATGCACCAACGAACCGCCCCCCCTTGCCTTTCACAGAGCAATATGTGTGGCGATAACGGGGTGACAACCATTGGGGTTGATAGCGATTGCATCTTTTCCCACAATACCAAGGGGAGAGGATTTTCAAAATATATATATTTTTTCATTACAATCATTTCTATTTCGTTAAATTTACAGTTCAATATTCACTTTAGTTACAGTTTGACACAAAATGCTTATCCTATCACAATCCTTAACTTTGAAATTACAGTATTTTCACCAGAAAGGATACTTTGAAAAATTGAGAATGATCGAACATTATCAGACAACCATTACGTTATCCTATTGGTGGAATTATTTTTATTTTACTTTGATCAGTAAAGGATACTTTGAAAAATTGAGAATACATTTTCAGACCACTTGACTTATAATACGTTATCCTATTGGTGAAATTATTTTACAACTTCGATTAAAAATTACTAATTATGTACATATTGGATACGATCTTAAATATTTTAAGCAATTTTTTAAAATAAAATATACTTTTATTACGAATTCTGTTCGAGGAGTTGATTTTTTTTCATAGAATGTTAGAATCATTCAAGTTAAAAATGATAAATCCATTAATTTTACTATAGTTCAATTGAAGATATTTCTTATTTTATTCCCATAGAAGCTTTTTCTAGATTTAAACGTGAGAATATATGATTAATCACCTAAACAAAAACTATTCCATTACTCTTTTTTCTGAAAGCATTGTATGAATGAGAGAATTTTTATACAAAAATTGTAAAATATATACGATTTTCCCAACAGTTGAAGAAATTTCAATCATTAACCTTTTATTTAAAGTACGTTATGAGGCTACCACTACAGAAAATACACTACATACATTCATTTTATTCACAACTTTTACTATATTTATTAAACATGTAATATTTTTTTCTATACTAAAGAGAACTGCTTTGGTTATTTTTCAATTCATGGAATGGTCACGTTGATCATTTTCAACCTTTTTTTGAAAATAATAACTTTTTTAACCCATCGGCTATACAGTAGAACCCCGATTATCCGCGAGCGGATGATCCGCGAGTGCCAGGAAAAAAGTTTTTAATGATGAGAGCAAATTTTAGATGAGATTAGAGACAGTTTAGATGTAGAGCAAAGGTTTCTGCTGTACTGCACCTATTTTAAAAGTTTTACATATCATGTTTAAGTACAATAAAACATAGTTTTTATGCTGAAATATTTTTTCGTGTTTTCACATCATTTTTAGTCTTTTTTCGGGTTATCCGCGATTTTCGTTATCCGCGGTACCCTTGCCACCCAATTGCGCGGATAATCGGGGCTCTACTGTATTTGCTCTACAAGAATTTTACTCTCTACTGTACATTTTTACTAACAATTTATATTATTCACTAAAGCAAACAATATAATACATATAAACTATCTTATGAAAGAAATCCTTTATAGATATAATGTTTTCTCTTACCTAAAGCCTTCTTTCATCTATAATACATATAGAAAATTAAACTATTCTAATAAGAATTAAAGGGGAAGCACTACTCAAAAGGAAACATACATTATAAAAACCAAGAAAATTATTACAGAATCTAAAAGAAAAACTAAAAATTTTGTTAAAAATAAAAACTTAACTAAAAATTTTGTTAAAAATAAAAACTTAACTGAAAATTTTGTTAAAAATTAAGACACATGCAGAAAAATAACTTAATACTTTGTTAAAAATAAAAACGAACACAGAAAAACTTTCACTGAAAAACTAAAATCTTTGTTAAATATAAAAACTTATTCACTTCGAAACTAAAACCTTTGTTTGAAATGAACTAGAAAACGAAAAACTTTACACAAGAAATGAAAACTTATACACTGAAAACGTAAAATCTTTGTTAAAAATAAAAACTTCACTGAAAATTTTGTTAATAATAAAAACTTAACTGAAAATTTTGTTAATAATAAAAACTTTACTGAAAATTTTGTTAAAAATTAAGATACATGCAGAAAAATAACTTAATACTTTGTTAAAAACAAAAACTAACTTAAAATTTTGTTAAAAATTAACACAAATGTAGAAAAATAACTTAATACTTTGTTAAGAATAAAAACGAACACAGAAAAACTTTACAAGAAATGAAAACTTATACCCTGAAAAACTAAAGTCTTTGTTAAATATAAAAACTTAACTAAAAATTTTGTTAAAAATAAAAACTTAACTGAAAATTTTTTTAAAAATTAAGACACATGCAGAAAAATAACTTAATACTTTGTTAAAAATAAAAACGAATACAGAAAAACTTTACAAGAAATGAAAACTTATACACTGAAAAACTAAAATCTTTGTTAAAAGTAAAAACTTAACTGAAAATCTTTGTTAAAAGTAAAAACTTAACTGAAAATTTTGTTAAAAATTAAGACACATGCAGAAAAATAACTTAATACTTTGTTAAAAATAAAAACGAACACAGAAAAACTTTCACTGAAAAACTAAAATCTTTGTTAAATATAAAAACTTATTCACTTCGAAACTAAAACCTTTGTTTGAAATGAACTAGAAAACGAAAAACTTTACACAAGAAATGAAAACTTATACACTGAAAACGTAAAATCTTTGTTAAAAATAAAAACTTAAGTGAACATTTTGTTAAAAATTAACACAAATGTAGAAAAATCACTTAATACTTTGTTAAGAATAAAAACGAACACAGAAAAACTTTACAAGAAATGAAAACTTATACACTGAAAAACTAAAGTCTTTGTTAAATATAAAAACTTATTCACTACGAAACTGAAAACTTATACACTGAAAAACTAAAGTCTTTGTTAAATATAAAAACTTATTCACTACGAAACTGAAAACTTATACACTGAAAAACTAAAGTCTTTGTTAAATATAAAAACTTATTCACTACGAAACTGAAAACTTTGTTTGAAATGAACTAGAAAACGAAAAACTTTACACAAGAAATGAAAACTTATACACTAAAAAACTAAAATATTTGTTAAAAATAAAATCTTAACTGAAAATTTTGTTAAAAATTAAGACAAATGCAGAAAAATAACTTAATACTTTAACTTAATAACTTAATACTAAGAGATAAAAATACGCCGTCTGTGGCATCCTACTTAAAAGATCAAAGAATTTTCGTACACAAATTTTTGAAAATTCGTAGTTCTCACGTCAATTTATAGATGGAAGCACTGCTTCATTTGATATTTAGGGAAAGTTTTCCTCGAAGTCCGTATTTTCGTTTGTCATAGGGAAATCGAGTTTTGGGAAAGAATCGATTCATGAATCGAATTAGAATAAAATAATTTGGAATAATTTGGAATCGATTCTTTCGAAAAATTTGATTTCCCTATGACAAACGAAAATAAGGAATTTGAGGATAGCTTTCCCTAAACACCAAATGAAGCAGTGCTTCCATCTATAAATTGACGTGAGAACTACGAATTTTCAAAAATTTGTGTACGAAAATTCTTTGATCTTTTAAGTAGGATGCCGCAGACGGCGTATTTTTATCTCTTTTCGCTTTTTTGTTATTAATTTTTAAAATCGGGGGGCTCTTTGTGAAACACCCTGTAGATTCACGTCTCCCCTTCCGTTGGGACCTTTTTTAATTATTATGTAAAACGTGGGTTGAAAAATTTAAAATTAGTATTTTTAAATTTCCTTCATTAAGAAGGAGTTTTCAGCCCACCGAGTTTTCATAATAAAAAAGGGTCTCAACGGAAAGGGAGACGTGAATCTATTTGTTTTTAACAAAGTATGGGTGTTATTGGTAAAGTTTTTAGTATATTTCTTGTACAAATTTTTTTCAACGTATATTTTTTTTAACAAGAAGTATTTCTTTTTGATAAAGTTTTTAGTTTTTTAGTGAAACTTTTCAATTTTATTTTATTTTTAACAAAGTTTTTAGTTTTATAATTTGTAAGTATCTCTTTTTGATAAAGTTTTTAGTGTTATTTTTTATTTTTTGTAATATTTTTTCGAAGTTTTTATTTACTTTTAAAATTTTTCTGTATTGGTTTCTTTATTTTTAACAAAGTTTTCTTAAAGTTTTTATTTTTAGCAAAGTTTTTAGTTTTATAGGTTCTAAGTTTTTAAATTGAACAAAGTATTAAGTTAATTTTCTGCGTTTGTCTTGCTTTTTAACAAAGTTTTTAGTTTTTAGGTTTTTCTTTTTGTTAAAGTTTTTCGTAATAATTTCTTTTTTGATAAAGTTTTTAGTGTAAATTTTTATTTCTTGTAAAATTTTTTCGAAGTTTTTATTTATTTTCAACACGAAGTATTTCTTTTGATAAAGTTTTTAGTGTAACTTTTTATTTCTTGTAAATTTTTTTCAAAGTTTTTATTTTATTTTTAGCAAATATTTTAGTTTTGTACTGTTTAAGTTTTTATTTATGGTAAAGTTTTTCGTTTCGTAGTTTCTAAGTTTTAATATTTAACAAAGTATTAAGTTATTTTCTGCATTTGCCTTTATTTTTTAACAAAGTTTTTAGTTTTATAGTTTTTAAGTTTTTCTTTCTGTTAAAGTTTTTCGTAATAATTTCTTTTTGGTTAAGTTTCTTGTAAGTTTTTATTTATTTTAAACAAATATTTAAGTTTTGTAGCTTTTAAGTTTTTACATTTAACAAAGTATTAAGTTATTTTTCTGCATTTGTCTTAATTTTTAACAAAATTTTCAGTTAAGATTTTATTTTTAACAAATATTTTAGTTTTTTAGTGTATAAGTTTTCATTTCTTGTGTAAAGTTTTTCGTTTTCTAGTTCATTTCAAACAAAGTTTTCAGTTTCGTAGTGAATAAGTTTTTATATTTAACAAAGACTTTAGTTTTTCAGTGTATAAGTTTTCAGTTTCGTAGTGAATAAGTTTTTATATTTAACAAAGACTTTAGTTTTTCAGTGTATAAGTTTTCATTTCTTGTAAAGTTTTTCTGTGTTCGTTTTTATTCTTAACAAAGTATTAAGTGATTTTTCTACATTTGTGTTAATTTTTAACAAAATGTTCACTTAAGTTTTTATTTTTAACAAAGATTTTACGTTTCCAGTGTATAAGTTTTCATTTCTTGTGTAAAGTTTTTCGTTTTCTAGTTCATTTCAAACAAAGGTTTTAGTTTCGAAGTGAATAAGTTTTTATATTTAACAAAGATTTTAGTTTTTCAGTGAAAGTTTTTCTGTGTTCGTTTTTATTTTTAACAAAGTATTAAGTTATTTTTCTGCATGTGTCTTAATTTTTAACAAAATTTTCAGTTAAGTTTTTACTTTTAACAAAGATTTTCAGTTAAGTTTTTACTTTTAACAAAGATTTTAGTTTTTCAGTGTATAAGTTTTCATTTCTTGTAAAGTTTTTCTGTATTCGTTTTTATTTTTAACAAAGTATTAAATTATTTTTCTGCATGTGTCTTAATTTTTAACAAAATTTTCAGTTAAGTTTTTATTTTTAACAAAATTTTTAGTTAAGTTTTTATTTTTAACAAAATTTTCAGTTAAGTTTTTACTTTTAACAAAGATTTTCAGTTAAGTTTTTACTTTTAACAAAGATTTTAGTTTTTCAGTGTATAAGTTTTCATTTCTTGTAAAGTTTTTCTGTATTCGTTTTTATTTTTAACAAAGTATTAAGTTATTTTTCTGCATGTGTCTTAATTTTTAAAAAAATTTTCAGTTAAGTTTTTATTTTTTACAAAATTTTTAGTTAAGTTTTTATATTTAACAAAGACTTTAGTTTTTCAGGGTATAAGTTTTCATTTCTTGTAAAGTTTTTCTGTGTTCGTTTTTATTCTTAACAAAGTATTAAGTTATTTTTCTACATTTGTGTTAATTTTTAACAAAATTTTAAGTTAGTTTTTGTTTTTAACAAAGTATTAAGTTATTTTTCTGCATGTATCTTAATTTTTAACAAAATTTTCAGTAAAGTTTTTATTATTAACAAAATTTTCAGTTAAGTTTTTATTATTAACAAAATTTTCAGTGAAGTTTTTATTTTTAACAAAGATTTTACGTTTTCAGTGTATAAGTTTTCATTTCTTGTGTAAAGTTTTTCGTTTTCTAGTTCATTTCAAACAAAGGTTTTAGTTTCGAAGTGAATAAGTTTTTATATTTAACAAAGATTTTAGTTTTTCAGTGAAAGTTTTTCTGTGTTCGTTTTTATTTTTAACAAAGTATTAAGTTATTTTTCTGCATGTGTCTTAATTTTTAACAAAATTTTCAGTTAGGTTTTTATTTTTAACAAAATTTTTAGTTAAGTTTTTATTTTTAACAAAATTTTTAGTTTTTCTTTTAGATTCTGTAATAATTTTCTTGGTTTTTATAATGTATGTTTCCTTTTGAGTAGTGCTTCCCCTTTAATTCTTATTAGAATAGTTTAATTTTCTATATGTATTATAGATGAAAGAAGGCTTTAGGTAAGAGAAAACATTATATCTATAAAGGATTTCTTTCATAAGATAGTTTATATGTATTATATTGTTTGCTTTAGTGAATAATATAAATTGTTAGTAAAAATGTACAGTAGAGAGTAAAATTCTTGTAGAGCAAATACAGTAGAGCCCCGATTATCCGCGCAATTGGGTGGCAAGGGTACCGCGGATAACGAAAATCGCGGATAACCCGAAAAAAGACGAAAAAAAATGATGTGAAAACACGAAAAAATATTTCAGCATAAAAACTATGTTTTATTGTACTTAAACATGATATGTAAAACTTTTAAAATAGGTGCAGTACAGCAGAAACCTTTGCTCTACATCTAAACTGTCTCTAATCTCATCTAAAATTTGCTCTCATCATTAAAAACTTTTTTCCTGGCACTCGCGGATAATCCGCACAGCGGATCATCCGCTCGCGGATAATCGGGGTTCTACTGTATAGCCGATGGGTTAAAAAAGTTATTATTTTCAAAAAAAGGTTGAAAATGATCAACGTGACCATTCCATGAATTGAAAAATAACCAAAGCAGTTCTCTTTAGTATAGAAAAAAATATTACATGTTTAATAAATATAGTAAAAGTTGTGAATAAAATGAATGTATGTAGTGTATTTTCTGTAGTGGTAGCCTCATAACGTACTTTAAATAAAAGGTTAATGATTGAAATTTCTTCAACTGTTGGGAAAATCGTATATATTTTAAAATTTTTGTATAAAAATTCTCTCATTCATACAATGCTTTCAGAAAAAAGAGTAATGGAATAGTTTTTGTTTAGGTGATTAATCATATATTCTCACGTTTAAATCTAGAAAAAGCTTCTATGGGAATAAAATAAGAAATATCTTCAATTGAACTATAGTAAAATTAATGGATTTATCATTTTTAACTTGAATGATTCTAACATTCTATGAAAAAAAATCAACTCCTCGAACAGAATTCGTAATAAAAGTATATTTTATTTTAAAAAATTGCTTAAAATATTTAAGATCGTATCCAATATGTACATAATTAGTAATTTTTAATCGAAGTTGTAAAATAATTTCACCAATAGGATAACGTATTATAAGTCAAGTGGTCTGAAAATGTATTCTCAATTTTTCAAAGTATCCTTTACTGATCAAAGTAAAATAAAAATAATTCCACCAATAGGATAACGTAATGGTTGTCTGATAATGTTCGATCATTCTCAATTTTTCAAAGTATCCTTTCTGGTGAAAATACTGTAATTTCAAAGTTAAGGATTGTGATAGGATAAGCATTTTGTGTCAAACTGTAACTAAAGTGAATATTGAACTGTAAATTTAACGAAATAGAAATGATTGTAATGAAAAAATATATATATTTTGAAAATCCTCTCCCCTTGGTATTGTGGGAAAAGATGCAATCGCTATCAACCCCAATGGTTGTCACCCCGTTATCGCCACACATATTGCTCTGTGAAAGGCAAGGGGGGGCGGTTCGTTGGTGCATTGTTAAGGGAGGCTCAATGACAGGTGAGTAGTGCAGTCTACATTTTTGAGTTTGTGATTGTCTTGGTCTTTTATTCCAGTATGGGCATTCAATAGGTAATGTATTACAGCGATTAGTTTGTTCATTAATCTTATAATTTTATGTAAAATAACTTAAACTGTTAATTAACCTTTGTTAATAACTTTAACTATCAATTAATGTTATCTTAAAATAATTTAGAAAGTGGCAATTTAGCTTTTTTTTGTTGCATGTGTTTTAGATCCCCAATATAGTGGAAGAGCTGCAATTTGTCCATATTACAGTTAAACAGCGGTTACAGTTTGTTAATAGTAAATAAATTTAATAGTAAATGAAATAGTAAAATAACTTTAACTTCCTGCTGTGTCTTAGTGGTAGAGTCGCATTTTAGTAGAATGCGCAGGTATCCGCAATGTAGTAGAATGAGCAGGTATCCGCAATTTGGTAGAATGCGCAGGTATCCGCAATTTAATAGGATGGGTAGGTATCCGCAATTTAGTAGAATGGGCAGGAGCCCCAAAGTACCTGTCCAGACATATCCGCAAAGTATCTGCACGCCTTCTGTTAATTACTAATTAATCTTCTTAATTAGCCTCCCCTCTACTTGAGGAGCCGCAAAGTACCAACCCAGACACTCCGCAATCAGTAGAATGGGAGCCCCAAACTAGTAGATTGGGAAGGGAATCGCAAACTAGTAGATTGGGAAGGGAATCGCAATTTCCGCAATTTATCCGCTTTTCCGCAATGTGGCAGAACTGTCCTTTTCTATCTACTGCCGTTATGATATAGGAACTATTACTGAAGACATGGGCGGATTTCAAGGGGGGTTATAGGGTCAATTTCCCCCAATATTTTCAGAAAATTTCGATTTATAGTAGCAAAACCTTTTACTCACCACTTCAAAATTCATTAAAATTTATAAATAGTTTGATCGACATTTTATATCAAATTTGCGTGTTAATTTAAGTTATGGTGAGTTAAGTGAAATATCTCATCAATGGTGTTCATTCTCATTTAGTGTGTTCGATTTCTTTTTTATCTTACAATGTGTATTAAAGTGCCAAAATAAATCTTAATCAACCTTATTATGTTTTTTCAACACTATTTTATATGCTAAAATAAAACATATCACTTTGGCCTTTCAAAACATTCTTTAAAATACCGTAAAACGGGGTGAATCGGATCAATTTTGAAGTTTGAACTGCTGCCAAAAGTTTAATAAAAAATATTTTTGAATGCTTTGAAAACAATATTTCGAGTCCCAATTAATACTTTAATAACCCGTTGAAAAAATTCAATTATCTTGAATGGTTTATTTTATATAAATTTTTAAGTGCCGTGATCCGATTCACCCTCAATGCGGGGTGAATCGGATCACTGCCAGTTTTTGTGGAAAAAACGCAATTTTTAAGTCATAAAGTGATACAGGGATCCTGAAATTAGCCTTCATATAGTCTAATAAGGTAAAATGAATACATTTTACTAAATAATGAACATTTTTAAAAATAAAATATAAGGTTTTCAGAAAAGTTATGATACTTTTTACCAAAGTTTTATGTTTGAAAATTTGTTTTAAAAAACTGGTAATAGCTGGAGATTTCAAACGAAGGTTATTTTGGTTTTTGTATATCTAAGAGTACAATGTATGGTTTTGGAAGTTCTGGTGGTATTATTTCTTTTCAAAATGGTGGTTAGAAAAGAAGACCGCAAACGACGATTTTCGAATTTTTTTCGGCCGCTTTAAAAACTGTGAAGAATGCATTATTCATGGCTAATAAAAGTTTTGCTGTGTATTTACAATGTTTAAATTAAGATGTCAAAGATTTTAGATGATTTGATAAGTTTAAGATAGCAAATTTTGGCTGTAAAACTGCATATAACTGGGAATTTTCCATTGTTCTTTAACACTTATTAAAGCATTGAAAGTTTTCCATAACATTATTGTTTTATCTGTTTCCAGTTTCGAACAATAAGTGTTGCTTTTTTTAGTGTTTTCATTTGTAAAAAACAATCGCTTCGTTCGCTTTACCGTAAGTTTAGCGAGTAGTGCATTTCTCAGAAGCTAAAAAATAATGCACTCTTAAATATCGCACTGATTTCTGCACCTATATTTAAAGATAATTTAATATACGGCATATTAATAAACAGCTGGGTCTTTATGTACGTTTTCTTGTTGATTTTGATGTCGTTTTAGTAAAAATTTCTTTCGAATGACCAACAAATACTGAGAGAGGTTTTTAACAATAGATTTTATGTTTGAGATCAAAATTTCCCATCTAAAACTTATCGGTTAACCTTAAACCTTTGACACATTAATGTAAACATACAGCAAAACTTATTAGCCATGACTCATGCATTCTTCCCACTTTTTAAAGCGGTCAAAAATATTTAACGAAAATCGTCATTTGATGTCTTCTTTTCTAACAGCCATTTTGAAATGAAATAATACCACCAGAACTCCCAAAACCATACATTATATTCTTAAATATACATAAACCCAAATCCCTTTTGTTTGAAATCTCCAACTATCACCAGTTTTTCAAAAAAAAATTTCAAACACGCATTTTTATGACTGATCCGATTCACCCCGCATCAGTAGTCGGAATGGACTTGTTTTACTAAAAAATTCAGCAAAAATCGGGATTACAATTTATTTAAAATTTGACTGCAAAGAAATCTTTGGAAGAATCGGGACCACACGGGGGATACCAAAAATTGAGAAAAAAAAGTTATTTTTTTGGTTCAATAAGCAAAGTTTTGACAGCCACGTTTTTGTGACCTTTTTTGTATACAACTTCAAAGCCGTGGTAGACCTAAGATATTATCACAAAATTATTTTTGATGGCTGAAACAACTTCTGAACAATGCGTAGAATAAGTCAGAATTTATCCTGATTTTCTAACTCTAACACAACCGGAGCTATGATGGTTTAAAAAACTTTTTTCAAAAGTGATCCGATTCACCCCGTTTTACGGTACTTATTTTGGTTTTCATTCTATTCTTACCTTGTCATATTGATTTTGATGTGAGTATATTTCTCACTCATGGATACAGTTACAATAAAATATTTTATATTGAAATTTACTGTACTTTATCAAGTAAGACCCACTTACTTCTTTTTAAGTTTTACTTGCTTTAAATATAAATAAAGAGGGGGTTACCCACTTACCCCATCTCTTGGGGTAAGTGGGTCACCCATCTCATTTTTGATAAAAAGACCAATTAAGAAAAATGTAAAGCTTTATTTTAGAAACTACTGATAAATATTTGTTTATCGATAGACTCTTTAACGAAATTAGTCAACAAGTACAAAATAAACCCTTTCAAATTTTTTCTATAAAGCTCCAAAAATACTAGGCCAAAAAGGGGTCCCACTTACCCCAAGTGACCCTAATTAGTATTAGTATTAGTATCTTCATATTAGTATCTTAGCGTTGTTTCTTATACTGTTACACAGTTGTGTATTCAATTTTTATGATAGTATCAGTTATGTTGTATTTAATAGACTGGGTTTAGGGAATATTTAATTTTAAGGAATTTATAGTCAATGAAATTAGAATCGGTACTATACTCTAGTAAGAATAGGATTAAAGTTCCAAGAGAAGTAACATCAAAAATAATCACCCATGTTTTTCTTTTAAATTTTGAACAGAAAGACTCGATAAACTTGGAAAAAAGGTTTTTTATCTGGTATTTTGAGGAATGACTCATTTAATGCTATGGATGAAATTTAAAAAAAAATCATTCAGAAAAGTTTTCAAGGAACGAATTCTTCAAAATATGAATTGCATCATTTTAAAAGAAATTTAATGATCTAAAAACCAGCTACAAGAAATAATGAAAAGAAACGGAACTAAACGAAAACTCCACATTCACTGGAGCGTTAAATAATTTAATCTAGTAACTGCTTGTCGCATGAAATAGCTATCCACCGGTATTCTGACAATTTTCAATAATTGTTCAAACAGCGTCTTCAGAAGAAAAAACCATTAGGGAAGTGACATTCGTGTACTGACAGTTAGAAAATGACAGAAAAAAATTAGATGGATTACACTCATTATATAAACACAAGTCAGAACAGAAAGTGAAATAAGGAGAGAGAGAACCTGTTGATGGACCTTTTTCTTCTCATTAGCAAGTTTAGCCCGGTTTCAGTCACACTTGGTTGAATTCTTATGTTTAATGTTTATCACAGTATCTATGTTATGGGCAAAGTAATAAACGGGCATTTTTAATAATGCCTGAAGTGAGGTAGGCAATGTGATAAATACAATGGAATTTATCAACTAGTATTTATTATTTGTCCGAAATATGGAGTATTATTAATATTGCCCGGATTTATCACATCGCCCGTAACATATATAATGTTACGGGCAATGTGATAAATCGGGCATTATTAATAATGCCCAAAGTGAAAGAGGGCAATGTGATAAACTCAATGGCTTTTATCAATGAAATTTATCACTTTCCCCGAACATATGTTAAAGGCAAAGTGATTAATTCGCCATTATTAATAATGCCCAGAGTAGAAGAGGGAAAAGTGATAAATTTCATTGACAAATTCCATTGAATTTTTAACATTGCCTGCCTCACATTTTGGGCATTGTTAATAATGACCGGTTTATCACTTTGTTTCACCCGGTTTATCACATTCACGGACCATAAATAGTTTAAAAAATCCTATTCTTAGCACACCACTAAAACTAAGATTTTAATCAGAGATGAACCAATAACTATTAGTTTAAAGTAAAATAAGAAATATAAGAGCACTTATAATAGAACATTTTCATGTATAATTCAACAGAACTTGTTAAAATAACGTTCTTTCACACCCGAGTCCAGACAATCCTAGATGTATTTTTGCTCCTAGGTTTATTATCTCAAATGAAACATACCTTAATTCATCGGAATAATTAATGAAATAGGAGGACACCCTATAATTAAGAGAGGTGATAAATGAAAGATGAGAGTGATCAGAAATTGCATCGATTAATCGGCAGAGGATATGGGTCAGAGAGGAAACTCCACCATGAGTTCTCGCTTTTGCCCGCTCGGAGAAAGTCACTGAGACAGAACCAAAGTGACATTCACGAGGATTTCGATGCTTTATGTCGCGAGAGAACAGTGGAAAAGAACAGACACGTAATCCACTCCAGTTCACTGAACTGTAAACAGCAAAACATCCACAAATCATATGTAAAAAAATTTTTTCTCCGTGGCGTAATGGCCTTTTGAAAAAATTTCTTTGAAAATTGGGAAAACTGAATCAAAATCCCAAAAATGGATGAATACGTATCGAAATATGCATTTATAGGTTAATTATGCAAGAACATGTAAATAAACCAAGTTATCTAAAAGAAGAATAAAAATAGTCATTCAAATCCCTTAAAACGCGTAGTATTTGAGGGAACTCTCCAGCATCAGATTTCTGAAAAGATATGTGAATACATGGAAATCCAAGTCTTAATTGATTAAACTGTAAATAAAACCTGTGCAATAACAGGCCTGTACGTGTACACCAGACAATATTAAGTTATCAATTTTTGAAGAAAACATTTTGAGGAGCAAATATTACAACAAGCAGGTCGGAGGATTTCGGATACCTGTGGATACATCTTAGCTTCAGATAACTGAGCTCAATTTTGTTATTAATCATATTTTCCCCAAAAATTTACTTAGTTTCCAAAAAGTATCTCTCACAAAAAAAACACGATTTCATATTTTGAGTATATATGTTACGGGCAATGTAATAAATCGGGCATTATTAATAATGCCCGAAGGGGAAGAAGGCAATGTGATAAATTCAATGGCATTTATCAATGAAATTTATAACTTTGCCCGCCTCCACTCTAGGCATTATTAATAATGCCCAATTAATCACTTTGCTCGTAACATGATATAACATGATATTTGCCCTAACATGATATGCATGATAACATGATATGCCCGTAACATAATATTTGCCCGTAACATGATCACTTTGCCCGTAACATTTACCCGTATTCTTAATGAGTTTTTATCTAGATCCACACTACCTTGGATGGAACACATCATATCCAAAGCATTGAATACGCTGTGTTCCATTAAGTATTCTGTTGCCGAATACGGAAGGAATCATTAGTGGACCACGCGGAAAAGAGTTTTTGGACTCGGCTGGCCCCAGGGTGGCCTATAGAGTTATGTATAATGAATGTCCCTATGCCAAAGGTACTTTGAAGGTGGTCATAGTAAATATGTAACATGATACCATTATACTGTTGTTTTGAAATTAGTTTTCTGTATTATCTGTTGCATTGAAAATACTCTATTCTGTGCTTGCAGGATATAATTAGTTGAATAAATCCTTTCAAAGAAGTAGGAGGTTTGATTAGCCATAGGAGTTTCAAAAAACTGTTTCTCGGCCTTATATTTGAGTGAAGGAAAAGGTATATACCCTAGGCTGGCGTTTTGCTCCTATTTCACCCGCCTATTCTACACTGTAAAAAATAATCCTGCAAAAAAACAGAAAACTTCTGGCAGCAAAAGTTGCCAGAAAAAAATTGTAAGTCGAAAAATCCTGTGTAAACAGAAAAAAGCTGTAACCTACAGGTAAATGCTGTAAAAAGGAACTTTCTGTCAAGTGAGCTACAGATTTTTCTGTTTCCTCTCAGTAATTTTCTACTTGAGCGCATGCTTGTGGACTTATTTTAGTTGAGTTTTTTTTATTTTAATCAATTAATATCCGGGGATAGAACCCAGGACCTACCTCATGCTAAGCACGCACGCTACCACTGCTCGAAAGAAGATTCAGTATAATGTTGCCAATAGCTGTATTGGTTTTCGATGCAGTAAGTTTCTGTTTAAGTACAGATAAGCTAAAAAACTAAAAAAAAGCTGTTTTTTTACATAAAATATATAGAAGTGCGGTGGGAATGTTACATGACAGAATATCTCTGTAAACATAAAGTCATTGTTATTGAAAATTTCTGTTTTTCTACAGTTTTTTTTACAGTGTAAATGAACATACTCTAATTCCTTTTTATTTTAACAATAAAACGGCAATGTGTCTACACAATAATGCGTACTGATAATAAAAAACTAAAATTGTATTATGCGATCGATAACCAGAAAATGCCGTGGGGAGCCTAGTGGTTAAGGCATAGGCTTCGGGATCAGAGGATCCCGGGTTCGAGTCCCGACACCGCTAAAGACTCACCGACCCGCCGAGTATATGCGGAGTACGTGCTCGTTAAATCTGTGGGTGCGAAAGTCCTGGGGTCCGTCATATGGCGCAGTTTACCACGGGTCCTGGTGTCTGAAGACCCTTCAGTGACATAGCAAAATTGTGGAGGTGGCGATATACAGGGTGTCCCATAAATAGTGGGTCACACTTCTAGAGGGGATAGTAGACACCTAGACGAGTCAGAATCACATAGGAATTGGGGGTCCCAGACCCCAGGGAGTTAAAAATGGAGCGACACCACAAAACAATTATTGAAAAATTCAATCTGTAGAAGAACTACTATTGGTGGGAAGGGCTGTGGGGAGCCTAGTGGTTAAGGCATCGGCTTCGGGATCGGAGGGTCCCGGGTTCGATTCCCGACACCGCTAAAGACCCATCGAGTATATGCGGAGTACGTGCTCGTTAAATCTGTGGGTCCGAAAGTCCTGTGGTCCGTCATGGCGCAGTTTACCACGGGTCCAGGTGTCTGGAGACTATTTCCCTCCCCTTCAGATGCATGGCAAAATTGTGGAGGTGGCGATAGATAGTGGCAGTATCTATCATCTCATGAGGCAGAAGTCGGACTCCTGCCATTTATGGGCCTCACTTTCTCAGGAGCCGCACCCCCTTTGCCTTGAATCCTTATGGAGCTTGGTAATTCCAAGTGGCACACGACAACAACAACAACTACTATTGGTAAAAACTTAATCATGGTCTCAAATTTTGTGGCTTAACATGATCTTTAAAATCATTTTAAACGTTTTCATTTTAAAAAATTTTTTACTACGAAAAAAAGTCAAAAACCACAAAAATATGTGAAAAATATGCCAAAACTTAATTTTTTTTTAGAAATCCTGTCTTTTGATTTGATAATCTGAAAGATCATAGTTGAAAACCCTTAAGTCCAAAGTTTCACGTAAATACCATCAATATTAAACGCTTGAGATCTAATTAAAGTTTGATTTTTGCTTGCGAAAACAGATCCAGAAAAGAAACGTTGTGGGAAAATCTACGAATTACGGATTGATGCTCGCGAAATTTCTCGCCATTATTTGCGATACGAGATTCCTCGCCAACTTTCGCCAACAACAGATCGCCCAAGCTGTTTTGGCGATCTGTAGGAGCTTGGTATGTTTCGCCAAACTGGGAGAGAAAAGAAAGTTAGCGATTATCTATCCGTAACTCGTAGATTCTCCCTGAACGTTCGTTTTCTGGAGCTGTTTTCGCACTCAAAAAACAAACTTTAACAGGATCCCAAGCGTTTAATATTGATGGTATTTACGTGAAACTTTGGACTTAAGGGTTTTAAAATATGATCTTTCAGATTATCAAATCAAAAGAAAGGATTTCCAAATACAAAATAAAGTTTTGGCAGATTTTTCACATTTTTTTGTGGTTTTTTGACTTTTTTTCGTAGAAAAAAAATTTTAAAGTGAAAACTTTCAGCATAATTTTAAAAATCATATTAAACCACAAAATTTGAGACCATGATTAAATTTTTACCAATAGTAGTTCTTCTACAGATTGAATTTTTCAATAATTGTTTTAGGGTGTCGCTCCATTTTTAACTCCTTGGGATTTGGTCTGGGACCCCCAAACCCTATGTGATTCTGACTCGTCTAGGTGTCTACTATCCATCCTAGAAGTGTGACCCATTATTTATGGGACACCCTGTATAGTGGCATCCTCTATCATATATCATGAGGCAGAAGTCGGACTCCTGCCATTTATGGGCCTCACTTTCTCAGGAGCCGCACCCCCTTCGCCTTGACTCCCTATGGAGTTTGGGTATTCCAAGTGCCACACGACCAGACAACAACAACCAGAAAATTTCTAACCAAGTACAATTCCCATCAATAATAATTCCCTCTTTCATAGAAAAAAGCAAAATAAAAAAATAGTTTTTCAAACTTTTAAAGGAATTTCACTGTTTGTTTGACACTTTTGGTAGAGTCTGTAACAATTTATCAAATTAACTGTAATTTTTGCCATTTAATTTTGCATAAATTTAATGTTTTTAATTACTATATTGATCCTAACATAACTTTGAAAGACATTAGCATAGTGAAACCCCTTAAAACTTTTCAAAGTTCGAACAAACTCAGCACAGCTTCTTTGCGTGGCGTACAAAACTATCAATAAAAATGAATATAAGAAACGAAATACAGGGTGTTTCAAAAAACCTGTAACGATAGGCTATTTCCTAAAATATTTCCCCTAGACCCATACTTCCAATGGCGAATTTACTTCAAATGAGGTGAAGAATTATATGAGACCAGTTTGGTCCATGGGGGGTCTATTTTAGACCATGGGGGGTCTATTTTAGAAGATGCAGAAAATAACTCTTCATACGGCCCCCGTAGACTGAAAGTTCCAGTGGAAAATATTTTCTCCATTCACTTCTCAATAAGATAGAAAAAATTCTGTCTCGATATCTTCAAAATTCACTGAGATATGCGGGTTTATATTTTTAAGGGACCGTCCGCAAGTTTAAAAGCGCATCATTCTATTAAACAATAAAGCAGTGTTTGGCTAAATCGGAACTTATAGGTATTGATACCTGAGTATCAAGTGTTTCTGGGAGTCACACACTCGTGCTACGATTATTTTTTACGTAGCTAATAGGTATGAAGGAGTACCTGATTTCGGGGCTCCAAGAAATATTTTTTATAATCTTTTCGATAACTCAAGGTAATTTATAAATAAGTCTTGATTTAGGTATAAGTATTGATTGGTAGGAGGGTTACTTTCAAACCAATGACGTCACAAATCTGAACGCAAAATGAGAGCTGATGGGCCCCCTCTGGGCATCGCTGATATGAGTAGCAATGACAGGTATCTGGATTAGCGTAGTTGAGCGAGCTCAACACCATGGCTGATTGGAGTTTTTCATGTAGTCCTTGTCACCTCAAAAAATCAAAGTTTTACGGTAGTTTGGTTTCTAAAATGTTCAACTGTAGTTTGTGGATGGCCCCTATTTTGCAGTAAAAATATGTCATTCATAGGTATGATAAAGTGGTGTAAGTCACGAATTTTAGCTTTTAATATCTTGGTGAATTTTGAAGATATCGAGATGAAATTTTTTGTGTCTGATTAAGAAATGAATGGAGAAAATTTTTCTCATTGGGGGTTTCAATCTACGGGGGCCGCATAAAAATTTATTTTCTGCATCTTCTAAAATAGACCCCCCATGGAGTTGAAACTGGTGTCATATAATTCTTCACCTCATTTGAAGAAAATCTTCCATTGGAAGTATGGGTCTAGGGGAAATATTTTAGGAAATAGCCTATCGTTACAGGTTTTTTGAAACACCCTGCATATTGTACAATATATTTTCTTTTAATGAACAAATAGATATTTAGTCTAATGGTTTTTTAAATGCAATTCGTAAATTTATGACTGAGTAATCAATTTTTAAAAATTAAAAAAATTAATTTATTAAAGGTAGGGAATGATAGAAATCTGAATTTTTTTAGAAAATTTTTATATTGATTCTTGGTATTGGTATTACAATCTTATAATATCGCCCCTACTGCCTACACTATTCCAATTTCTAGTAATTCATACAAGCATGTTTTCAAAAGAAAAAAATGCTAATCATCAGTATTATAAATGCGCAGATAGTAATTACAAGTTGACTACAACCGGTAAACGTGTTATGATGTAAGCAAAGTATTTTATACAAGTAATAAACCATTCGGGTATATACTAGAAACGTGCAGGGGAAAATTAGGTAAATAAGCTTGATTCAAGTTTTTCCCAAGGATGCAAACGTGAAAACGCTTCACCAAAACGAAAAATATTCAAAGGTTCTGAAGAATCACGTTTCGGCGCCGAAGTTAATACGATGGCGGTAAATTCAGCGGAGAAAATTACGAAGGTTGTTTTTCAGGGTTGGAATCTTTTCCCTTGGATTTTGATACCTCAAGAGAACACGTTGTCTGATATCAGGTTTTTCACAGAGATATTTTTTTGAACGGGGAGAGGGTATACCTCTATCTCTTTTTCGAAACACCCAACACCCAAATATAAAGTTGACTTCGAAAATTTGACATCGATGCGTTCTGTACTTTACAATGGGAAATTCCAGTATTTTTATAATTTTTTTATTTGATAGAGGTACCCAAGAGAAGAATATACGCCCAAAAATTTTTTAATAACAATGTTTATTTTTTTCCTACTTTAATACTGAATTGGGTGACCAACGCAACTTCAGAGACCGATTATTTTACAATATTTTATCTACTGTTTAGGTTGCCTTGTCATTGCGCAAGAAAATTTTTTCGCTGTTTCTAACACACGTCTCAGATTTACGTCTCAGCCGCCTATTCTAAATGAACAGAGTATAGTACATACTGCTCAGCCAACAGTAGAAAAAGGGTCAAGTGATTTTTAGAGACTTTGCACGGCCGATAGTTGGGGTCTATAGTATACAAGCAAATGTCTCTTCCTTTTTCGATCAACTGCCCCTCAACTTCCACCTGTTTACTCTCCGAAATACTAGTTCCACAACGTTGTCAAAATCACGTGACCCTTTGAGTATCTTTGGTTTAGCAGTACAAGTAATAATTAACCAATTTGGAATTAATGGTTACCATTTAATTCGAAATCTTCTATCCAAATCCTTGAGAGAGAGGATCCTCTATAGAGGGGCCATGTAATTTATGCTTCTGGAGACTTGTTACAAAAACGATCGGATATACTCTTGAATTTTTCTTGAAACGAGTTCCTAATCGAATTGAGAAGTTGTTGACATCGAAGTGTTAAATAGGTTTTTTGTATCCTGTTCCCGTTTCATTAAACTTACTTACGGCGGTTGTAAAACTTATGAATGCCTTTTCGAGACAAATGCTTACTCGAAAAGAACTGGGAGGCAATCAGTAAGTTTCTATCAAGTAATCGAGTTATCAAAAGGAATACAGCGAATTCAATAAATAAATGAGTTTGAGATGTCAGGTGAGTTATTTTTTATGAAAAGGGGGGAGTAACTAAATACTAGGGAAGAATGACCAAAACTCAAAAATGTCAAACTACCAAAATGGTTTACTTAAAAACCTAGGCATAAAAATATACTATTTAATCATCATTGTTAATAAGATGCCCCACTTAAATTTAACTTTTCAGACACTACTTAAAACAATGATGCTATTTTTATAATAGTTAAATCATACAACTTATGTGTTATCGTTAATGTGCATAATTTGGTAATGTGCAGACAAAGATAAAATGCGAAATATATTTCATACTTTACCTTGGTCTGCACATTACTAAATTATGAACATTAACGGCAACATATACATTAGCTATGTATGTTTTTATGTTTCGCATAAAAACATAAATTTTTGCATATTTCGTCTTTCAATTAACCGTCAAAAAATACACTACTTTCTTAATTTTTGGAACTTTGAAAGTAGAATAAATAGTATGCTCTACCCTATCGGTATCATTTGGAATCCTTATATTACCATCTCAAACAATTTCAATAGATCACAAAAATCACCAAAGAAATATCAAGCGACACCTTTTATTAAATAACATTATTGAGTACAGTAAATTTATGGCTTTAAAAAAGATAGGGGTGAAATTCCACTTTAGTCTTCGGTTTCATAACGTTAATGTGAAATCAAGCGGATGTGTACAACTAACTTGAACCCTTAAAAACTACTGGATGAGGGTAAATGTTTTGTACTCCTATTCCCAGGCCCTAATTTACCATTAGGCACTCTAGGCCTGGGCCTACAGGCCCCCAAAATTAGAGAGTCCCAAAAGTTTAAGTGGTTTCTGAAAATTTGAATGAAAAGGAACTTAGTATGGAAAGTACTGAATTTTTAATTACGCGTCAGAAATTCCTATTTTTTTTTCGTCACAGATAGTTTGTTTAGATCAACTTAACTTATGATAACAAAAAACCGTGTTAAAGTAAATTATAAAGTATAGTAATTGTAAAAAGTTAGTCATAAGATCATAACTTAATCCAGTGCTAGAAGTGCGGGGGGACGCGGGGTGACGCGTCCCCCCACTTTTCATAAAAATACCCATCCGTCCCCTCACTTTTATTTCTACCAAAATCCATCCCCTCACTTCCAAAAATCCTTCCTTCCATTAAAAAATCTAGAAAATGTTACTCTAATATTTCTTTTGTTAGTAACCTGCTTTAAAAAATAGGGTTTTCACAATTTAAATGAATATGATAATTATAGTTCTTTCTGATTATAGACTTTATTAAAACTAAATTTATTGCATTGAATCATAGGTAACCTGTAGTCTGTAATAAAGAACAGTAATATTTATAAATTATACAATATACATGTTTAGTTAGTCCAGTGGTGCCCAACCTTTTTTTCCCCGAGGGCCAATTTGCTTATGAAGATTTATCTCGCGGGCCACATAAAAAACACTCTTAAGGGTTTTTCTAAACAATTACGTACCCGTTTTCAATGAGAAATTTGCATGTGTTTGGAGGATACTAGTTCTTGTAAATTCGGCTCCAAATTTGTAACATTATTAATCCTTAAAACTGAATCTGTAAGTCGAGATCGAGCATTAGTTTTTCTTCTTTTCAGAATAGAGAATGTTTACAAACATATGGTGCTCGCGAAAGTGGAGATAATTTTCATCCCGTGCTTACGAAGATTCAGGAACTTTTAAGCGGGGAGCCCTCCGTAAAAGTCGGGTGAAGACTTTTCCCTAAACATTTCTTGCAGCCACGAATGACTCTGCAACTCAATTAATTCCAGTTGAATATTAGTTGGTGCTGTTGAAACATCGGCATAAAAAGGATTCTCCGAATAAACGTATTTCTTCTTTAAGTCTATTGAAATCTTGAAACCTTTCATCAAAATTATCTTTTAGGATTTTAAGGAGATAACCAAATATCCTTATAAACTGAATTCAAATAGCTAACTGATACTGAAAAATATTTATCCAATGGCAAATTATCCGTATCTAGAAAAAAACAAAACAGAGAATTAAAGAAAAATATTAATACCGGGTACCGGGTGTTGAAGAATTCCTTTTTTAGATGGAAGTGACATAATGTCTTACACGATGTCGTGATTCTCTTGGAAGATTTCTGAAAGTGTAGTCCACGGGCCACAAGGATGAGCCTCGCGGGCCACATTTGGCCCGCGGGCCGTAGGTTGGGCACCACTGAGTTAGTCAATTTAGAAAAACATTTGACATCTTGCATTCAACTAAGGGTTGATCCAGTTAATTTATCCAAGGTTTACAAAAGCTACATTTTTCATCTCAAAAGAAAATTTTTTTGAAGCATAAGTATCTTTAATTTAATTACTTTAAGTGAAATTTAAGCAGTGTTTTAATTAAGTTCTTTAAATGCTTGTAAGGCAGAAAATTTAAGGATCACATCCTACTTTCAGAATAAGAAACTGCATGAATAAGACGTGTGTACTTGATAAAATTAAGATGAAAATTAAAATTTTCAAAAAGGGGGAAAGGCACTCTCGGGAGGGGACTCGGGTTTAGCGTTTAGCCATCCCCCCACTTTTATTTGACCCACTTCTACCACTGACTTAATCTATCAACATTACGATGTGTGGAAATAATGATTTGTAATCGGGGGGCCCCTCTCTGAGTGTTGGGCCTACAGAAAAAAAATCGGACCCTGCCGATTCCCCCCCCCACAGTTTTTGTGTCCTAGTTTCACCGTAAAAAGCATTCATAAGTGCGAAAATAATCCACGCATAACCAGCATCACGGAAATAACAATATGGTAACTAATTAAAGCTATATATAAACCTAAGTTGAATCCCATTATAATACAATATATGTGAATGTGTCACCCACCTGTAGATGTCGTAATCCCCACATTCCGGCCCCTGTCGGGAGCGCTCGTCGTACACCCTTCTCTTTCCCATCCCTCGCATCTTCTGGTGGTGGCGGAGAGAAGAAACGTGGAGACAAAAAGTTGTTCTCGAGAAAAACAATCCTCGCTGTTGCGGCGATGAAAACTAAAAGTGGAGACGTAGTCAGCCAAGTGGGTTGCCGGGATAGTTCGATGTGAAAGTGGAAGTTGGCGAGAGGGAATTCTCTACGAAACTTTCTTTTCTCTCCGGTATCACTGTTTCTGACCTTTTCTCTTATTTTACTCATATCGTTAAGTATTTACTTCCTTCGTCAATACTTACTTGCCGCGTTCGAAATTGGGGTGGTCCGCTGGTCGGAGACCAATGAAAGTCGGCTCGGACCACTACGGTCACTGGTCCTTCGGACCAGTGACGAAAAAAATAAAATGAAATGTAATTTATTTATTTTAATCTATGTTTATCGACTTTCTAGAGCAGGGGTTCTCAAACTTTTTAACATCGCGACCCACTTTTGAGAAACAAAATCTAACGCGACCCACCGACTTCAGTTATTTATAATTAACTGAACTGAGATAATTATCTCATGCCCCTCCCCACAGAATTTTAACTTCTCTGACTGGGGGGTGTTCACCAACTATTTAGTTACAAGGGTATTAAATAGTTTAATTGTGGTCGAACAATGATTCCTACAGTAAAAAGGGGGGTACTCCCCCAGAGAAAATTTTAAAAGTTGACCCTTAAAAACATGGTTTTAACTTGTTTTTAGCAATATGGGATAAATTACATCAGTTGCATCATTTCCCTTAAAATTTGCATTGATCCCCCTCGGTGTGGATGGGGAGAAACACTAAATATTTTTTTCAAATCTTATTTGAATAACCGACTGGATTTGCATTATCGGCACATTAAAGTGTCACGCATAGTACGTATTTACATTAATTGCCTTTTCCGTTCCACTCCAAGTAGTTAGTTTTTCCTCAAATTTTTATTCTTTTTACTATAGTATGGTAATTTGATAAATTTCAAAAGTTCAACTAATAGTTTGATAATTCAAAAGTCAATAACACCGTTTGTGAAAAATTAAAAATCTTCTCGCGACCCACCAAAAACTGACTGGCGACCCACCAGTGGGTCTCGACCCACAGTTTGAGAAACTCTGTTCTAGAGTGTCTAACAATTGAAGGGCTTGGTGGATGAAGGGGCTATGCTACAAGGCCTGTCCCAAAAGTAACGAGACTGAATTCCAGTCAGAATTAGGGAATTCAGTCTCATAACTTATGGGACAGGCCTTGTAACATAGTCCCTTCATCCACCAAGCCCTTCCATTATTTAACTAATAAAGAAATATTTAGTGTGGTTGTTGCTCCGCTTTCTGTTCTCCTGCAATACACCTGAACACTGCAATACATCTGCATTTAAAACATTTCCCTTGACGTTCAAACTTCGTTTACCTTCACACAGGCCATTGATAAAGGTCCACAGTGTGATATGTTGATATGTGTGTTCACAAATGTTCAAGGAACTGCTTCAAGGGGTTTCTTGAATTTCAGGGAACAAACGAAGGAATAAACAGGTCCAAGTAATTTCAATGGGAACGCGGACCAGTAAAGACCAATAAGATTAGTAAAGCACTGGTCCGCTGATTTCCTCCCAATTTTCAACGCTGCTTACTTCAGCTCAAATAAGGGCTTTGGGAGAGGATCGAATCTTATCCTAAGAGGGGGGGGAGAAATTAAATAAAAATATTCCCTCAATCTTTAATTTAAAAAAAAATATGCATATCTTCTCCGTTTTTTAAGAGAAATTCTGTTTATTTTAGAATAAGTATTTTGATTTTACTCTTTGATTAACAATTATAAACTAATGAAAATACTAAAAAGAGTAATAGATTTAATAATTGATAATAGAAACCATCAGTATTACTTAAAGTTTTGGTAACATGAACCAAAATGCATGAACAAATAAAATATGTATAAAAATAATAATTTTAAATGTTATATGGTAAGTCTGTGGGGTCCACATCACATTAAATACCACTAAGGGGGAGGATGGGGGTCAGAATATAAAAGAACACCTCACATAATTAATAGGCATCATCTTATATCTGCTCATAACTTTTCATACCCTCTTCCTCTTTAGAAATCTCAAGAACAGCTCATTTTACACCAAATCTAAGTGAAAATAAAACCTTTTCTACACCCCTAATTAAATAAAGGTAGTTAGGGTAAAATGTTATATATTTAATTTAAGTAAAGATAATTAAATTTAATTTTCAAATAGTTTAAATTTTAACTCCTTTAATACGAGGTAGTCAATCAAATTAATAATGAACACATTTATAAAAACCACCTATTTTCTCAAATTCCGCTACAGTAAATATTTAGTTTTAACTGATTTTTTTACTCAAGTTGTAATTGTTCTGATTTGGTTACCTATTGAATAAATTTAGATACATAAACGTAATTTTATGAATAACTTAATTTAATTAATTTTTCTAGCACTTAATTTATAAAATTAAACTTCTTAATTTAGTGCTATTTTAAAACTTAGAAAAATAAACTTTTTACAGCAAATTATATTAACTTCGAATATATTTAAACTTCGAAATATAAGGTAAATGTGGGTATAGTGGACACTGTACCAATAGTGGCCACATAGCTGATTAATTTTAAGTAAAACGAGTTAGAGGTATCGAACAGCGTCAAAATTCATAGGCATAGTAGATTGTGCAATCAGGTAAGCTGATAAATTACCACCGATACCACAGATCAGCATTGGAAGGATATTTAAATATTTGAAAATAACAACATCGGCCGAGTGACTGAAATTTGATTTTGCTTATTGAATCGCGTAAGGAAACGGGTAAGTCGGAACTGATTTTTTCGTATTTATTACCGCTTGATTGACTTTTAAATTTATATCAAGATAAATAAGAGTGTATAAAATAATACTGAATAAAATTGATTTGAAAATGTTGACTTTACGAGGATTTATGGGGGTGTCCACTTTACCAACACATAATTTCAGATTTTCCAATAGTGGTCACAGCAATGGCGTCTTATAGAAACTTAAATAATATTTAATTCGAAAAAGTTTTTTTCATAAACTGTTGATTGGGCTTTAAAATGAGTGCTGTATGAATTTGGTTTCATTCTGGCTTCAGGAACCAAGGTTTCTAAAACATTGAATTACATGCTAAATTCCTCTCAAATCAGCTACAGCGTAGACTTTGGGCCGAAAACTATCAATTTTTTTTAAATAAAGCTAATTTGATTGAATCTAAAATACATTTCGTTGGGAAGGAAGATTTAATTAGAACTAGACGACTATACCAAGAAAACCCTCTCAATTTCATGTGTAAACCCCTCATATAGGCAGAAAAAGACAGGTGTCCACTATTGATGCAAGAGGTGTCCACCATAGAAGCAACAGCTTCATCTATGTGGCCACTATAGATGCAATTTGGAGTACTTTAAAAAAATTAATTAAAAATACTTTGCCCAATCTAATTAAAGTTTTTAATGGTAAAGTCGAAAGAAGAAGATCCAATTAATCTAAAAATAGGATGATAACAGTTTCGAAGAAAATGGATTGGTATTTATTAAGAATTAAAGCAAAAATTTTCCTTAAAGTGTCCACTATACCCACATTTACCTTAGTAGTAGTTTGGATATCCCGTTCCGCCCCGTATGTTCGGGGCATTCGGGCAAACGCTACTTCGCTTGTAGCGATCTTGCCCGTTCTCGTAGGATTCCGAGCGAGGTTTTCTTTTTCTTAAGTTGAAATCTTCTTCGAGTTTTATCATAATATTTATATTGCTGTAATTTTGAAATTAATATTGGGCTATTATTGGGCAGTCTCTTCCAACATTCTTGCCCAGGGTGTATCTGAAATGGTGCAACAAACTTTCAGGGATGGTAGTACGCATCAAGACGAACAAGAATTGGTGTAGAAAGAGGGGTCGCAAATGAGTTCTAAGGGGTGAAACCCCGGGATGAAAACCAGCAAAAAAAACTTGCATATTTGTGCAGAAACAGATACAATTGTTCGATTCCGGCATTTATTACATTCAACCAATTCCAATACTTTGTATAAAAGTATTATGAAAATGTTAATCTCATTAAAAAACAGACCAATAAATACAACAGGCATGCGTTATAGGTAGATTAAAGTTAAAATTGTCAGACTCTTGTTCCTTGTGCCATAAAACTAAAAAAAAAAAACAACCAACCACCTAGACTCTAGTATTAAAATGTTTTCGTCGTGACATTTTCTTTTGCAGTCTCTGCAACGCATGTCCGTTTCATTTATTGGTCTGTTTTTTAATGAGATTAACATTTGCGACCCCCCTTTCTATACCAATTCGTCTTGATGATCATCCCTGAAAGTTTGTTGCATCATTTCAGATACACCCTGTATAATGATGAGTGTTTAATTGCTGCTTGAGAATTTAACAACCGTATTTTTAATTCTGAAACTGCATCTGATACCTGATGTACTATTTGTACGGACATTTCCCGGACAGCCAAAACGGCATAACTGCATTGAAACACATTTTGTATTTTTAACTAATAAAAATTAAAGGATGTAACGTAGTTTTTTAGATAGATAGATAACGTTTTGAGCTCTTAATGTTTATTGTTAGTATTATAGTATTGAAATTCAAGCTTTAGGGGCCATCCATAAATGATGTCACACTTTTTTTGCCCATTTTGGACCCCCTCCCCCCCCTTTGTCACAAACTGTCACACTTCCCCATACCCCCTCCCCCCTTTGTCACATGTCACGCTCTTAAACCAACAGTATGTCTTGTACACTTATTTGAAAGTGCCCGGAACCAAGTTTTTTTCTTTGATTTTCAGCTGCAGGATGTGATGTCACAACTTTCAAACCCCCTCCCTCCCCCTTGTCACAAACTGTCACAAATTTATTAACCCTCTCCCCCCCTCTGAGCGTGACGTCATTTATGGACGGTCCCTTATGTGGATTTGGGATAGATGTTTTTTTTTAATTTATTTCTCCATCAACATAGAACAGATTGTTGTCGTGTGCCACTTGGTAGACGCAAGCCAATAACGATTCAAGGCAAAGAGTGTGCAGCTCCTGAGAAACTAGAGGCTCATAAATGGAAGGAGTCAGACTTCTGCCTCAGATGATAGATGTCCGTCACACCTTTCAAAATTTTGAGATGTCACTGAAAGGGAGGCAAAGTCTGTAGAACACCTACCTACACCCATGGTTAACTACGCCATAACCGACCACAGGACTTGCGGACCTACAGATTTAACTCACATCACAAACCTTTTTTTAAAAAACTATTAGTATACCTATTTAAATAAATTCATTTTTCTTGTCACAAGAAACGCTGTGAAAATCGTCTTTGCATCATACACTCCTGCGTTATTTTCTTCATGATAAAAAAAGTTCACCACTTTACAATGCGATGTCCAACCTTAGGCTACTGAATGACGCAAAGACGCATAAATATCACCTCATCCCGCGTAACCTCGCATAAATGGAGAAAGAACACTGAGAAGAGAAATAAAAGGTGTTTTAATCATTTGTATGCGACAACTTTCAATGTTACTTTCCAGTCACCCCCACAAAAGTGAATGGAATGTTTGACCTGTCGTTTGTGGTTGTCTTTTGTCGGTCACTCGAAGGAATAGCTGACCACAAATGAAAAGGGGCCACTGTTACGATCGCGTATTTAATTTCCATAATTTCCATTTCCGTTTGCAATCTTGGGCATGATTTGTGGGCTTTTTTTATTTGGTAAACAAGAAGAGAAATTGGATTGTGACGCTCACAAGCATTGTGAATTTTGTTCTGTTCAATTGACCCAAGTTTTATTTTTCTAAAATTGAATGGGTAGTTCTACAATTTCATTTTATTTGGACTATACTCTTTATTTAATCTTAAGTCAAAAGAAATGAATTCCGCAAATTTTAATCGAATGTTGGAAGTTATGAAAAAAACATTGTTAACAATATGGGTACAATAATGTTTTTCTTAAAATATTAATGTTACGTAAAACTGAAGTGAAACTATTCATTAAAATAAGTTATTTTTTGTGTCCTTTCACGCGATTTGGTATAAGGTACTTGTACCCAATATGGACAGGGCTCTCAATATGGACACCCCTAATATTTTTAAAACTAAGAAACTTGAACGAAAGTTGGCACTACATATACTTGAAGAAAAGCAGTTTAAAAGAAAATTTAGTCTGGAAAGTGCAAAAAAGCGCGCTGTTCGCCATTTTGAAGGAAATTTGTGTTTTCATGGTTGCTGATAGTATTTACAGGTTAAGTTTAAATTCTTATTACATATGGTAAAATTACTTTAAATATTAAAAAGTGGAGTGTTTTAGAAAGCGGATAAAACATATTTTCGTTTGCTATTGCGTATATTGCTTAAAAATGTTTTCTTTGTTTATTTATTACAAGATTAAGTAAAACTTCGCCCTGTTCCTATTATGGACACCTTATGTCCACATTGGAAATACAGCAAGTGAATCTTCAGATTCAGAAATTTGTAAAATAATTATATGTTTTATGTTATTTTATTTAGCTAATTCATAATAAATTTGTGTTTATTTTTATTTTTAATCTTAATTATACTATCCGTACATAACATTACGAAGTGCATGTTCTGAAGAAATTTACTGTGCCCCTTCTCCCCCCGCAATACTTTAAGACATATTTTTTTTTATCCCCTCTCCTCTAAAATCCCTTGGAAGAGTGGTTCTTCCATACACCCTGGGTAGAAGGTCAATAAGTAGCCACCTGTCCATAATAGGGACAGGTGGTTCCTAATATGGACACTTGCAAACATTTTTTGTTTTTATTATTAAAAATTAAACCAGAATAATTACAAGGTCGCTAATTTTAATAATGAGAGTCAACAGTCCAGGGATAGTGGTCATAGATTTTTGGAGTCCTATGACGTGTACAAGGGGGTGAAAAAAATACATTTTCCTTAGGGTGTCCATATTAGGCACAGGTACCTTAATATTTTTTTCATGTAAATTACTTATTTATTTTTATAATACATATTTGTAGTTTTAAGTTCTTTTCATTTTGTTGCATGAAACTTCATTTGATTTTAATTAGTATTTCAAAATACTAATTAAGAAAATTAATTAGTATTTCTTCCTCTGAAGAGTTACTCAACTAAATTCATTGCCGTATTTTACGCCTTCATAAGATTTTGTGTGGAAATAATAATTCAAAAATTTATCACTATCACTTACTAACGCATTAAAGATTAAGTAAAAATTTCACTGCAGCCAAAAAATTAACAAACAAAAATTCTTCTTGCTTCTATAGTTTCACACCTTTAAGAATGTACTTGTACATGTACATCTATAAATAATCCAAAAGATTTTTGAAATGTTGCATTTAAAAAAAGATGAATTCAAAAATGTTGTGTAAGAAGAAATATAATGAAAAGAATTCTATGCATTAAATATAAAGGCAACATTAAAAATCTAGCATATAACGTTTCCAAAAGTACCATCACACTCATTGTGACAAAAACCTCAAAAATGGCATTTCAAAATCTGTCTCAACCATTTGTGTTTCATTGTTTATCTCTTACTTAAAAATAAGTGCGAAGTGACAAAATAATAATCATTAATGAATACTTTTCCTATTTAACCCAATTTTTTTAACCTAATATTTCTTTGAAAGTTTTAACTGTTTATTAGTGTTAAAATGTACCTTGTCATTTTTAATGAATAGTCTCAAAACTTTTCTCTTAACTTCTCTAACAACTTTTACAAATTCAAAGTTCAGAATATTTTGAACGTCTTTTGACATTTTGTTTGACATGTCTTATTTTGTTAACCAACTGGTTTTAGTAATATTTATTATGTTTTGCACTGATTATACAAGACATCATTCTTTGATTATTTTGGAAAACCGCAACCTGCCTATTTTATTGCAATATTTCTACACAAACTTTTTATTTTTGAACTAAAAAGTATAGCTTACTTTTTTTCTTGATAGGAAATAGTTTAATTTCTGTGGTAGATTGAGTTCTACTTGTCTTCCTTGCTTCAAATTTGCATTTACTACTTTTAATCAATGACTCATTAACAGAGCGAAATCTTAGAGTTAACACAATAACCTAAAATAATCTAAAAAATTCCACTCTGATATATAATGGGTTGTTCATGGAATAATTGATGCAAGTTTGAAATTTTATAATTAAAAAATACCTCTAAGATAAAGTTAACGAAAGACAAAAATATTTTTTTGTTTACAAATTTACATTATCAAGGTTTTAATGTGAACAAAATTTAAAAGAAAAACGGAATAAATTTACATAATTTTGATTCATGATGCTTACTTGGTGTATTAAGAGTCAAAATTTTTTCCAATTTTCAAATGAAGTAGATAAATTTCCAACTGCCTTTCTAAGATGGGTTATGTAAATGTAGCATGACATTTTAGAAGCCTCTAGTATTTTATTATAGTGACTGCAATCAGAAATTGATTTTGAGATCATACTTTATAAATCATTCGGTTTAAAAACACAAAAAGAAAATTTTCTTGTAGTCGTAACATAATAATGACTATAGAATCAAGTTAAAATAATTTACACATTTCTTAACTGATGTATTAATACAAAAACTTAAAACAGATGTGTAAATCATATTCTCTATTTAAGCAATTGAAGCAAATTAATATGACGGAAAAAGAATAATGGAAAACAGGATTTTCATTCATGGGATTATTATTTATCGTATGTCTGATTATAATCATTTAAGGCAGGGGTTCCCAAACCTTTTTTGGCCCGTGGACCCCCTGACGACATTTTTTGTATCCCGTGGACCCCTTGTCTTAGGGACCGTTCAAATAGTAGCTAAAAATCTTATGTTTATGATACATATTTCTAAACCAAGCAAAAATTTCGTAATTTTTTTCAAGGGTTTTTTCGTGCATTGATAAGCATTTGATTTCACACTTTTACATATTTTTAAAAAAGCCTTTTTAATTTTTGTCATTTATATGGTTACACAACATTTTTAATGAAATTATAAAAATCAAACATTTAAGAAGTTTGAAACTAAAAACAAATCTAAACTTTTGATATAATTACATTTCAAGGCACAGAAGTTTTTAGCTTTAACAATAAAAGTTTTGGTCGCAAAGTTAATGGCTTATGAGAGAGTTACTCATTCACCAAATCGTAAAATTTCAGAAATAATTACAGTTAAAATATGGCATGTTAACAAACAATATTTAATTAAGATCAACTATGAAAAGAAATCAAATTATACATTCCAGAAATTGAGTTTTAATTTTTGAAATTGAAAAAAAATGTTTTTGCAAACAAAAAATGTTTTGGATCTTCACCACGATGAAAGAGAAAAGATTCCATCGCCCCTGCTCGCGTTGCGAGGACTCGGGGATATAACCAACTTTTCATATTACTAAAATTTGATCATAAAAAAGACAACATTTTTGTGAAACTTATCAAATTATTCATTTTAATGAAAATTTTCCTGTTGACCCCCTAGAAGTCCGTGTGGACCCCCAATTTTCATTTTCATGCCCATGGACCCCCTGAAAGTTTCTGTGGACCCCTGGAGGTCCATATGGACCACTTTGGGAACCGCTGATTTAAGGGAAACTAACATTACTTTAGGTAAGTATGCAGATTTAAAACAATAAATACAAATGAAGGCAGAATCAAATTTGAGAACGTTATGGAACCGCACATGATGCTTTACAACGTTGGCATAAAAATACTTTCAGAAACGAAAGAAAATGGAGCCAAACAAGCGATAAATATTCTTCATTTTCCTTTCAAATGAAGAATTTCAATAATCATTACGCGATGGGTTTTCCTCCAACCTTGGACAGGTAGCCTAAATACCTGCACTGGCGCTAAACGCTCTTTTCAATAAATCGCGTTACGGCTCGAAATCTGTGAATTAACTAACAGGTAGTCAACATGCGGTCACAGCAGGGCAAAGTAAAACCTCTGTGGCATCACATTCACATAGATCTGTGATGGATATTTTCTCCACGGGAAGCAAATGGAAAGATATTCATTCGAAGTCTGGCATTAATTTTCTTCGAGAAATATTCGAACCTTGACTCAGAGTTCACGAGTAATCTTGGATATTTTATGTCCGTTCTATATATGCAAGAGGTCAATGGTTTGGTTTTGGATAGAATTACATTGAAAGAGGAATAATTCAACAATTGAAGGCCATTGTAGACGTAATTATAATTTGATTAAATCAAATCGTAAGTACAAAACGTGAAGTGAATTATTTGAAGTCAAAACAAGCAAAGGAGATGTAGGATGCTCTGTTGGTTCATATAATTCCAGATAGATTTTCTAGCTTCTACTGGGAAAATCCCATTTAAAAAGGATGTTTTACCCATCTACAGGGGCATATAGCAAGAGTGTTGGGTAAGGGAACATCATCCATATATTCTATGCCACCGTCAGAATGTAATTACATTTTTTATATACGTACAATTTTTATCATTTATACTAAGTGGGAGCAGAGCATGGTTAGTGGAAATTAATAATTTGGTCTAGTTGGTAGCAATCAGAAATAATGATGGATCAATCATCGTCAAACATTGAAATGCTAAACGGAAGAAATTATCTAATTTGGTCCATGAAAATGGAAGCCTTACTGGATGCAAAGGATTTGTTTGAAGACGTGATTGTAAATGATGAACCAAAGAAAAAAGAGGACCAAGTAATCTGGCAGAGAAAAAATAAGATTTAAATTATTGTAAATGATGAACCAAAGAAAAAAGACCAAGTAATCTGGCAGAGAAAAATTAAGATTATTTTAAGCATTTTTTAATATTTAATTATAGGGGGTTAAAAGACATATCTCTCAAATCGAAGCTTTTTTTAACCATAGAAAACGACATGAACTATTCCATACCACAAAAATATATAAACATCTCCTCTGAATTATTTTACTGATGGCTACCAGTGAAGGATTTCTAAATTTGCTAGGTACAGCTAGGCTATAACCTATACGGGGGCAAATATTTGAAAACAAAAACTATTTCTACAGACAGACACAAAAAAAATGTGGGAAAAAATTTTAAAAATGTGGGAAAAGCCCCATTTACGGAATTTTAAAAATTTTTCTTCCGGGGAAGGCTTTTGATCCCCCTCTATACCTATTAATATCTTTAAAATAGGGTCGTACTAACCACAGGAGCTTTCCCGATTTTAAAAGTATTAAAAGCGGATCTCTTTTAATCCGTTCTCCATATAAGGTAGGACAAGTTAGATTAATATTACAATTAATATTCTTTCAAATCCAGTATACGATTCTAGTTAGTTCAAAAATGAGTGGCCTAAGTTTTTAATGCCTATTAATTTTAATTAAGTTTAAATCTGGTCAGAATTTTACTAAAGAATTTAAATACTACTTCAGTCTTTAGAACCAAAGATCATCTCAATGTTTGGTTATTTTCTAAAAAGAATTAAGGAAGGTAATCCCAAAATCTAAGTTATTTAATCGAAATATCAGCAATGAATTTTTTCCTTGCGAATTGAGTAAATTCCGAACAAGGATATTTATTTTCAAGTCTTCTTTATAGCATTTCCATCAGAGCCGTATCCAAAGGAAAGAGTCATAATTAAATTTTACTACTGAAGTTTATATTTGTTTAAAAAAAAAACTTTGATTACTTAGCGCTTAAGAACGTGTTAGATCAAAGATCAAAGCATCGCGTTCCCACACGGGTAGAAATTATCACACGCAAACTGGCTTCGACTTAAAGAAAGTTCTTTGAAATAAAGCAGTTTCTAGGAATCGTTTTTATTAGAATTTGTGGAATTTTACATAATAACCCAGAAAAAGTAAATAAATTTCACACTTTGAAGAAAGAATCCAAAGCTAGTGGTAGTAAGTAATTCCCCTAGCTCGGCAGCTTATTTGTGGGACAACATCTCAACAAAAGATTGTTTTCAATTGGATGAAGAACTCAACTTACAAAGCATAAACCAGTTTACTTCATAACAAATCCAAAAACTGAAGAAGGAATTCCAACCCACAAAAAAAAATTTTACACAATCAAAACGCAGCCTGAAAATTGGATAGAAATTTTTCTAACAGCAAGGGTTACTGGGTTTTCTCGACCTCTAACGTTCAAAGCCAAAATTCATCCTTTGCAACATCACGTCATGATTAATAAACACACAACAATCCCTATGGTGAATCAAAGTCTTGCGTCAATTCTGACTGAGCTAGGATCTAATGCCGCAAATTGGCATATTTTTCGAGACATACCATTAAAGTTTGCAGAAGTCAAAGGTTAAAAGCCAAGCCTTGTTTGAGTATATAGAAACCTGTTCGTTCCACAGAGGAAGAGGGGGACTTCAATTGTGTTGAAAATGCAAAGTTTTGCTAATATTTGAAAAAGGAAAGACACGAAATCTCCGACTTTCAAAAGTTGTACTCTGATGATGGAATAAGTAAATAAGAAGACGAGTGGATTAACTTGTTTGTGAGTGAGCCAGCCAGAGAAATTACAGAAAATTAGAGGTACGGTAAAATATCTAAATGGAGAAGCACACATTTAACACAGAAAGAACTCGCTAAAATTTGAAAAAACCCACTTACTATATAGGAGAAAACCACTTAATTTTGAAAAAACCCAGTTTTGTATGGGTTTTTTTTCGGGGTTTTAGAGAAAAAACCCTGGTTTTTTCCAACCCTGCTGAAAATACTTGTTGCCTAAAAGTATTGATACTAAGAAATTCGATATTTGAAAGTATCGGTTTTGCTTAACACTAGTTAAAAAACTACCGTAAAAACGGGGAACTTTTGCCCAATCGGAGTGAGGGGTTTTTTCACATCAAAAGCAAATAAAAGTGGTTTACCAAAAATCCTTTTATTCGCTTTTTTGATTGTAGAAAAATTCAATAGATTATATTATTTTAAAAATATTCAACTGTAATATAAACTGTTAACAAAGTGTAGATTGAAATTATTTAAATTTTTAAAATTTTTGGGACAAAATTAACTTAAATTGGGATAATTTTGACCCAGACTTCATAAATCAAAATTTAAGGCATCGAGTTAGTTTGAACCAATGCTCTATCATTTATATGTTTTGCTAAATTATCCATCAATAAAAATAATCTATTCCAAGTTCCTTCCAAGCTTAATTTGTATGAAAATCCATAAATAAAAACATTTTCTTTTACAAAACTGATTTCATTTCAGAGTGAACTGTTTTCGATTTAAACTGATTTTAGAGTTTTTACTGAAGAAAATTTTCAAAGAAAATACATACTAGATGAACACACTAAATAGTATTTTCACAACATCCTCGGTATGTATTTTGATGAATTGATTGCCTACTAAATTGAGGAGAAATATCCACTTTCGTAACGAAAAATTGAATATTTTTGTGAAAAGAATTAGTTAATTAGAATTAAAATCACAACTTTTCAAGAAAATTCTATTTTCATAAAGGGAAAATCATGTTCCTAAAGACATCAGAAATAGTTTTGCACTTCCCCCTCCAAGGTTTCCAGTGTCGCAAGCCAGGGTCCCCCCATTCGCCCCCAAAATCCGCCCATGCTCATTTGCTCACGTATAATTAATGGACGTCTCCTTAGACTGATGATGAAAAAATTATTCTCAGATACGGTGGCTTGAAAAAGTTTTTCAATAGAAGTTTGATGACAGAGTTTTTACTCTTCTACCATTCCTAATATGTTCTCACATCACCATTTTTCTGTTGTTGTTATTAAGTTAGGAGCAGAATACTACCGAAATTATAAATTTTTTACTTATATAATAATTAATAATCCAATTATGAATGAAAAAGCATTCATCAAACAATATAATTAGAAATTTCTTTTGAGATAATTTACTCCGATAAATAAATTTTGAAATTTAACAAATAAAAAATTCTTGAGTGTTTCAAAAAACCGTTAAAACTTCTCATTAAAGTAATTGTAATAGTTTACTCTCTGTTACACAGATGGCAGCACCACATTTACATTTGGGTTGTGCCGTTTTTGGTGCTCCTTTCAAACGAAATTAGGGATTCTTAACAAAATTTTCCAGAAATGAGCAGTGCTGAGATTGGATAAAAATATTTAGGGGGGACTCACTTTTAAACAGAGTAGATGGTTGATAGGCGGGGTAAAATATGACTAACTTCAGGAGGTACGTATTGAAATTGATAATACAAATTATAGGTTAGGTGGCTCCAAGGGGGGGGGCACTTTTCAGACCATCACTTTTACCTTTTGACAAAAAATGTCAAAATGTTATGGATTTTCATAAAAGTACTACGCAAGACCCCCTTGTGGTACCACTGGGGGGTATCTGGGTCCTCCCCCAGAAATTTTTTTTTAATTTGACTCGTAAAAGTAGGGTTTTAGGGGTTGTTCAAATATTACGTAAGCACCTAAGGGGGGAGGGGGGTTTGATCTTTGCTTATTTTTCCTGACAAGGGGGGAGGGGGATATGAGTGATGCTTACGTAAGATGCTGCATTTTCGAAAATCTCTTGTTTCTTGCATATATAATTTCAAAACTCAACCAAAAATAAATGTAACAAAAAATTGAATTAGTAAATCTGACGTAAGTACCTTTTTCTGGAGATGAACCACCCACACATTTTGAAATTGTAACCCTGAAAAGAAGTGTTTCGACTCATTTTTGAACCCTTTGGTTTACACCCCAAAAAGACCGCTCACTGTACGTCACCTAGTTTTTAAGGAGAAAAAACGGTGTCGCGAAAAACCGTTCAAAACAAAAACCGTTCAGACAAAAACCGTTCAAAAAACAAAAAAACTCTTAGCTTTACACATGTAATAAATTTATTTGTTTTTTATTGAACGGTTTTTTCGTATATCCGAAAAAACTACCTAGGGGTCATCCATAAATTACGTGAGGTCAAAAAGGGGGGGAGGGGTTTGGAAAAATCTCACCAAATCTCACCAAGGGGGGAGGGGGGTCGATTAAAATCTCACGTCAACTTTTTAAGTTAGAAATTATACGATTTTCTTTTTTTTTTAAGTATGAGAAAGGATAAGATACTGAAAATTATTTTTAAAAAGTTGTAGGTAAATCTCACTTGGGGGGGAGGGGGGGTCCAGCAAAATCTCACTAAATCTCACCAAGGGGGGAGGGGGGTCCAGATTTTGGGAAAAACGCCTCACGTAATTTATGGATGGCCCCCTACTAAAAGAGATATCAAAATTTCGGGGGGGTCCGGCAGTTTCTTACGTAATTATGGTGGGGGGGGTTGAGGTTTGCTTATATTTGCTGACAAGGGGGGAGGGGGGTTAAAAATGACCAAAAAAGAGCTTACGTAATATTTGAACGGCCCCTTAACTCATTTTGAGAACCTTTTTGGGTACAAGGGAAAGACTTTTCCAGACCATTACTTTTACCTTTTTACAATAAAATGTCGGGAAATTTCTAAAAAAGTATCACGCAAGATCCCCTTGTGGTACAGCTGGGGGTATGGGGGTCCTTCCCCAAAAAAATTTGGAAATTTTTGAATAACACCAATAACTCATTTGTCAAAAAAATGGCGCTTGAATTAAGTGAAGCTTTTCAGAATTAAGTGATTTGTGTGCTTGTTTTACAATCTATCAACTTAACATTTAACTAAGAGAAATTTGATGTAAGGAATTTGGGAGTCACACTTGTTTTAATTTCTTCTTATAACACATTCCTATTAAACAGAGTAATGTTGTAATGTACAAAAAAATCAATTGCAAACATGCACATAACGATTTTGCATGATTTTTCATGAAAACTTTGGAGGAAAAATCCGAGTTTGATGAAAAATGCTGCCTGAATTTTTAAAGAGGCAAATAAAAATTTTGTTATGATGAACTATTCCACAACCAAACAGGTAAATGGGGAGTTAGGGGGTTCTCCCCTGAAAATTTTTTTGAACTTCAGCATGGTAAAAAGTGTTTTGAAGCTTCCTTTGGGGAGTTTTCTGGGGACTTCCCAGCCCCCACAAAATGACCTTGCAAGCCACCAACTGGAAATATCTGGTCTAGAACTAAAGGTTTTTTTACGTCATAGGTTCGCCATCGCCTGATATCACCTATAGTTACATCATTCTAGTTTTGGGTAGCTAGCTCAATATGTTTTCAGTTTTCTGGTGAGCATGGCCTGGAGAGTTTAATATCAAATAGAGGATTTTCGGATCCTTAAGATTCGAAAATCTATTACCTGTTTTTCAAGATACATTAGCAAAAAAACCTTCATGTAAAATTTCAAAGAATTTCGATGATGTTTGTCTTACTCAGGCCCATAAACGGGAAAATTCTGAAACCCCTGTGCCCTGTGGGCTTAGGTAAGTTGAGGAAGCCTAAATATCATCACATAAGTCGTGGCGGGCTTAGGTAAAACAAAACAAACTTAACTAAAACGACAAGATGTTAAAATAGACTGCTCTCTTTGAAAAATATTCATCGATAGGACTAATTGGAACTAAATGGAATAATTGAGCAAAAATTGGATGTAGTATATGCAAAACAAATTTTAAAATATCCAAGTAGTTTTTTTTTTGCTTTAGAAAAACTGAAGTTATAATATACCAATAAAAAGCGGATTAAAAGTTTAAAAAAGTATTTGTTGTAAAATAACTTTAGAATTACATTCTAAATGTCTTAAGTCCTTTTGGTACAAAACAACTGCAGTCTTCTTTTTTTAAAACTGCAATTAAGGCATTTTTTGAAGCAATTTTGCAGATTTTTTTCGGCTGGGAAGTTTTATGGAGAGGGCAATGCCCTAACTTTTCAAGAGGATAAAATTTACCCCATATCCCGATCCAAATTTCCAATCAGCCTCCTAAGGTGCAAAACAAACTGCGCGTCTTATAGACGCTACTGCAATCAATCTCCATAAAAAAAGAGGAGAATCTCAGGCTAAATTCCATGCTTTTTCCCCCTCTTTGATTAATTGCAGTAGCGTCTAATGGTCGCTAGATCTGACTTGGCCCTAATAACTGGCCTCCTCAGGGTCTTCCTCCTAAGTACCTCGTGTCTACAAATCGCATCCTCATAACAAAACATTGGAAAACAACATTATTTATTTGTTTAAAATACAAAAATACAAATTCACGCAAATAAAGAAAACTCAATATGTACAGTAAATATTGCAAAAAAGGTTTGGCTACCTTTTATCCATTGCATCACAAAAAAGGTCAGCAAAGCAAAACAATAGTATATAAATAGTACAAAAATAGTAACACCATCATAAAATTAAACGGAGGTAAAAGATGGAAATGGAAATGTAAAACACCCCCTTCAAAAGTCATGAGTTTTGTCGATGATTAAATTTCATTGATCAAAAATAGTACATTTACCTCCATTATTCCTATCTTGTAAATTTGTAAAGTCTGCCTGTGCGTATAAAATTTTTGCGTATGAAAGGATGATACGTATTTACAAATGAAAAATCTGCGAAAAGTTTCATATTCAATGCACTTAGTGGGTGTTTGGCTTCTTCAGCAAAAAAACAGAACGTCGGGATTTAATGTTTCGAGTCCTCTTTTTTTATCTTTTGAGGGCGACCGAAAATTTACTGAATGAATGTGTGTTTCTCCTACTTTTAAACGCAAAGGATTGTGCCAATATACCAATAGCACCTAATTTAAGATATATACAAGAGGGGGACAGACACACCATTTTTAGAACACGATTTCATTTAGAGTAGGTTGTAACAAGTGAGAGAATGGGGAAACATTATCCCACCAAAAATTTCTGTTTCTAGCTAAAAAAATATTTTAATAAGACCCCCTTAAAAAATCCAGCTGCAGCACTGGTTAAAGCATAGAAAATTTGATCCTGAAACTGTAATCTCATAACACTTTAAAATGAGTTTAACCTTGTATTTAAAAGGTCTAATTTTTAAAATGTTTCTCTGGAAGGACCCCCCTTTTTGGTAAAAAGATACGAACGGTTTATAAAAAATTGTAATAGAAGTTAATTAGTTGATTCAAAACCACCTTAAAATTGTCAAGCGAGGGCGAAAAAGATAAATAATTTTGCTTGGGGCAGTTAACCACTAGTTTGTAAAAAAACATTTGGGGAGGAAGGAGGAATCCCGAATCCTTTAGGTGTCCCCCCTCCCCCCAATTTTCAGGAGCCGACGACGCCAATGGTTTTATCCTCAAATTTCGCTCATAGTTATCTGAAAACAATTTTTTGGCGTGGACCCGTATCAGCTCTTTAGCCTTGAAAATACATCGCTTGGTCTGCATTATGCAGCTAGATTTTCAAGTTTTTTCATGGTCAAAGTAGACCTATAAGACTAGCGAAAAAGTACGAAAATGTGACGTACAATAAATAGTAATACTGACAACTCTAAAATCTTCAGGGCAATTCCACGGGTAACTGACTGACATTTTTAAAGAAAAACGCTTAGTATTTTGTTATTTTCTTCCCAAAAATAAATGATAAAAAAATACTTTCCATCCAGTTTATTGCTTTCTTGTTAGCTTAATCTAATTGCACAATTAAATTTTCAAAATATGTTTTTATTGATTTTTTAAAAATTTTAAACGACATGGTAACTGACTGACATTTGTGAAACATTTATGTCAGTCAGTTACCTTGCTGATTATAATTTTTTAAAAATCAATAAAAACATATTTTGAAAATTCAATTGTGCCATTAGATTAAGCTAACAAGAAAGCAATAAACTGGGTGGAAAGTATTTTTTTATCATTTATTTTTGGGAAGAAAATAACAAAATACTAAGCGTTTTTCTTTAAAAATGTCAGTCAGTTACCCGTGGAATTGCCCTTCAACGCTCCTCACATGTTGAACAGTTCCTATTTGATAAAGTGTTGGAGAGTGCTTTGATTTGTTTGCCGAACAGTCATGATTCTGTCTTTCAGAGCCATCTCCAAAAGTTTATGAAAAAGGATCTATAAATATGCGCGGAGCTTAGAAGATTTCAAAATTAAGTTGAATTGTCGGCAAAGAGTTATTAAACTTGAGGTCAAGACTCCTTTCTCACCCCTTAATTTCGAGCTTCTTTCTTTTGAGCTCAAGTCTTAGTTGGGCAGGGTTCTTTCAACTCCCGCTTCTTACAGTTCTCAACAGTCTTCTCACAGTTCTTCAAGCAGCAGTTCTCAATCAGAATTCCCCAATCGTTCCATCGTAGTAGGTGTTTCAACCCGTCATCAACCATAAAAGAAATCGGCACATCGCCTGCAGTCTACGGTAAGCGCTCTGAGGTCTTTCAAGATCTTCTCCGCCTGAACCCTCAGCATCTGTTCCTCGAGCAACTTCTGCTTCATGATCGAGATCTCCGCGTGGTATTCTCGCGCTTGGGCTATGAGGGTGGTGTTCATCATCTTCAGCTCTTGGTTGGCGGCCACCAGCTCCTGTGCCTTCTTGGTGAGCATCTGCTCGTGCTCCCGGCGTTTTTCCCGCGACTTCTTGGCGGCCACGTTGTTCTTCATCCGCTTCATGACGTAGGCCTCGTTCTTCTCGGATTCCGGGACAGGGTTCCCCTTCCTACGCTTGGCGAAGAGGCTCCCGCTGCTGCTGTCAGCCTGTCCCATGGGGGACATGGACATCTGACTCTGGTCAGAGCCTGTCCCATCAGGAGAAAAACGATACGAATCTGGTGAGAACTGGTCCGTCTTGACCGTCAGGAGATTCTGCAACGCCGATGAGTTGTCCAGAGGAGACGGAGCTTTTTTCTCCATGGAAGCTTGCTCATTGTTGGGCTTGTCTTGGAGGGGAGACTGGTCGTTTTGGTAGGAGGAAGTTATACCACCCTCGTTGTTTGATGAAGTCTGGGCTACATCTTGGGAAGACTGGCAGTTTTCCGACTCCTTTGTTGAAGAAGGACCGTCACGGGAGAGAGGCATATCCTCTCCTGATGAAGGCAAACCATTGCGAGTTGGAGACGTTTCTTTTTTAGGCGAAGACATCAGGCCATTGCGAGTTGGAAACGTTTCTTTTTTAGGTGAAGACAACAGACCATTGCGAGTTGGAGACGTATCCATTTTATGGGATGGCAGACCATTGCGAGTTGGAGACGTATCCATTTTAGGGGATGGCAGACCATTGCGAGTTGGAGACGTATCCATTTTATGGGAAGGCAGACCATTGCAAATTGGAGACGTATCCATTTTGCACGCAGACAGATCGTTGCGAGTTGGAGACTTATCTGTTTTATGTGAAGACAGACTGTTGCGTGTTGGAGACTTTTCCCTTTTTGGCGAAGAAAGACCATTGCTTGAAGGGTACACCTTTCTAGGTCCGTGGACTATGTCCGACGGAGATATCCCTTCCGGTGAACGGCGACCATTGCGTACGGGAGACAAACCCCTTACCGGTGTAGACGCACCACCACCCGACGGTAAATCGCGTCCGATCGCTGACAGACGAACAGGAAAAGGAGATCTGTCCGGCAAACTATTGAGATAGGTAGCCGGAAGGTAGAGCGATGAAGATTGTCTGCCGAGCATCCACTGATTCATGTCCAGACCAGAAGGCCAACCGCTTCTGAAAGACGAGAGGGCACCGTACGAGGGATCGATTCGTGTTGGGACCATCTGAATCCCCTCCAGAACAGAATCAGGCGATTGCGGACGATGGATCGGTTCCTCGATGAGTTGCTTAGTCAGTTCGTGTGGCCTCAGCGCCTTCGGTTTCTTCTTTGATCTTTTCGACTGGCTTTGGACTTCACCGGGACCTGCATCAACTACGCTCCCTGACTTGGATCGATAGGTCTGATGGAACCTGTGGGACAGGGGAAATTGCTCGAACTCCGAAGAACGCGGCATCAGCCTGTACAGGTCGTTTTTACCGAAGGGAAGGGCATCGTCCTCCGCGAAGACGCGTCGGAAGTATTCAGAATTTCCACCGACAGGTCCACAGATGAGGTCGTTTTCTTCGTCCGTCTCTTGTTTTTTGAGAGAGAAGTCCAAAGGCCCGTCTTGGTTGTTGTTCGGCCGGTACTTTTGTATCATTATTGGACCGTCGTATCGCGAGGTTGAGGGGCCTTGGTTTCCGTAGAAGTCCATCTCCAGTGTAGAAGCTGAAATATAAAAACGACTGACGTTAAATTCAGGGAGCAAACAGTTTGATATTACAGTGGCGAGAGATGATGTAAGGAAAAACATCAGATATATGGAGAAGTTCATTGCAGTGAAGGGTATATTGGAAATAGTTAGTTTTGAAATTTAAAAGAGTGCTTAATAAAGAAGTAGAAACATTTAGGCATGACATTAGTACTACATTAAAACTACACTAACGGTGGTTGTTGGACAACAAAACTGGGAATCTCATTTAATTCTATTGTTGTTGTATATCTGACAATGTATCTCTTTTTTGGCTTTGAATCTTCATTAAAAGCAAAATACTACTATAATTGCAAAACCCTATTCGTCCACAGGTAAGTTCGAATCCATTATGTAGTACAGGTAGCAACCATATAATCAGAGGTCAACCGAGATGGAATACAACAAAGTTTTCACGAGTGCGTCACGAGTTTTTCTGACATATTTAGGGGATATACTTCCATTGAAAAGATTATATTTTGATTTTATTTTTTCATATCTATCTAATTACATACTATATGAATAAATTTTTGCAGTTTCCTTCCAACATTGTAACAAACTAAGAGATAGAAAATATTACACAGCTTATTTAACAGAACTTTTAAAATTGGAATGTCAGGTTTAATTAGCTTTAAACAAATAATATACTCAAGGCTCTAAAAACAAATCACCTATCAATTGATCCACAATATAAAATTATCATACTAAACTTATCAAATAATACTCAAAATCAAAACTTCTTATGAAGTCCTTAGGACTTTAGGAAAGATCAAGGGCGACTATAGATATTTATTTCGGAAGGGGCCTAAAATTATTCCAGCCAAGCCCACCCTAATTTTTTGAAATTTGACATTAAAAGCAGGGGTTTAACTTGTTTTTGTATACATAGTCTGAATGTCGGAGGGGGGCTCACCCCCCTTTTATATACGCCCTTAGAAAAGATGGTATGAAACGCTTTTAAAGCTTAGCAGATCAAACGACATCAAATAGTAGTACACAAAGAGTGTGTTTTCAGCACCAAAATCAAATCATCTAACGAATACCAGTGAGGTTAAGAACTAATGGTATAAATAAAATCTCACGAGTAAATGATCTTTCTTCCTCTTGAATATATTTTCATTGGATTATATACTCTACCACAGATATAGCATTGCATGTTCAGAACAACATAAAACATGCTGTGAAAAAGATAAAATTTTGTATACTACTTGACCCACTCCCGAAGATAACCGTGAAATTTAAAACTGCTGATAAAAGTCAACAATTTCTCACATACTTACTCCACCCATTTCCTCTATGAGACCGTTTGCCAATTAGTTCCCATACAGGTGGTCACTGGTCAGCTTATCACCTTCACGGTTAGACACACTTAAATACCATGAAGAAAAAGGGTGGAATAATGAGATTTCATTCACGGTGGACACAGGAAACTTCAATCAAAATCCCCTGAAAATTCCAGGTTTTTCCTGATAATTTGTAAAGATTTTCCCAGATGTTTTAAAACATTATATATTCTTATCTTCTAGAAAAATATAGAGAGAATGTATATAAATGAGATTATTTAAAGACCTTTTATATCAAAAGAACCCTAGGAAGCCTTTTTAGAACATTTGCTTTGTATCCATTCTAATTTATATGCATTCGATATTTTAATTTGTAGGAAGAAGAATGGAAATGCACATTTAAAGATTTGAAAATCATAAACATGTTGAATTTACTTTTTGAATCAATGCAGATCTTTTAAAATTACTCTGGTTATTATCATCCTCCACCCTGTTACTTTACAAAGTTCCCTGATTTTTCCCTGACAATTCCAGGTTTTTAAAGTTCTACAGGTCTGTGCCCCACCCTGTTATTATCTTCAACCAAGTCTTCATGCCATAAGGGGGGTTATTATTATAATTTTTATTTATTTATTTGGTTCGATAAAGATATTTTTTACATCGGAAACTGTCCTACTAGGGAAGAATCTAAAAATACTCCCTATAATTTTCAACTTACGTCACTGTCATTCTGAGCTGCTCATGTCCTAAAATTTTATATGCGACCAAAATAGCCCTAGTTCCGAACCTTTAAATCATTTAAGAGAAAAGCACTTAGGAAGAAAAAAATTAATATTTCTTAGTGGTCAATGTAAAAACCGGTAAAAAAAACTCATAGCTTTACACAAGTAATAAATTTGTTTTTCATTTGCATTGACATTTGCATTTTATTGCATTTATTGCATTGATTTTTGCATTGACCGGATTTTTTTTTCGTATATCCGTTAATAACTTCAGGGATGAGATTGACAAAACAGCAAAAAGTCTGAAAAACTGCGTAAACACCATTTTCAAATTTTTTTTTAAATTAAAGGTTTTGGCTTATTTTTAATAACACCTTTTTTGCGATGGGAAGTTTGAGGAAAAAATCTGAAAATTCTCAGAAAAATCGGATAAGGTCGGATCCCCCTCAACATTCAGATGCTGCTGACGACACAGACGCTTGAAGGGGTGAGCGTTCCTGTTGGTCAGTTTGACAACATACAACAACGAAATACCCTTTAGTTCATCTCAACCCCATTAAGCATCCCGCCCACCCACCGACCCCTCGATAATGGACCCAAAGGAGTCGGTTCCTTTTCTCGAAAACCTCCTCGCTTTTTTGACCGGAAACGAAGAAAGGAAAAACCGCGATTCCCCCCCACACACCTGCAAAAAAACGAGGGGTAACGTTTCTTTTTTTTCTTCTATACCGCTTGACTTGGACCCTCACACACAACAGATGGTCCTGTCAACATGGAGCCGGCATTTCGACCTGAAATGATTTTTGTCCGGGCTCGCATTTAGCAGATTTAGTTTTGGAAGAATCCATTTTTTTTTTCAATGGAATCCTCATCAAAAAAATTTTCTGTTTAATAAAATATTTCACCACCGTATTTTGGGTTCGCAGATGACTTCTGGTAATGCAAAGTACAGATGATATCGGTGCTTGTCTGCGGCGGTGAGTTTCGCACCAAAACATACACTGTTAAAAAAAGCAGTTCAACCTTTCACCAAAAACATTCAACCTTTCACCAGAAACTGGTTCAAATTTAGCTGCAACCTAGGTTCGGTAACAGGTTTCACCAAGTTTTCGGTGCTTTTAGTAGTGAAAATACCGAAAAATTGGTGCTTGCACTAGTGAAAAAACCGAAAACTTGGTGAAACCTGTTACCAAACCTTGGTTGCAGCTAAATTTGAACCTGTTTATGGTGAAAGGTTGAACTAATTTTTTAACAGTGTACAGATCATGTAAGTCCAAGACCCCCATACAAATATCCCACCAACCTCGAGACAACATCAATAGAAGACAAAATAGAGTTTTACCCAGAAACCCAGGTACAACAATGGTGTATACGAGGCAGTATTAGCGTAGCCAGAAAAAAATTTCGGAGGGGGATGTTGATATTTTGGGAGGGGATAAGGGGCAGTTTTAGGGTCATGACAGACCGGACTTCTTATAGCAGTCGCTCCAATAACTCAAACTGTCAAAGGGAGGAGCGATAAGGGGAGGAGAGGAGGGGACTCGAGGGACGATGTAGTAGATTATTCCTGCAGCGGAGGAAAACAGGTGTCATCTTTTATCATCAGGAGTTATCTACTATATCGCCCCCTCGAGTCCACTCCGATCGCCCCTCCTCCTGGTACTATCTTAATCGTTTTTTAATGGTGATGGATCGATGTCACGTCTTAAGAACGCCACGTATGACATGACCCTTAGTGGTTTACTATGGTCAAAAAAGGAAAATTTCTGAGTTTCGGGGGGGATTTATCCCCAAATCCCCCCTGGCTACGCCCCTGATAAGATAAGAGGCCACTCTCAGCAGTTAAACATTACTGAAACAAAATTTGAAGTGTGATAACTCAAATATCTAAACTTCCCCACCCTCTTTGTCGAATAATTCCTCTATTCTCCCTCCAAATTCTTAACCCGTTCCTATTAAAAAGTAGCGCTAATCCAGCTATTCTTCTTTTGTGGTCACATCTCACAAGACCACTTACATCGGTGGGACAGTGCCAATTATTTGCCAGATCTTGTGTAAATCCCCATCGTCGTGTGACATCGATTCACACGCCCTCCGAAATATCCTCCCATACCATTGAGAAGACGCCAGCGCACCACAGGACATCTCTGGGCCCTTGAGCGAACCTGGAAGCTAATCCCATTCGTAACTTCCTACATCACTATACTCCCATTCATACCCATCGCCATTAAAGCTCAACAGCCCACAACAAGCATCAGAACTCTCCCCATTTAATGAAAAAAATACGCAACTTTCAGGGTTTGGGAATCACTAGACCGTTTTTACGATTACGATGACATTAAGAATGCCCCAATTGGGTCATTGTACCCCTATTAACCATCCACACCCTTAAAAAAACTATTTCCGTTCCATAGGAAGAAGATGCTTTGCCCTATTCATCAAGGTGGGGGACTTAAGATAGGTGTGGCAAGGGAGGGCAGAAAGAATCGTACGTCTATCTGTTACTGGCTATTTTATATGTTGTTTGGGGCAAAATAAATGTATTGGAATACTTGCTTACATAGTCAAATTAAAAGGTTTAGTTTTGTTGTGTTTTTTTATTTACTATTTTCATTAACATTAACGAGAAGCAATCAAAAGAAAAATCTTTTGATTGAAAGAAATCTTTTTGGTGCAAGAACTAAGGTCACATTGAAGGTTTAAAAATTTTAGTTCATTTTTTGTGTGAAAACTTAAAATTTGACGACAGTAGTTTTGGCATGCTTTTTTTGTTACATTTCAATTTAAAACCACATGTTAAAGAAGATATTTGGTTCAAACGAGATTCCATTACAAGAGAGTATATATGTTACGGGCAATGTGATAAATCGGGCATTATATTAATAATGCCCGAAGTGGAGGAGGGCAATGTGATAAATTCAATGGAATATATCACTTTGCCCGCCTAGACTCAGGGCATTATTATTAAAAATGTCGAACTTACCTCAAATTGTAGCCTATGAATTATATCGACGGTATTGAACAGTTGACCAGATGCAATTGTAGTTTCTTTCAAGGAAATGGTAATCCACAAAACAAAACGGTGATGTACCCCAGTTGTTGATGCTGATCTCACAGCTTTACCACACATCTAAGTTGTATACTTCTAAAGTACTGAACCTCCTTTGAGAGCAAGGAAAAGTACCCTGCAACAAAAAATGTCACGTTCATATATTACATTCTTTTAATTTTTTTAAAGTTTACTTAATCTTATTTTTTGATAATAACACTGTCCACTGAAAATAGAGAAAAATAGGGCCGAACCTCAAACAAATTGCAATAGAAGGTTTCTCAACGGTTTTCACTTAGAAATGACCTCAATAATAACATACTAAAAATCGGCCAAAATCGGCCGGGGGGAAGTTTAATGTTTTTCAAATTTTTAAAAAATGGCCGAAAAAAAAATTAAAAAAAAAAAAAAAAAAACAATAATATAGACATGTGATACATGTTTATAGGTTATTTTTGAGTGCTGAAACCGAATATTGCATTTAGTTTGGAAAAAAAATTGAAATTTCAATTTTTAAAATTAATTTGAATAATTAGCTATATGAAAAAATTAAAAACCCCCTAAAAACCTAACAAAAACATCCAAAGAGATAAATCCAACGGTTTTCATTTAGAAATGACCTAAATATTAACATACTAAAATTTAAAAATTTTACGAGTTAAAGAAGTAAAATTTTTTTTCAAATTTCCATTTTTTTTTGCGAAAAATGCATTTTTTTTTCAAATTTGTGCAAAAAACTTTAGAAGCTTTTGAAAAGGTCATTTTTCGGTGGATATTGTCCACAGATAGTTATATAATGGAAAACCGTTAGAATTGACCCTCAATGAATTAGTTAATTATTTTATTTAAAATTTTGAAATTGGTAAAATGTAGTACAAATGTGAAAAAAGGTAATACTTTGGCATATTTACATCAGAATTTAAAATAATTAACTAATTCATTGAGGGTCAATTCCACCGGTTTTCCATTATATAACTATCTGTGGACAATATCCACCGAAAAATGACCTTTTCAAAAGCTTCTAAAGTTTTTTGCACAAATTTGAAAAAAAAATGCATTTTTCGCAAAAAAAATGGAAATTTGAAAAAAAATTTTACTTCTTTAACTCGTAAAATTTTTAAATTTTAGTATGTAGTATGTTAATATTTAGGTCATTTCTAAATGAAAACCGTTGGATTTATCTCTTTGGATGTTTTTGTTAGGTTTTTAGGGGGGTTTTAATTTTTTCATATAGCTAATTATTCAAATTAATTTTAAAAATTGAAATTTCAATTTTTTTTACAAACTAAATGCAATACAGTCGAGTCCGCTTAATGTGATCGCAATTGTCCGAGACTAAACTGATAACATTATCCGATCGATAACAATAAGCGATCTCATCAAAAAACAGCAAACAGTGTTACTAGATTGTTTGCTTTAAAATCAAAATCATGTAATCGTAATAAATGTATTTAGAACTCTATTTTTAAACTAAGAAAAATTTTAAGGGGAAAATATAAGAGTAGTTCAGTTAATAAAATTAAAACAATCATTTACTGTTGTGTATTTTTATAGAAATGTCTCTTTTTTCCGCTCCATTATATCCTTCCACTCCAATAAACCACTTATTTATTACATAATCTAAATTTCATTAAACAAGGGAAAATCAAAATCTCTTATCAGAAACATCTGCAAAGCGTGGATCTTGGTGTTTCTTTAACCAATCACAAGTATGGATTCGGACCCCCCATAACCGTTTTCTTTCAATACAATATACGGAATGTTTTATTTTTCTTACCCATACTGAATTTCAGAAAAAAGAAGCACCAGATGTTCTCATGGAGAAGATTTTTACTTGTAAAAATCGACCTTCAAAATGAAACTCGAACCCAAAAGCGGTCGTTTTAAAGGGGATGTGGACAAATTTTGATAATATTAAGCGGATTGATGATTCATAGTTGATCACATTAAACGATGTATTTTACATTAAATTAAATAGGAATGATCGGGACCTGTCGATTCCGATAACATTATCCGATTGATAACATTAACCGTGATCACATTAAGCGGATTCGACTGTATTCGGTTTCAGCACTCAAAAATAACCTATAAACATGTATCACATGTCTATATCATTGTTTTTGTTTTTTTTTAAATTTTTTTTCGGCCATTTTTTAAAAATTTGAAAAACATTAAACTTCCCCCCGGCCGATTTTGGCCGATTTTTAGTATGTTATTATTGAGGTCATTTCTAAGTGAAAACCGTTGAGAAACCTTCTATTGCAATTTGTTTGAGGTTCAACTCTATTTTCAGTGGACTACTACAGAATAAAATGTATTAAATCTAGTTGAGGTATAAAAAGGAAATATAAAAGAAACCCATAGAGTAGGCCAGGTAGTAGGAAATTTACTAGGGATATTTTATTTGCTTAATCGCTTTCGCATTTCGAAATAGGATGGAGTAATATGACTGATAGGTCTACATCTAGCAATTAAGAGACAAAGGAGGCACCTTCATGTGCATTACAAGGAGAGCAAAAGAAACCTACAAGAAGAGGAACCTCTAAATTTCTATTTGCAAATAATAGTACCTTATACTATAAATAAACTAAATGTTTTGATTACATAAACATTAATAGATATAAATATAAAAGTAACAAGCAATATTTATTGCCATTCACTAATATAAGGTTTAATGTTTGTGGTTCACATTGAAAAAGATATAAAGGAGAGCCCTGGCTGCGCCATTGCTTGGCCAGAGGTTTAAATGGTTAATGAAAAAACATTGAAAATGTTAAGTTATGCATGGGTGTCGAAAGAAAACATTTTGAAATTTTTACTAAAAAAAATAACAATAAATTCAAGATCAGTAAAAACAAAAATAAAAAAGGGTAGTGTTAGTATTAAAATATATATAATTAGAAGACGAATTTATTTCATTGACCAAACTCAATCAACAATCATAAAGGATTGAACTGACAAGTTCCCCCCCATCAGAGCTCCGAACCTGTTATTTATATAAAGTTATCGAAAGGAACAGTTAGTTCTTGGGTCCCCGTTCCGTTCCATACGACGGAACTCACGGACGGACTTCACGATAATGAGGCAATTCTCGACCAGAATGGCGACCTTTTTACATCCCAAAACATAAATTTCCTTGTCCCCTGTGGATCAACGCAACGGGTCCCCCATCCCATCTTGTCCACCTTGCGTAACTTTATCCGAATTTATGGCCCTCCTTGGGTAGATAGCCAACGGCCCCCCCCAAATGATCTTCGAAACGAGGGGGTTTGAGAAAGAGGGAGGGCTCGTTTCCTCTGTTCCCCAGGCACGCGTGTTCTCCCCCTTCTGATTGATCGACCTTGAAAATGGTGTTGCTGTTGTTGGTGTTGGGAGCAAAAAAAGTGGTTTGTTGGCCAACTTTTTGCTAAAGAGTTGGGAAGCTTTCGGAAATCTGAATTTTGATGATGTTGGACCGTGCCATACTCTATTCATTTTGAATTGGCGCCTGTGTACATTTCCTTCCCCCACCACTGAATCGGTAACCATGAAACCATGGCAACTATCTACGTCAAAGTGACGAAGAAGGCTTACTATTGGCCCAATAGTAAGCCTTCTTCGTCACTTATTGGCTGTGCAAAGAGCGTAACTATAGTTACGCTTTTACCGAGGGGGAAGCACTATTTTTCAGGCGCCTATTCTAAATGAACAGAGTATAAAGCGGATGACCAGTAAGCTAGGGTGTTCCGAAAGTCTATGGGGAAAATTTTTTTTTCGAATTTCCCAGATGCCCCCCCCCTCAAGTTGTTACAAATACTAAAACATTATTACTTGCAAATTTTCAGGTCTCTAGGACGATTTTTGACCCCCGCGCCCTTCAAAAGTAGGTTTCCCATGTTAAAGTATAGGGAAAATATTGAAAAAATCGTCATTTTTGGTTCTTTTCAATTTAACGCGCCTGGACGCAGTCAATATCGAATTAAAACCTATGCATCATCTTTGGGACATCATTGCCTCAAGATCCTATCGGAAAAACCTTCCATTGGACCTACTGGGGGGTAGTTATGCGGGGGTGAAAAGCGCGCTTTCACCGAAAAAAGAGGATGCTCGCAGGCGCTTGCAGCGGGTGCTGATGGATTGGATAATACTCGCCGGCGTTTGCGGGGGGGAGCTGGATAAAAGCCACTTAAGTGTTTATTGAACTTTTTTCCTAAAGTGCCTCGTTCTATTCTGTTTCTATTAGTAAAAAAATTTATTGTTAATTAAATTTTAGCTAATTTTTTTTTACCCCGCCTATATCGATTAACTTATTTCCATGGGGTATAATGCTATGATTTGAGCTTAGCTTAGTGAAGGGGGTTTAATGTTTTATGCAGCTATCTCATTTTCCTGTACTCAACTCAGTAAAACAAAAATTTTTTGATGTAAATGCAATTTATTACATTAATTATATTACATTTGAGTTGAAAGAAAACACATGATAGCTAATAATATAGGAAAAAAGTTCAATAAACATTTAAGTGGCTTTTATCCAGCTCCCCCCACAAATGCCGGCGAGTATTATCCAATCCAACAGCACCCGCGGCAAGCGCCGGCGAGCATCCTCTTTTTTCGGTGAATGCGCGCTTTTCACCCCCGTGTAACTACCCCCCAGTAGGTGCCATGGAATGTTTTTCTGATAGGATCTTGAGGCAATGATGTCCCAAAGATGATGTATAGGTTTTAATTCGATATTGACTGCGTCCAGGCTCGTTAAATTGAAAAGAACCAAAAATGACGATTTTTTCAATATTTTCCCTATTCTTTAACATGGGAAACCTACTTTTGAAGGGCGCGGGGGTCAAAAATCGTCCTAGAGACCTGAAAATTTGCAGGTAATAATGTTTTAGTATTTGTAACAACTTGAGGGGGGGGCATCTGGGAAATTCGAAAAAAAAATTTTCGGAACACCCTACCAGTAAGCTGGGAATCTGTAGCTGGGAATTTGAAATATTTTTATGAAAGTTTTGATGACTAGTTTTAAATTTAAAAAGATTTTCCGATTTTTGTGTTAGTTTAGATAAAGTTCCTTAAAAAAAGTAGAAGAAATACACAGTAGACAGATATTTTTGGCATAGTGAAATTTTAACAAAATTAGGAATATTTGCCTACTAAAATTCTTGAGAACTTCTTCAAAGAAAGAAAAATAAAATTAAGAAAAATCATATTGAATCCATTTGGTATGTGCATTTCAAGAAGTATTTCACGCATACTCTAAGTACTTCCAAAAATAAAAAATATTTCTATTGAAAAACGGGTACAAACCAGGGCGCAAGCTTCGAGTTCATGCTAATAAATCGCTAAAAATAATCATGGCATAGATACATTAAAATACCTCCACTATACTCTATTATTTTTGAACTGGCTCCTGAAGAATAGTACTTCCCCCCTCGCTAGAAGCGTAACCATGGCTACGCTCTTCGCGGAGCCAATAGTAAGCCTTCTTCGTCGCTGTCAAGTTAATAGTTGCCATGGTTACTGTTTCGGTGGTGGGGAATGAAATATTTTCGGGCGCAGGTTTAAAATGAACAGATTATATATTCTATTCATTTAGAATTGGCGCTTGAGAAATTGTGCTTTCCCCCACGCTAGAAGCGTAACCATAGTTACGCTCTTCGAGCAGCCAATAGTAAGCCTTCTTCGTCACTTTGACGTGGATAGTTGCTATGGTTACCGATCGGTGGTGGGGGAAGGAAATATTTTCAAGCGCCAGTTTAAAATGAACAGAGTATAGTAGTGTTTCTTTTATTTTTTTTATAATTATATGTGTTAATAATAAACTTTGCCCTATGTATTCGGAATACAGAGATCCACCCTTTGCTAATCATAAAGTACCACCCAAAAAACGGATCAATAGTCCCTAAAAGACGGAGAGAAGGCAACTTCTAAAAATAAACCTCTCCTCTTTCAGCGGTTTTCGAGAAGTAGGTGAAAAGAGTAATTCATAACACCAAAAAGAAAAAAACCTGCGGAATTCAGGGGGAGTTGCATGCGCAAACCCTCCAAACGATAATAGGGGAGGAAGTGGAAAATCCGGTAACTCGGTAACCCTTTCTTCCTGGCGTTCGGAAGGTTTGGCGCCATGTTTTCGAATACGTATTTTGATATATGTCTCAGGGAGCGAGCCGTGCTAAATGCGCATGCGTCAAAAAGAAAGAAGATATTTTAATAAGTTTTAAAGTTACTGAAGTCTCGCTGGAGCAGTGGTAGCGTGCCTGCATAGCATGCGGCAGTTCCTGGGTTCAATCCCCAGTTATTATTTTATTGTATTTTCCAAAAATATCAAAAATAAAGTCCAAACGCATGCGCATTTAGCACGGCTCGTTATGCTCCTGAGACAAACGTTTATTTTGGGTTCAAAAGCGTATAATCGGCAATTTTGTTGCTTATGGGAATCTCTAATATTTATATTCATTTAAGAAATTATTAAAGGCACCAAATTATCTCTATTTGTAGTTTCAAATTTCAAATGTAATAGGGAAATGGGGTCAAGCCCATGGGAGAGCCTTAATTTTCCTTCATAATTGATCTTTTATATTAGCTTAACAAATTTGGCATATTAGTTTGAAACAGCCTTAGAAAGAGTCCCCCAGCCGCCATGTTTAACAATTGCTCAAATGATGACTTTATTATTAGATCCAAAAATAATGATAATTATTATGAAAATAATGTATTTTATTATTTTAGTATCTATTAATATAATATATTAATAACTAAATATCATTGGTTTTCAGTCATCATTTGAGCTGTTGGTAAACATGGCGACTGGAGGACTGTTTCTAAAGCTGCTTCGATAGTTTTTAATTGTATCCTTTTAAAGGGTAATTAATTTAATTTTATCCTTTGAATTTACCAAGGTATATGGGTTCATTTAACTGAAATTACATTAAAATGAGTTAATAATTATTTATTATTGGCATCAATTTTTCTTCACATTTACTACCTCATTTAATTGTTCTGAAAGAGGTGAAGTATAAAGGTAAAAGGAAACGTTAACATACATTAAATTGAAATTGCAAGCAGTATAATTTGTTTACATTTTGCACATTATTATCTCAATTTTAACAGATTGAAAATCGGCGTTTTTGCGTAGAAATCCTCAATCATTAGTTCAATTGCAGATAGTTCTTAAAATGTCATACAATTAACTCAGAGATACATTAACTAGATATTACAACTGTTACGATCTGTTATTCGGAACATGAAATCATAAAAAATCAAGCCATGAAACTGGAATATTACCTTAATAAAATGTTGATGCAACAAAACAAACACAATTAAAAACACTCCCAAGCTTAAAAGCCAATAAATATCCCATAAAATACAAACAAAAGTTTAATGTTTTGAAGAAAAGGCATCGACTTAAAACGACCTGTCGATTCAATAGATTAACACAGCAAACTGATCTCTAAATACAAACAAGCATGATTGAAATTGTAATGTGTACCGCATTCTAATGTAGTGCCACGGTTTAAATTTGAAACTTAATGTTTTAATATATGGAATTATAAAGTTTGTATTTAAAATATTTAATAATGTTTTAATCATGAATTATTCAATATACGAATTCTTATTAAGTACAGTTTTGGATGGAGAATTGCAATGGAGAAAATCAGCCCTCAAACATGGATTTGGGAGCTTAGTTGAGAACGTTTCGCTTATATGAGTTACAAGAAACTTGAAATTTCGATAGTACAGAAAACATTGAAGCGAAACTGACCTAGAAACTATTGCATCTCAAAAACAAATGTCATTGAGACTTTCTTAATAGTACTATCATAATAATGGGATACCTATACTCCTTTGTGATTGAGAGTTCGACTCCCTTGATTATTTTCAAACCTACACTTTTTAATAAATAAAATCTGCAGTTAAGAGGAAGTCAATCTTATATTGTTTGCTTAGAGAACTTTGAAGTATAAATGGATATAGTTCTAAGATCTTTAAATAGGTAATCAAAACCCGTAACACCTTAGAACGTAACATTGATAGCTGATATGAGTCAGCAAAAAAGTATAAATCTATTTTTATTTAATCCTTTATGTCCCAAATTATTTTCCTCATCCTCATCCAAAATATGTCAAGTTTACGTAACTGCAACTATAAGTAAACTAAATTTGGCCTTACATGACGAAAATTAGACGAATTTGGAACATTGGAAGTCCCGTCGGGACATAAAGGGTTAACATCTGACTTTCCGAACTCAGCCATCTGCTACTAAAGACTTTGTAAAAAAATAGATTTTTTTTAGTAAAAAATTTGGATTTGCTATAGAGTTCGGTTGCGCATGTGGGGCGCATGGTAAATAAAACATTATGTATGGCAAGATCTAAACTAAGATATGAGGAAAGTTGCTAAAATACATACTTAGAGCGCACAGCTCTTGCAAAAAACTGTACAATTAACAAACCTAACACCCACTTAAGCAATTCAAAGAAAGCATCTTTTTAAGAGGTCAAGACACAGAATTTATATGATAACCCAATATTATCTGTTACGGGCAAAGTGATTAATAGGGCATTATTAATAATGCCCAGAGTGAAGGCATGCAAAGTGATAAATTTCATTGATAAATGCCATTAAATTTATCACATTTCCCTCCTCCACTTCGGGCATTATTAAAAATGCCTAATTTATCACATTGTCCGTAACATATCTATAAAAGCGCTGAACATTTTTGCTGTAACAATAAAAACAGACTTTAAAAACCATATGCAGAAAAATTTCTGTGTGAAATTTTTAAACAGAAAATAATAGTGAATCTTTACCCTTATTGCAAAGATGGTAATGGACTACAAATAAAATAAAGCACCAAGGTTTTATGTATAGCTACTGACTACCAAAAATATCACTATAGTTTAGTTAGAAAAATTTACACAATATTTTACTACTATCACTTATGCAATAACCGTAAGAGTTACTACTTCATATAGATTAAATATCATTTTGACAATTTGATTTACTTGACACAATGTTTGGAACAACCGTGATAATCATTAAAAAAACTAGCATCAAAATTCACAATAACAATAAAAGCATACAATTAGGAGTAAATAAAGTAAACAATGTACCTGTTTAAAGATTTATCCTTACGATGAATCCAATAATCCGTACGAAAAGTCCTTGTTAACCGCTATACCACGCACTAGATATCGCACTCACAAACAACTCTTTGACGCAAGTCTGAAGACGTACTGGCTCTTGCCGAGATAGTCCCCGACGATAAGAGAAGGGGGTGATGTGACCCCTCCGAAAACTTCTTCCTCCCCACCCCTTTGGGTATTGCCAAATAGAAAAAAGGCAGAATACTGACGTCAAGCCAATCCGGGGGCAGATGACCTGAGGTCAACAAAGGAACCACCTCCTACAGCCCTCCCCCTGGGTTTCAGGCAGGAGGGGGAAGATTTGTGTTGGTTGGTTTGGTTACGTTTACGTTTGTTGTGTAGTGGAAGAAAAGACATTGGGTCACCATTCTTAAAGTTAGAAGTTATTTATGCGTATGCTGTATGCGTATTCGTATTACTACCATTTAAAATGATCGAATAGCACTAACTACTAAATAATTTATGTAAGTTCAACCTGTATTTGATATTCGATATAATTGTTCTTTTTTTTAGCAATAGAAAGTTAACAGAAGAGTCTGCAAACATTGTTCTTCAAGTATTCATAAAGCCCGATGTCTGACAACTGTAAAACTGATGGGGATGTAGAATAATGGATTAAACTCGACAAATATTGCTTATGAATGAGCAATACAGAGCCAAAATAATCCAACTTGTTTTGATTTTCCAACTGCCTCCTTAAGCTTTTACTTTACGTTACAAGCGGAAACGCGATAACTTAAAGAACCCTAAAAATCCCTTATTAAAATGACGGGAAAACTGTAAGCAGTAACCAACCTTAGTTAAGTGCAAATATCCACATGAATTCACTAGTCAAAAACTTTTACAACTAAATAGCAAGAACTGAAATGAAAATTTTAAAATTTCGTTAATGAACTAAATTATAAACGAGATGATTCAACAGTATTTTATGTTGCACGAGATTTTTCCCGTTCTGTTTGTATTTTCGTGAGAATAAAGTTAGAGAGATTAAGTATAACACCTGAGGATACCTAGAGCTTCTGTACTTCAAAAGGAAAAAGACATTAAGTCATCATCATCAGTGTGAAAGTTAAACTACTAATAGAGCATTTTCAATCACATGACTCAGACCTAACAACGGCCTTAGCAACAGACTGTTTAACTTCAGCAATTAACAGTTAAAAGAAAATAACTGGGTCATGGAATGCTTCTATTGGAGCATTTGCATTGCAATTACATGGCAGTAACAGATACCGACGCACCTAGCAACGGCCTTAGCAACAGACTGTTTGACTTACAGCAAGGAAGAAAATATGGTCGTTACATCATCTAAAAACACTCTATAGCAGCACTAAAACTTATGGATGTCGTAAGTGGAGTCTGTATCTTTTATTCAATCTAATTTGTCTATATCTAATCTTGTTCTCATAACAAGTAATCAAGCTCTAATTGAAGCGAAAGTTTTAAAATTCGTTAATGAACTAAATTATAAATAAATTGATTAAATGGTTTAATGCGTTTCATGATTATCTCAAATAACTTTATATCGTTGATTTACGAAATATCTGGAGAAGTACCTAACTTACGTTGCAGGGGAATTAAAAATTGAACTTAATTACTGTGCAACTGAAAAGCTCTTTGGGAATCGTTAATAGTTTTTAATAAAAAAACGCTTATAAGGATTAATTTACTACCATGGTATTCTATGTATTAATTAATGCATTTTTACCAAAACTACATTAATTATTGAACCTAATAGGAAGGTCTGGTATTATTCAAACTATATGCCTACTACTTCAGAATAGTTTGCTAGTTTCGCAATTGATAAATAAATAATGCATTGTTTTAGGTCATCTTTGTAAAAGGATATTTTAAAGTTTAAATTAAGTTTAGTTTGGGAAGAATCCAAAAATTAAGTTTTTCGAGATCTCATACACGAATTAAATAGACAATTTTGTTGCGTTAGAAATTAAACATAAACCACACCTGTTTAAGATTATAAGATATTGAAATATCATAAATCACTAATACAAAAATTCAAAACTTACCAGGAAGAGTCTTAAGTAGAGTAGAATTATAAGACCTAAAATAGAAAATGATGTTTCAACGTAATTACTTAGAGATGATAATTGATAACTTGATGAATATTGAACATTGCATAAAAGCATAATTATCAAAATGTCTGCATGTATGTTTCTATTTTTCTAATTTTGGTAATATGGTGTTAGGTAATACCCTTGTTTAGTAATGGAGTTCAGAAGCATAGTTTTATTAAAGCATGGGAGGTATTTCGAAATAAGGATTTAAAGTTCACCACAAACTATTTATGAACCCGTTAATCAATCCATTTACGGATTAAGTGATAAGTATTTAAAGTTAAGGAAATTTCTTTTAAATAGCTAATTTAATAGCTAACTTATTACCTTGTATCAGTATTTCAGAAAACTAATCACCCTGAGAAAACACAATAAAAGCGTTTTAAAACTAAACCCTAAGTTCTTCGTGTAGTTTTTCTCCTTAAAATTATCAAAGATCTGTATAACTTATGGTAAACCATTCGATAAAACTTTCTAATTTACGGTTTAGAAAATCAAGCTTTTTAATTACATTACTTATTATAAATAAATTCATAGATATTTTTATTCCACAGTAAACTACTACTTGATAGGCTTGTTTTGGTTTATTTAAAAGAAAACCAGTGTGAGATTTCGTTCGGGTAAATTATACAACCAACCATTCTCATGGAATTCAATGCCTTTATGTTCACCTCGTATTAATCATGCTGACAAACATTCAAATTTTGTAAGAAATTTGACCACTCGAGCATGAAATTATATTGACTGGAGGTTGGCTTTAAGATAAGGAGGGGAGGGACAATTCGTCTAGTATCGTTCCTGTTATCTTGTTATCTTTAAAAACCCTTGATCATGTCAATCCATGTCTTCTTCGAGTATTATTCCATTGATATGTCAAAAAATTTATGATAAACAATTTAATTAATTTTATACATTTTAATTAACAATTAGAAAATTTAATTTATTTAACAATTTATAATAATATCAAGTTATAATTGGGAAATAAACTCAATAAAACCAGCCATTTAAAAAACAATCAAAGTAAATTTTCTTAATTACGAGTAATTCAATTATTTGTTATCTAGTCAATTTTTCAAAAAAAAATGTACAAGTAATTAAATATTTTAATTTAAAAGTCGAGAAAAAAAACACGTGACTGAAAACGCTAAGTGAAAACACCGTTAGATGACGTCACATCCTTAACTCTTAGCGTTTTCACGCGCTTTGAAAAAGGGGATTTTTGTTAATTTGTTTTGCAATCGAAAAAAGGTCTCGATCGGCCTCAAATTTTGGGTAGTTGCTTATTTTTGCATGAAGAATCGATTAAAAAAATTAAAAAAATCATGCATCTTCCTCATTGGGGTTAATCTTTACAACCATGTAGGTAAATAGCTATGGACCCCTAAGGAATATACTTGTCATGTAACACCCCGCGCACTCCCTGTAGATTCATTGATTGATGAGAAATATTTCCTTTCGAAAATACAAAGAGATCCAGGGTGGGATGACCGGGTCACTCATGTGAGTCTTTATACTTACATGATCTGTGTACAATAAGGAAATAGAAGATGCCGTAAAGGACTGATTCACCACAACATACAGGTGAAGCTTAAGTTCCCTGAAGAGCGAAGCTATTTCCGTTTCTTGGGAAGAAAGGGGAAACATCTTCTCACTTCAACAGTGTGGGCCAATTGTGTTCTTATAATGGCCAAGCTTTGCACTAATAACTGAAAGGGGTTTTGTATGGAGTTAGGGGTTCGAGTATTACATATAATTTGGTTCTCATATCATCATGGGTTTTGCATAATCTATTGAGAATAAACGGTCATGGAAAATTCCAGAAAAGAAATCAGTTAAACCCTCTCGCCACCCTGAGCCTCATATGAGGCTCCTACTTATGAGCTCAATTTTTGTATGATGTAAACACGCAAATTTATTTTCTTTTCATCAGCGACTTCACTGATTCATGTAGATCTCATATGAGACTTCTACATGGTTTCTGAATTCGTTCCTAAATGGCAGCAAGGTGATTTATACCTTAATGTTTACATTTTAAGCTGTGATGCTTGTGAAGAGAAAATACTAGCTTAGATACTAGCTTCTGTAGAACATTTTTTATAGGTTGGTAGATATTTTCTTATTTCGTAATCTTCTAATATTATGACCATGTATTTTAATAAGTTCTAAACCAAGTATTTTCTGTTAACCCTTTCAATCCTAAGCTACCTGAGAACACTATTTAATCCAATTGGAAATTTTGGGCGGCTAGGTATGAAAGGGTTAAAATGAAAAAATATGGCCTCATATGTGGCTCATAAAAATAACTAGGAAGGAGTGCACACAAGAAAAAAAAATTCCAGACAAATTATAGGGGCATTTTGGATGTATTGAGAAGAAAAAGAAGGGTTTTTTTTTCACTTTTTTGATGTTCTGGTGCCGAGAGGGTTAAAAGTATTAATTTTACTATATAAAAAGATTAAAGAACCTAAATATGTTCACTCTAGAGAAAAGAAGGATTAGAGGGGATTTGATTCAACTTTTTAAAATGGTAAAGCAAGGGGACACAGAGGGACTAGATTTCAATACGGGTAATAGAACAAGGGTCACAATTTCAAATTGAATGAAGTAAAATTTAAGACGGATTGTTGAAAGCATTATTTCTTAATAGGGTATAGTGGATAGATGGAATGCGTTGCCTGAAACAATTGTAAATTCAAGTGGGGTAAACGAGTTCAAGAGGAAAATTGACAGATACTGGGATTCCAGTAGTGTGGGTTAAAAAGACTGGACCAACCTTGCTGGGCTTACACCTGTAGTTGGTCGACTTAATTTGTATTTGTATTTGTATAAAGCACGTCAATCAAAGAGGTAAGAAATTTCATTGCAACTATATAACAATCATACATTTTGCACTCCAACAACCTAGCCGCACATTAACTTGGCTATGAAACCAATAATTGATCATGAAGTCTTATTTCAAACATGAAGTAATATGTAAATTCTCAAATATTTCAAGAGACGAATGGGGATAATTTTCAAAACTCCCTAACACAAAATAAGCATTTTTTTTTTCAGGATTATCTTATAATAATTGATGAATCATCAACGGATCAGGAACGGATAAATTAGGGATGGTAAAAGCGTTTTAATATCAACCACTTAGGTGTCGTTCAAATATTATGAAAGCATGTTTTTGGTAACTTTGATCCCCCCTTCTACCTTCGTCATAAAAAATAAGTTAATCACTCTTATAATTAGCAATCTGTCGAACCCTTTCTATTTTAGTTGAACATATCCTTCTTTTATATTTTCTTTATATTTATAATAAACATATTTCTTATAGTCATACCGTCAGGAGAAATACTTTTGACGTCCTACAATATTGTTGCGATTGTTATGGGAACGTATTTTCCCACTCAATTTCAAAGTTGACTGTAATTTACAAACGATGAACGTTTTGTGCAAATTCGGCTTGGCTTTATTTGTACTTCTTTTCAAAGTTCTTTTGTCAAAATTTTTCTCCTGGCGGTATGACTGTACATTAGGGAGAAGCGAAAAAGGAAATTTTTTTATTTTGTTTTGGCCTGGGTGCGGAGAAGTTGTGTACTGGTGAGTAAATCACGTGTGCCAAATTTTGAGAAAAACAAAAAATATCCTCCGTCTCCCGTTTTGCTTCAAAGTTTGGAAAAAGTGGAAAAAACTTAAGCAATTTCAGAAATTTTAAAAATACATTTCAAGATTTGTATTTCGATAAAACTGGTTGGAATGTGTTATTTAGGACTTATTTAGACGGACTTTATTTGTTTATGATTGTTAACTGTACCCCATAGATAATCCCCCCTTATAACTAGGCTTACCATACGTCCGGGATTACCCCGGACAGTCCGGGGTTTTTAGAGCTGTCCGGGGAAATGTCCTGGGTCGTTAAATGTCCGGGGTTTCAAACATTTACGATTTGCCAGACTTTTTTATGAAAAAATCATCACCAAACTATTTAAAATTGCTTTTATTACGTTTTCTAACGTCTTTATTACTTCAGAAAACTTACTTTCAGTGAATTTTGTGATAAAAATTAAGTCAATCAAACAATTTTTGAAAAAGTAGTGTTAAATGAAAAAATAAATTTGATATTTTTGTTTAATGTTTATTAGTTTGAATAGTTTTTTCTTAGTTTTTATTCTTTGGTAATTTGATATGGCACATATAAAGAAATTTCAAAAATATGTCCTGGGTTGGCCCCTAGAAAATATGGTAAGCCTACTTATAACATAAGAGTAAAAAGTAGGGGAGAGTGGGGCTATTTCGCACATGGGGCACATTCGGACAGACGGCATTTCCCCTAGTAATTATTAATTCAAATATCTGAAAAAAATACCAGTAGTTGGAAGCATGACTACCAACTCCTGCATGAATTTTCAAAGCCCTGAGCCATTTTGTTGTATACGTACTAGAAATTTGCTAGCGTTAGAAGCAGCAAAGTAAATTATCTTGTCATTTTGTTGGCGTAAAATATCAATCAAAAATAACTCTCAAGTGGACATTCATAATTTTATTCAGTAGAGGCTCTACTAAAGTAAGTTTCTAGAAAGGTTTTATTTCCCTGCTTTAATTATAAATATCTTGTTAGGAAGTAGTAAGCTTGAAATGGTAGATGGGGCAGATTCGGACAGTGCGAATGTTCCTCATCCTTCCCATTTTTGATTATGAAAGTGATTTATATGTTTATAAGTGCAGTATATTTAATAACTTGAAGCTTAATTGTGTTTTATTGTAATTGTTTCAAAACTCGGTGATAATAGAAAATAACACCTTAAAGCAGGGGTTCCCAACCGGTGGTACGCGTACCACTGGTGGTACGCGGGAACCTTTCAGGTGGTACGCGTGAGTCAAAGCTCTAAAAGAACATTTTTTCGATTTTACAGAAGATAGTTCCATGAAAGATTATTTTAAAGAGAAATCTTAAAATTAACTTCTGGATCGGATGTAAAAACCGAGTACTCTTTCTTTGATCTTCCGGCGAGCTCTGCTATTTTTGATGCCATTTGTTACGAGTTACTTGTGTGAGAGTGGATTTTCTGAACTCTTGTACATAAAAAATAAACATAGAATCAGAGTAAGTGTTTAAGAGGACTTAAGAGTGAAGATAAGTTCCATTACTCCGAACGTTGATATTTTAATCACTGGCAAACAACAACAAATTTCGCATTAAAGACAACAAAAGTATATTTTGCTGAGTTTTTACTGATTTTTTATTTGTAGGTTTTTAGACCTTTGGGTATAATAAATAAAAAATACCAAAAAAAATGGAAAAAATGAAAAAAAAATGGAAAATGGAAAAAAATGAAAATGGTACCATTTTCATCTTTTCTCCTTTATTACAAGCAAGTTATAAATAAATAAACATCTAACCATTAAATATGAAGTTTTCTCAGGAATTTAATTCAAAAAGCCTTTGAACACTTTTAGAAGAGTTAATATTATACGTCTATTAAAATATTTAGGCCTGGTGGTACGCCAAAATTTCTCAAAAAGTCAAGTGGTACGCAGGTGCAAAAAGGTTGGGAACCCCTGCCTTAAAGAAAGCTTTAGTTTTAAAGAATTTAGACCCAGATTCAAATATTGAAGAAATAAATGTCCCTGATAATTATTTAATACCAATTGACTTAGACTTAAGTGATTTTATTCTAGTAGAATTTGCTACTAAAAAGAAAAATTTGTTATGTTGGTCAAGTAAAAAATTTTTGAATTAAATTATGCTTTTTAAAGTTAATGATGAAAAACTTTAAAATTAATGATAAATCTTTTATTTTCCCAGTAAGAAATGATTCAACATTCATACAAAAAGATAATATCGTATTGAAAGTTCCGCAACCGTCAGTTTCAAGTGTTAATATGCGAGCTGTTGGTTCACTTTTCTTTTCGAATAAAACCTGACAGTTAAAATATTGGCTTGACTTTTTCTAACGAATTATATTATGTGAAGTATGTCAGTGTGCAATATACTCTTCATTACTACAATTTTTTTCCTCATCAAAAATTTAGATGTTCAATATTTTCTGAAGCTGTTTTCTTTTTGTAAAAAAATCTTCAATTTAGTGGAAAAATATGTAAAAGTGCCAAATATTTCGTTTAATTATCTTACTTTAAAGTTCCATAAACTTTTTAGTTTGTAAAAATAATTATTGTATAATTTTTTTGCATGTGTACGAATGTGCCCCGTGTGCGAAACTGCCCCACCCATGGGGCACATTCGCACGAAATTTCTCGTTTTTTAGATTGATGATATAGGTTAGAAATTCTCGATGAATGCGACCAATTCTGGTTCTAAAATATCGGGAACGCTCTTAACTTTCATTTGAATCCGAGTTTGTTTCAATATCTCATCTAGATCCAGAGAAATATGCCGAAATGCACTTTTTGTGCGAATGTGCCCCGTTCTCCCCTACTATACTAAGGGCGTTGTGCTCACCCATGGCTTATTATGGACTACGGTGGACGAAAGGAATTAAATTCCGAATGTCTACGATGGAACTCCCTCAAATTGTGCCATTTGGTCTTAAATTGATGTTTAAAATGATAAAAGTGAGTGATATATCCGAGTTTTCAATGTGAAAGTGCTTTTCAACAAAAATGCTTGTTTTTGGCTGATCAAACCAGATAATGATCCTAAAAAAGGGATTGTTGAACTTCTTGAGAACAAACATTTTTATATAAATACCTTTAAAACTATGTTATACATAAGTAATGAAAATTGTCTATTAGGGTGGAGCGAAAAAAACGAAATTTGAATAATCAAAACGTAATAGCACAGAAAAGTTGCCATTTGTGGTCAGAAACAAAGTCCTAAAATTTTAGACCTATCAATTAATATCTTTTACCGCCGCAAGAGGGCTAAAGTTTTGAAAAATCGTAATAAACACGTATTTTTCAGAAAAAAATAAAAAATACCCAAATTTACCGAAATATTTTCTAATTGGGCAAAATATGTTCATCAATGAGTCATTCAAGTGCCCTTTAAAAATTTATTCCCGTGAAATAAAATCTTTAGCCACAGCAAGGGGGTCAAAATATCGAGAAATGCAAAAAATGACAATTTGGGGGTAATTTTTACTCTTTTAGGATTTTCATATTTTTTACATTATTTTTTACCTGCTTCGGACGTAATTATAAAAGGAACTTTACTGCTTGAAATATTTAGCCCAAATTTATCATTATTTATCCCTCATATCACAACAAATATAGGATCTTATACTTAACAGTCCTCTTAAACGAAAATTATCCAGAAAACCGTCACAGATAGATTTAAAATCTAAAAAGGAAAGCATTAAAAGTGCATAAAATACATAAAGCATAAAACTAACAACCATTCCATTTCCAACCTACAGAACCTTCTTATGCGAATATGTGTTGTGTATGTTCTACACTTTACTTTATGTAACACTAGTACTTTCTGCGAACATCCTCTGTTTTCAGGAATTTTAAGTCAGCCCTATCTATGAAATGAAATATGTTTAAAAATTTGTTAAGGTGGTAACCAAAACAGTTACTTAAGTTTATGGAGGAAATATGTAGAAAATTGTAGCACCATGCAGTCTTTCAACGAATGAGGATTCAATCCGAGTCGCAATATATTTTTTAATAATTATTCAAGTTAATTTACCACCATAATTTGCAAAATCAATCTGGTATCAATATTGCCAACTGTTTTTCGTACTTGAAAACACTTTTTATGCTTTTCCTTTTTAATCCTATCTGTAACGGTGTTCCAGATAATTTTCATTTAAGATGACTGTTTAGTGTATAAGATCCTATTTTTTGTGATATGGGGATAAATATTGATAAATTTGGGCTAAATATTTCAAGCAGTAAAGTTCCTTTTATAATTACGTCCGAAGCAGGTAAAAAATAATGTAAAAAATATGAAAATCCTAAAAGAGTAAAAATTACCCCCAAATTGTCATTTTTTGCATTTCTCGATATTTTGACCCCCTTGTTGTGGCTAAAGATTTTATTTCACGGGAATTAATTTTTAAGGGCACTTGAATGACTCATTGATGAACATATTTTGCCCAATTAGAAAATATTTCGGTAAATTTGGGTATTTTTATTTTTTTCTGAAAAATACGCGTTTTTTACGATTTTTCAAAACTTTAGCCCTCTTGCGGCGGTAAAAGATATTAATTGATCGGTCTAAAATTTTAGGACTTTGTTTCTGACCACAAATGGCAACTTTTCTGAGCTATTACGTTTTGATTACTCAAATTTCGTTTTTTTCGCTCCACCCTATTGTCTATACTGATACTGATACATTTTTGTTGAAATATTAAAGAAAGAAGGTTTTAATCGAATTCCCCCTCTCCAATACGTTAAAATGACGGAAATAAATGGTGTTAGAAAATAAAACATTAAACAATTTACTAGGATACCTTTAGGGTTTTCATAAGAGTACTTTTAAAGAATTTGGGAATGGGATTCCTTAAGAAAGAGAAGTATGCTTACGGTAATTTCTTTTTATATATATGAACAACAGTAATATTTCTAACGGGATCAGTAAGTGATATCTTTAAGTTCTAGTTCTGTGTTTAGTGACTCTATGGCGCTATGGGGTACAGTTAGCAATCATAAATAAATAAAATCCATCTTAATAAGTCCTAAATAACACATTCGAACCAGTTTTATCAAAATATAAATCTTGAAATGTATTTTAAAAAGTTCTGAAAATTGCTTAATTTCTTCCCCTTTTTCCAAACTTTGAAGCAAAACGGGAGACGGAGGATATTTTTTGTTTTTCCAAAAATTTGGCACTCGTGATTTACTCACTAGTACACAACTTTTCCGCACCCAGGCTAAAACAAAATAAAAACTCTTGTTTTTTCGCTCTGCCCTAACATACATTTACATATTCTTATTTTTCATGAAAAATTTTTTGCCGTCATTCTTCTATGATTTCTGCAACATGGAAATTTATCCCATTCCGATTGGTGTAAACTAGGGTAAACAAACAGAAGCTGCTGACATGAGAGAAAATGCCCTTTCCTTATCACAGAAAGGAAACGTGGTCAGTTAGTACAGTCCCCGTATCAGCGGCTTCACAAAAGTCAACAAGTATGCGTGACAAATTGACCATTCAAAACGAGAGTTCCCATGAAAAGAGGAGATAATCAACCTGTTCCCTACCGCCCACTGATGGGCGTTCCAGCTTTCATGGTGGGTGGTAGGGAAAATAGTTTTATTTACGGAATTCTTTATGAGGATGAATTTTTGACAATTAATCGAAAGTTTAACGAGATTTTTTTGGCTAGTATAGCTATAATGAGGTATTCTCACGTTTTGAGATTAAATTTTATTAAAATAGTAGATAAAAAACCAAGAAGAATGACGTTTACATCAAGTATTTTCACAACTTAGTTTCTGAGATATAAATTTTTGAAATTTCGTTTTTTGTTTGGGCTGGAAAACACTTTCGAATCATAAATCATGCGCTGTGAGGTCACATCCAATAGAAGCCCGTTTTCTGATCCAGTGAAAGCAGTAAACACAATGGTTTTCATGCGCTGTGATGTCACATCCAATAAAAGCCCGTTTTCTGATAACGTGACTTTTCTGACGTTTTGGAAAAAAAGAAATTGAATTTTAAATTTTTTAAAACACATTTTTGAACTTAAAAATCAGAAATTTGTGAGTTTTAAACCATTATGTATCAAAAAAGTATAAAATAAAGCAAATCCCTCACTCATGCAAATACCTCATTGGGAGAAGCCATGGAAGGGGATATTGGATTATATCCCCTTGGAAACATCTTTTTAAACACAGAAAATAATTATAATAAGCATCCTAAAAAGCCCGAAATTTCTCTATCCCTGATCAATTTTTTTTTCGGCTACGCTACTTAAACTACCTGCAACATGAAATTACCCCCTGCTTTACTAAGATTGACTTTTCCTCTCAAAAAAGAACTTTTCAGAACTTTTATTTCCTTAACTGTTCAGGAGAAAGAGAAAATGAAGCGACAACAAAACTGCATTTTGCAGCTATTCGAGTAGGTTTTTGCGAAACAGTTTGTCACAGTCGATCCGGTGTGAAATTTTAAATGCGGATTATTCCATAACTCAAAATGATTCTCATAACTTCGAACGAGGATCCTAACTTTATGTGGTTGCATTTCATTATCAAGATATACTATAGTTAATAGTTCAATAGCATCAGTTATCAGGATTTACTTAACGAGCGGAAATGCCTTATTGGTGTGTCACAGAACTTTCTAAAAACATAACAATTACATCATTGTTCGAGAAATCTTACATACGAATACGATCGGAAAGATATATATTTCTGATAGTAAAAATATTCACCTTTTCAAGTACGTCTAACTAAAAAAAACTAAACCATCGGCGCAACAGCCCTAGTGGGCCAAGGCCTACGATGCCCATCTTCGTTTTCGTGACCGTGGGGCCTGGGGTGCTAGGCAAATGTCCCAGTTGGGCTAACTAACAGTTGGGAACTAAACACGGGGGTCAGTCTAACGTGAGACCCCCAGTGTTTAGTTCCCAAGCATGCTTGGTCCTCAGTTTATCGACCCACTGAAGGGATGAAAGGCTGAGTGGACCCTGCCCAGCCCGGGATTTGAACCCCGGACCTGTGGCGTGGAAGCGCGATGCACTACCACTGCGCCACTGGGCTTCATTTCAAGTACGTCTACTTTTATAAAAAACTAAACTGCTACACTGTAAAAAAAAGTTAGTCTTTCTACACTAAATTTTCTTATTGTTTTTGACAAAAAAATTTCCTAATGTCTAAAGAGCGTGACTTTTCCCATGAACTTTTTCGCAAATGATGATTTAGATTTCATAAAATCACCACTAAAAGAATGAATTTTTGAAAAAGTTAGTACAAATCAAAATTTCTCGTGACCCATTTAGTTTAAGAAGGCCAATCTTCTTTTAGTTTAGTGTATTGAACCGGTGATGTCATTCTAGATTATGTATTTTGGTGTAATTATTATATTAATTGTTTTTAAGACTGCCTCTCTCCTGTATCAGTTTAGAAGTGCTCTGACGCTCCTTTGTTTCCTTCATTTGACGGCGGGAAAGAAAAAACGACTGATATTTACAGATATTACAGATTAATACAGATAAAATACAGAAATTAACTGGAAACTGTACTGCCGCTTTATATTGGTTATTTGAAGAAAGTAATTTTTACGGTTAGTTTTTTCACCAGCTAACTACACTGTTAAAAAAAGCAGTTCAACCTTTTACCAAAAACTTTCAACCTTTCACCAAACTGGTTCAAATTTAGCTGCAACCTAGGTTCGGTAACAGGTTTCACCAAGTTTTCGGTGCTTTTACTAGTGAAAATACCGAAAAATTGGTTCTTGCACTGGTGAAAAAACCGAAAACCTGGTGAAACCTGTTACCAAACCTTGGTTGCAGCTAAATTTGAACCAGTTTATGGAGAAAGGTAATTTTTTTAACAATTAACTAATTTTTTTTAACAGTGTACACTGTATTTATCATTTCTTCTCATAGTTTTTCTTACTCAAAAACTACTACAAATATTTGAAAACTACAAACGACCTTGTGTAATCGGGTTATGTAATGTCATTTTTATGACCGTATCGAAACGGCCATGTTTTTTGAGTAAGGATGTTTGTGGTTGAGCTAACTAACATAATATGATCCTGTTGACTCAGGAGAAACGGAACCTTCGTAAGTTATCCGAACACTGGGTCACTTGGGTAAACTTTTCTCGCAGATAAATGCACCCTTTCCGGTCTAGAATGTCTCCCTTTTTGGACGGATAAAGTAAGTCCTAAGTAACTCAGGATTATCTAACCTTGCTGACTCCCGATTACAAATGTGGGGAGGATAGTGAGGATAGTAAAGATGTGTTACTAGTTACATCATGCAATACAAACATTGAGCAAAATAGCCATGTGATATTATTTTCTTAAAGAAAAAAAGAGAACATTCCAGAAATTCTTTTTTCGTTGATCGGTTCAATCCCTTATCTGCCCCGTTAGCATATTAATTACAGGGTTCAAGATTGGGGAACCATTGGGGAATTCTTTAATTAGCTATAAATTTTATTTTATTCAAAGAGTAATGAATGGAAAAATTTCATGAGGTTCCCCAGTCTTAAGCCTTTGTAAACATGCGCCCCCTTTAAAGATCGTTAAGCTGTTTTAAGCACATGGTCCAATTTTTATTTTTGTAATCAATAAATCAGAATATTTTAATAAGTTGCTTTGCAATTTTCGGGAATATGTCCGTTATTTGATGAATTTTTAAACAGCTTAACAATAATTAACGAGGCGTAAATAACGGAATTGTAAAGAAAAAAGTAATATATTACCAAATATCTTAATGAGAAAGAGGGGGTAAGCTGATTGCATGCAGAAGTTAGTGTCCGAACTAGATATACAGGATAACTTTTGAAAACTCACGGAACTGTTATATTCTGTCTTTATTAATGGAAAAAAATATATGCTTAATTAATCTGATCGATTTAAATGTTCAGTTTATCCCCCACTGTTAAAATAATCAGTTCATCGGTTTGTGGTGAAAAGGAGAAGCCTGTTACCGAACCTTTGGTTGCAGCTAAATTTGAACCACTTTTGTGTGGTGAAAGTTTAATAACTTAATAACTTAAGTTTTTTAACTGCAGAATTTCCCTTCATGCACGATTCAAATAGTACAGGGTGTCCCAAAAAAGACTGAAACATTTTAAAATTCAATAACTAATAACTTGAGAACTAAAAAAGATAAATATACGCGTTTTTTTGCATCCTACTCCTAAGACTCCTCCTAAGACTAAGACTACTCCTAAGACAGGAGTAGGTTGTACGAAACCGCGTATTTTTATCTTTTTTAGTTCTCAAGTTATTAGTTATTGAATTTCATAATGTGTCAGTCTTTTGTGGGACACCCTGTATCAACAACAAAATCGACGTTCGTCGGAAACAACCCTCAAAGAGAGATATTTAGATTTCGAACCTTGTTAAGCCAACTCACAATCCGAACTTGCCCAACCGAGAGAACCCCCACCACCACCCCTTCAACAACAATAATACCACCCACATTTCAATTCCAAGGGGGTGAGCCATCACATTCACACGTGCCCCAATACCAAACAGATGATTCGCGTAGGCCTAACTTCATCAAATCCCCCCAAAACAAAGGGGAGCCCTGGATGTTTTTATCGAGGGAGACCGCTCCACCCCACATCACCTCTTGCGTCTGTGTGACCAAAGGGTTACGCCAAGGTCATCTGGGGGTCGGGCTGCTCCCTCCCAACCCTTTCAATACCGCCATGAAAGGATTAGGTGGGGCCAGCGGGGCGGTCAGCTATTTGGCCTCAGAGGGGAGAAGGCTTCACAAAGGATTGCGCAGGGCAGTTCCCGGTGGCCCCTGCATTATGACAGCATACTTGCAAAGTTAGGATTTTGCAAAGGCAGAGGGAAGTTTTGCAAGACTCGTTGCACAAGACTTTGGTTGAAGTCGAGTCCCCTATAGTGTGGTCGTATCATCCGATTAAGCCTAATTCTTTAATCAGGATTTAAAGCTCCAAGAAGGTAGGTTATCTGTCTCATACAGGTGCATAATCTACTAGTCATCACTGAATTAGATTAAAAGCTAATACTCATTTGGGCCACACAAGAATCGCGGCCACCAGGGCGCGTCTAGAGTGACGATGGGCTGTTTAATGGACCCGCTCACTTGGTGTGGTCAATTAGTGAACAACAGAATTCCCCTCCTCTGAAGGAGATGAAGATAAAGTGAGATCTTATATCCCCTCACTGACAGAAGGAGGGCTGCCGTGTCGATTGTAAAAGTATAGGGAGCGTCTATACTTTTATAACAGAAAATAATCATTTAAAATTCAATCAGCTAAAGCTAATTAATTAAATTGATACTTTTGAGTACTGTCAGTACATGGAATGCTAAAATATTCTCAAAAAACATGATTTTTTATCGCAGTTTTAGGTCTTAAAAAATTCACATTCCTTTTGACTAACTGCTTTTGAGGGAACAAAAAAGACCATCATGGGAATCCGATCTAAGTGGCTGAAGAAAATTAATTCAAACTATTCGCTAAAATAATACTCATCTAGATCCCGTGCCGTAATTTTTCCTGGAAAGAGTATAACTAAAAAAAAGAGTGTTCCTGCAAAGTATATATATCGTCAGTGTATTGGGGGTGAGGATGGTTGTTCTATGTAATTTTATTGTTTGTAGGACTTTAAAATTACAGGGTTAATCAAAAATTGTCAATATAGAGACAAATTTGAAAACAGAACTTTGCACTTGAAAATTGCAACGTTACTTCTCACGCTACCACAAAATAAATTCACCCCTTTTTTCGTTTTCGGCCCCTAGAACATAACCTTTGCGCTTTTGAGCAAAACAGTCGATACAAAAATAAAGAAAAGAAAACAAGCTCTACAAAAAGTCAAATACAGTAGAGCCCCGATTATCCGCGAGTGCGCCACTAAAAATTTTTTTTAATTACTAACCTTGATGCGATATTGCTGCGTACAGGCTTTTTTGTTTACTGTTCTTTATTTTAGTTATTTAGATGTAGTAGAACAAATGTTTCTGCTGTACTGTACATATTTTAAAAGCTTTACATGTCATAGCGAAAAGAATCTTGTGCAAATATTAATATCAATTGAAAAACAACGTTTATTTTTACACAATTTATAAAAATTTTTAAAACTGTAGACAATTGTTTCGGGGATCAATGGATCCCCTTCTTCAGTACAAAAAGACGAAAATAAACATCAAATCAATAATTTAAACATAACATACAATTAATAATAACCGAAATAACATATTAATAATAATATATTAATAATAATTAATAATAATAACATACAATTAATAATAACCGAAACAATTGTCTACAGTTTTAAAAAATTTTATAAATTGTGTAAAAATAAACGTTGTTTTTCAATTGATACTTTACATGTCATGTTTTTTGTACAACAAAACATATAGTCTTTATGCTGAAATATTATTTTTGGTGTTTTCACCTCATTTTTAGTCTTTTTTCGGGTTATCCGCGATTTTCGTTATCCGCAGTACCCTTGCCATCACCCAATTCCGCGGATAATCAGGCTCAACTTATACAACTTTCTCTCAGATGAAGAGTTTAGATGTTTAGGAGCTAGGCAGCTAGAGAATGCTGAAAATTCGGAAGTTTTTGATCAATTGGAGGAAAATCCAAAAAATGTCACTCGTAGCACCGAAAAGCGACCTGTTTAGGAACAGGATGCTATAAAGAACTGCTTTAATTAAGTGCTAAGTCCATGAAATCCATTTTCTGCATACATAAATGTTAATTAATTAATTGAATGATTAATTAATGTTGAACTATTTTATGTAAATTTTATTAAATCAATAACTCCTTTTTAAAAAAAGTGGCGTTGAATAAGTTTCTGGAAATAAGTGATTCAATTGAAAGCATTACGGGTTGTCGAAAAAAAATTCATACCAAAGATGAAAACATTGTATTCAAAATAAAAACGACCATTTTTTTCAGTGTTAATTAAACCGCAATATGTAAAATAAAAAGGGTCTACAGATTAATTCAAAGTGACTTAATACTGAGAGCAATATTATAATACCTAACATAATAACTTGTTTACCGTGAACCTGTATGGATTGGATATATTCTAGCCCTTTATCATAATCACTTTCCTTTTCAACTTCGAGTGAAGACCTTCTCTTTGTTGGTATAAGGTAATAGGCAAATAAAACCAAGGTGGTCAGCACCTTGTGAAACTCCCATAAGTGTTTAGCGTTTCTCAAATAGGATTTACGGTTGTCAACAACTGTCAAAGATTTAGCAGGGGTGAGAGATTATCTTCTGTGGTGGTCTCTCAGTAGGGTGATTGGCAGGCAGTTGTCACTTATTCTCTTGTAGTACTACACAGGAAGCCAGCTATGTAGTTATACTTATTTCAATGTATAAGGGAAATATGAATCATCCATCAATGTAATCCCACCATCATCATAGAGTCTCGTGGGAAATTACTTAACCCCCGTCGTCACAAAAACATATACAGTATACAGGGTGTATCTGAAATGGTGCAACAAACTTTCAGGGATGATAGTACTCATCAAGACGAACAAGAATCGGCATAGAAAGGGGGGTCCCAGACCAAATCCCAGGGAGTTAAAAATGGAGCGACACCCCAAAAAATCATTGAAAAATTCAATTTGTAGAAGAACTACTATTGGTAAAAACTTAATTATGGTCTCAAAAATTGTGGTTTAATATGATCTTTAAAATTACCTCAAAAGTCTTCACTTTAAAATTTGTTTTATTATGAAAAAAGTTAAAAAACACAAAAAAATGTGAAAACTCAGCCAAAACCTTATTTTGCATTTCGAAATCCTTTCTTTTGATTTGATAATCTGAAAGATCATAGTTGAAAACCCTTAAGTCCAAAGCTTCACGTAAATACAATCAATATTAAACGCTTGAGATCCTGTTAAAGTTTGTTTTTTGCGTGCCCTAACAGCTGTTCTGGAAACACCTCTAAAAAACTGCTTGCGCACCCAAAAAACAAACTTTAAAAGGATCTCAAGCGTTTAATATTGATTGTATTTACGTGAAACTTTGGACTTAAGGGTTTTCAACTATGATCTTTCAGATTATCAAATCAAAAGAAAGGATTTCGAAATACAAAATAAGGTTTTGGCAGAGTTTTCACATTTTTTGTGTTTTTAACTTTTTTCATAATAAAACAAATTTTAAAGTGAAGACTTTTGAGGTTATTTTAAAGATCATATTAAACCACAATTTTTGAGACCATAATTAAGTTTTTACCAATAGTAGTTCTTCTACAAATTGAATTTTTCAATGATTTTTTGGGGTGTCGCTCCATTTTTAACTCCCTGGGATTTGGTCTGAGACCCCCTTTCTATACCGATTCTTGTTCGTCTTGATGAGTTCTATCATCCCTGAAAGTTTGTTGCACCATTTCAGATACACCCTGTATATAATACACTAATACACAGGATCCCGGGAAGCCGCATAGTTCCATATACTAGTATTAACTTCTAGAATTTATTTTATTTTTTTTTAATTCCACGAGCTAACAAATAAAAACTGAAGGTTTATGAGAACAATGTCATTAAAACTAAAAATAAATTACAAGAAATTTCTAAAATTTGTCTGTCATCCATTTTCAATTTTTGTAGTTAGTATAATTGGTTATTATACAGGGTGATTCAGAAATAATCATCAATAAATGGGGGTAGGTAGAGGGGCCCTAGACAAGCATATTTCGAATAGGGATGGTGGGGCGCAGCCTTACCTTTAAAGAGCTAGGACCTAATGTAGTGCGAGCGCGTTTTAAAAGGTCGTTTTTAGAAGGCCCGTATGACGAAACAAAACATAATAAAATGAAAAATCTAATGCATGAGGTAAGGAAGTATCCCTACTACTTACATCATGAATTTGATAGAATTTGAACTACTTTCTAATCCGTGGAGTGAGTTTCAAAAGTGCAATATTAATCTTTTAGTCAAAGAATGGAGTTCCCTTAATGGTATATTTAGAAAAATGATGATCGGGGAAGGAATTTTCAATGATCGTAACATTGATCAGTGAAACTGTTTGATCATTGAAATTTCCTTCCCCGATCACATTTTTCTAAATACCATTAAGGGAACTCCATTGTTTGACTAAGATATTAATACTGCACGTTTTAAAACTCACCCCACGGTTTAGCAAGTGGCCCAATTTCTATCACATTGTGGATTTAAGTAGTACGGATACTCCTGTACCTCATGCAATAATGTTTTTCATTTTATTATGTTTTGTTTCGTCACACGGGCCTTCTAAAAACGGCCTTTTGAAACGCGCTGGCACTACAATAGGTCCTAGCTCTTTAACGTTAAGGCCAACACCATCCCTATCCATTATCTATAATGAAATCTCATCAGCAAGAAACAACAAAGAGTTTTTCATTCTAGTAGCTCTTGATATAAGCTCAGCTTACGATAATGTTTTCATTGATGGGTTGTTATACAAGCTATTTAATTTTGGAATCAGAGGGAAAACAGCATTATGGATCCAAAACTTACTATACAATAGGAATTCAACTGTAAAATGGAGGGATATATTATCAAAAACCACGACAACCAACAGAGGAGTAGCGCAAGGCAGTGTCCTAAGTAGTTTTTTATTCACAATTTATATGTCAGATATATTTTCAATCCTATATGACGTGAAAACCATTGTATATATATATGCTGATGACATCTTTATATATGTGAATAACTCAAATCTCACAAAGGCACAAAACGACATACAAGTAGCACTGGAAAAAATAAACCAATGGTGCAAAACTTGGAAACTAAATATTAGACCGCAGAAATGTCAAGCCATAAACTTCTCCAACAAAAAACAGATTCCGCAAGGAAATTTCACGATAGAAAATCAAATAATTCCTTGGGTAAAGGACATAAAAATCCTTGGGCTAGTCTTTTCAGGAAATTTATCTTTTAAAGAACACTTTTTTCATCTAAAGAAGAAAATAAGCCGAAAACTAAATGCTCTAAAAGCAATTGCTGGAACAACCTGGGGAGCTAGAACGCACCATCTCATTAATATAGTGAACTCAACCATAAGAAGTAATCTAGATTTTGGCAACCAAATATTTTCCCAAACAAGCAAAACGAATCTTAAAATGTTAGAGGTCATTTATCATAAAGGTCTTCGAATCGCAACCGGACTTCCAACCTGGACTCCCATACCAGTTTTATTAAAAGAAGCAAACCAATTACCGATTCATCAAAAACACAAAATCCATTTAGCAAAATTTGGTATAAAGCAGATATCCAAGGGCAACTCATCAGTTTTAGCATCCTTTTTCAAGACAAAGGAAGAAAATTATCGTTTAAAAAGAAATCCCCCAACAAATAATGAATTTCTAGAGATAATAAAGGAGAACCATATCAATCCTGAACAAATTATTTCTGCAAATATAGATCTAAAAAGAAAAACAAACTTAAAAATAAAAATAAATGACTATGATTTCCAAAATAAACAAGCTTCAGATCAAGAAATACAAAAATTTTTCAAAATTTTCAAGCAAGAACAGACGGATAACAAGATCATAATAGCCACCGACGCAACAAAAAAAGAAAATAGCGTCAAAATAGCAGCAATTGACACAAATACTTCAAGAGTCAAGGCTGGAACCATCCCTGAAATTAACAGCATTTTCACCGGAGAGGCGGCGGCAATAATTATAGCCACCCAAGAATTCCTCACTTTAAAACAACACTATGTGATCCTATCTGACAGCTTATCTGTTATCAAAGCTTTACAATCAGTATCCAATAAATCACCAAAAATCATAATACAACTATACAACTCGCTAAATGAAGCTTTGAAGACAGCCCTAAGCATCGAAATCATTTGGACTCCAGGACATAAAGGAATTCCGGAAAATGAATTAGCAGACAAAAACGCCAAAGAAGCCTCAAATGAAGTCATATATCCAATATTATATCCCCAGAAGACTTAACAAAAGAAATAGCTAATAAGATAAAAAAGGAGCAAGAAGACGAATGGGCATCAAGTAAATACTTCTCAAACTTCAAATACTTAAAAGAACACGGTAACAAAGAAAAATTAATCCCATTTAACAGAAAAGAAGACATACTTATAGCAAGACTTCGCACTCAGACCCTGTTAACTAATGAAAATCTCTTCAAAATCAACAGATACCATAGCCCAATCTGCAACATATGCCATGTAACAGACACAAATGAACACATGCTACTTTGGTGTAAAAAATATAACAAACAAAGGCTAAAGCTATTTAAAACCCTCAATAACTCTCCAAAAAACTTTCTTGAACTAATGGACATGAACAAAAATAATATAAAACTCAAAACTAGGGCTATCACATCATTCTTAAAAAGCACAGAAAACAACCAAGTGAGCTCTATTACACCGGAGTAAAGAAGAAGCACTAACAAGACTATACTAACAAGACTAAAGAAATAGGAAAAGAAGACGAAGCGACTTTTTAATAGTCAGCAAATGTCTCCATCCAATCAACAAGAACAAGAACCATCCCTATAGTTTTTTTGGCAACACGTTGGTTGCTGTTTGTGTACGCTTTTTTTGCTGCTCCGTTAAAGATTTGATATTTATCAATTTTATAGTATTTTTTCAAGTCAAATCTGTATAATTTGATTTATATATATGCTACTCGTGTAAACTGAAGTATATTTCATATAATATTTTGAGCTTCGTAACAAAATGTCGTCGTCAAAGTGCAAGGCATGCTCCGACCCCATCATTGATGTCAGTGAACTAGCAAAATGTTTCATCTGCAAATGCGAATTTCATTTTAATTGTGCTGGTTTTACTGAAAGCGCCTTTCGCAAACTTTCAAAAGACAAAAAGAACAATTGGAAATGTGTTACTTGCTTTGGTAGATCAGATGAACAAAAAATCAAAACCAGAAGCAACTCAACAACTGAAGCGACATTCGAGCCCAATATTACAGCATTACTACAAGATCTTAAGACAGAACTCAAAGACTTCATCTCCAAAAACCTTGATCAACTCGGAAAATCGATTGAATTTAATAGTGCCGTCATTCAAGACTTAAAGCAAACCATCACCGATCTAAAAGCATCTAACAAAAGCCTACAAGAGAAATACAGCCAAATTGCTGCTGAAAATATGGAAATCAAGAAAGAAGTCAAGGAACTAAAAGTATCCATCATCGAACTAAAACAGTATTCCAGGCGTTGTAACATCGAAATATCTAATTTACCAGAGTCTGAAAATGAAAACATGGCGACCATTCTAACTAAAATTGATGAACTCTCTAACACAGATATCATGGAAAACCTTATTGTAGCACACAGAATTCCAACTTTTAATAAGGAAAATCCCAAATCAATAATCATCCAAGTGAAATCCAAACCTGCCCGCGATGAAATATTAAAGAAACTGAAGAATCGCAAACTGATGGCTTCCAACATAAACAGCAGATTTCCAGACAAAATGCCAATATACGCAAATGAACACCTGACTCCCGAACTTAAAAGACTTTTTTCTCAAGCACGTAAATTTAAGAATGAAAATGACTTTAAATTTTGTTGGACTAGAGATGGCAAAATCTTCCTTAGGAAAGATGAATCATCCAGTGTAATTAGAATTCATACTATAGAAGATCTAGATGTTCAACAACCAGGTAACTGACTTTATATCTATCCCTGAATGTAAAATTGTTGAAGATCTGGATGAGCTGAACCAATTTCTAACCATCTCTAAATTCTCGAATAATATTATACATATCAATATAAGAAGTTTGCGTGCTAATTTTGATCATTTCCTATCTCTAATCTCAAATCACATTCATTTATTTTCTGCTATAATTATGTCTGAAATCTGGATTTACGATAATGAAGTTAATTTTTACAATATAGAAGGTTTCGATTCTTTTTTTTGTTGTAGAAATAAGAATAGATCAGGTGGTATAGCTGTGTACACTAAAATAAGTCCTAATTTTAGTAAACTTGAATTGACCTTTATTTCCGCTGAAACTGTTTTACTTCATTGTGAAAAACTAAATTTTACTCTTTTATCAGTATATCGATCCCATGAATTCACCATAGATAGTTTTAACAGCGAACTTAAAATCGTTTTATCAGAGCTAAGACCCAAATATAATTATTATGGGAGATTTAAATATAGACATATTATCTGATGATTTTATAAATCAAGAATATTTAAACTGTTTATCTGAAATGGGATTCCATAATTTTTTAGATAAGCCTACTAGAATTGGTACCTCTACAACCTGTATAGACCATGTTTTTGTTAGAACCAAAAATCTTTCAGTTTCTACAGGAGTTTTCCTGAGTGATATTACTGATCATTATAGTACCTTATGTAAGATTAGAAGGTAGCGAAGATATATCCAAACCCAAAATTAATACCTCTTCTCTCGCTATAAATTTTAAAAAACTAAATGAATACCTGAATACGTACAAATTCAATTGCAATTATCAAAAATCTCTAGATCAACAATATCAATCCCTAGTATTTGAGGTTAATAACATAAAAAATAATTTTAAATACCCCTCAAGAAGCTCGAAAAAACCCAAAAATAATTGGATAACCACTACCATCTTGATTTTAATTCGAAGAAAAGAAAAACTGTTTAAGAAAGTCAGGAAATACCCCTGGGATATAATTTATAAAACTGCATATCAAAGTATAGTTAGCGAATTAAAAAGAGTGATAAAAAGTAATAAATCTAATTATTTCAGAAATAAATTTCAAAATTGTAGCTCTGCTAAACAAAAATGGGATGTCATAAATAATATTATTGGTAAGGATTCAAGGCCTTGTACTCTACCTGATAATTTTAATAACTCAGATGCTGCCCTAAAATTAAATGCATTCTTCAGCAATTTGCATTCTAATTACTCTGATTTGAACTTGACGAATTTCCGACACTATATACTTCCAAACCTAAACTCTTTCCTTTTCATTGAATTTAGTAATTTGGAAGTATTAAATTTACTTAAAAATTTCTCAAATGTTGATAATTATGACTATGATGGAATTAGTATGAAACTTATTAAAAATATAGCCCATAATAATATAGATTTTATTACTAATTTCATAAATACCTCAATCGTTTTATCTGAATTTCCGAATTCCCTCAAAAAAGCCACAATAACTCCTATATTTAAATCTGGAAATAAGAACGCTCCAGAAAACTACAGACCTATTTCTATTCTCCCCTGTTTTTCTAAAGTTATTGAAAAAGCTCTTTCTATTAGAATGTATGATTATTTGTTAAAAAAATTTTTTTTTGCAGAAAATCAATATGGTTTTATTAAAGGAAGGAATAGGGTAGGTGGGGGTAAAAACCCGCACGGGGCAAAACCACGCACCGCGATTTTTAATTGTTAATAATCGATTCAAAAGTTGAAAACCAGGTGGTTGGTTTGTCTTATTGTGACCTATCATTCTACGAAAGTTCGTACCCCTAAGTCACTCATGAGTTGAAAAAATGCTGTAAGTTTGTTTTTCATCATTTTGATGTAATTTTTCTGATCTTTTACTTAAACATTACATAAAATAGGGCTTCAGGAGAAATACAAACAAATAAGCCAATGATAAGATAGCATTTGAGCTTCAGTTTCATCTTAAAATAATTTCCTTAACATGTCTCTAAAAATAATAAGGCTTGTTTTTCAAAATAAAGTGAAACGGGGCAAACACCCGCAGGTGTTTTGGGGCAAATACCCGCATCGTCAAAACTTTGGGAAATCACCCCAAAAGGAAATTAAAATCTACAGGGTCCCTAAAAAGTTGAATAAAGGTTTCCGAGATGTCAATCCTCAAACGGAAACCCTTTTTTCTCCCTTTTGAAAGATATTGGGCACTTTGAAATGAATTGCTACAACAGATTGACAATTTTCATTAAAACGGATTATATCTATGTTTAATATTGTTGGTTAACTTAAAAATATTAAAACAATATATTAGAAATCCATTATCCGCGAGCGGATGATCCACGATTGCTACGAAAAAAAAAATTTAATGATGAGGGTAAATTTTAGACGACATTAGAGAGATTTTAGATGTAGAGCAAAGGTTTCTGCTGTACTGTACACATTTTAAAAGTTTTACAAATCATGTTTTTTGAACAATGAAACATAGTTTTTATGCTGAAATATTTTGTTTCGTGTTTTCACCTCATTTTTGGCCTTTTTTCGGGTTATTCGCGATTTTAGCTATCCGCGGTACCCTTAGCACCCAATTCCGCGGATAATTGGGGCTCTACTATATTAAGATGATTATATCTAGTGTTTTTATGATGAAACATTTTGTTTATCCATGTTTATTTCATTTGAACACGAAAATTCAAAAGTGCGTGTCTTTGCCCCATTTTGCGAGGCAAAGACCCGCAATTTTTTTTTCTACTAAATTGTCAATTTCTCTTGAAATACTATCGATAAAAGTATAAATTTGGATTGGTTTTGTAGGTAACATCTCAATCTAACACCTCCAATTGAAATTTCGGGATTATCTACCCCCTATCGATCACAATGTTAAAAATACTGAAAACTGCGGGGCTTTGCCCCCACCTACCCTACTGAATTTGCACTATTAAACTTTTCCAAATTTATTTATAATAGTATTGACAATAGTAAAAAAACCGTAGCGATCTTCTTAGATATTTCCAAAGCCTTCGACAACGTAAATCATTCAATATTAATTAAAAAATTAGATTCAGCTGGTTTTCGGGGAAATATTTTGAATTGGTTTAAATCTTATCTTTCCAATAGAGAACAACGTGTCAAAGTTAATAATAATTTCAGTAATTATATTTCTATAAATCGTGGAGTTCCTCAAGGTTCAATTCTGGGCCCATTGTTATTTCTTATTTTTATTAATGACTAGCTGTTATACCCGGCCTTGCACGGGTGGGGTGTATAAATTTATTTTTTAAAATATTTCTTAAAATACATTTATAATTTTGTAAATTAGCAATATTACAAATCATCCCGGTATCCCAGGCGCCTCTTTCCTATCCCAGTGTTCCCGGTAATCTTATCCCGTTGCCCGGTGATCATGGTAATTTTTCTAATCCCGGCTGCGTTCCCGGTAATTTTCCTATCTCAGTGTTTACGGTAATTTTTATATTCCGGTATTCTGGGTGTCTTTATGGTAAATTTCCTATCCCAGTGTTCTCGGTAATTTTTCCTTCCCGATGTTCTCGCTAATTTTCCAATCCCGGTGTTCTTGTCACTTTTTACAATTCCGATGTTTCTGATAATGTTTAATAATATCTTGGTGCCTTTATAAAATAACAAATTTGAAACCGTAGTAAAAAGTCTAGTGAACAAATTAAGAAATTTAAAACCAGTGTTTAAAACTAAAATAAAAGATCTAGTAAATGAAAAAGTCTAGTGATCTGTGTCTCATTTGAAACAATGTTTTATTTTTAACTCGTTGTATGACTGGTAAAACAGGTTTTCAAACACGGAAAAATAAGTGAAAAAAAGCAGGAAAAACGGGAAAAAAAGAATGAAGGACTGATTTTCTCTTTATAAATTATAGCCTATGTGTTATCCTGATGTATAAGCTACATTATGGTAAAATTTCATTAAAATCCATTCAGTAGTTTTTGCGTGAAAGAGTAACAAACATCCGGACAAACATTCACAATTATAATAGTAGTAGGATTTATGCAAACTCAAGTTATTTGGTAAAATGATTACATATGCAGATAACTCTGTTTTACTGTACTCATGTGTAAATATTAATGAACTTCTTTTCCAAGTTGAATCAGATTTGATTGAAGTTGGAAAATGGTTTGCTGCAAATGACTTATGCTTAAATTTAAATAAGACAAAATATATTGGGTTGTCCCATAAGTTCTGTTACTTTTTACGAAGTTTTGTCTTTGAAAATTTTTTATGAAAAACTGGTAATAGTTGGAGATTTCAAACAAAGGGGATTTTGATATATGTATATTTATGAACATAATGTGTGATTTTGGTAGTTCTCGTGATATTATTTCTTTTCAAAATGGCGGTTTGAAAAAAAGACCAAAAACGACGATTTTCGTGTAATTTTTTCTTTTGTTAAAAAAACTAGGAAGAACCCATAATTCATGGCTAAAAAAAGTTTTAGTGCATATTTGAAATGTTTAGATTAAGATGTCATAGTTTCAAGGTGATTCGATAAGTTTAAGGTAGGAAATTTTGACGTTAAAACTTCATATATTGGTAATTTCACGTGTTTTTTAAAGCACACCTATTGTTTTTCTAAGCAGCTGGTATGAAGCAAGTTAAAGGCAGCTGTTATTTGAACCATAAAGCTTGTTTCAACGGTTTAAACATTGAAAGCTACTTTTTATAAGGTCTGTAATTGATTTATTTCTAAATTCGAACGAGATGTTTTTATTGTAGTGTTTTCATATGAAGCAAATAATTGCTCTGTTCGCTTAGCATAAGTTCAGCGAGTGTAATTCTGATAAGCAAAAACGTTACGCGCTTGAATATTGCGCACTTCTTTCTGAACTTAACTTCAGATATAATTTAATATATATTGCATATTTTGAATACATGGGTATTTCGTAAGCTTTTTTATTGATTTTGATGCTTTTTTTCGTGAAAATTTATTCGAAATGACTAACATTACTGAGGTAAGTTTCTTGCAAAGATGCTATGTTTGAGACCGAAATTTCCTAATTTAAACTTATCGAATTATCTTGAAACTGTGACATCTTAAACTAAACATTTCAAGCATATAGTACAATTATTTTTAACCATGAATTATGCGTTCTTCCTACTTTTTTAAACAAAAGAAAAAAATTACCCGAAAATCGTCGTTTGCGGTCTTTTTTTCAAACCACCATTTTGAAAAGTAATAATATCACGAGAACTACCAAAATCACACATTCTGTTCATAAATACACATATATCAAAATCCCTATTGTTTCAAATCTCCACCTATTGCCAGTTTTCCATAAAAAATTTTCAAACACGAAACTTTGTAAAAAGTAACAGAACTTATGGGACAACCCAATATCTATTTCAATCTAAGGCAGTCAGAATTTGATCTTAAAATTAAATTTCACACACAAATTTGTAATAAAAATTCTAGTTGCACTTGTTTTACTCTAAACTCTGTTTCTACAATTAAATATCTTGGTTTGCATGTTGATTCTAATTTAAAGTGGAAAACTCACATTAGTGAGCTTAGTAAAAAATTACGTTTTGTTTTGGTTAGGTTTCACCACTTAAAAAATAAAATAGACACCAATTTTTTAAAAATTCTGTATTATTCTTGGTTTTATTCTTTAATTAATTATGGTATCATAATATGGGGAGGTGATTACAAATCAAATTTATTACCTCTAATTTCAATTCAAAATAAGTGTTTTAAAATTCTTGAACCTAGGTACTCAAACCCTTTAAAATTTAGAACATTGAGATTATTACCTTTAAGATATAATTTTTTATACCGTGTTTCACTTTTTTTGCACCATAATAAATCGATTTGTAACTTAAAAGAAAACGTATCCCAAAGAAGGCCAAATGAAGTGTACCAAATTCCTAGATTTTTTAAAGAAATTTTCCGTAAGCATTTTTTCTACCTAGCACCCAAATTTTATAATAATTTGCCCCGAGATCTCCAAAATATTGAACAGTGTTCTACTTTTAAGCGCGAACTTTTTCTTCTTATTATCAATTTAAACGACATAGACTTTTATTTTTAAATCATTATGAAGCGATAGTATATTTGCAGCAGCCAAACTTTGCCAATGGAAAACAAAAAATAATTAATTTCAATATATTTTTGTTTTGTTTAATTATTTTATTTTATTATTATTGAATCACAATGTATTTTAATTGATATTTAACTCTTAATGTATTTACTTCAATTTGTTCTAGAATTCTTTTTTTTTGTGTGTGTTTTTGTATTGTCTTTTTTTGTCCTCTCTTTTTTTTGTTATTTTCCATTGTATTTTTACTGTATTAATTTCTATTACGCCCGTATGGGATCTTTTGTTTCCCCTGGGCGTATCATATGTTTTTTATTTGTATTTATTTTATGTGTTTCTTCCTATTATTTGTCAATAAAGATTATTATTATTATTATTACTATAACTATTACTATTACTATTACTATTACTATTACTATTACTATTACTATTACTATTACTATTACAACTATTACTATTACAACTATTACTACTATTACTACTATTATTATTATTATTATTATTATTATTATTATTATTATTATTATTATTATTATTATTATTATTATTATTATTATTATTATTATTATTATTATTATTATTATTATTATTATTATTATTATTATTATTATTATTACTATTATTATTATTACTATTATTATTATTATTATTATTATTATTATTATTACTATTATTATTATTACTATTATTATTATTATTATTATTATTATTACTATTATTATTACTATTATTATTATTACTATTACTATTACTATTATTATTATTATTATTTGAAATATGAATATATCTAGGGCCCCTCTACCTCCCCCCAATTATTGATGATTATATCTGAATCACCCAGTATGCTATTATATATTATATTCAAACGTATCTGTTCAATTAATGATACAATCTTTTATACAATGTTTGTATATTTAACAAAAAAAATGCACTTCCTACTCTAATTATATAATAGGGTGGGCCGAAAACACTTTATTTTTTATTTATGTTCTAATAGCACGGAAAGGGTGCCACTTCGGTCTAATAAGAACGCTGTAAAATATTTTTTCGATTCGATAATATCTTAGGCTCCCGCATCGCACTTAAAGTTCGAAAAAAAGATGACTTTTTTACAAAACAACTAAAAAACCAAAGATTAAACTCTCACAAATATTGTTCATGATTTTTATGGGGAACTAGTATAGTTATAGACATAATGTTTCAGGTTCCATTCTTCTATCCTCCTTGTTCCGTTTTATATAATTTTTTAATGTTCAAAGAAATTTTGTTAAGTTGTTTTTCCTGCTTTTTTAAACAGCCAATAACTTTAGAACTATACAACTTAAAAACCTGAAATCAGTCCCATTTTGTTCGTTAAGTTTTTGTCTTTGATTAGATGTGCATAATAACTATCATTTTCAAAAAGTTTCTTTCAAAATTTAAAAACGTAGAAAAAAATTAAATAAATAAAATATCAATGTGCATGAATTTTACCTGAATATTCCTTAGAATGTGTTTATATCCAACTTTTTTGTGTTCTAAAACTTTTAATTTACTTTGATTTGACTTGTTAAAAGTAAAAACAATTAAATATAAACATAATTCTTAGGAATTTTCGGGAGAAATGCATGCAAATTGAATTAACTAAGAGTTGGGAATTAGCACTGTAAGATTTTTTACCGAATTTTTAACCGTCGTATTTTCTGAAATTAATGAGAAATTCGTTACATGTTTTAAGTCTTATTAACACCATCAAGCGAGTTTATGAATTTTCCATGAGTGAATCGCTCTTGCTGTATAATTTTAGTGATAGTTTAAGAACTTGCCTTAATTTCCAATATTTTTATTTTTCTATACACGATTAAATTTTATTTTCAACTTTTAATTTTGTAGTGATGTTCATTTTAACAGTTAAAAGGGTTTTAATATTTTCAAAAATAAAATATGAATTTTTTTTTTACTTTTTTAAATTTTGAAGGAAACTTTTTGAAAATGATGGTCATGAAGCACATCAAATAAAAGACAAAAAAATTACGAACAAAATGGGACTGATGTCAGGTTTTTAAGTTGTATAATTCTAGAGTTATTAGTTGTTTAAAAATGCAGGAAGAACAACTTTACAAAATTTCTTCGAACATTTAAAAATTATATCTAACGAAACAAGAGTGATAGAAGAATGGAACTATATACTTCTATAACTATTCCCCATAAAAAATCAAGAATGATATTTGAGAGTTTAATCTTTGGTTTTTTAGTTGTTTGGTAAAAAAGTCATATATTTTTCAAATTTAAAGTGCGATGCGGGAGCCTAAGATATTACCCCATCAAAAAAATAGTTAACACCGTCCTTATTGGATCCAAGTGGCACCCTTTCCGCGCTATTAGAACATAAATAAAAAATAAAGTGTGTTTTCGGTCCACCCTATTTATAACCCTTATGGTCAGGATGCCTAATGGCAAAAAAAAGGACCAACCTCAAAATCGTGTGTGTAAGGAAAAAAATTTCTAATGGTTTGTGGTAAAATTAATAGTGTAAGATTTCAAAACTGGTTAAAGCCACTCTGAAGATGTTGAGCTTTTTTTATAAATCAAAATGGTGTCCAAAATCGCCGCCGATGAAAAAAAAAACTTTTGAGACCCATGAAACACGAAAAAAAATTTCAGTCATTATTCATACAAAACGTACTTAATTTTTTAAATTTCTTTCTAACCTTTTTTACTCCTTTTTCCTTTCTTTCCCTCTCTTTTTAGCCCAATCCCGTCTTTCTCTCTTGCCTGATATGATCAGTTATACGAGAGCACTCAATTCTTTGATAAGAACTGCTTTTTGATTCCAAGACGCAGTTACTTCTAGCTTAGCACCTCATACATTAGCGCGCAATGACCTGTGGTATAAGGTTTTCTTCTTTTTTTTTGTCGAACACCATCCTAACCCCAAGAAAACTGAAATATTAACCAATCCATCTTAGTATCAATTAAGTAATTAATTACTGAATATTCCTTAAAATTGATTGCTTGTTAAGTAACCGATTATTCATTGATTGATTGATTAACAAGTAAGCAATTAATAAATAATGAATTAATTATGATAGTTTATATTTTAATATAGTATAATATTGTAATGATATAATAATCAATCACTAATCAATATGGATTTACGAATGATTGATTTAATGACCAATTAATAAGAAAACTAATTAATACTGGAATTGTTAAATATACCGCACCGTTTAATAAAGAATATCATATGGTAAACGTTTGTTAACAATAAAAAACAGTTTTTTATTGTATAGTTTATTATTTTATAGTCTCTTTCAAAACCTTTCCAGTCCCTTGTTGAGCCTTAAGTAAAACCTAACCATGTCCGAGCGGATCGAGTGGATGCATCAGAAATTCATTTCGAGGGGAGCAGCCCAAAAATTCTCTAACAAAGATTTTTGCAATTGGAACAACACGTGTTTAGGTAGAATCTGTGCCTCTTAAGGAACTTAAGAAAAGAAAATTATTGTGTCATGGAAAGTCCGAAAAAAGGTCTGGGAGTCTTCTCCCGAAACATTTTTTAAAATTTCCCCCTAAAAAACGTTTTAACTTGTAGTCTGAATTTTTGGGGGGTGCCAGACCTCCTGATTATTCCTTTCGAATATTTAACCTACTCCATCGAGCCCTTGGAACGATTGATGATCAGGAGGATTCAAGAATCTTCTAATTCAATTTATTACTTCAACAATAAGTCAATATTTGCTTTGATTTTACCTTTCATGTGACCTGTTTTAGTCAAGTACCGGATACTTAATGCATCGTAAATAAAGTTAGAGGTGTTTCGACGTAATCCGCAGACAATACCGTCTGATGATATCTTAACGTGGCGCCTGTTGCAAAATAACGTGGGAATGCGGGGGAAACAGTTTGTCTCTATCGGTTACTTAGATTTTTTTTAATCAATCAAGAATAAATACCACTTAGTTAAGTAATGAAGAAGTTTGCTTCAAATCCCCTCATTTCTCATGGTTACAAAATGCAAGGGTCATTAGACTTGACTTTCTTTCCAGCAGGTACGATTAGATAATGTTGAGGGAAGGAAAGCCAGTTAATCAAGATTTCATGAACCATTTAAAAGAGAATTCTTTATTGATAAGGCATTACATAACCATTGGAGAAAACTTGAGATAAAGACAAAAGATTGTTTTTAAACGAGGCGGGTAGTGTATATAGTTTTAAAAAGTAAATACAAATAATGTTCTTTCCTTTTAAAATGAAAACCATTTATAATAATACAATATAATATATTACAAAGCAAGCGCTCCAAAGCTTTCTTGCTTTTTATATCCCCCCCCCAATTTTTCCACAGTTCCTGGCTTGTCAAAAATGCTCCTTCATAAAAACATCCATAAAAGAGAATTTAATTTCTTTTAGGAAATTACACAACACAATTCAAAAACTATTTATAATTCAATATAGACATATAATTAAAGAGCTAACTTTAGCAGGTTTACATTAATGTTTTGGTTTTACATTAATGTTTATGAATAAAGATTAATATCCGCGTAGTTATAAAAGCATTCACCTTTTAATCATACGACCCACTCAATCATCATCCTAAATAATTTAACTTATTCAACCTAATAATTTTTTGCCCCTTCCAGAATATATTGTAAAACTCAAGGGGGCCATTCATTAATTACGTAAGGATGATTTTGGCAATTTTTGACCCCCCCTCCCCCCATGTAAGGGTAGGTAAGATTTTTCAAACCCCTCCCCCCCTATTCTTACGTAAGATTCCATTATGTTTTTCAAAACAATAAAATGTTAGAAAACTCTCCGTTTGACATAAATCAAAGATTTTTATTTTTCAACAGATAAGTAATACTCTTGCTGTCAACTACATATTACTATTATATTATTATCTCTTGATTAGAATAATTGGAATTTGTTTATATTAACTAGGAAAATCTTACGTAAGAATTGGTTTGACCCCCCCACCCCCCAAGTAAGGGTATGTAGAGATTTTTCCAACCCCCCATCCCCCTCGGGACCCTTACGTAATTAATGAATGGCCCCAAGAATCCTTTATGAGTAAAGAAAACGACTGTCTATATTACTTAAACTGAAAAAACATGACTTTAAAGTCAATTCTTGAAAATAGTGACTCAAATCCGATACCGCTGAGTTCGAGGGAAGCGTGTCTCCTTTCGCCGTAAAACTCGAACTCCTCTACCCGGAATTCGTAGGGAAGGTTGGGGCAGTCCATTTCGACCTTCCCTCGGCAGCTTGTTCGGGACTCTGCCCAAAAGACAACTTTACAGTTCACTCTGGTTTCTTTTTTTTTTATCAAAACGAACAGCGGTACTTTTTCGTAGACAGTTTTCAGAGCAATAAAAAAACCCTGTGCCTAGATATGCTTAGTTAAATGTTTTTAATTAAATTTAAGTGTTGATTCAGCTAAAGATAAAACAAATTTTGTCTCACAATTTCAGTGATGTATAGAGTAAATTGCTACTATACTTTAAGTTTGTTTTTAAAAATATGCTACCCAAATTTCGAAGTTTGTCTTTTAAAAAGGGCGTGAAAACGGCTTCTACGTTTCAAATAATTGTGTGACGTCAGTTGGTACAATCATCGGGAACAGCCAATCAAGAATATCCTTTCGGCGATTCTCGTTTGCATCAAGCTAAATTGTTTCTTTCAAATATCTGATTGAAATTTTTTTAGAAACTTTTAATGATGCGATTTAAATTAGAATGGACTGGGAAAATGTTTTTCTTTCTATTTAAAAAAAATTGGGAATGAGGAAGTTGCATGATTTTTTTTTATTTTTTTAATCGATTCCTCTTGCAAAAATAAGCAACTACCCAAAATTTGAACCCGATCGAGAAATTTTTTGATTGCCAAAAAAATTAACAAAAATCCCCTTTTTTAAAGCGCGCGAAAACGCCAAGAGTTTGGATGTGACGTCATCTTATACTAAACATTGTTGTAAAGCAATGGAGTTGATGGTATTATTGTTGACGTCATCTTATAGTTTAAACAATAAACGTTTTCAGTCACGTGTTTTTTTCTCGACTTTTAAATTAAAATATTAAATTACCTGTACATTTTTTTGAAAAATTGACTAGATATTTCATTTTACCATACAAAAAACCATACGGAACACTTGTTTGTTTTTGAAAATCTGACACATGCAACTTCCTTATTGTCCATTTCAGATTTTTTTACTTTTACACCGTGTTTATCCTCATGTTTAATGAGAAATGATACTTATAAAGATATTCTCACCAACTTTTCCTAAAAAAAAATTCCAAAAGCGTATTCTTTTTCTTTTCCCCTGATGCTTATACCTTCCTTGATGCACTACTCAAATCATTCTTGGGAAAACCATCATATTCCTAGTAGCAGAGCTCGTACCAAATATGTCAATTTTACGTAATAGCTACCAGAAGTAAACGAAATATGACCATGCATGACAAAAGTTGGACGAATCGTGAAAGTTTTTGCTACTTGGGATTATCGTACTGATAAACATGCCAAAAATAATGACACTTATCCCTTCCAGATGCTCCAGAAACACAGGAAACGAGCTCTTCTTGAGTTGTTGTTCAATACCTTTCATCTTCAAACGCAATCCAATCGACCCCCTGCAATTTCAAGGTTGGGGAAACACCAAATAACCCCCTCGCAAATGATGGGGTGAGGTAGAACCGATCGATCACTGCCCTTGACCAGTGGCCGCCGAGGACTGACCTTAGCCCCGTAATAGCTTTTTAAAAGAAAAGGGGTTCTTTCGAATTTTCCTTTTGAAGAGCGCGGTTCGGTTGCATGATGTATGGCATGATTATGGAGTTCGTTAGGGTGCCAGAAAGTGTTTTCGTTTTAAGTGTAGAAGCGAAAGGGATAATTTGTTTCTCGGTCTCTCTTATATTGGGTTTCCCTTCTGAGTAACATCTGGTCGCTGGTTCAAGTTTCGGAGAAAATGGAAAAGACCGGTGATTTTGGCTTGGGGGAATATTCGTCCATATTTTCCCACACGGGTTTAAATTTTCATTATTATGTCACTACATTCAAAAATGGCCTGTTCTTCATTTTTTGTAAATAAAATAGACGGACTTTTTTTATCCAGAAATTATTTTGGGAGGAGGAAGTGATTATTTCGGTGGAAATATACAAGGATACAGGGGCTAAATAAATTAATAAAGGATACAGGGGCTAAAATCCCCATAAAAAAGATGGAAAAGGGGTCACTTACTATTGTCTAAAAATCATACTTAAAGATAGTATTCCAAACATTTAAAAGCATGGATAGATAGTTCAGGAATATCACATCCTTTACAAATAACAAAGAATGTTTTACAAAATCCCAAGCAGCCCAACCGTTCAAGATTCATCCAATTTTTGTCATGTTCGACCAAATGGATAATTGCAGTCAAAATTTTTAAATCTTACAGTGTTCAGAATGGCTTAAAACCTCCAAAGAACATTTTAATTTACCTTTCAAAGTCCTAAATTTTGAGTCATTTTCAATTAAAAATGGCTTCTTTTCTGTCTGAGCTGAAACAGCTTGTGACGTTAAATGTGTGCCTTGCTCCCGCTTGTTGTTATCATCCCGCTTTAAAAGACTGAGCTCTAGTTTTTTTACAGCCTAGTGTTTCGATGAAAACGGTGTTTCCCTCATTTCCAAGAGACACATGTGACGTCACATTGTTAGGAGCTTTCTGTATTAAAATATTTTTTTTTTAAAAGAATATTTATTTATTTATTATTTTTTTAAACAAAGTAAATAAAGTATTACATCACCTGGGATCGTTGAACGATCCATGTAGGTGAACAATAAACAGTTGGTTACAATTAGTTGCACATGAAATTACAATAAAAAATTTAGACATGGTTGTAAATAAAAGTAAACATTACATGCAAACAAGAAAAAAATATAAGTATAATATCTATCAGGAAATTAGTAGTGGCAAACAGGGTGTCGAAAATTTGGGTTTACTATCTGTCGTAAGGTAAGTAGTAGTGCAAAAAAAATAAGAATTGATTAAAATTACTCTAATAATGCAAGATCAAACAAAAAAGTTTTCAATGTCCCCAATAGAAAACAAAAAGTCTTTTAATTTCTTTTTAAATGCATGTTTGGTTTGACTATTTTGAATTTCCAAAGGTAATAAATTAAAGAACTTAGGGGCTAAATAAAAGAAATTTTTGCAAGAAATAGTTTTTTCAGGTTTAGGTACAGTATATAACACATTAGGTCTTCGGGGATTTATCATGCTTCGCTTTCTGCAGATATCGGAGTTTAAGTAGAGATAGAGACTTGTTTTAAAGTAGAAGAGGTAGCGAATAGGTAAAATATTCAATAGTTTAAAGTTATCAATATTAATGGAATGTGCTTGAGGTGATAACAATCTTATAAATCTTTCTTGGAGTTTACATATTCTTTTTAAATTTATCTGATAATCTCCACCCCATATTATTAAACCGTAGTTAATTCGAGATTGAACCCAAGAGTGATACAGAGTTAATAGGAATTTTCTGCTTACTTTTGGCCTTAGATGATAAAAATTTAGCATTATTAGTCTTAATTTATCAGCAATATACTTGGTATGGGACTTCCACTTTAAGTTGCAGTCAATATGAAGTCCAAGATATTTAATTGTAGACACTATATCAATTGATTTACAATTACAATCATTATAATTGTTACAGTGATAAACATGATATTATTTGGAAAGCTGAATTGGACTATTTTGTCTTAGGCTAAAGATCATGTATTTTGTTTTATCGACGTTTAATCTCAGACAGTTATCAAAAAACCATTTGCTAATTTTAACTAAATCCGAATTCATCTTTTGGTTCAAATCTTCAGCGGAATCGACTGAATATAAAAGAGCTGTATCATCGGCAAAACTTATGATTTTACCGTGTAAATTAAGGTTACATAAATCATTTATAAATATCAAAAACAGCAACGGACCTAAAGTTGAACCTTGGAAAACTCCATAATTAATTGGAAGGCATTTACTTAAGGTGTTCTTAACTTTAACAATTTGTATACGATTTGATAAATAGGATTTTAAAAAATTGTAGAAGTGCCCTCTGATCCCCGTTGATGATAGTTTATGTAATAAAATACCATGATTCACTGAGTCAAACGCCTTAGATATATCTAAATAAAGAGCAGCAGTTATTTTACTAGAATTTATACTACAATGAATAAAATCTGTAAACTCCAGTAGAGCTTTTTCAGTATTTGATTTAGGTAGAAAGCCGTATTGATTTTTTGAGAAAAAGTTTGAATTTTTCAAGAACGAAATTAATCTATCCTTAATTAATTGTTCAAATATTTTAGAAATAAGAGGCAGGACAGAGATAGGTCTATAATTTGAAAAATCATTTCTGTTTCCCTTTTTAAAAATGGGTGTTATTATTGAGGTCTTTAATGACTTTGGGAAAATACTTTCATTTACTAAACTATTAAATAAACTAGTGAGAATATTTATATGAGAAAATGACAGAGTTTTGAGAATTTTCGCATCTATTCCGTCTGATCCTGGGCTTTTCTTGGGATTTAGATTACGAATACAATTTAAAACTTCTGCATCATCTATCTCTAGCCACACAAATGAATTTAGATTTGTCTTTAAGTGTTCTTTAAAATTTTCATTGGAATTTGAGATATTGTTGATTGAGGAAAAGTATAAGTTCAAATCGTTTGCTAAATCAAGTTCATCTGTATGATCAGGCAGGGTTTGATTTTTAATGCTATTACCTAGAATGTTATTAATTAATTTCCATTGTTTACGGGTTGAGTTGCAATCATTAAATTTACTTTCGTAAAATAACTTTTTGGCAGATCTGATTTTTTGTTTTAATACTTTAACTGTTGTTTTATAGGCAATTTTGAAGAAATTATCACCTGGGTACCGTAAGGTTTTTTTGTATAGTGCTTGTTTGGATCTGATCATGCTATATATTTCTAAGTTAAACCATTTGTTTTTGTCGAATCTGGAATTACTTTTAGTTTTAGGAATAAAGCTGAAGCTATGCTTAATTGCACATAATTTACTATGAAAATCTGAGAAAGATGATGCAGCATTAGATTCAGAAATTCTAAAATCATAGGTTTTTAAAAAGTCCTCCAACTTCAATATGTCAAATATGTCATAATTACCTTAAAAAAAGTTTGTGGGAAAAAACAAGCGTATATTTTTGGAATCAGGAGAGAATTTTTAATAAATTAAAAATTGAATATTTAGAATTTTAAGAGATGCTGCAATGGAGAATTGCAGCAAATCAAACTAAAGCTAAGTTCAAACTAAAAGAGCCGCAGATTCCAATTAAACACCAGCTCTATATCATCAATGGGGAACGCCTTTTAACAAAGGACTAAATTGTAAGACTTAGAATAGGACATCACAGAGGAATGAAGATCGACGGAGAGGGGAATAGAACTTATAGAAACTGTAACAACTGCCTGGACACAGCTTTAACACCAACACACATTTTCGATTGTCCAGCCATAGCTATTGACCTACTCAATATTCGGGTCTTATTCTCTGAAATAGACCTCTACAGTAGGGTGGAGTGAAACTAGCCAAAAATGACCAACTTTGGAAATTAAAAACGCCTGAGGTGGGAATAGGTGCCATTTACTATAAAACTTAAAATTTCATAATTTGAGTTCGATCAATTAATATCTTTAGGTTCCACATTCACGTTAAAGTTTCGAAGTATCATCAAATTTTACGTAAAAATGGTTATAAATGATTCCCTCACAATTTTAGCTCCTTTTTCAAACAATAGCTGGTTAACTTTATATTCTTAGGATGTCAAACAACATTTTAAGACCTTCTAAGGTCCTGAAATGGGGGGAATTTCCAATTTTTCAAGCCCGAAATAAGGGCGCATGCGATTAAAATAGTCTAGCGACCAAAAAACAAATTTTTGAATATCGGTGCCAAATAGAGCTCAAAAGTTGCGTTTTACCCTCCTTATTCATGGAAAAATAATAAAAAATTCTTTAAAAATAATTTAGGTGTGTTTTGGCCCTAGAATTTGAAAAAAATGGATCTTTTGCATGGCGTATAATGGGAAAAGTCTTAATAAATAAAATTCAAGTTTTAAATGTTGTAAATGATTGTAGTTACCTCAGTTTGGTGTCTTAATAAGTCAATAATACTTTTGAGTTCATTATTAAATTTTTTAAAATCAAGTTAACAGCCTAAAATTGCAAATTTGGATGAAAAAACTTAAAAATCCCAAAATTTATAAACTTTAAGTTCAAATATTTTATGTAGTCTGTAATACACATTCTTGTTTACATAAAATACTTTTAAAACATTAAGGTTGATATTTTTACAGAAAACAGACGAAAAAAGCGTTATATTGCACTATAGGCATTTTATTCCAAACATTAACCTGAACTACCACTTTTTATAACAATTCTTAAAATTTAAAGGGACTAAATATCAAATAAAAGGTTATGATGTTTTATATATAAATAGGGAAAATTTAGGACACGTTATAAGTAATTTTAATGTTCTCATCTGAAAAAATAAATATAAATGAGCATAAAAATGAATTTTTCTCTCATTTGGCGATTCTAAACTGTATGCCTTATCTACTTAGCTCAAATCACAACGCAATACCTTTGTAAATGCTTTTTTTGACGATTAAGACACCAAATTAAGGCAACTATAAGTTTCTATTACATTTAAAACATAAATTTGATTAATTAAGACTTTTACCATTATACGCCATGCAAAATATCTATTTTTTCAAATTTTAAGGCCAAAACACACCAAATTATTTTTTGCTAATTTTTTTATTATTTTTCCATGAATAAGCAGGGTAAAACACAACTTTTGAGCTCTACTTGGCAACGATATTCAAAAATTTGTATTTTGGTCGCTAGACTATTTTAATGGCTTGCACCCTTATTTCGGGCTTCAAAAATTGGAAATTCCCCCCATTTTAGGTCCTTTGAAGGTCTTAAAATGTTGTTTGACATCCTAAGAATATAAACTCAACCAGCTATGGTTTGAAAAAGGAGCTAAAATTGTGTGGGAATCATTTATAACCATTTTTACGTAAAATTTGATGAAACTTCGTGAATGTGGAACCTAAAGATTAGGGCTCGACCGATGCATCGGCGCCGATTGTTTGAAAAAATAGCCATCGGCATTGACATCGGCGGCCGATGCTAAAATTTGAAAAAATCGGCCCATCGGCCTAAAAAAACATCTAAATGCCGATGTTTGGCCGATGGTTATCAAATTTTTGAAATAAATTTGAATTGATATTTCAATCTTAAAAAATTTAAATAGAATATTCGTATCAGCAGCAGTGAAAAATAGTCTATAAACATCCTTCTCAAGTGAAAACCGTTAAAAACTAAATGTTGAAATTTTACTGGTTTTACCCCTTTTTCCTTTTTTTTTTCGTTATATTTACTGGACTAAATTAGTTTAATGCAATTTTTACCATCGGCCTTTAGCATCGGCCATCGGCAATCGGCCTCGTAAAGACCCATCGGCCATCGGCTTGCCGATGGAAATTTTCGAACAATCGGCATCGGCCCATCGGCCAAAGAAGTTCCATCGGTCGAGCCATACTAAAGATATTAATTGATCGAACTCAAATTATGAAATTTTAAGTTTTATCGTAAATGGCACCTATTCCCACCTCAGGCGTTTTAAATTTCCAGAAAAAAGTTTTTCGCTCCACCCTACTCTACAGTGACTATGTTACAGAGATTGCAAGGGCTGTCATCTCCACCCATGGCAATGTTTGATTTGGACTCGTCGCGGACATGACATCATCATCATCATCAATAACTACAATAATATTTTGAGTTCCCACACAAAACTCGCAATTTCATAACCTCCACTGTTAGTTACCACAATCCCTACACCTGAAAGCATCAATACAAATCACTCTATATGAATGACCGTTGCATTCCCTGACATATCACATGTCCCTCACGACAGCGGGACATCCATTTCGGGGGTGGACGCTCATTTCTCAAAGAGACAACTCATTCATTATCTGTCTTAACCCTTCCTCCTCGCACCTGTTTCTTTCATACCCGAGAAGAAGGGGTTGAACACGGTATACATAAATCAGCGAGTGCGCAACAGCCGGGGTATATATTGTGTGAAGCCGGTCATTGTTGTCAACCCTCGGGGGTAGGTGGTGGTTATGGAATATATATTTTCTGAAAGTTCTCTTTCATAACGCTTCCTAGGGGCGGATAACTGCGGGCATGGTGGGATAAGTGATCGTTGAGTGTTGTGACAAATGACAAAATATGAGCGAAGTATTCTGGAGGCGGATGATTAATGCTGGTTCAGGATCTGGTTATGGTTGAAAAAGCTAAAAAAATAAATGACATTTTCCTCTTGATTCTTAGCAAATGTTTAATAAGTGTACATCTCAAGCGACGCCTCCAACCGTGGACCGGTTTCGTCCTTGTTAGGATTCATCAGCATGGTATACAGGGTGTTTCAAAATTGCGTTGCACGGCTTTTATTCGAAACCAGCGCCTCCTAGGGTCATGGAAGTAAGGTCTACCCCTAGGTAAGTGACCCTGGAGAATCCATTGAGATGACTTACAGCGCCCCTAGCGGCGAAATTAAAAAGTTAAAAAAATTAATTTAAAAACTAAAGGAGATAGAGCTAAAACCTCAATGAGAGTATTGTTGCCAACGTCAAGAAGAACTCATTGAAAAAAATTTGATCAAAATATCTTGAATATTCGTGGAGATATTAGCATGTGAAAATAGCACTTTTTCGGGGGTCAAAAAGGAAAAAGTTCGCATATTTGGAAATTTTTCAGTGTTATTGTGTAGTTTTGTGTTTTTTTAGTTGAAAGAACACAAAATTTTATCAAAAAATCAAAAAAATTTGCAAATATGCAAACTTTTTACTTTTTGACCCCCGAAAAAGTGCTATTTTCACATGCTAATATCTCCACGAATATTCAAGATATTTTGATCAAATTTTTTCAATGAGTTCTTCTTGACGGTGGCAACAATACTCAAACTTTTTAATTTCGCCGCTAGGGGCGCTGTAAGTCATCTCAATGGATTCTCCAGGGTCACTTACCTAGGGGTAGACCTTACTTCCATGACCCTAGGAGGCGCTGGTTTCGAATAAAAGCCGTGCAACGCAATTTTGAAACACCCTGTATAGTTGGGTGGCTTATTATGGGTTGTCCCATAAGTTCTGTTACTTTTTTACGAAGTTTTGTCTTTGAAAATTTTTTATGAAAAACTGGTAATAGGTGGAGATTTCAAACAAAAGGGATTTTGATATATGTATATTTATGAACATAATGTGTGATTTTGGTAGTTCTCGGGATATTATTTCTTTTCAAAATGGCGGTTTGAAAAAAAGACCAAAAACGACGATTTTCGCGTAATTTTTTTCTTTTGTTTAAAAAACTAGGAAGAACGCATAATTCATGGCTAAAAAAAGTTTTACAGTATATTTGAAATGTTTAGATTACGATGTCATAGTTTCAAGATGATTCGATAAGTTTAAGGTTTGAAATTTTGGCTTTAAAACTTCATATATTGGCAATTTCACGTGTTTTTTAAAGCACGCCTATTGTTTTTCTAAGCAGCTGGTATGAAGTAATTAAAGGCAGGTGTTTTTTGAACCATAATGGCTTGTTAATGCATTGAATTGATGCCATTAATGCATTGAAAGTATCTTTTCATAATACCATTCAACTGATTTATTTCTAATTGCCAAGGAGTTGTTTTTATTGTAATGTTTTCGTATTAAGCGAAGAAAATTGCTTTGTTCGCTGAGCGTAAGTTCAGCGAGTGTAATTGTGATAAGCTAAAACGTTGCGCGCTTGCATCGTTCGCACTATTTTCTGAACTTAAGTTCAGATATAATTTAATATACTGCATATTTTGAATACTTGGGTCTTTCCTAAGCTTTTTTATTGATTTTGATGCTTTTTTTCGTAAAAATTTCTTTGAAATGACTAACATTAATGAGGTAAGTTTTTTGAAATAGATGTTATGTTTGGGACCGAAATTTCCTAAGTTAAACTTATCGAATTATCTTGAAACTATGACATCTTAAACTAAACATTTCAAATATATAGTGAAACTTTTTTTAGCCCTGAATTATGCGTTCTTCCTAGTTTTTTAAACAAAAGAAAAAAATTACCCGAAAATCGTCGTTTGTGGTCTTTTTTTCAAACCGCCATTTTGAAAAGAAATAATATCACGGGAACTACCAAAATCCCACATTATGTTCATAAATATACATATATCAAAATCCCTTTTGTTTGAAATCTCAACCTATTACCAGTTTTTCATAAAAAATTTTCAAATACGAAACTTTGTAAAAAGTAACAGAACTTATGGGACAACCCAATACATAAAAATGCCCGAAAACTGCAAAATGTTATGCTTTCATGAAACTTTCAGGGATGTTAGATAATCATATAAGAACTAAAAAATCGATGGGAGCCCAAAATTTTAGGGCGTGGTTTGACCGTTATGACGTCATAACAAGATGGCGACCAAAATCCTGTATTCAGTTCTTTTATAATAATAATAATCTTTATTCACAAGGGCAGAAAAACAAATACAGAAATTAAGAACATATTAGTAGCCAAGGGGATAAATTCAGAAATCCCGTTCAGGCTACCTAAAAATGAAATCTTACATGAATTGATTAACAAAGAAGGAAAAAACCAAACACAATTTAATAAATTAAAAAATTGGCAAAAAGCTGGGCAAAATTTAAATGATTTTGCTTCAAATGAGGTGAAAATATAGATCAGGATCGTCGATATTTATTAAGAAATTAAATAAATTTCGTCTAAAAGAAGATAAATTATTTATACTAATTAAATTTAGAGGCAAACTGTTAAATAATTTGGGAGCTAGGTAAAAGAAATGTTTAGTAAAGATATCCTTAGAAAATTTAGGAATCTGATAAGTTTGAATTGATCTAGAATTATATGTTCTTTCTCTAAAATCACACAAATTACTATGGCGAAAAATATAAAGTATGATACGGAAGTATGCATTATGTCGAAAGGAGAGTAAATTAAGGGATCTAAAATTATTGGGGCTGATTTGAGTATTTAGAATTTTAAATATTTTGTTCTGAATTGAAATTATTGGTTGAAGATTGGATCTATATTCACCACCCCAAATGATAACACCATAATTAATTAAGGAATAAAACCAAGAATAATAAATAGTTTTAAGAAAAGACACACCAATATTATTTTTGAGGTGGTAAAATTTACACAAAACAAAACGCAATTTTGTTACCAGCTCTTTGATATGAGTTTTCCATTTTAAATTTGAATCTATTATTAAGCCTAAATATTTTATACTATGAACTTGTTCTAGTGTTTCACAATCGCAATTAAAATAACTATGACAGAGATCGGAATGAAATTTAATATTAAGATTACTTGATGTCAGTCTAAGATTAAAATAAATATATTTAGTCTTGTTTGAATTTAAAGTTAAGTCATTTATAGAAAACCATTTTCTGATTTCTATAAGGTCAGTTTCAATTTGTGATTGAAGTTCCAAAAGGTTTTCACAGGAATAGAGTAACACGGAGTCATCGGCATAAGTTATAATTTTACCAAAAAGTTTTAATTTACAGAAGTCGTTAATAAAAATTAAGAACAAAAGGGGGCCCAAAATGGATCCTTGTGGCACGCCACGATTTGAAATAGAATAACTACTTAGTGTGTCCCTCACTTTTACTCGTTGTTTTCTATTGGACAAGTATGATATGAACCAATTTAATATATTTCCTCTAAAACCTGCGTGTTCCAATTTCAAAATTAATAAAGAATGATTAACATTATCGAAAGCCTTGGATATATCTAAAAAAAGTGCAACAGTTTTTTTATTATTATCAATACTATTATAGAGAAATTTGTTGAATTCTAAAAGAGCCGATTCAGTATTTCTACCTTTAATAAATCCATGCTGATTTGATGCAAAAAACTCAATATGATTCAGAAAGTTATACATTTTAATGGATAAAGTTTTTTCGATGATTTTAGAAAAGGAAGGTAAGATGGAAATTGGGCGATAATTAGACAATATATTTTTATTACCTGATTTATATATTGGAGTTATGGTGGCTTTTTTAAGTGAATCGGGAAACTCAGATGATATAATTGATTGATTTATAAAGTTAGAAATAAAATTAATGTTACTTATTGCAAACATTTTAAGTAGTTTTAAGTTTATACCATCATAATCCACAGAGTCAATATTAGTAAAAGAGTTTAAAATGTCAGTAACTTCATAATCTTGTAAAGGCAGAAATACAAATGAATTTAGGCTCGGTGATAAATATAAAATGCATTTGTTACTATTGTCTACAGAAGAAACAGCAGTACTGTAATTAAACTGATTGTTGAATTGACTTGCCGATTCAGAGTCGATTAAATGGTTAGGTAAAACAGGAGGTTTACTTGTGTGGCAAAGTTTATTTATGAAATTCCACTTCTGTTTGGTCGAGTTAAAGTTTTGGAATTTGTTTTTGAAGTAGTTGTATTTTGTTGCTTTGATTATACGTTTAAGTTCAGATACATAAGTGCGATAAGCGAGTCCGTACATAATATCCAAAGGATATTTACGAACTTTTCTATAGAGCTTTTCTTTTCTACGAATAAGAATTAAAATCTCATTATTTATCCAATCACTTTTATGCTTATTTTTTCTTAAAGGGAATTTAAAATTGTTTTTTATATTATTTAAAGTAAAACAGAGCTTTTGGTATTGTTGATCCAAACCATCATAATGATTGTTATTAAAATTATAAGTAGATAAGTAATTATAGACTTGATTATAGTTAATATGCATTATATTACTATTGGGAGGTACTTTTATAGGTAAAATAGAACTGGACAATTTACATAGAGTTAAGTAATGGTCGCTTATATCAGTAATATAAATTCCAGAATTTATGGTAAATGTATTTGATTTGACAAAAATATGATCGATACAGCTATTTATTCGGGTGGGTTTATTTATGCAGCTTAAGAAACCATACTGCGATACACAAGTTAGATATTCATCAGTATCAGAATCATTGCCTAAAATGTTAATATTTATATCACCTAGGATCACAATATTGGGATGTCTTAAATTAATTAAAACAGAGTTTAGCTCAGAGTTGAAATAATCAACAGAATAGGCATGGGAGCGATAAATAGATAGAACAGCTAAATTCAAACGTTTACTGTGTAACAAAATTGTTTCGGCAGAGACAAAATCAACATCCAATAGGGTAAACTCAAAAATTTTTTTACAAAACACAGCAATTCCACCAGAACGGTTTTGATCGCGACAACAAAAATAAGAATCAAAACCATCAATAGAGTAAAAAGAGGATTCATTACTATAAATCCAGATTTCAGATAGAACAATTATTGTAATGTGATTAAGATATTTAGATAAAAGGGAGATGAAGCTATTGAAATTGGAGCGGATACTTCTTATATTTAGGTGCAGAACAATAAAATTAGACTTACAGTTTGACGGATCAGAAAATAAAAACTTTATAAAATCATCCAGATCTTCTAAAATAATACAGTCGGGAGCAGGACAGTCAAAATTATCAATGGGTGGATTGAATGTTTAGATCCTCAATAGTCCTGATGCGTAAAACTCTGGATGATTCATCCTTTCTTAGAAAGATTTTGCCGTCACGTACCCAACAGAACTTATACTGTTTTTCTCTCTTGGTTTTCCTCGCTTCAAAAAACAAAGTCTTAAGTTCCGGAGCTAAATGTTCATTTACGTACACAGGGGAGTCGGAGAACAATGAATGACAGAATGAATTAATGACAGAAAGACATTTTTGGGGTCAAATATTATGTTTTAAGGGTCAAAAAACATGATTCTGATGACAAAACGTGTAATTTGTTTTAAAAAGTAACTAAAATTCAATAAAAGCTCGAAATAATAATACAGTCTATCGCCAGTTGCTTCAAAAAAAATTTGTAGAAAAGTTATTTTTTGGGGTGCTGATTCCAAATATCTAGTTCACTTACACGTAGAAGGTCGGCTTCATATCAAAAACCGAAAAAATATGCGAAAAAATCGCAATTGTTTACTCTTTCTTCGGATTTTCGCTTATGTTTCAAAAAATATTAGTTTCTCGAAAATTATTTAAATTACATAGTTGGAGTAAATAAAATTTCCTATAAAATGCACTATTCAATTTTTGTTTTCCGAAGAATATTTTTGCCGTTATAACACACTGAAAAACCGAGAAACAAACATACTCTGTTTAAATTCTCTGTTTTTCAATGCGTTATAACGTGAAAACTATTTTTTGGAAAATAAAAATTGACCGGTGCATTTTGTAGGAAATTTTGTTTACTCCAACTTTGTAATTCAAATAATTTTCTAGAAACTAATATTTTTTGAAATATAAGCGAAAACCCGAAGATAGAGTAAGAATTTGGCGATTTTTTCACATTTTTTGCGTTTATTGATATAAAGCCGATCTTCCACGTGGAAATGAACTAGGTATTCGAAATCAGCACCCCAAAAAACATGTATATTGTATAACCATCGAAAAAAATATATTTTCTAAAAAAAATTTTTGAAGCAACTGCCGATTCTTGAATTTAAGTAACTTTTTAAAACAAATTGCACGTTTTTTCATCAGAATCATGTTTTTTGACCCTTAAAACATAATATTTGACCCCAAAAATGTCTTTCTGTCATTAAAAGAACCGAATATAGGCCCTTGGTCGCCATCTTGTTATGACGTCATAACGGTCAATTCACACCCTAAAATTTTGGGCTCCCATCGATTTTTTAGTTCTTATATGATTATCTAACATTCCTGAAAGTTTCATGAAATTATCAAATTTTGCAGTTTTTTTTCTAATAAACCACCCAACTAATAGGAAGGCAACGCAAGAGAGCGGAGGGCAAGAACTGGTCTAGCCGACTATTACTGAAAAAGTGGGGACCATTGATTAGTCCTCCACTCATCTGCTGGAATGTTTAATAGATATCTTCTCTTCCTAGCGTTTTCTGATAATTTAATAGTTCAGTTTCTTCGGTGTTTTGTTATAAACTATGAGGTTGGTAAAAGGTTGGAAAGTATGTGTGGGAAAAGGTGGTAGGTATAGTTAGTTAACAGGCCAGTGGACATTGTATGGAAACGGATGGGGTTGGGAAGAGGATTTTGGTGTCTTATTTAATTGTTAAGTGTGTATGCTTGAAAACTAATGTAAACCGTTTATCATTGAAAATACGCAACGCAACATCTTTACTAAATGGTGGCTAAAATTTACATGATGATACATAATACGCTACCTTACATATGCAGATTGAAAGAAAAGTAATTTGCATAGTTTTCGAGCATACACTAATCAATGAAATATGACACCAAAATAATCTTATTGTCTCATCCGTCTGCAACATTGTCCCCTGTAAAGTTGTTTTTTGAGCTAGCTGAACCTCAAAACTTTCGAAAGACACATTTCTATTTTCGCTGCATATGAGGTAAAAAATCAGAAGATATCAAATTCCATATATGAATCGTCAGTTTGAAGAAGGGAATAAGTCCAAAAAATGACAAATTGACTTTTTGTGCTCAAAACAATCTCCAAGCTTTGCTCTACACATAGGTGAAAAGAGGAGAAAAATAACTAACCCCTATATCGCCCCTTGAAGTTGTGAAATCGATGTCCATTCATTGTATTTTTTAAGTTATTTCGGAATTAAAGTTAATTTGTCTTTCTTTTCATATTCTTTGTGCTGTAAACTAAGTTAAAATAAAAATTTCTCTTAATTTTAATTTGTTTCAAACTTTTTTTATGCAGGGAATTTTTGACTCCATTCATATTCACTCACTCCATTGATACTGCTTTAATAACTCAGTTTCACTATAATTTTGAATTGAATTTTATTTGTCTTATTCTTTATATTTCACCCATTTGTGGTGTAAACTAAGGAGAAATATAATTTAAATGTGAATTTAAGGGTTTTTAAAGATTTTTCATCAGAAAAATTTTATAAGGTGAAAGAAGGGAATAAGTCCATCAACTTATTTTGACTGTAAAATGTTTTTGAATATACTTATATTTGTTTTGATGATTGCTCTGTTTTCTATATAGGGTTCTGAACTTCCAGTAAAAATTTGGTGGTTATACAATGAAAATTCCATTACTTATACAGTTTTTTTCAATTTTCTCAAAACTTGGTTTTTGGACTTATTCCCTTCTTCCAACTGACGATTCATATATACCTGCTTAATCTATGAGTTTGGTCACTTCTGTCTAATAACCTTTACAAGAGATTTAACAGATTTTTTTCATCCAACGAGATTTTTTTCTGTAATCTTTACAAGAGATTTAAAAAAAAATTCACACGTAACAAAAACCAGGACGCACTTTAACCCTAGTGTTAGTCAGCATTGCTTTTGCCTTGAAACGCAACAATAGATAAGGGATACTATAATTAGAGCTTGCACCCCTTTTTCCCGGTACCCCTTTCTAATTTTCGGTTCTTGCAAATAGAGATTGATGAGGAAATCCGGCAAAGAGGAACCATTTGGGCTCCGAACGGACTGAAGGTTGAGCAACATTCCGTTCAAAGGTTTTGTTAAACGTGATCTTGGAAAAGACAACTTAAGATAATAAGCAATAAGCATACATACCAGGCTTGGCAAAAACCCGGGTTTTTTTGAAAAAACCCAAGTGGGTTGGGTTTTTTCGGGTTTTTTCAATAAAACCCTGAAAAAACCCATTTAAAACTGGGTTTTTTCGAAAGAAGTGTGGGTTTTTTCAAAATTAGTGGTTTTCTCCTATAAAGTAAGTGGGTTTTTTCAAATTTTAGCGAGTTCTTTCCATGTTAAATGTGTTCTGTCAAAATAATGTCAGTTTTTCCACAATTAAGTGAGTTTTTTCAAAGTTTTTATACTTTGAAAAAACCCACTGAAATTGTAAAAACACCCCATATTTAATGAAACCAGGTTTAAATTTTGAAAAACCCCACTAAAATTTAAAAAATATCCTAAAGTTTGAAAAACCCATTCAATATTGAAAGAAAACTATTCAACTTTGAAAAAACCCACTGAAACTTAAAAAAATCTTTATATTTTATATCTAGTTTGAACTTTAAACGTCCTAAATTTTGAAAAAAAAAACCATTCAATAATGAAAAAACCCACTGAATAATGAAAGAACCTATTTAACTTTTAAAAAAACTCCCTTAAATTGAAAAAACACCATTTAATTTTTAAAACCTAGTTTAAATTTTGAAAGAACTGCCAAAATCTTGATTTTTCTTGAAAAAACCCAAAAATGGGTCCAAAATGTGGGTTTTTTCACATGGTTTTTTTTGAAAAACCCATTGGGTCCAACCCAATTGGGTCCAAAACAGCCAACCCTGATAACATACTAACAAGATACCGTTGGATTATGATATTGATTGGATTATGATATAATTCGACCGGAACGTCGTTGTGGGAGGTAGGACCGGATGCTGATTCCCAAAAACGAGATAAAAACGACGCAACTCGTCAACCAAACAATCGAGGTATTGAAAAACGAGGTCTCAAGAGGACTCGTTTTTTTGTAAACAAAAGGTTTCAAACTCGGCAGATTATTTTTCTATTTATCCCACAACCAATTTTTATTTTGATTTACAGTTGTTATAAATAAAATTCGATTTATTTGGTGGCCTTGTATTTTTATCTCGTTTTAGGGGAGCTGAATCTGGAGTGTCCACTGTCCATATTTAGGATCAGTGGCGCAGCCAAAAATAAATTTCGTTGAGGTTGAGGGATATTGGAATTGGAATTTCGGGGAATATAGGGAAAATTAAGTTATTTACTACAATATAAAAAGGAACATTTGAAAGGAAGCATTTTTGACTACCTTGGCTACGCCACAGTTTCGGGTTTTCTCTCTCGTGTTACTTTTTTATTTTCATGCCTGATTTGATGTTTTACTTGAATGTAGTAATGTTAGAAAATCTATAGTTACATCGTATACATTAGAAAAGCTAGCTTTGGCGTTTTTGACAAGGTGGTGACCGACATTATTACAAATCCAACTTCACCTTATTGATGAAACCCCATTAACTTGACTTTTCCTTGAATAGAAATAGAAAGAATCAATGTACTATACTATCAGCAACGTCTTCTCCTCGAGCCAGTAGAGTTTGCCACGCTTACCACACGCAAACGGACCTCACCCCAGTCCATTTGTTCGATTTGCAGGTACGCAAAAATACCCTCCCTAAAGAGATCCTTTACAATTTCTTTTAGTGGACAAGGGACGCTACAGACCCTCCCATTGCTCTTGTGCTGGAAGTTGCAAATGACCTAAAAAATGATGCTGTAGGCAACCCCACAGGGTGCCTCCCTTCAAAAAACCTCACACCGTGGTCCATCTCACTATTTACCCCCATCTTCTAGTCAAAGCACAAAAGAACGCCCCTCTTTCCTACGCCCATCTTTTTTTGCTTCCACAACCCTTTCTTTCTATGCTGCGTACATGATAGCTATACAGTGCCTTTTTATTCCGATTTGGGTCCTGACACCAGCTGTGAGATGTCTTGTGGTCATATCAAAGGTGGGCGGTAAAAGGGATCCGGATTTTGTCAGGTTACAATAACGCAACGGTGAGGATATATAAAAGCAAATATTGCGCTTCGTCGCAGACGCATCAAAGGAAAAATAATTGGGTGGAATTATTCAAAAATGACTTTTCTGCTGGTGCTTGGGAGGTCCAACATTCCTTAACGCCTGCCTCCCCAAACCTTCTGCAATGATACATGACGTCATAAAGGGAACAGTTACGTATCATTACGTCAAAACGTTGGAACCGATGATTGTGACCTGACATGACCGATAACCCTCTTAGATTAAGTTAGTTTTCTACCATTTTTTTTAGTTTAGCTAAAATTGATAGTAAGATTCGTGAAATAGAAGAAAAATTTTATGAACAAATCTATATTGTACACATGTAAGAAACGTTAGATTTACTTACTAAGATATTTGAAAAAGGACAGCTGCATGATGAGGGGGGAGACATTAATTGAATCGTCAGTTTGAAGAAGGGAATAAGTCCAAAAAATGACAAATTGACTTTTTGTGCTCAAAACAATCTCCAAGCTTTGCCCTACACATGGGTGAAAAGAGGGGGAAAATAACTAACCCCTATAGGGAGATATCGCCCCTTGAAGTTGTGAAATCGATGTCCATACAATGAAAATTCCATTACTTTTTTTTGATTTTCTCAAAACTTGATTTTTGGACTTATTCCCTTCTTCAAACTGACGATTCAATTATAATATCCTTTCTTTTTTTATGGTGTCCATGAAGAGAAGGCTTTTTGCTCTATTCCATGATCAAATTTTCACCTAAAAAATAAAATGGTCAGTAAATAATGCATCAGTGTTAATTTATAATTGAATATAAAGTGAAAGGAATATGTTTATCGGGTTTATACTCTTATCAGGAATCGAATAATTTAACAAAGAAACTATATTTATATTTATAAGAGGCCGCAGCATAGAAGAAATCTCGACCCAAGCCTGTAAATTTCCATTGTATTTTGCACGCATATTACGAAGTATTTATTAACATTAATTAATTCATTAAAAAGTTTGTTTTTAGTTTAAAAGTTTTTAAAGTTTCTTACTCAAGTACAAAGTTTGGAAATATCTGCTAGAGGTAACGGTTTTACAGTAATCGGCACAATAAATCACCTTGATAGTATTTTTACTTTATTAATTAATTTATTTTTTGTTTAATCGTTTGTAATTTTAAATGTTTTAATGTTAAAATTAATGTCTGAAAAGTAACGGGCATTTTCTTTTAAGAAATTCACTTCAAGGGAAGGTATTGTCGCATGCTTTGAATTCTATAAAAAGTTATGCAGTGACATTTCGTAAAGGACAAAAATGGAAATTTCTCTTTTGTTAAAAGTGATTAAAACTTCTCACACAACCCCCTCTCCCTTCAATTTTTTTATGACCACTCCATCAATGCCAACAATCATGATACCAGCTGATCCAACTCTGCAACGAACATCAGTATACGTCCGCCTGCACAGACTGACCAGTTCTATTTATAGCAGCAAAACAATCATCATATTCCATATTTCCCATCGCAGCATACTCACCGAGTTTTTTTCCCCTTTCGACCAACGCATCCGCTGAAAACTGATGAATGAACGATAAATAGCAGCTGAGTGACAATCCATCGACGCTCCTGAAAGAAACGTCGAGAATGGCTCAAATTAAGCAGTCAATCGGAACGGAGGGCCTCACAACCCTTTTTTTATAGGGGATTATAGATTCGCGACTGGCGTGTGTCTGGGGTAAGAAGAAACTATTGTTTGAATGGATCGGATTTGGACGTTTTTCGACCATCTGAGGGATGTCAGGGACAGAGAACTAGAGTTATTGATGTGGTTGTTGATGACCGCAGCTTGATGGCAAATGCGTTTCGACCCGTTGGAAAAAGTGGTTGTGATTTTGTATATTTTTTCCCACAACAGTCCCTGTCTAAGATAAGGACTGGAATAACAATTAAATTAAGAATGACCAAGATTCAGGTTTTTTTGTTGAATCTTAATAATCAAATTAAATGGTCGAGAAAATAGGAGCTAGGTCGAGAAATTGGGCTAAATGAAAACTTGATGAGTTTTTCAGGTGATTGAAATGAGTATAGTAGTATAACTATTTCCGGTTATATTTCTATAGGATATTCAGAATTTGTGTAATCGAATTTCCTTTTCTTTAACATAATCAACTACAAATTTATATCCTAAAAGGATTTGGGAAAAGTAGAAAGATACAAAAAAGTTGCTCTGTCGACTACTCTTACTAAATTTCAGTTGTCAGAGTCACTTTTGATACTTTTCGCAACGATTAAACATTGATGCAGACCATAAGAAATATATAGTTATACCGTTTAAATACTTTTTTTTTCACAACAATGCAACAAAATGTATATAAGACTCCCGACATTCTTAATTTCTTTCCCTTATATATTTCACATGTTTGTTTTTCACAGAAATTCCGGCACAAACTTCCAGTAATCAGTATTTTTTCTAATCAAATGTGTCTTCTAAACCAACAACAAAGCAATTGCACAAAATCTTACACAAGCAATTACATAATATCGGTAGCATTCTTAACTGATATCATTTCTCCTGTGATAACAAAAAAACCCCATGAAACGTAATCAAGAAAGACACCTCCCGATCAAAGATTCCGCTTTGAAAAAGATCTGTTGGACAATCTCTGCAGCAGCCACCTGCAATCAGCGTTTGCATCATTGCTTATGCATCCTGTGAGAAAAGCAAACCTCGACCTATTGGCTACGGCGGAAATTGGACTTGGGTCGCAACCGTAAACAGATGGCGTCAGCTCAACTCTCAAGGGGGAGGAAAGGGTTGGGTTCAAAGGGGTGAGTCTCCCTCCCTCACCCCACGTGACCACACATCCGGTCCGTCCATTTTTCTTGGAGTCCCTGTTTTCTGTTTTCTCTTGCCGGTTTCTTTTTTTAGAGAGAGAGGGACCCAATAGTGTGTGCTTTTTTTCTTCACATCCTCTGTTCCATTGCGTCGGACAATGAGGTGTTGAGGGTGGCTTATACCAGGTGGGAGTCGAGGGAAAAATACGGGGGCGATGGCCGAAGAGATGGAATGAAACCACCCACTCTTGGAACAAAAGGGGCATTGATCGATTGGCATTGGTGAAAGGGGAGGTGGAGGAAGTTAACGGATGTTGGAGCATTTGGGGTTCTTTTTATAACGTTTTTATTAGGTCTCTTTCAATCTTGTCTGTTTGTTCTGTGTGTGGAATTTTTAACAAATTTTGCGAAGAGCTAGAGACTTGAAATTTTGAGCGTAGTTTAGATCTGGACAACAATGCGGCAAAAATGTGGTAAATAGTAATTATATAGAAATTCTTTGTGCAATCGAAATAACTGATCAGATGGTTGCTTTTCATCAGTTATGTGTTCATAGTGTCTTAAGTGAAAAATGCATGAAGTAAAATATCTATGAATATTTTCCAATAAGCTATTTAACCCGGGAGCACTCGCACTGGGTATCTCATACCCAGGCGCGCATTCTTAGTCTCATAGCGTTCCCCCTTTTTTTCAAAACGTGTGGGGTCTTGTGTAGCTGAGTTCAAGGTCACATTCTTCAAGTTTCAAGGTTAGATTAGAAATCAGGAATACGCGGTTTCCGGGAATCGAGGCTTTTGGGTATGAGATACCCGCGCGCGTGCCGGTAGAGGTGTCAAGTTTTGGCTATGGATTCCGTTCGATTGGTCGGTATGGCAGCTTCGTTCTTTGCTTGAGACAGTTTTTACCGATGATTTTGATTTTTTAGTGAAAATTAAGAAGATAATTGAGTTTATGATGTTCAATGCGATGAGTAAATTGAAGTGGCTGAAGAATGTGTGATGAAATTGATGAAGAAAACTCAGAAAGTCTCGATTCTCCGGAAAATGGAGAATATTACCTCGGTAAAAGTGGAACAAAATGGATGAAAGAGAAGTTTAGAACCAACGTCAGAGAGTGGCGGTGAAAAATATTATAAATAAAATCCCTGAAAATACAAGTGATTATCGAGCGCCTACTAAAGCGCAATCAAAAAATGCTTTTAATACGTCATCAGAAGAAGGAAACAATGCCAAAATTGTGGAAAAACGGGATACAAAAGATGTAGGTATTGCTTTAGCAAAAGGGAATTGAAAATAAAACGCTAATGTGAAAGGTTCCAGAAATATATTTGTATGGAACACAGAACTCCAATTTGTAAGGATTGCACGAATAAATGTGAGTAAATTAAATTCATTTAAGATGATAGTTAATTAAATGATTCATTAAATGATAGTTAAATGTTTGTGTCTTATTTAAAATAATATTATTTGTAAAACCAAGCAGGTTAAGTGCGAAAACGCGAGAATCCATCCCTGGGTATCACATACCCACCCGCGAGTTCCCGCGTTCGTTTCATAGGTGCGAGTGCTCCCGGGTTAATATTCCTAAAGAGAAGAAGAAATTTGCTTGCAAATAATGAAAAAAATCTGTTGGGATTTAAAAGGTCTTGCATTGTTCAACAACAGAAAGTGTTTCTCTTCTCTCTTTGGAAGTCAGCACTCTTCGGGTTATGATATCTCTTTTGGTTACATTTACGAATTTATGTTTGACCATGGCCATTATTCTTTGCTTAAGGCTTTTTAAAGTTCTTGAAATCGATTTTAACGTTTTAAAGCGTATAATAGACAAGACGAAAATATTATAATTTTGTATGTTTTTAGGTCACAAGTGTGTGTTGCCTGAGGGCGCATACCAAACACGCTCATCTAGCTAACTGACCTTGAACTTCACATGGTTCAACAAGAGGGTTCCCTTGGAAAAAAAAATCACCCCTCAAAGTGACGTACTTAGTAGAGAGTAAACGGAGATGTGTTTACGAAGAGAATCATGGGTATTACCTTACTTTGGTTGGGGTTGCTAACGGATTCTTCGAATGAAGTCGACCCTAAGGTCGACCTAACCATTTAAAATGTAGGGTAGTAGTAGAAAGGCTTATTTATTTATTTTTGAAAGAATTTCCAGATTGCGCAGTTGCCCCCTACAGCACCCTGTGAATCGAGGGTAGTGATGGCTAGAGAGTTATTAGGTTAAAAAAACAACTATTAGAAAAAACTATATTTTGCAAATCGGTATCGCTGAAAGTGGAAAAGGGTACGACGGAACTTCTTGGATCTTTGACCATTTAAAGAAATTGTATACTAGTATATCCAGAAGATCGTTTGTAATTTATAAACAAATGCTGCATAAATTAGCATATAATTAGAACTCACAATATTTTTACCACATAGATTTGAAACGACCTATGTTTTCTATCTCTAACCTAACATACTCCTATAAATTAATAATAAAATATTAACCCAACATAATAAGTTTGGTTTTACTTATAAACTATTATGTTATCAATATCAATGACATGAATAAACTATTCTTCCAATTTTGAAGCAAGGTCAAAGATCATTAGCTCTTGACATTCTTGGTCACTCTGTCATTTACTGAATATTGAAACACACACACAAGTATTATGAAAAATAAAATATTCTTAATGTAAGGAATAATTAGTAAATCCAATAGATTCAGAATTCCGTGATCAGACCACCAATTCACCATGATTAAAATGTTAAGAGTATATCAATATTTTAGTTTCATAATAGTTAACAATCCCAACCATTACTTGAACTAGTATACTTTCAAAGAAATCTAATTATTAGCTTTAGCTGAAATTGAAAGATTATCCTAAATTATCTCCCGGCAAAATAGTTTACATGATGACGAACTACAGTCTCGAAAATGTATTTTAGATAAATGTTACTTTATTTTAAATGTTGTTAACCCGTGTTTCTATAACATTCTAGATAAAAAATAATTAAAATTGAAACTTAAAAAAAGGGGAGAGCCTTGAATGCGTTTCTCTTAAGTCTTCCCTACTGTATCGTCCGCGACAGGACTCGAACCTGCAATCTTCTGATTCGAAGTCAGACGCCTTATCCATTAGGCCACGCGGACACAACACCTGTGGTGAAAGGTCAACTCAGGTCATCTAATAGTTAGTTGCCGACCTTGTTACCACGCCTGCCGCTTAGTCGGAGCGGTTAAGAGCAAAAAAGGGCGAAATACTTCACTTTTTGATGATGGGATGACACTTGGTACACTGATTCCAGGGACCATAAGAATCAGTTTTCGATCAGGAGTAAGCCTCAACTTCCCTTAGAATTTAAAATATTTAACTTTTTGTGAAATTTTTAAATTCGCGTTTTACCAGTTAACTATGACACTTTTCAACATGTGAGGTGACTTTTCTATACAATTTGAGGTCGTAGATTACAATTTTGAAGTCAAAAATTTCATAAAAGTGGTTTTTGATATGTTTTTTTTTAAAAACTAAATTTAAAAATTTTAAATGTTTAAAAACACAATGCAAAACGTAAGTTGGTATCTTGAAATTTTTACCATATATTAAGCTATTCGTAACTATCATAAATCCAAAATTTCAAGGCTTTTCGTTTATTATTAACCGAGACAGGAGACTTTGAATTTGGAAAATTTTCAAAATGGCGGCCATGTTGGATGCGAATACTCATCGAAAACTTCCCATAACTCGGTAAATTTTTGGTCAAAATGAAAAGATAAAACCTTTTTTGAAAGAAGAGCAAAGTCACTACCCTATTAAAACATTAAAAGAGCAATAAAACTTTTTTAAATTGGTTTTAAATGAACTCTAAGATAGATTAATACTTTACTATGAGAAGCATATTAGACGCTTCAAAAAATGCTTTCTTGGTGAAAAAAAAGTTCTAAATATTTTACTAAATGTTCACCCTCAAATAAATTTGTGATATTAAACCATTTGAAGGAAAATTTTGCCTTACAAGCGCCTGGGTGCAAACGCGAAAATACTTAATAAACGCGCGCTTCAAATGAACTTTTTGTATCAAAGAACCAAAAAATTGTACTTCCTATTAGGATTTTCGAACTCCATGTTGAAGAAACAAGCATTCCTCATCTTAGGTATCAGAAAAAAATGCATAAAATTCAATTTTTCAGGTTAAAAAATTGCATGAAATGCAATTTTCAGGTTAAAAAAATTACCTTTTAGACGAGAACTTTCAAGCTTTTCTACGTGCTTTATTTGCTTTATTTTTAAAATCTATTTAATTTAGAAAATATGCAAATTCTCAAGAAAAATATATACGCTTTTTTTAAAAGCCAAAAAAATGAAACAATGTTTCGATCAACGATCGATCATGGTGTGAACACATTTTATATGCTCTTGCATGAAAAATATATTGCCTCTACGACTCTCATTAATAATAATAAAAGTCAATGTATGTGTGTGTACATCCTTTATAGAAATCCACAGTTTTACATCCGATCGGCACCAAAATGGGTATACCTACGTAAAAAACCCAAGGAAAACAGAAGGCTATGTTTCGAAGTTCTAGAACGACCCCTTGACCCTCTTTTGACCCTTTTTATAGTGATTTTGCTGAAATAGCTTTATTTCTCCTCCAGAAGAGATCTGCGAACCCCATTGTTACAAAAATAACATAATGCAAAAATAGCAAGTTTTCAAAAGAAAAGCTAGATACAAATCTATTTAAAAATTATGATAATAATCTAAATATATAATTAAATGAAATTTTAAATTTTAAAACTGGTTATTAAGTATATTTTAATTTGAAACTTCATTTAGCTTTTAAATAAAAAAATTCATGGAATAGCATTGTTGTTAAAATAGTATCAAAAGATGATCATATTGTTGCTCTAAAGAAAGTGTTTAAAAAAAACCCTGTTGCAAATGTTAAATCCCTTTCAACCTGAAATATTGTTTTTTTAATTGCAAAGGGAATATGCTTTAACCATTGAATAATTTCACAGAAAAATTTAATTCAAATCCTGTATAATTACTCAAGGGCTCTAAATGGGAATATTTTTTTTCTAATTTTTCTGTTTTTATGGGGATCATGCGGTTAAATGTAGAAACCATTAAAAATTAGTAGGTTTAACAAGTGGATGGAATTTAATACTTTTCACCCGTTAAAATAAGATGTAATAGAATGTATTGAAAATTTTAAAAAAATAAAGCTATATCTCCATTCGTTTAAGGCCGGGCATACCAGCTAGTTAATAATAAGAAAAATCCTTACTTTTCTTTTCTATTTCTCCATACAGATAAGTTTATCATATTGATATATATACTTATTTATGAAATACAAATGAATGTACGGTGATTATTAGCGAAAGATTTGGATATATTCCGATATTCTTAATTTCTAATGAATATATACAGATATTGAAAATAACTATATACTTGTTGGTAAGTCTTGACTTCTAAAACTAAAGTTCTTATAAAATAAAAAAGGCTAAATTCATATTTTCTTCTTACAATGTAAGTTGATTATTCTTTATAAGCTTTGTTGTGATTTAAATCTCTAGGTTTCATTGTCTCAATTTATTTGATATAATGATTAAAAACAAAATGTTTTAGGTTCAAAGGGTGTTATTATTAAAAGAAATGATTGATGCATTTCCCTTACTCGATTTTCATAAAAATATAGCAAGTACACAACGATTAATAGTTGTTTAAAAGTGTTCGGTAAGAGTTTGAATATTCTGAATATATCATGGATGTCAACGATGTTTCATGTTTTAATGCATTAAATAGAAAAGCTTGAAAATTCTCGTCTAAAAGGTAATTTTTTTAACCTGAAAATTGCATTTTATGCAATTTTTTAACCTGAAAAATTGAATTTTATGCATTTTTTTCTGATACCTAGGATGAGGAATGCTTGTTTCTTCAACATGGAGTTCGAAAATCCTAATACGAAGTACAATTTTTTGATTCTTTGATAGAAAAAGTTCATTTGAAGCGCGCGTTTATTAAGTATTTTCGCGTTTGCACCCAGGCGCTTGTAAGGCAAAATTTTCCTTCAAATGGTTTAATGTCGCAAATTTATTTGAGGGTGAACATTTAGTAAAATATTTAGAACTTTTTTTCACCAAGAAAGCATTTTTTGAAGCGTCTAATATGCTTCTCATAGTAAAGTATTAATCTATCTTAGAGTTCATTTAAAACCAATTTAAAAAAGTTTTATTGCTCTTTTAATGTTTTAATAGGGGAGTGACTTTGCTCTTCTTTCAAAAAAGGTTTTATCTTTTCATTTTGACCAAAAATTTACCGAGTTATGGGAAGTTTTCGATGAGTATTCGCATCCAACATGGCCGCCATTTTGAAAATTTTCCAAATTCAAAGTCTCCTGTCTCGGTTAATAATAAACGAAAAGCCTTGAAATTTTGGATTTATGATAGTTACAAATAGCTTAATATATGGTAAAAATTTCAAGATACCAACTTACGTTTTGCATTGTGTTTTTAAACATTTTAAATTTTTAAATTTAGTTTTAAAAAAAAAAACATATCAAAAACCACTTTTATGAAATTTTTGACTTCATAATTGTGATCTACGACCTCAAATTGTATAGAAAAGTCACCTCACATGTTGAAAAGTGTGATAGTTAACAGGTAAAACGCGAATTTAAAAATTTCACAAAAAGTTAAATATTTTAAATTCTAAGGGAAGTTGAGGCTTACTCCTGATCGAAAACTGATTCTTATGGTCCCTGGAATCAGTGTACCAAGTGTCATCCCATCATCAAAAAGTGAAGTATTTCAACGTTAACCGCTTAGACTAGCTGCCGTTTTTGCTCTCTGTCTCTACAGAAGGTTTTTCAATCGTTTAGAGCTCGTTAGACCTTCAAACTCCAGTACATATAACCAGCCTCACTGGGTGAGGCCATCGGCCATGAACAGAGCTATTACAGAACGTGTGACTACCAATCAGCTGAGGAAAATTCCCTTTTTTCCCCAAGTGGTCCTCATTTTATCGACCCCGTAAACCACTACGACCCCGAAACCACTGCGCCCCCGGGCTTCTAATAATATGATAGTTATTTTTTTTTAAATAATAATTAGCCTAACTTTAAAATTCTCGAACATGGTCTTTTTTCTATGACAATTGCTCAAAAATATGCAGGCCCGTGCTGGGTACCTTCAGAGGGCGGTGGACAAAGGGTGAAAGGGCGCCGCCGCTGTAATATTTATTAGTTAACCTAAAAAATTAATTTTCTGCTGTGGCGGTGGCGTCTATAGAAATCTATTTCGGGAGGAGCCCAAATATCGTCTAAAAAATGTAGATATTGTGCAGAAAGTCTAAAAGTATATTTTTGCTAGGAGAGAAGCCCCCCAAGTTTTTCTAAGGCCCGCATGCACATTTTATAGATAAAATAATGTAACTTTTCAATACATATTTGAATCTTGATATAACTTGAGTATAAGATGTGATAATAATAGCAGCTTCAAATACAAAAGGGGGGTCTGGGGGGTTCTCCCCCAGAAAATTTTTGAAATTTGAGCTTAAAAACAGGGTTTTAACACGATTTAGTTACAACTAAAGTTCAAATGTCGGGGAGGGCCGGGGCCCCCTTTATTCACTTTATATACGCTCCTGATTTTAGTTCAGACTTTATTGGTGACGTTTTACTAATAACTTTTCTCAATAGAAAAAAATTTCAAAGCAATACTGCGAGTTGAGGTATTTTGATTGTTTTTTATTTAACATTTTTTTATATTAGATTTTAATTGAGGTTATTGTAATGTAGGGAAATAACATTAAATACCTCTATAATTAATGCAAAAATTATAGATGATTTCGATTTTTTAGTTCTTTCAAAGGTATAAAATTTTTGACCAAAGGTGACTTAAGGTGGCCAGTGTCAAGGAATTAATTACCCGTTGAATTAAAAGCATCCCAAAAATTAAACGCCCCACCCTAGCGATTTCAATGTGTTGCGATCACTAAACAAATCACTAAACGATCACTAAAGACGTAAAAAATCACTGTTGTACCCTAGAAATTTTCTAGTGCGTGCATGATGAGGAGCATCTGAAAAATACCATCCCGCCCTCACAAAAATGTAGGTGTTAAACATAGGGCGCCATGAAAAATCACCGCAGTACCCATGGTGTGATACTCATTGTCGGTCCTTAAATTAAAGTCTAGTAGTGATATTTTTTGTATCGGCTCATATTGACCCGAACACTACGTGCGTGGTGTAAGTGCGAACAGTGAATGTCGACAATCACATAGTCGTTTGGTGTATGTCCGAAATATTTGTTAAATACCCTTATTTCGGACTTACACCAGTGAATGTCGACATTCACCATGCACTAATGGTGAATGTTGAACAAGTCCGAGATTTATATTTTCTTCTACGTAATTCAGTCGCGATAAATTTTTCGCCTCTCATTCTGAGAGGAATGACTAAGAACTTAAAACACACAGTACATTCAAAATGAGAAAGGAAAATAATAGAAGTTAAAAACTTACTTAATTATACAGTACGTTCTAAATGAGAAAATAAAATAATAGTAATAAAAAATATACTAAATTATGAGTTTCAAATTTTATTTATTGCAACAACTTAAACTATTATGACACTTTGAATTGCACAGGAGGCCCTTGCTTTTACAACCGCATTTATTATTGGAATACTTCCTTTTGCAATGACAGCGTGTATAGAACTTAAAACACACACACACACACACACACACAAAATGAGAAAGGAAAATAATGGAAGTTAAAAACTTACTTAATTATACAGCAAGTATTATAAAGAAATGGAATATGAAAGATTAATTATTAAGATTATTGGAATATTAAAATTCTTAGCCCCCCCAAAACTAAATCCTGGATCCGCCACTGGCTGCTTCTATGTCGGCTCTTCTCTTTTCGACTTCTACCAGAGCTTATCTGTGATTGTCGACATACACCGGTGAAGGTCCGAATGTACAAGAATGTAATGAAATATTCGATCTTTCACCGACGTATTTGGTGGTTGTTGACATTCACCGGTGAATGTCGACATTCACCAATTTCGGACATTCACCGTAACATATACATAGTAAAGAAGTACAGAGGGATATGGAACTAGAATTTAAAATATTCCCTTTTCTTTGCTATTTCAGCTGAAACGGTATAAAAAGGGGGCGCCCATGTAATATTATCTAGGCCCCTTCACCCATAATAACTTTTTAAAGCTAAAGAAAGAGGCCATTCCGGCGCCCTCAGTGTATCAAATAATTGTTTTCACAAAAATTTACCAGGGTTCCTTTTTTTCTATGTAGCCTTAACTTAGGGCGCTTTTGATTCGTAACTTGAGAAACAGTGTAAAAGATTCCCTTTTCTTTGCAATTTCAATGATACCGTTTAACAAGGGGCGCCCATATAACTTGTTGTGGCGTCTGCAGACTAAAAGAGCGCCCTTAGATAAGGCTACATCGAAAAAAAAGGCGCCCTGGTAAATTTTTGTAAAACCCCAGGACAGGGAGGAAATGACGAAGACGCTAGTTAGAGTGTTTTACGAAGCGGGTAATACAAATTTAGGATACAGTAAGGGCGCCAGAATGAGAAGGATCTTTTTAACTTTAGAAAATCGTTAAGAGTGAAGGGGCGCCAGATCAGGTTACAAGGGCGCCCCTTGGGACGGAATGGGACGATTCGGCGCGCCCGTTTCGGCTCGAAACAAAATTTTTTCTTCATTCATTTTCATTATTCATTCATTTTTATTTCTCGCGCCGAAACGGCCGCACCGAATAATAGTAGACCGCCCTTGGGAAATGGTTTCATTGAAATTGTAAAGAAAAGGAAACCTTTTACACTGTTTCTCTAGTTACGAAAATATTGATGCTACAAATTGTAGTGTATCAGTATATTTTGTTTCAAAAGGGCGCTTTGACTTTCAACTTTCTAAGGGCGCAGGGGGACACGTCCCCCTGTCCCCCCGGGCCAGCACGGGCCTGAAAATATGTTTTAACCAAATAGTATCTATATTGAAAAAAAGATCATGCCACAATGGTTAAAAGTAGTACATCTGGTACAAATATGAGCTTAATACATAAAGTAGATGCTGAGATACTACAGTATACGCAGTTTTAAAAGGTCATTCTAAGAGAAAAATGCAATGTAGACTTTCAATAAATAGACTTTCGTGTTTTTAAAAGAAAATTTGGTGAGAAAACCCCTAAAATTGGGTTTCAAAATGATGGACCGAGAGAGCTAAATGTTGGAGTCGATTTTCTTCATATTTTCCAGTAGCTATTTTACACATTTTGTGCGCATTTAAAACAATTTTGATAACTACTTTTGGTAGCAAAAACCGAGCTATATCAAACAGATTTTGGTCTGAAAATACTATTTGCCCGTTTTTAAGAACCAACGTCCTAAAACATCTCCGATAAATGAAACTGGAGGTACCCCCATCAGAGAAATAAATTTGGATTTGATATCCCTTTCCCCAATATAAAGTCTAGTCTTTTGAACCTTTGATCAGTTGTGGGTAGCTCGTCCAAAGGAGTCATGAGCACTGCGACTGCATGAACCCCCAGTGAAAATTATCTGAGATGATTAGTTAATATAAATGAAAAAATAACAAAAATCTATTCCAACCTGTACCGCGTTTGGGAAGAGCTTCCACAGCCTTCCTTCTATTCAAAACATCGAAAAGAAAATCCAATTACAAAAATTTGGAGAAATATTTCTTACAAATTAATTAATTACAAAATTTTCTCCTTTAATGGCACGTGCAACCGAGAAACAAATTTGCGAGCTTTTTTTTATTTTAAAAAAGCCCTTTTTATTTAAAAAAAAATGGAAATTTTGGAAAGTTTTTGTCGTCATGTAGTTTTGTGGGTTTTTTTCGTTAACTATAAAGACAAATTTCAATTAAAATATCAAAGAAACTTGCACTTTTGACAACTTTTCTTTTTTAAGGCCTGAAAACTATTTTCATTTTCTAAAATCTCCTCAAACATAAAAGATATTTTCATCGTAAAACTCAATTCTGCACGATTGTTATGATGTTATAAACAACTTTCTTATTGACCTTATTTAGAAATAAGACTAAACCAGAAGGGATCTAAACAAATTTTGCAGCTAATATAAATTCTGTAAACATAGAAATCTCCTAGAATTCCTTTCAATGGAAACAAATGAACCCCCACTGCAGTTTAAGTTTACTGTAACCTCTTTATCAGGCAATTATCCTTTTGTTCCACTGAGTGCAATTTAACAGGTGTTACAAGGGGTTGTTTAGAATACTGTATAGGAGAAAAGACAATAAATTTCTTATCTATCTAAAATTCTATCTATCTATAAATTGTTTGTGTATAATTTGAAACCCCTACCGAGGAAAGCAGGACAGATAACAAACCTCAAGCAAATTGTATATCCTGTTCTTCCCTTGTATCTCTTTTTTCCTTCAACCATCATAAATTTTGATAATTGCCGTGTCCATCCCACTGTTTTCACGACTCCGGAGGAAATTGCTCCTTTTCGTTCACTGTCCAGTCCAATAATTCTTCCCCCATAAAACCAGAAGGTTCCATAGATAGTACAATTTTCGTGTCCATTTAGCTTTGTAGTCCAGGCAATATGTGAAACAAATTGCAACAAAAGGTTTTTCAATTGTATTTACTTGAAAATGGCAAAATAAGCGGACAAAATCGGTCCGCGGTAAAATTTATTGCCGATTTCGCAAAAAAATTTTGCCTATGCATGTATCATAAGTCGACACCTCAGGGGAAGGGGCACTTTTCCGCTGGGGCATACGGGTATGGGGGTCCTTCAAAATCAAATTTGAGTCAAATTTTGAAATTTGACTCGTAAAAGTAGGGTTTTAACTCATTTTGAGAACTTTTTGGGGTCCAAATAATCTCACCACTGTCTACCCACCCACTGGAATCTCACCACTGTCCCAGAGAGCCCCCCTTTGGGATCCGCACCTGCTACCCCCCAAATTTGATATTAAATTATTAAAATTAAGTTATTTTGATCTCACTATTTCAACTTGATTGAAAGGCTTTTCCAGGATTTTCGATGTTATTTTAATTAATTAACTAACGATTTAACCAATAAGTGGGGTGGGTTTTTTTGTAAAATAACTACTATATCAGGGTGTATCGAAAAACTTTTCTTCTATTTTGATGAATTTTGATTTTCCGTTAGTGCGGAAAAGTTGTCTAAGGGGGCAGAGAGTACCTCAGTACCTGTGATATTTTTCAGAATTTTCGGATAATATCTTGAGGTGCCACATGGGCCCTGAAGGTTTCCCATGTTAATCCTATGGAGCGCGCAAGCCAAAAAGGCCGAAAATTGGTTTTTCGCCCCTAATTTCTACCCTAATCACACGACAAATGTCTTCTCTCGAGTAATCGACCCTATATGAAGTATGCTACCCGACAAAACTTGAATAATTGCCTAAATATCTATATTATGTTGATTGTTTGTGGGCTCTAATTTTGAACGAGGAAATATGCGATTTTCGACGAAATTTGAGCATACAAAAAAACGTAATATAGAGATTTAGGCCATTATTCAATTGTCGAATAGCATAAATCATATAGAGTCCATAACTCGAGGGAAGACATTCGTCGGGTGATTAGGGTAGAAATGAGGGGCCAAAAACCAATTTTCGGCCTTTTTGGCTTGCGCGCTCCATAGGATTAACATGGGAAACCTTCAGGGTCAATGTGGCACTTCAAGTTATTATCCGAAAATTCGGAAAAAAATCACAGGTACTCTCTGCCACCTTAGACAACTTTTCCGCACTAACGCTTCATCAAAATCGCAAAAAAAAGTTTTTTCGATACACATACTATATCCATCGGGAAAATGACCTTGGAAAATGCCTAAAACATTTTTTATAGGAATTTTTTAAAAGGTTGATTTTAAGGCCATGAAACACTTAAAATGTAAAAAATTAAACTTTTTACTGTCCGATTTTCGTCTACAACTTTAGTATAATTATTAATTAATTCATTTTTAGGAATGCCTTTGGAATTGATAATTTTGCTACCAATTTGTGGTTTCGAGTGATGTTTTAATTTTTTTGATCATCTAATTTTTTAAATTAATTTTTTAATTGAATCGTCAGTGGGAAAAAAGAAATATGTACGAAACCAAGTTTTGAGAAAATCAAAAGAAAAACTGTTCAAGTAATGGAATTTTAATTGTATAACCACTAAATTTGTACTGGAAATTTAAGAACCCTATTAAGAATACAGAATAATCATCGAAAAAAATATATTCAAAAATATTTTAAGCTATAAAATTGATGGACTTTGTTCCCTTTTTCAACCTTATGAAATTTAAGCTGACAAAAAATCTTAAAAACCACTCTATTCTACAATTAAACTGGCACATCTGCAACTGCATAGTTCTCAGCACAAAAGTGAAAAATTGAAAAACAGAGACAAATAAAATTAAAAACTATTTTGAAACTGGGTCATGAAGGCACTATCAATGGAATGAGTGAATATCGATGAAGTCAAATATTCACTGGATAAATTTTAAATTAAAAGCAAATTTTATTTTAGCTTAGTTTACAGCACAAAGGACAATAAAATATAGACAAATTAACTTAAATTTCAAATTTAATTTAAAAATATAAAGAACGGACATTAGGGTGGTCCTTATTTGTACGGTAAAAATTTTTCTTTGGGAATTTCGTTGGTGACGCCCCCTAGTATTGTGTCACTGTCACTATTGAAAATAATAAATTATGCAAAATTTAAGCTCATTCGCATAGTAATAACCCGTGCCGCAAAAGCCGTGAAGTTTCAAAAAAATACTGATTTTTTACATAACATCAAACAAAGATTAAACCTTCCAATCTTCTTCTTGATTTTTTGTGAGAATCTAAAATATTTATAGTTATAATGTTCCTGTCAAAAATGGAGACTAGTGTGTAAAATATGGAACTAGTAAACTGGACTGTTTATATTTAATTTATATTACTATTGTGAACAGTAGCGGATTTCTAAATAGGCTAGCTAGGCTATAGCCTACGGCGGCAAATTTTAGTAGGCGGCAAATTTTCGACAGCAGAATTTTTTCTTAAAAAAAAGAGAAGAGAAAGGAAACACTAAACATAACCTCTGGAAAGATGGAGAACGTCCTTTCAGAAAATCAATTCTGTGGTTTACAAGAAACTGTTCTCTTTGTTACCCAAAGGGTCTCAAAATGAGCCAAAACTACTTTAATGGGCAATTTCCAAAAAATGTCGGGGGAGAACCTCCAAACTCAAATTTTTATCTGTTACAGTGTTTTTCCCTTGAAAAGTACGCCGCCTACAGGAAACTTTTCCCGTTTGGTGCTCTGTCTATAAAGTTTGAAAAGTAGATAAACACAAGTTCGGGGGAATTTCCAAAAATATTTTCTGGAATTTCCCTTGAAACTTAAGGGTTTTACAAGGAGTGATCCTTTTTGATGTAACCTAAAGTGTCTCAACATGAGTTAAAATGCCACTTTCAGGGGCAAAATTTAAAAAATTTTCTGGAATAGGAACATCTAAACCCCTTAGAAATTTTCCAATTCATAATACTATAAACTTTTTTCCTTGAAAATCCTGCCGCTTACAATGAGTGGTGCTCTTTGGGTGGAATCTAAAAGGTTTCAAAATAAGCTAAAACACTATTTCGAGGGGCAAATTTTCAAAATTTTTTTGGGGGAAAACCCCCAGACCCCCTTTTACTTCGAGTTGACATATTTACACAATTTTGAAATTTAGTGCACCAAAATTAAAACCTTACGAAGTCAACTCTCCTACAACTTAGTATTCCTAAGATTAGACCTCAGAAAAGATGTTGAGTAACCCCCATAAACAAAAGTCTAGCTACGGCACTGGCAACCCCCTCCCCTTTCAGTTGCTAACATTAATATTTGAACAGCCCATAATCATAATAGCAATTAAGTTATTCGTGAAACTCAGCCCCCACAGACAAAAATCCTGGATTCCCCACTGCCTCCCCCAAACCAAAACTGAAGTTTTATTTTGGGAGAGACGCCATGGGGGTCGCCTGTTTGCGTCTCCAGTTGCGATGAGAAAGAAGCGCGGCACGCTTTTTGTTTGGTAAACCAGATGTCCAGTCTTCGGTTGCAATGTTGTTTTAAGACACAGTAGGGGTGACGATTGACAGAGAATGGAGTAGGACGTGTGAAAGATTTATGGACCAGACGGACTAGGAAGGTTTTGTTCTGCCTGGGGCTTACTTCAAAGGGGGTGCTGTTGTGATAACAAACATTTCAGGTTTCTTGACCAAAGAATTCCATGAAAATCTTGAGTGCCCAGGGATGGAAAGAACGTTCAATTAGTTCCATTGCCACCTGCTCTAAGGGGTCATAAATAAATCGAAGATAAAGAATTCCCAACGCTTCTTTAGCTCTTCATCAGCTATCGGTTCATTTTACGAAAAAACAATCCTGTGTATTCGGGGGTTGGTTTTCATCCCCTTTCATTGAATGTGTTCACGAGACCGCTTCCATATAAGCTCTGTTTTGCTTCTATATTGGTAGTAGCCCTGAACAGAGAGAGACCTTCTAAATTTGTGTAATGTAAGTTCAAAAATACAAATTGAAACATCGTTTTCTGGTAAGTTCCTATTTTTTTTCGTATTTTACTGTATTAATCAATAAATTTCATAAAATAATTGGATATTCGTACTTGCCAATTTTTAAGGTTTGTCCGTAAAATGTTAGGATTTTCGTTTAGTTTACGGTCTTACTGATGGATCGAAAATTTCTGCGGTTATTGGGTTTATTTTCACTTCAAAATCAGATTCCTCTGCTAATCCCTGTCCATTTGATTTTTACAATTTTGGTCTTTTTATTAAATTAATTTTAGACTTTTTTGTAAGTCTTGGATTCGCTCGCAAGTCTCCTGAGTCTTCATGGGCATTCTCCGGGTAAGTTTGCTTATCTTACAACTTAACCGAGATAAGACCCTGAAAGATGCTTCGATGCATGAAACTTTTTTTCAATCAATGCAATGTTTCATGTTATTTCTCTTAGTAATAGTTGATACGAGTGATAATTTATAAAACATTTACTAGAAAATAGATGAAGGAAATATTTGTTTATTTCTTAGAAACTATTGCAGATTTTTAATTATATTTTATGCAATTTTACATACTGTTTTATAATTTCAATTGCTTTCTTGAGTTAAAACACTAATTTCGAGGATCAAATTTTTTAAAAAAGGAAAAAAAATTCTGGTAGAGAACCCCCAATCCCCAAAATTTAGCCTTGGTTTTAGGTAGTGTTTTTCTCATTAAAAATTCTGATGCCTAAATGAAGAGGTCTCCTTTAGGTGTTTCCCCAAAGTGTGTCGAAATAAAGAAGACTTCTAGTTCCCCTCCAAAATTTTACGTCTATTTATGACTATTTTCCTTTAAAATTCAGTGATTTTTAAGGTCTCAAAATGAACTAAAACACTTTTTTCCGAGACATTTTTCAAAATTTTTCTGAGGAAGACCCCCAGATTTACTTAAGCTCACATTAAAAAATTTCGACAATTTGTGCAACACATTCAAGAGCTTCTTTCAAGTGATTAAAAGTTTAACGCATAAATAATGGTACTCGTTAGGGGTACATTAACGTTAAAAACTTTGAGTCAATCCCCCCCCCCGAAACAAAAGTCTGGTTATAGCCCTAAAATTTCCCCACATAAAAGGGGTGGTTTAAAAAATAAATGGGTCACCAATGAGCCATCTTCACCCCGGGCGCCGTTTTACCACGGCACGGCTCTGTGTAGGCGGCAAATTTTGGTTCAGCCTATAGGCGGCGCATTTGGAAATCCGCCACTGATTGTGAACAGTTTTGGCAACTTATTAGATATGATATATTATTCAAAAATGATTAGAATCAGATTCTGTTTTGGATATGAATTAGATTGTGTATTTTTTTGGCTGGTAACTTAAAAGCAATTTTATTGTGGCTGTACTTATAACTCACGGTGCTACTTTGATATACCCCCCAAAAAATTACGCGCCAAATCTGGCACTCCCTACGGACTTTTTAGGTTTGCTGTTTCTTGTTTTTTGTGTATATGTAGTAGTAATGTGTAGCCTAGTGAATTACTGGAAAAAATTGAAATTTTGAACTTTAATAATTCCAAAACTAATGAGAATTTTCGGAAAAACTAAATTACAATATTTTTATAAAAAATATTTTTGTTCTTGGTTCAAATATCAAAGTTTTACTATGATTAGTTTTTCTGTTATATTTCAAAAACGTTTCAGCGATTTCATCGGTTCAAAGGCGTTTAAAACAGGTATTTTGCTTGGCGAGAAAAAAAGTCGCCAAATTTCCGATTTGGGGGTGTATATCAAAGAAGTTCCTAACTCACTACTACTAAATTATCTTAATTAAATCTTGGCTTTTTTAAACGATTGATTTCTCTTTTTATCCACTATTTCACTCTACCACTGAGAGCTTCCGCCCGGAGAATAAAAAGAATTTGTCGGTACTACAGGGAATTCTTCAGGAAATCGACATGGCATCCCTTGCCCGGATTGAAAGCTCTAAGTAAGATCTTCTTATGTACTATAGAAGAGAAAAAGTAGTTTGGAAAATTAATTACTAAAATTTAAACTTAAGAATAAAGAAGTACAAGAAGAATAAGTATGGATTTAAAGACTAGGGTAAAGATCATAAGAACCGTAGCACGAACGGCGGTATCTAAACTTATCCGAAGATTAGAAGAGGGATTAGAAAAGCCAGAAGTAGAAATTGATAATTTAGAGTTATGTGTAGACGAACTCTCTTACAAACGGGATGCGCTGCTCTCCCTTGACAGCGAATATGAAAGAGAGATATCGAGTGAGGAGGAGCTTATCAAAGAATTAGAAACAGCCGATGATTACAAAGAGAAGATTTTCCGTGTTATTAGAATGTCTAAAAAACGGATTAATTCCTTTTACAACAGATCCTCGTCGGTTGTTAAAGACAAGACTTCTGAACTCGATAACTATTCCATAAGGGAAGAGAGCGTAAGAGGAAGAGGGTCTAACGAAGAACTAAGAACCAGTACCAGTCACATAAAACTACCAAAACTTGAAATTGCTAAATTCCAGGAAGATACAGAAAAGAAAACGTATAATGTAGCCGATGATGGAAAGGAAGTGTATGAGCCTATACCTGATGTGTTTACGGAACCCAATCGCTCTTCAAAAGGTCAGAAACCCCCAGAGTTGGGCCACTATGAGGAAAGAACGGAAGACTGGGTTAATGAAAATGGGCATATCAAGAACATAGAAAATTTTGAAAGAAAGAACGATGATACATCTTGGCTATTAGATGATGTTGAAAGACAATCAAGGTATAAAGAAAAGATACCCAGGGAGACTGACCAAGAGGAGAATCATGCTATTGATAAAGTCATGAAAATATTAGAAGACGATTCCAAGATGAAACAGATCGAAAAGAAAAATGGAAATGTAGAAATTAACTTGGACAAAATGGAAGTGGAAGAACTGAAAAGATGTAAGAAGGATAACTGGTATGATGACAAAGAAGCTAACAGAAGTATAGTGACCAAAGGAGAACAATTTAAGGAGAAAGATGATGTTGGAAAGCAGAACAAGACAATGCTGGAGACGAAAAAGCAAGGAGAAGAAAGGAAAAGAGAGGATCATGGAAGTGAGGAACAGAATAAGATTGAAGATAGAGAAGAAAGGGATGAAGGAATTCCATCCAAGAAACTAGAAAAGGATAGAAGGAAAAGAAGATCGAACAGAGTCCCTTCTGAAAGCATTGATCCTGATTATGAAAAACTAAGACAAGAACTTGAAATAAAAAGACCTGAAAGCATGAGACCGAGGAAGTCTAAGCAAAAGAAGAGAAGATCAGACGGAGGTACTCTAGATTGGAAAAGACCAAGGAAAGTGAAACTTGAAGTTCCTGGATTAGAAATACAAGAATTTGAAATAAAAAGACCTGAAAGAGTTAAAATTGGAAGAAAGTTTATTAAATGGAAAGACGAGATTGACCACTATGATTTGGAGCTTTACCCCACCCGAAGAATTTTTATAAGGAAGATCATGGGGTTTTGAGTTTGAATTGACATTCCCAAACTCAAGGTGGGGAGTGTCAAAAATGGAGACTAGTGTGTAAAATATGGAACTAGTAAACTGGACTGTTTATATTTAATTTATATTACTATTGTGAACAGTTTTGGCAACTTATTAGATATGATATATTATTCAAAAATGATTAGAATCAGATTCTGTTTTGGATATGAATTAGATTGTGTATTTTTTTGGCTGGTAACTTAAAAGCAATTTTATTGTGGCTGTACTTATAACTCACTACTACTAAATTATCTTAATTAAATCTTGGCTTTTTTAAACGATTGATTTCTCTTTTTATCCACTATTTCACTCTACCACTGAGAGCTTCCGCCCGGAGAATAAAAAGAATTTGTCGGTACTACAGGGAATTCTTCAGGAAATCGACAGTTCCAGATTCCATTCTTCTATCAACCCTCTTTCGGTAGTAAAAATTTTTTAAAGTAAAAATAACTCTTGTAAAGTTGTTTTTTCTGCATTTTAAAACGGTTAATAACTCTAGAACTATACAATAGGGTGGGCCGAAAACACACTTTATTTTTTAATTATATTCTAATAGCGCGGAAAGGGTGCCACTTGGGTCCAATAAGGACGGTGTAAAATATTTTTTCGATTGGATAATATCTTAGGCTCCCGCATCGCGCTTAAAGTTCGAATTAATGGATGACTTTTTTACAAAACAACAAAAAAACCAAAGATTAAACTCTCAAATATTGTTCATGATTTTTTTTATGAGGAACTAATATAGTTATAGACATAATGTTTCAGGTTCCATTCTTTTATCGCTCTTGCTTCGTTAGATATAATTTTTTAATGTTTAAAGAAATCTTGTAAAGTTGTTTTTCCTGCATTTTTAAATAGCTAATAACTGTAGTAACTGTAGTATCTAACGAAGCAAGAGTGATAAAAGAATGGAACCTGAAACATTATATAACTATATTAGTTCCTCATAAAAAATCATGAACAATATTTGAGAGTTTAATCTTTGGTTTTTATGTTGTTTTGTAAAAAAGTCATCCATTTTTTCGAACTTAAAGTGCAATGCGGGAGCCTAAGATATTATCCAATCGAAAAAATATTTTACCCCGTCCTTATTGGACCCAAGACCCAAGTGGCACCCTTTCCGCGCTATTAGAACATAATTAAAAAATAAAGTGTGTTTTCGGCCTACCCTACTACAACTTAAAAACCTGAAATTAGTGCCATTTTGTTTGTAATTTTATTATCTTTGATTTGATGTGCCACATAACTGCTTTTCTCAAAAAAAATATTTTCAAAATAAAAAAAACGGGGAAAAATTAAGTAAAAAAAATTCTGAAAAAATATTTTATTAAGTAAATTTAAAGTTTTTCCAACTCCAAAAATAAATATTTCTGCTAAATTTCAAGTTGAAAATAAAATTTGATCATGTAGAAAAAAATAAAAATTTACGAAATTTTGGCAAGTCCCTGAACATTGCATGTAATTTAACAAAATAAAGCGATTCACTCGTGGGGAATTCAAAAACTCCTTTGAGGGTATTCATATGATTTGTATCATGCAAAAAATTCACTTAAATTTCAGAAAATACAACTATTAGCCGATTCGGTACAAAATCTTACAGAGCCCTGTCGGGAACCAAATGGTTGGCTGCGTTGTGCGTTGTCATCGGGGCGGAAGAACGAAATATTTTCATGTACTCCTATTCTTTTATCTTCAAACACTTTTAATATCCTTTGATTTGACATGTTGGAAGTGAAAAAATTACGTAAAAACTTAATTCTAAGGGAAATTATGGTGAAATATAGGCACATCAAATTAAGTTGGAAACTAGATCTGTAAGATTTTGTACTGAATTAGCTAATAGTCGTATTTTCTGAAATTCAAGTGAATTTTTTTGCATGATACAAATCGTATGAACACCCTCAAGGGAGTTTTTGAATTCCCCATGAGTGAATCGGTTTTTTTGTTAAATTACATGGAATGTTCAGGGACTTGCCAAAATTTCGTAAATTTTTATTTTTTTCTACATGATCAACGTTTATTTTCAACTTGAAATTTGGCAGATATGTTTATTTTTGGAGTTGAAAAACTTTAAATCTCTCTAAAAAAAAGTAACAGTGACCGCCGCCGCCGCCGCTGATTTTGAAAATTTTATTTTTGAACACTTTGAACTATCACTACGCAAAAACTATGTGAAGGAATATTATGAAATTTTGACCATTGGTAGACAAATGCATGATGGTTATTTCAGTTCCCGAACCTAATTAATTAGATAATTAGTTCTGGATTTATTTAATGTCAAAGTCGAAAATTATTTTTTTCTGCTGCGGGTTTGTCTCCAGCAAAATCTATTTACAGCAGAAACATGATTTTTTGCAGACACATACTCTTAGGTATGAAGTTTTGCACCTCGTCGCCCTTTTTTCGAATTTCGAATTATTTTTGGAGTAATTAAATTCTAAAGTTTCGAAATTTTTTACCCTTTTTCGGTTTTTTCGTTATAACAGAAAAACTAATCACAGTAAAACTATGATATTTTAAACACACATACAGTTATTTTTTATAAAAAGATTGGAATTTCGTTTATTAAAAAATTCGAATTATTTTTAGAATTATTAAGATTCAAAGTTTCAATTTTTTCATCTCTTTCTGGTCGTTCACTAGAGTCACTAGAGAAACAGCCGATTTTTTTTTTATTTCCAACGATTCACTAGATACACGTGCATTTTATATATTTAAAAGATATTAATGGCATGCTTTTTCTCTAAGATAGTTGATGATAACAAGTAGACTTGCTGGATATTTTAAAAAACATTTCGATTAAATTATTGACAAGTTAAAACAAGGATATTTCAGTTGCAGTTTTATTTTGATATTTTTGTAGTTATGGTCCGAATTAAGTTATTTATAAGTTCGAGAGATAAAAGTTTCGATTTTAAATGATCATAAACTAAGCCGACAAGTTCCAGGTTTTACTGGATAGTTGAGATGAAACAAGCGAGCTCTGCTCGCTAAGATCGCGATGCGATCTTCAACGAACTGCGAAGCAGTTCCGGGGGTTGGTGAGCGATACCGAGCAGGGGGCAGAGCCCCCTAGTTTACTTAATAAAATACTTTTTCAGAAATTTTTTTATTTAATTTTTTCCCGGTTTTTTTATTTTGAAATTTTTTTTTTAAAGAAAAGCAGTTATGTTGCACAACAAATCATAGATAATAAAATTACAAACAAAATGGCACTAATTTCAGGTTTTTAAGTTGTATAGTTCTAGAGTTATTAGCTGTTTTAAAATGCAGGAAAAACAACTTTTTTTTTACAAGAGTTTTTTACTTTTAAAAATTTGTACTACCGAAAGAGGGGTGATATAAGAATGGAATCTAGAAAAAAATAACTATAACTATATTAGATTCTCATAAAAAAATCAAGCAGAAGATTGGAAGGTTTAATCTTTGTTTGATGTTTTGTAAAAAAAATCAGTATTTTTTTGAAACTTTAAGGCTTTTGCGGCACGGGTTAAATTTTTTTGATTGAGCTAAAATTTTGCAAAAATAATTTATTTGTATGATGGAACAATTTGGGGGGGTGTCGCATAAAGATTTCCAAACTTTAAAAATAAGGACCACCCTTAATGGACATCGATTTCACCAAGTTCAAGGGGCTAATATATCTGTCAATAGCATCAGGCGCGGATCCAACAGGGCTACAAGGGGGGTCACTTTTTTCAGACCATCCCCATTAACTTTAGACGCAAAATATCAAAATGTTGGTTTTTTTAAGTATCACTAAAGATCCTCTTGTGGTATTTTGTGTGTTCCCCCCTACGCGTATGTGATTAAAAATATATAATCTATAGGGAAGCATTATATAGGGGAGAGGGGAGGCACATTAGCACATTCGGACAAGACACTTATCTCTATGTTAAATTCAATTTGAAAATCTGAAAAAATGCCAATAGGTAGCTCTAAGTACCACCCCCTTTGCCTGAATTTTTAAGGCAGTGGGCCCATTGGAACCCTTAGTGAAAATAAAAAAATAGAGTTAGTTTGAAAATTGCCTGCTTTGGCTTTGGAAGGTGCAAAGTATATTTCCTTCTCCTTTTATTCGTGTGAAAATTCAATCAAGATAGTTTTTAAAGTAGAAATCTTGCTTTGAATTCTATTGTGGCATCAATAAAGTTAAATAAAAGAACTGTTTCCCAATATCAATTACAAATAACTATTTTTTACTCTCAAAGCTGGAGATGGTAGTTGGGGCACATTCGAACAGTTCAAAAATCCGTTCTCTTCTTGATTAATTAGTTCAAATATTTTTAGTATTGTTGTCTCCCTCTCGGAGAACTGTCTGGATGGCCTTAATTATCTCAAACTCATAAATAACTACACCTTTTAACAATAACAATAATATATTTATTCATTACTTAGCTCCTCGCTCGCGCGCCTTCGCGCCTCTCTCTCCTCTCCAATCTACAATACGGTTACAGTTACATTCCGCTCGCAGGCGGGCGCGCCCTCTATGGGCTAAGCCGGAATGATTACAACATTCGGCCAACCTGACCATGGATCGACCTCGATCCCACAATCTCAATATCAAAATTATTTACACTTTCACAATAATAAACACTAATAGAATATGAAATACGCACCAAAATAATAAAAAAAAAACACACAATATACACTTAGAAAATGACTATCTAAACTAATAAGTAGCACACTAAAAAAAAAAACACAACTTATCATTAAACTTAATTATTTAAACCTCACATAATTAACATTTCTGATAATCCTAAAAAGGATATCGGCGAGGCTCTAGTCTCCCTCATCACTATCCTATCCCGTTTCTTACCCATTTTTCCACTACAGGTTTTGTCCCTATCTTTTCGTTAATCTCCATTTGAATCAAACTCGTGTAACCCAACTCCTCTATCATAATTGCAAAACAATATCTGTACTCATTGCTAAGTTCAAGAATCCCTTTCTTTTTAGTCATTGTTAAGGACTCGTCAAAGTTAACCTCCTCCATACTAATTGGTCGACCATTTTCTTTTTCAACCGAATTCACTACCTCAAAACACTCATTAAAAATTTCCTGATCCACCTCTAAGATTTCCTCAACTCGACCAATACTCTGACCAACTACACAATCTACCTTTTCAACCAAATTCACTTCCTCAAAACACTCATTTGAAATTTCCTGATCCACCTCTATGATTTCCTCTACTCGACCAATATACTTACCAACTACACTATCTACTATTTCAACCAAATTCTCTTCCTCAAACCACTCATTCAAATTTTCCTGATCCACCTCTACCTCTACTTGACTATTACACTGACCTACTGCACAATCTACTTCCTTAATCACAACATTATCCGAACCAAAATTATTTAACGGCACCAATGTCTCACTTTCTACTATTTCCAATTGAGAACCTAACGCGTTTTTCTCTATTTCTGCCAATACTAAACTATTACGCAACTCCTCCGACGGAATGTTCACAGAATGCTTCTCAATAACTACTTCATTTTCCGACAATAACTCTATCTCACTCTTTACAATAGGCAACTCTATTTCCCTTAAACTAACAACTTCGATAGGTTCCAACGACAAAACACCACCCCTAAAGTCTAAATTTACACAGTTCATAAAAGTTCGCCCTACTACCAACTCACAAGGAATAGTTTTAGAATCCAAAATCAATATTTCCACTTTCTGCACCTTAACCGAATCTATCTCTACTTCACAAGTTACCTTACCCATCGATTGAACGACACATCCTTGTAAACCAAAAATCTGTTTATTATCATTAGAAAAACTTAAACCCAATTCTTCAGCAACTTCCCTCGAAAGCATACATGACGATGATCCGGTGTCAATCAAGCACAAAATATCTCGTTTTCGAATACCATTAATGTGCGCGAACCTCATAAATTCATGGTTGTTTTCGTTTTCAGCGATTATGTTTGCTTCTTCTTTTTGCACTTCCGAGTATTTTCTTTTTGAACGGTTCTCTTCCAAGTTATTTCCATTCGCAGGTGGTCCGTTTTGATAAAATGTGCGATGATTTGTATTTGGCCTTGAAAAATTTTCGGAGTTTCTTTTCTCTTGTTTAGGAATATTTGGGCAAGCACGTGCGATGTGACCTTTTTGATAACAGGCATAACAGATAGAAATATGAGTTCTGGGTGTACTGGGATGTACTACTTTATCAAAGTTATGCTTCCTCCAATTTTCTTCGTTCATCTCATTTTTAAATCTCGGTTGATTTTCGTATCTGCCTCGTTCTCGGGGTGAAAACTGGTACGTCTGTTCCGTGTAGCTTCTTGGAATATTGTCATGGGGCTGAGTCTTCAACTTCATAGTTTTCTTTACTTGTTCAAGCCTTAGTTTCTCCGCTTCAAGTTCAGCTAATCTCATTCTCTCTTCACGTTCCTCTCTTCTTTTGCGACCTTCACGTTCCTCTCTTATGCGGTCTTCAAGTTCTTCTCTTCTTCTGATATCTTCTCGTTCTTCAGCTTCAATTCTCTTTTTTCTTGCTTCAATCCTTTCTTTCATTTCACGATCTTCAATTATCTCCGACAGATAGGACTTCGTGGTTTCCTCATTATAACCCTCACTACTCGTTATACACTCTATTATTTCCTTAATCGACGTTTTACTAGGGGGGATAACCAAATCTAACTCAAAAGCCAATTTAAGCAAATCATCTTTTTCCCCTTTATTAAAGAAAGCCATTTTTTTGTTAGAGGGCAAAAAAAAATTAACCAATAACCCAATAATAATAATACTAATACTATTTCAAAAAAAATAATATACACTCAACTCAGTACTTATTCTAAAAAAAACTCAATAATACTCTACTTCAATAATACACTACTTCAATATTCTACTTCAATATTACTTCTACTTCAATATTCTACTTCAATATTACTTCTACTTCAATAATACACTACTTCATAACAAATATACTCAAACTCCATACTTATTTTTGAAAATTCAATAATACACTTCTTCATAAAAAGTACCATTTCAAAAACACTATATACTCAACTCACTTAGTTAGGAAAAATTTTTCGATATTCACCAGCAACAAGAAATATACTTAAAAAAATCAGCGGTAGGACGGGATGTCCTCTCAATCATCGGCAGGCGGGGTGCCCACTCAAAACATCAGTAAAGGACGGGATGTCCACTCAAAACATCAGTAGGACGGGATGTCCACTCAAAACATCAGTAGGACGGGATGTCCACTCAAAACATCAGTAGGACGGGGTGTCCTCTATCAAAACATCAGTAGGACAGGATGTCCTCTCAAAAAAAAATCAGCGGTAGGACGGGATGTCCTCTTATGCATCAGTAGGACGGGGCGTCCTCTCAAAACATCACAAGAATCCAGGCAAGGGCTGCCTCTCAGTTTCTCTCGTTACCGTTACTTTCGGTTTCAACCCGCAGTCGTCGATTTATCCCACTTCTGATTTGTTGTCTCCCTCTCGGAGAACTGTCTGGATGGCCTTAATTATCTCAAACTCATAAATAACTACACCTTTTAACAATAACAATAATATATTTATTCATTACTTAGCTCCTCGCTCGCGCGCCTTCGCGCCTCTCTCTCCTTTCCAATCTCCACTCCAATCTACAATACGGTTACAGTTACATTCCGCTCGCAGGCGGGCGCGCCCTCTATGGGCTAAGCCGGAATGATTACAACAGTATTAAACTTAAAATTCAAAGCTTTTAGGATTTTTCCAATTTTAACTTATATGATATAATTTGGATAAGTTTTAAAAAAGATTGTTTTCCGTCTAAAATATGTTTTTATTTTTAATGTTCTTTAATCTTTAAAATTAGTCATGTTTTTATGCATTTAGTTTAGTAAGCCCACAGAGTAAAGAGCTAACAGAGGATCCATCTCCATAGACGCTAATGGAAACTTTTTTAACATGGGTTTTCGCATAGACTGTGGCGCCCTTATGTGATAACGTAGGAACTAAACCAGATAATAGGACGAAACGTTATTGACTCTCTACAATCGAGCTACAGCCGCATACAATCTCTCTCTCCGCAACCTGCCCTTTTTCAATTAACCCCGCCCACCTCGGCCGCTAGAGAGGGAAAAAGTTTTTATTCATTTCCCCAGTTTTCAAACAGCTTCGTGTATCTTTTGAGCATGCGCCGGGGGGAAAGAGGAAATTTCTCCAACTTCTGCTTCGGAATTGGAAATAGCCTTTTACTGCGATGGATCTGAATAATTTCTTAGACGATTCTTATTTTTTTTATTAAACTAAAACAATGAGGTGATTAATTGAGTGATTATGATCAAAGTTTGCATTTTTAGCATTTTGCAGAACAAAAATCTTTATATTTAGAATAGTCTCTCTACTTTTTAAAATTTTAAAAGGGAAACTCTACCAAAAATAAACAAATGCAATTTTTTACAATAAATGCATTAGATTGTGCTATATATTCAAAAACTGAACTTAATTCCATATAGTAGGGTGAGATAAAATGGATAAGAGTGATTTATAATATAAACAAATCTAATAAGCATAAATAAAACAAGTGTATTATCAAAATGAAGATGTTTTTCTACAAAAATAAATAAAATACCACTTACCTACTAAACATCTATATCATCTAATTATTTGTTCAAAAATATTTATAAATAAAAATAGATAAAAATTTTCTAAGGTGAAAAGGTTAAAAGAAACATAGGAAAAAATTCTTACTTTATATGAATTTCAACACAGTGAATGCAAGTAGTAACAAAAAAAATGTTTATTGAATAGATATTTACAGATATTACACAAACTGGACAAGTTTTATAAATAGCATTTCTGATATCTTAAGGACTAGTTAGTTGAAGAGATTTATGCAAAAATATAAGACATTGAAATTAAATAAAATGATACAAGTGGGAAAATTCCCAGTTACAATATTACAGAATTTAATAAGAAAAATTAGTCACATTAATAATTTTTCGTGATTTTCAAGTCATTTAGAAATCAAGAATTTTTCCTTTTAAAAAATTAACAGCAAATTTTAATGATTTAGTTAAACAAATTAAAAAGCTTTGACTTCCTTCAGGGATTTTGCCAACATATTCCACAATAGAATTTAGGATAGTACATATTTTCTTTATTTATAAAATAATTTATCAGATTATTGTTTATTTTAGTATCTGATTGATATAAGGCTTTTGCTTTCAAACACACTAATACTCAACTAAACTTAAAACTTTACATAAACTGACATAACTTTGAATAACTCAAAAAGGTACAATTTTGACCATGCAGGGGTAATATAATGCAATCTTCTTGAAAGCTTTGAATTCAACCAATGCAGATTCAAAAGCCCCTGAAAGTTGATGAATTCATCAGATTTTATTTTCAAAATAAGTATTATAAAGTGAAGGTAATTTGAACCTACTTAAATAATTAAAAACTCCAAAAAGTTTATCATGGCTTCATTTAAAATATTAATCAATAAACTGAAGGATATAGGGGAGAACGGGGATGAATGGGACAGGGGATGAACGGGACAGCTCAATTTTTTATACCTTAACTTCACTTTAAATTTTTGTTATTTCAGCCATAAGATAGTAGTACCTAGCCTATTCAAAAAATTGTGTTCATTGACATCAGCTTCCATTTTTGTATAACTAGGAACACTAAATGTGTTTTTCCATACCAAAAGTAACTTTTATCGTTTTACTTCTATAATTATTTATTAAAAAATAATTTAACTAAAGCTTTAAATTTTACTGTGTTTTGAAAGAGTACTTTTATTAGTATAGTTTCCAATTTAAATGAAGAAAATCCATGGATTTTTTCCTAGTCTAATTTTAGTTTTTCAAAAATAAGTGGGTACGGGGATGAATGGGACAAGAGTTGCGGGGATGAATGGGACAGTTCCATCATCACTTCATTTCCCGTTTCCAAAACTTTCCATTAATAGGTTGCTATATTCAACTCATTTAAGTAATTTCTGATAAAATTTACTAAAATAGTGTGAAAAAATTTATGTTTAAACTTGTGTTTTATGTTCCAAACTCATGTGTAAATATTCAAAGTCCTAATTAGCAAATAGTTGCAACTGTCATCTCAAATATGCTATGGTTAAACAATTATTCAAACAAGTTAGGTTTTTATGCTCTATTTTTATGAAAATTTCCTTCAAAATGGCAGGGAGAATGTTACTGCAGGAGAGGAATGGCTTTGGGGGTTAGGTCCAGGCATCAAAAATTATCTATTTGCACTCCTAAAAGTACAATCCCATAAAAAGCGAGTAGCATTAATAGAAATAAAACCAGCTTCAACCACTGAGCTGAAAGAACAAAAGCATTTGCTTCAGTTTATGTGTTAATTTTACTGGTCATAAAGTCGAATAAATGTAGGCTGTTTTTTGCCCATTAAATGCTTTTTTAATTTTTTTCTTTGGAAAATAGGAGTGTGTTGTTCCTTTAAAAAGCTAAACGTTGTGCAATATTTAAAATAACTTTGTTATTTTATAAATTTTTGAACTTTTTTTAACTGTCCCATTCATCCCCACTCTGTGTCCCATCCATCCCCACCACGGGGATGAATGGGACAAAATACATGCGCTCATAAAAACTTTTCTTGGAGTTTAAATAATGGGTAATTGATTGAATACACGCATTTATAATGTAACCAAGAGTTCAATTGTTGGTTTTAAACTTGTTACAGGATTGAAATTTTTTAATTTTTTTCAATTTTAGCAAAAATGTGAAATTTGTCCCATTCATCCCCGTTCTCCCCTACAATAAAGGAAAGGAACAAAGACTTGATTTACAAGTCAACAGTAATTACAAGATATTCGTAGATCTAAATTATTCATAAAAACATAACTTAAAAACGAATAGAACATTAATTGTTTTTACAATAAAGTATCTCATTAAAACTCAGTAATAAAGTAAATCATTAAAAGGCAAGAATAGCATTGACACCTACTTGCAACTTATTGGCTATAAGAAAGTTGCTTTATAAAAATAATAAATTGAATACTAATAAAAATTCAAGGAGTAAATTTAAGAAACAAAGTAGTACTCAGCCATTAGTAACATTCAATAACATAATTAAACCAAACGATGTTCAATAAGAAATAATAAACATTTTATTTACAGTTTAAGATTACTTTCAGACCATTTTAATGGAAAATATACCCGTTTTTGCTTACTTTTTTCCATTTGAAAATCGGCAAATTTTAATTAATAGTAGTGTGTCTTTAATCGTTTGCTTTTTTTCATTTGATGAACAAATATTATAATTTATCTAGTTTTTCAAAACATTTCATTAAAAAATTATTTCCTACTTACTTTTTTATCCTTTTAAAGGAAAATCTTCATACCCAGAAGCCTCAATAAATTAATAGTCATCGGATGTATTCCTGAAATCACAACTGACTGGACGCCATTGTATACTATTCAACAACAGTGATCTAAAAGCAAAAAGAAAGACATTTAAAAAAAGGCATTTTTATAATGAATGGATGAATGATAGGATTTATGTAAATGAACAAAACAATGCTAAATGCGACTTACTTGGACAATGATGCAAATCATTTCGAAGACCGCAATTAATGATGAGATAGCGAAGTTTCAACGTTTCAACGAAGAGAACGCCGCCATTAAAGTTTAAAAATAAAATTAAAAAAGGGGAAAACTCTGACAGAGGGAAAACTCACAACCTGCAGGGAAAATTTCCTTCCTATGGGGAAAAACGAGAAAAACAACAGTGAAGGAGAATTTCCATGCGGTCGGCGAGTGCGGTCAGTGCGTCGGCGGCAGAGGATTTTTTCCTGCGAGTTGCAAACTTCAGTGAACGTGTTTGCCGCGTCTACCTTTCGTCCGTGCGATTCTACTTGGAACTGCGGCACGATTGGTTTTGGATTTTGTATGCGGCTGAAGTTGTCGAGCGCATCGCACGTAATTTAATTAAGTTTTCAAAACAAAACTAGATAGAAATTTAATTTTTTTGACGAAACAAAATAATATTAAGCTGGATAATGTTTTAAATTTTCAGCTGATGAGGAAAACACAATACTTGTTTGGATAAGATAGTCAATTAAAAACATCTTGAAATTTTGTTAATAAAGAATTTCATAGTATTTCTCCCCAAAATTATTTTTTAAGGAAATTGTTTTACATTGGGAACATTATCATAATCTGGGGTGATTAGTAATTTAATTTAATGCTGCTTGCCTTTATACATTTTTACTTGCTCATTATTAACAGTACTATAATTACTCAAATTCCAAAATTTTACAAGGAGTTTTTAAGATTTGGTTATAAAATTGTATTGGCATCTCACTATCTTCCTAGTTTTTTTTTTCATTACATCCGTCTAAAAATTTTCAAATTCCAGCATTGTTTTTAAATAGGTTTTGTCTAAAAATTTGAGTTGCTGGGAGTTATTGTCTATATTAATAAGTTTAACAAAATGATTAATTCACTCACTATTTTTTTAAATTTGGGGATGCTACAGGGCCAAAATCTAAGCCCACCTCTCCAAATATTTAAAATTGAAAGAAATCTCAGCTAAAAAATGTGTCTAGTTTCAGTTTTACTCAAAAATTGAATTGCTAGCTTCAATCATTTATAAGAATATGAGCACCTGAATTATTATACTAACATTATAAAAAAGCCATGGAAATTTATTTACTCATTTAGTTAGAACTTTTTCATTATATACCATGCTAATATTTACAAAAAAATCAATTCAATAGGAACCCCTTATGGCAATTTATTACAAATATCATAAATAATTTAATATGTGTATTCAGAAAATAAGATTTCATTAATTTAATATTTGCCAGTTTATATATCTGCTTTTTAAAAATATATACAAAATATTAAACCTTCTCATAAAAAAATATGCAGCTTTCAAAGCTAGGAAAAATAGCAATGACTACATGTGCATTACTGTAACATTATTTTATTGTTTAAATACATGCATGTCTATGTTTAATGAAGGAAACAATTTACAAAACAGAAGAGCACTCAAGAATTTTATTAATTACATACAACATACAATCAAATTACATTGAAATGTGGTGTCTCATGTTCATAAATTATAGTTTAATTAATATTATGAGAGAGCACTGGTTAACTAATTTGACCATTTAAAAAATACTTATAAACAGTTACAAATGACAAAAAAAATTTCAATACCTAACATTTCATTTGCATCAAGTATATGAATAAGAACTTGTTAATATTTTTTTGCAAAAACTGAAGTTTAACTGAATAAACTAATATACATTATCTTATTAACCTTAAATTTGCAGTTTGAAATTTACTTAAATATGAAAATGGTAAATTGACTCTATGTACACATTTTCCATGTAGTAAATGTACAAGACCAAGTACTCCCAAAAACAATGGCAGCAGAACCAAGAAATGTCACCATCTGATAGAATATATTTAGCTGTTAATGCAATAGGTCCTGAAAAATAAATAATAAAAATTAGAAAGATCAAGTAACCTTAAAAAATATATAAAAAACAAAGAACTTGTTGAAACCAATCTGAGTTTAACAAGGAATGCATGTAGTAAAGTGCACACAAGTCTTTGACCCACAAGCCCATTGAAATATACTGGCAGTAACACAAAATTGTTTTGATGACTTATGTTTAAAAAGATACAAAATATGTTCAGTCCAGTACCATGTAGTATTTGCTTTTTAGATGCAGACCAAATGGTCCACTTATAAAGTTCCTTAGGTTTTTGTGTTTTTAAATAAATGGGAAGAATCTTAACTAAAAACCTATTATTTTCATAATTTATTATTTAATTTAAAACGACAACAAAAAAGGCAAGCACAGATTTGTTGAAAGTTAAGAAAATTAAATTAAGGATATTGTGTACTAAAATTACATAAATGCAAAAATGTGTTTCTGAAGATAATTTAAAAGTAGTAATATTTTTTCTTTGGACCAGAATAAGAATTTTCAAAATTATTTGTAACCCAGGTAAAATTACTTGCCGAACCTTGGTCTCTCTATAGCAGGGGTCGGCAACTGGCGGACCGCGGTCCACATCCGGACCGCGTGAGGTTATTTTCTGGACCACCATAACATTTTGGTAATAATTAGTAGTTTTATGCCACAAAAATTAGTTTTGAACCGCTTTTTATGGTTCAAATTTCAAAAAATTTCCTGGGGGAAACCCCCGCACCCCCATTCTAATCATATTAAATTTATTTAATCAACTTCTGATATCATTAAGCTGGTAGTGAACTCAAACTACATCGCTATTTAAAATATATGTATCTAAAGATAAAGATTTGAAATAATTGTACTAGTAACCCATTTTTTTTCTCTGGACCTCGAAGAAAATTTTAAAAATTATTTGGACTTCAAGTAAAATTACTTGCCGACCCCTGCTCTATAGAGATCGTTGCAACATGATACATGACATAACTGACATTTTGGCCATTTCGAGTTATACATCAATCTTTATCACCTAACCCCGGATCACCTAACACAAACGATTTTGCGAAAAAAAAGACTCAAATTGCTGCAATCATCAATTTTGTCATCATAGCATAACTGTAATCATAAGGCAAAATGACAAAATTGCAGGACTATTATCGACATCGTTCGGGTGATACTGGCATGGCGAAGCATTTTATCTCAAACTCCAGTCACAAAAGGCTTGAAATAAAGGTTTACTAACTATTATGCGTACGTGCTTTAAATTATGAGAAAAACAGTTTTATTCACCTTCAGTCAAGTTGGGAAAAGTAGTTTACGTGAGTAAAACCCAGTTTAAGAAATTCGAATTTACTTTTAAAATTGTAAATAGACTATCACTATACAATAAATAATATTGGAATATTAGCCAGGTGCAAATTTAGATAATTGGGCTTAGTAAGCTATGATAAAATAACATCACCATAGCACTAACAAACAATTTTTTAAAAGCTAAATGCAGCCACTGCTAGTCAAGATATTTTGATAATTGATTTTTCCCAATTTCAAAGACTGCATGACACTTGTTCCCAGTGAAATTAAGAAATAACAGATAATTTAATTTATTAATTATTCTTATTAGCCAAGTACAAAATTTTTTTAATAAATTACCAAAAGAACAACAGAAATATTTGGGTCAATTCCGTTAAAGGTCCCGCTAAATAGTATCACCAAATCACCATGTTTTTATGAATGCCAATTATTAAATTATCGACAAATTTTTCTGATTATTATTGATAAACTCAACATTTTAATCTATAAGTTTGAAATTATTTAGCAATATTTCTACTTTTTAGTGACCAAAAGAGCATAGTGGTATTTAGCAGGACCTTCAACGGAATTGAACCCAATATTTAAAAAAATAATCAATGCACTTAACTGTGTTGCTTTTAACAACATTATTTTTTAAACATGTATGATGTTGGGTGTTTTAAGATTAGCCGGCCCCTAAACTTGCCAATAGGCTGATATTTTAACTCATTACACAAAGTAATAATCAATAACACTACAAAATTATACATAATGTGTCAATATTTTGATAGTTTCTGATCACATCCACCATATACCCTGTAGCTAGCACCTGGCTAATCATAAAGTACTAAAATGTAGGTGATAGTTAGATTGGCGAGACATGTACATAGCCTAGTAATTAAAAAGGTGCAATTCTATTATTAACGGGCTGGCTAAATACTGTCAAGCTCTTTTGGCAAACACAAATTTAGATTAAGATGTTTGGTTATCAGGGTTGGCAAGGTTTTTCTAATCCCCGGTATAAATACCATGGTAAAAACCGGTATTTACCACATGGGAAAAAGAAGCAAACACTGATTATTTATTGAATTTATTCTGTTCATAGATGAATGTTTTAAAATTTTTAGCCTTTTTTAGACCTTAAAAAATACCTTAAATAAGCTTGGTGGTATTTAGCAGGATCATTAACCAAATTGAACCATTAAAGAGTAGTGATTGATGTTGTATAATACCAATGTGTGTATGGGAGTGAAAAAACCATAAGGGCAAAGCTTCGATAAGAGTCGACCAGTTGCATGTTTACCTACAGCTCAAATTAGATATATATGGCTGTGTGTCATCGTGTCACCCTTTAAGCTGTGGGTTAACATAACAGCTGGTTGACTCTTATCGAAGCTGAGCCACCATAAGAACTACTTACGTTCATATCAGCTAGTACAGTGCAATTGTTGTTTAAGTTTCAGAGTAACCGACCGGTTCTTGTTAATAAACGTATAACCTTCACCTTCTGCTACAAATGTGGCTAACATTCCAGACATCTGCAATGAAAATTTACTTAATATTAGAATAGCACAAAAACATGTAAACCTATGAGAACTCTTAGTTATATCTTAACTATGTGTGTGTGTGTTTATTTTAGTTTAGTATGGAAAAATTTGAAGCCTAGCATTAAGTACTTGATAGCCTTGATACAACTAAAACACTACAAGGAATTAAAATCAACAACTTGAGTCTGAAAAAGAAGTTCCTTAAACCTTACTGAGGACACAAAACTTTAAAGTAATAATGAAACTTTAAACTTTTGTTTTCAACATTAGAAAGTTTATGTTTATATGACTAATCAATAATTTCGATACGAGAAAAACCATATCAAATCAAAATCTAACAAGAAGTAAAGGCAACAAATATTAAAGTTGTTTTATTTAACAAACCGCGAATTTTAACATAAAATAGCTAACGTAGTAATCAATTTTGAACTCATTTTTACCATCGAAAGTTTACATGCGTAATCAAAACTCTAAGACCAGTATTAAGCATCTTTAAACAAAAACTAATAAAAATAGAAGTAAGAAGGTAAAGATAATATGAATTTTACACTAATTTTATTAAATTTCACTTACTTCAGGTTTGTTTTGATCAGCGAATATCCGTCGGGCCGGCAGGTCGGGAAGATCGTGTCACGTGACCACTTTGCGGCGAGAGCGTCTTTCCGCCGGGAAAGATTCGAGGCTTTTGATTGGTTCTAACTGGTTCTAACGTACAGCACGAAAAATAGGAAAGAAAACCGCAGCTTTTGCCGTATTTGCCTCTCTTGCCGACCGCATGGAAATCCACCATGATTGCTAAATTAAAATGCAGCTTCCATACAAAGTTCCATAGCCAATGAGAATCACTCGTTTCCTTTAGTTCCCGCCTACCCTGTTGATCCCGCCTACTCTGGTACCGCAGCGCCACTATGTGATAACATAAGAACTAAAGAGTAAAATCGCGTTTTGGACCCTCTGTTAGCTCTTTACTCTGTGAGTAAGCCCTTTGAAAAATATTTTGCTTATTACTATTATAAAACTTTTACACTAAGTTTTATCTTATTAAAGAAATTTGTTAGTATTTATTATTTACCTATAAATTTTTCACATACACACTTAGAAACATTAATATATTTAGTTATATAACTTAAAGATTTTCTGTAAAGCTATATATAAATGACTAGCTAGGAAGACTAGGACTAGGGTGGATCGAAAAAAAATTTTTGGGAAATCTGACTGTCTAATTTTAGCTTAAACTCATACACACCCATTGAATTTACTATATTTTTTGGCAACGCGTTCTATTTATCTATTACCCTATTAAAGTAGTAACATTTCCTTTAATCCCGATAAAAATGAGTCTCATACAATTTGTACCCATAGCCCCTTATCGCTAATATTAGGTCATCCCGAAAGTTTTGTCGCTCTTGGGAGCATCTGTATATAAGATATTTTTGACACTTTTCCATTATGTGATACCAATATAAACTGTAACCTTATCTACCGTCAACTTGGCATCTTGGCTTGATTTTGGGGACAGATCGTCAACTGGGCTTTCCTTAAATCTATGATAACATGTTACTTCATTTCTTTTCTGCTCAAAATTTTGCATTTTTCCTAAAGTTAAGATTTTTAAATTAAAATTAACTGGCTACTTCCCTGAAACAATTAAAGTTTTAAGTATTTTTAACAAGTGTGGAAAATTTAACTTAGATTTAAATTTTTTCTGAGGCATCCGGAGAGTTTGATCACAATCATCCATAAATTGCTGGATTGCTACTCCTAACCCTCTATTAGGAAAGATCCGGATGATCATTTACAGGAATCTAGATTGCTGGAAATTCTTTCGCTCCTCTACAAAAGTAGTATAAAATGAGTTTCAATTTATTACAATCTTAATATGACTTAAAATTAAAGTTCAATTACTTTGAATTTTAATTTTTAAAGTTTTCAATGAATGGCAACTTGAAGTAAACAAAATGTTATTAATCGTAGAAACTAGGAAATCTGAAAAAGTGAGCCAACAAAAAAGAGCCAAAATTCGCCGAATTGGCTTTAGATAGAAGTAGAAGTACTTTACTGGTTTACCGTAATGGAAAAGTACCAAAAAATACATTGTATACAGATGCTCCCAAGAGCGACAAAACTTTCGGGATGACCTAATATAGTATACAACCGAAGTCTTCCCCCAGGACCATTTTTGAAAATTGATCCTTAATTGTAATGTTTTAACTCATTTTGGGACATTTTTGGGTTGCACTAAAAGGATACTGATGCAGGGGGTATGGGGGTCCTCCCCCAGAAATATTTTTTAATTTGACCTATAGTTTTAAACTCATTTTGAAAATCTTTGGGTCCAAAGGGGGGAACTGAACTGCTGTCCAGTCCCAGTGTCCACAGTGCCTTCCCTGCAGGGGCGTCATTTCAGTTTTTGGTTGGGGGGGGCAAGGAATTTTTTTAATTGGGTCTATACCTTGCTGTAACTAGGTTTTTTTTCGCGGGAGTTGCCTGAACTTCATTTTTAAGGTAATATCATGTCAAAATTTCACAACGTGAACTCCAAAGAAAAAGGGGGGTCTGGGGGTTCACCCCCAGAAAAATTTTGAAAATTTGGCTCTTAAAGTAGTGTTTTAGCTCGTTTTGAGACCCTTTGGGCTGCATCCAAAGAGAACAGTTTCTTGTAAACCACATAATTTTCTAGGGAAAAGAGTAGTAAATAAACGTCAAAGTTTTAAGGGGGCTAGGGGTCCTCCCCCAGGAATTTTAATTCCCCTTTACACTAGTGTTTTATCTCTTTTTCAAACTCTTTGGGGGAACTTCGTAAGAAAAAATCTTCTTGTAAAAGGAATGGTTTTCAAGGATGAAAACACTAAATAAGAGACATGAAAATTTTAGAGGGAGTCTGGGGGTCATCCCCCAGAAAATTTTTGAAATTGAACCCTCAAAGGTAATGTTTTAACTCCTTTTGAGACATTTTGAGTTGCACCCAAAGCTCCTTGTGGAAGTTACAGAATTTTCAAGGGACTTGCAGCTATTTTTCACATTACAGTGGAAACCTTGGGGGGGGCGGTTTCCCCCCCCTGCCCCCCTAAATGACGCCCCTGCTTCCCTGGATACGCGCCTGGTTGATTTGATGGGGGTAGTTATTTCCCCCATTCTTTACACTCATGTGTTTAGAGTGAAGATTGAAGGTTTTTTCCGCACAAAAAGTCAATCTGCCATTTTTTGGACTGTCCTTTGGATTTTCCCTTTTAGAGAGTGGTTATGGTGATTCAGTTAATATTTTAATTTCTTTAAAATCAAATTGAATATATTCGTATTCAACCCAGAAAAATAGCCTAGAAACATGTATCATTAGTCTTAATTACAATAAATTGATTTTTTGAAGGAAAAAGAATTCCACCATTTTTAAAAAATAAAATTAAACTTCTCGCTGCCCGATTTTCAGTAGGTTATAAATGGGATGATTCCCAAGTGAAAACTTGAAAACTGTAGGTTTTTAGGGGCGCAAGTTCAGAGATGCGGATGCGCCAAGTTTTCGAAGTGTATATTTGGACGGCCAAAACGGCCAGTGGCGCATGCGCTGTAGGTCTCGTGATGACGTAGCAGTCTCGGCGCTTAGTGATGGAACCAATGGCACGCCTAGCCGTGGAAGTTAGAGTAGAGTTTAGTTGAAAAATGGCCGTGCAAATATACAGTGCCCCAAGTTTTTAGCGGTAAAGATGACTAATACGGTAACCCTAACTCTAACTAATGTTAAGTGAATGATTTGGCTTCTAAATGTGCCGCTAAACAGCCAAAATTTGCTAAGCATCCGCACCTCTGAACTTGCGCCAAGCAAGACCCTCTATATACATGGCCACCCAACTCCACACGATGACGTCAAACGTGAGTGAAAATTGCCATGTTAAGTCTATGGAGTGGCGTCAAAGATGAGTGAAAGTTATGACGTTGCACGGCCGAGTTGGGAGGCCTTTATATAGAGGGTCTTGCTTGCGCCCTCCCGAGTCCTGTAGAAATAGTGCTGCCATCTGTTTTTCAGGAGAAACACAAATTATTAAATCGAACTACGTTAGAATGCGCGATAAAATGGGGGGTCTTAGATAAAATGGAATGAAGTAAATTTAGTAAAGCAATGAAAAAATTTTCCATCTGAGCGTAAAACAATGGATTTTGCATAAGCGGATCCTTGAGATCAAGCACACATACCGGAAAATATACCAAATCAACAAATGATATGTGTTGTCAAAAAACAATTTTGAAATAAACGGATTAATAAATGAAATGGACATCAGAATAGTCATTTTCATACACTTAGTTTTTTAAAAACATTTTGATTTTTACAAATTTCTTCAATAAAATAAGGCACTGTATATTTGGACGGCTTTTTTCAACTAAACTCTACTCTAATTTCCACGGCTAGGCTACAGCTCGGCGTTTCATTGGTTCAATCACTAAGCGCCGAGACTGCTACGTAATCACGAGACCTACAGCGCATGCGCCACTGGCCGTTTTGGCCGTCCAAATATACACTTCGATAAAATAAACCAAATAAACATTCCACTGTCAAGCTACTGCTATGCCATTACTTATTTATGAACGCGCTCCGTCATATTTACAGTTAAAATAGAAGAACTATTTAACCGTCGTTGAATCTCCGTGCGCCTCGCCTTTCTCCTAAGTTGTCAATCAATTGAATGTAATTGAAAATAAAACTATTTTACTTATTACTTTGTGATGATTACATGGTGGATCATCATTTGAAACTATGGTAATTATGTTTTGCGTTATTGATTCCATTTATAACCACTAAGTGTTTATGATAAAAGTATCCACTTTGTAAGCTAGTATTATTAGTAAATTTTTTTTCTTGTAATCTATCTGTTTTACCTTCTTTTTATTTTAAAGGAATGTGTTCTTTGGCTTCGTTAGATGCTTCTTAATCTATGAATTCCTATTTTATACAGCGCTTTTTGTTAGTAGTGATTATACTCTTTCAATACAATTAGCAAAAAACTTTCTCAACTTTTAAAGTTCTACCTAATGTCCTTAACTTTCTTAATCTTCCATAAGATTAAGAACCGAAAAAAAAATTCTCACTCTTCAATAAAAATTTTATAATTATACTTGTCGATTGATTGGTTTTCACAAAACAGTTGGCATCTGTTGGTTGAAATGATGAGAATTCTTTCAAAATAGTTAGTGTATTTTGATTCTATACTTATTGCTGCTGAAATTAAAATGCATCTTGGACAAGGAACAGCTTTAGAAAGAGTCCTCCAGTTGCCATGATCACCCACAGCTCAAATGACAAAGCTGTCAACCATTGAGATATTAATAACAGGCAGTGGCGGCTCGAAGGTAAAATTATCTGGGGTGCTGCTCCGGTGGTACCAAGTTGGCAACGTATTTTAAGCGATATAATGCCAAATTATATTTCTATTAAACAAAAATGTGGAAAAAATCAAGTAGAAAAGATGGGAACATAAAATTTCGATTTCGCACTAATAAGCATTCAAAAACTATCATAACCTATATTTAGCTGATTATTACGAATATGAAGAATCTAAGATCAGGGGTGCATCCAGGATTTTTTGCCAGGGGCTGCAGCCCCTATGGACGAGCCACCACTGATAACAGGTCTGCAAAAAAACTTTTTTTGAGCTGTTTGGGTTATTCCACCTGAATTCCATTAATTTTGGTGCTCTGAATCCGAAAATGACTTCTATTTTGTCCTGGGACATCACGTTTTCTGACAATCCAGGTTTTTATGTTTTATTGGTAATGGCTCAAAAATTTGGAAAATGGTCAATAAATATAAGGCAATTTTTCAAGAAAAAGTAAAGCAAATTTAGAATAAGTATTTTTCAACTGAAAGTTTATCTGAAAATCATTTAAATGATTTTCAGATAAACTTTCAGTTGAAAAATACTTATTCTAAATTTGCTTTACTTTTTCTTGAAAAATTGCCTTATATTTATTGACCATTTTCCAAATTTTTGAGCCATTACCAATAAAACATAAAAACCTGGATTGTCAGAAAACGTGATGTCCCAGGACAAAATAGAAGTCATTTTCGGATTCAGTTACTTAAGTTTTTTGGTGTGCTAAATCTGAAAATGACTGCTTTTGATTTTTAAGACACTACATTTTGTAAGAAATTGAGCGAATAGAGCAATATTTCCCAAAAAATGGGAGTACACTTAAAAAATATAATTTTTAATTGTAATTTATTATTAAGGTCATTCATTTTAATGATTTTTAATATCCTTAATTCATAAATTATCTGTTTTGCCCTATAATGTCATGTTTCTAGACAATTTGAGTAAATTTGTAAAATAAGTCATAATTTCAATTTTTATGAAAATAGGCTCATATATAAGATATATTTTTAATTATATATTCTTCATGAAAATCATTATACAACAAAAATGAGCTCATTTACACACTCTAAAGTCAAATTTTCCTCCTTATTAGGACCCTCTTGGTACATTTACCCTTGAGACTAGCAACCAGAATTTTTCTTTCACTTATACAACAAAAATCTGTCATTAATACTGCACTATTAAATCTTCCCTAGAATTTTCTTTCCCCTCTATAATGTCCTGATGAGATAGTTCACTATGTGCATAAGTCACAGCTTCTAATTTTTATAAGGGAGTTAGAAACACGAAAGGTTAAAGCTTCTAAAATATACAAATGTGTAGCAAATGGATATGTTTAAGGTAGGGATGCACAACCTTTTTGGGAGGGGGGCCACTCACATAGTTGATTGAGACGCGGAGAGCCGCAAACAGTAACAGTAAAAATAAGGTAGAATTTGCATCTCAAGGAACTTAATATAAGATGTGAATAATTGAGTTTGTACCATTAAAGGGTTCTAGGGGTCCTCCCAAGAAAATTTTTGAAATTTAACCCCAAAAAAACAAAGCATTGACTAGTTTTTGCACATTTAGCCCAAATATTGCACATATATTTTAAGATGGGATTTGCATTTTGATTAACTTAATATTTATTTAAAAAATGATAATTATAGAATTCCAAATGTAAAGGGGGGTCTGGGGGTCCTACCCCAGAAAAATTTTGGAAATTTGACCCTAAAAAACAGGGTTTTAACTTATTTTAGAAATCAAGTTCGATTTTTTTGGGGGGGACAGGCCCCCAGCCTTCTGCTATCCCCCTTGATAGCATATCTGAAAAAGGTTAATACGAATTAAAAAAATACACTGCATTATTATCTAATCTTGTTTCAAAGTGATCTTTTTGCAAAAATTTAGAACTTCGGAAATCCTTAAGAAAAATTTGTTAAAAATACTAAAATTGATAAAAAAAAAGCTATGTCAGAGGTATCACTAGACTTATTAGACTCCTCTGACCACGCTTAAATTTTTCTGCATTGCAATTATAATGTGAAAAGAAGCCAGCTTCAACTAGGCGCCGTAAAAACGGCACTTTCGCGAAAAATCGCTATTTTTCGACTTTTCCGCGGCGCGTGATCCTAAACACCGGACTTCTGGCTTCAAAACTTCAAACCATTGTTAAGTTGTTTTTTCCACATCGCACCGTCGCACAAACAATACAAGAAGAAGCCAACTTCAATTTGGCGCCCGCCCAAAAATCGCGGCAGGAACGGAACACTTCGCGAGCAAAACGAAACTCGAAAAATCGCGATTTTCCCGACTTTTTTCCGCTATAAATCGTCACTTTTTCTCGGTTAAAATAAGGAAAGTAACAAAAGTTAGGAATTATCTGAAATATCCAAATTCGTTCGCGGGCCGCATGTTGATGGTTCGCGGGCCGCATGTGGCCCGCGGGCCGCAGGTTGTGCATCACTAGTTTAAGGGGTTATTACCCCCCTAAAAATGCAAAAAAATCGTTAAAAATTATAGAGATTGTTTTTGGCTATTTTGTCCTCTAATTTGTTACTCAATTCATCATTAAAGGGTCCTAACCCTTCCCCAAGGATCCAAATTTAATGAATATATGCAGGAATGATTTTTACAAAAAGCGGTTGAGGTGTTAGCGCCCCCAAAGCACCCATGGAAGGGTTCAATGCCATACTTAAGGGTTAAACTGCTGTACATAAAAAATTCTAACTTTTACTGACTGAATTTCAGTCGATTCTTGTGTAAAATGACCTCCTAAACGCAAATATGACGACCCGTTTTCCCCATCACCCTCAATTTTTAATGTAACACCCCCCAATTGTTATCCACAGCCCACGCATCTATTAACAGCTTGAAAGATGGAATCCCCATCCCCAAAAAATGGCCAGTTTTTAATGAACTGAACAATTTCCCTCAGGATAGACCTGAAATATAAGAACAATGTCATTTTTGAGCTTTTCAAATTATGAATATTAATTCCCGAGTTCACGAGCGGCGACGCGATTCAGAGAGTCTCTTCCGCGAGTGCTTCAGGGGCGCTAACGCCTCAACCGCTTTAAGCAAAAATCCCTACTGCATATATTCATTAAATTCGGGTCTTTGGGGAAGGGTTAGGACCCTTTAAGTTATCCGCCTACCCCTAAAATGACGATTTTCGACTTTTTCGTCGAAAATTTTTTTCTTACTTTTTCGAGTAGTTTAGACTTATCTTTCCAAAACTGTTTTCATTTTACTTATAAGTGAATTAGAAAAGAAATTACAGCATTTTTAAAACAGATAGTCGTGTGTGATCGTGTACAAATATATAAACTTTGAAGCTAATTTTCTCGGAACTAAATTTTGCATAAAAACCCTCCACTATTTACATGATTACTCAAAAACTATCCAAGATATTCACTCCAAATTTTAACAGTATATTAATCATACTGTTATTAACCAGATGGACCTCAGATTTTTATGTAAGTTTATTATTTTTGTTTTTATTGATGTTTTTTTGTTAAATGGTAGTAGAAATTTTGAAATTTTTCATTTACCTTTACATTTTACGCTGTAAAACAATTACTTTTCAAAATATGTCTTAGAAAATGGTCCATTCTGAAGATAAGTGTTATAGGATACTTGTGTCCAAAGGAAATTTATATAGGGGTAATAGTTTTTGGGCAAGAGTGAGAGGGGTTTAAAAATTCACTTAAATTTTACACTAATTACCCCATATTTTAGAAAGTAATATAATTAATTTTGTTTTTTTAGCATTGATTAAGGTTTTGATGTACATTTAAACTAAAAATTAAAGAATAAAATTTGTAAATCAAGTATTTCAAAAAAATGGTCTCAAAGGTAGGCGGATACCTTAATGATGAATTGCGTAAAAAATTAGAGGAAAAAATAGCCAAAAACAATCTCTATAATTTTTAAGGATTTTTTTGCATTCTTAGGGGGTCTTTTTTTTTAAGCCATGAACTTAGAACAAGAGTAACAATTCGTGAGTGGAATAAGTAGCTGATAGGTTGGAAAATAGAAAGTAATCTTTTTAATCATTCACAGTAAACCTGGAATTCTTTAATTCAAAGTTTTTCAGAGGTCTCTTCAGCTTTGAATAATCCAAATTGAACTTATTATATCAGAGGGAAAAAACATCTTTATTTTTCAAGTGTTATTTTCTTTTATATATAATCTATCTGTCATTTTTATATAATTTTTTACACTGCATTATTGATTGATGTATGTACTAGTTTAAAAATGGAGGGCCTTACGATAATTTTATGCATGTAGTTTGATTTCAAGTATTTTCATTTAAAAATTTGCATTGTTACTTTTAAAAGTTTTAAATTTCCGATACCTGCTTAAGAATGTTTTTTAAGAACAGTTGACAGAATTTACAAAAATGGCCTAATGAACATTTTGATAGCTTACTGAGGCTGTTGATCAGTCTGTATGCAATACTTCTTAACTTATAACTTGATTTGATTACATAAAGGTTTTTAATTGATTCAACTATTAAAATTCTTTAACCTGTTCTATATGAATATTTTTACTCCAAATAAAATGTCAATTTTATATTTGAAACAATTTTGTGAATATTTCAGGCAACTCAAGATACATCTTTGTCTGCACTAGAGTCCCTTTTAACAGAATTTTTTAGTTCCAACACTGGCAATGAAAGAAAAAGACAGATAGGTATTTCATTATTATTTTACTGATTTGTTGATTTTAATTCAAATATATTTTTTGTTACAAGGGCTTTTATTTGAATTAAAAGTAATGTTTAAGTCAGGTTTAACTTATAGCTTCCTAAGGTTGAGGTGGGTATATACTTTGTTTACTGTTTGGCTTAAATTTTTAAGTGGATGAAAGTTTTTTTGAAGCTGATAGATAGTACGGTTCAATTTTAACGGTTTTGCCAAATACCACCAAGCTGTTTTGAATGCTATATGTTCATATAATGACACATTTTTATGATTTTTATTGATATAGTTACTGAACATTTCAATCTATGAATTTGCATTTATTTAGCAATGTTTCTAATTTTTGGTATGCAAAAGAGCTTGGAGATATTTAGTGGGAGTGTTAAAGGAATTAAACCTATAATACTATGTTATTTTTCCATAAGTGTTTTTAATTCAATTTTGAGATTACAAAATAGTGTTTTTTAGCTTTTTTAACTGATATAAAACTAACTAACTTTAACTTTAAAACTTTTTTAACTAAGGGAACGTACCCATACTACGTGACCCATTCGGGGGAGGGAGGGGGTTCTTCAAAATACCACGCTCGGTCACAGGGGGGAGGGGGGGGGCTTAGGGTCTCGTCACGTAGTCAATTTCTTCTAGTCAATACGACAAAATTAAGCCAAATTAGTTATTGAAATTTGCCAAATTAAGGCTAATTAAGCGATTAAGCCAAATTAATTATTAAAATTAGACAAATTAAACAAAATAAATTTTTTTAAACTTTCTGTTTGCAAAAAATGATGACAAACCGTATTGGTGAATTACTACGTGAAAACTAGAGGGGGAGGGGGGGTCTTGGCATATACTACGGATGGTCACCAAGGGGAGGGAGGGGGGTCAAAAATGGCAAAAAATAGGTCACGTAGTATGGGTACGTTCCCTAAACTAAAACAATTAATGCATTTTGAACAAAAAAATTTTGTTTCTCAAATTCAGTGTGTATTATTAGTTTTTGATGTAATGAAAATCCTCAAATTACTTAAAACGATCAAACATAAAAGTTCACTCTGTTTTTTTTTTCAGAGCAAGTATTAGATGGATTCAAAAATCAACCGGAATGCTGGCATCATTGTCTCAACTTTATATCCAATACCTCCAATGAGTTTGTACTGATGTATTGCATTAATGTCATAGAGGTAAATTCAAACACCCTTAACAACCATTCAACCTTTGTACCATCTTTTAACCATTTACCATTAAAACTATGTACTCACTTAATTTGTTTAACATGTTAAATTCATTAACTTTGTATTTAAAAATATTGCAGCATGTCATCAACAAGCTATGGATTCGTATGCCAGGACCAGACAAGGCAGAGTTGCGCACTACTTTACATCGTTATATGATCACTAATCACATGAAGGTGCCCAACTACATCTGCAATAAACTGGGAAAGCTCATAGTGGATATAGGTCGACTTGACTGGCCTCACTTCTACCCAGATTTCTTTATGAATATACACCAGGTTGGTGCTTGGATGATCCTCTAAACCAGTGGTTGGCAAACTTATTTGAAAAAAGATCCAAATATCAAAATAATAACCATTATAATTTTTCTCAAGAAAAAGTTCCAAAATTTTTCTAAAACTAATGAGTGAATTGTTATTTGGTTATTCTCAAACTAGATATGTTACTTATGTGTATTAAAGTTTCCCTATCAAAATCTTGAGAACAAATTCCAATAATACTTTTCAAATGTAATGTAATGATCTCATCTAACATTAAAGTAATTGCACTCCCTTTGCATTGTAATTTACAATTCAGTTGATTCAATGAAATGTCTACCATATGAAATGAAATTGTGTGTATGATCTTTGTTTGATGACTTTGAATACACTCATATTTCTCGAAGAGAGATTTATATAATTTATGTCAATTAAAAAAGCAAAACTTTTCAAAAAGCTTCCTTTTTATAGCTTCTAGCTCCTGTGGTTTTGTTAAATAGCCGTGCTTACAGGGTCGAAGCTCCACATGTGACTCACAATCCACACTTTGCCAATTGCTGTTCTAAGCTAATATAATAGTCTTTCAAAACTAATTACCAAAAACTTAGTAGTATAGATGCTCTTATTGTTAATTAATTTCAAAACCTTCATTTCAGAATTGATCGTGGTTTTCTGTAAATAGATTCACTGACTAATATCTTTTTGTTTTCAGTTAGCTCAAGCCTCTGAAACTGCTCCTCTGGGTTTGATGTTAATTCAAACAGCTTTTGATGAGTTTACTAGTCCAAGAGAAGATTTGGCAATAACAAGAAAAGAAGAGCTTCATAGGCTACTGTTGGAACAAGTTCCAGTTGTGCTCAATATTCTAGCTGGTAAGATGTTTTTTTTTTCATTTTGTGTAATAAATGCACTGTACATTCCAGTTCTAATAATATGTGTACAAGGTTTTATGTGCAACAGTTCAACTAGGTATTTTTATAAAATTTCACAATTTAATATTCCTCCTTTTTTATTTCTTTTATAAAGGACCATCAATTTTTAAGTTTTGATAACTAGTCCCTTATTTAAATTATTAATTTTAACCCTTAGATAAATTTTTATACATATAGACAGGGCTCGATTTCAGCCAGAACGGCGTTCCGGAACCTCTTTTTCGGAAAAAAATTATAATCTATTTTAGGGGTCTCCTAACTATATGGCCCGCAATATCCATTCATCAGGCCAGCGGATACCTTTCTATTTAAGAGAAAAAAGTCCTAAAATGAATAAAAACCCTGTTTTTGTTGTCAAATTTCCAAAATTTTTCTGGGGGAGAACCCCCAGGCCCCCCTTTTTGTAAGTAGAACTCAACTTATCAGGTTTATTTTCAGATTAAGTTTATAACAGAATCCAACAAAAAAATATAAAAAGGCATAGGTATTAAAAAGTATTTGCGTTTCCAGTTTTGATACCAATAATTTTACCGTTCCGGTACCTCTTTTTTTAGGAATCAAGCCCTGCACATAGATATTATATTAGTTTCATCAAATCAATCAAAGTCTGCCCGGGCCTAGTGGCCCATCAGGCGGTGCCCATCTCCGTTGTATATATTAGTTTCATGCAACTCAATATTTACTAACTTCAGTTCTAATTATTCTGATTTTACTGAGTATGATAATTTCTTTATTTTTTTTTAATCAGGGTTGTAAATGAAACATGGTTTTTGTTTAAGACATGGTCTTAAAAGTTTTTAAAATTTTTCTCTAATGCACAATACATTTTCCAATAATAAGGATAATAAAAATGCTATAAATTAAAGCGTATAAAAAGTTTGTTGATAGTTAAAATTAATATAAACATTAGTTAATGAATTTACGTACATTTAGAAATAAATAGGGAAAATTGTGGTGTCATTTTAAAATATGAGTAATGTTAAAATTAAGTATTTAATTTCAATAATTCTAAATTTGAAAAGTAAAGAGAAAAGCAAAATATTTTCAAAACTGTTTGACAAACATTACTCTAGTATGCAAAAAATAATTACTAAATGAGATAATTACTAATGAGATTACGGGATAATGGGGAATAACGGGATAATGTAATAGTACATTTGTACCGACACTAAACAATAAATGTGTTTTAAGTGTAACAACCCTGTTTTTAATGCTTAGAATGCTCATAAAGTGTATCCTGATGCTATATTCCTAAACCTGAGATATCTTTGCAGGTCACTTGGATGCCGTTCTTGAGAAACACAGTCATCTCGTCACAGCCACTCCTCCCCCATCTCCTACCCATTACCAAAACAATGGCCACCAGACTCTTTTCAGCACCTCTCCTCTGCACACTGGTGAGTTCTTTTTACACACTTTTTATGGGCATCTTTGAATACACAGCCTTGTTTAAAGCAGCTGGTTGTGTCACTTTCTGTAGTGGTTGGATTCGTCATGGGTTTGTTTTGGGCATTCCAGACTTGAAACCTTGTTGAATTTCTGATATGGATATCTGTTTCTGAGTTGGATAGTTCAAAGCTGAAGAAACAACCATTACAGTTCCAATTACCTACTAGTTGTGATATAAAAATTGTTACAGTAATTTGATAATTCGAGTTTCTCATGAATCAGAGCTGGTGAAAAGAACCAGTTTTGCTCCCAAATAATGACTAATGCATGCCCAACAAGTGAAATAATATTTATTATTACTACTGATTAGTTGTGTAAAACTTAGTAATATTCGTGCAGTATTTTTTAAATTCACATACACTGGAATTTTAAAAAATTGCTTTAGTATCTTTATTTAAATGGATCTAAATAAATTAGTTGAAAAATAATTTGAAATTTATTTTAATGGATTTTGATAATCCAAGGTTTTGATTTTTCAAGCTAATGCCAGTCCCATACACCTGAAATCACAGGATCCATTGGTTTTATTTAGTTAGAAATTAAAGGTTCTGAGAGAAATCTTTGAATTACCCATGGTTACTGGTTGTTAGTGTTGGTCAGATTTTAATACAAGAATGCTTTGTGATAAATACATTTTAATTTATGCTGATAAATTATGATTAGTAAATGAGCAGAGCTCTAAAGGAAAATTCAAACATTAGAATGATAGTAAAATAATAGAAGTAATCCAAAATAAAGTATCTGGGTCTCATAGTCTCTGATATGCTCATTCATCTGATATTCATTTATATATAATCTCGATGGAATTTACTTTGCTTCTTTTCACATTAAGCTCTTGCACTCTTCTTCCAAAGCTTACTTAGAGTCGGAGACTACATCAAATAATTCTTTATTTGCACAAATTTTTCTTACGTAATCAAATCAATAGGTATTGGATATTTTTCGTTGCAGGCAGCCTTCTGAGTGGCATGCTGAAGAATGAGAGCAACAGCAAGAATCCTTTCCAAGCTCTCCCTCCTCTGGATGACGAATCCCACCAGCTGTCTCTCCTGTCCTTGCGCTGTCTGAGCCAGCTGTTATCTTGGATTCCTCTGTCCTCCTACATCACTTCTTCACTTCTCAACACTGTTTTCCACTTCGCCTCCTTTGGATGCCATCCGGAACCTGTAAGCAATGATGTATGCATTCCCTCTCTTTTCTCTTTACCTTTTTTTAACATTCGTTTCCGGTTTCATGTAATATTTCCTTGCATGTGGAATCTGGACTGGTGTTTTTGAGACCAGGATTAACCTAATTTGCATGCAGACATAGACAAATAGGGAAAGATAATGTAATCTTATTAACTTGGTTGATCCTCTGGTTTGAGTATGCTAATGCCTAAATGAATACTTTTTATGGCTTTTTGGGATAGTTCTGAGTTTAGTCATTCTCTCACTTGAGAAAGGCCCAGTGTTTATATGCTCCTCAATACCTCCTTAAAGAGATCTTTGGAAATTTTTTAGGCATTAAAATTTCTCAATTTTAAAATGCTCCTAAATTTGATTATATATATTATATCTCACACTATATTTTTTTCAACGTTTCATTTTATAGTATTCATTACATTAACCCTCTACTACTCATCATGGGCGGATTTAAGGGGGTGCAACGAACCCCCAACTTTTTGAGAAAATTCCATTTTTATTGGGGAAAATCAAAGTCATCAGGGGCAGCTTGCACCCCCAAGTTTCCCAGTACGCACCCCCAGGGTTCACCATCTAAATCCGCCGATGCTACCCATGGTAGCAAATATGGTACCATAAGTTTAGCTTCAATTTTAAGCTTGTTTTTAAGGTATCCGCCTACCCCTAAAATTACGATTTTCGACTTTTTCGTTGGAAATTTGGTTCTTACATTTTCAAGAAGTTTAGACTTCTATCTTTCCAAAACTGTTTTCATTTTACTTGTAGGTGAATTAGAAAAGAAATTACAGCATTTTTAAAACAGATAGTCGTGTGCAATCGTATACAAATATAAACTTTAAAGCTAATTTTCTCTGAACTAAATTTTGCATAAAAACCCTCCACTATTTACAGGATTACTCAAAAACTATCCAAGATATTCACTCCAAATTTTTAACAGTATATTAATCATATTGATATTAACCAGATGGACTACAGATTTTTATGTAAGTTTATATTTTTTATTTTTATTGAGGTTTTTTGTTAAATGGTTGTAGAAATTTTGAAATTTTTCACTTACCTTTACATTTTATGCTGTAAAACAATTGCTTTTCGAAATATGTCTTAGAAAATAGTCCATTCTGAAGATGAGTGTTATGCGATAATTGTGTCCAAAGGAAATTAATATAGGGGTAATAGTTTTTGGGCATAAGTGAGAGGGGTTTTATAAAAATTCACTTAAATTTTACACTAATTACCCCATATTTTAGAAAATAATTAATTTTGTTTTTTTAGCATTAATCAATGTTTTGATGTAAATTTTAACTAAAAATTTTAAAAAAATTTGTAAATCAAGTATTTCAAAAAAATGGTCTCAAAGGTAGGCAGATACCTTAAGTTATTGAAGGAATAATTGCACCTTCAGTTGCTATAATTGATAAAGAATAAATTCCCAGTCTCCAGTTTCAAAAATAAAAAAATGACATAAATTTATGTTTTCTTTTTTGGAATTTTTATTTTATTTGGCCCCAAACTACAGGGTGTCTCAAAAAAGACTGACACATTTTAAAAATTTTTAATTAAAAAACTAAAAAAGATAAAAATACGCAGTTTATTGCATCCTACTCATAAGACCCTAAGAATTTTATGACACAAATTTTCGTAAATCATTGTTCCCAAATCCCCCGACAGGGCATAAAAGTATCTATCTCCCCATAGGAGATAATGGAAAATAGTGCTCCCACGTGTAGGGGGATTTTTGAACTATGATTTACGAAAATATGTCATAAAATTATTTGGTCTTCAGAGTAGAATTCAAAAAACCGCTTATTTTTATCTTTTTTAGTTTTTGAGTTATTGATTTTTAAAATGTAATGTGTCAGTCTTTTTTGGGACACCCTGTACATGAATAAGCCAAAAAAAAATTTTTTCCCTGTTATTTCTTGTAGTGGGCATTAGAGGGTTAACTATAAAAAATAACTGTTTTCTTAAAAAAATTATTAAAATTCTTACTAAGACTCAAATTAGTAACTAATAGTTTCATTCAGGATAATGTCTCTTAAATCGGGAATGTCTGGATATTTTGCATTTGAAATTTGTTAAGAATCGTGTCATTATCTCCAGTCGTACAAGGGCGGGCGTATCAGCTAGTTAATTATATTTTGTATGACAATTTTAGATTCTTTAGTTGGATGTAGGGTTGGTTGGGGTAAGTGGAACCCCATTTTTTAACAGTACATTTTTGAAGCTTAAAAGAAAAATTTTGAAATGGTCAGGCACCGCAGCGCTCCTGTTTTTCCTATTTTTCCTATTTTTTTCACATTAGCTCCTTTTTTCCTATTTTTACGGTCCATTTTATTTTTCCTCCTTTTTTCAGCTTTTTTCTCCTTTTTTTCCTATTTTTTTAACCCTTGGGATCGACTTTCTTCGTTTATGTTTTGTTGTGGGTAGGGATTGATGTCAATACTATCGGTCCGTTGTCAACGCTTTGGCATACGAAATGGAGTGATTCGTTTCCTTCCAGCGGGACGCGGCGAGGCCGCCGCGCCGCGGAGCTTCCTCTCCCGTTGAGGCAAAGCTGTCCTCCGTTGTTTTTAGCCCAGGAAAACGGTAGTTTTTTCAAATATTTCTTATAGAATTTTTTTTCTACGGTTTTATGTTTATGAGGGAGCTGATTACGAATCTGAAGTTTGCTCCCACGTGGGGTGTCGGCTTCATATCAAAAATCGCAAAAAAATTAATAATTTTTTGCTCTTTTTTCAATTATTCGCTTATATTTCAAAAACTATAAATTTCTCGAAGATAATTTCAATTACAAAGTTAAAGTAAACCAAATTTCCTACCAAATACGCTCATCAACCTTGATCTTCTGAAGAGTGGTTTTGAAGCTAGAGTGCACTGAAAAACATCGATTTTTTGGCCTTTCCGCAAAAAAAAGGAAAACGCGCGCTTCTACCCTCTACAAAATGAAAACTATTTAAGAAAAACAAAAATTTTATACCACGTTAAAGAGAATTTAATTTTATATAAATAACGTGCTTTCCAGTACTATTTTTTGAGAAGGGGAGAGGGAGTGAAGCAAAGATCGATAATAAAACTGTTGCGGCTCGCAGACCAAACGGACTTTTGCGGTTGTTAATCTGCAATCTGCGCTTTATTTCCGGTATATTACCAATAAAATGGGTTGTTTTGGATGAATTGATAACTACGCATGCTTAAAAAAATAAATTTTTAAATTTATTTATGAAATATTGGGTGTTTTAGGCGAAATTTAAATACATTTTTAAAATTCCTATATTAAATTATGGGAATGTTTTAATAAACAAATTTTTATGTTTTTTGCATCGCTAAATCCGAATTTCAAGTTTATTTTAATTTTGAAAGTCATCTTCACATCAAAAATTGCAAAAAATCTCAAATTTTTGCTCTTTTTTTCGGTTTTTCCTCGATTTTCTAAACAAATATTCATTTCATGATAAACAGCATGAAACCAAATTAAATTACGTAAAATTTCCTATAAGATGCACTTGTTCATTTTTATTTTGCGAGGAGCAGTGTACATTTTATAGCATTTTGAAGAAAAGCAATTTTCATGTTTTTGTGTAGTCAGGAAACAGCTCTAATTCAGTGCGCTCTAGCGTCAATACCTCTTATTATAAAATTAAAATTAAACAGTGCATTTTGTAGGAAATTAAATGTTTTGATATAAGCTATTTTTTGGTAACTAGAATTTATTTAGAGCTGTAGTGGGCAAAATCGTTCATCACTTTTTTGTAGAAAAGTAAAAAAAAATATCTTACTTTCAAAACGCTATAAAACGTACACCGCTCCTTGCAAAATAAAAATGAACCTGTGCATCTAAAAGGAAATTTTACCTACTTTAATTTAGTTTCATGCTATTTTTCGTAAAATTAATATTGTTTTAGAAAATCGATGAAAAACCGGAAAAAAAATTGAGATTTTTTGCAATTTTTGATGTGAAGATTACTTTCAAATTCGGATTTAGCGATGCAAAAAACATAAAAATTCGTTCATTAAAACACTCCCATAATTTAATATAGGAATTTAAAAAAATTATTGAAATTTCGCCTAAAACACCCAATATTTCATAAATTAATTTAAAATTTATTTTTTTAAGCATGCGTAGTCACCAATTCATCCAAAACAACCAATTTTATTGGTAATATACCGGAAATAAAGCGCATATTGCAGATTAACCGCAAAAGTCCGTTTGGTCTGCGAGCCGTAACAGTTTTGTTATCGATCTTTGCTTCACTCCCTCTCCCCTTCTCAAAAAATGGTACTGGAAAGCACGTTATTTATATAAAATTAAATTCTCTTTAACGTGGTATAAAATTTTTGTTTATAACTTAAATAGTTTTCATTTTGTAGAGGGTAGAAGCGCGCGTTTTCCTTTTTTTGTGGAAAGGCCAAAACATCGATGTTTTTCAGCGCGCTCTAGCCTCAAAACCATTCTTCAGAAAATCAAAGTTGACCAGCGTATTTGGTAGGAAATTTGGTTTACTTTAACTTTGTAATTGAAATTATCTTCGAGAAATTTATAGTTTTTGAAATATAAGTGAAGAATCGAAAAAAAGAGCAAAATATTATTGATTTTTTGCGGCATCGCGGGAGCACTCAATACGAATGGGCGTCGCCACAGGTTGGCATCCCTGTTGTGTTATTTTAACTCTAATTTAAGAAAAATATTCCTTTTTTCTCCTATTTTTTTTAGAAAAATAATCCTTTTTTTCTCCTATTTTTTCTTAAATTCTCCTATTTTTCCTATTTTTTTTACGAAAAATCGGCTGCGGTGCCTGAATGGTTAAATTTGACCTTATTGACTTATTTAATTTAAGACTATTAATAAAAACGTATTATTATAGTTTCTAAAATAATACTTTGCATATTTTTAACTGTTATTTTTTTTAAAACCAGATGGGTGTTCTAGTTACCCCTTAAGTAGGAGTAAGTGGGACAACCACTCTTTATTTAGATTAAAAGGAAGCAAAATTTAAGAGGGGGTTAGTGGGTCTTACTTGATAAACAAACCTTTTGTATTCATTCTATAATCTTAAAAAGAAATGAAACAAAACTCAAATATATGTAAAACCCACCAGTGTGACAAAATGTAACAGGGGCCGTTCAAATATAACGTAAGCACCTAAGGGGGGAGGGGGGTTTGCTCTTTGCTTATTTTTTCTGACAATGGGGGAGGGGGGATATGAGTGATGCTTACGTAAGATGGTGCATTTTCGAAAATCCCTTGTTTCTTGCATAAATAATTTCAAAATTCAACCAAAAATAATTGTAACAAAAAATTGAATTGGGAAATCTGACGTAAGCACTTTTTTCTGGAGATGGACCACCCTAACATTTTCAAATTGTAACCCCGAAAAGTAGTGTTTCGACTAGTGATGGGCAAAATCGATAATTTTAGGTATCGAATACTTTGGTATCGAATACTTATAGGTATCGAATACTTTGGTATCGAATACTTATAGGTATCGAGTACTTTTAGGTATCGAGTACTTTTTTTCAATATCGGGAAATGAACCTGAAGGGACAATTTTTTTAGGGCCTATCCATAATCAGACTAATATTCAAAAAACTGAAAGCGATCCATCAAAAAGCCCCGTAGCTACGGGCCTGGAGGTGGATAGAGGCGAAGGATTTGGCGGGGGAAAAACCTAGCCGCGTCAAATTTCTCTCGCGGATGATAACGACTTGGGTTTGAGCGTTGCAAAATGAAAACGGAAACAGGCTGCGTTTGATCTACAGTAGGTATTATAAAGATTACTTCATTGAAAAATTTAAAACGAAATATGTCAATAAAGTATCGATACTTTTGTGGGTATCGAATACACTCGATACCTATAGGTATCGAGTACTTAAGTATTTGGTATCGATACCTGCCCATCACTAGTTTCGACTCATTTTTGAACCCTTAGGGTTACACCCAAAAGGGACAGCTCCTTGTATGAGTCAACTAATTTTCAAGGAAAAGAACAGTACTTACTAATAGGGATGTCAATTTTTTTTATTGTAAACGCTCTGCGGAATTTTGTTTATAGTTTAGGCTTTTAAATTTGCTCTGTTCTTTTAAATTGTAATTTGTACTTAGCTACTTACATCTGTAAGCCTCATGTTATACCATGTGGAGCATGAGGAGTTGAAGAATTTTATTAATAAAAAAAATTATTTTTTTGGGGGGGGGGGGGGTCCGGCCGTTTCTTACGTAATTATGGTGGGGGGTTTGAGGTTTGCTTATCTTTGCTGACAAGGGGGGAGGGGGGTTAAAATGACCAAAAAAATGCTTACGTAATATTTGAACGGTCTCAAATGCGAGTAAGTGTGAAATGTCCTGTGTACATATTTTGGTTTGAGAAGGATGACCCACTTTCCCCAACTAACAAGTAATGCTATAAAATATTTTATCCAGGTAATGAATGTTGGCTTACAGCAAGTTCAAACTCTGAGGAAGAACACAGACTTAGGCATTCAAGCCATGGGTTGCATTAATGAAATTATGTCCAAGCATTGCATTCCTGCTGACTATGAAGGTTTCCTTCTCCAAGTGTTTCAAGACACCTTCCACTTGCTACAAAATTTGACAAAGGACAACCCAAAGAATCCAGCTGGTAGAAATACTTTGGCAGATGTGGATGATATGTAAGAAACTCCCTGTAAAATATTTATGCTGGGGAATTTTAGATTATTATATGGTGCTCCCCTCTTTTTAGTGGACAATGATAGATTATTACTGCCTATTATAGATGATTTTTTTGATTACCTTATAATCTCAATAGTTAAGCTGTATAATAAATTGAGCAACACTTCAGGTTAAATTATTGTATTAGAGTTGTTAATATTTTGTTAACTCATATTACAAATGTAATTTTTTTTATGTTTAAGATTATATTTGTCATGATTAAAAATAATTTTATGTTCCTTAATTTTTAATCAAAAATTCTATTTGCAGTTATGTTGAAAAGTTTACAGACTTCCTTACACTGTTTGTGACGTATCATTTGAAACGATTTGAAAGCAATCCCCAGTTTCCTATTTTGGAGTTCTTGGCTCTTCTGTTTAAATATACATTTCAACAGGTGAGTTTCTGTAAATAATGAGCAATAATTCTCTGGAGTGACTCCAAACAGTTTAAATTTCTAAATGCTAATATTTCATTGAATCTGTTCAGGATTTTCTCATGTGTCTCCAATATTTTTACAGCCCAGTCATGATGGTTTTTATTCTTGTTTGGATGTCTGGAATGTATTCCTCGACTACTTGAGTTACAAATTGAGGAATGAAGATAACAGTTACGAAATAACACTCAACAAGTATTAATTTTTTTTTCTTTCAAGTGAACTTATGTCTTAAGAATGCGCATCAATATAGTTTTTGCTTTTTATTTATCTATTCTCTTTTCTTGCAAATTTTGCTTAAAGTGAAATTCAATTCATTTTAAGATCGGGGTTTTATAACTTGAATGTATTCGTAGTTTAAAGTATTGGGTTGTCCCATAAGTTCTGTTACTTTTTACGAAGTTTTGTCTTTGAAAATTTTTTATGAAAAACTGGTAATAGGTGGAGATTTCAAACAAAGGGGATTTTGATATATGCATATTTATGAACATAATGTGTGATTTTGGTAGTTCTCGTGATATTATTTCTTTTCAAAATGGCGGTTTGAAAAAAAGGCCAAAAACGACGATTTTTGCGTAATTTTTTTCTTTTGTTTAAAAAACTAGGAAGAACGCATAATTCATGGCTAAAAAAAGTTTTACTGTATATTCGAAATGTTAAGATTAAGATGTCATAGTTTCAAGGTGATTCGATAAGTTTAAGGTAGGAAATTTTGACTTTAAAACTTCATATATTGGCAATTTCACGTGTTTTTTAAACAGGGTTGGCAAGGTTTTTCCCACCCCCGGTAAATACCATGGTAAAAACCGGTATTTACCGTCCTGGGAAAAACTAGGTTTTTCCCACATGGGAAAAAGTGGGAAAAACTGCTTATTTATTGAATTTATTCTGTTCATAGATTAATGTTTTAAAAGTTTTTACAGCCTTTTTTTTAGAGAAATGACCTTAAATAAGCTTTATCCTTTGTTATGAATATGTTATGGGTTTTATCATGTGTCTGAGGAATGTCATCTTTTGATGGATCCCTTTTAATCGGATTATCATACCTTGTTACTTCAAAAGTTATCTTGCAATCAAGATTTACACATTTTACGTTTTATTTTGATTTAAATTACGTTTTTATTTACATTTAAAAAATCTATATACTATAATGCTTCTCTTAAAGACACAGATATTATAAGTAAATTTGTTTTAAAATATTCTCTTTTTATTTGAGAAATTTGTTAATATTAAAAAAATATATGCAAATTTTATGTTAAATGTCATAATTCTCTTGCTCACTTATATTTTTCCCACCTAATAATTTTAACCCCCTCCCAAAAAAAATGTCATTTTTAACTAAAAGTTTTTATAATATGTTTAAAAAGGCTATAACCTAATACTTCTATTATTTTGTCAATTGGAGTTTTTCCCACTTTTTCCCGGTATTTACCAGTTTTTCAAAGTGGTATGGGAAAAACTAGTTTTGGACAGGAAAAACCCAACCCTGTTTTTAAAGCACACCTATTGTTTTTCTAAGCAGCTGGTATGAAGGAAATTAAAGGCAGATGTTTTTTGAACCATAATGCTTGTTTCAAAGGTTTAAACATAGAAAGCCTCTTTTCATAATATCGTTGAATTGATTTATTTCTAAATCCCAACGAGTTGTTTTTATTGTAGTGTTTTCGTATATGAATCAAATAATTGCTTTGTTCGCTTAGCATAAGTTCAGCGAGTGTTATTCTGATAAGCTAAAACTTTGCGCGCTTGCATTGTGCACACTACTTTCTGAACTTAAGTTCAGATATGATTTAATATACTGCATATTTTGAATAGTTGGTTCTTTCCTAAGCTTTTTTTATTGATTTTGATGCTTATTTCGTGAAAATTTCTTTGAAATGACTAACATTACTGAGGTAAGCTTTTTGCAAAAGATGTTATGTTTGAGACCGAAATTTCCTAAGTTAAACTTATTGAATTATCTTGAAACTATGACATCTTGAACTAAACATTTCAAACTTACAGTAAAACTTTTTTTTAGCCATGAATTATGCATTCTTCCTAGATTTTTAAACAAAAGAAAAAAATTGAGTGAAAATAGTCGTTTGTGGTCTTTTTTTCAAACCACCATTTTGAAAAGAAATAATATCACAAGAACTACCAAAATCACACATTATCTTCATAAATATACATAAATCAAAATCCCCTTTGTTTGAAATCTCCACCTATTGCCATTTTTTCATAAAAAATTTTCAAACACAAAACTTTGTAAAAAGTAACAGAACTTATGGGACAACCCAATGGTGATACCCCGGTTTCGCCGAAAACCGTTTTTCCTTCCCCCCTTGTCAAAAAAAATCCCTACTGTCCCCTCTACCCTCCCCCTTAATCACCGATATTTCCCTCACATTTCAAGATCGGGCAAAGAAATCGATTCTGGAGTAGAATCGAATGCATTTTCCCAATGGAAACCCTGTGGTGCACCGACCCTGTGACAGTTTTATGACTCCAATGTCTGACGCCCTTTGATATCCTGTCTTTTGTATTGGATAGATAGTGTACTGTTAGCCAATTAGTTGGTTTCTTAGAAAACGTAGAGTTGAGGGGTGAAAAAACCCATAGGGGTGCCTAAGAAATACACTTTTCATTTTGGGTTAGATGACAAAATAAATAAAAATTAACGCAAAATATTTAATAGTATTTATGATATACAACTAATTATGCAAATAGAATTAAATATCAGTGCCAGTTACAATTTTTTTCTTATTTATAAAAATTATATGGAGAATTTTTATTTTGTAGGTTGTTTTCGACAATATACAACAGTAAAAACGCTATTGTCGTTGTTTTTTGAATTCGAAATCTTGAAAACCTTGACTTATCACTGTTTTAATTTTAGAAATAATTTATAACAAACTTGCTTTGAATTATTTTTAATGATCCTAAGTATATTCTCTTCGATCAAAATAACCCTTTTAATAATATTTTTTCTTTTATTTTGAGTATTTTTAAACATGGGTTTTTTAGGATACATGTTTTTTTGTGTGCCAATTTGTAACGGAGAGTTGGAATTAAAGAAACTAAGCACTAAAATGTAGGGGAGGATTAGCCTTTACAACACAAAGGAGTTTCCTTAGTGTAATGGTATTTATAAAAATGAGATGATCGGGGAAGGAATTTTTAATGATCATGCAAGATCCCTTATTTGTTCAAAGAAATGTATTATCATTGAAATTCCTTCCCCGATCCCCTATCATCATTTTTCTAAATACTATTACACTCTAAGGAAACTCAATTCTTTGGCTAAAAGATTAATATTGCACTTTTAAACTCACCCCACGGTTTAGTAAATGGTTCAATTTCTATCAAATTTAAGGAGTAAGTTGAACGGATACTGCTTTACCTGATGCAATAATTTTTTTCATTCCATTATGTTTTGTTTCGTTACACGGGCTTTAGCAAAACAGGCTTTTGTAACGCTCTCGCACTACATTAGGTCCTATAGCTCTAAGCTGCGCCCCCTCATTCCTTTTCTAAATATGCTTGTCTAGGTCCCCTCTACCTCATCACCAAATATTGATGTTGAATTTTGAATCACCCTGAATAAAATATAAAATAAGTGTTGGGTGAGTGTTGGGTATAAAATAAGTTATTGGGTGAGAGAATACAGGGCCCGAGAAAAAATTTTTCCCTATCAATATTTTAAGGGGGTAAATGGGCCATCCATTGATAATGGAGTTCCATTACTTATTTAGAGCAGTGACAGAAACTTCTATGTAAGAGGTATTTAACCAAAAAAATTTAAGTTTTTTTGCAATGAATATGATTATTCCTGAGCTCAATGCAAATTTTTAAACGTTTGTGCTCTCTTTAAATGGTATTTTTTAGGTTTTATTTGGAGATATCGGTCTAATCATCATTTTTGGCAAGTTTTAATTTCTGGGTCATTTTTGGTGAGTGGTATCTTAGCGTTAACCATGTTTTTAGTAGGTCTCACACATGCCTAATTGCGTTTGGGTCTGGGAACCTGAAAAGTAACTTTATTCTTTCAACATCGTTACTTATGAACAACTTTGAAGTAGTGAAATTGTGATTTTTTGCAGCTTTTTAACTAATAAAGAGAAATATTTGATCCGAGAGGTTTTCTTAAAGATGTGTAAGGGACATGAGAGCACAGGTACGCAATTGCAGATATCAGTGAAAATTTCTGTGTTTAAGGGGTGCTGAAACGGCACAAAGAATTGCATAGTTTCACAGAAGGGAAATCTGTTATTAACGTTCAAAAAAAGTATTTTTAGTGTTTATGGACTTATACGTGGCTGAAAAGAAAGATATATCTGTAAAAATATCTCAATTATCTTTAAAATGAAGTTTAAAGAGATCGAATCGGGTCAAGGATTTCTCTTTATTAGTGAAAAATAGGCAGAAAATCACAATTTGACTAACTCAAAGTTTTTCATGAGAAACAATATTAAAAGAATAAAGTGTTACTTTCCGGGTCCCCAGACCTAAACAAAATCAGGCGTATGCGAGACCTACTAAAACAAGGTTAATGGTAAGATATATACCACTTACCAAAAATGACCCAGAAGCTAAAACTTGCCAAAAATGATGAATAGGCCGATGTGTCTCAATAAAAACTAAAAAATACCATTTAAAGGGATCACAAATGCTTAAAAATTTGCATTGAGTTCAGAAATAATCATATTCATTGGAAAAAACTTAAATTTTTTGGTTAAATACCTCTTACATAGAAGTTTCTGTCCCTGCTCTAAATGTGTAATGGAACTCCATTATCAATGGAGGGCCCATTTACCCCCTTAAAATATTGATAGGTAAAATTTTTTTCTCGGGCCCTGTATTCTCACCCAATAAACATCTTTTGGTATGATTTTCATGGATAAACAATAATTCTACTATTTGTTCTTAATTTTTGCACAGCAGTGTACTAAATAATAAATCCTAATACTAAATAATAGCATAATAAAAGCATACTACAAATTTTTCATACCAGTTTGCAAATAAATTGAATGGAAATGTGTGGCACATTATTTAATATTACTTCTTCCGTGGTATATTTGTGTAATACATAATACGACAAATTTCAACATATATTGCTGTTTAAAAAATTCAAATAATTGTATTCGGGAACAAAAATCGCAAAGAGTATACTGGTAAGTTAATTAATGGCTTAATGTTAGTGTTAATCTCCCACTTTACTGCAACTACAAACTAAAATTTCGCATTAAATCCGTGATTTCACCGCAGAGGGATCTAATAGTATATACCCCATTACCCCCATGCAAAATCATTTTCATTATTTTAAATGATAAAATTTAAGGAGAGATATTAATTTGCATGCAAACGAATTTACATAGTATTACATTTTTTACAAAGATAAATTGACTGTACGTATAAAATATTTAGCTTAACGCGGTGCTTTCGAGTATTAAAGATTGGAACCAATTTAAACAGTTTCCCCGAATACCATCTACATTTCATTTATACAGAAAACAATCTCCTGATTTAAGCTGTCATAAGATTTACTAATATTCAAGGATATTGCATCAGCCTGTTCTTATTAAGATTATTTGTTTGGGAAAAGGATAATTTAACAATTTTTTTTCACACTAAACGATAATTTTTACAGGGAAACCAAAATGCTGGGTTGTAAAAAATTTGATATTGTCTAAAAATTCTTAATCTTTAATGATAAAGGTATAATGACCAGTTATGGAACGTAAATATCTAGAAATTTTGATTTGAGAATTATATTTTACTTAAAAATGATCGATATAAGTTGAAGAAGTGTCAATTTCTCCAATTCGAATATTATTGAAATTCGCGATGCCATTACTGTACAATACAAGTACATCAAGGTAATCATCACTCACTAGGTACGAGATCCAATACTAAATTTATATTTAAATCTTCTCCCCGATTATTGCATTCTTACTTAACGGTGATAGCAAGGTTATCATTAAGAAAGTAATAAGAATGAAAACGATCGATAAATCCAGAAGGGTTATAATCTCTGTAGAAACCTTGATTCATTAAGTTCCCAATACGTACGATTATTTTTTTTAGTCATGAACATTTTTCGATTGAAAATTAAGGAATGAGAACAAATAAAATAATCATCTTTAGAAAATTCTATCCACTAGAGCTAATTAATTAAATGGATACTTTCAAGTACTGATAGTACATGTGGAGTGCTTAAACATTATTAAAATTTAAAAAAAAACATTGCTTTCTTTTATCGCAGTTTCAAATCTTAAATTACAATTTGCTAGGTTTTACTAAATATGTGTATTTTAAAAAAATACAGTAAAAGTATCTTCAATCTCAGATTTTTTAAAAAAAAATTTCAAAAGTTATTTTAATTAACATTCTGTTCTGTATAAGGTTTAATGAGGAAGTTGCATGATTTTTAATCTATTCTTCTAGCAAAAATAAGCAACTACCCAAAATTTGAGACCGATCGAGAAATTTTTTGATTGCCAACAAAGATCCACTTTTTTAGAACGCGCGAAAACGCCGAGAGTCTGGGATCATCGTAAGTTGACGTCATCATACGATAAACATTGTTGGAAAGCAATGGAGTTAATGGTTTGATTGTTGACATCTTTAAACAATAAACGTTTTCAGTCACGTGTTTTTTCTCGACTTTTAAATTAAAATATTTAATTACCTGTACATTTCTTTTGAAAAATTGAATAGATATTTCATTTTACCATACAAAAAACCATACGGAATACTTGTGTTTTTGAAAATCTGACACATGCAACTTCCTTATTGTGAGGTATCTAATATAATAAAAGTCAATGATTGTGTGTGTTTGTCTTTTACACAAATCCATTTTTTTTTCTAACTGCCTCAAGCTGTGTATACTTACGTTCTTACGTATATATACCCAAGGAAAAGCATAGGCTATGTTTCGAAAATTTTAAATGATCCCTTGACCCCTTTTTGCTATCATTGTGCTGAAAATAGCTTTATTTCTGCTCAAAAAATATCCGCTCACGGCTCACCCCATTGTTAAAAAGAAAAGATAACACAAAATAATGATTTTTTAACAGAAAAACTAGATATAACTCATAGATTAAAAATCATACTAATATTTTATAATCTGTTTCAAAGAAATTAAAAGTTTTAAAACTGGTAAGTGTAGTTTAAAATATATTTTTTTCAGGATTTAATTCTTAAATAAAAAGTTTAATGGAATAACATTGTTGTTAAAATAGTGTCCATGGAATAAGCTTTAATTATTGAATTCTTGAATAATTTCACCGAAAAATTTAATTAAATTCCTAAGAAAATAATTATTAAGAAAGGAATTTTAATGAATGTTCAATTTTTCTTTTTACGTTATTTTACCAAGATTTGGCCCCAAATATTAAATACTGGATTCCTCAGCTAAAAACTTATTCCAATCTAATACTTTCTTATATTAGCCTAAAATTTATGACGCAGTTAAAAATATTAACTGCATTATTTATTTAAATGGAAGTAAAGAAAGTTTCCCATCTTCACTTTCTAGAAGTTTAGTTCACCATGCTGAAAAAGAATTTGTCATACATTCCTTGTGTATTCTTCAAAATACAAGAGTAGGACCGTGACAAATTCAACATCTATAAACACCTGTGTTTAGATAAGAAACCACCTTGCCCCCTGGAGAGCTTCAATTCGTTTCGCCAATTACTTTCCCCACTTTCCCAGGATTCCTAGGAATCGATTCTTCAGTACGCTTGTTTCATAGGCATTCGATTCAGCATTTCGGTATCGATTCTATGATATTCGATTCGGAGGTTTGGCCGAAATCTCCCTACAGGGAAGGTGCAGCAGGATGTAAGGGGGGAAGGAAAAGTTGTTTACGGCGAAACGTAGGGGACACCAACCCAATATTTGGTTATAGCAGAGATAACCCCCTTTTTGAACCCTTGTAATTTATGGGCATCCCCTTATGTGTGCAGGAGGGTGGATAGTTGCTGGACATTTCTAACGAAATTTCTTCCACAAATATTTGTGTCATCCCTGTTATAGTAACTGTCCAAAAAATTAATATTGTTATTTATGCTATTCCTAGGTATAAAGATGCTCTCTTTGCTCTTGTTCAAGAAATTTTCAGAAAACTGCAATTTCGTTTTAACCAGTCAAGTTTAGAAGAACTTGATGATGAAGATCTGGATGATGATGTAAGAATAATTCTTTATGCTTCAAATTGTATGGTTAAACTAAATTTCAATATTTCATCCTTTTATTTCTTGTATTTTAACATTATCTACAAGTAGTTGTTTTTTATTTTTACTTATTGTACTATCAGATCTTTTAGTTAATCCAAAAGAATCATTGAAACTTTCCAAATGGTTAATCAGAACATAATTGAACATTTTCTTTGTGTTTTGAGCATATTGTATTCATATGTATATATCTGCATTCAAACCAGAGTACTAGAACAGAGTCTGTCGCCATAGGTGCTAATGGAAATCGAAAAGTTGGATGGATATGGGGCTATTTTGGCGCTGCGATCGCATCTATGTCACGAGAGGCGGGAAAAAGCCTGATTGGTTGAGAAAACCTTTTTCCTTCTCCTTCAAAAATAGAAGATTGAGTGACCGCCAATCACAGGGTTTGGTCACCAAAATGTACTGCTGATCTCTCTGTCAATCATTTATAGTTCCTCGCGGTGCCCTCATATCCATCCAACTTTGGAATATATCATTTTGGACCCTCCATTAGGATTTTTCTCTGTGATTCAAACATTTAAAAGTTAAAAAACTTTAAACTAATATTTATAATTTTTTAAGGTTAAATTCCTAAAAAAAGGATTTTAAAGAATTTAATTGCTACTAAAATTTTTTTAAACTTTTTGGAGAAGCTTTTTATTTAAAAAATAGTCCAATAAAGAATTAGAGTAACTTCTAGCTTTTATTTACTTTTTTCTCCAATGCCTTTTCAAAGCATTAAATATTTGTGAAATCATTATAATTTCTTCAGTTGATTTTATTTGGTGTTATGAAATTTTCTGCCTGAAAACATCAAATGTTCATCTACAGTCGAATCCGCGTAATGTGATCGCAATTGTCCGAGATTAAACTGATAACATTATCCGATTGATAACAATAAGCGATTTTACATAAAAAAGCAGCAGAAAGTGTAACTATATTGTTTGCTTTAAAATCAAAATTACGCACTCGTAATTAGTGTATTTAAAACAATTTTACACTATGTATTTGACAACTTAAAATTTTTAGGGTATTGAGTAGTTCAATTAATAAAAACAAAATTATCGCTTACTTTATATTTTTATTTGTAGAAAGGTCTCTTTTTCTGTGAACTCCATTAATCCTTCCAATCTAATAAACCACCTATTTTATAATCTGAATTCCAATAACCAAGGGAAAATTAAAATCTCTTATCAGAAACAAGTGCAAGGCGCCGATGGTTTCTTACAAGTATGGATTCGCCCCCCCTTTAACCGTTTTCTTCAATATTTGTGAAATCTTTTCTTATTCTTACTAATGAGTTTGAGAAAAAGAAATGCCAGATGCTTGGGTGGGGTAGATGTTTACTTGTAAAAATTGACCTTCAAAACGAAACCTAATAACAGACGTTTTTAGGGGATATGGACAAATTTTGATAACATTAAGCGGCGTGTTGATCAAAAGTTGATCACATTAAACGATATATTTTACATAAAATTGAATAGGAATGATCGGGACCTGTCGATTTCGATAACATTATCCGATTGATAACATTAAGCGGATTCGACTGTACTTTTTATTCATTTCTACTTTCAAAACAGATTCTCATTGAATTTACAATGTTTACTTTTCTATTATGAAATTTTCTGCCTGTAAACATCAAATGTTCATCTACTTTTTATTCATTTCTACATTCAAAACAGATTCTCATTGAATTTACAATGTTTACTTTTCTATTTATTACAGTCTTTTACTGAATGGCAACAGTTTTTATGCCAGTGCTTGGAAATAGCTTCAAAAGTATCAGAATTGATGCCTACAGAAATTTTTAATCTAGTTGTAAGTGAAGCTTATTTATAATACTTACCGATTGAAATTTTTAAACAAATGGTTTCAAGCTATGGTTGTATAAGAAAAACAATTTGAATTAAAGCGCTTATTTTAAGAAACCTTTCTTGGAAATAAATAGTTACTTTTCATTTTAAGGAATGGCATTACATTTCCTATTTTTTTCTTCTTTTCCAGAATAGTTTGTTTGAGGAAAACTTAAGAGTGTATTTTGGGCTTGAACAGTATCTGCGTCCTCCTCCAAACGGATCTCCCAATGAGCTCAGCGTGTGCGGCGAGAACGAGTGCCGGCGATTGCACTGCAGCCTCCGGGACCTCTGTTCCATGCTGCAGGCCCTCGGGCGGCTTGTAGTTTACATGACGGGAGAACAGTTTCACGCCAGAAAGATGGATGCCCAGAAGACTCTGGAAAAGTAAGTGTATATTTTTACTGTCTCGCCAAAAACAGCAGCCTGCTTTCCATAGCTTCAAGAAAAGTGAATTGAAGGTTTTGGCTCCTTACCTAGCATAGATGCAAGTGGTAACAATAATGTGTCAAAGAGCTGGCTGATAAAACTGAGTTGGCACTGGTCAATCCAGACCAAATTGGGCCCCTTTTGTTGCCCCTTCACTAAATTTCCCCTCCTTAAATCTGCCCCCTCACAAAATTCATTCATAAAAACGGCTTTTTCACAAAATCCAAATTAGCTTTAATACTTATTTTCAAGAAAATATTCACAAAAAATTTTAATTTTTCATTATGTTCTTTGTGACTGTGTTTGTGGGTAGGATTCACACCTTCTGAATACACCATTATAGACAAAAACACATTTATTACACATAAAAGACACTTTAAATTACAAGGAAAACATAAACATTACCCCGCACTGGAGTGGTGACCGTTACCGCGCTCAATTAAAATAAACAAAACATTCCCTCACTGAAGTCTTTCTCCCTCGAAATCGGAAGCCCAACTGACAAAATGTACTCTCACTGACGTCACCACTCCAATGCGGGAGGGGCTGCCAACGGAAGCCGCAATATTGGACGGAACATTCCGCCCACCTTGAAGTACCTTCAAAACACAACATGAGTAATGAGTACATGAGTAATATTAAATGAAAAATTCACAACACAATATTAATCACAATCCGAAATTAATCAATGGGTAAGTAAATTAGTTTGTTACCGGGTCTTTGTAAGACACCATTCGCAGTTTTGAGTGTCACAACACGAATAATACCGTCTTTACCTGGATGAGTCTCAAGTATTCTCCCTAATGTCCACTGAACAGGTGGTAAACGTTCATCCTTTAACAGTACCATGTCCCCAACTTTGAAATTGTCCTTCTTTGAGAGCCACTTAGGACGCTGCTGAAGCCTGGAGAGGTATTCAGCCTTCCACCGAGTCCAGACACCGAGAGACATTCTCTGAACCATGTCCCATCTTTGACGTAATGATGAAGCACCGCTCGTAGAATCTCGCTCTGGAAGAGCCAGCAGAGAATCACCAGTCAAAAAATGCCCTGGTGTTAGAGCAGTCAGATCATTTGGATCACTTGACATAGGGCTTAGTGGTCGTGAGTTGAGGCAAGCCTCTATCTGAACCAAGACTGTTGTGAGCTCTTCATAGGATAGAGGTGTCTGTCCCACGACGCGACGAAGATGGTACTTCAGGGACTTCACTCCAGCCTCCCAAAGTCCTCCCATGTGAGGCGCTGCTGGTGGATTGAAGTGCCATATAATTCCCTCTTTAGCTATATGGTTAGCTATACGAGTTTCGTCATCTCTTGATAGGTTCCTTTCTTGCTTCAAGATTTTGTATGCTCCGATGAAGTTAGTGCCACAATCACTGTAGATATCTGTACACTTCCCTCTTCGTCCAATGAAACGTCTCAAAGCAGCTATGAATGCCTCAGCTGTTAGGTCTCCAACCAGTTCTAGGTGAATAGCTCTGGTGACGAAGCACACGAAAACTGCAACGTAGCCCTTGTAGGTGGAACGTCCTCTTCCTTTCGATGCCTTCAGTGAGAAAGGGCCAGCGTAATCCACTCCGGTACGCAGAAAGGGCTTACTAGGAACGACTCTGTCACGTGGTAAATCACCCATGAACTGTTGCTGCTGTTGAGCACGATGCCGGGTGCAAATGACGCATCTACGGAGGTGGAACCTGATGGTATCTCTTGCAGATAAAATCCAGAATTGTCTGAGCAAGATGGACATCAACAGCTGAAGACCCGCATGAAGGTGAGTCAAATGAGCATTGACTATAATTGTCTCTGTTAACCAATGGGTTTTGGGTATTAGGATAGGGTGTTTCTGGTCATATGGCAAGTTGGAGTTGCGCAACCTACCTCCTACTCTAAGAATACCCTCCTGATCAAGGAAAGGATTGAGTGAAGCAATCTTGTTCTTGCAGCTCAGACCTTCTCCCCTTTTGAGCCTTTGGATTTCGTCATGGAAAACTTCATTTTGCACAAGACGAATGACATGCATGAAAGCTTCATCCAACTCCATTGCATTCAGGAAGCCAAGACGTCTATTGTTAGCGTTCCTCGCATTGAAAATGAATCGCTTGCAGTAGGCTAGCACTCTCTTCAGTTTTGTCAGGCTGGAGAATCTCTTGAGAAAATCCAAACTTGGTTCTCGTCTTTCTTGTGCCACATACGTCTGTACAGCACGTTGTTCTTTGAGGACCTCAGGCAGGTCTTGACTCGCTTGATCATCCGGCTGGAAGTCTTGTTGACTCGATAATGGACCCGCCCACCATAAGGGATGGTGTTGAAGCTCCTGCGGCAAGATTCCTCTAGAAGCACAATCCGCCGGATTGTCCTCACTGGCTACGTGATGCCAACTGCATTGCGGGAGAAGTTCCGTGATCTTTGTCACTCTGTTGGCCACGAAGGTCTTCCAACGGCTTGGGTCTCCCTTTAGCCAAGCCAGAACTATAGTTGAATCTGTGAAGCAGTGAATCACTTCCACTTGCAACTTGACAGACTGAAGAACCAATGCGACGGTTCTGGCCAGAAGAAGTGCGCCACACAACTCTAATCTGGGAATTGAGATATTCTTCAGAGGAGCAACCTTCGTTTTGGCGATGATCAGCCTTGAAAGCATCAATTTATCCTCTTTGAACGACTTGAGATAGACCACAGCTGCATACGCTGACTCTGAAGCGTCCGAGTAGCCATGGATTTCGAAGCGTGTGGCATTCTTTGGGATCAAACATCTAGGAATGAGAACCTCTCTAAGAGATGTGAGAGAAGAAGCCATGGTAGTCCACTCCGACTGAATCCCCGGTGGCACAGGCTCGTCCCACTCTAAGCCGAGTCTCCACAAACGCTGCATCAGTATTTTGCACTTGATGGTTACTGGAGCCAACCATCCAAGAGGGTCGAACGTTCTCGAGATGTCAGACAGCAGCTTTCTTTTGCTCAGACCACCTGAACTCTCTGGAGCATTCACTGTTATAGAGAAACAATCAGTAGAGGGATTCCACTGCACGCCCAGCACCCGGACTGCACCAGCCGAGTCGATGTCCAGAGGCAGACCACTCCCACGGAGCTCCAGGGGAACTGCTTCCATGACTTCTTTGGAGTTGGAGACCCATTTGCGAATCTCCATGCCTCCACCTTTCAGGCAAAGTAGAATCTCTCTCTGCAGTTCCAATGCTTTAGCCACCGTGTCCTCACCGGACAGAAGATCATCAATGTAGAAGTCCCTCCGTAGGACTTTCGCCGCCTTCGGAAAGTTGTTTCCCTCATCAGTCGCAAGTTGCTGCAGGCATTTCGTGGCGAGGTACGGCGCGGACGCTGTGCCGTATGTGACTGTAAGCAGCCTCCAATCCTCCATCGGTTGATCAGGCGATTCTCTCCAAACCACCCGTTGAAGATCTACGTCACGTTCATCCACCAGAATTTGTCTGTACATCTTCGTTATGTCAGCTGTCATCGCAACTTGATGGAGCCTGAAGCGCATCAGGATTGGTGCTATAGGATCTTGAAGTACAGGACCAACAAGAAGTTTGTCGTTTAACGATATTCCAGTAGATGACTTTGCAGAGGCATCAAAGACAATCCTAAACTTGGTTTTGGAATCAACCACCTTTCCCACGGCATGATGAGGTAAGTAGAAAGTTGACGTCACTGATCCATCGTTGTCTGATGGAACCTTCTCCATGTGTCCCAATTCATCGTACTCTGATATGAATTCTTTATACGACTGGTGAAGCTTTGGATCTCGCTTGAACCTTCGCTCAGCATGGCTCAGTCTCTTTATTGCAACTTCTCTGGAAGACCCCAGCTCCAGCCCATCTGGCTTTAGAGGAAGTCTCACGATGTATCGTCCATCTTTGGCACGTCTTGTAGTGGCTTCAAAGATAGTCTCGCACAGGGTTTCGTCTGGACTCAGTGGCTTGGTGGACCCTGGGAGATCCTCTATCTCCCAGAATTGCTGCAAAGTAGCATTCAGATCACAATGTGCATGGTGGACCTGATACCTGGGACCTAAGTCTCCGGACACACTACCCATCAATACCCATCCGAAAATAGTATGCACCGCAGTGACAGATGAATTTTTTGGTTTAATTTTACTGCCTAGCACGATATCACCAAATACATCTGCGCCAAGAAGCAGATCAACCTTTCCTGAACGATTTGCATATGGATCAGCAAGTCTGATATCACGAAATTCGAGCAAACTTTCAGACTCAATTGAGTGCTGAGGTATATCGGAAGTAATTTTAGGTAAAATTAAAGCATTCACGGTTAGGCCTTGATCATTTCCAACAGACCTTAATTCTAACTGGACTTGTCCTTTACAAGAACCGATACCTACAGCGGACAAACCCGATACTCTGATATTAGCATGCTTTCTTTTTAATCGCAGTCTTTGAACGCAATCTTCACGAATAAAACTAGCCTCGGAACCAGAATCGATTAAAGCTCTTAATTCAGCCTGACCGTCGGGCAAAACAATTTTGACAACCGCAGTAGGTAGATAAACCCCTCTCGGAGGTCCAGAATTAGCACAATGTGTCGACACTAAATCTGAATCAATCACTTGAACCTTTGAAGTCTCAACTTTCGGTTTAGAAAATCTGCTCGATTCGTGAATCAGACTGTTATGTTTTTTAGAGCAATGTTTACAACCTCTACTCTTACACTGATTCGAAAAATGAGAACCTTTTAAACAATTGAAACATAACTTTAGTTTTGCAATTAACTCTTTTTTGTCTGCAACAGAACCTTTAAGAAAGGTATCACATTTATATATTTCATGACTCCCAGAACATACACCACATTTTATAGACTCTGTATCGGTATAAAATGACTGTGCCCTTAAACCCTTAGGTTTTTCACTGTTTTTAACATTTTTTGAACCAGATAATGAACTAGACACCGACTCCAGTGCACGTGCCCTAGCCTCTAGAAACCCTTTAAAATTCTCAAAAGTTGGCATAGTTTGCTTGTCCTGAGACAATTCCCATTCACATAATGATGCTGAATCTATCTTTTTACGTAAAGTATAGACCAAAAGAGTATCCCAATACTCTACAGGTTGTTCTAGAGTGCGTAGAGTGTCCATGCACTCTGAAGAAATGTCTAAAAGTTCTCTTAAACCCTTTGCCGACTCTCGGCTTATACTTGGTTGATTAAAGAACTTATCTAAATGAGCATATACAATATCAACAACACTATGATATCTGTTGGTGAGTGTCTCCCAAGCTTTAGCATAATTAGCATCACAAATTTGGAAAGCATTCACTAGAGCCAAAGCCTCTCCCTTCAGTGATAATTTTAAATACTGCAGCTTCTGTCCCGCTGACAGAGTTTCATTCTGGTCAACCATGGCCAAAAACAAATCACGAAAACTGATCCATGAGAACAGATCGCCAGAAAATGTAGGCAAACTGATCTTGGGAAGGGCAATATGACCCCTGCGATCCTCAGAAATAATGGATGTTTGTAATTCCTGTTCACCAACAGATACCACATTTGATCTCAAAGCTAATTTCAAAGCATCTGTTTCATTAAAGATATCAAAACTTTCTTTTTCATGAATACAATACAGATCTTCCTCACAGGAAGTTAGAATCTCTTCAAAGAGTTTGTCTAAATCTAAGCGTAGTTGCGTTAATTGCTCTTTGTAAATAGAAGCCGACCCACAATCTAATGGTTCACCGTTGGCCTTTATCAAGTTTGACAAACGAGTCAACTTTCCTTTTAACACCCGCTTACGCTTAAGTAGTTGATCCATGACAAAAGAAATCCCGAATAATCACAATAGAAGCATAAAAACCAAAACAAAAGACGCGAAACCTAATTCCCGAAAACGAAACTGCCTAAACTCCGGCTCGACGGACCAATGTTTGTGGGTAGGATTCACACCTTCTGAATACACCATTATAGACAAAAACACATTTATTACACATAAAAGACACTTTAAATTACAAGGAAAACATAAACATTACCCCGCACTGGAGTGGTGACCGTTACCGCGCTCAATTAAAATAAACAAAACATTCCCTCACTGAAGTCTTTCTCCCTCGAAATCGGAAGCCCAACTGACAAAATGTACTCTCACTGACGTCACCACTCCAATGCGGGAGGGGCTGCCAACGGAAGCCGCAATATTGGACGGAACAGACTGTGAGTTAATTTTACTTTTATGCTCTGATCTGCTAACTATCGCCGCTTCAATTTTTCACAAAAACAATTTCTTTTTCACAAGAATGGACTTCAAAAAATAAAACCTGGATCTATCCCGGGCTAGGTTATATTAATTTTGTACGTATGGATTAGCCAGGTACAAGCTTCAAGTTTTGTTAAATCACCAAAATTAATCAAATATCAAAGTAAAACACACCAACTGTGTTTTTAAAATTTTAACTTTATTTTATGTGTAAATACAGTAGAGCCCCGATTATCCGCGGAATTGGGTGGCAAGGGTACAGCGGCTGTTAATGCCGAATCAAGTTTATTACAGCTTGGTTTCTTCATTGTTTTTCTTTTTTTCATCCCAGAAGCACTATCCGACCCGATGCAAAGGCCAAAAATTGTCTTTTTGCTGTAAAACGTCTTGCACTGGCTCGCGGATAACCCGCTCGCTGATAATCGGGGCTCTACTGTAATAAAATGTTGCCATCCAATTGGAAAGATTTGTGCTCAGCTAATCCTATAGTACCTTATTTTCATATTGGATTTCAAGTAAAAGTTGTTTCTTAGCAGTTGCTCACTACAACTTTTATGTAAATTAAAATATGATTATTAAGCATAATTTTTTATTTAAAGTAAGTTTTTTTCTTTCATCTTCTTATAAATAAGGATCTTAAAGGTAACCTAATGTGGATAAAAAGTTTTATGTGAATAAAACTGGTGTAAATTACTTAAAATTATTTTTTTTGCCAGAATGAGGAAGTTGCATGATTTTTTTTATCTTTTTAATCGATTCTTGCAAAAATAAGCAACTACCCAAAATTTGAGGCCGATCGAGAAATTTTTTGATTGCCAAAAAAATTAACAAAAATCCACTTTTTAAAAGCGCTTGAAAGCGCCAAGAGTTTGGGATCATCGTATGTTGACGTCATCATACGATAAACATTGTTGGAAAGCAATGGAGTTGATGGTATGATTGTTGACATCTTTAAACAATAAACGTTTTCAGTCACATGTTTTTTCTCGACTTTTAAATTAAAATATTTAACCCATTAACGCCCAAGTTATCTTTTTAGGGGGCGAATTGAATAAAAATCATGAATCTGGTGTATTTTGCCTTACATATGAATATTATGAACAAATTTTGTCAAAACAGTCATGAGTTTTTTTTAAAAATGCTGATCTAAAAATAGATCACTGGGCGTTCGGAGGATATTTTTTGTCACAAAGCTAAGTACTAGTTAAACTTCGAAAATATACTTAAAATTATAAAATAAGTATAAATATTTGTATTTCTCTTTAAAAAACACGTATTTATTCATAAATATGTGGGAAAATAATTAAATAGTAATAAAATTGAATAATTTACCCAAAATTAAGTACACAAATAGCCTATGTTGAAAGTAATTTTAAGGGGAAAAGGGGAAATTGAACCAAGAACTTGAAATTTATATATAAGTATATTAAAGAAAACATATGTGTGTGTGTGACATGACATAAAATTGTAAATAAAAGGAATTGGGTTAATTTTTTGAAAATTTTGTAGATTGATTTACCATAAATTAATAATATTCATGAAATAAAATGTAACTTGGCCTAACATGGCAACATTCAATATTGCTGCTTGTTTGAGCTTTTCGGCGACCTATTCCTATTCAATAAACTACTTTCTCTGGCATAACGTCAATTTTAAGGTTACAAAGGCTGGATAAGGGTGAATTTTAAAAAATATAATAATAATTTAATAAAAATATTAATAATCCTCCAATTTGAGATTTTCATAACTCCTTGATAACCTTTAATTGTCTTATAATTTCCCTTGTGAAGTATTTCAAAACTACTTGTGTTGTTTAAAATAAGTTTATGTGAATAAACACCAATAATTTTATACCAGTAGTTGCAATGCTGTGCTTTATTAGAAATTAATCATAATGGCCTACCCTCCATTTATCCACCAGAATAAATTATAAATTTAATTAGCAATAATATAATGTTCAATTTCTTAAGAAAATCAATAGTTGACTTAATTTTGAACATTAATGTGTTTTCTCTGACACATTTTATCAGTTTTGAGTGGAAAAAACAAAATCCTCGTATTGTAAGCAACACAGAAAAAATGAACGCCCGAACGCCCAGTGATCTATTTTTAGATCAGCAGTATTTGTACTTGAGTTTTCACTAAAAAAATTAATTTTGACAAAACTCTGCATTATATCCCAATAGCTACATCTATAAAGATAAAATAAAACTGGAAAAGGATTCATTTAGTGGTATACCTTAACTGTTTTCTTGAAAAACGCAAATGAAGATGAAAAAACTGCAAAATGAGACTCTGAGACGAATTTTAGCCCATCACTGTTACAAAATAAACGAAGCAAATGCAAAAACCTCATGGTATTAGAATTGGGGGATGTTTCCTCTTGCCATACGTGCAGTTTCGTTACTCTTGGGTGAATTTAAAGAGATTTAAGAGAGAATTTATGACACTATGTTTAGCGATCTAAAAATAGATCACTGGGCGCTAATGGGTTAATTACCTGTACATTTTTTTGAAAAATTGACTAGATATTTCATTTTACCATACAGAACACTTGTTTGTTTTTGAAAATCTGACACATGCATCTTCCTTATTGTGCCTACATTTACTGTATTTTTTCTTCGATTTAAAGTAGTAGTTATACTTTTTTTTCATCTTCCATATTTCTTATTCTTTGAGGTTTTTTTAATTTTTAGGCTGTGTCTTGCCGCAACTTACAGCAACAGACACAAATTTTATGAAGTTAAAACTGCTGCCCCGTTGGTTTTAAAAGGTGATTTTATTGAAGTGTGAGTGCAATTTTTTGATACTTTCTGTGTATAAAGGTTCAGACATTTAAGGTAGCATTTATTGATTTTATTTTTATAATGCTTTTCAGTCATGCTCAAATCCTGGCTACATTAAAAGCTTTTTGTTATTGGTTGACACAATATCTTAAGGAGCATTCTGAAGGAGATTCAGATAATTCAATTGAAAAGATCATTGCAGAAATAGCCATTGCAAACATAAAGAAAAAGGTGTGTAGTATGTGTATTTTATTTTCCTTTATCAATTTTAGCTGCTCATTAAAAGCTTAAAACCCTACAAAGGTTGAAAATTTTTTATTGTTATAATATAAATATTGATTATATTAGATTATTTATAAGCAACAAAAGTGGTTGTAACATACATATAATTCCTGAATGCTAAAATTAGTTAATCCATAAAGAAACTTATTTAATGATTGATTTTCTGTGATATTCGTGAGGGCTGAGGAAGTATTTTGTGCTAAAATTATATATTCTTGTAATATAGTTTTTTGTTTTTAGTTTTATACAATGCTGAACAAGCATTTCTCTGTGTAAATCTCTTTTCTCTTGAAGACTTTGGTTAAAGTTTTTCTTAATATTTCTGTTAGGTTCCTGAGAAAGTGACCCACAGTAGTGCCCATCTTCTCATATCCTTAACAGCAACTGTAAAACCAGTCTTACTCTTCCAATTCATTCCAGTTCAAGAACTCTTAACAATGATTGGAAAGCTGGAGTTAAGGTTTTTGCCTATCGAGGTAAGTTAAATAGTAAGCTTAGTAAGAGGGTACCTAGTTAGCATTTCAAAGCTATGTTCTATTAGTTATTTGTATCTATGCCTTGCTTCTGATTTAGAGGGGTTTATAATTCTTTGTTTTATGCTGTACATCTTTAAAATGAAAGTTAAGCTCTAACTGTTTGTGTAAAAATATAAATGTGAATGACTGAATGTAAAGGATTGTTACCTAAAACGTGGTCTTGCCACTATTGGTAAGATTTAAAATTGGATGCTTCATCCTTAGCTACAAAGAATATTGTCAGTAGTGTGTTAAAAAAGGGAGTGAAATGAGCCACTATTGTGTTTTATGAATTGTATGCTTGGGTAATATTAATACATTAATACATCGTCATTAATGGTGTTTATTTTTCTCTTTAGCACATTGCATTTAACAAGGCTTTAAAGTTTTTATTTTCAAATTTATTGTTTTATTTCCTATTATTTTAAAGTGAATTTCCAAAAATATTTTTGGTATAGATATGAAATGGGTTTTCCATAGCGAAAAAGGTGATGGGTCGCCATGGAGAACCTGTTAATCTGTTCCATATTTCAGGGATGAGATTTTTCATAATTTTGAAGGATTTTCAGACTTAAAAACTTTTCAACAAAAGTTTCAGACTTTTAATGGAAAAAAATCAATTTATAAACTGGAATTTTCAACTAAAAACTACATCTTTTTCATTTTTTGTAAATGCTCTTGGTTTATAAGGCTCTTTCCTATAGTAAATTTTCATATCTGAGGCAGCTAAATAATTTTATTTGGTTTGGTTTACAATCTTATCGATTCTTGTGGTTTTTAGACTTCTTGCTTTTTTGTCAATCTCATCCCTGATATTTTTATTTACTATTTAAAACAGGAGTCAAACTATGATTAGTCTACAAGCTGTTTGCCTTTTTAACTCATTTGAAAGCATCTTAAATTACTGATGTTTTGAAAATGCTATTAACTTCCTGATATTTTCCATCATGTTGACTTTCTTCTCTCATCATTACAGACACAGATTGTTGTTTACAGATCGATGTCAAATGTTCTTGTTTTGCCTTGGGCCACTGCCATTCCAGATGGCCAGCAACTTTGGCCAGTGCGCTCATCCCAGCATGACCTTCTGATACAATCTTTGTGTGAACCTTTGAAAGCGGCCTGTAGTAGTCCGAACTTCTTTCAGCTCAAGCCAATGCAAGAACAAGGTATAAATAAAGTGCTTGTCCTTTTTTGAACCAATTTTTTTTAAACTGATTTACAAACTGCTTTTTTGAGTTTCTGATTCAAAAGCTATTAGTTTTAGCAGCTTGTAAAATCAATGGATTTTAGAACTGTGTTATCCATTTGTTTATATTTACTATATTTATTAAAGTACAGTGCAGCACACTTAGGTTACTCGAAGGTCTCTAAATCGTATTCAATGGTAATTCAAAGTGTTCTCTTAGTCCTTTAACTTCCTATTACGGAATCAATATGTTAATAAAATCATGGATAATTTTAAGCTAAACTTCTTTTACTCCAAGTTATTCATGCAAAATTTAGAAATTATGAAGATTTTTAGCCATACATCGTTGTAAAATCTCATTGGAATCAAAAGGAATGTTGCGAGTTGAACATTCACATCTTTGAATAAACCAGAACAAGAGTTTAACGAGATAGAGTTCTAACAAGAGTTTGTTCAGAATTAGAGTTTAACAACTTTAAATTGAAAAGGTTGTTCATAGGGCGAGAGATAGAAAGTAACTTCAGTGGTCCCTTCGACTACAAATTGCACTCTATTTTATATTATAGATTGGGATCTTGCTAATTAACATTTTCTTTTAGCTAAACCAGATATCATCTGGGTACTGAAAGTATTTTGTGGTTTGATTGAGAATGTTTCTGATGGATCCACTAGAACGAAGCAAGTGTTTTATAAATCTCTTCAGCCAGTCATTCCCTTCATAGAATCTCTTTTTCATTTATATTTGCAACATTCTGGTAAGCTCATTTATTTGAATTTTATTTTTAAAATCATTAATTTAAAAGTTTAAAATTTTTGTCTATTTATTCTTATTTTAACTAAGATTTTTCCACTGTTTGTGACATTTTACATACTTTAATTATAAATATTTTTTTACTTTAATATTTAAGCAGCTGTATACTTTATTTTCAAGGTTGCCACAGTTAGACCTCAGGTTTAATAAAATCATTGGACCTATCAGCAGTGATTTGTTTTGAAATTTTGTACATTTTCCCATAAAATAATTTCTGTTAAGACCTTTACTTGTTCTTTTATAATTTTATATTTTTCTTGGGTGAGATTGAGGTGTTTGATATTCTAAATCTCGTTATCTCTCAAGATTCATAATATAATGTTTTTACAAATTAAAAAAAGTACTTAACTATATAAAATGATAAAAAAGTTAACTTTGCAATAACTCTGCCAACTTCGTTAACCCTGCTTAATTCACAACTTTTGAAGAGTGGCAGCCAGGCTGTTTTATAAGGTCATTTTCAATATAACTTTAAACATGCTCTGAAAATAAATTTAAAGCGAAATTTAGTTTCTTTTGCACAATAGATCATTAGTTTTCTAAAATCATTTCTTACTTTGTAGATATCACTGAAGGCATACTAGATTTCTACCTGGCTTTGTTTTCTGCCTTCCGTATCCAAATTGGCCTTCCATTTGTCCAAAAAACTATAGAAAGCTTCTTGACCCTGTTTTCATCGTAAGTCTCATTTGTTATTTATCTCAAAGATTGAAAGTAGTTTTAAGCCTTTAAAATTTTTTATAATGTTTATAAACTCATGTACAGCATTACTGCTTATAAATTTCATTTTAAAAGTTGATTGTTAAAGTTTTCAGCATACTTTTGTATTAAAAGTATCTTTCTGAATTGGAAAAATCCTATTAATTTAAAATCAATTTATACATTGTTGAATAATGTATATTATAATGGATTTTAGTAACTGTCTTTATAATTCTTGGCAGGAGCCAAGTAATGGAATTCACTCTAAATGAATGTTCATCTGGATGCAAAGTTATAGAAAAGTGAGTTTTTATTGCAATAATTAGTATTTATGTAAAGATCATTATATTATTGTATTTGGTTCTTTTTAAATATTTTTATGCTTTAGTTTACTAAATATACTGGGAAGTTATGTTAAATTTAGTATTCCCTTTACAACTGTTAAGCATTGTTTTCAAAGGTACCTTATATTTTTACAGGCTTCTACAGCTTCTTCAACAAGTTGTACAAGAACCTAGTTCTCATTTTAAAGCATTTTTACCTAGCACGATCAACCTCTGTTTGTGCCAAATCTATCCATTAGTTGCTGAGGTAAGATGACATTTTGTAATCTGGTTATACCAGCCCTGCACAGTGCATAACTTGAACTACAATGCTGGCCAAGTTATGGCAATTTAACTTGCCGTGAAATCTATCTGGTCTAATCTGGCGTGTAAAAAAACTTGTTAAAATTTACTATTGTTTACTCATGACATTGAAATTAATCATAAATAATTAAATAAATTAAAAAGAATACTGTGAGGTCGCGCATGTATGTTACTTTTGAAATTTATTCTCTTCATGTATTTATTATTTTCTTTGATGCACTTTATAGTCAACATGGGTGAATTCATCTGTATTCAAAGTTTAACGGGCTGCAAAAAGGCTAGCAGGCCATGTTTTGTGCAGTCCTAGTTTATACCAACACCTTCTTACTCAGAGCTATAAAATTGAGTTAAAAGTGAAATGAATGTTGAGTTGTTGGTATATGGTTTATTTCATTCTGTGATTTCCCATTTTAGATACCCTCGTCAGAAGTGAAGCCTCCTCTGTTTGAATTGCTTCATAAAATTCTTCTCCATAACTGTCGATATTTCTTTAAAGTGAATGTAGTCAGTAGCCTTGGAGAGTCTGGGAATGAAAAGATTGAAAACGAACATCATTTTACCAAAATTATGGAGGTCAGTATGAAGTATCTCTTTATTCATGTCTAATAAACTTATCTTTCATTACTAAAAAAAGGTTTGAGTAATAAAATTAATTAACTTTATTAATAAATTTCAAATACTATGCAAAATTTGAAATTATTTATTTATGTTATGTATTAAAAAATACCAAATATCATTGGAACAGTTAGGACTGATTCTAACTAGGCATTGAATAGCGTTTAAAGTATATGTAAAACTTATGACTTAGAATTCATTTTAGTTCATAATTTTGAATGTTTTATAGGCATATGGACAGTCTTTTCTTCAACCAGATATAAATCTTTTCAAACAAAATCTGGCTTCTTTAGAAATCTTGAATAATAAATGGAAATTGTATTATAAAGTAAGTATTACAACTACACTTTAATATAATTTGAAAATATGTGTTTTTTAGAAGATAAATTGTCTAATTAAAAGATCTGCATTAAGCTATGAATATAAGGTTCTGTTTGCCATTTTAGATTGTGACTTTATCTTTTTTTTCTAGGGTTATTTCAAGAACATCATGCTTTCTCATTTTCTCAGTGTGCTCTTGCAAACACTCATTTACAAGTCCCATAATTTATTACGTGAAGAAATAGTCAATACCATTTACAATATGGCGCTAGTGGATCATAATTCTTTTTATTCATCCTTTTTACCCCATTTCTTGCAAAACATGGAGCATTTGGACTCTAACCAGAAAACAACTCTGCTTAGGAATTTCAAGCATGATACAGTAAGTGGTGTATAGTTTCTTTGAAACTGCATGATGTTAACTTTCTTTAATTTTATGCTTATCTATGCTAGCCTTTTCCAATTTTTATGCCACTAAGCATTAAAGTTTGCATAGTTTTTATGTCCTTAAAAAATAATGTAATATAAATCATGATATTACCTGAAAAAGCCATTAATGGATTTTTAAAATCCTCATAAGTATGTTTAAAAACTATTTTCTTCTAGGATCTGCATTCCTTTGCTGAAAGTATTCACAGGTTTGTGTGTGACATCAGGTATTACTGTCTCTGCGCAGGTACAACATTATAAGAGCCAAAATTCGTCAAATCGCCTTACTACTCCCAACTGTGATCCTGCTCATCTTGTGAACCACCAACAAATTGTTGAGGTATTTCCTTGTAGAAGGCTATGTGATAACTTATTCTCTGTTAAAAGTTTTGATTATTTTATTCCTAAGAGGTGTAATCTTAAAGAGACAGTGCTCTTATTGGCTGCAACTAAACAATTTAGTTTTTAAAGCTTAGGATATGCATTTTTTTCTCTTGTTAAGGTTTTTCCTTTCAGCCCATAGCTTATCAGTAGTAACAATATGCAGTAGGTACTTTTTTTCTTCAAGTCATAAATTGTTTTTGAAATAAAATCACATATCCTAATATTTATTACCAATGTATAAGTTTGCCTCTCTTGTATAGTCAGACTCTTTTCCTTGGCTATCATAGCTGTGATTCAATTTTTGTTTGAGTCTAAGAACAAAGCAATATCTTTTGACGAAACTAAATTGTGATGCCTTGAATGTTTCTTTCAAACAGATGCATATTTTTAAGTATTGAGACAATGGTTTGGCATTGCTTATATATTTATTTAAAAATTCTTTAAAAAAACGTATACTGAAAAACTTCATAGTTTATTTATTTTATTTTATTGTTTTGTGTGTGGTAGGTGTTGTAATTACCAAAAATTATTTTGTGTATGTGTTTAATCCCAGAATTAATTGAGATATTTGCACAAACTCAGCATTTGATTTCAATTTTAATAGTTAAAGTTTTGAATTAATCTTGTATGAGTGCCCCTTTTTTATCAATTAATGATAGTTTAGAAATAAAACTCAATAATTATGTATTGAAATTTAATTATCAGGAATTGAATCTTCAGTTTGAAGAAGGGAATAAGTCCTAAAAATGACAAATTGACTTTTTGTGCTCAAAACAATCTCCAAGCTTTGCTCTACACATGGGTGAAAAGAGGGGGGAAATAACTAATCCCTAAAGGGAGATATCGCCCCTTGAAGTTGTGAAATCGATGTCCAGTCATTGTATTTTTCAAGTTAATTTGGAGTTAAAGTTAATTTGTCTTTCTTTTCCTATTCTTTGAGCTGTAAATGAAGTTAAAATGAAATTTTCTTTTAACTTAAAATTTTTTCCAACTTTTTTTATGTAGGGAATGTTTAACTCCATTCATATTCACTCACTCCATTGATACTGCTCTAATAACTCAGTTACACTATAATTTTGAATTTTATTTGTCTTATTCCTTTTATTTCACCCTTTTGTGGTGTAAACTAAGAAGAAATATAATTTAAATGTGAATTTAAGGGTTTTTTAAGATTTTTTCATCAGAAAATTTCATAAGGTTGAAGAAGGGAATAAGTCCATCAACTTATTTTGACTGTAAAATATTTTTGAATATACTTATATTTGTTTTGATGGTTGCTCTGTTTTCTAAATAGGGTTGTGAACTTCCAGTAAAAATTTGGTGATTATACAATGAAAATTCTATTACTTATACAGTTTTTTTTTATTTTCTCAAAACTTGGTTTTTGGACTTATTCCCTTCTTCCAACTGACGATTCAATTGTTCTAAGCTCAAATTAATTTCATAAAACCTAAACCAGATTAAGAAAAACTTTTATAAAAATTTCATTTCAATGTGTATAGATATGTTTAGTTCCCCTGTGCTTTAAAATGTTCTATGAAAATAAGCTCTTATCAGTTTTATGCATCTGGAAGCCTGATGTCAGAAGTGAAAGTAATATAATCAGTAAAAGTAATCAACATTTAAATAGAAATGTCTTTGGAATTTATAATCAAATTGATTTAAAATTATGACAAGTTATGAATTCTTATTTTTTTTAATTTATAAATTGAAAAAGAATGCAATTAAAGGTAACCTGCAACACAACTAAAAAATGTGAATTAGCATTGTTATTGACACTGTCAATACAAGGGTTCTAAATTAAAATCCAAAGAACATTTTAAAAAGCATTCCATCCTCTTAAAAGACTAAAATCAAGAACCTGTTCTTAAGTACATAACTGCTGCTAATATTATTAGCATTACTCTGGGACCAGGAGTGATATTTATTTTATTTTGTGAATCAGTTCCTGTTGTATATATCATGTATATATTGTAAAACATACGTGTACAGTGGTTTTAATATTTTGTAATAAATTTATTGAAGTATTTAAGAATAAATGGAAATTCCTGCATTTATGTCCTTCAGTGTGTAGCGATAGATTTGTTTAGATCAGGGGTCCGCAAGTAATGTTACATGCAGTCCAAATAATTATGAAACAAATTTTACCGACCCTTGTTATAGATATTTCCTAAACAATTAATGGAGAAATGAAGTAAATTGCACATTATCCATTTTTTCGGGATTACATCTTTTAAAAGAATTAAATGATGATTTATAGATTATCTAAAATATATAGTTTTACTTTTAATGTATATGTTTAGAAGTTTTCATTGGTTGATATTTGCAACTTTATTTTAGGGCCCAATCCTAAAAATTTTTAATTAGAACTAACTAGAATTTGTTAAGAAATTTCCAACCAAATTTGTTGATAGATTTGTACATTCTATGATTTGGCCTTGTTAGTATTCTATTCCTTATATCTTGGTAAAACTTCTTTCCCCTGATAGAAATTGGCTACAGAGTTGACTACTTATTACATACAAAGATTTTGAGCCTCATAAGGTAAGCATATGTCATACATGTGATTCTTCCGCCAATTGGCGGAAATCCGCCAATTTGCTTAGCAAAATTAAAATCCGACTATTCGATTTGCAAAACTGAAATTCCACTTTATTTTCCGATCGTTTTTTTCTTTAACTCTGGCGGAGAGTGTTGCCTAGTAATAAGTTTTATGTAAAATTAAAAAATATTGACGTAATATGAAAACTAGTTAAGATTTATGCAAAAAATATGACTATAGCGTATCGAATCATAGGTCTCGGGAAGTAGGAGGCTATGGTCCCCCTCTACTGAAAATAAAATAAAGGAAAATTTAAGCGCGATCGAATATTTTTTAAAAAATATTTTCCGCCAATTTTTTGTCAGAATAATCACATGTATGATATGTAAACTTCATTAGCTTTAAATGCAACTTATTTCATCTGAGCTAAGCTCAAAATAATAAATCAAAATTATGGCAAGAACTAAATTGGGTGTTTAGAAATTCAAACAGGAGGGTGTAACTGAATACATTTAATAAAGTACAAAAAGTTGATCACAGTCAATATCACCATTCACCATAGAAAGTGTTTTAAATAATTTACACAGTTAAAGGGCTGTCATTCCTCTCATCCATCTGCACCACTATATCTTTGGGCTGCAAGAGACCTTGACCTATGTAATAGTCCAAAGGAACCTGTGAAAAAATTGGATGTTAGTTAATAAAGAAATTTAATTCTATTTAGCTAACTTAGGAATTATTAATAACTCTCACATTACAGGCTGCTGTTCATTGACATATTTTCTTATTAAACTTAGAAAAATATTCTGACATTTCCAAATTTGTTTTCAAGTATTAACACTTAATTACAGGAAATCCCGTTATAACGAACTTCACGGGACCAAAAAATGTCTTCGTTGTAACGGTATGTCGATAATTCAAATAAAAGCGGTTGGGGACTTTCAAGATTTTTGTTGGAACAGGATTTTTGGTTGTAACGGGATATCACTGTACCATAAAAATTCTGCACCGATTCCTGGAGCATGGTCTTGTCCACTTTCGCAGTGGCACAATTAAATTTGAAATTTTAGTAAGAGTGCATTTATTACTTCCCTCCTGGCCCTAAACACATATCCTGGTTGTACTGTTCAAATTTTGCCCATCCGAGTATTGCAGTAATGAATAGTCACACTAAAATGTCAATGAACTTTTTATTTTGAGCCGCACTAATTAAGCAGACCTTTCCACCAGGATCATATATAAATGATTGAAGCCTCTCCCCTAGAATGTGTGTCAAAACAAGGTAAAACCCAGTTTTTTAGTGTCAAAATTTCCAAACATTTTGCTGGGGGAACCCAAGACCCCCTTTGTTACTTTGAACTATATTATTCACGTCTTTTTTTCATATTAAGTTCATCAAACTTCAAATCCTTTCTAAAAAAGTCCAAAAAATTTGCACTAGGTACCAAAACTATACTCTATTCATTTAGAATTGGCGCTTGAGAAATAGTGCTTTCCCCCACGCTAGAAGCGTAACCATAGTTACGCTCTTCACGTAGCCAATAGTAAGCCTTCTTCGTCACTTTGACGAGGATAGTTGCTATGGTTACCGATCGGTGGTGGGGAAGGAAATATTTTCAAGCGCCAGTTCAAATGAACATAGTATAGTTGAATCCCTGTCTTTTTTAGAGTCAAATTTCAAAATATTTTCTGGAAAAGGACCCCTCAGACCTCCTTTGGTACTTAACTCTTTTTGGACATATTAAATATGCATGAGGAAGGCTGAGGAATAATTTAAGGCAGCGGTTCTTAAACTGTGGTCCAGGGGTCTGCAAGTTACCTTGGGGAACGCTCAAGTTACCTTTTATTCCCCAAAGAGTTTCAAAATGAGATAAAACACTAGTTTAAAGATTCAAATTTTGGCAGTTTTATTTCTACTTATAATTGTTTTCCTTGAAAATTCTGTGGTTTATAAGGAGCTGTTCTCTTCGAGTGTTAAAAAAATTTCTCAAAATGAGTTTAAATATTACTTTTTCAGCCAATTATTCTGGGGGAGACGCGCTACTATTACCTGAAGTAATTATAAAACTTTAACAAATAGACCAATGGTTGCGGTGCTCAGGCTCTTGCCCCATCACAAATCATTAATCATCATTAAAACTTTAACATAATTTAAGTACTACTTTTAAGTAATCTAAACTCTACGTATAAATGTACTCTTTACGTTAGGGGGTACCTTAGAAATAACGTTGATCCACCCACCTAAACAGCAAACGTCTAGGTACGGATCTAAGTGTTCAAAATCTTGGGGGCCGTGGCGATCGAAAGTTTAAGAACCGCTGATTTAAGGTCCTCACACCCGGTGCAAATATCTAGACTTGATAATGACTAATTTTCTTTAGATAATATTTGGTCCCTTCGCGAAATAAATTTCCATATAACGCCAGTGATGCTTTCAACAAACCAAAGGATGAGCTATTGCCCTAAATCACTTGCAGTTGCTCTTCCTTGCAAGACAGATTCTTCCTTACCTTCGTCTGGTCGCACCTCCTGATGCGAAATCTGCTGAGGACGTGCGCAAGACACACTTTTGCTTCCACCAGAGCGAAGCGCATGCCCACGCAGTTTCGAGGCCCTGCACCAAATGGCATGAATGTGTAAGGGTCCCGTTTTGCACGTTCTGAAGCACTGAACCTGCAATTTTTGTTTAATCACAATCAATCTTTATTTTTTAACAATCTATATTTAGCAACAAAAAGAAAATAATATAAAATGAATACTAAAAAGAAAGTGTGATACGCCAAGGGGAAATAAAAGAATAATAAATAATTTAAAGAAAGGAATTGTGAGATTATTTATGAAAATTTTAAAAATATTAATAGCTGATAGCAGGAAAAAAGTTAGTTATCAATCCCTTGGGGGTCGATGAAAGCTTTGAGACTGCTAGATATTTAAGGGTATCCATCATTGAGGCCGAATAAATAAATCTTAATGAATTATGTGCTATAAAGTATCGATTCCTTAGGGCCAGTACAGTAGCCAGTATTGAAAAAGTAGAATCGAACATATCTCTTTCAATCACATATCATATCAAAGATGATAATCAGTAATTATTATTAATCAGTAATTATATATACAGGGTGTCCCATAAATAGTGGGTCACACTTCTAGGGGGGATAGTAGACACCTAGACGAGTCAGAATCACATAGGATTCGAGGGTCCCAGACCAAATCCCAGGGAGTTAAAAATGGAACGACACCCCAAAAAAATTATTGAAAAATTCAATTTGTAGAAGAACTGCTATTGGTAGAAATTTAATTATGGTCTCAAAAATTGTGGTTTAATATGATCTTTAAAATTATCTCAAAAGTCTTCACCTTAAAATTTTTTTATTATGAAAAAAGTTAAAAAAACACAAAAAAAATGTGAAAATTTTGCTCAAACCTCATCTTGTATTTCGAAATCCTTTCTTTTGATTTAATAATCTGAAAGATCATAGTTTAAAACCCTCAAGTCCAAAGTGTCACGTAAAAACCAACAATATTAAACGCTTGAGATCCTGTTAAAGCATGGTTTAAGTCCGTTTTTTGTGTCCGCAAACTGCTGTTTGGGAAACGGCTATAGGAAACCAGTTTTCGCATGCAAAAACGCCAGACATGATTACGTTTTACTAACTTATTAAGCAGCAATCATCACTGTCTTAACTGTATGTTTATTATCAAGTGCTTGAATGAAACCTTTACCTGTCTGGATCGAATTTGGTCGGGTTAGGAAAGTACTTCTCGTCCCTCTGTATGGCATACACTGGTACCATGATAGTGGTTCCTTTGGGGACTACGAAGCCAGTATCTCCCAGAGTATAGTCTTCATTTGCAACTCTCTCGATCCTAATTGAAGTAAATAATTTGATGGAAAATTGGCCACAGTTTGAGAAAGTAGGTTCTCGATTCCTTTAAGGGAACCTCAAAGCCAATATTAGGATTTAATACCTGATGGATGGAGGGTTCAGTCTCATCGTTTCAGAGATGACATTGTCCAGATACTTCATGCTCTGTATTCCCTCATACGTCAGTTTGCCCTAGAATCAAATGAAATGTTAGCACCCGAGGGTCATGAGATTTTCTTGACAAAAGCTATAATTAAATAATGTATCTTACATCACTTTCTTCAATGGTTTTGTCAATTTCCTCAACGAGTTTATCTTGGATGTCTGGATTCAAGGCCAGATAGTACGTCACGAAAGACAGTGTTGAAGCTGTGGTCTCATACCCAGCTAGGAAGAAGATGACGCACTGGGCCACCAACTCATTTGGGGATAGAGCTAAGAAATATATAAATAAACACATTAGGTCTCATGCATTATCAAACACACGATACATTGGGTGCTTCAATTGCCATCCCTTGTCAATTGTATGATAAGCAGTATGCATGATTCTTGATTTTTAATGTCTTGCCTATTATAAGTGTTGTCCAGTGTGTGACCCCCTCGATTGTTAAAAGAAAATGTGGTTCTTGTACTAGCTGTAGCTGGCTGAAATTGTGCCCTACTCGGGTCCGTCTTTATTACCTAATCGACTGTCAAGTTATGTATGGAAATTAGGGGGGAAGAATTACGCACCACCAATGCAAGTCATAACAAGAAAGGTAGTAAAATTTAAAAAAAATCAATTCACTGTAATACTATGTAGTTTAAAAAAGCAATTTACTTCACAGATTTAATATTAGACTCTCATATAATTCGTATGATGAACAGTATGCATGATTCTTGATTCGTAATGTCTTGCCTGAAAATGTGGTTCTTATTATACTAAAAACTTTGGAGATCCTTGCTTTAAACTTTCAATCTTAGAAAATAATATAGGTTTCTCTTAATTTTAAATTTGTTTATATTAATTTACTTTTTTTGGAGGGTTTGAAACTCTTGAAGAACTGGTCGTTTCCTTCGCTTCCGTAGTTACTGAGGATGTCGTCTTTCTTTTCATGAGGCTCCTCTGCATTCTGCTCTTCGGCCGTGTCCATAAGCAATTGAAGAAAGTCATTTCGCTTCTGCAACAAAATGAAAAATCATTTTCACGACAGTCTCACGCACATTTTGTCTTTTACCACTGCCCTGTTATATGTTAACTCTATGGAGCTATCCGTATCCCACCAGTGTCATAGCCAAACAGAAAATTTAAAGGGGATATCTAGGATGTATTTAACTCCGAACTTAACTGTTAGCGAATTAATATCGAACCTGTTATTCTCTGAAAGTGCAATCCTAGCCGCCCCATATTTTCCATAGGGTCCAATAGTAATCTTGGGCACCTTAGGATTGAAAGGGTTAACCTCTTTGAGGAGATCCAGCTTTTCGGAAGCCATTACACGTTTTTCAGATCTCTTACGGTTCATTTATTTTGTGCATTGGTTGACTCATTCTTTCACTCTCCCAACCATTATATTCTTTTTGCACAACTTTCCCACACAAAAAAAGGTGATATCTCCCTCTTAACCACTTTCTTACTGGCCCCCCAATGAAAACCAGTCTCGTACGAAAAATTTGTAGGGAAGGAAAGTTCATTAGTAAGCCCTGGCCCATCTCTACATAATTTCTGCAAAATTTTATCCAATTTCAAATTTAATGTCATCTTGCCTTGCACTTTGCCTATATCTAGTTGTCCAAATTCAAATTAACAAGCAATTAACTCCAACAGCTTTTCATTGAAGTTGGCTCCTTTTGTTGCTGCAAACACTTCAATTCTAACTTACTTGGAACCATGGGCGTAGCCAGGGTTCAACTTAGGGGGGGGCCAGCAGGGTCAACTTTTTTTAGGTTTGTAGAGATCAATTTGAAAGCCCCGTGAGAGAGACCCGGCAATTTTCAACAGGGACAGGGGGTCTGGGGGTCCTCCCCTGAAAATTTTTGGAAACATGCCCTAAGAACTTAATTTTTTTTGGTACACGTAAACCCAAATTTTGACATACATTTTAGGTAGAATTTTGATTTTAATGAACTTATTACAAAAAGTCTGAATAATAAAGGTTTAAATACTAAAGGGGGGCCTGGGGCCCCTCCCCCAGAAAAATTTTGAAAATTTGACACTAAAACACTGGTTTTTAACTTAACTAACAGTAAAGTAAAAGTAAATCACTCGGAACTTAGGGGGGGGCAGCCGCCCCTCCCGCCCCCCCTGGCTACGCCCATGCTTCGGACAAAATTAAATTTTTTAGCATTGTTATTGAACATTCGAATACGCACGCACCTCGCCCGTCTTCTTCCTGTGTTCCATTATCCGAAGAGTGATTTCCGTGAAAAATTTGACTCCTTGTGGAGGAAAGACTGGCACCTTGAAGAACTTCAGAAAGCCAGGAAACAGGACTAAAAATATACCTTTCAAATCAGAAATCCTACAGCAAGCTTAAAATGAAATATGACACTTTCATAACTAATTTCGTGAGCTCAAAATTGGAGGAAAGGTAGGTTTCTAAAAATCACACCAAGGAGAGGGGGGTCAATAAAAATCTCACACCATCATTAAATTTGGAGAATCTACAGCTTCGCTCATTTTGATCTTTTTAATGAAAGAAAGTATGTATAAATATATTTTATTTGGATTAAGTAATTTTATCTTGATATTTAATAAGTAATACAGTCGAGTCCGCTTAATGTGATCGCAACTGTCCGAGATGAAATTGATAACATTATCCGATTGATAACAATAAGCGATTCCATATAAAAAAAATTAACAAACGGTGTAATTATATTGTTTGCTTTAAAATCAAAATTATGTAATCGTAGTTAATGTATTTAAATCATTTTTAACTATGTACTTGGTAACTTATGATTTTTAGTGTAAAATATAAGAGTAATCCAATAAATAAATTTAAAATAATATCTTACTTTGTAATAGTAATAATACATACCACACCTATGTGATTCCGCCTAACTCTATGGATTCCGCTCTATGGATTCGTTTTCTTATGATATCCAGACAAGATCAACGCGAACTTTCAAAAATTTACATGAAAAAGGCCAAACATAAATCACTTAAATTAATCTGAATTCCACTAAACAAGGAAAAAATCAAAATCTCTTATCAGAAACATCTGCAAGGCGCCAATGGTGATAACCAATCACAAGCATTGCTTCGACCCCCCCTTAAACAGTTTTCTAGGATGGTTTTCTTTCTATGAATGCAGAGAACATGGAATATTTTCTTTTTCTTACAATCAAACCAAAGAAGTATAACGGTGCAGCTGTAAACTCATACTGAGTTTCAGAAAAAAAGCAATTGACCTTCAAAACGGAACTTGAAAACGGACGTTTTTAAGGGGATATATACAAATTTTGATAACATTAAGCGGCGTGTTGATACTAAGTTGATCACATTAAACGATGCATTTTACATTGGATTAAATAGGAATGATCGGGACCTGTTGATTTCGATAACATTATCCGATTGATAACATTAACCGTGATCACATTAAGCGGATTCGACTGTAGTTATGAAACTAATAAAAAATCATTTTGATTGTTTATTATATCAACTCTGTTCTTTTTGAACTGGCGATGGCACACGAAAATATTTCCTTCCCCACCACCGAATTAGTAACCATGGCAACTATCAACTTCACAGCGACGAAGAAGGCTTACTATTGGCCGCGCGAAGAGTGTAGCCATGGTTACTCTTCTAGCGAGGGGGAAGCACTATTCTTCAGGAGCCAGTTCAAAATGAATGAAGTATAGTTTATAGTTAGTTTATGGGAAGACCTCAGTTTTAACGCTTAGGTGTGTAGTGTCAAGTAGTAGAAAGTGGGTAAAGAAAGTGGGGGCCGAATGCAGCAACGTTCTGCGACGTGCTAAAGAACCGTATTTCACCCAATAATGATCGCCCAAGAACGCCTGCTCCCGAGGTGGCGTTCTCCGACGATCGGGGTATCGTTATCCTCCTGATTGGTTGAACGCGCAGAGCGCGGGAAAGGCAGGGTACAATCAAATGCACGTGGTTCAATGACGTAATTCGTGACGTTCTTGAAAACCAATCAGCGGCATGCTGGAAAAATGACTCAGGACAACGATAGTTGAGTTGTTTGGAAGTAGGATTTGACCGGTCCCAAAATCGCCGCAGAACGTAGCTGCATCCGGCCCTGGGTCGTGATAAAAAGACACTATATATACGGGGTGTTTCAAAATTGCGTTGCATGGCTTTTATTCGGAACCAACGCCTCCTAGGGTCATCGATGTAAGGTCTACCCCTAGGTAAATGACCCTGGAGAATCCATTGAGAATCCATAAAGTGCTATTTTCACATGCTAATATCTCTGCGAATATTCAAGATATTTTCATGAATTTTTTTTCAGGGAGTTCTTCATGACGTTGGCAACAATACTATCACTGAGGTTTTTGCTCTATCTCCTTTCATTTTTAAATTATTTTTTAACTTTTTAATTTCGCCGCTAGGGGCACTGTAAGTCATCTCAATGGATTCTCCAGGGTCATTTACCTAGGGGTAGACCTTACTTCCATGACCCTAGGAGGCGTTGGTTCCAAATAAAAGCCGTGGAACGCAATTTTGAAACACCCTGTATACATAGGTTTAACGAAATAATCGTATTTTAAAATTGACGTTCTTCGTTTCACTCGAAACTCAGACACAGCGATGGGAACTACTTTGTTAGTGACGTCGTAGGGTCAACTAACGTTGCTGTCTAGTATAAGCACACTCACGGTAAAACACGTATCGATAATTAATGCCCTTGTGGAAGACACTTCTTGCCACTCGTACAAACTCGTTGTTTGGATCGTTGTGCGAGTCTATCTTCGTGGAAAAAGCAGCACTTGCGATGATGTCCATGGTGAAAGCTCCGTAGATACTGCAAGGAGGACATTATTCGCTTTAAAAACTGAATGGAACTCTTTATTTTTCAAGGTGCCAGGGGTGCAGAATATGTCCGGACGCCCGAACAATATTCGTGGGAAATTCAGGCAGTTGTGGGGAAATTTTTGCCTTAGTTTTAAAGAAAAAAAACTCTACTTGTCATTTTAGTAACAAGTATTTTTTGGCTGCTGACAATATCCTGTCCTATAAAAACTACAGAAATTAGGTAAAAACACCGGAATTACGGATGTATAGCGAAAAACTACGGATCTATGGGCCGGATGCAACTACGTTCTGTAACGTGTCAAGGAGCCGTATATCGTCACGTTTTAAAACGCCTGCTCCTGACCAGGCGTTTAACAACGATCAGGGCGGTACTTATTCCGATCGTTCTGTGCGCGCGCACAAAGTGGAGAAGGCGCGGGCCAATCAGGATGGCAGTGGATCACGTGGTTAAGACCACGTGGGACTATGGGCTGGGGCGAAGATTTCCTATCTTGAAGAGTATTTACCGGTTTGAACGACGCGTCGCCGCAGAACGTAGTTGCATCCGGCCCTATGCCGAAAAAACGAGTTTCCTTGGTGGAGTTGGCTCTTCCTTTTGTTTTGACTGGCAGGAATTTTCATTAAAAATCGCGTTTTTGTTCTATCACAACGATGCTTTTGTCTTTATGAAAACATTTTTGGGGAAATTTTGGACAAAATTAACTGCGTTCTGGGGAAATATTGGGATCTGGAACCTTTTCTGCACCTCTGGTTTTATCTTATTATGTCCATACCTCTTTACTTCTACAGGTTCATTCTTCTGTGCGAAAGCTCTGAAGTTATTAACCAGTACCTCAGAGCAACTTGAGAAAATACTCATCATCTGAAAAAAAAAAGTTTTAAGCTAGATTTAACTATTACTGAAGAATGAGTGCAATGAAGTTATGAAATTACGAGTATGGGTCGTTCCAAGAAAAACAATTTAAAATTTTCAAAACTGCCAATTTGTTTCCCTTTAAATCTGTAAATGTATCAGATAATGGGTCAGGCTTTTTTCAATATTTAGATATTAAGGTTTAGAGACCATTTTAAAGCATGTGGATTGGGTGAAAGAAAATGTCTATTTTTGCCTAAAAATTGATTTCAATAGTGTTACCTATATCTTCCGTTCAAAATCTGTCAGTGAACTCAATGCAAACGAACTGATGATAATAATACGTGTCAGAAAAAGGGTGTCAACTCACTCTTTTGATCTTCCCAGTGGTAAAGGTGGGAGTGACGATGGTGCGAACTCTTTTCCAGTCCTCCCCTTGTAAAAGCTGAAGCATGCATTCCGTGATCGTGTCTCCTGTTGACAACGGCTAGAAAATAAAAACGGTCCGTATGAAACGCCATCATGGACTTCTCATCTCTTCATTTACTTGGCATATGGGGCCGTTCAAATACTACGTAAGCACCTAAGGGGGGGGTTTGCTCTTTGCTTATTTTTGCTGACAAGGGGGGATATGAGTGATGCTTACGTAAGATGGTGCATTTTTCGAAAATCTCTCGTTTCTTGCATAAATAATTTTAAAATTCAACCAAAAATACATGCAACAAAAAATTGAATTAGGAAATCTGACGTAAGCACTTTTTTCTGGAGATGGACCCTAACATTTTGAAATTGTAACCCCGAAAAGTAGTATTTCGACTCATTTTTGAACCCTTAGGGTTACACCCAGTAAGTTCAGCTCCTTGTACGAGTCACCTAATTTTCAAGGAAAAATCAGTACTTACTACAAGGGATGTCAAAATTTCGGGGGGGGGTCCGGCAGTCTCTTACGTAATTATGGTGGGGGGGTGAGGTATGCTTATCTTTGCTGACAAGGGGGGAGGGGGGGTTAAAAATGACCAAAAAAGTGCTTACGTAATATTTGAACGGCCCATTACACTTACTCTGCGATCTGTGAAGATGTGGAAATCTTTGACCAAAATGTTTCTCAGGAGTTTGGGGTCCCCAACGGTCAGAAGCACAGACTTTCCTTCAAAGTGGCTGTAAATATTAATTGATTCATTAAAAAACTCCTCACTTAGGCATGGTAATTTGGTAAGTTTCCAGAGGTAATGAGCTGAGGTATAGCGTAGTTATATAATATTAGATTTATTGTTTCGTGATTTTGGTCACTATTTATTAAATTTAAGAACCTTCTCAATCCTCTTTATATTTTTGATCCTCTTCAAACTCCCTTCGGATTCAAGAAGCTTTCAGATTTTAAATATTTTTGGTTATAAATGAACTTTTCAATATTGCCGCATTTGAGGTATAAATAAGGTATACTTTGATAAACCCTGAGATTCATGTTCTTCAGATTCGTTAGTAATTAGTATTAGGTTCCAATAATCACAATTCCATACTCAAAAATACGCTTTATTCAAGTACACGATCAGGATAAAAATCAACGCACGAGATACAAACACACTCTTAAATATGAATTTAAAGACATCACAATTACAGTTACTAAACACTCTGTTACAATAAAATAAATACTTAAAAAGGTCAACCCCTCATCTCAGCCAATACATAACAATTAGTATAAGGTATAACTTTATATTCAGATTAACTTTCATTGGCACTACTATTCTCAAACCAAAACTATTTGGGGACGAAATGGGAAGATAGCCCATAATTCCTCCATTTTCTATACCAAGGGTGGCCAACCTTTTTTGGAAGAGTGCCACTATTTGAGGGGGGAAATTTAGGCGTGCCACTTACTATTTTTCTACCTCCCCTAAAAATATAAAAAATTGAAAACAAAATTCATAAGCTGATAATAGAATTTTTACACACATAAATTTTTTATGTGAAATAGAATAGTGCAGATTTAAAACGAACAAACTTATGTTTTATTACAATTAAACAATTTTAATGGTTCAGAGTTATGGCAATACACAAAAAATTAGTAAACAAATAAAATAAAAATTAATGATAATAATTTTCAAGCAGTGTGACAAAACTTTTTATCCTGCCAACCATGCTAGGTGCTCCATCTGTGCAAACACTGACCAATTTTTTTCAATCTACCTGGTTAGCTTCAATTACACTTTTAAGTTCTTTAAAAATGTCCTCTCCTGTAGTTAAAACCAGTTGGCGCAAATCAAGAAGTTCTTCCACAATATTAAAGTTATCATTCATGAAACGCACAAATATGCTTAACTGCGCTCAATCCGATTGATGCCGCCTGAAATTTTTTTTTCCAAAATTGTTTCAGTACGCGTGCCACTGGTGAGGCTCTGCCGTGCCACTTTGTGGCACGCGTGCCGCGGGTTGGCCATCCCTGTTCTATACCTTGATATTGCGTTTAACTTATAGTACTGTTTTATCGGACACTTCCGTTGTTTATACTGTAAATCCTTGATTTTAAAAAATCAAACCTTCGAATTCTGAAATTAAGAAAAAAAAATTTTCAGCCCCTTCTATAGAGATGGGAATGGCCGGAAAAAACCCGGAAACTTTGGGAAAAATTTTTTACGAAAGGTTTAAGGTAAATGTGGGTATAGTGGACACTTTAAGGAAAATTTTTGCTTAAATTCTCAATAAATACCAACCTATTTGCTTGGAAACGGTTATCATCCTATTTTTAGGTTAATGGGATCTTCTTCTTTCGATTTTACCATTAAAAATTTTAATTAGATTGGGTAAAGTATTTTTTTTATTAATTTTTAAAAAGTACTCCAAATTGCATCTATAGTGGCCACATAGATGTAGCTGTTGCTTCTATGGTGGACACCTCTTGTATCTTAAGTGGACACCCCTCTTTTTCCGCCTATATGAGGGGTTTATGCATGAAAATGAGTAGGTATAGTCGTTTAGTTCTAATTAAATCTTCCTTCCCAACGTAATATATTTTAGATAAAATCAAATTAGCTTTATTTATAATTTAGAATAATAGACTTGATAGTTTCCGGCCAAAGCCTATGCTGTAGCATCAGTGGTCCCCAACCTTTTTACCACCACGGACCGGTCAACGTTTGATAATTTTACCACGGCCCGCTGGGCTGGGAAGGGCGTTGATTGTTTACATTCTAGATTAGTTTGATTAATTAATTTTAATTTAATTGTATTTAAACATGCTTTCAAAGTAAAATACAGTTACACCAAAAAATAAGTATAAAGTGATTTATAATTCATTTCATTCATTAATTTGGAGTATAAAACTAGGAATTTAGATTAATTTTCAATGAAATGGTCGGCTCGCGGCCCGAAATCATTTGTTCCACGGACCGGCACCGGTCCACGGACCGGGGGTTGAAGACCACTGCTGTAGCTGATTTACAAATACAAATACAAATTAAGTCGACCAACTATACAGGCGTAAGCCCAGCAAGGTTGGTCCAGTCTTTTTAACCCACACTACCGGAATCCCAGTATCTGTCAATTTTCCTCTTGAACTCGTTTACCCCACTTGAATTTACAATTGTTTCAGGCATCGCATTCCATCTATCCACTACCCTATTAAAAAAATAATGCTTCCTACAATCCGTCTTAAATTTTCCTTTATTCAATTTGAATTTGTGACCCCTTGTTCTATTACCGGTATTGAAATCTAGTCCCTCTGTGTCCCCTTGCTTTACCATTTTAAAAAGTTGAATCCAAATCCCCTCTAATCCTTCTTTTCTCTAGAGGGAACATATTTAGCTTCTTTAATCTTCCCTTATAACTTAAACTGGATATACCCTTGACCATTTTAGTAGCCCTATGCTGAACCCTTTCAATTGAATCAATATCTTTTTTTAAGTATGGAGACCAAAACTGAACAGCATACTCTAGATGAGGTCTCACCAAGCCTCTGTATAGTGGCAAAATAATATCCTCGGACCTTGAAGAAACAGTTTTTTAATGTATCCCAATATCCTATTAGCCTTTTTACTAGCAGATGAACACTGATGAACCCATTTAAAGTCTTCATTTACTATCACCCCTAAATCCTTGATCATATTACCTTCTTTAACTTTGTTCCCTTGCAGATAAAATTCTGCCCTACCATTCCCCCGCCCTATATGAAGTACCTGACATTTACTTATGTTAAAGGACATACCCCATTTTTCAGCCCATTGTGATATCATATCGTCACCTCAGAATCAAAAACTACTATCTCCATTCGGCAACCTTCGGGAATCCCGATCCTTAGCGATCAGACGCTACCTTCGAGAAAAGACAAAGCCTGAGCACGAAGTGTATGAGTCATCGGTAAGAGACCGATCGAGCCAATAAGCATTGAAATTCAGAATAATAGTGGTTTAGTGTAGTTAGAGCTATCCAATGAGAATCCATTCCTCGGTCTCATAGCAGTGACGAAACAGCCCCGTGCGTGGGCCTTATCCTATCTCGAAGGTAGTGGATCAGATCGGTGGAGAAGCTCGTTTTTTGGTTTATAAGAGCTGACATGATCGAGTAGAAAAGATCAAAACCAATCAAATTATTTTCTACAACGATTTAAACGCCAAGAATCGGGATTCCCGAAGTTTGCCGAACGGAGATAGTAGTTTTTGATTCTAAGGTGACGATATCTAGATCCCTTTGTAAATTTTGTACCTGCTCCTGAGTATCTACCCTCCCCCAAATTTTTAAGTCATCAGCAAAGATGCTGATCTTGTTCCTAATGTCCTGACTAATATCGTTAATGAATATTATAAAGAGAATTGGCCCCAATACTGACTCCTGTGGCACCCCACTCATGACCTCTGCCCACTGAGAATAATTACCCTTGACTTGCACTCTCTGTTTCCTACCTATCAATCAATTCCTAATCCACAGTAGTGTTTTACCTCTGATACCCAATTTTTCCAATTTGAGTAGCAATGCCTCGTGTGGAACCTTATCAAATGCCTTTTGAAAATCTATGTAAAATATGTCTACACTATGTTTTTGATCCAACTCCTTTGTTACTTCGTCATAGAACTTTAAAAGATTAGTTTGACAGGATCTACCCTTCCTGAATCCAAACTGATTGTCTGAAAGTAAGTTACCCTCCTCCAAGTATAACATTATATGCTTTTTAAGTATGGTTTCAAAAATCTTACAAATGACTGATGTTAAGCTTACTGGTCTATAATTGCCTGGATCCCATTTTGGTCCCTTCTTATAATATTGGAGTTACATTAGCTAATTTCCAATCTATTGGCACCAAACCCGATTCGTATGTTGATTTAAAAATTGTCATTATTATGTCCCCTAATTCCTCTGCGCATTCCATAAGCACTTTTGGATAAACATCATCTGGTCCTGGAGCTTTAGTTGGCTTTATGCTTCTTAAAAGATGTATTATTTCCTCCCTATTAAAACAACAGTCCGAAATTTCCACCCTTCCATTATACTCTAATGCATAGTCACCCATTAATTTAAAATTCTTATTAAAAACCTCCATGAAAAAATCATTTAACACCTTTGCTGTTCTCCCCTGCATAAGCATAAAATTCTTTTGGGTTTTTAATGATATTCCTAGCCAGTTTTTTCTCTAAAGCCCTCTTCTGCCTCCTACTGATATTTTTGAAGTCTTTCCTAGCCTTTAAATAAGCCCCCCTATCACTATCCTTCCCAGTACGTTTGTACAATTTATAGGTTTTTTGTCAAGTTTGTTTTGTTTTTCAATGCCTTTCTCGTTTCCCATGAAAACCACATGGGTGTCAATTTACGCGCTATTCCCTTTTGCCTAAATGTAACATTATTTTCAATCACCTTATTTAAAACCCCCTTAAATTCTACCCATTGTTGGCAGGATTGTACTTCTTTTAACCCCTTACTAAAATTTGAGAGAAATTTAGCATGTAATTCAATGTTTTTGAAACCTTGGTTCCCGAAGCCAGAATGAAATCAAATTCATACAACACTTTATTTAAAGCACAATTAACAATTTATGAACAAAACTTATTCAAATTAAATATTAATTATAGTTCTTTTAGAAGCCATTGCAGTGGCCACTATTGGAAAATCTAAGATTATGTGTTGGTAAAGTGGACACCCCCATATATCCTCGTAAAGTCTGAATTTTCAAATAAATTATATTCAGTATCATTTTATACACTCTTCTTTATCTAGTTACAAATTTAAAAGTCACTCAAACGGTAATAAATACAAAAAAATCAGTTCCGAAATACCAGTTTCCTTACGCGATTCAATAAGCAAAATCAAATTTCAGTCACTCGGCCGATGTTATTATTTTCAAATATTTAAATATCCTTCCCATGCTGATCTGTGGTATCGGTGGTAATTTACCAGCTTACAAGGGCGTATGCAGGATCTGATTTAGAGGGGGGCAGGTCATAAACTTAGAAAAAAAATTATTTGGAGTACTCAAAAAACTATTGCCCCTTTAGGTGGATAGGTTTGCATTTCCGTGATTGAGTCCGTGATTTTAGTTATTCTGAGTTGTCTCAGTGCCGTAACTAAGACTTTACATTAACATATGCTAAGTTTAAGATATCCTCAATGAAAAAAAATATTTTGATGCGAACTTCAAGTAAATACAGGGGGTCTGGGGTTTCCCCCAGAAAAATTTAGAAAATTTGCCTCTAAAAATTGCATTATAGCTCCATTTTGAGACCCTTTAGTGGAGTCCTCCACCAGAAAAATTTTTGATATTTGCCTCTTTAAAATAGTGCTTTATATCATTTTGAAACCTCCTCTTTGATGAAACACTCAAAGAAAACAGCAACTTATAAGCGGCAGAATTTACAAGGAAAAGACACTGTAAAAGGCGTCATAATTTTGGAGACGGGTTTGGGGGTTCTCCCCAAGAAAAATTTCGATATTTGACCCTCAAAAGTAGTGTTTTAACTCATATTGAGACCCTTCGGATTAGTTTGAGTTACTCCCAAACACAAATTGGGTCAGAAATTTTTGCCTTTTCTTTTTCCTCTGATTAAATAAAAAAAAATCCAGTTTTCTAGGGGGGGGCAGCTGCCCCCCCCTGCCCCTCTCTGCATACGCCCATGCCAGCTTACCTGATAGCACAATCTACTATGCCTATGAATTTTGACGCTATTTGATGCCTCTAACTCGTTCTATTTAAAATTAATCAGCTAGGTGGCCACTATTGGTACAGTGTCCACTATACCCACATTTACCTTATTTCTTTTCGGAAAAATTGAAAAAAGTGCCAAATCCTGTAATGATAAAAAGTGACGATGCTACGTACCCGTATATTGGCCCATATTTCTTGTATCTCTCTTCCTCTGTTTCATTAAGGGGCTGAGGAAAAAAAAGTTAAAAGTTGGTAAATACCACATAGGTGAATATTCTTTTTAAAATGAATAGCTCAACATCTCTTTAATTCAAAAATTAGGTTGCGGTAATGATACGCATACTCCCCAATTTCGTTACTAATACAACTATCTTGAGCAAAATTTTAATTTTCATCTTTTTTCTCTTACTGTTAAAATATAGTCTGCTACTTTAAGTACGTACTTTTTTCAAGTTTTCAAGAAGAGATCCGAATAAAGGTTTGGGTTCGACATAAGGTATACCTCGATCCTTCCATATCGTATGATGTTTAGACGAAGACCTGTAATTTAAAAAATCATATCTTCAAGAAAGGCAGAAACTGACATTTTTTGACGTTTACTTTCAGTAGGACCAGGACCATTGGCGTCGTCGGCTCCTGAATTTTTTTTTTTTGGGGGGGGGGGCGACCCAAGGATTTGGGATTCCTCCCGAGAAGGATTTTACAAAACCATTATTATAGCCACCCTAGAAATGATCTTATTTCGTTTAAGCCCCCGTTCAGTGATTTTAAGTTTTTTTAATTAATGAACTTTTTGTATGATTTGTTTGTAACTTTCAAAGAGGGGGGTCTAGGGGTCCTTCCCCATAATTTTTTTTCAAATTTGACCTTTTAAAACAGGGTAAAACATTTTTGGTTTTATGATAAGATAATTTTAAAATCAAATTTTCTATACTTCCATCTGTGCCAGAGATATTTTTAACGCCTCTGAGAGCGTATTTCACGTATCGAAAATCGGAAATACGCTTTTAAAAACTAGCCAGGCGTATTTTCACGCTTTGAATTTTTAACATGGCGCCCCACCGATATCGAAGAATAATATTTTTTCTACTGAAATTCGTAATGTTAAATAAATATTTCATTTAGATTTAGAATGTTTAAAGACAAATAAATTGTTTTAGCTATAATGCTTAATATTTTCTACTAATTTTTAACAGACTAGGGGGCTCTGCCCCCTGCTCGCTATCGCTCACCAACCCCCGGAACTGCTTCGCAGTTCTTTGAAGATCGCTTCGCGATCTTAGCGAGCAAAGCTCGCTTGTTTCATCTCAATTATCCAGTACAACCTGGAGCTTGTCTGCTTATAGTCTGTTTATTTAGAATAGGCGCCTGAAACAGGATCAAAAACGCTCAACAATGCTTAATAAAGCTCATCAGGCAACTTCAATGACCGATTGTTCCTAAAGTATTTTAACTACTTCTGCTTAGGCTGATTTGTCATTGCAGAAGAAAATTTTTTCGACGATAATTAGAATAATATATGCTTCTAATACATTACGTCTCAGGCGCTAATTCTAAATGAACAGAGTGTAGTTGATGATCATTTAATATCGAAACTTCTTATCTCTCAAACTTTTCTATAACTTAATTCGGATCATTACCACGAAAATCCTACTACTATTATAATTGTGAATGTTTGTCCGGATGTTTGTTACTCTTTCACGCAAAAACTACTGAATGGATTTTAATGAAACTTTACCATAATGTAGCTTATACATCAGAATAGGACATGGGCTATAATTTATAAAGAGAAAATCAGTCCTTCATTCTTTTTTTCCCATTTTTCATGCTTTTTTTCACTTATTTTTCCGTGTTTGGAAACCTGTTTTACCAGTCATACAACGAGTTAAAAATAAAACATTGTTTCAAATGAGACAGATCACTAGACTTTTTCATTTACTAGATCTTTTATTTTAGTTTTAAACACTGGTCTTAAATTTGTTAATTTGTTCACTAGACTTACTAATTTACTAGACTTTTTACTATGGTTTCAAATTTGTTATTTTATAAAGGCACCAAGATATTAAACATTATCAGGAACATCGGGATTGTAAAAAGTGACAAGAACACCGGGATTGGAAAATTAGCGAGAACATCGGGATGGAAAAATTACCGGATAATAAAAATTACCGAGAACACTGGGATAGGAAATTTACCATAAAGACACCCAGAATACCGGAATATAAAAATTACCGTAAACACTGAGATAGGAAAATTACCGGGAACGTCGGGATTAGAAAAATTACCGTGACCACCGGGATAAAATTACCGGGAACACTGGGATAGGAAAGAGGCGCCTGGGATACCGGGATGATTTGTAATATTGCTAATTTACAAAATTATAAATGTATTTTAAGAAATATTTAAAAAAATAAATTTATACAACCCACCCGTGCAAGGCCGGGTATAACAGCTAGTATCAAAATAAAACTATTACTGAAATATTCCTTTTTAAATTATCAATAATTTAATGGATAGGGGGCTACCGCCCCCTGCTCGCTTACGCTCACCAACCCCCGTAACTGCTATGCAGCTCTTTACAGATCGCTTCGCGATCTGTAATATCTGCAATCGATCTTTAGCAGGGTAAAGCACACTTCTCGAAAATCCTCTTCCTTTCATCGGCACAAATAACACTCAAAATAGCTAAATTATTTATTTCTCTAGTATTTCAAAAAATATCGAAGTATCTTAAAAAGATTATTAAACAAGTCTATATTATATCGCTAGCAAACTTAGAGCAAAAATGTGCACCTCAAAAAACTTTTAAATTGAAATATCCGTGCTCGCGACAATCTAGTGAACAGGCAAATATAAAATATAAAAAAATTAAACACGTCTGATAAAGACCTACTAAAACTATGAAAAAAATGAAACTTTGATGCTTAATAATTCCAAAACTAGTTAGAATTTTTTAAGGAATTAAACGGCAATCTCTTTCTATAAAATAAGAATATAAGTGTTTAAAAAATCATATTGATACCGTGATTAGTTTTCATTTTAGATAGAAAAAACGAAAAAGTGTCAAAAATTTCGAAAATTAAAAAATTAATTACTCTAAACCAAATTCGAAATTCGAAAAAAGGGCGACGTAGTGCACATCTTCATACTTCAGAGTATTAGGCTGCAAAAAATCATAGTTCTGCTGCTAATAGATTTTGCTGAACTGGATTACGCGGCGAAAAAAGAAAAACTTCAACTTTGACCTTAAAAATACCCCAGTTCTAATTATCACATCAGTTAGCTTTTTGTCCGAGAATGTGCCCCAAATATTCCTTTACAAACATTTCAAATTTCATAAATTTCTATCAAGTAGTTTTTGCGATATGAGAGTTCAAAGAGTTGAAAAATTAAATTTTCTGAAACAGCGGCGGCAGCGGCGGCAGCGGTGACAGTAACTTTTTTTTAATATAGAGAGATGCTGTGTGTTAAAAACCAAAATAGCATCCTCATTTTTTCCTGTTTCATTTTGTTTATTAAAAAAAATTTGAAAAATTTTTTTATAAAAAATTTGTTTCCTTTTCCTTTTATTTTCGTATTTCACTCCTCATAAATTAATTTCACGCTTCCTAAAAAAGTCAAGGAGTATATTTACTCCTCCAAAAAAAGTCCTAAGAATGCTGGGCTTACGCCTGTAGTTGGTCGACTTAATTTGTATTTGTATTTGTATAACACTGATTTGTGCTGTAACTAAATTTTTTTCTGGGAGGGGGGCTTGCTCTATTACTCTTTTGCTATAAAATTTTTTTTGTTGAGATTATGTCCCCCAATCTCAGCACTGGATCATGGGAGGTCCGGAATTCTTTATAGCGCTATTTTTTATGATCAAAGGTTGAAGAAACACATTCAGCAAATTTTTGGTCTCCCCCAAAGGTTAAAAATAAAGTTTTTTAAACAATGTTCCCAATTATTGGGGGGACCCCCGGAATCGACGTCCGTGAAACCACAGCAGAATATAAAATCTGCAATGGCCCATACGTTTATTATTATTGGAATTTTAATATTATTTTTTTGCTAACAAGATACCAGCATAAAATATTGGTAAAAAATATGCAACATTCAGCTTATTTATTAATCATAATTCATTAATTTTAAGTTTTATTCTTATTTCACAAAATCTTTAAATCCATATTGAATAGAGTAAAATGGTTGTAAAATTTTATTTTACCAAACTTAAATAAATATTTAATTTAGTTCTTAAAAAACAATAGTATGTAGTCGTATATAATAGTATGTAGTTAATAGTATGTATAAATGTCGAACGCAAATGTAAAGTTCTTACATGTGTCATTGCTTAGAAAGGTTAGGATTTTTTTTCTGCATATTAAACATTAAGCAATTTGCATAATGTGAGAAAAGTATCTAAACATGGGTACTTGAAGATTATTTAAAATTATATTTATATTTGGAATTTAAACTAGTTAATTTTGGGAAATTTAAAGTTTATATACAGGGTGTTTCAGATAAGTGTTTCATAACTTCTAGGGGGATAGTAGACGCCTAGACGAGTCAAAATCTCACAGGATTTGGGGAACCCAGACAAAATCCCATCAGGGAGTTAAAAATGGAGCGACATCCCAAAAAAATATTGAAAAATTCAATTTCTAGAAGAACTACTATTGATAAAAAATTAATTATGGTCTCAAATTTTGGGGTTTAATATGATCTTTAAAATTATCTTAAAAGTGTTCACTTTAAAATTTGTTTTATTATGAAAAAAGTTGAAAAACCACAAAAAAATGTGAAAACTCTGGCAAAACCTTATTTTGTATTTCGAAATCCTTTCTTTTGAATTGGTAATCTGAAAGATCATAGTTGAAAACCCCCAAGCCCAAAGTTTCACGTAAATACAATCACTATTAAACGCTTGAGATCCAGTTAAAGTTTGTTTATTGCGTGGCGCAAACAGCGTTCAGGAAACAGCTCAAGAAAACTGTTTGCGCACGCAAAAAACAAACTTTAACAGGATCTCAAGCGTTTAATATTGATTGTGTTTACTTGAAACTTTGGGCTTAGGGGTTTTCAACTATGATCTTTCAGATTACCAATTCAAATGAAAGGATTTCGAAATACAAAATAAGGTTTTGGCAGAGTTTTCACATTTTTTTGTGGTTTTTGTAATTTTTTTCATAATAAAACAAATTTTAAAGTGAAAACTTTTAAGATAATTTTAAAGATCATATTAAACCAAAATATTTGAGACCATAATTAAATTTTTACCAATAGTAGTTCTTCTACAAATTGAATTTTTCAATAATTTTTTTGAGGTGTCGCTCCATTTTTAACTCCCTGGGATTTGGTCTGGTGTGACCCCCAAATCCCAAATCCTATGTGATTCTGACTCGTCTAGGTGTCTACTATCCCCCCTAGAAGTTATTAAACACTTATCTGAAACATCCTGTATGTATTTGGATTCAAATTTAGTTTTATTTAAATGATTTTTCTATCGAATAATAACCGTTTTCTACACTGATAAATTTTTTACGATAATTGAGTACAGATATCAATCTGAAATCTGTAGTGTTATTTTTGGGTCGATAGAGAATCTTGAATTTTAGTAGGGTAGTAGGAAAACCTATTGTTTCCTGGGTTACCATGGTCACCATTGATAGACATCAAACCCGAAGGTTTCACGACAGACACACAAAGATTAAACTTGAAGAAGGGTTATAGGAAGCGAATATAAACTATATTGTTATGATATTTTATTCATGTTTAAGAAAAGTATTGTTAGTTATCTTTTTCCAAAATTAAAATATATTATTCGAAAGTTTGGCTTGTAGAAGCATGCCTAGCGTACCTTTCAAAATATATATAAAATAAAATGTGCATATTAATTTGCCATTAGTAACATTTTTTAAAAAACATGAAAGTTCGGGGAATGCATGATCACATAAATCCCATGTTAAGCAAATATTGCGGAGATCAGTTTTTTTATGCTAAAAGGTAGCATCAAATACATAAATGCATGCGCCATGAAACACTAAACAATCAACCAACCAAATACATAAATGAACCTTAAAATTTAGAATAAAAGGCCACTGTCGAGATTTTGTCGAGGTTAAATTAGCCTTACCTGAAGAACAGCCAAATGAGTATTCCCAGGAGTACTGTCAAACCCACGAACGGGGAGAAAAGGTATCCGATCATCGTTTCCATAATGGGTTTTCGTCTGGCTCTCACAGCCGGGGAAGGTTTGAGGCGATCGCTTCCTCCGGTCCTCTTTTTCCCTGCCTCGGATACTAAATTGCACAACGTTGCGATGCGAACGGATTGTTTTGTGACGCAATGAAGAGATAATAATGATGACTGTCGTTTTCGACTCAAGGTTGTAGCAATACCCTGCTTTATTAGGTTTTAAAAAACGAAAGAGAATGCCCCCTCACGCATAAACCTGTTCGGGGGGCTTTGGGACCCACAACCATTATTCTATTGTTCTCTCAGATGAGGTAGGATTTCATTTGGCAATCGATCGGATCCTGGTCATTACTGTGAGGAAACAGGGGCCAAATCTTAGGGGGGTTGGAATGTTTTTAAGCAATTGAATATATATTTAAAAAAATTTACACCATTTGACTATTACCAATTCGACATCATAAAAATTTTATTTTAAACTAGCTGATATGCCCGGCCTTGCACGGGTGGAGAGAGATGGAAATTTTTTTTCTTTAAAATCTTTAATTCATTTTTACCTTCCAGGCGCAGGGGGTAACACTCTGGACAGCGCCCCCCCTTGGGAACCCAAAAAGGTTGTCAAAATGAGTAAAACCCTACTTTTACAGGTCTAATTTCCAATTTTTTTCTGGGGGAGGACCCCCCATACTACCTCCCATTAGTACCACCAGGGGATCTTCAGTAATAATATTTAGGAAATACCCAATATTTTGACATTTTGGGTTAAAAAGTAAAGGTTATAGTAATGAAAAGTGCCCCCCTTAGACTCAAAACGTTTCTAAAAATGAGTTTAAACCCTACCTTTACGTATCAAATTTAAAGTTTTTTTGGGGAGAGGACCCCCATACTCCCAATGGTACCAATGGGGATCTTGTCTGGAAAAGTGCCCCCCTCTTGGATCCGCGCCTATATTTTGATGAGTGAAAGGTGTCGTCGAATCAAGCAGTTTTAATTCTGAACGATTACTGCATGTACCACATGATTCCCATAAAAAACAACAAAATATTAGAAAAATATTCTTCCAAAAATCACTTAAAATGCTTAATTAGAGCCCTTAATTAATCGTATTTTCATGATTTCATTATAAAATTTAATAAATAAAACATATTCCTGCACAATTTAAGAAAAAATACAATATTTCCATTTAAAAGGGTTTTGAATATTAACTCTAGTTTTTGGTTTGTCATCCAACTTTATTAAAAGCAACAATATGATCATCATTTGATTTTTCATCCTCGTTTCCATGGAGACTATTTTAACAACAATGCTATTCCATGAAACTTTTTATTTAAAAATTAAACTCTCAAATAAAAATATTTTGTATTATACTTACCAGTTTTAAAATTTTAAATTTCATTTAATTATACTTTTAGATTATAGTTCTAATTTTTAATTAGACATATATCAAGTTTTTCTTTTAAAAACTTGCTATTTCGCATTATGTTTTTTTTTGTAACAATGGGGTGAACAGATAGGGCCGTGGGGAGCCTATGGCCGTGGGGAGCCGGCCTTGGAATCGGAGGGTTCGATTCCCGACACCGCTGAAGACCCATCGAGTATATCGGAGTACGTGCTCGTTAAATCTGTGGGTCCGAAAGTCCTGAGGTTGGTCATGGCGCAGTTTACCTTGGTTCCAGGTGTCTGGAGACTATTTCAATCCCCTTCAGATGCATGTCAAAATTGTGGAGGTGGCGATAGATCGTGGCGGCATCTATCATCCGAGGCTTAAGTCGGACTCCTGCCTTTCATGTGCCTCACTTTCTCAGGAGCCGCACCCCCATTGCCTTAAATCCTATGCTCTGCGGATGGAGCTTGGCTATTCCAAGTGGCATAAGAAACAACAACAGATCTCTTCTGGAGGAGAAATAAAGCTATTTCTGCAAAATGACCATAAAAAGGGACACAAAAGAGGGTCAATGGTTTGGCCTATGTTATTTCTGGGATTTTTTACGTAGGTATACCAAGTTTGGTCCCGATCGGAAGAAAACTGTGGATTTGTATAGAAGACAAACAAACACACAAACACACACACATTGATATTAGATACAGTCGAATCCGCTTAATGTGATCACGGTTAATGTTATCAATCGGATAATGTTATCGAAATCAACTGGTCCCGATCATTCCTATTTAATTTAATGTAAAATACATCGTTTAATGTGATCAACTATGAATCCTCACTCCGCTTAATATTATCAAAATTTGTCCATATTCCCTTTAAAACGACCGCTTTTGAGTTTGAGTTTCATTTTGAAGGTCAATTTTCACAAGTAAACATCTGCCCAATGAGATGATCTGAACCTTCTTTTTTCTGAAACTCAGTTATGAGTAAGATAAAGAAAACATTCTGCATAATATTTAAAGAAAACGGTTATGGGGGGTCCGAATCCATGCTTGTGATTGGTTAAAGAAACCACCAACATCGGAGCTTTGCAGATGTCTGATAAGATATTTGAATTTTACCTTGTGTTTAATAAAAAAGTGGTTTATTGGAGTGGAAGGATATAATGAAGTGGAAAAAAGAGAGACCTTTCTAATACAGTCGAGTCCGCTTAATGTGATCGCAACTGTCCGAGATGAAATTGATAACATTATCCGATTGATAACAATAAGCGATTCCATATAAAAAAAATTAACAAACGGTGTAATTATATTGTTTGCTTTAAAATCAAAATTATGTAATCGTAGTTAATGTATTTAAATCATTTTTAACTATGTACTTGGTAACTTATGATTTTTAGTGTAAAATATAAGAGTAATCCAATAAATAAATTTAAAATAATATCTTACTTTGTAATAGTAATAATACATACCACACCTATGTGATTCCGCCTAACTCTATGGATTCCGCTCTATGGATTCGTTTTCTTATGATATCCAGACAAGATCAACGCGAACTTTCAAAAATTTACATGAAAAAGGCCAAACATAAATCACTTAAATTAATCTGAATTCCACTAAACAAGGAAAAAATCAAAATCTCTTATCAGAAACATCTGCAAGGCGCCAATGGTGATAACCAATCACAAGCATTGCTTCGACCCCCCCTTAAACAGTTTTCTAGGATGGTTTTCTTTCTATGAATGCAGAGAACATGGAATATTTTCTTTTTCTTACAATCAAACCAAAGAAGTATAACGGTGCAGCTGTAAACTCATACTGAGTTTCAGAAAAAAAGCAATTGACCTTCAAAACGGAACTTGAAAACGGACGTTTTTAAGGGGATATATACAAATTTTGATAACATTAAGCGGCGTGTTGATACTAAGTTGATCACATTAAACGATGCATTTTACATTGGATTAAATAGGAATGATCGGGACCTGTTGATTTCGATAACATTATCCGATTGATAACATTAACCGTGATCACATTAAGCGGATTCGACTGTACAAATAAAAATACAAAGTAAGCGATTATTTTACTTTTATTAATTGAACTACTCTTAAATTTTCCCCTTAAAATTTTACCTAGTTTAAAAATAGTGTTTTGAATACATTTATTACGATTACATGATTTTGATTTTAATGCAAACAATGTAGTTACACTGCTTGCTGCTTTTGATATGAGATCGCTTATTGTTATCGATCGGATAATGTTATCAGTTTAGTCTCGGACAATTGCGATCACATTAAGCGGACTCGACATCACCTCCGTGGCTTCGGTCCACAGGTGCTCGCTGGGTAACGCTAAGTAGTTACTTCTTAGGGCATTTCAGTGGTAAATGGATAATGTCCAGTTGTACCCGCCCATTGAAAAAAAAACATTGAAAATTCACAGAGAAGAGAATACCCACAGAGAAGGTACTTCCATACCGGAATCCGGAATGAGCCCACCATTTTGAAACTAAAACGAAACATTTTGTGGCAATGAGGTATTTGCATGAGTCAGGGATTTGCTTGATTTTATACTTTTTCGATACAATATGGTCTAAAACTACCAAATTTCTGATTTTTAAGTTCAAAAATGTGTTTTAAATAGTTTAAAATTAAATTTTATTTCTGCCAAAACGTCAGAAAAGTCACGTTATCAGAAAACGGGTTTCTATTGGATGTGACGTCACAGCGCATGAAAACCATTGTGTTTTCTGTGTTCACGTGATCAGAAAACGGGCTTCTATTGGATGTGACATCACAGCGCATGATTTGGGATTCGAAAGTGTTTTCGCTCCCAAACAAAAAAACGAAATTTCAAAAATTTATATCTCAGAAACTAGGCTACGGAAATACTTGATGTAAACGTCATTCTTCATGGTTTTTTATCTACTATTTTAATAAAATTTAATCTCAAAACGTGAGAATACCTCATTGTCGGGGGGGTTTACTCAAAAGTTTTTGAAAATTTGCTCCTCACAGTAGTGTCTTAAGCTTTTTTAGCTCAGTTTGAGACACTATGGGTTATATATTTTGAGAATTTTCAAGGAAAAATAACAAATAAATAGTTTTAAAGTTTCAAAGAGAGGTTGGTGGTACTTTCTCCCCCAAATAAACTTTTGAAATTACCCCTTAAAATTAGTGTTTTACCTAGAGCCCCTGTGTGGGTGCTTACTTAAGAGGACTGCGCTTTAAAAGCTGCAGAATTTTTAAGGAAAAAACTATTAAATGACGTGAAAATTTTGAGGGGGTCTGGAGGTTCCCCCTTCATAAAATTTTTCTAAATTTTACCCTTAAAAGTAGTATTTCAATCCATTTTCAGACTCTTTGGGTTACATTCCGAAGAGGATTGCTCCTTGTAAGGGGACATCCATAAATTACGTTAGGTCAAAAAGGGGGGAGGGGTTTGGAAAAATCTCACCAAATCTCACCAAGGGGGGAGGGGGGTCGATTAAAATCTCACGTCAACTTTTTAAGTTAGAAATTAAACTATTTTTTTAAGTATGAGAAAGGAATAATACCCACAAATAAGATACTGTGGTGATTTTTAGGCGGAATAATGTCCTTTTCCCCACATCATTAATAATGGAAAAGTTTTAGGCGCTGTGAAGCACAAAATGCAAATGAATAGGATAGAAAATTATTTTTAAAGGTTGTAGGTAAATCTCACGTGGGGGCAGGGCCGCCGAGAGCCAAGCCGGGCCCCGGGGACAAAGTCAAAAAGTGGGCCCCCGGTCACATGCACTCATTTCGAGAGAGGGGGCGAAAATTTTCTGAAGTACCACCATTCATGTATAGACTTAAAGTAATTTTCAGAATATTTCCAGGCAAGATTTGAATTTTGATGAACTCAATAAATTTCGTTTTCTTGATAATACAATGAAGGATCGTGCCAAACTAGCGACTTGAAGACGTCAAAACCATAAAAAACTCGTTAAGATGCTTATCAAGAGAGGGGAGAGTGAGGCTCAATTCCATGCTTTCTCCCCTATCTTGATAAGCAGAGTTTTTTGTGGCTTTGGCGTCTTCAAGCCGCTAGTTTGGCACGACCCTAACATCAAGCACCACCAGAAAATATTTAGAAATTCGACCCTAAAAATAACTCATATTTTTGGATATTGTTCACAACTGAGTGTCACCCAAGGATGGACTTTGTCTTAAGTGAAGTTATAAGCCATTTAATGATTTATCTTATGCATGAAATTTTAGTGAGTTTTTATAATCTCCCCCTCATAATGAATTCCTTTGGGGGGTCTGGGGGTACCCCCCAGAAAATTTTTGAAAATGTGCCCCTAGAAAGTGGGAATTTACTCAGTTTAGCCCATTCGGGTAAACAGATGAATTTCCAAACTATTCAAAATGATATCCATCTTATCCATAAATGATATCCATCAGTACTCAATATGAAAATCTCTGGAATTTTAAAACTCCCCTCTCGTCAGGCCTCCTTTCATCCATATTAAAAGGTTTAATGTAGCTTTTCAATCCATGTTTTGGTAGAATTTGCGTCCAAGAGAACTTTATGTATGACAAGTTTATGTAACTAAAGGTTCAAGTTTGAAAGGGGGGTCTGGGGTCCTCCCCCAGAAAGTTTTCGGAAATTTGACCCTATAAGAACAGGGTTTCAAACTGTTTTTTGGTACACGTAAACCAAAATTTGGACTTACATTTTTAGCTAGAATTTTGATTTTAATGAACTTATGAAAAAATTGTGAACAATAAAGGTATAAATACTGAAGGGGGGCCTGGGGTCCCTCCCCCAGAAAAATTTTGAAAATTTGACTCTAAAAAACTGGGTTTTAACTGGGGGGCTGCCGGGCCCCCTCTTGCCCCGGGCCCCGGGGAAAGTACCCCACTTGCCCCCCCCCTCTCGTCAGGCCTGCGTGGGGGGAGGGGGGTCCAACTAAATCTCACCAAGGGGGAGGGGGGTCCAGATTTTGGAAAAAACACCTCACGTAATTTATGGATGTCCCCTAAGTTGTAGGATTTTCAAAAGAAAAACATTTAAATCAAAATTTCGTAGGGGGTGAACTCTAAGGCCGGCCGTTAGTTGAGAAGCAGGCTAGGTGCGCGAGGCAGAGCGACTCACGGAGAAATTCTGCAAGCTGTGAATCTGAATGCGACAGCGCACGTTACGGCGCAGAGTGAGTGGCGTGGTTCAAGCAGGAGACGTGAGTCACAAAGCGCAGTCTTTGGAAAGCAGTTTTTCTAGACGTGACTGAAGTGAGCGGCGTGATTTTTCTTAGTGCTGTAGTTAAAACGAAATGTTTGGGGGATTCACAACTTATTTTTCATATTTTGATCATTATTTGAACCAAAAACGCCATATCTTGAGAGCGCTATTAGTAATAGACATCTAGTGTTATCGGCTTTTTGTATTACTAGTGTACCTATAATTACTTATTAGAAAGGGCGAAAGATGGCACCATGAGCGCACACTTGCAGATAATTATATATTTTATTATAGTACTAGATTTCTGTTACTTTCATAATATATTGATGAGAAAAAACGTTTTTTGATGATAAATATATTTTCTAGTGTTTGTGGAATTATTTAACGGCCCACAAGAAATGAAAAAAAAATCAATCCGCCTAGATTCAAATTTCGAATCAATATGGCAGACAAGAGTTCCCGAGTCACGGCCTGAAATCCAATATTTCAGTTCTGAATATGGTTAAAAAAAAGTAAGAAATTTTAATAGGGCTCAATATAATGAAATCTAATAGTGCCCGATGTAATAAAAATAAATCTGAATATGGCTTAAGATTGTCCACTGCGAATGGAAGAAAAGCCCTAGTAAAGCGTCGGAACCTGCGAAGTAACTAGCGTAGATAACTCCGTGAGGCAGGGTGATGTGCTCAGGAAATGATCACGTGATCGTGAGTCGCTCTGCTTCGCGCACCTAGCCTGCGCTTCAATTAGCGGCCGGCCTAAAACACAACTTTATTCTTAGTGAAGGAAAAAAACTAAAACCTTTCGTTTTGATCGATTCAGAAAAATTAAAAGGAATGATAGGACTGAAGAAAAAAAGGAGGGAACAATACAACCCGTAAACTTAAGTCTCTAATTAGCAGATTAGTCTGCAATTCATAACTTTTTTTCGAATGAGAAAGATGAGCCTGCTTCGACGAACAAATTGACATTATGTCTTGTATAACCAGGGTTGGCTGGATTGGACCCAATGGGTTTTTAAAAAAAAACATGTGAAAAAACCCATATTTTGGACCCATTTTTGGGTTTTTTCAAGAAAAATCAAGATTATGGCAGTTCCTTCAAAATTTAATGTGTTTTTTTCAAAGTTTAGGTTATTTTTAAAATTTTAATGGGTTTTTCAAAATTTAAACTAGGTTTTAAAAATTAAATGGTGTTTTTTTCAATTTCAGGCAGTTTTTTAAAAAGTGAAAAAGGTTTTTTTCATTATTCAGTGGGTTTTTTCATTATTGAATGGGGTTTTTTTCAAAATTTAGGATGTTTAAAGTTCAAACTAGATATAAAAATTAAAGAAGATTTTTTTAAAATTTCAGTGGGTTTTTTCAAAGTTGAATATATTTCTTCCAATATTGAATGGGTTTTTTCAAAGATTAGGATATTTTTTAAATTTTAGTGGGTTTTTTCAAAATTTAAATCAGGTTTCAGTAAATAAGGGGTGTTTTTACAATTTCAGTGGGTTTTTTCAAAGTATAAAAACTTTGAAAAAACCCACGTAACTGTGGAAAACTGACATTATTTTGACAGAACACATTTAACATTGAAAGAACTCACTAAAATTTGAAAAAACTCACTTACTTTCTTGGAGAAAACCCCTTAATTTTGAAAAAACTCACTTACTTTCTTCGAGAAAACCCCTTAATTTTGAAAAAACCCACACTTTTTCCGAAAAAACCCAGTTTTATATGGGTTTTTTCAGGGTTTTATTGAAAAAACCCGGGTTTTTGCCAACCCTGATGTGTATAACACTGGGGAACAATTTTTAACATAATTTCTGTTGACTTCGTTTTTTTGGCTGTTTTAGAGTTAAATGGGCACACTGATTAGAAAACTGTTGTTAGTTTTCTTCTATCACGTCAACTTTTTTGGCAAACAGCCCCGCCCCTTTTTTTTACATTTTTCAATGACTTTGAATTCGATTTTCAAGGTCAAAAATCATTATTTTAGTCTTTAAATTACACCCGAGAGGACAAGAATGGTTAAAGTTTCTAAAAATATGAAAACTTGTGGCCAATGGATAGGTTTAAGGGGTTATTACCCCCTAAAAAGGCAAAAAAAATTAATAGTTTAGAAGAAATCCTGATTTTAGTGAAAAAAGTGCGATAAACCCAGTAAATGATCAAAGTTTGTCCTAAATATGAACAGATGAACACCGTTCTCCCAGTGAATGAACACTGAATTTACTCACCAGTTTTAGTATTTTGGAAAAGTTTATAAGATTATTTGGTTATTACATGGTTGTACTAGATTAATACTTTATTGAGTACACAGCAGGCGAAGCCTGCTTTTACTCCGTATGAGTGGAGTCCATGAAGAGATACACATGAGAGAGGACGGAGGAGCACAAGATACATTCAGTACTTGGTAGCCCAAGGGGGGGGTGATTATTGGGATTTCATTGAGATGCTAAACCAAACAAGTCTTATAAACTTATCCAAAAAACTAAAACTGGTGACTATAGTAATTTAATTTCAGAAATATTTTTTAAAATGAAGTTTTTGTGCTATCTTCTTTAATTTTTTGATTAAATTATTGATTTGGCTACTAAGAGCACTGTGAGCGTCTCAATATATTCCTCACAGTCACTATACTATAGGAAATCTTTATTACCCTGAATCTACGAGGCGTTGTTGTTTAAAACTAAAGCTTGAAGCAAACTTTTGAAACACCATGTATTAAAATAGGCTTTCTTATCAACACACCCCGTTCATTTACTGGATGGGCACAATTTTAAGCTTTGGGCATTACACCTAGTTTAGCTTGCATAATTATAGATCGAATAAGCTTAAAACCACGAAGATTCACGAGGTAGGGCTTTTTTCCAGTGAATGAACGGCCGTTCGTTCACTGGGAAATGTCAGTTTAACGATCCAGTAAGTGAACACCCCTTATCTCCCCCAGTTTCTAAAATGTAGCATTCTACATTATTATGTAGAAAAGAAAAACAGGCTGACGAAATCATGTGAAGAGCTTCTAACGATTCCTGATTGCACGAATAAAGTAAGAAAGGGGGGTCTGGGGGTCCTCCCGCAGAAAATTTTGGAAATGTGATCCTAAAAAGTTTTTACTCGTTTTGGTAAACCAAGTCCCTCAGTGCCTAGTCCAAGCCCACGAGGGGGATTGACTGGTTGCCTCCCCTAGACCAAGACCCTCTAACGTCATAACTTTCACTCATCTTTGACGTCACTCCATAGACTTAACATGGCAATTTTCACTCACGTTTGACGTCATCGTCTGGAGTATATAGAGGCCATGTATATAGAGGGTCTTGCCTAGACCCGCGCTTGCATGAGATTTCATGACACCATGTAAAATGTTTCCCGATAGGTGTCGCTTTAAAACCAGTACACACCCACTAACATTAAATATATCACCAAGTCACCCCACATGTACTGGTTTTTAATCTTACAATGAAATATTTATTGTTTTATAGGAAAGTAAATTGGTGAAATTTTGTAATTTACGTTTTCTTAAGTGGTTTGAAGCTTCTATTGTTCATTTGATACAGTGTTTCAACAAAATGAGTTTTAATTTGTTAGAAGTAATCGATATATAAATCGATATTTGCAAACGATATTTCATCTCGTGTTTATTTTCTGAGTCTGAGAACGAGAGAACGCTTTCTCCGATGAAGCTGAAATTACATTAGCGTTCGCCATAGTTCGCCATTTTTCTCAAATGAATGGTTAGATTTGAAAAAGTTGTGATATCCGCAATTGAAGAAAAATGTCTCGACGTTCGCAACTATTTGTGGGTCGTCTCCCGTTGGATTCATCTGAAAGAGATGTGGAGAGCCTCTTCAAGAAATACGGAAGTTTGGTGCGATGCAACCTAAAGTTTGGTAAGTACCTAACATTTTACAGTTTTCTGATATTTTTGAATAAATGTTTTTCGAACCTTTTTCCGCGGTCCTGCTGATTGTTGATTGAATATTTCTTTTGATAGAGTGGCCAATATTGTACGAGCCGGTGTTGGATAAAAGCCAAACATGGCTTTCCGGAATTCTGAAATAAATCGAGAATGATAGTTATAACTGTCAAGATCCCCTTTTAATTTTCCCGAGTTATAAATTTAATGGTTTGCTTGTTAAGTTTCATTGATTCCTTTGATGTTTAGGCTTTAGTTAGGCTTTAGTTTGTTTAGTTTAGGCTTATCGGCGGTTTGGCGTATCCTGATTGGTTAGGAAGCTTCAGTATTGTTTATTCTGTTTATATTTAGGGGAGTTCTAAGCTCTGCGCCATTTTGTACTCCGTCGCGTGTCTGATCAACATTTTTAACCCCTTCGTTTTATTTTAAATGTGCAATAATGTCGAGACGTTACAAGCTATTCGTCGGTCGCCTTCCTCTTGATTCTAAGCAAAAAGAAGTTGATAAAATATTCGACAATTATGGCAGTTTGGTTCGATGCGATGTAAAATATGGTGAGTTAACCGGTCTCGCCTAGATAGAAATTTCATGATTTCGCCTTTTGGCAAATAACCGAATTCCAATATTTATTAAATATATTGCAGTTTATTCAATATTATTATATTATTTATGTCTAGCTATTTAACATCTATTTGAATTACTGTGTTATCCAAATTCTTGTGCAAGAAACTTTTAGTGGTTTTATATTTCCTTTTCTTTTGTAGTAAATAGTGTTTTTTTCTTTTTTAAATTGGATAAACTGTTTCATACTTTCTTTAATTATGGGAATTTATTGCAGGTACTGGAATGGCATATGCCTTCGTGGATTATGAAGACAGAAGGGATGCAGAGGTATGCAATTTTTTCAACTGTTAAGATTTATCCATTTTATGTAGTTTGTCGTCTATACTAATCTTAATTGAAATTGTAGTACTGCTTCTAGCAAATGAATTGAATGAGCTAGTTGGCCATGTGATGCTATTAAAATTAATTATAAATACTTAGATTGAATTTTCTTGTGTAAGCATTTCAATTATTTATAAATCAGAATTTGTCTTGTTTAGTCAGTATTTAAAGCATTTACTTCAACACATTTTAGTAGTTTTGACCTTCCTATTAAAAAGGTTCAAATTAAGAATTTGCATCTTTAGATAAATTCAATTGACCTTCCTGTTTTATGCCTTCTGAATTTACTCTGGCTGCTTTCTGATATTTCTAAATTGTCCTGTTCATTAGTTAATTTCCAGTCATCAAAATCTTTAAAATTTTTACCCGTCTAAATATTTAGCTTTAATTGCTTATGAATTTGGAATACACATTATTTTAAAGCAAAGAGCTAAGTATTATGAGTCATCTCTTGAACAAGACAATGAAGATTGAATGAAACCTCAAGAAAGCATCATTTCTGTCATCCTGAAGCAGTTTCTCAAGGTAGCATGGAATTAAAAGACATTTTCATAGAAAGTAACAAGATTGTCCAGCAAGAGGAACAAAATATGGATCTCACAGTGGGATCAAGTAAAATAATGTGTGTTCTTAATACTTAGCTGATTCATAAGCGATTTGATACTAATTATGTATCGTAAAATTCCATTAATAAGGAGTTCTTAGATCTATATACTCATGTTAATTAATTATTTGCAACTATAAAATTACACTAGCTTTTCTTTTCTCTTGGAAGGCATGAACGACATAAAATTATTTGATGTATTGATCCTTGGTTTTGATTCACCATTTTACTTTTTGGTTATGTTGTAAATCTTATTCGTTGACCTGCCTTTAGTACTTGAATTTTCAATTTGAATAGGATTTGCTTCTGTATTTTGTTTTTCAAAGACAGCAAAATAATTTGTTCTATGCTATTAAAGTGTTGGAGTGAAAATATTTTAGAAAAGGTTCTCTAGTTTAAAGTTAAACCCTAGGCAAAAATGAGGTAATAGTGACTGACTAAATTTTCCTATTTTCCTGGTTGGCTTTTTGTACATAGTCCTTGGTTGATATCTTATGGGATACTACATAAGTGCAGCCAATGCCAAAAAAATAGTTTTGATTTTTTTTGTTAGAAATATTTAAAAATAGAGCATTGGCATAGCTATTTAGAATTGAAAAGTAAGGACACTAGGAACAAAATATTTGGGGTCTAGCTGCATTCAAGTAACTAGTGACAGGCAGCTCACAAGCTGCTTCAGTACTTAAGTAAAAGTGTTCTGGTTCTGATAAATTACCAAAACTCAACTAGCAGTGTTGCGTTCAATGTGTTATTTGCAAAACGTTGCCAATAAAGTCTTATTGGGGTAGTATGCGTTGAGTTAATCCTAAAGTTCTGCTGCTTCTTGTTTATACTTAGAAAAAACACCCAAAACTTTCTCAAGAATTTGCATGCCTGAAAATAGTATTTTTTGCTATTGGTAATGAGTTCTTAGGGGCTGAGGATGGGTCTCTTTTAGGACTGCCTCTGTCCTTAGCAGACTAATGACATCTTTTCTTGCCCTCTGTAAAACTAGTGTACAGTCATTATCTCCTTATGCTTTGATTGACAAATTAACCAACTCCTGTCCATTTTCTTAGAATGAACTTTCTCTTGTCTGCTGATACTGCTTTATGATTAAATTTAATATATTTTGCCTAATTGAACCAAAAACTTTAATAATGCTTTGTGTTGAGTCTAGACCTATGATCAATTCATTAATGAAAATATTCTGGAATTTAAAAAATTGCATCAGATTAGATGGTTTATTAAGTGTTGAAGTAAATGCTTATGTACTGACCTTTCTTTCCTGTTCTCAGTAACTTATGTTAATTGTTTTGGCACGGTTTAAATTAGTGGAATGAGAGGAGCTCTGACCCCGTGAAGTCCACTACTGCTCTAGACTGGGACAGAATGACCTAAGATAATGTGACCTCTGAGTTTTGGTTTTTCTGCGACTGAGTAGACTTGGAAATGTTAAGAAAGCCAAGCTGTGCTGACCATGTCTAGTAGAATTTTTTTCATGAATACGGGGCACTGTCTTTTGACCATGACTTTTCTGTAATGTTATGGAATCCAGGTAATATAAATTCCTTCAGGATACAACTCGGTTTTCTTAAGTTATTTTTTTCTAAAATGGCAGTTTTAGACAAGATTTTACATTTACATAATTGTAATATTTAATGCTCGGCTCAACTGAGTTTATATTTTGTTTTCTTATTATTTTATTACAAGACTAGGCAGTTTGTTTCACCTTTTTTTGTGGCAACTTTTTTGGTGCATGGTTTTCAATTTACCTTATTCTATAACTGAATTGGTTGATTTTTAAGATGTTCTGCCTAATTTTTAATTTTATTGCCTTCATCAAATGGGTTTATTGAAAGATTATTCTGGAGGTATTTTTAATTTAGCCTATTGTAATTCATTGTGTGTTATTAAATGTCATTTTTTATTTTACACTAGACCTATCGTAGAAAGAATGTGATATTCTTTATAGAAGTTGTGTGTTAAATGTCACCATCAATCAAAAAAGTTGCCTGGGAAGAGTTCTTCCTTTTCATCAGTTAAGTCAGATCTTTAATACTAACTCAAGAAGGGTGCAAATCCAGATGATAAAGAACAAGTTTTCCCACTACTGGAAGATTTCAGTTAGCTGAAGGAGTATTGTTGAAGCTAGAAAGAAAAGGATATGGAATTTTTTTGTACCACACTACAGATGTCTGAAAGGAATAATTGAAGAGAATCCCTTTGGAAGAAGTTATGCTGAATAAAGTGACCAGAAACATTTGCATACAGATGTCTGTAAGGAATAATTGAAGAGAATCCCTTTGGAAGAAGTTATGCTGAATAAAGTGATTAGAAACATTTGCAGTGTATCCAGAAACATTTTGACTAGAAAATGTAATTATCAACAGCAGAAGCCAGTTAACTCATTCAACTTTGCAATATGGATGAAGAAAATGCTGAAATATATTAAATACAGATTACTTCCTGGAATAGTCCGAATAGCCAAAGTTTGGTTCTGTTAAACAGAAAATTTATCCATTTTTGTGAATTTTAATACTTAAGCCATGGTAAATTAATCCTAGTGAGTTAAGCACTTAAATATGATAGCCATGGCTAATTTATATTGCCTCAATTTGTAAAGTTTTTCTGCATGCATATTCCTGGTGTTTGTTGTGTCTGATAACTAATTAAAATGAACTTTAGGATGCTATCAAGCATGAAAATGGCAGAGAACTTCGAGGACAAAAGATTGTCGTAGAGTGGGCCAGAGGGCCATCTAGCAGGCCTCCTATGCGAAGTAGGGTGAGTTTATTTTTCATATTAGTCTAAAAAAACTTTAAAATTCTGTTTCTCAGACTTCAAAAAGGACCAAGTACAATTACATGCATGTGAATGGTAATAGGCAATTTTTGTATTTTTTAAACAGAAAAAAAATCTTACATATATGTTCCTCTTTAAGATATCTATTGAATAAAATATTAAATTTAAAAATATGGTAGGAATGGCCTTAAGCACTTTCTTGGATTAGCCTGCTTTGTACTCATAATTCATTTATCCACTAAAATAAAGTAAATTTTTAAACAAGAAAAAGCAAGTTTCAGTAATTCATGTACAAACAATTTATAAACTAAAATAATCTAGTTAAAGCTTTCAAAAAATTTTATTGTTGAGTTGTATCACTATGTAAAGTCATTAAGTGTTTTGCTTTCAAAACTTAAGTTTAAATGTAGTATTTCTGTGTATTGGAGAAAAAAAATATTTCAAACCTGAAATTAATGAAACTTGTGTTTAAAAGGTAGATATTGTTTTAAAAAATGTATATATTGTTGTACCTCATCTGATGTAATCAATAATTTTGGAGTTTAGTCTGTTTAAAAAATATGCTAAAATTTTGCAATTTTTTTATTTTTATACTAGTGATGCACAACCTGCGGCCCGCGGGCCACATGCGGCCCGCGAACCATCAACATGCGGCCCGCGAACGAATTTGGATATTTCAGATAATTCCTAACTTTTGTTACTTTCCTTATTTTAACCGAGAAAAAGTGACGATTTATAGCGGAAAAAAGTCGGGAAAATCGCGATTTTTCGAGATTCGTTTTGCTCGCGAAGTGTTCCGTTCCTGCCGCGATTTTTGGGCGGGCGCCAAATTGAAGTTGGCTTCTTCTTGTATTGTTTGTGCGACGGTGCGATGTGGAAAAAACAACTTTTCAATGGTTTGAAGTTTTGAAGCCAGAAGTCCGGTGTTTAGGATCACGCGCCGCGGAAAAGTCGAAAAATAGCGATTTTTCGCGAAAGTGCCGTTTTTACGGCGCCTAGTTGAAGCTGGCTTCTTTTCACATTGTAATTGCAATGGAGAAAAATTTAAGCGTGGTCAGAGGAGTCTAATAAGTCTAGTGATACCTCTGACATATCTTTTTTTTTATCAATTTTAGTATTTTCAACAAATTTTTCTTAAGGATTTCCGAAGTTCTAAACTTTTGCAAAAAGATCACTTTGAAACAAGATTAGATAATAATGCAGTGTATTTTTTTAATTCTTATTAGATCATAACCTGTTTCAGATATGCTATCAAGGGGGATAGCAGAAGGCTGGGGGCAGTCCCCCCCAAAAAAATCGAACTTGATTTCTAAAATAAGTTAAAACCCTGTTTTTTAGTGTCAAATTTCCAAAATTTTTCTGGGGTAGGACCCCCAGACCCCCCTTTACATTTGGAATTCTATAATTATCATTTTTTAAATAAATATTAAGTTAATCAAAATGCAAATCCCATCTTAAAATATATGTGCAATATTTGGGCTAAATGTGCAAAAACTAGTCAATGCTTTGTTTTTTTGGGGTTAAATTTCAAAAATTTTCTTGGGAGGACCCCTAGAACCCTTTAATGGTACAAACTCAATTATTCACATCTTATATTAAGTTCCTTGAGATGCAATTTCTACCTTATTTTTACTGTTACTGTTTGCGGCCCTCCGTGTCTCAATCAACTATGTGAGTGGCCCCCCTCCCAAAAAGGTTGTGCATCCCTATTTTATACAAATTTAAATTTCAGACCAGCGCTGAATGCTATCGTTGTCATCGCCATGGCCATTGGGCTAGAGATTGTCCTGAATTAGAAAGAGATCGGTATAGAGCAAGAAGATATTCTCGCTCTAGGTCAAGATCTCGACGTTACAGGTATGTATTATGATATTAATTGTAACATTACTATAAAATCTAAAATTTAACTTTGAACCAAGTAGATTTAGTTTGGCTTATTAACATCAGCTCTGAAAAATTAGTAAAAACATGGGTTCCTCTATGTGAGTTGTTGTGTGATCTCTTTTAAGATTTGACCCATAACTTTTGAAAACTAATTTCTTTATTATTTTCTACTGTTTATGATTTTTGCTTCAGGCTACTAATTACCTAATCATTAATACATTAAAAGGTTGACATTAATTGCATTAAAACGGTTGGGAAATATTGCATTACAACATTACTGAATATTCTAACTCCAGAATGTTTTTGTTTTCCAAATCTGGATTATGATCATCCTGTTTTAGTCGAGTCTGTGCAAGTGATGAGAAAAGTGCAACATCTATGTCATACTAATGAATGATGAAAGAATGCACAGGGGCCATCTGATGCTTAGACTAAATAATTATTGACTGTTTTTGAGTTGTGTTGCGATTATATTTACATACTTGCCAACTCTCCGGATTTTGGCGGGAGACTCCCGATTTTCCCTCTTTCTCCCACCCTCCGGATTTTTTCCGAAATTCTCCCGCTTTTCAAATAATCTTGCATTTTATAACACAAATAATGGATTTCACACTTTTTGTGCCAAAAAGGATTGACAATTTCTGTAAGAACTTGTTCTCCATGAAGGGGGCTCTGTGGTGAGCTGCCAATCCATCATCGGCAACGGGGGCTGCATATACACTTGCGCTAGGCCCACACTTTGGATACAACCCCCGACTTCAATCCATCTCAAAATACGAAGATCGTGCCTGTATGGAATTGGAAAACCTAATTATGATAAAAAAGGAAAGAAATTAGGATCTTAGCTTATTATCTTTTGACTAGTTTCTTTTTTGGTTCTTGTGCAGGCAGAATTTGTCAAACCCTTTTTAAGTTTGTTTCTCCAGTTTTGGTAAATGGCTTCAATCAACTAACATTCTTATTTAAGTTTTCAAAATTGAGGGTATTGGTTCAATCTACAGTATTTAGCAAGTTAAGAATTATTTCCCCAATTCACTTGAATTTTCAAGTTATAGAAATTCAATTATTTAAATTGGTTTCTGAAAGCCTTTCAAGGTATTAAGAATTAAACATCGATAAAAATGTCTCCGGATTTTTGACTGAGAGGTTGGCAAGTCTGTATTTAGTTAGGGCTAAAGTGAATTTGCTAATTTATAACTTTTAAAAGTGACTTGTTTTTATTTTTTTAATGCATTTTAATTTTTAGCGAAACTGATTTATTTGTTAAGTGTATGTCATTTTAATGCTGAATCTTATTCTTAATGATATGAAATTATGTGTATTATTATCATGATATAAATATTATAGATATAGTTATAGTAGAAGCCGCAGTCCATCAAGAGGTCGTTGGAGCAGAAGACGCAGGACCCCGAGTCAAGTGCGATCACCTAGCTACAATCGCTCTAGGAGACCCAAGAAGCGCTCGCCTACTCCCACCAGCTCACGCTCGAGATCCCGGTAATTAACAAGTCTCTTGAAATCTGTATTCTTAAGTACTAGTTTTTTTTTCTTCTAAATCAAAATCACTAGTTTTTTTCAGTTTCTGTCCACCTTTCTAAAATTTAGTGAGAGCAAAAGCAACACCTATTGGTAATTTTTCTTAGGGGCCATTCATTAATTACGTAAGGATGATTTTGGCAATTTTTGACCCCCCTCCCCCCATGTAAGGGTACGTAAGATTTTTCAAACCCCTCCCCCCCTATTCTTACGTAAGATTCCATTATGTTTTTCAAACAATAAAATGTTAGAAAACTCCTTTTGACGTAAATCAAAGATTTTTATTTTTCAACAGATAAGTAATATTCTTGCTGTCAACTACATATTACTATTATATTATTTTTAATTTTTTTTATTAATAAATTTAATTTTTAATTTTTAAAAAAAAAATTTTAAAAATTTCACAAATTCACCTGAAGATCAGACAATCCGTATAGGTGAATCCATCACATACACACAAGAACAGTCACACTAACATCCATGCCAAACGGGGATTCGAACCCCAGACGTACGGCTTCGCTGTCAGGTGCTCTAACCACTAGGCCAGTACGTCGGCTGTTTTATCTCTTGATTAGAATAATTGGAATTTGTTTATATTAACTAGGAAAATCTTACGTAAGAATTGGTTTGACCCCCCCACCCCCCAAGTAAGGGTATGTAGAGATTTTTCCTGCCCCCCCTCCCCCTCGGGACCCTTACGTAATTAATGAATGGCCCCTTAAGTTCTGAGCCAAGACTGTCTGACGTGCAAGTTGAGCTGTTATATAGCCTGATTAGATAAGATTAGAAAATGGGAAAACATTTTGTCCACCTCTAAAGCTCTAGTGTTATGTACACTAGGTGTTTCGCAGTGGACTAAAGCAATAAGCAACACCCATTGGTGAATTTTCTTGTGTAAAGAGCCAAGACTGTTGCTGACATGCAGTTTGTAGTTTACTACGGGTTGAAAAGGGAGGGAAATGAAAATGATTCATATGTCCACCTCTAATGATTCATATGTCCACCTGATCCATATGTCCACCGTGAATTTTCTTGTGTAAAAAGCCAAGACTGTTGCTGACAGTTTGTAGTTTAATATGGGTTGAAAGTGGGGGAAATGATTCATATGTCCACCTCTAAAGCTCTAGTGCTATATACACAAGGTCAGTGGTCCCCAACCTTTTTACCACCACGGACCGGTCAACATTTGATAATTTTACCATGGCCCACTGCGGGGGGGTGTTGTTTGTTTACATTCTAAATTATTTTGATTTATTAATTTTAATTTAATTGAATTTAAACATGCTTTCAAAATTAAATACAGTTACACAAAAAATAAATATAAAGTGATTTATAGTTAATTTCATTTATTAATTTGGAGTATAAACCTGGGAATTTAAATTAATTTTCAATGAAATGGTCGGCCCGGTACCATTTGATCCACGGACCGGCACCGGTCCGCGGATTGAGTGTTGGAGACCACTGCATTAGGTGTTTCGCAGTGGACTACAGCAATAAACAACACCCATTCGTGAATTTTTTTGTGTAAAGAGCCAAGACTGTTGCTGACATGCAGTTTGTAGTTTAATATGGGTTGAAAAGGGAGGGAAATGATTCATATGTCCACCTCTAAAGCTCTAGTGCTATATACACTAGGTGTTTCGCTGTGGACTATAGCAATAAACGACACCCATTGGTGAATTTTCTTGTGTAAAGAGCCAAGACTGTTGCTGACAGTTTGCACGGATGCCGAATATGTCCGATCCGGCGATCTAGGATCGGGGGAAATTTTAGCCACATGGGGAAATTATGTGGAAAAGTACAATATTGAATTCAATTTCAGTTCATCTATCAAAATTTTTCGTGGCGATTTTCTCCTTCATCACAGATGTAAGGTTCCTTTTCGTATTGCGTTTCCGATCATTACTTTTGTAAACAGGAATCGGAATTTTTTTTAGATCTTTATCGCTTTTTAAAATTTTGGGGAAATTTTGTATTGATTGGGGGAAATCTTGGATGTAAAAACATTTTCTGCATCCCTGACAGTTTGTAGTTTAATAAGGGTTAAAAGTGGGGGAAATGATTCATATGTCCACCTCTAAAGCTCTAGTGCTATATACACTAGGTGTTTCGCAGTGGACTAAAGCAATGAACAACACCCATTGGTGAATTTTCTTGTGTAAAGAGCCAAGACTGTTGCTGACAGTTTGAAGTTTAATATGGGTTGAAAGTGGGGGAAATGATTCATATGTCCTTTTTGTCCACCTCTAAAGCTCTAGTGCTATATACACTAGGTGTTTCGCAGTGGACTAAAGCAATAAACAACACCCATTGGTAAATTTTCTTGTGTAAAGAGCCAAGACTGTTGCTGACAGTTTGTAGTTTAATATGGGTTGAAAGTGGGGGGAAATGAAAATGATTCATATGTCCACCTCTAAAGCTCCAGTGCTATATACACTAGGTGTTTCGCAGTGGACTAAAGCAATAAACGACACCCATTGGTGAATTTTCTTGTGTAAAGAGCCAAGACTGTTGCTGACAGTTGGTAGTTTAATATGGGTTGAAAGTGGGGGAAATGAATCATATGTCCACCTCTAAAGCTCTAGTGCTATATACACTAGATGTTTCGCAGTGGACTAAAGCAATAAACGACACCCATTGGTGAATTTTCTTGTGTAAAGAGCCAAGACTGTTGCTGACAGTTTGTAGTTTAATATGGGTTGCAAATGGGGGAAATGATTCATATGTCCACCTCTAAAGCTCTAGTGCTATATACACTAGGTGTTTCGCAGTGGACTAAAGCAATAAACAACACCCATTGGTGAATTTTCTTGTGTAAAGAGCCAAGACTGTTGCTGACAGTTTGTAGTTTAATATGGGTTGAAAGTGGGGGAAATGATTCATATGTCCACATCTAAAGCTCTAGTGCTATATACACTAGATGTTTCGCAGTGGACTAAAGCAATAAACGACACCCATTGGTGAATTTTCTTGTGTAAAGAGCCAAGACTGTTGCTGACAGTTTGTAGTTTAATATGGGTTGAAAATGGGGGGGAAATGATTCATATGTCCACCTCTAAAGCTCTAGTGCTATATACACTAGGTGTTTCGCAGTGGACTAAAGCAGCGGTTCTCAAACTGTGGTCCGCGGTTCCTTCCTAGGGGGTCCGCGAGTAACCCTGAGAAATTCCTCAAGTTACTTTTAGAATTCATTCCCCAAACAGTTTCAAAATTAGATGAAACACTAGTTTTAAGAGGTAAATTTCAAAAAAATGTCTGGGGGAGAGTTCCAGCCCTCTCAAAAATTTGACTTCAATGCATAATTTTTTCCTTTAAATTTCCAGAACCTCACCTCAGAGACTTGGAGTAATTCAGGGGCGTATATAAATGTGGGTGAAGGGGGCCCTGCCCTCCTCAAATTTTAACTTGGTGTATCAAAACAAGTTAAAACCCTGTTTTTTGGATCAAATCTTTGAAAATTTTCTGGGGAAGGACCCCGAACCCCCTTTAGTACTGGTACTTTATTATTAAATACTTTTTAAAAATAAGTTCATCAAAATTGAAATCCTACCTAAGAATATTGTCTGAAAGTCGGACGAAGTGAATCAAAACCAAGATTAAATCCTGTGCGTTTTGAGGGATAAATTTATCTTAAACTTTTGTGAGGATGACCCCCAGATACCTTTTTGTTCTTAAAACTCTATTATTATAAACTATTTTTTACATTAAGTTAATCAAAATGCAAATCTTACATAAAAATTTATATTCAAAAAATTCTAACTAGGGGTGTTAAAACTAATTAAAGACCTGTTTTTCTAGTTGAATATCCAAAAATTTTCTGGGGGGGGACCCCCAGACCCCCCTTTCGTAGGTAGAATTTAATTACCCATAACCTTTTTATATTAAATTCCCTAAGACGCAAATTCTACTTAAAAATGTACTAAAAAGCTACTTGGACCTATGAAATATATATGGGGGGCTAAAGGGTTAAATCCCCCTCCCGAAATAAATTTCTATATACGCCTCTGGAGTTATTGCAAAATTTATTATAATTTATATACTATAATTTTAATTAAGTTTTAGCTCAAAACAAAAGTCTGGATTCGGTTTTGGTGTTTAAAACGTTGGGGGTCCGCGATGTCTGGCTGCTACTTAAAGGGGTCCGTGACGATAGAAAGTTTGAGAACCGCTGGCCTAAAGCAATAAACGACACCCATTGGTGAATTTTCTTGTGTAAAGAGCCAAGACTGTTGCTGACAGTTTGTACTTTAATATGGGTTGAAAGTGGGGGAAATGATTCATATGTCCACCTCTAAAGCTCTAGTGCTATATACACTAGGTGTTTCGCCGTGGACTAAAGCAATAAGCGACACCCATTGGTGAATTTTCTTGTGTAAAGAGCCAAGACTGTTGCTGACAGTTTGTAGTTTAATATGGGTTGAAAATGGGGGGAAATGAAAATGATTCATATGTCCACCTCTAAAGCTCCAGTGCTATATACACTAGGTGTTTCGCAGTGGACTAAAGCAATGAACAACACCCATTGGTGAATTTTCTTGTGTAAAGAGCCAAGACTGTTGCTGACAGTTTGTAGTTTAATATGGGTTGAAAATGGGGGAAATGAAAATGATTCATAATGTCCACCTCTAAAGCTCTAGTGCTATATACACTAGGTGTTTCGCAGTGGACTAAAGCAATAAACAACACCCATTGGTGAATTTTCTTGTGTAAAGAGCCAAGACTGTTGCTGACAGTTTGTAGTTTAATATGGGTTGAAAATGGGGGAAATGATTCATATGTCCACCGTTAAAGCTCTAGTGCAAAAAACACTAGGTGTTTCGCCGTGGACTAAAGCAATAAACGACACCCATTGGTGAATTTTCTTGTGTAAAGAGCCAAGACTGTTGCTGACAGTTTGTAGTTTAATATGGGTTGAAAATGAGGGAAATGAAAATGATTCATAATGTCCACCTCTAAAGCTCTAGTGCTATATACACTAGGTGTTTCGCAGTGGACTAAAGCAATAAACAACACCCATTGGTGAATTTTCTTGTGTAAAGAGCCAAGACTGTTGCTGACAGTTTGTAGTTTAATATGGGTTGAAAATGCGAGAAATGATTCACATGTCCACCTCTAAAGCTCTAGTGCTATATACACTAGGTGTTTCGCAGTGGACTAAAGCAATGAACAACACCCATTGGTGAATTTTCTTGTGTAAAGAGCCAAGACTGTTGCTGACAGTTTGAAGTTTAATATGGGTTGAAAATGGGGGAAATGATTCATATGTCCACCTCTAAAGCTCTAGTGCTATATACACTAGGTGTTTCGCAGTGGACTAAAGCAATAAACGACACCCATTGGTGAATTTTCTTGTGTAAAGAGCCAAGACTGTTGCTGACACATTTTGGTGTTTTAACTTATTGAAGCTTTAAATTGGAAAACTATTAGGTCTGTGTGTCTCAAATACTTTGTAACCCTGGTTTGCAGTATACTACACAAGCACTGAGAACCACTAATTGAAGAAAAATTACTAGTATTGGGGACACTATAAAATGCAATGGGCCAGTGTACCATTAGTTAAAGAAGTAACACCTCAAGTCTCTGGTATTTATGTAAAAAGCCCTTAGGTTCCTTCTTTGTAGACTGGTTTCAAACATGCATGTACTAAAATCTAAAACTATAAGCATGTAACAGATATTTGTTTATAATGCTACTGTGTAATCTGATTTAAATCAAATGTACTTGGAATAATCCAAAGTGAATTTATTTCCAGGTCGATGAGTGTGGGAAAATCAAAGAAAAGCTCTCGTCGCAGCTACAGCAAATCAGTCAGCCGTAGTCCCAACGGGCGCGATGCTCGCAGCCGAAGCGCTTCTCCACGTAAATGGCGTGGCAGCAAGAGCCGCAGCCGGGATCGCAGTCTGAAGCGCTCCAGCCGCAGTCCCAGCAAGGAGCTGAGTCCCAAAAAGCAGAGTGAAAGAGCCAGTCGAAGTCGTTCGCCCAGCAAGGGACGCTCCTCTCGAAGTCCCGAGAGAAAGATGCAACAGTCGAAGAGTGTGAGCAGAAGCAGGAGTGCATCCCCTCAACAGGTGAACTTGTCTCCCACTGAATTTTTTCTGGCTATGTTAATGGCTTTTAGGGGATCATTGCTGAATTTTGCTAATAACAGGCATGAGATTCTTCCGAATTTTGTCGGATTTTCCGACTTTTTCTGAGAATTTTCAGGTTTTTTCCTCACACATCCCATTGCAAAAAATTCGATGTTACAAATACACTAAAACCTTGAATTTTAGGGTCAAATTGCCAAAACTTTTCTGGGGGAGTACCCCCAAACCCCCTTCAATACTTGGAACTCTATATTTCATATATTTTTATGATAAGTTCATTAACATGCAAATTCTACCTAGAAATATAGTGGAAAACAATATTGAAAATGTCGTTCACACAGTTTTTCAGACTTTTTGCTTTTTTGTCAATCTCATCCCTGTAATAAGGTAGTTGCATGTGTCAGATTTTCAAACACTCAAGTGTTCTGTTTGGTTTTTTGTATGGTAAAATGAAATATCTTGTCAATTTTTCAAAAAAAATGTACAAGTAGTTTAATATTTTAATTTTAAAGTCGAGAAAAAAACATGCGACTGAAAACATTTAGTGAAAACACTGTACCGTGACGTCACCTTAAACTCTAGTGCAGGGGTTCTCAAACTTTTTAACATCGCGACCCACTTTTGAGAAACAAAATCTAACGCGACCCACCGTCTTCAGTTATTTATAATTAACTGAACTGAGATAATTATCTCATGCCCCCTCCCCACAGAATTTTAACTTCTCTGACTGGGGGGTGTTCACCAACTATTTAGTTACAAGGGTATGAAATAGTTTAATTGTGGTCTAACAATGATCCCTACAGTAAAATGGGGGGTCTGGGGGTTCTCCCCCAGAGAAAATTTTAAAATTTGACCCTTAAAAACATGGTTTTAACTTGTTTTTTAGCAATATCGGATAAATTACATCAGTTGCATCATTTCCCAAGAAAACTCTTAAAATTTGCATTGACCACCCCAGTGTGGATGGGGAGAAACACTAAATATTTTTTTCAAATCTTATTTGAATAACCGACTAGATTTGCATTATCGGCACATTAAAGTGACACACATAGTACGTATTTACATTAATTGCCTTTTCCGTTCCACTCCAAGTAGTGTAGTTTCTCCTCAAATTTTTATTCTTTTTACTATTTATAGTATGGTAATTTGATAATTTCAAAAGTTCAACTAATAGTTTGATAATTCAAAAGTCAATAACATCGTTTGTGAAAAATTAAAAATCTTCTCGCGACCCACCAAAAACTGACTGGCGACCCACCAGTGGGTCGCGACCCACAGTTTGAGAAACTCTGCTCTAGTGTTTTTGCGGGCTTTGAAGAAGAGGATTTTTGTTAAATTTTTTTGCAACCAAAAAATTTCTTGATCGGCCTCAAATTTTGTGTAGTTGCTTATTTTTGCATGAAGAATGGATGTAGGGCTCTGGTGTCTGGAGGAATAGTTCAAATGAATACTTACGATTCGAGGCAATGATGATTTATTTACACATTAACACAGTACGAAGTGAACACATGAAGGAATAAAGAATGAACAAAAACAGAAGCGTGCACATAATAATGTTGCCACTCACATAGTTACAATAATAATCAATCACAGATAGGTGGGTCACATGCCGAAAGGGGGCTGCTAGTGGCAAATTCCCACATTGATTAAAAAATAAAAAAATTATGCAACTTTCTCATTTTAAATACAATTTTGTGTCTTTATTAGAAGTGTTTGAGTGCTTTAAGTCTAATAAAAACTACTACTTACAAAAAGAAGCTTTTTAACATTAACACTTATCATAAAGATAATATTTTGCAAATAAATCTGTAAAAGCATAATAACATCTTTTAGTGTACACTTAAAAACTTAACTAGTCAGTTAACCAAAACATTTTAATTTGATCATTTACAGTTGTTAACTTCACCAAAGATTATAGTTTAATAAAAAATAATTATTCAATTTGTTATAATTAATAGCAATTAACAATTAAAACTTTTGAAAAATCTGTTAAAGCTTCTACATAGGGACATTTCATATAGGGAAGATGAGGACATTCGTCACCTCCTCCTCGGGTGCACATATCCCATTTTCCATTGGGATATTTTTCGGGGAGTGGCGACCAATGTGGAGGAAATTTTTAAAAATAAAAAATTCTGGACCCTCGCCTGCCTTACTTATCAGGGACACCGAGCTATCGGCTACAATTAGCCGGATGCTCGTAGCAAGAAGCAAGCAAGCATGGGACATTTCACAAATATTGACTGATCATTTTTCAAAAATGGTTATCTACAAAAATGCTTTAAATGGCCATTTTTGAGAATTTAAAAAAGGATAAATTGGCCCCCAAAGCCATTTTATTCATATTTGCTAGTCTGTTTCAAAATACTGTGCTTTTTTCCCCACTTTTCTTTGGGCAAGCATTTCCCTGTAATAACTTCTACTGTAATTAGACATAATTGCATTTTCTTAATATACTTCTTCTGCTCTTAGAAACCACAAGATATCTCCAATGGTGAGCACAAAGAAGGAAGTCCTCGCAGCAGTGCAAGTTCTCGACGCAGTAAGAGCAGAAGTAGGAGTCGAAGCCGCTCCAGAAGTTATGATAAGGAGGGAGAAACCCGTGAATCAAAGGAAAGAGACAACTGGAGTAAATCCCCTTAGCATGGACGTTTTTGTAGTAAATAGTGTTTTTGTTTTGTTTTACTTTTAATAAAACCTCAAAATTCTGTGGACTGTCTGTGTGATGATTTGAATTGAAACTGTATAAAAGAAATCGAGTTGGTCCCTAGGGGAAAAATTATAGATACGAAATTGAAAACACTTGTGATGGGAATACATTTACGATGAATGCCGTTTTAATGGTATTTTTTCCAAACACTAGGGAGCTACCGCCCTCCTGCTCACTTTCGCTAACCAACCCCTTAAACTGCTTACGGAACGTACATGTACTACATGACCCATTTTTTATTATTTTTGACCCCCTCCCTCTCTTGGTGACCACCCGTAGTATATTCATCCTGACTGCGGTTTTACGGGATTGTACGATGTTTTCTCCTGATGCCTGGGTCGGAGTGCCCTGTCCCACCGAAACTCTGACTTGGTTTACAAAAACAAGTTGAAACCCTGATTTTTAGCATCTATTTCTGGAGAACCCACCTAACCTCTTTTTGTACTCGAAACTTTTTATAAGTTCATCAAAATCCTACCTTAAAATATATACCCGAAATTGATCATCAAAATGCAAATCCTGCCAAAAATGTAAATCTAAATTTTGGAATAGGTGTGCTAGAACTACTTAAAACCTGTCTTTTGCAGTCAACGCTCCAAAAATTTTCTGGGGGAGGACCCTTTTTGATACATCAGGCTTTATTACAAACTTTCTTACACAAAATTCTTTTATAACATAAATTTTATCTGAAAAGAACAAAGAAATTACATTGTACTAATTTAATATACGTGGAAGGGATGAGGGCTAATTTTGAACCGCTTCTGAAATTTCAAAATACACTGCTGGAGACTTCTTATTTGGACAACTTTCCCCCCCAAAAAACTTAACCTTTTTTGGGGGTGCCACGGCTGAAAAAGATTGAGATTCCCTGTACTAGAGGATATTGACAATGTGGCGAAACCCTAAGCCCCCACCCCCTGTGACTAAAAGTGAAGTTATGATGACCTTCATCCTCCCCCTGAACGGGTAACAGTATAGGTACGGTCCCTTACGCAGTACCTTTCGGAACACTTGGCAATCCTCACAAAAACACTGCACTTACTCATTTTATAAAACATTCGCAAAAATACTGTTCCTAACTGAAGTGTTTTTCCTCATAGTCTAAGCGGTACAACTTGAAACACTGCACTTTTTGATGACGGTATGAAACTTGGTACAATGATTCTAGGGACTAGGGATCTAATAAATGAGTTTTCGATCAGGACCCAAAAAAAATTTCCCTTAGAATTTAAAATTTTAAACTTTTTATAAAATTTCAATTTTTGCGATTTACACGGTGTATATCATACTTTTAATCATGTTTGGTGTTAACTCTATACAATTCGAGGGCGTAGAGTACGATTTTGAGGTCAAAAGTTGTATTGGAGTGAATTTTATTAATTTTTTCTTAAAATTTTAAAGTTTAATTCTTTTAAAAAATAGTCTTAAAACCTACTGATATTTTTGAACTTTCTACCACAGATGAAGACATAGATCGTTGTTCTAAATCTAAAATTTCTAAGCCTTATCTTTATTTTTAGCCGAGAAACGGGACTTAGAAGTTTGACGATTTTCAAAATGGCGGCCATATTTGATTTGGCGGTAGGTTAAGTCGTACCACTTGAACCCCTGCAAATATTGATCATGCTTTGAAACTTGGTACAGTCAATCTAGGGACCTAATAAATGAGTTTTCGATCAGGACCCAATAAAAATTTCCCTTAGAATTTAAAATTTTAAACTTTTTAAAATTTTTCAAATTTGGCTCCCTATTTGTGAATTATAATATTTTTAGTAGCGTTTTGTGACGATTCTATACAATATGATGTCGTAGAATGTGATTTCAATGTCCACACTGAAGTTAACGGGTTTAAAAATAGTTTTTTCTTTAAAAAACGTAATTTATTGGTCTATTATAGCGATACATCTTGAAACGCTGCAAATGTTGATCATGCTTTGGAACTTGGTACGGTCCTTCTAGGGACCTAATAAATGAGTTTTCGATCAGGACCCAATAAAAATATCCCTTAGAATTTAAAATTTTTAAAAATTTTCAAATTTGGCTCCCATTTGTGATTTCTAATATTTTTAGTAACGTTTTGTGACGATTTAATATAATTTGCGGTAGTAGAATGCGATTTTAATTTCCAAACTGTAGTCAACGGGTTTAAAAATATTTTTTTCCTTAAAAAACCTAATTTTTTGGTCTATTATAGCGATACAACTAGAAACGCTGCAAACATTGATCATGCTTTGAAACTTGGTGCAGTCATTCTAGGGACATAATAAATGAGTGTTCTATGGGGAGACAATAGAAATATCTCTTATAATTTAAAATTTTTAACTTTTAAAAATACTAAATTTTTTTGACGTTTTTCTTGTTAAATAACGTATGTATCAATTTTTATCTCAAGTATTTAAAATTTTTAGGGAAATTTGGGATATATACAAAAATTTGAGAGGATTCTATTTAGTATTAGATCGAGTACATATTATGAAGTTAGTTCTCAAAATTTGGACCATATTCCTTATATATTTGAGGCCCATCATTAATTAACATAAATGTTGGTAAAAAAACAACGTTCAGCAGACTGGGAAATTTCAAGATTAATTGGATGTAATAACAGGATATTTCAGGAATACTTTTTTAAATAAATGTAGTATTACATAATTTAATTCTTAATTATAATGCATTATTCTAAACTTTTGAAGCATATAAAATTTACTATAGTCGGTTCATTTAGAAAAGGCGCCTGAGAGGACGAAATGTATTACAAGCATGTACTACTGTAATTATCAATGAAAACTTTTCTTGTGCAACGACAAGGCACAGAATTAGAAAAAACAAAACAGTTAAACAGATTTAGTTAAAATAAAAGAATCGGTCACTGAAATTGCGTGATGAGCGTTACTAGGCGTTATTAATCCTGTTTCAGGCACCTATTCTAATTGAACAGACTATAATAACAAAAAAACAACCACTGGACTGAAATTTCAAGGAACACAGTAAGTCTCAAATACATAGATAAAACTTCGGATAGGACATTTCTCTATTGAGGTATTTTTTGTGCATGTGCTTGCGCCTCGAATTGTTTTTTTATAAGAAGTTTTTTTTCCGAACCTTAAAATTAAATTTCAGTTTGAAAATTTTAATCGCATTCTACGACCTTAAATTATGCAGAATCGTCAACAAACATAACTAAAAATATTATATTTCTTAAATAAAGAACCCAATTTGAGTTTTAAAAAAGTTTGAAATTTTAAATTCTAAGGGATATTTTGATTGGATCCCGATCGAAAACTCATTCGTTAGGTCTCTAGAATAACTGTACCGAGTTTCAAAGCATGATCAGTATTTGCAGCGTTTAAGTTGTATCGCTATAATAGACCAAAAAACTAGGTTTTTTTTAAGGAAAAAATTTTTTTAAACCAATTAACTTCAGTTTGTACATTGAAATCGCATTCTACGACCTCAAATTGTATAGAAACGTCACAAAACTTTACTAAAAATATTATAATTCACAAATGGGAGCCAAATTTGAAAATTTTTAAAAAGTTGAAAATTTTAAATTCTAAGGGATATTTTATTGGGTCCTGATCGAAAGCTCATTTATTAGGTCCCTAGAAGGACCGTACCAAGTTTCAAAGCATGATCAATATTTGCAGAGTTTCAAGATGTATCGCAATAATAGACCAAAAAATTTGGTTTTTTAAAGGAAAAAATATTTTTAAACCCGTTAACTTCAGTTTGGACATAAAAATCGCATTCTACGACATCAAATTGCATAGAATCGTCACTTAACGTTACTAAAAATAATACAATTCACAAATAGGGAGCCAAATTTGAAAATTTTTAAAAAGTTTAAAATATTAAGTTCTACGGCAAATTTTTATTGGGTCCTGATCGAAAACTCATTTATTAGGTCCCTAGATTGACTGTACCAAGTTTCAAAGCATGATCAATATTTTCAGGGGTTCAAGTGGTACGACTTAACCTACCGCCAAATCAAATATGGCCGCCATTTTGAAAATCGTCAAACTTCTAAGTCCCGTTTCTCGGCTAAAAATAAAGATAAAGCTTAGAAATTTTAGATTTAGAACAACGATCTATGCCTTCATATGTGGTAGAAAGTTCAAAAATATCAGTAAGTTTTAAGACTATATATTAAAAGAATTAAACTTTAAAATTTTTAAGAAAAAATTAATAAAATTCACTCCAACACAACTTTTGACTTCAAAATTGTACTCCACGCCCTCGAATTGTATAGAATTACCACCAAACATGATTAAAAGTATGATATATACCGTGTAAATCGCAAAAATTGAAATTTTATAAAAAGTTTAAAATTTTAAATTCTAAGGGAAATTTTTTTCGGGTCCTGATCGAAAACTTATTTATTAGGTCCCTTGAATCATTGTACCAAGTTTCATACCGTCATCAAAAAGTGCAGTGTTTCGCCGAAATCCGGGTTGTACCGCTCATTGGCTTAGTGATTTTAAATCACTATCTTAACTTGCCAAGGGGACTTACACAGTTAGTTATCCAATTTCAAAGATAAGATAATTTAAATCTATTCTTAGTTTCTCAAAAGTCAGGCTTTTTAAATGAACAGACTAATTATCGTCAACCATCTTAAAGAAAAAACATTCCAAAAAGAAACTTAAATTAATATGCATGTTTGTATCTACAGGGTGATTCAGAAATAATCATCAATATTTCGGGGGGAGGTAGAGGGGCCCTAGACAAGCATATTTCCAATAGGGATGGTGGGGCGCAGCCTTACTCTAAAGAGCTAGGACCTAATGTAGTGCGAGCGCGTTTCAAAAGGACGTTTTTAGAAGGACCGTGTGACGAAATAAAACATAATAAAATGAAAAAATCTATTGCATAAGGTAAGGAAGTATCCCTACTACTTACACCATGATTTCGATAGAATTTGAACCACTTTCTAAACCGTGGAGTGAGTTTCAAAAGTGCAATATTAATCTTTTAGTCAAAGAATGGAGTTCCCTTAATGGCATTTAGAAAAATGATGATCGGGGAAGGAATTTTCAATGATCGTAACATTGATCATTGAAAATTCCTTCCCCGATCATCATTTTTCTTAATACCATTAAGGGAACTCCATTCTTTGACTAACGGCCATATTCACCGGAGACCTGACCGGCGGTCAGGTCTGGTAACCATGGTTACAGCCTCTTCGGTTAAAATTGCTATGCACCATCGCAGGTCACGGCTCTGACCGTGGTCAAAGTCAGAAAATTATGACCGAGCAAAATCCATGGTTTCGTAGTTGACCGCGCATGCGCTGTTCACAAAAAACCGATTAAAGCAAAAATTTGTCATCCATCTTGTTTACGCTTTGCATTCTTTGATTAGTTGATGGATATTGAATCAGAAATAATATCGTTAAAAAAATTATAACATTGTGCACGAATGAAGCAGCACAGAAGAAAAAATGATTGCCAAGTATTTCTAAGTTGTTTTAATGATGACTGACGCCATACCAACACTCTTGCTTGGCTCCACAAGAATGCCTAGAGGTATGTAAATTGTATTATTGTTTAATTTTTTCATATCATGAAATCCTTCTAAATTGATAAATTTTTGTGTATTGAATACTTCGCCTCAATTCCGTTAGATGTTCCGTTTTGTGTTAAATGTTTGTTTTGATGTTGAATGTTGGAAACATCGACAAACATTACTAACTAACGTGGATGAAAATGTTCGTTTGGTCAATGTGACTAATTTAAAATATTTTTTTCATGTTAAATCTCGAATTCTCGGTGGCGAGTTTTATTTTTGATAGTTTATATTTTAAGATTTAGAATTCTGGATAGACTAGCAAGCCCACAATTCAATTGGATTGGAATTAAGAATGTGAAAGTGAATTACATTCAATATTTTTCGTAGATTCAGTGAAATTTATTTATGGAAGCTTTAAAATTATTTTTATTGTTTATTTCAATTATAAGAACGTAAGAAATCGTTTCGGTTTTGATTCATAAAATATATGCATTATTTTTTGCCTTTAATTCTTGATTGAAGCAGGGAAAAAGTATTTGATTCTTTTTTAGGTATTTTACTTGTTCTTATGTAGCTTAATTACGATTTTTTTTTCATTAGGATAGATAACTATCATATACTTTAAGAATTTTTACTCTCTCGTGTTTAATTAAATAATTTTCTTCCGCAAAAATGTTTTGTTTAGAGGGTTAATTAAGTTAAGAAATTTACACCAAGATAAAAAAAAGCATAGAATGCTAAAATAAACATTTTAATAGAGTATTCATTAAATAATAATAAATTATACTGTTAATTTTTCTTTTAATTATTTTGATTTTATGATTAAATGCTTATAATTGTTTTTTTATTTCATATAAATGCTGTTCTTCGTGAATCCATGAAAGAAATATTTAAAAATGAATAGTGAAAGGAAAAGGATGCAACTTCATTGCTGGCATGTTTATTTGAAGAATTAGTGTAGAGTAGTCTTGTCAACTAAACATTTTTTCTATTTAATCAGAAAATTATCTTTTGATGGAAATAACCGTTCTAAAAATAGTAGGTGGTAATTAACTAATAATCACCTAAATTATTTTAAGGACAGTTACTGATTTGATAATTTATAAAAAAATATTCCTCCTAAGAACAGTGACCATCAAATAGTGACAATCCATAGGGGAGAGGAGGGAGGAATGGGACAGTGGGAGGAGTGGGACAGCTGAAATTATGGAAAAATAAATCAGTTTATTTTATTTCCAGTTTAGTCATTAGATGGCCTTCTTATAGCTTCTTGTTATTTCCTTCATTTAGTTTATCCAGCAGCAAGTTTCTGTTTATAGTTGTAAAAATTTGATTTTCCCACCTCCAAAGTAAATTTCCAGTCTATCTTAAGTTTTATTTCATTTCTCATGTAATTTGTAAAACAAACATTATATAATGCCATTGTAATCTAAAAGATATAATGTATGCTAATCTGCAATTTCATAAAGCCTAACACCAGCATAGTTTATGTGACAAGTTATATTTTAAAAGCAATGTGTGGAGGGAGGAATGGGACACTCTGAAGAGGGAGGAATGGGACATGTCCTATTCCTCTGAAATCTGCAAAAATGTAAACAAAATTTGAAAATATTAATTTCTGATAGCTATCTTTATCGCTTCAATTCAAATGCTTTTCTTTTCTTGAATAAACAATTCCAAGTACTACATTGTAATTCAATTTGATTCTTAACACTATGGGACAGAGTTCAAGTGTACTAAATATTTTTTAAAAATTATTTTATAATAGATATAAGATTGAAAGCTGTTTAACAATGTGGGCAAAGGTTAAAAGAATAGTAGGTAAAATACTAGGCCCTTTCTCATTATTACATTTTACTAATTTTCTTTACTTTTCAAAAGTGTCCCACTCCTCCCATACTCATGTCCCACTCCTCCCACCCATGAGGGAGGAATGGGACAAAATTCTTGTAATTTGAATGGATCAAAAGTGATAAAATAAAACAACATTTAAGAACTGTATATTTTTAAAAAATAAAGTTAAAACATGTAAGTTTATTATCCAACCATTTGCATCTATGAATAAGCAGGGGATAATGAATAAAAAAATATTTAGTGAAAATTGTCCCATTCCTCCCTCCTCTCCCCTACTATATTTAAGTGAAAAGGTACCTACTGAATGTTATCATTGTGAAAAGAGTTGTATATAAATGTTTAAACAAATTGTTGTAGTGCTAAAATTTTATTGCTAATAAATTATCTTCTTGTTAATAAAGAGTTGGTATTTTATTTTTAAGATTTAATTCTTAGAAATTACTTTTAAATTTTTACAAGCTACACTTTTGGTAAATCTAAAATGGAATATTTAAATTTTTTATAAAATCTCTGCCCCATTTTCTCCATATTGTAAATAACTTTCAATTTAATTAAGAGTTTCTGCAACAGTTCAAACATGTAAGTGTGGCATGTTTAAAAAATCATTTTTGCTCCAAAGGATCCCTTTTGAGCAAAAAATTCTCCAACAAATCAAAAATATAGTTTAAAATAGAAAAAGTTCCTAAACTTTTTATTGAGTCTATTGTAAAAATAAAGAATGGAACTATTTCCAAATATTTTGTACACATGAAAATAGTGTAAGTACTTATTTATTTTGTTTAACAAACTTCCAAAGTTTTAGCTTTAGTAGATTATGAAAATGCAGCTAAAATTGGGAAATGGTCATTGATTAAGGATTGGTTTACAGCACAAATGTGAGTATTATAATAACTCTTTCAGCCAGAATTATGAAATATAGTTCCTAACATTTATGTTAAATTAAATTTAATTACATTAAGTGTATGTGATACTCATTATAAAAAATATTACATTGAGTTTTCGAGATGCACAATTTTCAAGATATTAGGTTATCCCAAAAATTAAAATTATAGATATTCAAGCAGCAAGAAAGGAATTAATATGTTGGGAATACAACAAAAGTGCTCTTGTGTAAGTATATACAGCAATTTTTTCTTAAGAAAGACTATATGAAGGCATAGAAAAATTCATTGATCAAGGTTTTTAGGATAAAATAATTTTGCTTAGGAATTGAAATCATCATTGTGGATGTACTACTTAATTTAAAAAGGAAAAAATTAATAGCGCAAAGTCACGACTTCCAACACCAGAACTTCGATTAGGAAAACCAAAAATATTAAAAAGAACTCAACAGAGTTGTTCTAACAGGAGAAAAAAATTCGAATCAATGGGACTGCATGGGTGAGGGCTTCCACTTTTCAGACTATTCATTCTGTGATAAATATTTTCTTATCAGTTTCTTATACGTTGTGAACTACACTTTTGTAATTTTTGGTTTTAGCTTAAGATATTTTCAGAGGACTGAAAAACAACGTGTACAAATTTCGGCGCGAAATGAAAAACAAAAAGTAAATAATTTGAGATCATGTGATCATCTTTTTCGACCAATGAGATTCATTCGGGTGACCGTGGTCTGGAAACCGGCGGTCACGAAACCGTGGTCAAAAAAATAATGGTGCATACGGAATTTTGACCGGCGGTTTGGTAAAGATGACCACGGTTTGGTGACCATGGGTTTCGATGTGACCTGACCGCCGGTCAGGTCTCCGGTGAATACGGCCGTAAGAGATTAATTTTGCACGTTTTAAAACTCACCCCACGGTTTAGCAAGTGGTCCAATTTCTATCACATTGAGGATTTAAGTAGTACGGATACTCCTTTACCTCATGCAATAATGTTTTTCATTTTATTATGTTTTGTTTCGTCACACTGGCCTTCTGAAAACGGCCTTTGAAATGCGCTCGCACTACATTAGGTCCTAGCTCTTTAACGGTAAGGCTGCGCCCCACCATCCCTATTCGAAATATGCTTGTCTAGGGTCCCTCTACCTCCCCTCAAAATATTGATGATTATTTCTGAATCACCCTTTAGTGAATCATCGAAATTGAAAGAAATCGAACTCGTCTATTTCCCTAGTGAACGACCAAAAACAAAAGAAAATATTAAAACTTTATCTGAATAATTCTAAAACTAATTTGATTTTTAAAAAAATCCAATATAAGTTAGTGTGTGTGGGTTTGTTTTTTATACAAATCTATTGTATTCTTCTGATCTGCAGCAAACTTGTTATACATTTGGAAAAAACTCAAGGAAAAACATTGAGTGTTTCGAAAACTTAAAATGACCCCTTGACCCTTTTTTTGGTCATTTTGTGGAAATAGCTTTATTTCTCCTCAAGAAGAGATCTGCTCACTCCATTATTAAAAAGAAAAAAAATGCAAAACAGCAATTTTTAAAAGAAAAACAAGATACAAGTTATAGTAATAATCTAAAATACTATTTCAATGAAATTTTTAAAACTGGTACTGTCAGTCCAGAAAGTATTCTTACACCCCCAACAAATGTGCACGGCTAAACTGCATGTGCAAAATCAAAACTAAAATTCTGCTAACATTGTAACATTCATGTTATCCTTCATTATAATTTATCAAAAAAAAGTATTAGAACAGCAAGAAAAAATTATTTTAAAAAATGAAGCGATTTTGAAGACCAAAAAGTTTTCGTAGTCCCATATACAAACATGGGAAACTGAGGAAAACAATTGCCATAGACTTTACGGGTCATAGACATTACGGGAAAGTAATTTTTGTTCCTAATTTAATAGCACTCGAATGGAATTTTTTTTCCTAGGTCCAAAATGACATCAAGAAGGTAGATTCCATAAAAAAAGCGAGACAAGTGCACCTTCTATCTTCAATTTTACACATTCCAATCTTACCATTAAATTCAATGGTAGGATTGAACCAAAGAATTTAATTTGAAGAAATAATCGTGTGGGTGCATTTGAGTGCTGCCTTTTTTATGAATTTACACCTTTTTGATGTCATTAGACCCCAAGAAAAAAAGTGGCACTCGCGTGCTGTTAAATTCACTGAGGTTAAATTAGGATTTGGAACAAAAATTACTTTCCTGTAATGTTAAGTCTATGGAAGTACGTACAAATACTTTTTTGGTCTTTAAAAATGCTTCATTTTTTAAAATAAATTTTTCTTACTGTTCTGATTCTTTTTTTGTAGATAATAATGAAGGATGCCTAAATGTATGTCTGCAAAAATCATATTTCTGCTGTGAATAGGTTTTGCTGGGGGTGAACTCGCAGCAGGAAAAAATAGTTTTTGACTTTGACATTAAATAACTGCAGAATTAATTATCTTAATGAGAACGAAAATGACTCTGACATTAGTCTATGAATTGTCGTTCATTGAATTGTTTCATAATATTCAATCGAATAGTTTTGCGTAATAAGAGTTCAAAAATAAAATTTTCAAAATCAGCGGCGGCAGCTGTCTCACTGTTACTTTTTTTAATATAGACAGATTATTTTTTGAAATTGATTAGGACAGTGTTGCAAGTTTCATTGTTTAGTCACAGGTTTGTTTTCATTTTTATTTGGAGCAAATTGATCTTTTACCTGAAAAGGTTAGGTGGTCATTATAGTTATTTTGTGACTACATTTATTTTTTTTACTGTAGAGAAATCAAATTTAATTATAAAAAATCATCTTGTAGGTGTGCTGTTGCAAGTATACATAACTAAGATAAAAATATGAGAAATGGGTTTATTTGTAAATATTTGATCAATATATATACATGACAACAAAGTATAGTAAAATTCATATCAAGAGAAAGTAACAAATTTTTATATAGAAAATTCCTATCACCAATTGATAACATAAATTAATGTTGGATCAACCTAAATTTTTATTTAATGAGACTGATTAGAAGATATTCATGATGACCATACATAAAAGTAAAGCTGCTGCCACTCTGGAATGTATTCAATTAAAGGACCTATAAAATATAATAGATATATTATAGAAGTTATTAATATTTATTTTAGAACAATTCTATTTAAATATAAAGATTCCTTAATGGTTAGATAATTAGCATAGCAAAGCTAAAAATAGAACATCAGAAAAACAATCATTAAAAATTGTGTTGCAATTGTGAGAAAGTTTCCAGTGTTTTGATACATGTGCATTTGTGCATTGTCCTCGGGTATAAATGAAACATGGTAGCTTCTATGAATTTTTAGTAAAATTAAAAATTTTCATTTTCTCCTTTTCTTTTAAATTTGCAAATAAAATGTTCCTGATAAATCAAGTTTCCACCTATAAGCATTACTTTTGTTTTCATTGACAATAAATGATAATCCAAGTTTTTATCTTTGCCGGAGAAAACATTTCGGAATTTAAAATAAGGATTTTCTATTGTGTTATTTTTACAAAAAATGAAGCTGAATTCAAGTAATTTCTAGTTAATGAAAAAAAATCAAGATATTTTGTGTAAAGACCAACAAATCTTTATTGCTTTAATCATTAAATATCTTAAAATTTAAGAATAACTCACGCAGGAACAGTCCACTTCCAGGAACTCGCTCAGTAATACCTTTCATAAAGTTGATTATTCTCATTCTGAAAATGCAAGAGAAATTTAATGGTTATTAAATTAAAAACTATCTGGCTTACAAAAACTTTCCTTTCACTATTATTTTATGAAATAATAAGGTCTAAAGAATTCACTGCACCCACTATTTGTTTTCAGCTAAGAAGTATAATTTTCGTTACTTCTTTATACCTACAATATTCAGATAAAATCACAGAGTATAGAGCTTAACAGAGTGTTCATCTCCATAGACGCTAATGGCAACTTTTTTAACAGGGCTTTTCCCATAGACAAATCTCCGGACACAGGACCCGCCTCCTTACCTCTTATAGCTCCACCTCCCACCTGTCACTCACCCACTGAAGCTGCCTTAAAGTCGGCAGTGGAGGGAAAATCTTTTTCCCCCCATTCGCTATAGCGCTCTGGGGAAAGGAATCTATAGCTTAAAAATAATAAATCTTTATAAAATAATAATAAAATAAATAAATAATAATAAAATTTAATAGCTTTTAAATAAAATAATAATAGCTTTTAGAAATAAATAAATCTGTAAAATGAAGTAGGGAAATTAATTACCTACTTTAGGGAATTGTTCTACTATCTACGGGAAAAAGGGGAAAAAATGCAACGCCTGATAGAAGTTCCATATCCAATCAGGATTCACTTACGCATTAAGCTTTTTCTGATTGGCTGCTAGTGAACTGAATTATAATCTGCGAGCTGAATTAAATTAATGACCTAAAGAGGAAAACCACCGTTTGGTATCTCTGTAAGCTCAATACTCTGTGGATAAAATCTTTTCATCTTAGTTTTCTCAGAAATATTTATCCCTGCTAAGTGGGAAGATTTATTTGATTTGATTAGAAGATTTTAGCTAACTTTTAAAAAAAATAACCCTTTAAACCAGGGTTTCCCAAACTTTTTCCCGCATCGACCCCTAGGTAGTATTTTACCCAGGCCATCGACCCCCTTTCAAAAAATCCGATTAAATTCTTTAAGAAAAATTATTTATGAAGGAAAATTTTACAGCCGGTTTCATTCACTAGTAATGTGCAGTTCAATCTGGATAACTCATAGGCAGACCTGGAAAAAGTGCCCGAACCTACGAACCTGGTTCGAGGGAAGCCCCTGCCAGCTCCATAGGAGCAATACATAAGGTTTGGGGAAATTTTATTAGGTTCGGGGGAAAGTTACAACTATTTCCAGGTCTGCTCATAGGTGAACCAAATAATTAATAAACCACCAAAGAAGCATTAATCTTTCAAAACTTTGAAATTAAAAATTAGTTTGTAAAGAAAGTTAAAGGGACCAGAAAAATTATTTGAATCATCCACAGCATTGCATTGTGCAATAAGGTAGCAAGATTGTATCAAAATAAGAAAACTCTAAAGAAGAAAAATTTTTTTGAAGCACTAATAAAAATAAACTAAAATACAATATAAGTTAATCATTTTAATTAACAAGTTCAGAAACAAAATTATTATTACAATACAATTAAGTACCAGCGTCGAGCTAGCCACTCGGCCTGGACACAAGCTAAGTAATTAGCACCCCAGGCCCAAAGGCTACTGAAACAGAGATGGGCACCGCCTGATAGGCCACAAGGCATGGGCAGATTTGATTTGATTGATAATTAAGTACGGAATATATTCAATGAGAAGAGTTAGCCTAATGCTGGGCTGCTAAAGAGGGTATATTTGGTTTAAAATTAGTACTTAATATTAAGCGTAAATCCTCTCTTTCTAAAACATTTAACCTGGTTTTTTGATTTTCTCAAAAAATGTCTTGATTTCTAGTTGCATCCAGCTCAAGTTCATTTGAAGAGTTTGATGTCAAACTAGAATTTTTTCTGCACCTTTCTTTTTTATGACTGTTAACATTTGATCGACCCCTAGAGCTTAATCAACCCCCTTTAAATCTTCATCGACCCCCAGGGGGTCGGTACTGACCACTTTGGGAAACCCTGCTTTAAACCCTTGACTTTGTGCCAATTGAATTGTTTTCTATTTCTTGTTTTTGTTTTAATGAAAAAATCCCCAAGCGTGCCAAAAGCATTCAGGTAATATGTAAAAACAATTTTTTAAGGAAACACAATAACGTTTTAATTTTTTTAGAGAAAACTTTATAGGTGATCCCACTTATCATGTACAGCAAATTTATTATTTTATCTATTAATTTTTTAAGTGAAATATGACAGTCCAAAAGATATTGTTCTCACTGTTGGCATGACATCCCATGATAGTTCAGTGGCTGAAGCACCCGTCATGCAACAGTTAAGACTTCGAGTTAGAAACTGATTAACTCTTGAAATTAGAAACGTTAATGCAACATTTAAAATAGATTCAAATATTATAAATTGTTATTATAATACCTTGATTAAAGAACTTAAGGAAAACAATCATATAATAGTTTACCTTAAAGAGATAAAAACACATACTTTGAATAATGATCGTAGAAAGGAGATCTCAAAAGATACAACATCATAGAAAAGGCACGGCGGTTGATTTCTCGTTTTTCCCACATATTGAAATCATCATTTTGCTTTAAGAGATGTATGCTAGAGAGAGATAGCTCAACATAAGACTTTTTCTAGAAATTATCACTAGTAAAAGAAAGAAATCCTATATGCTTAATTTATTTTTCACATATAAGTTTACTTTACTGAAAAATAATAACAGATAGCAACTGACCTTGTAGCATCCAGACCAAGAGCTATTAACCAGGGTTTCCATGAAAATTCTCCAAAAGCCCCAATGGAGGCCACTTTAAAAGTTAAGTAAAAACAAAAAGTATAATATAATAGAAAATTGTACTGATTTATATAATTATAAGCTATTAAAAATTATTACCATACATTTCTGTATACAACCTGAAATTATTGGAAATATATCCAATCCAATACTAAAGTAGGAGGTATAATATATATATATATATATATATATATTAGGGTGGCCCTTATTTTTTAAGTTTGGAAATCTTAACGCGACGCCCCCCCAAATTGTTCCATCATACAAATAAATAGTTTTTGCAAAATATCAGCTCATTCGAATAATAAACAACCGTGCGCAGTTGCCTTGAAGTTTCAAAAAAATACTGATTTTTTCACAAAACATCCCAAAAACCATAGATTAAACCCTCCCAACTTCTTCTTGATTTTTTAATGAGAATCTAATATAGTTATAGTTATAATGTTCCAGATTCCATTCTTCTATCACCCCTCTTTCGGTAGTAAAAATGTTTTAAAGTTAAAATAACTCTTGTAAAGTTGTTTTTCCTGCATTTTAAAAAAGCTAATAACTCCAGAACCATACAACTTAAAAACCTGAAATTTGTGCCATTTTGTTTGTAATTTTATTACCTTTCATTTGATGTGCAACATAACTGCCTTTTTAAAAAAAAATTTCTTCAAAATAAAAAAAATGGAGAAAAAATTAAATAAAAAAAATTTTTGAAAAAAAATTTTATTAAATAAATTTTACATTTTTCCACTCCCAAAATGAACATTTCTGCTAAATTTCAAGTTGAAATTAAAATTTGATCATGTAGAAAAAAATAAAAGTTTGGGAAATTTTGGCAAGTCCCTAAACATTCCATGTAATTTAACAAAAAAAGGTGTTTTACTCATGGGGATTCCAAAAACTCCCTTGAGGGTGTTCATATGATTTGTACCATGCAAAAAAAATTACTTAAATATCAGAAAATACAGCTATTAGCCGATTCGGTACAAAATCCTACAGAGCTAGTTTCCAACCTAATTCAATGTGCCTATATTTTACCTGAATTTCCCTTAGAATTAAATTTTTACGTTATTTTTTCACTTCCAACATGTCAAATCAAATGAAATTAAAAGTGTTTAAAGATAAAAGAATAAAATAAAATCATACCCCGATGACTACGCACAACGCAGTCTACCATTTGGTACCCGACAGGGCTCTGTAAGATTTTGTACCGAATCGGCTAGTAGTTGTATTTTCTGATATTTAAGTGAATTTTTTTGCATGGTAAAAATCGTATGAACACCCTCAAGGGAGTTTTTGGAATCCCCATGAGTGAAACACCTTTTTTTGTTAAATTACATGAAACGTTTAGGGACCTGCCAAAATTTCGGAATTTTTTATTTTTTTCTACATGATCAAATTTTAATTTCAGCTTGAAATTTGGCAGATATGTTCATTTTGGGAGTGGAAAAACTTAAAATTTATTTAATAAAAAATTTTTTCAAAAATTTTTTTTATTTAATTTTTTCTCCATTTTTTTTATTTTGAAGAAAATTTTTTAAAGAAAGGCAGTTATGTTGCACATCAAATGAAAGGTTTTTAAATTACAAACAAAATGGCACAAATTTCAGGTTTTTAACTTGTATGGTTCTGGAGTTATTAGCTTTTTTAAAATGAAGGAAAAACAACTTTACAGGAGTTATTTTAACTTTAAAAAATTTTTACTACCGAAATAGGGGTGATAGAAGAATTGAATCTGGAACATTATAACAATAATTGTATTAGATTCTCATTAAAAAATCAAGAAGAAGATGGGAGGGTTTAATCTATGGTTTTTGGGATGTTTTGTGAAAAAATCAGTATTTTTTTGAAACTTCAAGGCAACTGCGCACGGGTGTTTATTATTCGAATGAGCTGATATTTTGCATACATTATTATTTTATATAGTGACACAAAACTAGGGGGCGTCACCACCGGTATTCCCCAAAAAAATTTTTACCATACAAATAAGGACCACCCTAATATATATATATATATATATATATATATATATATATATATATATAAATATTATATTTTATATAATAAAGCTAAAAATATTAAAGGATACAATGAATCAATGGTCTACACATATGAAGCATTTCTGCAGTAAAATTCTTTCCATAAAGTTTTGCTTCTTTTCTTGACACTGATTTACAGTTAGTTTCATCAACTTTAGGCAGTTTCCAAGATCTTGAGACAAGTGGGGGTGCTGAAAAATATACATTACAAAATAACGAAAATGAAACATAGTAGCAATTGAAATATATGTATATTTATAATTAATTTCAATAATGAACAAAAAACATAAATTTTTTGCATTTGTTTTTTTTTGCACAGGAGCAAATCTGTTTAATATTAGCTACTGTTATAAATAGAAACTTTTAAGTTCAAGAGATAAAAATGCAAATACTTGTTAAGTGCAAAGGAAAATAGAGAGTTGAGACAAATTTTTTAGGATCTCATAGACCCCCTTTCTTCTTTCTAAAAGGCTATTGATAATTCATCACAATTTTAGACAAAAGTTAATTTAATGGTTCATACCTTACCATAATTTAAGAGTGAAATTTTAAATCACAAATGTTTATATTTAAGGTTGCTAAAAATTCTTAACTTGGTTAATTTTTTTGGGATCCTTTTGTAAAGAAATATCTTGGACAGTCTGTCCTCCAATATTCTGTTGCTGACAACACCCATGGGAAATTTTACTCAGTGGGGTCATTTAAAAAAAGGTCAGAATATTTACAAGAATTGGGTTTACAAAAACTTTCATAAAGATGAAATTAGGTTCAAAGCTCAAATAAAAAAATAAACAAACCAGCATCCAGGGTTCTCATGACCCTTCCAGATGTCTTAAGGCTAAAGGTGACCTCCACATTTGGTCCACCATTCTCTATGGCTTTCTCATTGTCTTTGTTGATCCCTGGAATTTCCTTGGTACGATTAAGAGGAGGTATGGGTGGAAAGCACTGCAAACCCTGCTCATGCTTGAACAGCAAAATTAGTCTAATTACAAACCTGAAAGGAGGGATACTTATTAAATCACATCACTTAATCTAATTTGTTACCTAGTTTTCAACTAGCACATTGATTTCAATTTCAATATTTAAAGAAGAATCTTTGGCTTGCTTTAAATCAAAAGGATGCAAATAATTCGGTAGTAGTTGAGTATCATGCAAACTATTGTAGTACTAGTCTGTTATGGGGCGCCTACGGCGCCTTTCTTGATCGCGGTAATGCCACATTATCGCGCGCATTATTAGTGCGCAGCGAGCGTTCCAGAATCAGTGAGTCAGTGAGTGACGTGGGCTTTTATATGAGAGATAGTAAAATTTTAGAGCTTACTGGAAAGCTTTACTTAGCAGGACGAGTGGCATCAAGTAAATTGAGCCAGATAATCACTAATTCTCCGAAATTGTTAGGGTTGATATGATTTAACCCTTTTGCGACGGGCGACTCTAAAACTGAGCCGCTCGCACGGGACGGCACGTGAGCAGAAATAATTTTCCCCAGGGGACGGGCACATCAGAAAAAAAAACGCGGAAATTAAAATTGCGGTCCGAAATGTCTAATTTTTGGCATATAATCAGTTGAAACCCTTTGAAGTAAGTGCTAAAAAATTCATAGTTTTATCCCTCTATTTTCTTTTAAAATTTAATAAAACAATTAATATTTAAATAATAACCCCTTCCACATACCCAAGATGAATAAAACTGGGCGAAATATCATAAAATGAAGAGATTATATCTCAAGGAACTTATTCATGAAGATAAATTAAACATATTAGGAACAAACCTCACTTTATTTCTTTTTTACTTGAAACGCGCAATGCGCGCAACTAATCTAACAGCTCAGAAATTGCTTAAAGATTGTTAATTCTGCTAATAATTTATCTATTTCAATCTCCATTTCATTTAGTCTCTCAAAACATGTTGATATTTTTTGTTCAAGCAATAAATAATTCCATCTGAATGCAATCGAAATCTTAAAGAAATAAATAGTCATAACTGTCATAATAAATACTTCAACTACACCCTGATATCCAATAAAAAGAAAAAAGAAAGTTTCTGTAACTCGGAAAACACTTGTTGAAGTTTTTATTAGCTAAGCAAGAGAAAAAGACTACTTCTGATTCACATTACTTATGTTGTTGATGCATAATGCATAAATCTTGGTGTATTTCCGAAACAAACCCAAACCGTCAGAAACTAAAAGTATTTTATGGGATTGGAGGTCATGATGTGCTCTTCGGAATAATTTCTTAGTACCAAGCATGGGGCGATATCTAGGGTGAATAAAAATACTAATATAAAGTTTTAACCGTGTTTCACATATGAGACGCCTGTCCTCTGGTACTTTCAAAGCAGGCCTCTCACCTGTGAGACACCCGGCCGGTGGAAGCACTTCACTCCCGTCTCACGGGTGCCTTGATGGGATTACACCTTGGCATTATCCTGTGTACAGAATTATTAATAATAATTTATCAAAGAAATTAATTTGTTTTGTTAAGTAGATTATTCATAATTACCGCAGTTATCAGGTCATCATAAAAAAAGCATCATTCATATAACCTTGTCAGCAAAAATAAGCAAATGGCAAACAAGCCCTCCCCTTTAGGTGCTTATATAGTATTTTGATGGATCTTTCAAACACATGCTTTGGTGTGGTTTAAGCAAGATTTTTGGTGTCATACACAGGAGAATTTCCCAATATTTTCAGATAAAGTTTAAAAAAGAATTGAACATACTTTGAGAGATGTATCAAAACAACAATCAACCATTTGGCTCGGGGTCCTTTTAATTGACGAGCAGCGATTTCTGTAAAGACTTCAGAGTATTCAATAATGGTAAGGAAAGTCTGAAGCCTCTCGACAGCTACATCCTAAAATATAAAAATATAAGATTTACAAAAAGCATGTGAAGAAAATGTGACCAATAACCAAATAAATGTATTAAAAATGAATGCTTACTACATTAACTGGAATTCCTACGGCTTTTCTTAAAATGCTATCGTTAAGTAGATTCAGCAACCTTGATGCAGAATGAATTAATTCAGTTACAACAGGAGACTGAGAAAAGCGACCTAAAGAATAAATATTAAGGAAGATCATAACATGAATTTTCATGGGTTTAACATAGAAAAGTTTTTTCTACTCCAAAAATGCAATAGTGCCCATTGAGTTTTTATCTTTATATTAAAGAATATTGTAAATGAAATATTTAAAAAAATTTTGGTAAGGGTTGTTACGATTAAAACACTTTGTTTTAAACACTTGTTTTAAACATGTTTAAAACAAAGCAAAAATAAACAATGTTTAAAACACATGTAGTTTTTAGCAAGTTGCTCCCTTTATTTAGGCAACAAACTCATTATTTTCATGTATGGATCACCCAGAGCCTAAAAAGATAGTGCCAAGTATAAGGCTTGGGTACAAACCACCAAATTGCCATGACATAGGCAGTACATTGCTTGATAAAGAGCATGATGCTGTGAAGAAAACTTACAAAAATCATTTAAAAGAACGAACTGTTTGTGGTGTATTTAAAAGTATAGCTTTATTAATCTAATTTCGATTTGAAAAGTCAAATTTAAATTTTTTAAAATCATGGATTTTCTTATCATTTCTATGTCGAGGGTAAAAAAAAACAAATAAAACGTTTTAAACAAAAAAAAACACGTTTAAAACATGTTTTTTTGTTTTTTATTAAAAAAAAACATGTTTTTTTCCAACCCTAAGGATGAACCTAAAAATATTTAAATTCGTCCTTGACAGGACCGTTCCTAGACATTTTTTTCAGGAAGGATTGACTTAAAAATTTTTTCTAAGATACCCTCTCAAGAAAACTCTCAGACAAAGTAAATGGATAATTTACAGCCTTGGTTCATAACCGGGGTACTACACATAGAAAAAAGCTTTAGTATAGCCTCAAAGGAAATATCCTTGATATTTGTAAAATCTAGAACATGAAATTCTCCAATTTTTTATATTTTTTTCTGAAATTTAAATGGATTGTGCATTAGGATCCATTGTGATCCTTATTTTTCACTCTAAATTCTATTAGAATTACTAAAACTTTTTTCCTTTTGCATAGTAATTTCCCATTGCGTGAAGCCTCATTAATTTTAGATGGAAAACCTGGTCACATTAATCATAAGCAAATATACTCATAAGATCAAAAATATGATTTTGCGTAGAAGTGAATTTTTTGAAGTGAGCAAAAATTTAATTAAATTTATGAAGGTGGCTACCTGCTACGAAGTATGATGCCCATTTTAATGCAACTTCTATTTCGCTGGCTAGTGTGGGATTTTTTATCACGAAATACCGATATTTCTCCAAGAAATTTTTCTGATTTTCAGCCATCCCATACCGCAAAACACAACACAATAGCAGAAGAAGGAAAAAGGAAGTTTTTTCTTATTGTTGTTGATTAATTTTTCTTGCTGCCATTAAGACATTAAGAAAAGCTAACTACTTAACAGGACCAGTGAACAGGACACGTTATTCTTTTATGAATCTACAGATAAATGTATATTTTAAAGAGTGAGACAATTAAAATATTTAGATTTCTTAATTTTACATAGTTTTTTAGGAATGGGTTTTTGAAGTTTATAAAAAAAATATTAGAAAATTAGAAAAGACAGCTGACGTCACGAGAGAACCTGTCGTTGATGTTGACGAGTTGACGTTTGTTTTGTTTACACTACAGCAGAAAATTTCGAAACCATGAAAACTCTAAAAGTAATTATTTGATAATTGAGTTAAGCTTAAAAATTTAAAGAACAAAAATGTGACCGAGAAATGCATTTTTCCTCAATAGTCATTCAATATGTTTCGGAGAATGAGTTCTTCCCGATAAGTTGGTTTCAAGAAACCATAAACAAAAATACAAACGATATTTGTATCTTTTCCATTCGAATTAACATAAAAGCTAGTCCGAAGAAAATTAGTTCTTTTACGCGTGCGTAGAACTCCTGGCGCTAATTTTGCTCTCAATATTCCATTTCGCGCGCGGCATTATTTATGACATCGATTTATAAAACATTTGTTTTTCGAAAGTTTAATTTATGTTTATCACCGAAATATTTGCATTTAGATTTCATATACTGTGTTGTATTTGAGAAAACTATCCTTATTTTTGGTCAATTTTGGATTTATGATACTGTGGTATTTATTGAATGGTTAGGTAAATTATTAAAAATTATTTTTCACTTGAAAACTTGAAAATATTTACTAAATAATGTATCTTAAAAAGGCTGAGTAAGGTCTTTTAAAATATTAATGCTTTTCTAAGGATTGGATACTGATTTAAATCTTATCGGTAAAATCCTAGGAGAGCCCACACCCTTGGCGACTAACCGAAATAAAGCGCCAAACCAGAACAAGATGGCGCCAAGCAAAATCTATTGTATTAAAGTAGGGTTACCAAAATGGCGGAATTATCGCCAACTTTGGCAAGGTGTGGGCTCTGCTAGGATCCAACCATATTATCATAAGAACCAGCGTTAGAAATTGGGGAAAAAATCCACTGGTCCTGCGGACCAGTGATTTACCAATCTTACTGGTCCGCAACAAAAACTACTGGTCCGACAAATTAAAAAGGACCAGTTTGAATATTATTATAAGGTAACTATTGTCCTGATGTGAGTACCAAATAGTAATGTTAAAAATTAATACATATTCAATAATAAGTTACCAGCTGTAAATATAAAATTCTTATAAAATAAGTAATAAAAAAAATTTATGAGAAACAAGCAATAGTACTAAATAATCAAAGAATTTTGAAAATATCTTATTTATTACATACTTTTCTTGATTAAATAATATTTCACTAACTGACAAAATCCATTCAAAATCAACTGAAAAATTCAAATATAAGAATTTTTCTTGAATAAATGATAGTGCACACAAATTAATTCATAACTTCGAATTAGTTTTACATTGTTAGCTGACAAACTGGTTGTAATGTGGTTTATTTAATGAAATTAATTTTTTTCCTGTCTCCCGATTCCAACCAAAGAGAAATTACAGGCTAGAAGTGGAGGGTGGGATATTTTTTCACCACTGGTCCAGCGGACCAGTGATTTTCTGATTCCACTGGTCCGAGCCGTTTTTTAGTAGTCCCGGACCAGCAATCCAGTACAATTTCGAACGCTGATAAGAACATTATAAAACTTAATAATTATGCCGCTTAATTTTTTTCAAATTATTTGTGGTAAGGGTAGACGCACACTGAGACCTTTTGTCAAGGTGACTGGAACATAACTGTCACATGAGCTATGACAATTGGCCAAGAGTCTCGTTGCCTAAATGTGTTTTTAATGAATAATTTAATTATGTATATTTAAAGCAGTTGGTTTGCAATTTTTGGCTTGTAAAACTGCCTGATTTTAAGCTGGATAGATACCAGAAAAGTACAGTAGAGCCCCGATTATCCGCGAGTGCCACGAAAAAAATTTTAATGATGAGAGCAAATTTTAGATGAGATTAGAGAGATTTTAGATGTAGAGCAAAGGTTTCTGCTGTACTGTATAGGTACATATTTTAAAAGTTTTACATATCATGTTTTTTGTACTATAAAACATAGTTTTTATGCTGAAATATTTTTTTCGTGTTTTTAGTCTTTTTTCGGGTTATCCGCGATTTTCGCTATCCGCTGTACCCTTGCCACCCAATTCCGCGGATAATCGGGGCTCTACTGTACTGGTAAAAAAACTAAGTGCTATTGCAAAAAATGAGTATACTGCATAAAAAAAGTACAATATTAAAAATATCAGTTAAACTTTACAAGCCGGGGCCCCGATTTTCGGCGCCAAGAAAATCTTGCCAAACAGGTTTAGGGATTCGATTCGTATTGGTTAAAAATGACCAAAAAAGTGCTTACGTAATATTTGAATGGCCCCATATGTTTTTTTTGGGGGGAAGGCTATAGGAATGTTCAAAAAATCCATTTGAATCTTCTAAAGTCTAGATCATCTTAATGTATAACAGTTTGTGAATCATGCTTGAAGTACTGAAATGGGGGGTCTGGGTGTCCTCCCCCAGAAAATTTTTGGAAGTCTACAAAGCATGTCTTTAACCCATTTTGGTACACCTAATCCGAATTTCGGACATACCTTCAAGAATTTAACCGATTTTTGGAAAGATTTTTACATTTTGACGTTCTTATAAAAAATAGTAGAGTTCCAAGTATAGAAGCGGAGTTCTCTCCCCAAACATATTTGAAAATTTATGGAAAAAAACCAGTTTTTCAACTCGGTTTTGGTACGCCTCATCCGAATTTCGGATATACATTTAATGGTAGAATTTTTGAATTTTGTCGAACTTAATGTAAAATATTGTTATAAAGAATAGTTACAATTACTAAAAGGGGGTCTGGGGGGTCCTTCCCCAGAAAATGTTTGAAAATTTGACCCTAAATAACAGGTTTTTAACTTATTTTATAGTTCCATCATTGCTTGTTAAATGGAACTTTCTTCATGCTCTGGTTTTCGTAACCACACAAAATAATCATATCTCACCAAAAGGGGGGGGCGAACCCCCTTCGCCCCCCCTATAATCCGTGCCTGCTCTAATAAAAAAACTGCAACCAAATCAGTCCATTAGAACAGTGATCTCCAACCCCCGGTCCGCGGACCGGTGCCGGTCCGTGGATCAAATGGAACCGGGCCGCGGGCCGACCATTTCATTGAAAATGAATTTAAATTCGTAGGTTTATACCCTCCAAATTAATGAATGAAATTAATTATAAATCACTTTATATTTATTTTTTGGTGTAACTGTATTTTATTTTGAAAGCATGTTTAAATACAATTAAATTAAAATTAATAAATCAAAATAATCTAGAATGTAAACAATCAACGTCCCCCCAGCGGGCCGCAGTAAAATTTTCAAACGTTGACCGGTCCGTGTTGGTAAAAAGGTTGGGGAACACTGCATTATAACATGCGAAAGTGCGGTTGCAAAGATTTAACATTTATAGCCGACGAATTGATAACCTCTCACTGTAAAAGGCCTCACGCTTGAGCTCCAAAAAAAGTTTTGCACCTGGAACTCCACAAACAGGAAGACATGAAAAAACGTAATTGAACAGACATTATATCTTTTTGTTAAATATGGAATCAAATAAAGTTTAAATTCTTGCGAGGCCCTTAAAGTGCAAGGCCGTCGGCGGGGGCCGACATCTCAGACGCCTAGTTACGCCTCTGTGAGTGTTAATGTTAACCAGCTGATAAAAAAAGAAATACTACATTAGCCTTTTGCTTTGGGAATCCTTCTTTGATCTAGGACTTAACACAGAGGCTGGTGGCCCTGACCTGCTTAGAGCTCAATCTATTCTAAGCTGTTGTTTTCTATTTATGTACTTATAAGCCATGGTGGCATAATGGTACTGCTTTATGCTCCCAAGTCACTGGTTCATGGTTCAAACCTCAAGCTGGTCAAGATCAGTTCAGCCTTTTATCCCTTCAGTGTGTCAATGAAATGAAGACCAAGCATGCTTGGGGACTAAATACTGGGGTCTCATGATAGTGACCACCTGGGACATATTTACACCCTGCACCCCAGGGTCCTCATTCAAAAAATTAATAAATAGGCATTGTAGGCATGGGCAGATTTAAGCAGAGAACCGGGGGCATAAAGGTAATCTTGGGGGGCAAGCTGTCCCTGATGGCTTTAGAAACATTTTCCCATATAAAAACTGAACTTTCTTAAAAAGTTGGGTGCCACTGCCCCCTACGACTCCCCACAAATCTGCCCATAGTTGTCCTTTGCCCCTCATAAGCTATTGCTCCACAATGAGTTTAATTTATGCATTAATGAATGAATATTTATTACATTTTTTGTGTATATTAAATTCTATTTTTTCCTAAAAAATTCTTACTTAAATATTTCAGGTGACAAGTTTTGCTAACTTGGTGGCCCATATTTGGTTCAACAATGGTTCTTTTTATAACAAGTACTCTGCTAAAAGACAGGGCAGATTTCTCAAAAATATGGCTTGCTGCTCACTGGGAAAGGAAGTTGAAGCGATACCAAATTTTCAAAGTTGACATAGAAGGCAGTGTGAGAGATATGATAGATAAGAATGTAAGTTTGATTTTTAAATTTTTTATGAATCAAAACCATTAAATCCAGATTCTGTTAGTCCTAGTTCTTGATTTCACTATGTAATTTACCTTAATTCAATTTAAATTTAATTTTTTTTGAAAGATTGATAATATCTTTTATCAAAGTAATATAATCAGTGACCAGGTTCTAGTATTTATTCCTGAATGCCTTGATTAACTAATAAAAAATAGGCATTCCTCCTTACTTAGGACTATTTTTATGTTTTCTCTCAATCAGAATTTTTTACAAAAATATTAGGCCTGAAATTATTATGATTTGACTATCCAGTTTATTGTTTTCTGCAGATAACTTTAGATTTGCGCCTGTCAGGTCATCTTCTGATTGGCATAGTCAAAATATTTTCTCGAAAGACCAAATATCTTTTAATTGAATGCAGTGACATTTTCTTCCAAGTCAAAATTTACAAATCTAATGATGAAATGGGCCTTCCATCAAATAAAATGAGAGCCTGTCTCAAAGATATAACTTTTCCAGAATTGAAAAATGTTGATGAGTTTTTTCAAGACAAGTAAGATGGTTTGGTTGTTAAGTATTAAATTACTGTACATATTTTTAATCATTGGAACTTTTTGAAACAAACACTGAATGTATCTGTTTAGCATTAACTGTTTTAAGCAGGTTGCTTAACTCTCTCGGCACCAGAACATCAAAGAAGTGAAAAAACTTCTTTTTTCTTCTTCTCAATACATCCAAAATGCCCCTATAATTTGTCTGGAATTTTTTTTTCTTGTGTGCACTCCTTCCTAGTTATTTTTATGAGCCTCATATGAGGCCATATTTTTTTCATTTTAACAGAAAATACTTGGTTTAGAACTTATTAAAAGACATGGTCATAATATTAGAAGGTTACGAAATAAGAAAATATCTACCAACCTATAAAAATGTTCTACAGAAGCTAGTATCTAGCTAGTATTTTCTTTTCACGAGCATCACAGCTTAAAATGTAAACATTGAGGTATAAATCATCTTTCTGCCATTTAGGAACGAATTCAGAAACCATGTAGAAGTCTCATATGTGATCTACATGAATCAGTGAAGTCAATGATGAAAAGAAAATAAATTTGCGTGTTTACATCATATAAAAATTGAGCTCATAAGTAGGAGCCTCATATGAGGCCCAGGCCCAGGGTGGCGAGAGGGTTAAGCATTCATACCAGTAATAAGAATTGAGCTAAAGCAATATTATTTCATAGCTTCCACTTTTCTGGTTCTTTTATGATAGCCTGAACTTTATCCCAAATGCTCTAACTAAAAGCCAGTTTCCCAAATTTAACCAAAAATGATGATATCCCCTCCAAAAGAGAATATTTGTAAAGAAAAAAATAGTTAAAAATCCTTATTGATAAAACAAAAAATTCAAATCTTATAATGGAAAATGTTATTTAAAGGCAGAAAAATGTATGTAGGGTTAAAATCATTCAGACTGTTCTTTTTTTGTTTGCTTCAATTAATTTTGTTTACCCTCAATGAATTTTCCCAAATCCTAAATCTTTATAGAAGGAAGGTTTTTGAGCTTGGAATCTATTCCTAAATTTTTTTCTAATGTTGACAGCTATGCTATTTTAGAAGTTTCAATGTGATAGAGAAAACTTAGTATCATTGTTAAAAAAAACTTTTTTAGAAAGTTTAGAGTTTGTCAGTTTCCATGTAACTGTAATTCTATTTTGTAAGAAATTAATTAAATAAAATGCACATTTAATAAAAGTTTCCAAATTACTAAGAATTTCCGCAACTGTTAAGCTTTTATGAAATGTATTTTTTTATTAAGTAAACAAAGCTGTGGAAATAAAATTGGTTTTTTTTTTGAATTTTTTGGTTTGTCTAACTGTTGTTTTTCTGTTTCTATAGCCACAAAGAACTAGAAAAGCACCAGAGTCGCACTGAAGAGATAACTTTAAAAGAAACATGTGGTAATCTTGCACCAGATGAAGAGGACTATGGTATAAAGTTTACAGTGATATGGTTGAAAATTGTTTTTGGAGAGGGCTATTTCAATTTTAAAGGGAGAGGAGAGATATAGGTTACTTTTAGTTGTTTTTTATTATTAACCCGTAACAGGGGAGGTGAAAAATTGGAACATACAAGGGGACGTGGGGTCTCAGAGACTCCGCAACTTTCTATATTTTTTAAAAATCGTCTAATTAAGATATGATTCTGATATTTCAGTACATTGTTGTTTGAACATTTATCTCTTGATAAAAAAATATTTTCTTTAACTTTATGATGAAATAAACATTTTTCCAGACAATTTTCCAATAGACTTAAAATTATCGATAGAAACCATATGGTGCAATAAACTCTTTAAACTTAAAAATAAAAACGCATCTATTGTGAATTAACTGTTTTGTTTTTATGATTTAATATATAAAGCAAATTTTAATAAGAGAAAATTCTGTGTAGAACAATAGAAAATTTTTTTGACAGTGCCTGAAATATCAGTTTTTTACCATTGCTTTAGAAGCATAAAATTTAAAAATTTTCACAGAAATCATCTTCACAGTCTCTTCCCCACTGAAACCACTCATAATTTCATCTATTTTTTAAAAAAAAACTCTTCCACACAACGTGGATTAGAGATAATCATAAATAATCTCCGCGGACCTAGCTTCAATACCATGCGTACTAACTCTGGACGAAAACTGTTACACTGCAGAGGAGGTGGGGTCTCTGGGACTCCTGAAAAAGAATTTGTGGAATTTCCGTACTGTCGCACTTGTCAAAACTTGCTGATAAGAAGGGGTCAGGGCCAAGGTCACGAAAGGTGAAGCTAGCGGAAGAATCCATTCAATTTGACAAAGCATGTGGTAGGGGGAGGGGAGGAAAATGTTGCGGAGTCTGGGAGACCCCACGTCCCCTGCTACGGGTTAAAAATCTGTTCGTAATATTCTGAAGTCTCCCCTGTCTATGTCCCTGAAAGTTTTTTGATACCTTAATTAAATTAATTTGGGTACTTTAAGATTAGCCGGGTGCAAGTGTCGAGTTTTATGCTAAATCACCAAAATAATCAAATATCAAAATAAAACACCCATAAAATATCTCGACTATCAGTGTTTCAAAAGTTTTTGTTACAGTTTTATGTTAGAATACTGTCCAATTAGAGAGATTTGTGCCCGGCTAATCCTAAAGTACCTTCATTTTTTTCAAGTACTGCTGAATTCTTTATATAAATGACTTAAACAAAAAATATTTCTATAAAAGTAAATTTGAAGTTGCTTAGATTTATGGGCAAATAAGGTCACCAGTCCATACACCAAATACACATGCAATATAGACATACAAATACATTAATTACATTGATACAACACTATCTACAAATACTTTACTTACCGTAATATTAAACAAAGGGAAATTAGTTGTAAGTATGAATGAAATTTTTTAAAATTGCTCGTTTTGAAAGATTTTATCAAATTTTGATATTTGCTTTTTTAAATGTTTCCCTGAGTTTGGATCTTCTGTAAATACTGTACTTTAATGTTACTTCAGCTTAATTTTAGAGATTGCATTTTACATTTAAATTTTGATGTTGAAAAGATTTAAGTTTGTCAACAACCTTTTTCTTTTTCTCTTGGAAGAACTTGCTACCTAATTATTTCTATATTTAAAAATTGTTCATTTACAAATTTTTCAAAACTATTTCTTGTCGTATTAACATGTGATAAATTTATCATATTTTTATTTGCTAGAAATGGGTGTACAAGATGAAAAATTTTCTCAAGAATTGGAAAATGAGATTTTAAAATCTTTTGAAGGGTATAAGAAAGATGCAAAGAAACCAAAAAAAGGTATAGTTCGTTTATATGTTTATTAAAATTATTTACAAGTAAATTAAACTCATTGGCGCAACAGCCCTAGTGGGCCAAGGCCTACGATGCCCATCTTCGTTTTCGTGACCGTTGGGCCCTGGGGTGCAAGTTGTTAGGCATGTGTCCCGGTTAGGTGGTCATTCTAACGCGAGACCCCCAGTGTTTAGTTCCCAAGCACGCTTGGTCCTCATTTTATCGACCCACTGAAGGGATGAAAGGCTGAGTGGACCTTGCCCAGCCCAGGATTTGAACCTCGGGCGTGTGGTGTGGAAGCGCGAAGCACTACCACTGAGCCACTGGGCTTCACAAGTAACACATACTTATTAAAATGAGTGAGTTCTTGAGGAATAAAAAGGTGTAAATATTTTACAGCAAGCAATCAGATGATCAACACAGACATTAACTGTGAGAAGGATGATGTTCGAGATTCAGAAGAAGGTTTGTAAAATTTTTTAAAAGCTTTTAATACTTAATTTTATTAAACCCATATTAGATCAGATTAAATTTTCATAACTATCCTATATGCAGCAAAAATAAATGTTTGATGGGACCACCAGTTTTTATAGTCCTATAACAATATTAAATATTATTTATAGTATGAAAATATTTTGAAAGTATAAAAACAATTGGTTTTGAAAACAGTAATATACTGGAGATAAATACATTCAAAAACCCAACAGGTTTTTATAAAATCCAAGACCTTTGGCTTGCAATAGAATAAAAAAACTTACTTGAAAAAGTAATAAAAGAACTCCTTGGCCAGAATAAATAGTACAGTCGAGTCCGCTTAATGTGATCGCAATTGTCCGAGACTAAACTGATAACATTATCCGATCGATAACAATAAGCGATCTCATATAAAAAACAGCAAAAAGTGTAACTAGATTATTTGCTTTAAAATCAAAATCATGTAATCGTAATAAAATGTATACGAAATTCTAATTTTACTCTAGGTAAATTTTAAGGGGAAGATATAAGATTAGTTCAGTTAATAAAATTAAAATAATCACTTACTTTGTATTTTTATAGAAACGTCTCTCTTTTCCCGCTCCTTTATATCCTTCCACTCCAATAAACCACTTATTTATTACATAATCTGAATTCCAGTAAACAAGGGAAAATCAAAATCTCTTATCAGAAACATCTGCAAAGCTTGGATCTTGGTGTTTCTTTAACCAATCACAAGTATGGATTCGGACCCCCCCCATAACTGTTATCTTTCAATATAATATGTAGAATGTTTTATTTTTCTTACTCATACTGAGTTTCAGAAATATGAAGCGCCAGATGTTCTCATGGAGCAGACATTTACTTGTTAAAATTGACCTTCAAAATGAAACTCGAACTCAAAAGCGGTCGTATTAAAGGAGAAATGGACAAATTTTGATAATATAAAGCGGAGTGATGATCCATAGTTGATCACATTAAACGATGTAATTTACATTAAATTAAATAGGAATGATCGGGACCTGTCGATTTCGATAACATTATCCGATTGATAACATTAACCGTGATCACATTAAGCGGATTCGACTGTATCTTGGTCATCTTTAAAAAAATAACTGTCATAGTACTTCTCAAAACCTAAATGTAATAAAAATAATGTAATATAAACCTGGTATGTAATAAAATTAAAAAAGCACCTCTGGTTTTTATAAAATTTATTTTATTAAATGATTATCTTTAAAAGTTCTCCAATTATAAGAACCATATGATAGATAAAAGGGATATTTAGTAATAGAAATATTTTGAGCTTAAAACTTCAAACTGTTTTGGAATAATTTCCAGTTTTTGAGAAAAAGAAAAGCTTGGCAACTATTTTTATAAGTAAGCCAAATAACCATTTGATTTAAACTAGGCCAACCCTAGTTTTATGAATAACGCAAAAACCTCGGTTTATTTTTATGATTGCATACTAAAAATCCTTAAAGTATATCATTGAAACTTCACAGCATGAAAATATCAGCTTTCAGTAAAAACTCTGTATTGAAGTGAAATCTATTATCACTCTATTCTTAGATATATTTGGTGGTCTGGAAATAATGGATATCAGTGAGTCTTTTGAAGACAGAAAGGAAACAGTAGGCTGCCGTGCTTCAATCAGTATGGAACCAATACCCTTTCACACAGAACTCTTCAAATCTTCAAGCGATGAAGAGTTAAACCTTGAACCTTTACCTGGTTAGAAATTATTATATTATATCTTTGTTTAGTTTTTAAAAAATTGAACTTATGATTATTTTTTCGGTTTACAAGAAAAAGTTACTAATTCACTTTTGATGAATTTTTTGAAAGCAGTTGAATGACACCAATGAACAAGCAGAGTTTTGATCTTCTGGAAATATCACCAAGCTGATATGGTTGGTGAGATTGCATGGTAAAAAAGAAAAGGATTGGTTATCGCTAAATTTGGCATGGGCATTATACAGAGTAATAAACCAAAAGTGACTTAGTCCCTTTCTCCTCTACATTGACGATTTATAAATTAATATAATTTAAGTGATTCATATTGATTTCATCTATAGTTTTGTGTACGGTTTTTCTATACATAACCCTATCTTCTAGATAGATAAAATATCTATTCCCACAGTTGTAAACATTCCTAAAAATTAAATTGAGACCAAAGTTATTTTTTATAAGACATACAATAGCCTATCAGTTATCGTATATTTCTGAATATAAGCAGATAGTATGGTTTTTCTTAAAAAATATACTTTAAATTTAAAACCTTTATATAAGTTGTTATTAAATTATCCAATATTTTTTAATATGATCTTTTAAAGATGCATTATTTGTAAAAAATTTTTAGTATTCTACCTGTGTTAAGCTTTGCATTAATATTTCCTCCTGGGTATTGAAGTTCTTATTTTTCTTTTAGAAGTTCTTGCCTTTTGAAGTGTTCATTTTTCACATCATAGACAAAATTCCTCTTACTCATAGTGATAATTAATACTCGGTTAAACAAAAAACCTACTACTCTTGTAAGACATTGAATATAAGCTCACCTTTACTATTGAAAATATATCCAAAAAATCACAGCTTATATTTGGAAATAATATAGTATTTTAGAAATGCAAGTCCATGTAATAGAGGATTGAAGATTCATACCTGCCAACCGTTCCGATTAAATCGTATTTGTTCCGATTTTTCACTGTTGTTCCGAAAATACGATTTCAGTACCAAATGTTCCGTTTTTACGTCCCCCTGTCCCGCCATTTTCGACCTACTCGAATTGTGCAATAATAAGGCGTTTAGTCTTAGTGAAAGGGTGTTAAGTCTTGTTTGTAAGAACAAGACTGACTCTCAGAGTTACATGGACTCTGATACTCTACAGGAATTGCTAGCTGCGAAAATAATAATTCTGATCCATGCTATAATAAATCTTTCAGTGCCGACCTATTAAAAAGGGCAAAATCAGCTACTTTTGTAGCACTTAATAAAGATTAATTTTTCTATTTTCCAAACAATGTTTGTTTATTTCACTGTTTCATTTTATTAGTACTTACTAAGTATTTTTAAATCTTTCTGAGTTATTATGTATGAAATTCCCAGTGTTACCTATCTTGAGTCATTTTTGTTATTCTATTTGCAGAAATTTAAACCCAGATAAAAGAAAAAAATTAACTTTATTATATCCTAGTATAAATGTAGATAATTATTAGTCAAAATACAAAGGTATACAAAACACTTAGTCCTCTTAATAACCATAAAATACCTTAGATAATACAAGCTATTTTTTAATAATACCCCTTTAACACATTCAAAATGTGTCGTGCGGGTTGTTCCTATTTCTGTTTCTGAAATGTTGGCAGGTATGAAGATTTATTAAATTTAAGATATTGTATGTTCATTGCAGTATTTTGATGTTCCAATCGAGTACTGATATTTGCCCAACTTTCAGAAACATCATTGAAGACAACAAGCCGTCGCAAAAGAAAATTAATCATTGATCAAGTTAAGATCCTCAATCCTGAAAAACTAAAAAAGCAACTGTGCAATACATCTGATATAACAATTCCATTTGAAATGGCTCCCCCTACTAAGAGATTAATGACTCTAAAAGAAATTGGATGTGCCGAAAAACTATTCAAGCTTCCTGGGCATGGGCACCGGTTTTGCCACAAAGATTTCTTAAATGTAAGTATTTCATTTTTTTGTGATATAATTAAGGTCGTCCATAATTACTCATCTTTTCTTAAAATTCTTGTTTGTTTCCGTTCTTCAAAGCTCTTAAATACATGCATCAACTGTACCTAATTTATTATATAAATTAAGATGTTCCCTCAGCAAATTTCTTTTTATACATTTGATCCGGATACAGTAATACCTCGACTTACACGAATTCAAAGTTACGCGGTTTAGAAAATTTAAATTTTTTTCCAAATTGTCTTCAAAGATTGCTCAACTTTTTACCTTTTTTTGCTCAAATATATTCTTAATTTCTTCAATTTTTTAACTAAATTTTATCCTCCTTACGAAATGTGAACACTGCTTCTTAGAAAAGGTGAAAATGAAAAAATACTATTAAAAGAGAATAATTCCTTCATACTGTATCTTTTTTACTTTCTGATATTTATAATTAAATAATCATCTTATATATTCTCTTATCTGTAGTCCCAATTGAACATAATTTGTGTATTTCTATGTATAAATATATTGCGAATTCGACTTACGTGTATTATTATTTGCATATTATTCGCCATCTATCGCATATATCGTAGGGTCCCACCTATCGCATAAGTCCAGGGTATTACTGTATTAGTTTTTCAAAAGGTATTGAAAAATATTGGTAAAAATTTTGTTGGATTCCCTCAAAAAAATATATTTAGTAACACGGGTTGATCCAGACAAAAATTGGGGCCCTTTTGCTGCCCCTTCACAAAAATTCCCCCTCATTAAATCTGCCCCTTCACAAAAATAAATTCATAAAAACTCCCCTTTCATGAAATTCAAATTGGCTTTCGTGATAATTTGCAAGAAAACATTCACAAAATATTTGAATTTTTCATGATTTTCTTGGTTTGTGAGTCACTTTTACTTTTACGCACTGCTTCAATTTTTCTCACAAAAACGATTTCTTTTCACAAAAAACCACGAAATGGGCCCCAAAATATAAAACCTGGATCCACCCCTGAATAATTAAATTTATTTCCTTGTTTTATTATCTTGCTTTCTTTCTTGTCTAGGTGGGATTTCGAAAAATATTTTTAACCAATTTTTCTAGAGTTTAAATTAGGAATATCAATGCATATATCAATCTTTTTAAAATTTTCCTTCCCTCAACCCCCAGGGGGCGTAATTGATTTTATGTTTCAGGACCTGGTGTAGTTAAAAAGGATAAAACTTTTCCTCCTTTTATATGAAAGATCTCTGCTATATTAATTTTGAAAACAGTTATCAGATTTTTGATATTCAAACTTAAAAAATCTTTCTAGGATCAAACTATCATGACCATGCTGACTAGTCAAATAGTCAGCAACAGCTGCATATATAGCAGTTGAGAGAGGGTTATACCTAGAATATTTCTTTGTTGCTCTTTCTCTAAAGTAACAACTAAATACACTCAAACCTGTTTTTTAACTTTTTTTTGTTTCAAAATTCATGTTCAATAGGCATAAGAAATAAATACTTAAACTGTTACAGCTTTACACAAGAAATTTAAAAGTTTACAAAGCTGAAGCTAATGTTTCCAGTTGTGAAGAAGAATCATTCATCTGTAAGTTAATAAAACCAACTTAACCAATTTTTAAATTGAGAAACCCTCCTGTATGTGTGAAAGTAAATTGAAATTTACCAGAACTTGATGTTTTTCTTTAGTTCCTTCTCCTGAGCAACCTAGAGCTGCTCCTACCCAGAATGATATTGATGAAAATTTGGAAGTAAGTTTTGTATTTTGAACCTTATGTACCTTATTCCTCTTTCCTTGAAATATTGAAAAGTATTTAATTACTTATTAATAAAAGATTGCTGATTTGTTATTAAGAATATTTTTTATATAGAAAGTTCACTCTTGTATCTGTCGTATGTTACTAAAACATTGACTAAATTTTTGGATTTTTAAAATGTATTCAGAGGTACTCTTGAGCCAAATCAAGGGCCTAAGTGAGTCCACATATCAATGTAAGTATCAAATTGGTTTTGGCATTTTGTTTTTTTAAATTAGGGACTATTGTAGACAGCTAAATCATGACTTTTCTTGAAACATATTTTAAGATAACAACTTCGTTTCTGATCCTGAATTTATTCTTTTCCAAATAAAAAGATTGTCAGAATACCTAGCCGTTAGAAAATTTGCATTAGATTATTGTGTCTCCCTTCAGATGAATGAAATAGAAAATTTCCATTTGACAACTGAGCAAGGCACAAGCAGGCATAACTTAAGCCCTTTCAACATGGAAAAATGTGTTGGAGATATGTATAAATGTCCACCTGATCATGAAGATTTAGTTCAGGTAATTGCTCCCAATTTTTTTCTGTACAAGATAGCATATTTTTTCATTTTTAAAAAAATCTCAAACATTCAAGCTTTTAATGAAATTTTAAAAATTTTCCTAAAAAATAAAAAAAATCTCTGAACATACTGTAGAACCTTGATAAAGTGGCCTTTTTATGAACCAACAACGAAATTATTAAATGAATGTGGTTATTATTAAAAACCATTATTAATAACCCACGAATGGTTATCAAAACGAAAGGATATTGTAATGATAATGAATAACATTATCATGCTTAAATAATCAGTGGTTTTAGTAGGTCTTAGTAACAAAGAGGCTTTATCAAAAGGGACATAGAAAAGACCTGCTGTATTTTGTTTATATAGAAAGCTAAATATTGCATTGATATAGATTTGCTTTCAAAGTAAGTAACAAAAAGTACTCAACTCAAACTGCAAAACTTTCACTTTAAGAATGAAGCTTCCTCTGATGGTTCTCAAGATGTTCTTGAGAAAAGAATGGCAAGATTTTTGAGTGAAGTGCAGGAATCTTTACAAAGAAGCAAGGAAATAAAGTTTTCAGAAATGGTTGGACATGAAAAGAGAATGAAGGTACACATATTTTTCCTTTGTTCACAAAAATTTTGGGTAAAACAGTAAAATTATGCATAAAAAAGAAACTAATAGAAAAAAGTTGACTCACAGCCTGCTGTTTCTCCTACAGGTTGCTCGAAAATTTCAAGCCATGTTAATGCTTAAGAAACTAAATGCAATAGAGATAAAACAAGCGAAACCATATGAGGAAATTTTCATTTCTAAAGGAGGGAATTTTTCTCCTGCCTGTTCTCAGTTTGTTTAGATGTAAGCTGTACATCTCATTTTTTTATGCAGTAAATGGAAATCTGCATTTATTTATGAATGCATATATACTAGTTTATTTTGTCTAGTCATTTTTTTATGCCGTGAAGGCATTTGATTGTTTTTGTTATTTTAAAAACTCCAGTTACGTTATTTTGGACAAGTTATTCAAAAAGTGTATGAATACTATTTATGTACGATTAAAAATAAACCTTTTCTCTAGAAAATGTTTTTTTTCTTTTGTACACAAAGTTCATTTCAGGGTTTTCAACCCGCCCACAAACCCAAAAAAAACCCAGGTGGGTTTTTATAATAAAACCCAGCCCAAAGTGGGTCTTTTTAAAAATTAGGTAAAATTTCATTAAAAAAAGCAAGTCTTTTAATGATGCAAATTTCTCAAACTATAATAATTGAGGAGAAATATATTTGAAAAACTCTTATTATTGCAAAATAATATTGGGTATGTTAAATGAAGGGCAATAAACTCATGCCCAAGTGGATTTTTTTTTCGTTTTTTAAAATATCTAATTTTTGTTACAATTGCTTTAAAGCTTTTGCTATTATAAATATGACCTGCATAACAAACCTGACAAAAAAACTAATAGAACCTGAAAAACCTATACAAACCCAATAATACCCCCCAAAACCCCCCACCCAGGTTTTTTTAAAAACCCGGGTTTTTCAAACCTTGGTTCATTTATTCCCATACCAAAGTACAAACTTTGTTTCAAATCAAATTCTGCCTACACAAAGTTACCTATCAAGTGGTGCGGTGCCCATCTCAGTTTCATTAGCCTTCAGGCCTGGGGGTGCCAAATACTTGGGTTGTCAAGTGGCTAGCCCAGGCCCGTAGCCAGGAATTTCCCTTTGGTGGGGCGGCCACTTTTTCAGGGGGGGCAAGGGAGTTTTCAGGAGGTATCATAGGCGTAGGTTCAACTGTTTGACTTGGGGACAAAACTCATAAGACCCTCAGGCCTAAGGTCCTAAGGAGCTGTTATAAGACTTTTGTTCCCGGAGGATATACTGATACTTTCCTAAATTTTTCTAGTTTTACCTTTTCTGTTTTCTTAAGCTTTCTTTTTTTAAATAGTACAGTTTTAGCCCATTTTTATATCCTTTGGGTTAAAGTATAGAACGATTTGCTTCATGTAAGCTCCAGAATTGAAAAGGAAAACTCGAAAATCGAGGTGGATCACTCCTTGTTAATCTTTAAATAGACATTATTTTATAAAGGGTGTCAATTCCCTAAACTCCCTTTTTCAGTCAGTGCTAGGGTATATAGAAGTTTATTTCGGTAGGGACCTAAAAATATTAGTCAGCCCTCCCATGCATATTTAATAGATTTAATGTAGTTTGTTATACATTTTTGGGTTGAATTTTGTCTAAGATAACTATTAATTCGTCTGACATATCCTTGTATTTTTTAGTAATAATGGGGGATACAAGTATGAAAGGAGGGTCTGGGGGTCCTCCCCCAGAAAATTGTTGGAAAATTGACCCTAAAAAACAGGGTTTTAAACTTCTTTTGAAACCTGTAGACCAAAATTCAGACACATTTTTAAGTTTTAAGTAGAATTTTGACTTTGATGAACTTGTTTTTTTTAATTATGAATAATAAAGATTTAAATACAAATTGGGGGTATGGGGGCCTTCCCCCAGAAAATTTTTGAAAATTTGACCCTAAAAAACTTAGCTAGAAGGAAATTACTCGTGTTGGTATAAAAACTGTTACTCCTAAAAAAACTGTGCTTGTGGATAAAATTTGTGAAAATTTTCTAGAGGGGGAAATGAAGATGCCAGGGGGGGCTTAGCCCCCTCTGGCCCCCCCGTAGCTACGGGCCTAGGCTAGCCTGAAGCTGACAAATTTTTGGATAATTTATTTATACCAAAAGATTAAGCGAGTGGGAATTTTGAAATGAAAAATTTTTTTATTGCATAGCATAATAAAAGTTTAAAGCAATGATGATTTAGAACAGGGTTTCCCGAACTTTTTTATGCATCGACCCCTTGGTAGTATTTTACCAAGGCTATTGACCCCCTTTCAAAAAACTGACTAAATTCTTTAAGAAAAATTAATTATGAATGAAAATCTAACTAAAATTTTACAGCCAGTTTCATTCACTTGTAATATATAGTTCAATATAGATAATTCATAAGTGAACCAAAAAGGCAAGACCACCAATGAAGCATTAATCTTTCAAACTTTAAAATTAAAAATTAATATCTAAAGAAAGTTCAAGGGACCAGGAAAATTCTTTGAATCATCCACATAATTCCATTGAGCAATAAGAGATAGCAAGATTTTATCAAAGTAAAAAAAACTAAAGAAAGAAATTTTGAAACACTCAAAATGAACTAAAACACTATAAAAATAAATCCTTTTAATGAACGAATTCGGAAACAAAATTATTTTTGCTATGCAAATTAAGGTAATTACGGAATATATTCAATGAGAAGGGTGAGCCTGATGCTGGGCTGCTAAAGAGGGTATTTTAGGTTTAAAATTAGTACTTAATTAAAATTAGTACTAAAATTATAACTAAAATTATGCGTAAATCCTCTCTTTCTAAAACATTCAACAATCTGTATCTTGGTTTTCTTAACAAATTGTTCAGATGGCTAAAAATCAGCCTCAACCAAAAACGAGCTGGAAAATGCCAGCAGTAAAAAATTCTTCGTAATCTTCATAACTTAAGGAAACTATTTTCCTTATCAGTGGCACGTTCCAAAACTTGGTCCCGGTTCGATACCTTGGGGCAGCGGTTCTTAAACTGTGGTCCGTGGACCCCTGGGTGTCCGTGGCGCCTTCATAGGGGGTCCGCGAGTTACCTTGAGAAATTCCTCAAGTTACTTTTAGAATTCCCCAAAGAGTTTCAAAATTGGACGAAACACTAGTTTTAAGAGGCAAATTTCAAAATTAAAATAAATTTTCATTGCATATTTTTTTCCTTGAAATTTCCAGACCATCACCTCAGACACTTGGAGTAATTCAGGGACGTGTATAAGAGTGGGTGAAGGGGCCTTGCCCCCCTCCTGAAATTTGGACTAGGTGTATCAAAACAAGTTAAAGCCCTGTTTTTTTGGATCAAATCTCCAAAAATTTTCTGGGGTAGGACCCCCGAGCCCCCTTTTGTACTTGGTACTTTATTATTAAAAACTTTTTAAAAATACGTTCATCAGAATGGAAATCCTACCTAAGAATATAGTCTGAAATTTGGACGAAGTGTACAAAACCAAGTTAAAATCCTGTGGTGTGTTTTTAGGGACCAGTTTATCTAAAACTTTTCTAAGGATGACCCCCAGATACCTTTTTGTTCTTAAAACTCTATTATTATAAACTATTTTTTACATTAAAAGTTAATCAAAATGCAAATCTTACATAAAATTTGTATTCAAAATATTTTAACTAGGGGTATCAAAACTAACTAAAAACCCGTTTTCCTAGTTGAATTTCCAAAAATTTTCTGGGAGAGAACCCCCAGACCCCCCTTTCGTAGGTACAGAACTTAATTACTCATAACATTTTTATATTAAGTTCTTTAAGACGCAAATACTACTTAAATATGTACTAAAAAGCTACTAGGACCTATGAAATATACATAGGGGCTGAGGGATAATTTTTGTCTCCTCCCGAAATAAATTTCTATATACGCCTCTGGAGTTATTGTAAAATTTATTTAATTTATATACTAATTTTTATTAACCTTAAACTCAAAACAAAAGTATAATTACGGCTTTTGGTGTTTAAAATGTTGGGGGCCGCGAAGTCTGGCTGCTATACATAAAGGGGTCCGTGACGATAGAAAGTTTAAGAACCGCTGTGCCTTGGGGCTTGGGGTATTCTAATTCCAGGTCGTCTTCAATTTCAATTATTTCTGCTTGGAGGGAAAAAATCAAATACTGATGTCACAAACAGATTGATATCAATGATCAGTTCATTTGCAGAGTTTGATGCCGAAGTAAAATTTGTTCTGCACTTTTTTACGACTGCTTAACTTTCATTGACCCCTAAAGCTTCATCGACCCCCTTTAAACCTTCATCAACCACCAGGGGGTCGGTACCGACCACTTGGGGAAACCCTGATTAGAAGCTATACTGCTAAATTTTGAGTTACTCTATGTTTTTCAATTTAGTTTGCAGCTAAAATTTATAAAATGTGTACGATACTTTCTATTAACTGGCTTTTGTGCTGAAATCGGGGCCTCTTTAAATTCAAATTTTTAAAAACTGCCCTAACAAAATTCAAATATATTTTAATGATTATACACAAAATTTTTCCCCATATCTTCATTTTCACGTTTTTTATGCAGATTTTATTATTTACGAAACAATTTGTTATGACCGCAACTCGACCTGTAAAGGTGACTTATATAAAATCGATTGAAATTTCGGCTTTCTACATAAAATTACTACCAGAATCGATTACCATAAAATTATTACACGATTTCAAAAATTAAAAAAAAATATTTTAATTTTATTTGTGAATCAATCTGGATGAAACTGGGTATTTAAGGGTTTTGAGGGATGGCTTTTCAGAAAACCTCATAATTGGGGGTCCCCAATGAAAAAAGTTAGTGTTTCGTTTAATATGAAGACGACCCCCCAAGGACTCTAAATTTTTTTGGTTTAAAGAATATATCACAACACTAGCGGATCCAGAGGGGGGGCTAGGGGGCTCAAGCCCCCCCAAATGAAAAGTTTTACTCGAAAAAAAAAATGACATTTTATGCACCAAAATGAGTTAAAACCCTGTTATTTTAAGGTCAAATTTTAAAAAAATTTCTGGGGGAAGACCCCCAGACCCCTTTGGCACTTGTAACCCTTTTATTACAACTACATTTTACTAAGATTTTGTCAAAATGCAAAAAATCTGTACCCGAAATTCGGATTCCAAAAATTTTCTGGGGGAGGACCCCCAGACCCCCTTTTGGAAGTTGGATCAGGATATTTCACTACCTTTTCCGTATTAATATTAACAAGAAGATTCAAATGGATAAGGAAAATTCTTAGCCCCCCAAAAAACCAAATCCTGGATCCGCCACTGTATCACAACATGAAAAATGGCACCTCATTTGCCTTCGTAACCCAAGTGGTTCGCCCGCAAAACCCACTGTAACGTTTTTTGCGGGAGCTTTACCTAGTTAAAGCATTTCATACTTTTAGTGCCTAGTTTGTTTTTCAGTTTACTAATTAAATGATTCAAAAACTGTTTTTGTAAAATATTTTAATGGCAATCTTATGTGGATTAAAGACAAGGATGTGGATTAAGAATTCTTAATTATGGCCAAAGCCATAATTTAAGAATCTTACCTTATTGGGAAGACTAACAATTTTTTTCAAACAGCAATTCCAAAAAGTCCTTCAAATGATGCCAGATAATACTTACAGAATATCTTTGCGAGGCAGTCTTTATACAAACTGGATCTTTAAATTTTATGTTAAAGGGAGTTTTAATTTTCAATTGCATATATTTTTTAGGTATTCCATTTTTTAAGTTTTAGCCTTTAAATTATTTTTTAATAATATAATTATGTATTCTATGAATCAAAAACTCCCATACATTTTTTAGGAATTTAACAAATTTATATTTCCCCCGTCAAAAATTGTCTTGAAAATAAAACCAATTTTTTTTCAGAAAAGCTGTAAACTTAAGAAAAAAATGAACCATGTTTCAATATCTTTTTGGGAAAATAGTCAAAAGTGTATGTTTTGTTCCATGTGCTATGAATTTTGAAGGGTTGCTCTCCATTTAAATTAACTTATCGTGAAACAAAGATTTCCTTAAATGTAGGTGTAAGTAAAGGATACATGCATAGAGTTTTGAAAATTTTATTGAAAAATAACAGCTCCCATTACAGGAATATTCAACAAAAACTTAAGTTCAATTTTATTTAACATTTGGGTCAATTGTATAGCCTAAAAACCTCTGCAACATCAATGGTACTTGTGGTGGAAACAGGCTGAAATTAAATAATTTTAACATTAGTAGTTTAAATAAAGTTATAAAATTATAGAAAGTCATCAAAACTCAATATTTTGCGATTAGAATTTTTATGAAACAAATATCTGCACCCATTAAAATGAACTATTATAGGGAAGGATTCTTCCACAGATTCAGATTTCCACTTTATTCAGTACATATTTTTTTGCTTTCATTACGATTTTTCTTTAAATTTGTAAAATAACCAAATTGGTAAACCAAATAAATAAATCTCTTAAGTGTAAAAAGGTTATCTTAGCCCTAGAATTAGAAGCTTGGAAATTGAAAATTGATATTTTTCGTGCCACATTTGTGGATTCAGGTGTTTGCTATCATATCCCTGTTTTAAACAGGGCTTTTCAGACAAGTGTTTTATAACTTTGAGGGGGAGGTAGGGTACATCAAGACAAACTAGAATATTGGTACAGTAAAGCACCGTTTATACGTCTTTTACATTTATACGTCGTTTTCGCTAAGTCCCAATACATTCAAATAAAATTGTTTTCAATTATACGTCTTTTCATTCATACGCCGTTTTACGTCGGTCCCTTGAAAGACGTATAAACGGTGCTTTACTGTATTGGTATAGGTTGGAGTTCAAGGGATGAAAATCACGGGGGAAATTACCAAAAAAACCTCGCATATCTGGGCAGAAAGCGATATAATTGTTCGATTCCGACATTTATTATATGCAACTACATAATTCAAATGGCTCATGTAAAAATCAGAGATGCAAGTGTTTATGCTAATCAAAAACAGACCAATAAAAGAAACAGGCATGGGTTGCATGTATTCTTGTTCGTCTTGATGTACCCCACCTTCCCTATAGAAGTAATGAAACGCTTATCTGAAACACCCTGTATAGCTCAACAAACAGATATTAAACTTCTCCGAAAGTTCCGAGAAAATACAGTTAAAAAAGCGTTGGTCGAGCATATAGATGTCAACTTACAAATTAACCATTTTTGTAGTGTACTAAAACAATAGGGGCGAAATTTAAAGTAACTTACTTGGAAATTTTATGGATGATATGAACGACTGTTGGGATGACGACCAGCGACTTATTTCTGAGGGTTGAGTTCACCACGACTTCCGACACGTAACCGCTATCGAGGATGGGGAGCAACGAGGGAAACCTGTAATGGTGGTTGAGAAGATGGTATTAGGTTCCAGCTTTCTTTGGTTTACTTATTGTAATTTTTTAGTTTCAGATTACGTATGAAAATTTATTTTTACTGATCGTATTTTGTGGCAGGACTTAAGCATGTGTCGTGTATGGGTTATTCCCAGCTTAAAACGTCACCCTTGAATCAACACGTGTCTTCAAGTTTTCTTTGGGAATAAGTTGGGAGAAGTTCATTTCATTTCATTGGTTCGTAAGCGCCGACATCATCGAGCTGGCAACAGTGGCGTACAGGGCCGTAACCAGACTTTTGTTTCGGGGGGAGGGTTATTACTCGGCATTTTTTCTGAGGTATCTCCTTAGGAATACTAAGTTTTAGGTGAGATGACTTCGTAAGACGCAAGATTTTAATTTTGGCGCACCAAATTCCATAATTAATTGTGTAAAAATGTAAATCCCAAGTAAAAGGGGGGGGTGCTCGCCTCGAAGCACTCCTGTGAACCAGGTGAGGGAAATGAGGGAACTTTCAGGGTAACAGATCTTTATTTGGCATCAGAAGATACAGCTTGTATCAGAATAGCAGCCGAAATAGGTGAACATACAGTTGAACATATAGGGTTCCGCCCTGGCGGCATTCAGATCAAACATAAAATATGCATAAGTAAAATAACAAACAGAGGGGGTTTGGGGGTCCTCCCCAGAAAAATTTTGGAAATTTGCCCCTCAAAATAGTGTTTTAGCTCATTTTGTAACCCCTTAGATTGCACCCAAAGAGCACCGCTTATTGTAAGCGGCAGAATTTTCAAGGAAAAAATTATACAGTATTATGAATGGAAAAATTTTGAGGTGGTTTTAGGGTTCTTATTCCAGAAAAATGTTTGAATTTTGCCCCAATAAAAGTGACATTTTAACTCAGTTTGTGACACTTTAGGATTTACATGGAGTGGTTCTCTTTGATATAACCTAAAGTTTCAAGGGAAAAATCGTACTTTTGCGATTCCAAAATTCTGAGGGGTTTTGGGGGTGCACCCCCAGAAAATTTTTGGAATTTTACCCTTAAAAGTAGGGTTCGGACTCATTTTGAGACCCTTTGGATTACAATTGATAACAAAATTTCAAGGGGGGCGGTTGAACCCCTAAACGCCCCTCGGATACGGCGCTGAGTTAAGGGATTAAAATACAACTGAATTTATTTCGGAATTTACTGAGATGGGGTTGGGGGTTCTCCCCAAGAAAAATTTTGAACCTTAAAAGTAGGGGTTTTATGCACATTTTAAGACTAATTTTTAAGGAAAACAGCAAGTAAAAAACTGACGTCAAAATTTCGGGGGGTGTTTGAACCCCCAAACCCCCCTTGGATACGGCCCTGGTGGCGTATATAAAATTTATTTCGTGAGGGGCCCAAAATTATTCTTCATCCTCTCCCCATACATATTTAATAGGTTTAATGAAGCTTTTAAATACATTTTAGGTAAAACTTGCGTCTTAAAGAACTTACTGTTAGAAAAGTTGTGGATAAAAAAGTTAGAAGTACGAAGAGGGGTCTGGAGGTCCTCCCCAGACTATTTTAGAAAATTTTGCTCTAAAAACAGGTTTTTAACTAGTTTTGGAACCCTTTACCCGAATTTTGGATATGCATTTTTAGGTACGATTTGCATTCTGACAAACTTATACAATTAAGTTGTGAATAATGAAATTCCAAATGAAAAAGGGGGCCTGGTCGGTCCTTCTCCAGAGAATTTTTGGAGAATTTACCCTAAAAAACAGGGGTTTAACTTGTTTTTGTATTTCTAGTCCAAATTCCGGGGGGGGGGGCAGGGCGCCCTTGGCTAGCAAGATCCAAACCAACCAAATGAGCGCCAAATGAAGATTGAGAAGAATTTCAACAACTTGGGGCGATTTCATTTCGAGGACCTCACTTTTATTCGGTATTCCTCTTATTTTTTATAAGAACCTGTAGAACTGAACCCTTGTTGTTGAATTATAACATTCATTTTCGAGTGAGAAAAATCGAAAATCGTTAAGTTAGCTTCATTATCCAGGTGGAAAGAAGCATGGCTTACCTGGTTCTAGGTTTCTGGACGAGACCAGTGTTGATTGTGGTGGGACAGATGGTTGTGAGGGTGATCTGTTCATCTCTTCCTAGAGCGTACAGCTCCTCCCGCAATGCCGACATGATGCCAATCACACCATGCTTTGAAGCGCTGAAAGCCAATATTCGATCAGATATCATGTGAAAGAATTTTTCAGAATTTGATAAGGTTTGTTTGAAATGAATCCAAATATGTATGCAGGTCATTTTAAAAATTTTAGAAAATAAGTGCAATATTATTTTTAATGTCATCTATCAATCCGGCTACGAAATTGCCGCGTATAAGAAAACTGACGTATCCTACTTTTAATACAAGGAGCTGTTGTTACGGGTTCCCCACCCTTAAATAAAATGCGTAGATCACTTTCGATGTGCAAGACGTTGGATTCAAAAATGGTCCCAGAACCCCAGGAAAGCTGTGTAGTGCGATAAGGTTTGGCTAGAATTTAGCCTTAATTTTTACAAGTTCTGTTCAGATTGACAGCAAAAAAAAGTAATCATGGTGACAGCCGACACTATTTCATTAAAAAGTAGTTTCTTGACGTATTTCTGCATTTCCCTACCGAACGAATAAAACAGATTTTTTATCTCCTGCTGTCAATCACTTTTTCCTGTCGAAGTGTCGAAGGTTAGATACCTCTATTTGAAAAGAGAAAAATCTAAATACAGTAACACTTTTTTTAATGCTATTAAAAATAAGATATTAACGTATTATGTAAATGTCTCAAATGTATGGAGGCTGAGAATCGCTATTCAATTAAGTGTTCTTTACTTGTATTAATTCAAGAGAATGCTTGATTTTTTTTATGATGCTTAATTTAGCATCTTTTCCTCAGACTTATGAAAAGGTAACTTATTTCTTGAAAGACTTTTCTCATTTATTTTTTACTCTGAAGGCCGTATTCTGTGCTTTCAGATCAGCGGTTAAACAGCAATCAAAGGAGGATTTCACCAGTCAGAGGTGGCGATTCCTTCTTTGATTGGTGGTTGAACGCTGAACAAGTAGCACAGAATACTACCGTGGGTAAAGATTAAAAAATACCTTAATAGATTTAAATTATGACCCAACACTTCTTGTGACTGCATTGCCGGAGGTGAAGAAGCTGTAGACCCTGTTATATTCCACTGTTCAAAATTCGTCACTCAGAGAAATACTCTGAAACTTTCACTGAAAAAACTTGACATTGTCTCCTGCTCTTAATTCTTTTGGGACTTCTAATGGTGTGTGCATTTTTTTACTAAATTTAATCGATGAAACTTTAGGTCTACACAACATTTTAAAAGTACTGCCAACTTTTTAATCCTTTGTTGAAACTTTGTGGTATTACTTTGTATTTTTACCTACTTCTGCAAGCCCCGTACAATACTTGGTGGTAAACTGGTAACTTATGTGTTGAATAAAAAAATCCCAATCACTACCTGTTTTCACGAAAAAAATAAATTAAACATATTGAAGGAATTCGTACTGAAATTTGGGGAATTTTTTAACTCTGGGGGGGATTTAGCCCCATAGCCCCTCCCCCTAGATTTGCCCTTTACATGGGTTGATTGGTTGGTGGCGAAATCCGATTAACCCATGGATGTTTCCCTTGCCACAGCACCACTACATACATAGATCTCCTTAACTTCCTAATAAGGACTTAAGTTCCGCCATCATAAACAAAAGCGAATTAATCAAGCTTAAAAACACAGCATGCCGATTCCATTACAACAGTTTTTATGAGTACCATTACCAGCTATTGTTCCCAGCCAATCTTATGTTTTAATCTCATGTTGACGGTTGTGTTTACATCTATGTCAACAAAATATATAGGCTCTTTAAATTTACACTCGTCAAATGACTTTGAATGAAAAAAAGCGCGAGGTTTATTCCGATATATGTATTTTAACGGCCGGGATCTTATATAAATGCCTTTTATAGAGGTCATTTGCTTTATTTAAGAAAACGTGTGTTGAAAATTTTATAGTTCTCCTTCAGCATTAAACTGAGTTTGGAATTACTTTAGTTAAGGAACCTCTTTCTGCTATTTTTTAATATACATAATTATTTCCTGGTGAAAACTTGCGCCTCGCTGTTTTGGACTATTTTTTATATTTTTACGAGATTTTAAAATCGTCCTTGGCCCAATTTAGATCGTGTTTATTTGGGTGTGCGGCGCTCGACTCGTTCTGTTCGCTGGGAAAAATGTCCTTATTGAACTATTAAATTTGTATGTGCCTGGTGCTATACTCTGTTCATTTTAAACTGGCGCTTGAAAATATTTCCTTCCCCCACCACCGATCGGTAACCATAGCAACTATCCACGTCAAAGTGACGATGAAGGCTTACTATTGGCTGCTCGAAGAGCGTAACTATGGTTACTCCTCTACGTGGGGGAAAGCACTATTTCTCAAGCGCCAATTCTAAATGAATAGAGTATAAACGTATCCACAGGGCCGCAATTTATTTGGAGGGTTTTGATACTGTAAAAATAAAAAAAATAGTTTTAGTGCTAAGTTTCGTTTTCTTGGCCTGGGTTTCCAATTACGACTTCACCACTGGAGAACATACTCATTATAAAGGGAGGAATCACTCAAGAAATATTTCATTTTACCATATTAAAAAAATATTCATCACCAATTTCTGCCAACTTACCAGTAATCGACTAGGAAAGAGGCTCCCAAAAATCCTGCTGCAGATGCTATGGCCACGATGTGCCCTTCTCCCCTTTCAAGCATTCGAGGCAGAAACTGTCGTATCGTCTGTAAAAAACAGGACATTAGTTTTCAGACCGGTTCTTTTCTGACCAACAGGGTTCATAGTTGTCCAATATTTCTAAACCCTGTGTCCTATATTTTTCTAATTCTTAATTTGTATTGTTAATTCGCCTGTATACAATTTAACACGTGCGTGAAAAATCTGGCCATTTTTAAATTTTTGACTTGTCCTATATTTTTGGCGCAAATGTCCCATTTTCGCTATGAATCTTGCTAATAACAATAAGGAAGTTGCTTGTGTCAGATTTTTATAACGGGAGGTGCATTCCTCACCCCCACTAAATCTCTCAACACCTAGCGCTTGCAGCCAATCGAAACTAGTGATGGGCAGGTATCGATACCAAATACTTAAGTACTCGATACCCAAAAGTATCGAGTGTATTCGATACCCAAAAAAGTATCGATACTTTATTGACATATTTCGTTTTAAGTTTTTCAATGAAGTAATCTTTATAATACCTACTGTAGATCAAACGCAGCCTGTTTCCGTTTTCATTTTGCAACGCTCAAACCCAAGTCGTTATCATCCGCGAGAGAAATTTGACGCGGCTAGGTTTTTCCCCCGCCAAATCCTTCGCCTCTATCCACCTCCAGGCCCGTAGCTACGGGGCTTTTTGATGGATCGCTTTCAGTTTTTTGAATATTAGTCTGATTATGGATAGGCCCTAAAAAAATTGTCCCTTCAGGTTCATTTCCCGACATTGAAAAAAAGTACTCGATACCTAAAATTACTCGATACCTATAAGTATTCGATACCAAAGTATTCGATACCTATAAGTATTCGATACCAAAGTATTCGATACCTATAAGTATTCGATACCTAAAATTATCGATTTTGCCCATCACTAATCGAAACCCGATTTTAGGTTTCGGTTCGCTGTGACGCTCCCTTTTTTGTCGGGGTTCAGGCATGCAACTTCCTCATTGTCCGATTTTGGATCAATAAGTTAATTATCCTTTCTTATTTTACAACACCCTGGAGACTTACTTTGATTGGAGAAAAAATTAAACTTTAAAACAATACAATGAGGCTTTTTAGAGCTAATCTAGAATATTTCTTTAAAATCTTGCAAATTACGACTCAAAATGAGTATCAGTTCCACGAGAACCAGAGATCAGTGCAATTTTTTGTGTCTTTCAATATCAAGGCCAGCAGACAAGGTCATTGCTGTATTTCAGTCTTTTCGAAAGTATTTCACAATTAGGAAGAACCTAACCTGTGGCGCTTGACAGGAATGCAGACTGCGTTATTTTTACTCGTTGCGCAGTTAAGATACGGTCTCATAGCGTGCTAATTTTGATGGCGAAATTATCTCAATACTTTTAAAAAGCTGGTGTTGCGAAAAGGTATCAAGGTCTAAAGCTGCAAGATTTTAAGTTTTGCATTTCAATATTAGAATTCCGAGATGTGTTAACGTGGAATATACCTCAACGCAGGATATTCCAAGAAAAATTACTATAGCTCAACGTTAACGTATCTGAGTTATAACATGAAGATTGAATCAGTGCTAGCTCCACGGGGAAGGGAAGACTACTCAAAAATTAGGAGTGGGAAAAGTAGGAGTAGGAAAGTAGGTTCGTAAATACACTTCTGAGATGCTAGAGCGCGGACGAAAGTTGCCAGGAGCAGTGGAAAATAAACTGCTCTTGGCAGTGGGTGATGTTACTGATGCATTTTGAAGACTTTAAGTTTATCAGTTTTTGTGAACTCCTTAAACATACTGGGCACGGGAATTTTCTTTTTACGCCCAGCCGTTTTCCGTAATGACCCATTTTCTATGCATTGCTACCGACAGCTTTTTATCCCCTCTAGTGTCCCCCGGAGAGAGTTTGTGACCCAATTTTAGTTGGTTGCATGAATTTAGGAATTTCCTGTATATTGGTTTGATATAGCCTTCAAACCCGAGTATGGATTCTCGGGTTCACTTAAATAATGCAGTTTTATTGAAAATTCCTGAATTCTGTTTTCTGAAAAACTGCCTCTTGCTCGAATGCACCTTTCGGCAATAGAGAAGAAGGGAACAAGGTGTTGCGAAGATGCAACCTAAAAAACCGGTTCCGGAGATCCCCATTGCCTTTTCCAAAACGAATGGCCGAGTTCACCGATCTTTGTTATAACGCGGAGAGAATTTTAAGCGATATTTTTTTTCGATCGTCATCGCTCTGGTCGGGTAGGTCGCGTGCAGTGTGCCATGTTTAAATCCGGTTAATTCAGCGTTTGGAAGGTTTACTGACATAGTAAATTCATTAATTATTAACCTTAACCGTAACTTTCCATTTAAACTCTATTTAAACTCTATTGTAACGAGTTTCTGAATAAAAATCAATGAAATAAAAACCTATATATAAAAACAAGTTAACATTATTTCTGTAGTGTAATAGCATGGGCTATTTGTATTTAATATTACCATTTTGATTCGAAGTATTTATAATTTATTTAAATTACTTATTGACCTCTGAATCACGCGTTAACTGATTTTATTGATATGGGCAGTGGATTGTGAATGAGTAAATATTTAATGATAAAATTGAGTTCTTGGCAATTTTAAGTGGTACAATAAATTTGGAAACACCATCAGGAAGTTGCACCCGAGACATGCCCGGAGAACGCGATAGTATAAAATAGTACATTGTGATTGAGTAACCTTGTTTACTCCATGGTATCTCTAATCCATTGTTTCTTAATCTTTTTCATGTCGCATGTCTCTCAGAAGTATTAGGATTTCCAAGTCCCTCCACAACGTCCTTAAATATTTTGCTGATAATAATTCAATAAATTTGATTTTTACGTCAGGAAGAAGGGTTTGGGGGTACTCCGGAAAGTTTCATCAAATTGGGCTTATAAAAACAGGGTTTCTCAACTAGTTTCTTTTTCAGAAAAATCTTTGCCCCTGTATCATGAAATTGCCTCCTAGTGAGATGTGCACCACGATTTAAGAAAGACGGCTCCAGTCCATGTTACTAAAGAAGGAAGAGCAATGCTCTCTTTCTTGCAAGTAAACGTATGTCTAGTCTTTGCCGACATTGATATGTATTTACGAGCTATTCAACGAGATTTCTTTGATATTTAAGTGAATTTTAATGTGACGGACTTCGAGTTTACTACCACCACCTCCAAAAAGTGTTCGATGATCATTACCTGAACCAGGGTGATCACCGGCCATGGGGCATTTGGCCCCTATTCCTATCAGGCTAGATTAAGCCAATTCCCACCTGTCAGGTGGAGGAAGGCTGAGAATACCTTTTGGCCTAGAGGCAGCGACATTAGAAAGTACTTTACCAAGACAATAAGCTCATACTCGTAAAGAAAATATCCAATACCAAAAATGTTTAATAAACCAGGCCCCCCGAGAGCCCGCTACACTAGGGCAAAGCGGGTGTTTCAATACAACTCAAGAGGTTACCATGACCTCTTCAAAGGGAAGATACTCACCCACAAGTGTGCGAGGGTGTTGACTTCGAGGGTCTTCCGCACCTGCTCGCTGGGCATCTCAAGGAGGGGCTTTCCGGGCAGCACCCCGGCGTTGTTGACCAGCACGTCCACGTCGCCCACCTCCTTGCGCACTCTGGAGGCCAGCTCTCGCACTTTATCCTCGTCGCTCACGTCGCACTGGTAGGCGTAGGCCTCGCACTGCATCTTCTGCAGACGCTGCAGCGTCTCCTGGTTGCTCTTCTGCAGGAAGACAGAAATAAGGACCGAAGAACAGACTTTCTATACTAGATTACAACCTTTCCTGTCAGTGATGTCACCGATTGACAATAGATCATGCCACATTTTCTTAGCTACCTAATTGGCGAGTATCGCTCATTCCGTCTTTTTTGCCAATTAGGTAGCTTGGAAGTGGGGCATGAACTTATGTCCACCCCTGACAGGAAAGGTAATCTCCTATAGCTGTCAACAAGAGATCTTAGGGTTTGTTTGTTGGTGGGTTGTGAAGGAATCTTGTTTCCGTGCCGATGTACCGAAAGGTAAAATTTAGCTTTTTTAGAACCTTTAATAGGTAGAATTGGGACGCACTTGATTTAAACACTTGAAATCAACACTCGTTTGACCATGGCGAACAAATGCTATTTTGGATTAAAAAGCCAGTTAAAAAGTCGACTCCTTCGTCAAAGTACAAAAATAAATATCTCTAAAACCCTTTTAAGACCAGTGTTGACGTATGGGAGCGAGTGTTGGGCTCTCACTAAATCTGAAGAGAACAGGTTGATGGTGTTTGAAAGAAAAATCACGAGATGAATTTTTGGTGCTGTCAACGAAAACAAAAGATGGCGCACCCTTTACAATTTTGAAATTTATAAGAAATGTTATAAACAGCCTGATATTGTCCATGTCATTAAAGCTAATCTCATTAGATGACTAGGACACCTCTACCGATCGGACGACAATGAACCATCCAAGAAATTGACATTCTCAAAACCAGATGGAGCCCGAAAGAGAGGCCGACCACCCATTAGGTGGCTAGACAGTGAAGAAAAAGACCTCCAAGTGATTGGTGCTGGAAGATGGAGGACAGTGGTATCTAACAGGGCGAGATGGCAAAAACCTGTTGAGACAGCCTTGGCCTGTACTAGGCTGTAGTGCCAAAGAATGTAGATGATTATAATTTAAATATTGATGCAAAAAAATTTCTGAAAGGGAAACAAAAAACATCGATTTATGCCACTAGAAAAACTAAGAAATTGGAAAAATTTTGAATTTAAAATATGTTGGATGCTATGATTATTAAATATAACTTAAACATAACATAAAAAAATTTGAAAAAAAAAATTATAAAAAGTGTCGTAAAGTGGTGCCCCACTCTCCCTTATACGAATGACATACAAATTAAAATGCAGGATAACTTCTGCACATAGGGTGCTGGGTTAGCAAATTTGTCGAGGATTTCTCCTCGTATGTTCTTAATAAGGTATATTAGTAGCAGTGAGAACTCATTAACAGTTCAACCCACCCTGAAGTTCATTATTTTAAATTTTCAGTATTTTTAACAGTTTTATCCGGTACGCATAGAAAACTCATCACATAATACTAGTATCTTTATTGGCTTCTCCCCTATTCATAGCAGCTCATTTTACTTTAAAATACCACTTTAAGTGAGTGGTATTTTATTTTATTAGTACCCAAGTTTAAATCGATACCGGATACATTTGAATGCTTTAACGTTCATTTTGCTAACTTAATGTAACTAAGCAGTTGAACAACAGAGGAAAAATTACCTTCGATCATGAGACCATTGTTCATGTTAAAAATTGGTTAGCTTGTCGGAACAATGGATGTCACTGATCATTAGTAATTTGATTAACTGTAATTCGAAAGATTATTCGGAATTTTTGAATAATGCAGGAATTTCTATATACTTATTTCAAACATGATGAACTGATGTAATTTTTTAGTTAGATCTGTAAAGGTTAATATACTTCTACGCCATCAACTTATGCTATTTCAACAATTGGATCGCTATCATTCTGATGGGATTAATGTCAGATGCCATCTAAATACTGTAATACCCGAGCTGAGAAACTAGAGAATTCGTAATATTAACTGGCCTTTCTCTAAAATTTGGCTCTAAAGCTAAACTGTCTTAGGGGTGATAATATTAAAAAGGGTCAAATGTGTGTTTCAAAATTCTCCTTTTAAAGAAAGGAAAGTTTTAACGATGAGTACAATTTTGTAAGAGGTTTTAAAATTTTAAACTTTAACACTGTTACTCATCCATTCAATACTTAAAACTTGACTACAGAGGTTGAAATAGAACCAACTGTTTAATACTTAAATTGTTTTCGATTCTTAAAAGAGCTTATATTGTAGGGATGGACATCAGGCTTTTAATCTTTAAAAAAATTATCTTCAAACCATAGAATTGCATTGAAGAAGAACCTTTTCAAAAATATCTTTGGCCCTATGAATTTTTTTTGTGTTCATCTCCCTCTTTTCTACTTAACCCCCATTCGCATTAATGTTTGATTACTGTTTGGTACAGCTTTAGAAAGTCCTTCAGCTACCATGTTTACCCACAGCTCAAATGATTACCAACAACCATAGAGATCTAATTATTATTTATAATAGATCCTTAAGAAATGATAATTTGTTGATTATAACCTAATCTGTACATTAGGATCTAGTGACTAAATATGGCGACTGGAGGACACTTTCTAAAGCTGTTCCTATACTGTTTTTATGGCGCAAGACATTCACATTAAGAATTTGTAATTAATTATAAAAATAAAAACCTTGGAAAAGACAAATCTGTTCCTCGTTGAGCAAACAAAGGTCTTTAACCATATTAACTTCCAAATACTCTAATATAAATAATAAATATAATAAATCTAATATAATAAATAAAATATATAATCACAATAGACACTCTTGAGAAATTAAAAGAGTTCCTCCTTTTTCCAAGTGTTTGCTTAAATGTTATTCACTTTAACATACAAAGTGTTCGATCTAAGTATGACGAGCTAATGGGTTTGTTGACGAATAATTTAGAATTGATAGATGTTATTGTTCTATCAGAAACTTGGTTATCTGATAATGAAATAGAGTTTTACAAAATTGATGAATTTAAATCCTTTTTTTGCTGTAGAGAGTATAACAGATCCGGAGGTATTTTGGTGTATTGTAAAAGTAAATATGATTTCAAAAAATTGAATTTTGTGATGGAAACTGCTGAAATAGTTGTCATAATAAGTAATTCTTTTAATCTATGCATAATATCAATATACCGATCACACTCATTTACTGTTAGTTCATTTATTTCTGAATTCGAAACTATATTATCTGAAATATCCTGTAAAAACGTCATACTAATAGGTGATATAAATATAGATATTTTAAATTTAAATAGATATTCCACCTATTACCTTGATCTTTTAAGTGCTTTTGGATTCACATCACATATAACTGATATAACGCGTTCATCATCTGGCACCTGTGTTGACCATGTTTTTACTCGATATACCTCTCTAAGCATATCAAAAATATATTCTGCACGTCTAATCAATAGTATATCTGACCATTTTCCTATTGTTTGCAAACTATTACTCAATAGACCTGATAATTTTATTGATACCAAAAACTTTGATAAAACTAAATTAAAATCTATTAATTATAAAAAGATCGAGGCATTTCTTCATAACTACGATTTTAAGGTTTCTGGGCATGATGCTTTATCGTGCTTCTCCGATTTCCACGGTAAACTAACTGCAATAAAACATAACTTCAGTTTTACTCCTTCAAACAAATCCAGATTTAACAGGAATGAATGGTTTAATCTAGAAATTTATAATATCATAAAATCTAAACAAACCCTTTATAAGAAAACTTTACGTTACCCGGGAGATACTTTTTACAAAACTGCTTACAAAACTACAGTTAAATTACTAAGAAATAAAATTAGAGTAGCAAAAAATAACTTCTATGAAACTAAACTGAGTGAATGCGATTCGAGTCGAAAGCAATGGAAACTGGTTAATAGTATCTTAGGAAAGGAAAGAAATCCTACCTTACCCGAACATAAAAATTGCGGCCTATTAGCTAATGATTTAAATACATTTTTCTCATCCATCAACGATCATATATTTAATCATAATAACGAATTCAAGAATTACATAGTTCCCTCCGTTAATTCCTTTCAATGGTTTTCAATAGAAGAGGTAGACATCAAAAGATGCATACGCAACCTAAACTCTAAAAAAAGTCCTGGCTCTGATGAAATAGACGCGAAATATTTAAAAATTCTATCATGCACACATCTAAGTATTTTGACCAAACTATTTAATGATCTTGTAAATGAAAGCACCTTCCCAAAATCATTAAAAATTTCAATCATAACTCCCATTTATAAAAAAGGAAATAAAAATGACTATTCTAATTATAGACCAATCTCCGTCTTACCATTGCTTTCAAAGGTATTTGAACAAATTATCAAGGATCGATTGCTTTCGTACTTGAATCATATACATTTTTTTTCAAATAATCAGTATGGATTTCTGCCCAACTCAAACACTGAAAAAGCTTTGCTAGAGTTTACCAAATTTATCTATAATAGTGTTAACAATGATAAAAAAACTGTTGGTCTTTATTTAGACATTTCCAAGGCTTTCGATTCAGTACAACATAATATTTTACTAGAAAAATTATTTTTGATTGGCATTAGAGGTCCCTTTCACAGTTTCATAGAGTCATATTTATCAAACCGCTATCAGATTGTTAAAGTACATAATACCCTTAGCGGATGTCTCCCAATAAAATGTGGTGTCTTCCAGGGATCTACTTTAGGTCCCCTTTTGTTTTTAATCTTCATTAACGATCTGTGCAACCTTAAACTATATGGTAAATTGATAAGTTTCGCCGACGACACAGTTTTACTTTACTCGGAAAATTCTACGGAAGACCTTAATTTTGTAATAAATGATGACCTTATGAAAATTCGCGACTGGTTTTTCCATAATGATTTAAATTTAAATGTTGATAAAACTAAATATATGGTATTTTCCCTTACTCAAAACCAAGCACATAATCTCTCTGTAAAATACCATGAAAAATACTGCAATACTCATAACAATTGCACCTGTAAACCCTTAGATAACGTATCCTCAATAAAATACCTCGGACTTCACATAGACTCAAATTTGAAATGGAAATCCCATACAAAATATATATCAGACAAACTAAGGTATGTACTGTGTAACTTTTATTACCTAAAACAAAAGATAAATAATAAATTACTAATTAATTTATATTATTCTTGGGTTCATTCACAACTTAATTACGGTTTAGTTGTGTGGGGAGGGGATTACATGATCAACTTAAAAAGAATTGAGAGGCTGCAAAAGAGATTCCTGAGGTTTTTAAATAATGAAGCGCACTTACACACAAATAATATTAACTACTTCAATTCCTTAAATATACTTCCAATTCGCCATCTTTTTTATTTTAAAATTTGCCTCCATCTCTATCTAAACCCCAATATTTGTCAAAAACGCAATGTCGTAAACCTACGAAGACCTAACATATTATACTTTGTTCCTAAACCTAATAAGTCCATATTCTGTAAAAATTTTTGTTACATAGCCCCTAAGTGTTTTAATAAGTTACCTATACATATTCAAAATAGCCCTTCAAAACATTCATTCAAAAAACAATTAAAAGAATATCTGTTTACTATTGAGGATATTGATGATTTATTTTGTTCTGTTTAATATATGATTTAAAATAGTTTTAAGCACTTTAACTCATGATTATGGCAAAAATATAATTTATTGGCGCCCTGTTTGCCACTATATCCACCTGATGTATGTATTTCCTGTGTTTTTTTTCTCTTCTCCTAGTTTTTACTTTAAATTTTTGTTACTTATAATTACGGTCACCTACATGGACCATGAGATCCCAGGTGACTATGTGAATTAGTAAATTTTCTTGTTCTTTTGTTTGTATTTCAATAAAATGATAATAAAAATAAAAAAAAAAATATATTTGACCCACCACTAAAAATGTTACTTATGATATCCCAACTTTGGCATAAATCTAAAATCCCTCATTCAACTTACATGCAATACTCTAACTTTACCAAAGAAACAAGCACATACTCATATATTTGGGTTAGGATTTTTTTTTCAGATTTAAAAGCCTGTGGTGGCAAATGATGAGTATTATGGTCCATAACTCTCGAAAGAACCTATTTTTAAAAACTATAAAAAAGCTTGCCTACATAATAAGATTTTTCATAAGACCGAAGCACTGAAAAGCAGTTAATAAAATTTTATTTTGAGCGGAATATAACAATTAAGTAAATCATAAAAATGGTTTTAATTTGTAAATTATAATTTAAAACTTGCTTATTAGGAATTTGCCACTTTCACCAATGTTTCGAAGCTCTTCCATCAGCCTAGCAGCCCATTTGGCCATCGTACTAGATCGGGGCACATCAATGACCTAATGGTTCCAGTATCCAGTATTTTGCATCCAGTATTTTGCAAAGGCATTTTAAGGACCGAGGGCACTTAGGTTAGGCGATGTATATTTGAGTAAGAGGTGAGCGATTATGAGAAGGTTAAATGGTTTACATTTACAAGCACAAGCAATCACAAAAACAATTAGTTGAAGCTGAAGCCAATAGGAATCTTGAATTAGGGACTCAAATGTGTTCTACAGATAAAGATTAAGTTTTATTTCTTTTGTTATGTGTTGTTTTAAATTTATATTATTGTTAGTGATTTAAACTACTTGCATAAATGATGTTGGATGCGCAAGGTTTTTCTCATTACATACCATAAAATTAACCAAACCATGTACCTAAAATAATGACTATAAATAATGAAAATGATACCATAAAATTAACATATGGACAAAATTTCATCGAATGCAACATTAGGATTTTGAATATTTAAAAAAAAGTTTTGAGAACCATAACCCTACCATATATATCGAAAGTACAAACTTTTTACGACCACAACATACCTGGTCGAGATCCACGAGCACGACCTTGGCCCCGAGTAGAGCGAAGCGCTGAGCAATGAGCGAGCCCAAGCCCCCTCCGGCCCCGGTGACCAGCACCACCCTGCCCTTCACGGACTTGAGGGGCGCCGGGAAGAAACACCTGTAGACGGCCACCAGCACCGTCCACACCGTCTTCAACAAGACCACCGTCAGCTCCAAGCTCACCTCTAGCCAGCTCATCCCTATTGATGCGAGTGAATGAATGGCTACTGGAACAACCGGTTGTTGGACGACGACGGCAGGTAGTTTTCTGTTCTTCCCTGTGCCGCGGGATTTTTATCCCTGATGCGGAGGGATATTTGTTGAGGTGTTGTTTGGCGGCAGGTTTGAGTTGGAATTGGTGTGGCTTGGTGGTTAGCGCTTGTTTCCGAACGTCGTTTGTGGTGTATATTAGCTAATATTTGAGTTCGAATGTCTGTTATGGCAAAGATGTGTTGCCGCGGTGTTGTATGTGGTCGAGTATTGCCGATATCCCAAACAGCTTAAATGTTCAATATTCGTCCAATTTTCGTCATGTCAGGCCAAATTTCGTTTCTAGTTGGTCTTAAGTAAATTTGACATGTTAAGTATCAGCTGTGCTACTAGGGATATAGGTTCGATGCCTTACTGCTTTTGGGATTGGTCACATGTTCTCCGGCTTGTATGCTTGATCTCAAGGATCCGCTTATAAACCTTCGTCAAGTAAGACAGATACAAAAAGAATTCTTACTGACACAGAGAGAAAATAAGACCGAGGAGAAAGCGGAATCGAACCGACGACGGTACAGCAAGCAGACTGCTAGCGTTGTGGGCAGCACTTAATCAAGCCACCCCGTCTCCGTGCTTGTTACGGAACTTCGTCAGTGGCATATTAGCTGGTATATGAGTTTAACCCTTTATGTCCCGACGGGACTAGTAAGTCCCACTTCCCAATGTTCCAAATTCGTCCAATTTTCGTCATGTGAGGCCAAATTTAGTTTATTAATAGTTGCAGTTACTTAAACTTGACATATTTTGGATGAGGATGAGGAAAATAATTTGGGGCATAGAGCAACGATGGGCAACCTACGGCCCGAGGGCCGGATCCGGCCCGCCTCGTCATTTGGTCCGGCCCGCGGAACATTTTAAAAATTGTACCAAAAAATCTCTCTGGTTTTCGTCAACAAGAGCGAAAGAGGGGATACAGAACTTTCCCCCGAAAATAACTTAATTTTAGTCTATAAGCGTGGGAGAGTTGTTACCTCACGACGGACGATCGCCGACGGTTATTCCCCTCCCGACGGATTCATTCTCTGCCTTTCCCAATGCTGCTAAAGTTAAATGGTCCTCCTGAACATTAATTTCTCCTCTATTAATTCTCCTGTATCAAGTATTGACAGTAAGGAAGTTTTATGTGTCAGATTTTCAAAAACAAACAAGTGTTCCGTATGGTTTTTTGTATGGTAAAATGAAATATCTAGGCAATTTTTCAAAAAAATGTACAAGTAATTAAATATTTTAATTTCAAAGTCGAGAAAAAAAAACACGTGACTGAAAACGCTTATTGTTTAAAGATGTCAACAATCAGGCCATCAACTCCATTGCTTTCCAACAATGTTTATCGTATGAGGACGTCAACATACGATGATCCCAAACTCTTGACGTTTTCGCGCGCTTTCAAAAAGTGGATTTTGTTAATTTTTTTGGCAATCAAAAATTTCTCGATCGGCCTCAAATTTTTGGTACTTGCTTATTTATACAAGAAGAATCGATTAAAAAATAAAAAAAATCATGCAACTTCCTCATTAAGTATCTGTCCTGAAATATTTTTTCATTACTATGAGCTCTGAATATATGCTCATCATTTTAGCTCATATTAATGTAACTTAAACATTATAATTATTGTATGTAATCAAGATATTATTTTAGTCCGGATTAATGTAACTCATTATAAATATTGTATGTAATATGTAATCAATATATTGTATAAGTCCAGATTAAATTTTAACTTTAGTATTAAACTTCGTAACTATATATAGTAAAACTACTCATTTTTTACTTTAAAAAAATATTACCTATTATCTACTCTACGGCCCTCCACGTCATTATAATCATTGAATCCGGCCCGCGGATTCGAAAAGGTTGCCCATACCTGCCATAGAGGGTTGGTCACGGTTGTTTCCCAAGCATCAAGATTGGTCCACTTTTTGTCAGGTAAGGCCAAATTTTGTCTACTTCTAGTTGCAAATATGTAAACTTGATATTTAATATGAGCTATGCGTGGGCTTTTAACACTTAACACTCACTCCCTTTAACGTGAACTGTGCTACTATGGGTAGTGGTCTGTGTGTGTGGCTACAAGAATTACCGACGCAGGTTCAAACCTAGCGTCTTCTACTTGGGTCGAATCGTCCTTCATCTTTCGGGGTCGATAAATTGAGGACCAAGTTTACTTGGGAAATCAACTGGGGGTCAAGCGTTGGGCTAGCCACTCGGCCTGGACATAAGCTAAGTAATTAGCACCCCAGGTCCAAAGGCTAATGAAACGGAAATAGGCACCACCTGATTTGATTGATGGCAAAGATGTAATTGTAATGCAAATTTTGGAAAAATTTCCCTCTAATTCACTTACATTTACGGTGACTAAACGTTTTGACAAGACCGCAGCAGTTAAGATTTTAGAAACTGACTGAGGATCTCGAATAAAACCCCAATGTCATCCATCATCTTCTATAGGTCATCCCGAAAGTTTTGTCGCTCTTGGGAGCATCTGTGTGTTTATAAGATATTTTTTATACTTTTCCATTATGCGATACCAATATAAACTGTAACTTTATCTACAGTCAACTTGGCATCTGGGCTTGATTTCGGGGACTGATCCGATAACTGGGCTTTCCTTAAATCTATGATAACTTGTTACTTCATTTCTTTTCTGCTCAAAATTTTGCATTTTTCATAAAGTTAAGATTTTTAAATTAAAATTAACTGGCTACTTCCATAAAACAATTAAAGTTTTAAGTATTTTAAACAAGTGTGGACAATTTAACTTAGATTTAAATTTTATCTGAGGCATCCGGAGAGTTTGATCACAAAATCATCCATATTAAATTGTTGGATTGCTACCTCTAACCCTCTATTAGGAATGATCCGGATGATCATTTGCAGGAATCTAAATCGCTGGAAATTCTACCGCCGCTCTTCAAAAGTAGGTACAATAAAATTCGTTTCAATTTATGAAATAAATAAGATCTTCCGTACAATCTTGACATGACTTAGAATTAAAGTTAAATTCCTTTGAATATTAATTTTGAAAGTTTTCAATGGCAACTTGAAGTAAACAAAATCTTATTAATCGTAGAAACTAGGAAAGCTCGAAAAGTGAACAAACAAAAAAAGAGCCAAAATTCGCCAAATTGGCTTTAGATAGAAGTAGAAGTACTTTACTGGTTTACCGTAATGGAAAAGTACCAAAAAATACATTGTATACAGACTGTCCCTGAAGCGACAAAACTTTCGGGATGACCTAATATTGATGTGGTTGTGACGTGTATGCGAACCATGCCTTAATAACCGAATACCCTTTCTCTAAGAGCCAATGAGAAGTAATAATTCCAGATCTTTTTTAAAACACAACTATCTCATTGGTTCTGAGGTATTGGGGTTTTGGATAAATAAGGACGTGATATTCGTACAAACAAAATGACGCATGCGTAACAAACTAAAGTGTTCAGGAATCGTCATATTACAAGTCGTAAAACATTGAAATTTTAATAACGAACGATATGGGCCAGTGGTCTCCAGCCCCTGGTCCGCGGACCGGTGCCGGTCCGTGTATCACATGGTACCGGGCCGACCATTTCATTGAAAATGAATTTAAATTCCTAGGTTTATACTCCAAATTAATGAGTGAAATGAATTATAAATCACTTTCTACCAGTGGTTCCCAAAGTGGGTTCCGCGGAACCCTGGGGTTCCACGAAACAATTTAGGGGTTCCGCGGGACAAATTTTATTTCATTAAAAAATAAGAATGGTGTTTAATATATTGACATTTTCCTCGGAGAGTTTACAATCGACCACTAAAATAAATTTATACACTAGCGGAAATAAAAATCCCAACACCAAGAAGGAAAGGAGATATCAAAGTCAAATTTATTTCTATGATTGCACATAGTATCAATGTGAATTGCTTAAAAAATCAGCCTTCCTGTATATTAGGGGGCCGAGAAAATCGGTGAAGAGTGTTCTCTCCATAGGTGTCCATTACCGCCGTCACACGTCATGGTATTGAGTGACAGGGGCTCTAAATGACTTTTGAGGGATTGGAGGACCATGTTGCCTCCTCAGGTAGTCCAAATTCATATGGTGCACCAGCGGACGTTGCATACCGGGCTAGGTGATTTCTCCTCTTTCTCCGGACATGTTTTGTGAGTGTTGGTTCTTACGAACGGATAGGCCAGGGTAAAAATGCAATATAGGGGGTTAAGAAGAAAGCTTGGACATTGCATAAAACATGTGTTAGTGCATTTTTCTCTTGAAATTTGTCCCCAGGACAGGTATGAAGGTAAGGACGGACAACCGGCTAAAAAACCTCAATGAAGCAGCTTTGGTTGGCCAAAATACCGGTAGATCATACTGAGGACAAGCGGAAGTGGAATGGATGTCGTTTGCAGTATTGCGGATCGTCCGTTCGGTCCGCATAGCTTCTTACATCTTTGTCTATAAACAAGGGGCTGAAAATGGGCATTTCTGTTTCCAATAGTGCACGAATTAAGGAAATGAAAATCCCAATTTCATGACATTGTGTTTATGAGAGAATCCTGCTTCGGTTTGGAGCACCACGACGGTTGGGTATGAGTTTGAAGACACAATTGAGAGAGCGCACTCAGCTGATGATTTTCTAATCGTTCCATGGAGTGGTAATGCAGGGTAACGGAGTAGGGATGCATTGGATTCCATTTCTGCAACTCCTGAGTATGATTCACCAGTACTTTTTCCAACCAGAGCTGCGTCATTGAGATTTTGCAGCCGGTAGACCGTCCTTACCCTCAGACCTGTCCTGGGGACAAATTACAAGAGAAATATGCACAACCACATGTTGTATGCAATGTCCAAGCTTTCTTCTTAACCCCCTAGTTTGCATTTTTACCCCGTCTTTCCCGTTCTCTAGAACCAACACCCACAAAACAAGTCCGGTCAATGAGGAGAAATCACCTAGCCCGGCATGCAACGTCCGCTGGTGCACCATATGAATTTGGACTACCTGAGGAGGCAACATGGTCCTCCAATCCCTCAAAAGTCATTTAGATCCCCTGTCACTCAATACCATGACGTGTGACGGCGGTAATGGATACCTATGGAGACAACACTCCTCACCGATTTTCTCGGCCCCCAAACATCCAGGAAGGCTGATTTTTTAATCAATTCACATTGATACTATGTTCAATCATAGAAATAAATTTTACTTTGATATCTCCTTTCCTTCTTGGTGTTGGGATTTTTATTTCCGCTAGTGTATTTTTTATATAAGGTAACTGAAAACACAAGCATCGGTGGCATTCTATGTATTCGATGAATATCCAAATTTAGCAAAACAGGCTATTCGAATTCTATTGCCGTTTGCAATCACTTATTTGTGGGAAGCTATGATGAATTTTTTTAGTTTTGTTTAATTCAATGAAATCTGAAATATCAAAATAATACTTGTTTCCTTTAATAAAAGTCATTGATTAAAATATTCAGGGTTCCGCGATCATTGGCAACAAATTTGGGGGTTCCACGACGAAAATAGTTTGGGAACCACTGCTTTATACTATTTATTTTTTTGTGTAACTGTATTTTATTTTAAAAGCATGTTTAAATACAATTAAATTAAAATTAATAAATCAAAATAATCTAGAATGTAAACAATCAACGCCTTAGCAGCGGCATGTTGACCGGTCCGTGGTGGTAAAAAGGTTGGGGACCACTGCCCTAGACAGTAAAGTGTGCACCTCATAACCTTATGTTTGCCTCTCAAAAGGATCTACCATGCTGGATTCGCATATCGAGTTAATCCGAGAAAACTTGGCTCATTTGTTCCCAACTTGTAAATGCATTAAAAATACAGGGTTTTTCAAAAGTCCGTTTCGCGGCTATTATTTGGAACCAACGTGTCCTAGGGTCACGAAAGTAAGGTCTACCCTAGGTAAATGACCCTGGAGAATCCATTGAAATGAATTACAGCGCCCCTAGCGGTGAATTAAAAAGTTAAAAAAATTAATTGAAAAACTAAAGTAGCGATCTTTTGTAAAATAAATAATTTCAATGAGCAGGGTTTTGTAGAGATTGCAAAGCGATCCGAAAGGCCCTGTGTAAGCAGTTAAGGGGGGTTTGTGAGCGATAGCGAGCAGGGGCGGTAGCTCCCTAATTTATTAAACAATACTTTACAACACCGATCGTCATCATTAAATCTGACCGAGACCTTAAGTTGAGTGACAGTCAGAGGATTTTTTCCCTATTGGAAAATTTCATAGGGAAGAGTGGGAAAGCAAAGTTGATTGTTGTTTTATCTGATAGGTGTATTGTTTGGCTCTGTCTGACTATATACCAGGAAGGAAGTCGTGAAATTAGCATTAGTATTGCATTCTCTGCTAGGAAACACGGTAATTCAGAGCATGTTACTCAAAAATAAAAGGTTGTTAAAACTGTTCTTTAAGTTTTAAGTACTTTTTTTTTCAGTTGTACTCAAAGGGAGGGTGGGGAGGCCCCCTAAATAGTTAGTAATTTTATTTCTATGACTTTAAATATTTAATTTTTAAAAAGAAACATTTTAAAAACACGGATCATTAGAATTTGACTTGTAATGGCCCAAAGTGTGCATAAAAATGTTGTAGAGCACATAATGGTGTGTTTTATATGCAAGAGTTTTTCTTAGAAATTATAGATTATGTGATGTTGTGACATTTTATTAATTATGAAAATATCATTAAGGATGAGACGACCAAAATTTAAAATATTTTATTAAGCATTTATGAACAAGACAACATTTGAAAACGTTCTGGAATAGAATGTAAATTTAATAGGGCTAGGGTGGGGTAATTGAAAATCAGGGGTAATTAGGAACAACCCCTTGTATCACCAGTGTAGGGGCTTGGTAGACTGATGTAGCATTAGAAACTTAAAAGTTACTATCCCTACGAAGTGGTGTAAAGTATTACCGTATTTTCTGATCTCCAGTAGAAAGTTCTATGATAACGATAACAAATTATGTTCAATTTTTCTGAAAATGAAAGTTAGGGTACTTCTTTCAAAAGCTGCGGGTTACTACTGATTCCGCACCTAAGAGACATTCATTGTTAATAATTGTTGTTCTTCAGTCTTCTAATTAATAAAATTTGTTGTGTTTTTCGCTCAATACTTTTTTACTACCCTTTGGACGGCTGTTCTCGATTACCCCTGAGATTTTTACCTCAGGGGTGATTGGGAACAAAATTTCAAACTTTTTTCCCCACTTTTCAAGAAAATAGGACCCACTTTGTTTGAAATAAATTAACTAACATCTTTGAAAAATAGTTTAACTATCTTCTTTGGAGATTTTTTTATAGTTATTAAATTTATTGGATGTTTTATTTCATTTCATAGAATACCGATTTACAAGAGAAATATGTTGTGTTTATAAGAGAGAGTAAGTTGTTTGAGGATTGTTTAAGATCTCCTGAATGGACCAGTTCTTTATTTCTATAATTTTTAAAGTGTAGTATGGATTTTTTTGTAAATGACCATGTTTAATAGAATTGTTTTTACTCAAGCAATGAAGTCCTTAAGTAAATATTAAGTGTTTTAGTGATCCAGGATGCCCCGAAATCACGTGAGAAAACACCTTTCCCTTAAAAAAAACCTGAGCAACCTGCAGAAGGCTAAAAAGCGAGCGATTGATCCTTTGGTTGTAAACGATTTTTTCCTAACTTTGAAGTCATTGTCATGAACATTTTGTGAGAGACGTTACAGCATGTTTGGTGTTGAATGATGATCAGAGTGGCTTTCCCTCTGAACCATTGGTGGCAAAGGTATTAAATAGAGTGTCAAATGGATCAGGAAGAAAGTCAACCACAGTGCTTACATGCCACAAATGGTGATTGCCTCCTTTAATCGTTTCTAAAAGTCTCTCGGTTCAACCTCGTTGGATGCCCGATAAACAATACTCAAGCATTATGTTCTTCGCAACTTCTAATGGATGGATGGAGGAAGCAACATTTAAAAAAAACAGGTTCATCCCGCATGCAGAAAAACTCGTAGATATTATCAACTTGAAAGGGAATTTTTATACTTTGCACTCAGATTTGTCACAACTTCTTGATAATCCCATCAGTTGGAGTAAATAAGAATATAAATGGAATAATGGAGATAACATAGATTGGGGTAATTGTGGGAACAAGACGCTAGAATGCTCTAAGTGTAAGAGCCGTAAAAGGCATTGAAAATAATCGTTACTGAGGGCTTGGAATCATTTAGACCCAGGGGAAAATTTTAGTCATTCCCAATTACCCCCTAATGTATGGGGTAATTGGGAATCTATGGGGTAACTAAATGTGAAAAACTAGGTCTTTAAAAAGCTCGAAACTTTTATTTGGCATGTTGAAAAGTTAAATGAGATCTGAAATAGAAAGTCTATGCAAAGAAAAAAAGTTTTAAAGTGCTTTTACTTGGTCGCTGCGATAATAAGAAGTTAAAGTAGCGATTTTTTCCCAATTACCCCACCTATCCCTATAATTTTAAACCGATATACCAATCATATTCAAGTCAAAAATTTCATTTTAGAAGCTCCATTCTCATTTTTATGCTTCTTGTATAGAAAAAAGAAATATGCGCCTGAAGGGTAGAATGAAGTGAAAGGAATTTACCGAATGCATTAAATAATTACAGAAATATCCATGAATGTGGTTTGGGGTATTTAAAAAACAAGTATATCATCAAATGCGTGTGAAAAAAAATAACCGGGTTAATCGTTTACTGGATGTTGACTGTTGAGTTATGCTGGAAAACATTTGTGTGAATCAAACACTACACAACATTATTCCATTATTACTTCGAAAAAAAGTATTTGAAGAAAAATTTTGTTGAAATCGCAGCAAGGAAAGTACGTAACAAAAAAAACAGTCCTTTTATATTTTAATTAACTATAAAAATATTAATTGGTTTGAGATAATGAAATATTGGTTATATGGTGATTTAATGGTTTGAGTCTAGTGACAAGTTCATAAGGACGAGGTTTTAATCTGGGTATTCCTGGTATCATCAGACAATTTCTGCACCATTCTTTTTTGTCTGCTTGGGAACTTCAAGATCGAATCCATAGTTCACATAATCCAGAATCTTGAACCTTGTTCTTCGTGAGAAGCACCTGTAAAATTTTAGTTAGAATCAGGAAAAGATACATTTGCACCCCATCCGTTATATAGGTATAGGATTAAAGTCATAGGATTAAATTAATACTTGTTCACTTATGCCATTGAGTTATACAGGGTGATTCAGAAATAATCATCAATAATTGGGGGGGGGGAGATAGAGGGGCCCTAGACAAGCATATTTCGAATAGGGATGGTGGGGAGCAGCCTTACCGTTAAAGAGCTAGGACCTAATGTAGTGCGAGCGCGTTTCAAAAGGCCGTTTTTAGAAGGCCCATGTGACGAAACAAAACACAACAAAATGAAAAAATCTATTGCAAAGTATCCCTACTACTTACACCATGAATTCGATAGAATTTGAACCACATTCTAAACCGTGGAGTGAGTTTCAAAAGTGCAATATTAATCTTTTAGTCAAAGAATGGAGTTCCCTTAATGGTATTTAGAAAAATGATGATCGGGGAAGGAATTTTCAATGACCATCCATTAAGGGAACTCCATTGTTTGACTAAGAGATTAATTTTGCACGTTTTAAAAATCACCCCACGGTTTAGCAAGTGGTCCAATTTCTGTCAGATTGAGGATTTAAGTAGTACGGATACTCCTGTACCTCATGCAATAATGTTTTTCATTTTATTATGTTTTGTTTCGTCACACGGGCCTTCTAAAACGGCCTTTTGAAACACGCTCGCACTACATTAGGTCCTAGCTCTTTAACCGTAAGGCTGCGCCCCACCATCCCTATTCGAAATAGGCTTGTCTGGAGCCCCTCTACCTCCCCCCAATTATTGATGATTATTTCTGAATCACCCTGTATAACTGAAATAATAAGTTGAGTTGTTGGGTAAAAGCTATCTATCGTGATGCCAGGGCCTCTATTATACACTAGGGTTATGATTATGAGACTTTTTCCTGATGAAATTTTCAATGAAATTTTGTCCGCGTGTTAATTTTATGGTATCATTTTCTTTGTATTTAGAAAAAACCTTGCGCACCCAACATCATTTCACCTTCTCAAATAGCAATCACTCACCTCCTACTCAATTATACCCTCAGTACTCAGTAAGTACCCTCAGGCTTTAAAATGCCTTTGCAAATACTGGATACAGGAACCATCAGGGCATTGATGTGCCCCGATCCAGTATGGTGGCAGAGTGGGCTGCTAAGCTGATGGAAGATCATCGAAACATTCGTAAATGTGGCGAATTCCTAATCAGCAAATTTTAAATTCTAATTTACAAATTTCAACCATTTTTATGATTTACTTAATGTTATATTCCGCTCCAAAATTTTATTAACTGCCTTTCAGGCCTTATGCAAAATCTTATTAGGTGCGCAAGCTTTTTTTATAGTTTTCAAAAATAAATTGTTTTGGAGAGTTATGGACCAATGCTCATCATTTGCCACCACAGGCTTATGAAAAAATTTGAGAAAAAAATCATAACCCCATTAAACACGTCACAACTCCTAGCTTCCCTGGACTTATTCTTTTATATGTCTATGGTACAGCTAATTAATACTAATGAAATGATATATACAAATAGTACAGCTAATACACCTTTCCTAATGAAATTTATGAAATAGGGAACTTTAATAGAGGAGTTTTTAAATGTTTCCGTATCCTACATGCATATCAGGATCGTGACTATTATGCATAAACTATTACATAGGCTACCAAACTATTTGGAGTTGAGTTACATACTCCATAACAGGTTTTTTACACTTCAGAATTAGCCTCGCGCAAGTGCCGAGTGTTCTGATAAATAAATCGCCAAAAATAAGCAAATATCAAAGTAAATAACAGTCAAAATAATATTTTAACTAGCAGTGCTGCTTTTAATTTTTTATGTGTAATCGTTAAAAAAAACGTTGCCAATAAAGTGAAGAGGTTTACGCCCGTCTAATTGTAAAGTTACTCGGAGAGTTGCTTTTAATATTTTGTATAGTTTTTATATGTAATTTGTAGAAGTCGCTTTCTTTTCTTTATTCCAATACATAACATGGGAGCTTACTGAGTCATGCTGTTCAAGTACTTGCTCCTCGAAGGTATGAAGACTTCTTCCTCTTCTTTTAAAATGCTCCTCACCACGACATCGGCCGTCTTTTCCACCGAAAGTAGAGGGAGCAGACCAGGGAATCTGATAGGTAATATGTGATCAATTTAACAACGTAATCAACAGTATCAACAACTAAATACAGAAGGTAGGACTTCAGTTTCTCATTTTACTGTTTACACTGTTTCACTTTCGATGTTCATCATGAGTTGTTATTTACTCCTGTGAGGAGGAGTGAAGAGTGAAACGGTTCCTTTTTTGTGTTCATTTTAGAGAAATTACCCAAAGTGAAAAGTGTAAATTTCATTCTTTACTCCTTCACTTTTCTATGCAAACTCGTGATTCACACAAGTGAATTTATCAAGATGAGCACTGAAAGTGAAACAGTGTGAATGAGAATGCGAAGGCTCATTCAGGCCACACTTGATTAGCCCTTACACTTGTCCGTTCAAAAATGAAGATCGAAAGGGAGAAGTCTATATGACCCTTTGCCAGACTTGCAGTCAAGCCGATATAATTTAGCTGATAGATTTTTTGAAAAAAAAACCCATCTAAATGATATCTAGTGTTTTTGAAAAATATATTTCGAATTAAAAACATTAGTTAATATAATTACACTGCTGGCCTTCCAAAATGGTACACCACTGTGAAAAAGGTGTATCAAAGTTAAATTTACTTCTGTGCTTACACTATTAAGTTAAATTAATTAAAAATACAGCCTTCTTAGAGGAAAAGAAGAGAGAAAAATAAGTTATCAGGTGTTGTTTCCCTGAGTGTAACTAGAGAGCCTGTATACGAGAGAGAGAGAGGCGACAACTCGCTTAAAAGTGTCTCTGCGCATCCTTAAAACTGTCCAACCTGTATCATGCCGCTTGTGTCGCGTCCCATGCTAATCCTATGGAGGGAAACCTAACTCCGCCTGGGGCGAACAGAAAACGCTGTTTACCAATCTGCGCGCTATACCGAGTTGTCGTCTCTCTCTCGTATACAGGCTCTCTAGGTGTAACTAAACATATTTCATCCAAACGTTTGTAGGGAGGATAGTCAAGTGTTCCACCAGAAAAAATATTTTTTTGGCACCTGGACTTGACGTTGGAAATGAGCCCTGTGGTGATGATGATGGGGTTGATAGTGGTCAGTCGGATGTTGTTCTTTTTCATGGCCTGCAGTTCCATGCTCAGAGACTCCATCATTCCGACGGCGGCGTGCTTGGACGCGCTGAAAATTAACATGGTCCAAATACAGGGTTATTACAATTAAAGAACATTTTGAAAATTGATCGATAGATGGTGCTGTACTCGTTATGATCTACGAATTAAAAGATGTAATATGCTATTGTGGCACTCTTGGTACTAAACCTTAAAATATCAACGATGACTAGGAGGTGCTTGATTTTTCTTTGAATAATTACTTCCCAATGCTTCAGAAATACTCAGACGCAATATCAGGTCATTATGACCAGTGGATCTTTTTCAAAGTCTTTGGAAATGGCAACTTTAATTTTGATGACCCTGTATATAAATATGTTTCAAAAACATTTTTTAATTTTTGTGAAGATACCTAACAGGTTTTAAAAAGGAAAACAGCTAAATTTTATCATTAACTCAAAATTAACAATACTCTTAACAATTAAAAATCTATAATACAAATCACTAAATAGAGTAACATTAAATGAAGCAATCCTGTTGATATTAAGTTTGGAATTTAATGAAAAGCGTTAGCATACCAGTAGTCTGACATGTTGGCGACTCCCTGATGTCCTGCGATAGAAGCCACCGCGACCACATGTCCTTTATTCAGTTCGATCATTCTAGGAAGGAACTGCTGCAGCACCTGGCATATAGATTTAAGGCAAAAGTTCAAATAAAATCTCTTTGTCATAGATGTTAAATGTTAAAATACAAAATGTTATATTCATTTTCAAGGAGAGGGTTCATTATGCCCAATTTATTTATTTATACGGAATTATTTATTTATACGGAATTATATATTTATTTATACGGAATTATTTATTTATACGGAATTATATATTTATTTATACGGAATTATTTATTTATTTGTACGGAATTATTTATTTATTTATACGGAATTATTTATTTATTTGCTTTGTGACAGTGCATATTGTCTATTGTCGATTTATTGGATGATTGATAAATTAAAATTGCATAACGTTTATCAATTTCAATGTCGCCATTTAACCAAAATCCAGTGGAAGGGTATACATTTCTTTTAAATGCTTTAATAACTCCCATGGTTCAAAGAGTATATCGTCACCTTAGTATCAAAAACTACTATCTCCATTCGGCAAACTTCGGGAATCCCGATTCTTGGCGATCGGATCGTTCGAGAAGGTAATTTTTTGGTTCGTAAGCACTGACTTGATCTAGCAGAAAAGATCAAAACCCATCAAATTATCTTCTCCAACTATCTAAACGCCAAGAATCGAGTTTCCCGAAGTTTGCCGAATGGAGATAGTAGTTTTTGATACTAAGGTAACGATATACTACATTATCTTTCAATAAAAGAAGAAATTGCCGATGCTAAGTAAATGTCAAAGTACAAAAAATACATGTTTTTTAACTCTTATTGTGGATCAAACTACATTTAATTTACTTTACGAGATACCCTTCAAAACTTTGTAAAAAATTTCCCCGAAGAAAACTGCGAAAGATGTTTTAATAATTCTAGTGCCCAGAAGTCCACCACGACCACGTGAAGTTGCAGTTTTTGACGTAGGAGAATTCGAATATCCCAAAGACTATTCAAAAAGTATTCTCCAGCCAGAATAATACTGTTTCAGTAGACCCCTTTGTCAGAGGGGTCGGAACTCACCCAGAAGTGCGCCATGGCGTTGACCTCGAAGCACCGCCTGACGATGTGGCTGGGCAAGTCGGTGAGGGGGTATCCGGAGAAGACGCCGGCGTTGTTGACGACGATGGTGACGTCGCCCACCTCCTGCTTCACCCGGTTGGCCACAGCCGCCACCTCCTGCTCGTCCGTCACGTCCACCCTGTACGCGAACACCGAGTGACCCTGCGCACGCAGCGCACTCGCCACCTCATCGTTGTTCTCCTGAAAATAATATGTATAGTACTTATGAGAAGGGACTCGAGCGAGACAAATCTTTACAGAAAATGGACGAGTTCTTAATATAATATTCAGTTATCAGTTGGCAGAAATAGGGATTTAACCCTACAGTGCACATACTGTTGCCATTTGGCAACACGACATTTTCCCCCATTTTCTACTCAAACTTCCATTTCCAAACGACAACACCATTCAATAAGTACAATAAATATAACATTTCATTGTATTAACACTTTAGATTGCCAGTAAATGGCAGCGGGGTACTATTTGAGACATTTGTTAGTAGCTAGTGAGACGAAAGTCAAGACACAGAAAATGCCAAAATAAAAGGACCATATAAATTAAAATAAAAACTTTTTCCAGCTTAAAAAGAAATTGTTTTGAAAAGATAATACAAATACAAATACAAATTAAGTCGACAAACTACAGGCGTAAGCCCAGTTGTTTTTTTATATTTTTAGAGCATTTGGTTTTATTTCACTTCACAATTAATTTCACAAGAGACACAAATTAATTTCTCAAGGACAAAGTTTTTGCAAATAAAAAGTAGAAAAAAATTAAATTTATTTTATTTAGTATTTTTTTACTAATTTACACCATAATAGAAGACACATAAATGATTTTCAAGTGAATTTAAAAAATCATGCCAAAATTTAAAAAATTGGGGCCAAATAAAATATAGATGCCCCCAATTTTTTTGGTTTAATTTTTTTTAATTTATGAAACTGGGGGCTGAATCTAAATTTTATAAATTATACCAACTTCAGGTTCTATTATTGCTGTAATAACTTAAAAACAAGCTGAAAAATGCTGCATTATGCTGAAAAAAATTGAAGATAAACTTTTATAGTAGCATACTTGCTACCATGGGCAGTCGAGGGTTAAGGATAAATTTAAACCGTATTGATTTTTAAACGTATATAACCTTTCCAGTGAAACCTTTAATAGGGTAGTTTCCCATTTTCTGTTCTATTTTTTTCCTGGTAGAATAAAGTGAAAAAAGTTGTTATCAAAAATCCCGAGGTCGCTACGACTTTAATTTCATTTTTTATTAATTTTTAAAGAGGATGCGCAGTCACAGTGCTTAAAAACGCGCCACTGCGCAGATACGTCATTTGGTAGTATCCGAGGTTTCGCCGATCGCGCGCTCTTATTTTTCCCAATAGAAAGCACGTGCATCAGTAAAAAAGAATGGATTCCGAAGTAAAAAAAAGCTTATGAATACTGCATTGTGCCAGGATGCACTTCATCGACTGCAAAAACAATAAGTAAAAGGTTCTTAATCGTTCCAAGAAACAAAAATTGAGGAAGAAATGGTTCAAAGCCTGTATGAAGGATAAAATGGGCTCCGCTACTTCCAAACTCTACTGTTGTGAAGACCATTTTAAAGTATCCATTTGGCACTATTAAAAAACATAGTGTAGTAAACATGTAGTGCTTCTTATTTGTTTCATAATTTATAGTTCTTTTGATAACACAAATTGCTCACGAAAGATATTAAGTTGTCCGAAAAGTTCTGACAGTTTTTAATAAGTTTTGGTTTTGAATTTTTTTTTGAAAAACTGGTAATAGGTGGAGATTTCAAACAAAGGGGATTGTGGTTAACGTATATTTAAGAATACAATATATGGTTTTGGTAGGGGTATTATTTCTTTTCAAAATTGCGGCTACAAAAGAAGACCGCAAACGACGCTTTTCGTAAAATTTATTTGGCCGCTTTAAGATCTGGGAATGCATGATTAAAATGGCTACTGAAAGTTAAGTTGTATATTTTCAATGTTTATATTAAGATGTCAAAGTTTTGAGATGATAATAATAAGTTTAAGAGGAGAAATTTTTATCTCAAACAAAACATCTATTGGGAAAAACTTCTCTCGGTATTTGTTAGTCATTTGAAGAAAATTTTCTGTAAACTATATCAAAATCAACACAAGAAAGCTTACACATAGACACAGCTATTTAGTAATATGTCGTAAGTTAAATTATCTTAAGTTAAATTATAGATCCAGAAATCAGTGCGATATTTAAGCACGCATTATTTTAGCTTGTGAGAATTGCACTCGCTAAATTACGGTAAAGCGCGAATGAATATTTTTGAATAAACTAAAAATGCAACACTTATTGTTCGAAATTGGAAACAAATAAAACATTGATATCATGGAAAAGACTCAGCTCTCAATGTTCAGAGAAACATCTGTCTTGATTTTATTTCATGCCAGCTGCTCAACGGAACGAGGGAAGTACTAAAGAACTATGGACAATTACTAGTTTGTACAGTTTAAAAGCCAAAATTACTATCTTAAACTTATCGAATCATCTCAAAACTTTAACGTATTAATTTAAACATTATTAATATACAGCAATCGAGCATATCGAGTTTGCAAGTGCGCTTCCCGAACTTATTTCCCCCGGCCAATATGATAACACAGGTCCGCAAAAAAAAATTTTCCGAGCTGTTTGGACTATTTCACCTGAACCTTATGATTTTTGGTGCGCTGAATCCAAAAATGACCTCCATTTTGCCCAGGGACGTCACGTTTTTTGACAATTCAGGTCTTTAGGTTTTTTTGGAAATGCCTTAAAATTTTGAAAAATTGACTCTTAACACTAATTTTTTTATTCAAATATTTCCATAAAACCTTTTATGGTTTTTGATGTGCTGAATCTAAAATTGCCCTCCATTTTATCATAAGACTTCACCTTTCTTCACAATTTAACAAAAATGCCAATTTTTTTAAGAAAATGAAAGTATCTTTTAAAAAAAATTATTTTTCGACTCAAACTTTATCTGAATATCATTTTCATGTGTTTTGGTGTGCTGAATCCAAATATGACCTCTTTTTATTTTTAAAACATCGCATTTTGTAACAAATTGAGCAAATATAGCAACATTTCTAAAAAAAATGTAAATACACTTCAGAAGTAGATTTTTTAATCCAAATTTATTAATGAGGTGATTAGTTTTAATGTTTTTTGGATCCCTGAACTCAAAAATGATCTCTGTTTTGCCCTAGAATGGCATGTTTCCCGACAATTTAGGTATGATTGTAAAATAAGTTAATATTTCAATTTTAATAAAAATATGCTTATAAAATAAATTTTTTATTACATATTCTTCATAAAAATCATTATATAACTAAAATAAACTCATTTACACACTCTTCAGCCAATTTTTCCACCTTATGAAGCTCTTCTTGGTAAATTTGCCCTTGTGATTATCAACAAGAACGTTTCTTTGAACTATACAACAAAAATCCTTCATTATTGCACGATTAAGTCTTGCCTAATATTTTATTTCAATCTCTATAACTATCTCTAAATATCCTGATGAGATAGTTTACTATGTGCATCATTCACAGCTCCTAATTTTTAAAAAGGGAGGAGCTAGAAATGTTCAAAAACTATAAAAAAATGGGAAAATTCGAATATAATGTTGCAATTTGTGAAAAATCCTGACGTATAGGATTTTTTCAATATTTTTTTCGTTATCAGCACACCAAAATACATAGGAAATCGTAATAATTGTTCAAACAGCTTTTTCATTGCAAACCTATGTAATTTCTATTCTTTCAAACTCTTTTCGCATTAACAAATAACAATGGTCAGGCAGGTGATTTTTGCAGTATGCAATTGTGCAGGTTTAAAACCATATGCTGTGCATCAGCCAAGCTCCAGGAATTGGTGATTCATGGAGCTACAGCCAGCGAATCAACGAAAAATCTAACTTTTCAAGATGAGGGATAGAAAAACTTGTGAAAAAGGTGCAATAAATGGTTCATTTCAAGGTGATTACGTTGAAATGTAACTAAATATGTTTGTAACCTTCGATAATTATCTTATTTTTAAATATTCATTAGTTTTTTTATTTTTTAAACCCTCAAAAAGGGGAATATGTCGAAAAACAAGATTTCTCTATGGGTTGGCGGGAAATAAGACCGAGGTGCGCGCTTGTAAACTCGATATTTAATAGATAAAAAATGTCTGATTTTTTCCAGAAAACATGTAAACTGATCCTGAAAGATGTAACAGTTACCAATAGTAAAATTATTTCAAAATTCCTACTACTTTTTTCAGGATCAAAACGGGAGTTGAAAATAAAACTACCCTACCACAATGCTGGAGTGTACTCGAACTAAAAATGCTCTTTATTAATATATAAAAAAATATAATAGATTTTTAAAACTTTAAAAACAGAATACGAAATAGTACTCATCTTGCTTGTTTAACTCCTCTATTTCTGGTTTATTGAACCGTGTATCGTTTCTAAGGAAATCAACCGAAGTTAAAACCGAAATTTTCGGCGAATTATTCGAATCTGCTCGAATAAAACCAAGCTCAATTTGAAAACTAATCCTGTTTTGTGTACAGTAATGATGTAAAAGAACAATAAACGAAATCTTAGTTTAAAATATTTATGATAAGCAAAGCGTAAATACTCAGTTCGAAAATAAAACACAAATGGCAGGCAAGAGGCAAGGCAAAGGATCGGTACTTTTCGCCGGTTCATACCAAATGACGTCACAGCTGGCCACGCCTCTTTTTTTGCGGCTCCAAATGTTAAATGCTTTTAACTAATTAACTATTTGGTCTAAAAATTTTTTGAGCGTGGGTAAATTATTCTTTTGCATTTCTCTTAGTGTTTTTGGTGTTAAAATGATCAATTTCAGTTGAAGGAAACAACCCTATTATCGAGTCGCTTTTAATATTTTTAGGTTGTCAAAACCTGTGACGCTTTTTCTGTGTTTATGACATTAAAAGAAATCTTTTTATGTAAAGTACGAATCGTGAATACTTCAGATTCTGAAGCCTTTATAAATTCGTTTTTCTTTAGGATCATTCACACTGTTTCACTTTCGCTGTTCACCCTGAGTTATTCACTTGTGTGAATCGCTAGTTTTATAGAAAAGTGAACGATTAAAGTGTGAAACGCCAATTCACACTTTTCACTTTGAATGATTCCTCCAAAATGAACGCAAAAAGTGATGTCTGAATGATCCTTTAGATTTAGAATCAGCTTTCATGGGCATTTGACTTGTACCATTCTTCCCCCTCACTTCCTCATTTCAGTAACTCCAATCGAGGTTGCTGATTGTTCGATAATTTTTATGTTTGTATTATGTTAAGTGTATTTATTGCTCCAAATTATTGTCATCCTGAAGAATCTCTATAATCACGGAGCAACCCAGAAATGGTGAACCAACTCTTTCTGTATCTTTTGATGGTGTTTTGATGAATTGTATCGTCACCCAAAAAACAGTGTATGGATTTTTTTTGTCGTTTTACCGTTGACTGTTTTTGCTGTCAAACTTTGTGCATCTAAGAACTGTCACTCAACTTTAGGTAAGGTCAAAATATTTTCTACGTTGGGCTCAGAGTTCAACTTTTGACCTATTTCCTTGTAGCAATTACATTCAGTTAGAAAACAATATTGAGACATTCTACAAATTTCGCGGAAATGCCATAATCGACCCATCTCAAATTTGTGTTGACGCCACGCAACTCTTTATTTGGAACCTTCTGATATTTTTTGCAGAAATTATCGAAATTGTGTCACATTTAATATCATAAAAACAGATAAAAGGCGAGTTTTCCTTCTGTTCTCAAGAAATTGGGGAAGTAAATTATTTTGGAGGAGACTTAAAGCCTTAAAGGTACTTGGGGAAAAAGTGAAAATTTTGAACCCCACAATCTACGTATTGTAAGAGGACCTGTTTTTCCCCTCCTTTGTAAAAAGTTTTGTATGGTGAAAAAGGCAGTTTAAGGGTTGGAAGAATTTGTTTAGTTGAAGAAATATGGCAAAAAGGAATTGGATGAAATATATATTTGTTATATTTTGTAATTGTAATTGGATCAGAATTCTAATGAACATCTGCTCATACAATGCAACAAATGCATCACTCAAAGGAAAAAACTCATGGAATCTTTGAACATATCTTCGACAAATTTCACAGAAATCTTGAAAGTCAACAGAGGAAATACCAAGAAAAAAACTGAAGCATTAACAAATTTCTTAAAAGGAATAGTTAATTATCAGTAGCAAATCTGTAAAACAGGAAAATATCACAAACAGGAAGAAGAAGACGAAGCGACTAACATATAGTCGACAAAAGTCTCATAGTAACTTGTAACTTGGATCAGAATCACTATAAAAAGTATTGTTTTTTTCGTGTGAAACATCTGTGCAAAAAGTTGTTACTGCAAGATACATATAGTATAAGCCAGGTTTTACCTCTACCTCAAGAATTAACTATGCTTATGAGATTACAGATTACTAATGGATTTTAGCTTTATTTAAAAAAGTGCTGTATTCAATATTATACTAAAAGAGTCTGTAAGGGGAGAGAAAAAGATTGACTATGTCTTACCTCAAAACGAGGCAAATGGTGATGTGTAAATGTGAAGGGGAATTGGAGAATAATTGTTTTCTGGGAAGCTTGTAATAATTTAATGAGACCATGTGACAGTTTTTTACATCAAAAATTTCAACAGGTTTTTCACCACTTGATGAAATGGAATAAAGGAGGTTGCATCGTCCTCTCCTGCACCATTATAAACAAAAGGAGTTTCACAAAGACAAACAGCTTTTTGACCTATGAGGAAATTTTACAACAATTCAGTTTGGGAGTCACTTTTTAAAGTTTTTTTGAGGGATTTTTTATGCATGGAGTGGAAAAAAAGTAAGTTTCGATACCTGCTTAGTTTATTTTATCCAGAAGGTTTTTAAGTATGTCCTATCTAACTTTGGATGAAGTTACCATAACTACTGTTCTTTTATAAGTAACATATGCTCCGAAACCGTTGGTTTTTAAATTTGTATGCTAGTTTTATTAATTTTTTAGTAGTGAATGTTGTGTTGCTTAAAGAAATTTTCAGTTAAAATACCAAGTGGAAAAAAGAATGGAACAAAGTGGAAGATTACGGAGCGGACTCCACTAAAAGATGCTCTTTGAGTCACAAAAAAAAACTTTTGATGTGGTGTCACAAAACTTTGGAGTTACACACAGATTACGATTCCTACTTTTGTAAAATAAAATTGGCATAAAAATACACATTTATATTTTAAATTTGAAAAAAGTGGTGCTAAGTCAGGTCCTTTTACAGTATTCTTGACAAACCATTCAAGAGGGAAATGTGTAGAAGTAATTAATTTATACTGCTTGTAAAATTTGAATTAAAGTTTAGGGCCCTGAAAACAGCTTTGATGAAAAGAAAAACGTATATATAATAGGGTGTATCGAAAAAACCTTTTTTTAAAAGTTGTCTAAGGTGCCAGAAAGTACCTGTAAATTTTTTCAGAATTTTTGGATAATTTCTTAAGGTGCCACATTGGCCCTGAAGTTCCCCATGTTAATCCTATGAGGCGCGCAGCCAAAAAGGCCGAAAATTCGTTTTTCGCCCCTCATTTCTGCCCTAATCACACGAGGAATGTCTTCCCTCGAGTTGTGGACTCTATAGGATGTATGCTACCCGACAAGTTTTGTTGGATAGCCTAGAATCTAGGCTATCCGACAAAACTTGAATAATAGCCTAAATATCTATATTACGTTTTTTGTATGCTGAAATTTCGTCGAAAATCGCGTATTTCCTCGTTCAAATCAGAGCCCACAATCAACATAATTTTGAGATTTAAGTTATTATTCAAGTTTTGTCGGGTAGCATACATCCTATAGCATGGGTGTCTAAACTATGACTGTTTGAGGGCCACATTGCAACGAAAAAAATTTGCTGGGCCGCACATACAATATTTTTTCAACAAATTGAAATACAAATTTACTCTTTGTAGTTTTATTAAAATAAATTAACTTCTTTTTACCATAATTTTTAAAAATTTTAATTAGATATGTATAGGTACATATTTAATTTAAATTTGTAAAAGTTTCGTTTCATTTAGTTTGGATTCCATAAAGATAGAAATAGTTCAAATTAATGAGATGGATAAATTTGCTTTTGTTGAACAAGCAAATTGATATAGGGTTCAATAGACTAGGTTGTAATTCTTAATGCATTTTCAAGATGTTTGTTCACAAATATAGGTATTCCAAAAGCTGAAGACTTTAATAAAGCATGATGGTGAAAATTAGGATATTTATCGCGGGGTAGGTAATCTTTATAAAACTCCAGTAAAGAAACATTCCCAAATTTTTCTTTGAATGTCGCTGTGAAGTTAAATGCATTCTATTTGAAGGTAATTTATTTACTTCTAGAGAAAATGGGGTAAAAATATGTTGAAATGATCTTCATTTTTTCGAAAATTTTGAAATCTACTTTCAAACTCTTGTATTAAATCACAAATTAATGCAGCATATATTTTGTGCAACTCACAGGCTTCTGTGCAGCCAAAGTACTGAAATGTGTCAAATATTTTACTTTTATTTGATTGTGCCAAAATGTCAACTTTCTTTCAAATGCTCGTTATTGTCTGGATTCTGGAATATATCATTAACAAATTGATTTTTTCCCTTGAAGTCTCAAGTTTAAACCATTCAAATGTTCTGCTAAGTCTACTAAAATAGCTAAATCTAAAACCCAATCTTCGTCTTTAAATTCAGTCATAGGGGGTTCCCCTTTTGTTTCCCTAAATATTTTAATTTAAGTTTGTATCGATTTATATGAAAAATATTGTAATTATTTATTTTTTCAAAATAAAAATGTGCAAATTTAAATATTTTCATAATTTGGGTCTGGGCCGCATTTTAAAGGCTTTTGGGCCGCATGCGGCCCGTGGGCCGCACTTTAGACAAGCATGTCCTATAGAGTCCACAACTCGAGGGAAGACATTCCTCGTGTGATTAGGGCAGAAATGAGGGGCGAAAAACGAATTTTAGCCCCATTGGATTAACATGGGGAACTTCAGGGCCAATGTGGCACCTTAAGAATATATCCAAAAATTCTGAAAAAATTCACAGGTACTCTCTGGCACCTTAGACAACTTTTCCGCACTAATGCGTCATCAAAATCGAAATAAAGTTTTTTTCGATACACCCTAATATATAACTTATTACTTTGAAACATAATATTTTCATAATGCTCCAATCTCATCATTTGCTGTTGAACAATCATTCAGCCGGTACAAAACAATTATAAGACCAGATTAAAGTTTTTCGTTCAAGAATTCGAAAATCATGTGATAATACACGCGAATAACCTTTTAAAATTATTTTAAAATATAATTTTTTAAAGTAATGAAAGCTTCCACGACCTGATGTTTTCGCCACTGAGGATTCCCTCCGAAGATGAGGGCGAAACGTTTAATGCATATTAAAAATGAATATACATTTAGGTACTGATTTTGCACTTTCAATTTCATAAAATCACAGTCTTATTGCAATGCTTTTCAATGAAATTTTCACTCACCTGATTGACGTCCCAGAGAACGAGCACCGGCCCCAGTTTGGCCAGTCGCTGAGCCACCTCCTTCCCCAGTCCGTGTCCGGCCCCCGTCAGAAGCACCACCTCCCCCTTGATGCACTTTTTGGGGGGCGGACACATGCAGCGGAAGCATCGAGAGAAAGGGTCGCAGAACATCCAGAAGATGATTCGAATGGTGTCGAATATGGTGCAGAAGCAGCCCATGGTCTCTTTTGCTACTGTGTGTATACCGAGAACTAAATGAGGGTATCGTCTTTCTGATTTGGAACTTGCTTATCCTTTGGTCTTTGATGATGAGAAATCCAGTGTATACACCCTGTCCCTACTCTTTGAAAAGAGAATATCCGTTGTCTAAAATGAGACTGGATTCGAGATACAATCTTCACTCCTTACTGATGGTTAAAACACTAAATTAAGATTGATTTGATTGATGGACTCTGGATTTAAAATAAAATCCTCACTCCTTACTAATGGTTAAGGCACAAGATCATCTGTAGATAGTTTTCACCAAAGCACTCTCAACTTTGAATGGATCTCTGTACTGATATACTTAAGTGTGGGTTGTTTCTAAAAGTTATGTGAATAATATAAAAAAGTGATGGAAAAATGATGCTTCATCAGTAATGTGAGTAGATGAGCGCCGGTTTATAGGAGGAGTAAACACACTTCTATCAACTAACAACACAGTACTGAGTACTTCAATGATCAAGTTGTTGTTAAAGTCTCGGGGCTCGAAATGGTGTCGTGGTAAAAAAAATGTCCGACACATGCACAGTCTTCTTTATCAATGAATCCTGAGTTAGACGATCTTTAAAAGAAATCACATGTAAAGGAGGAGTTAGGTATCCAAGTTTTCAACTCTGTCTATAGCGAAGATCCTTCATTCCTCCATACACTTTATGATAGTAAACTGTCACTTTCTGTACTTATTGCTAATGGCATAATCCATTCAAAGAGTTGGAATTCCACAAAGTTTCGGATATACCGATACAAGAAAAAGTTACTTTATGGAATGGTAAGGAAAGCACAGATAGCAGCAGGTAGACGCTACGAGTCGGCTACCGCACAACCACCCACGGACGGTCTTCCGATGTAAATGAAGGATCTCTCCACTATATTGAATGAAAGGCTTCTACAAACCTTGTAAACAGACCCTCGAGACCCTCCTCTGAAAAGCTCGGGAAAGTCTCGACCTTGTACAGTAGCAACTTCGGTGGACAGGGAAAGTGCTTTGAGGAATTGATCACCGTCAAAGTGTCACTCACATTACAACAGTGGGGTGAGAATTGATGAATGCGTCTTGATGCTTTGCCTTTCTATTTAACCCAGTTCCTGGGGTTTGGCATATTATGGAAAGGAGTGTGACCCAGCCAAGGTTGAGGGCCATTCAGTCAGTCAAAAAAGCGACGAATAATCAAGAGTTTTATCCTTATTTGAGGAAACTTTGTTTTTCCAGTGGATTTGATTGATGGGAAGCGTTTAGGGAGAGATGTGTGGAAATGAGAGATCCTTTTTCCTTAACTTTATGTAACATTGTTTATTGGTTGTTATTGATTTCATGGACTTTTAGGTTAATGTAATTAATAGTTTTTACGAATTAAAATTAAAAAAAATAACACGAGTTAATTATCTCATGAAATACAGCATAAAAAAGAACTGGGGTGTTTGTTTATACATCCGGGCAGAAATTTTTTTATTGTGTGCCTCTGTAGGAATTAATAATGATGACAACTATCAATAAAGGTCGAAAGTTCATTACATTAATAACGTTCAATACTTATTAATAAGTTCATTACAAATGTTTGGTGCGAGTAAAACTCGTAAATCTTGTAAACATTGTTATTTAATACATTAATATTTTGCTGTAAATTTAGAAGGCGTTCTATTATGTGTTTATTCGCAATTTTCAAAAACTTTAATTTAAAAATAAAAAAAAACGCATTAGGGACCGTTCAAATATTACGTAAGGGGCCATTCATTAATTACGTAAGGGTCTCGAGGGGGAGGGGGGGGTTGGAAAAATCTCTACATACCCTTACTTGGGGGGGTGGGGGGGTCAAACCCATTCTTACTTAAGATTTTCCAAGTTAAAGAAAACAAATTCAAATTATTCTAATCATATAACTATTGAATATCCCAAGAAAAACTTAAAAATGCTAACAATCTCGATCGATTTACTTATCTGTTGAAAAATAAAAAATCTTTGATTTACATCAAACTGAGAGTTTTTGTGTAACTGATCCTTTTCTAACATTTTATTATTTTGAAAAACGATGTGGAATCTTACGTAAGAATAAGGGGGGGGGAAGGGTTTGAAAAATCTTACGTACCCTTACATGGGGGTAGGGGGGGTCAAAAATTGCCAAAATCATCCTTACGTAATTAATGAATGGCCCCTAAGCACCTAAGGTGGAGAGGGTATAAATGAGGTCCTACAAACACTGCGTTTTCGAAAATCTCTTGTTTCTTGCATAAATAATTTCAAAATTCAACCCAAAATAAATTTCACAGAAAAATTAAACGAGGAAAGAATTTCAAGCAATTTGATTGCTCGGGGGGGGGGTTGGCAATCTTCTTACGTTATTATGAGGGAGGTTGTGGTTTGCTTATCTTGTTTGACAAGGGGGGGGGGCAAAAATGACCAAAAACATGCTTACATAATATTTGAACGGCCTCTTACTTTACCATTTTAAACTAGTTTTATCTAAAAGTCCTAGCAAGAAAGATAGCATTAGATTCAGATATACAGGTGTATTTAAATTTTCAAATAAAATTTATAGCAAGCTTACTGTAGTCCGTGTAAATATAATTGGCGGCTCGTCACCATGACAACGATATGACGGTGCAATATAATTTCTATTGCACTTCCACGTCGTTGTCATGGTGACTAGCCGTCAATTTTATTTACACGGATTATAGATGGGATTTTTTTTAAAGTTCGGTACATGAACTTAAACACACGGATCTAAACTGGGGGTTTTCAACTCTGGTCTAACTACATCAATGATGTTCTCATTGATGTTGCCATTGAAAAGTACTTCAACTGACAATAAGCAATAATTAAAGTGCTGTAAAAAATATTCATATAATTAATAGAATCAAATGGAGCGCGATTTCTCTCAATACATCCTCAGGAAGTTCCCTATTAGAAATTGTTCTAGAACTCCACGAGGAAGATGAATAGTAAAGTTCGAGTTGTTTTGTCCCAAGTCTGTCACAGAGCCAGCCACCTCTGAAAAGAAATCAAGCGCACGTGATCTCACGAACATTCTATCTCAGAAAAAATATCCTTACTCACGGAAGGTGTTTTATTCTTGAATGAATTGGTGAAAGAAATGAGGAACAAAAGGTTCTCATGGGAGGGAAACTTAATGAATAAATTCTAAGGGAGTTTTCGGTATGTTTGGATAGGAAACCTTGCTGTATTTGAGGAGGTAATCTATATTTTTTTTGTGGTTTGTTAATCTTTTTTTTGAAGTATACAGTTAAACCTGTTTTGTGCGAGGAATAGGGACCGCATAAAAAATCGCATAAAAAATTCGCCCAAAACTTCGCGAGCAGCTATAAAAATAGTTTTCGCAACACAATTAAAAAGTCCTTTTTTATGCGGTGAATAGGGACTGCATAAAAAAGTCTCACGTAGGACCGTAGCTAAAATCCCTCACCATATCTGAATTGAAAAACTTTTTATATTCGAACCGTAACGCAATCCCCACCCTAAAGCTGAATTGAGACACTGTTTCTACACTGCTCAAAACAATTAAAGGATATTGGTAGTTTTGGGTACATATTGGCAAGCAAATAAAAAATTTGCAGTGGTTCAAGCATTTTTCATTAACTTAGGGCCATTTAAAAGCTAAATCTATGTAGTTATCAAAATGTAAAAGAATCATTAAAAACGTGCGGGTAATATTGGAAAACTTGTCGAGGGGTATAGATATCTAGGGGAGAGTGGGGCACATTCGCACAAAAAATGAATTTCGTCATATTTCTCTGGATCTAGATGAGATATTGAAACAAACTCGGATTCAAATGAAAGTTAAGACCTTTCCCAATATTTTAGAATGATTATTAATCGCATTCATCTAGAATTTCTAACCTATATCATCAATCTAAAAAACGAGAAATTTCGTGCGAATGTCATGGGTGGGACAGTTTCGCACACGTGTGGGGCACATTCGTACACATGCAAAAAATTATACAATAATTATTTTTACAAACTAAAAAGTTTATTGCACTTTAAAGTAAGGATAATTAAACGAAGTATTTGGCACTTTTACATATTTTCCTCTAAATTGAAGATTTTTTTACAAAAAGAAAACAGCTTCAGAAATATTGAACAGCTAAGTTTTTGATGAGGAAAACAATTGTAATAATGAAGAGTATATTGCACATTGACATACTTCACATAATATAATTAGTTAGAAAAAGTTCAACCAATATTTTAACTGTCAGGTTTTATTCCAAAGGAAAGTGAACAAACAGTTCGCTTATTAACACTTAAACCGGCGGTTGGGGAACTTTTAATACGATATTATCTTTTTGTATGAATGCTGAATCATTACTTACTGGGAAAATAAAAGTTTCGGCATTAATTTTAAAGTTTTTCATCATTAGTTTTAAATAAGAATCATTCAATTTCAAATTTTCTATTTGACCAACGTAACAAAATTTTAGTAGCAAATTCTACTAGAATAAAATCACTTAAGTCCAAGTCAATTGGTATTAAACAATTATCAGGGACATCTATTTCTTCAATGTTTAAATCTGGGTCTAAATTCCTTAAAACTGAAGCTTTCTTTAAGATGTTATTTTCTATTATTAACAAAATTTTGAAACAATTACAATAAAAACAATTAAACTTCAAGTTATTAAATATACTGCACTTATAAACATATAGATCACTTTCATAATCAAAAATGGGAAAGATGAGGCACATTCGAACTGTCCGAATCTGCCTCATCTTTTGGTGTACGAATGTGCCCCATCTATCAGTTCAAGCTTACCACGTCTCAACAAGATATTTATAATTAAAGCAAGGAAATAAAACCTTTCTAAAAACTTACTTTAGTAGTGCCTCTACTGAATAAAATGCTGAATGTCCACTTGAGTGTTATTTTTGATTGATATTTTACGCCAACAAAATGCCAAGAAAATTTAATTTGCTGCTTCTAACGCTAGCAAATTTCTAGTACGTATACAACAAACTGGCTCAGGGCTTTGAAAATTCATGCAGGAGGTGGTAGTCATGCTTCCATCTACTGGTATTTTTTTCATATTTTTAAATTAATAATTACTAGGGGAAATGCCGTCTGTTCGAATGTGCCCCATGTGCGAATGTGCCCCACTCTCCCCTATATTAATGTGTATAAACAAAAATTTATTTAAAAGGAAAGAAATAATTATTTTTGTTGTGTAAAATACTACGTAAATTTACTGCACAGAATCTATCTTAATACTGCACTTAACCTATGTCAAAAGATTAAATTTTACGTTGAGCTGTTACTAAATTTTAAGTTTTAAACATTAATATATTTCCCCCTTTTTGTGTGATAGTTTTAGAATCAAAGGAGTTTTATGGGTCATTTTCAAAATTTGCTTACATTTGCTGTCCCGAAGGTAAAACAAGAAAATTAAAAAATTAATCATTATTAAAATTTCTGTTTAAACTTTGATTTAGGTAAAGTAGACTAAATGAAATATTTCTAGCTTTTAATTAATAAGAAAAGCTTTAAAATTATGTAAATAAAGATTTTTGAAAATACGAAAATAGCCAAAAACGCTTGTCCCTAACGATTTTCACGAAATTAAAAGTAGTTTTATTGTTATTTAATTTGACTTTTTGAAAGAAAAAACGATAAATATCAAAATTATGAACTGTTAAAAGGTTATTATAATTGTAAAAATTAATTTTTTGAATTTAATATTTTTACAAATCAATAAAATATTTTGTCCCTCACTTTATGTCAACTCCCGTTACAGGCGAATTAATTTTAAAAAATATGATAATAATCATGCTTTAAAAATGTATAAACACATTCCAAACGATTGTTTGTTTACTTTAGAATATATTTAAACCGTGTTTTTATTCTTCGGCTCGAAAACTATCGTGTTTTCAAAGAAATTATCTGTCGTCAAGGTAGCGTATTTTTATTAATGTCAACTCCGGTTACGGTAATTTTTGAGTAATTTTTAATATTAAATAAACTTTTTAGGAAATTTTAACCCCAGAAATATAGTTATTTATTGATATTAATAGGATATATGGATATTTATTTCAGTTTCCAACCATGCATGTATGTTTTATTCTGTCATTTTATTAAAAATGTCAACTCCCGTTACCTGTCAACTCCCGTTATGTCATTGATTTTGAAAGCAGTATCAACAACTTTCCCTTTTTACGAAGGATTTGACATTTCTCGCTTGATTTATCGTTAATTTCATTAAAAAAAGGTCTTGCATATTTCATTTAAAGAGAAATAATTGTATTTGATATAATACATATAACTATTTTAGTTTAGGTCTTGTTTTTGTATTATATATGTAAAGTACGGAAGTGTGCAAATTGATAACTTCAGATATTTGTTACATTATGCCATGCCGTCGCGTTGCACAGCACAATGAGAGTTTAAAAATGATTTGTAACTAAATTTGTAGATCAGATATAAACTTATTTCTAGAAGTAAAATATTCTATTTATTTTCATAAGGTTCGTTTCATTGTTTCTCGAACTCTAAGAGAGCAGCTGATTTCATAGGATTTTACCTACTATGGGCACTAACACATAATACATAACACATAATAATTAATATATTACACAAAACTATGGACAAAAGTGTATGACCAACTGCTGTTCCATATACTTGAAACATATATAAAAACTCCTATATTAATATTATTACGAAATTATGAAGTTTGAAAAAAATTTTTATTCTGAAATGTAAGCGTATGGTGAAAATGACCCTTATCCGTTTTGAAGGCAGCGTTTCGCAAACTGTGTATTGTTGAAATTTCCCTAGGGAAACGCGTCATAAGGGGGCGCGGAGAAATTTCAAGATATTTACTCTCTTTAAAAACCCAAAAGGTGATAAGGGATTAGAAATACTGTTTTGAAATGTAATAACGGGTAGCTTGCATGGATGACTTTTTAAATATTTTGACAAATCAGCGTCTTTACTTTTCGTCACACGGAATTTTACATTTTGACACTCTATATCTCAAGTTATTTACAAAATGTTTAATAGCGAGCAATATTTTAATATGCCCGACTAAACTCTGTCATCACTAGTTTTGAGAACTATCATTATTTACAAACAAACCCCCGGCCGCGGGGCGTTGGGGGATCGATGGGGCTGCGCATGCGCAGTCGCCCACTTCCCCGGGAAGCTGCGGAGCGCGACACAACAGTCGGACCCCACAACAACATCGCATCGTTTGACTGAGGAGGGAGAGACGAGAGGATTTAATTCGGTCCATTCAGTGCAGGTGGGTTTCTGGATCTTTTTTGTTTCGGGGCACTTGTTGAGATTAAGTTGGGGAGAGGGTGTCCCCTACGTTTCGCCGTAAACCACTTTTCCTTCCCCCCTTACAACCTGCTGCACTTTCCCTGTGGGGAGATTTCGGCCAAACCTCCGAATCGAATACCATAGAATCGATGCCGAAATGCTGAATCGAATGCCTGTGAATCAAACCTACTGAAGAATCGATTCCTAGGAATCCTGGGAAAGTGGGGAAAGTAATTGGCGAAACGAATTGAAGCTCTCCAGGGGGTATGGTGCATGGTGGTTTCTTATCTAAACACAGGTGTTTATAGATGTTACCCGGTGCTACCCTTGTATTTTGAAGAATGCACAAGGAATGTATGACGAATTCTTTTTCAGCATGGTGAACTAAACTTCTAGAAAGTAAAGATGGGAAACTTTCTTTACTTTCATTTAAATAAAAATGCAGCTAATATTTTTAGCTGCGTCATAAATTTTAGGCTAATATAAGAAAGTATTAGATTGGAATAAGTTTTTAGCTGAGGAATTCAGTATTTAATATTTGGGGCCAAATCTTGGTAAAATAACGTAAAAAGAAAAATTGAACATTCATTAAAATTCCTTTCTTAATAATTATTTTCTCAGGAATTTAATAAAATTTTTCGGTGAAATTATTCAAGAATTCAATAATTAAAGCCTATTCCATGGACACTATTTTAACAACAATGTTATTCCATTGAATTTTTTATTTAAAAAATAAATCCTGAAAAAAATATATTTTAAACTACACACTACACTTACCAGTTTTAAAACTTTTAATTTCTTTGAAACAGATTATAAAATATTAGTATGATTTTTAATCGATGAGTTTTATCTAGTTTTTCTGTTAAAAAATTAATATTTTGTGTTATCTTTTCTTTTTAACAATGGGGTGAACCGTAAGCGGATATTTTTTGAGCAGAAATAAAGCTATTTTCAGCCCAATGATAGCAAAAAGGGGTCAAGGGATCATTTAAAATTTTCGAAACATAGCCTATGCTTTTCCTTGGGTATTTATACGTAAGTTAGAAAAAAATGGATTTGTGTAAAAGACAAACACACACAATCAATGACTTATATTAGATACCTCACAATAAGGAAGTTGCATGTGTCAGATTTTCAAAAACACAAGTGTTCCGTATGGTTTTTTGTATGGTAAAATGAAATATCTAGTCAATTTTGTCAAAAAAAAATGTACAGGTAATTTAATATTTTAATTTAAAAGTTGAGAAAAAAAACACGTGACTGAAAACGTTTATTGTTTAAAGATATCAACAATCACACCATCAACTCCATTGCTTTCCAACAATGTTTATCGTATGATGACGTCAACGTTCGATGATCCCAGGAACCCAGACTTTTGGCGTTTTCGCGCGCTTTTAAAAAGTGGATCTTTTTTAGTTTTTTTGGCAATCAAAAATTTCTCGATCGGCCTCAAATTTTGGGTAGTTGCTTATTTTTGCAAGAAGAATCGATTAAAAAAATCATGCAACTTCCTTAATAAACCTTATACAGAACAGAATGTTTTTGTCTAAACGAGTTAAAATAACTTTTGAAAATAAAAAAAAATCTGAGATTGAAGAGTCTTTTACTGTATTTTTTTAAAATACACAGATTTAGTAAAACCTTATAGGTACCGGAATTTTATATAGCAAAGTGTATTTGCGATAAAAGAGAGCAATGTTTTTTTTAATTTTAATAATGTTTAAGCACTCCACATGTACTCTCAGTACTCGAAAGTATCCATTTAATTAATTAGCTCTAGTGGATAGAATTTTCGAAAGATGATTATTTTATTTGTTCTCATTGCTTAATTTTCAATCGAAAAATATTCATGACTAAAAAAATAATCGTACGTATACAGAGTACGTTTCTACAGAGATTATAACCCTTACCTATATATAAGTAGGATTTATCGATCGTTTTCATTCTTATACAATTGAATACTTTCTTAATGATAACTTTGCTATCACCGTTAAGTAAAAATGCAATAATCGGGGAGCATATTTAAATATAAATTTTGTATTGGATCTCGTACCTAGTGAGTGATGATTACCTTGATGTACTTGTATTGTACAGTAATGGCATCGCGAATTTCAATAATATTCGAATTGGAGAAATTGACACTTCTTCAACTTATATCGATCATTTTTAAGTAAAATATAATTCTCAAATCAAAATTTCTAGATATTTACGTTCCATAACTGGTCATTATACCTTTATCATTAAAGACTAAGAATTTTTAGACAATATCAAATTTTTTACAACCCAGCATTTTGGTTTTCCTGTAAAAATTATCGTTTAGTGTGAAAAAAATCGCTTAATTATCCTTTTCCCAAACAAATAACCTTAATAAGAACAGGCTGATGCAATATCCTTGAATATTAGTAAATCTTATGACAGCTTAAATCAGGAGATTGTTTTCTGTATAAATGAAATGTAGATGGTATTCTGGGAAACTGTTTAAATTGGTTCCAATCTTTAATACTCGAAAGCACCGCGTTAAGTTAAATATTTTATATACAGTCAATTTATCTTTGTAAAAAATGTAATACTATGTAAATTCGTTTGCATACAAATTAATATCTCTCCTTAAATTTTATAATTTAAAATAATGAAAATGATTTTGCATGGATGGGGTAATGGGGTATACAGGGTGTCCCATAAATAGTGGGCCACACTTCTAGAGGGGATAGTAGACACCTAGACGAGTCAGAATCACATAGGAATCGGGGGTCCCAGACCAAATCCCAGGGAGTTAAAAGTGGAGCGACACCACAAAACAATTATTGAAAAATTCAATCTGTAGAAGAACTACTATTGGTAAAAACTTAATCATGGTCTCAAATTTTGTGGTTTAACATGATCTTTAAAATCATTGTAAAAGTTTTCATTTAAAAATTTTTTTACTACGAAATAAAGTCAAAAACCACAAAAATATGTCAAAAATCTGCCAAAACTTTATTTTGTATTTAGAAATCCTTTCTTTTGATTTGATAATCTGAAAGATCATAGTTGAAAACCCTTAAGTCCAAAGTTTCACGTAAATACCATCAATATTAAACGCTTGAGATCTAATTAAAATTTGATTTTTGCTTGCGAAAACAGATCCAGAAAAGAAACGTTGAGGGAAAATCTACGAATTACGGATTGATGCTCGCTAAATTTCTCGCCATTATTTGCAATACGAGATTCCTCGCCAACTTTCGCCAACAACAAATCGCCCAAGCTGTCTTGGCGATCTGTAGGAGCTTGGTATGTTTCGCCAAACTGGGAGAGAAAAGAAAGATAGCGATTATCTATCCGTAACTCGTAGATTCTCCCTGAACGCTCGTTTTCTGGAGCTGTTTTCGCACTCAAAAAACAAACTTTAACAGTATCTCAAGCGTTTAATATTGATGGTATTTACGTGAAACTTTGGACTTAAGGGTTTTAAAATATGATCTTTCAGATTATCAAATCAAAAGAAAGGATTTCCAAATACAAAATAAAGTTTTGGCATATTTTTCACATTTTTTTGTGGTTTTTTGACTTTTTTTCGTAGAAAAAAATTTTAAAGTGAAACCTTTCAGCATAATTTTAAAAATCATATTAAACCACAAAATTTGAGACCATGATTAAATTTTTACCAATAGTAGTTCTTCTACAAATTGAATTTTTCAATAACTGTTTTAGGGTGTCGCTCCATTTTTAACTCCTTGGGATTTGGTCTGGGACCCCCAAACCCTATGTGATTCTGACTCGTCTAGGTGTCTACTATTCACCCTAGAAGTGTGACCCATTATTTATGGGACACCCTGTATACTATTAGATCCCTCTGCGGTGAAATCACGGATTTAATGCAAAATTTTAGTTTGTGGTTGCAGTAAAGTGGGAGATTAACACTAACATTAAGCCATTAATTAACCAATATACTCTTTGCTATTTTTGTTCCCGAATACAATTATTTGAATTTTTTAAACAGCAATATATGTTGAAATTTTTCGTATTATTACACAAATATACCACGGAAGAAGTATTATTAAATAATGTGCCACACATTTCCATTCAATATATTTGCAAACTGGTATGAAAATTTGTAGTATGCTTTTATTACACTATTATTTAGTATTAGGATTTATTATTTAGTACACTGCTGTGCAAAAATTAAAGACGGAACTGTTTTTTCAACTTAACAAATAGTAGAATTGTTTATCCATGAAAATCATACCAAAAGATGTTTATTGGGTGAGAATACAGGGCCCGAGAAAAAATTTTCCCTATCAATATTTTAAGGGGGTAAATGGGCCCTCCATTGATAATGGAGTTCCATTACACATTTAGAGCAGTGTCATAAACTTCTACAGTAAGAGGTATTTAACCAAAAAAAATTAAGTTTTTTGCAATGAATATGATTATTTCTGAACTCAATGCAAATTTTTCAACGTTTGTGCTCCCTTTAAATGGTATTTTTTAGGTTTTATTGAGAGATATCGGTCTAATTATCATTTTTGGCAAGTTTTAACTTCTGGGTCATTTTTGGTGAGTGGTATCTTAGCGTTAACCATGTTTTAGTAGGTCTCACACATGCCTAATTGCGTTTGGGTCTGGGAGCCTGAAAAGTAACTTTATTCTTTCAATATCGTTACCTATGGAAAACTTTGAGTTAGTCAAATTGTGATTTTCTGCCTATTTTTCACGAATAAAGAGAGATCCTTGACCCGATTCGATCTCTTTAAAATTTATTTTAAAGATAATTGAGATATTTTTACAGATATATCTTTCTTTTCAGCCACGTTTAAGTTCATAAACACTAAAAATGCTTCTTTTTTTGAACGTTAATAACATATTTCCTTTCTGTGAAACTATGCAATTCTTTGTGCCGTTTCAGCACCCCTTAAACACAGAAATTTTCACTGATATTTGCAATTGCGTACCTGTGCTCTCATGTCCCTTATACATCTTTTAGAGGACCTCTCGGGTCAAATATTTCTCTTTATTAGTTAAAAAGCTGCAGAAAATCACAATTTCACTACCTCAAAGTTGTTCATAAGTAACGATATTGAAAGAATAAAGTTACTTTTCAGGTTCCCAGACCCAAACGCAATTAGGCATGTGTGAGACCTACTAAAACATGGTTAACGCTAAGATACCACTCACCAAAAATGACCCAGAAGTTAAAACTTGCCAAAAATGATAATTAGACCGATATCTCTCAATAAAACCTAAAAAATACCATTTAAGAGAACAAACGTTTAAAAATTTGCATTGAGTTCAGAAATAATCATATTCATTGCAAAAAACTTAAATTTTTTTTGGTTAAATACCTCTTACATAGAAGTTTCTGTCACTGCTCTAATAATGTGTAATGGAACTCCATTATCAATTAAGGGCCCATTTACCCCCTAAAAATATTGATAGGAAAAATTTTTTTCTCGGGCCCTGTATTCTCACCCAATAACTTATTTTATACCCAACACTTATTTTGTATTTTATACAGGGTGATTCAAAATTCAACATCAATATTTGGTGATGAGGTAGAGGGGACCTAGACAAGCATATTTAGAATAGGAATGAGGGGGCGCAGCTTAGAGCTATAGGACCTAATGTAGTGCGATAGCGTTACAAAAGGCTGTTTTGATAAAGCCCGTGTAACGAAACAAAACATAATGGAATAAAAAAAAATATTGCATGAGGTAAAGCAGTATCCGTTCTACTTACTCCTTGAATTTGATAGAAATTGAACCACTGGCTAAACCGTGGGGTGAGTTTTAAAAGTGCAATATTAATCTTATAGCCAAAGAATTGAGTTTATTTAAAATGTAATAGTATTTAGAAAAATGATGATAGGGGATCGGGGAAGGAATTTCAATGATAATACATTTCTTTGAACAAATAAGGGATCTTGCATGATCATTAAAAATTCCTTCCCCGATCATTTAATTTTTAAAAATACCATTACACTAAGGAAACTCCTTTGTGTTGTAAAGGCTAATCCTCCCCTACATTTTAGTGCTTAGTTTCTTTAATTCCAACTCTCCGTTACAAATTGACACACAAAAAACATGTATCCTAAAAAACCCATGTTTGTAAATACTCAAAATAAAAGAAAAAATATTATTAAAAGGGTTATTTTGATTGAATAGAATATACTTAAGATAATTAAAAATAATTAAAACCAAGTTTATTACAAATTATTTCTAAAATTAAAACAGTGATAAGTCAAGGTTTTCAAGATTTCGAATTCAAAAAACAACGACAATAGCGTTTTTACTGTTGTATTTTGTCGAAAACAACCTACTAAATGAAAATTCTCTATATAATTTAAAAAAAATGTAAATCAAAATTGTAACTGGCACTGATATTTAATTCTACTTGCATAATTAGTTGTATATCATAAATTAAATGCTATTAAATATTTTGCGTTAATTTTTATTTATTTTGTCATCTAACCCAAAATTAAAATTATTTTTAGACACCCTATGGGTTTTTTTCACCCCTCGACTCTACGTTTTCTAAGAAACCAACTAATTGGCTCAGTACACTATCTATCCAATACAAAAGACAGGATATCAAAGGGCGTCAGATATTGATAGGAAGAGTTACAAGTCATAAAACTGTCACAGGGTTGGTGCACCACAGGGTTTCCATTGGGAAAATGTATTCGATTCTACTCCAGAATCGATTTCTTTGCCCGATCCCGAAATGTGAGGGAAATATCGGTGATTAGGGGGGAGGGTAGAGGGGACAGTAGGGATTTTTTCAACAAGGGGGGGAAGGAAAAACGGTTTTCGGCGAAACCGGGGTATCACCGGGGAGAGAGGGGGGATAGTGGGACGGAGGGGAGGTTCGAGTATGGACCTGTTGTTTGTGGCACAATATGATGCTTAAAAGTAACACTGGGGGACAATTTACAATTGGGTAGTAACGTTTTAAATCTCGTTTGTAAAATAATTGGAAAAGCACGTTTTCCGTTCTTACATGGAGTATTTGTTTATCTTTTGTTTGAGGCACGAGGTATACATCATAATGCCGATGAAAGCCGAATCGGGAAAATATTAACAAATAGGAATTAACATGTTTAAGGGGACGCAGTACCATGTTTTGACAAAATTACGAAAAAATTTTTTCTTTTAAACTAATGTAAATGCATTTGTCAATCACCCTACGAATTTTCAAAACTTTTCATTGAAAAATATCCAAGTTATGATTGATTTCATATGTGAAAGTATTAAGGTCCCTATGGCTAATGGAAACTTCAAAGTCCTTTTACTCAGAATCACTGTTTCATTGTTTAAAATGCTAAGGCTTTTTATCTATTCATTGGACCAAATCTCTTGAAATTTTTTCTGACTATTGTGGGAAGCATGTATAACAAAAGTTAGAATTTGTTTTTTCAATGAGCATTATAGATTATTTTATAAAAATTACTGAATTGAGAATTTTAGCATTTTAGTGCTTTTTTAGCTTGTGATTCAAGAAAAACAAATATATGTTTAGAATTCAGATCCCTATAAACCATAAATCGATGCCAACTTTTACTACACATAGTTTGATGTATTTGAAAACCAAATTTCAAGAATGTATGTAGATTATTGTAGGAGGAGTATCATTTTAAAATCACCTCTAAAATTTTAAGTTTAAAAAAAATAAACTCATAAAATTTGAATTTTAAGATACTTTGAGTTTGGAATCTGTTTTACATAATGCAAATACATATATTAATAGAAAGAAGTATTAAATAACAATGATTTTAAAGATTTTTGCTAAAAATGGTACTGCGTCCCCTTAAAACTTTTTGGAAGTTCTAGGGAAATAAGTGTATTTTTTTCCCTCGGGGGCTCCATCCATAAACGATGTCATACTTTTTTCAAGATTCTCGAGACCCTCCCCCCGACATGTCACGCTATGCAAGAGAATCCGAGACCAACGTTTTTACTCAACTTAAAGTGCACTCCACCTTATAATTTCAAAGTTAACTCTTATTTTGTTATTATGAATACTAACATAACGTCATTTTTCCAGAATTTTTAGTTGTTGATTTTCAATGCTTGATGTCACAATTCTTAAACCTCCCCTCTCCCCATGGTCACAAAGTGTCACATATTAATGATGAACCCCTCCCTCCAAGTTATGACGTCCTTTATGGACGGCCCCTTGGAGTATTGCATTTTGGCTTTCAGTAAACAGGGCATATCGAGTGAAGGAATGTCCAATCACGTTTCTTAAGATTCGTTCGTAAAGAAACAGCTTCCTTGTTTTTACCGAAAGTTTATGCTTCATTAAAACCTGAGGGTATGACGTACTAAATCTTATCAAACTATTTGGCAAGTAAAAGAGCAATTGTAGAGTGGTGAAACGTTGGTCAAATATGTTTTAAAGTGGTAAGAAAAATTTGTCCTTTATTAGTAAGTTTTTTGATCACTTTTTTAATATCCATTGCAGTTTAAAAAAAAACGGGGGAAAATAAACATTGTTAAATTTCAATTACTAACTCTAGCTTTAATTGAAAATCATTATTTTGATAAACTCATTCAGTGTACTATTTTGAACGACTACTTTAACATTCAATTTCTAAAATTAAGTTTTCATTTAAGTTAACATAATATAATGTTAACTCATTTATTTAAAAATTAATACTTGACACACCTTGGGTAGTACAGTATCCAGCGGTTGCATATGTTTAAGTTTTCAATTTTTCAGATTTTATGATATTTGGTTTTTGGGCGATATAGCTATAAGCGCTAGCTCAGAGCTAAATCAATTGTTTTAACTTAAATTTTAAATTATTTTTTAATTTTCTTGGGTAGTACACAGGGAATTTATACACTTATAATTTAATTTAATAAATAATGTTGGATATGGTTTAATTTACCTAAGTAAAAATGATTTCCGATAGATAATTTCCGGGCCGGAAAATTCAAGAAATTGCGTTATTAACCGACTATAAATTAAAGATATTATAAAGGTTATACTGAATAGAAAGATATTAATAACTTAGTTGGGCTGACATTTTTTAAGTGAAAAAAAGGGGAAAAGTCGAAAAGGGGCTCCTCAAGGTTTACAATGAGTTTTTAAAGCATCTTTCAGTTGTTGCATTCTTCTATTAAATGTAAAAGAGTAATAAACACCGATGATTTAAAGTGCAGGGGTGATCTTAACCATATAGTAAGCAAATAAAAGTATAATTCCTATCCTCTGTGAATTCATCAATAACTTCAACTATTCTCATATCACTGTGCTAAAGGAGTATGTTTTTTGTGTAGTAATTATGGACAACTATGGAACATTGATACATTGAACCACGCCAAGCGATGAGGGTTAAATTAGTATTTCCTGTCTTGGTCGATGAGGTTAAATTGACACTTCCTTTTCTGTATCGTAAAAATTAATTTATTTGGATGAGAGTATACTTATATAAGAGAGTATTATTGGTATTATTTGTATTCCATCTTTTTCTGTTATCGAAATGCACCATCTGCCATTCATTTTAATAACTGCATCATGTTTTCAAAATTCCTTATCCTTAGTTATGAAATGAATATCAGAACTTTTTCAAGGATGTATGTATAGTATAAGTAACTAAATATGTTAACTGATTTATACGTATAATGGAAAGATAATTATTTCTTTAAAATACTAGTTTTAAATAAGAAAGGGGGTTTAAAATCGTGTATGCTCATTTTTACCTTGATTTCTTAATAATAAATCTTAGTGTCTTCATTAAGTCCTTGATAAAAAAACTTTTTAACTTAATTTAAATTTCACATCTACGTATTTTAATTACTCGTAAGGTTTTTGGAAGATTACATTTGTAACAAATGGTTAACTGTGGAAAAATATCTAATATGAGAAAATTAAAATTTTAATACGAGAGAAATCCCTTGTAATCTAGGAATGCTTAAATTTAGAGAAATCATTAGAAACTTGAATAAAAATTTCTTTTTATATGTTGGATTTCAACAAAAAGTTACATATTTATTTTTCTTTTTCAAAATGATGCAAGAATTTATAAACTAAACCATTGGCGCAATAGCTCTAACGGGCCAATGCCTACGATGCCCATTTTTTTGTTTTCTTGCTTGGGGGTGCTTGGCAAATGTCCTGGTTAGGTGGTCAGCCTAACACGAGACCCCCAGTGTTTAGTTCCCAAGCATGCTTGGTCCTCAGTTTATAGACCCACTCGGGATGAAAGGCTGAGTGGACCTTCCCCAGCCCGGGACTCAGGAATTGAACCCCGGACCTGTGTCGTGGAAGCGCGATGCACTACCACTACGCCACTGGCCTTCACAAGATTTTATTCTTAATTAATAGTCTTTGACTCAATAATAAAAATTAACTTTTAAAGACTGCATAATATAAAGCAGCGGTTCTTAAACATTCGATCGCCACGTCCCCCCAGTCAGACTTCGCGGACCCCCAAGGATTTGAACAACCACAGCCGTAACCACCAGTCTTTTGTTTCGGGGTCGGGAGGTTTACTCAACATTATTCCTAAGGTACCCCCTAAGGATTGTATTTACACCTTGAGTTTTAGATTACTTAAAAGTAGTACATAAATTATGTTCCCCATTATGTTAAAATTTTGCAATTACTCCAAGTAATAATAGTTGGTTGGGGGCAGGGTTGGCAAAAACCCTGGTTTTTTTGAAAAAACCCAAGTGGGTCGGGTTTTTTCGGGTTTTTTCAATAAAACCCTGAAAAAACCCACATAAAACTGGGTTTTTTCAAAAAAAGTTTGGGTTTTTTCAAAATTAAGTGGATTTCTCCTCAAGAGAAACTGGGTTTTTTCAAATTTTAGTGAGTTCTATCTATGTTAAATGTGTTCTGTCAAAATAATGTCAGTCTTTCCACAGTTAAGTGGGTTTTTTCAAAGTTTTTAAGCTTTGAAAAAACCCACTGAAATTGTAAAAAATATCCAAAACTTTAAAAAAACCCATTCAATATTGAAAGAAATTTATCTATTCAACTTTGAAAAAAACCCACTGAAATTTTTAAAAAAATCTTCTTTAATTTTTACATCTAGTTTGAACTTTAAACGTCCTAAATTTTGAAAAACCCATTCAATAATGAAAAAACCCACTGAATAATGAAAGAACCTATTTAACTTTTTAAAAAAACTCCCTAAAATTGAAAAAAACACCATTTAATTTTTGAAACATAATTTAAATTTTGAAAAAACCCATTAAAATTTTAAAAATATCCTTAACTTTGAAAAAAAAACATTAAATTTTGAAGGAACTGCCAAAATCTTGATTTTTCTTGAAAAAACCCAAAAATGGGTCCAAAATGTGGGTTTTTTCACATGGGTTTTTTTGAAAAAACCCATTGGGTCCAACCCAATTGGGTCCAATCCAGCCAACCCTGGTTGGGGGTCTCCCCCAGAAAAATTTCAAAAATTTGCCACAAAAAGGAGTGTTTTACCTGATTTTCAAACTCTTTGGGGTACACTCAAAGGTAATTCGCAGAACCCCGAGGAAGGCGTTGGGGACTCAGCGGACCAGAATTTAAGAACCGCTGATATAAAGTAGTACTTTTATCTAAAATATAAAGTACCTTTATCGAATGTCAAGGTTTCTGAGACATCTATGATTCATTGTAAAAGAGTAACTTCTCATGAAAAATACTCGTTCAAAAATCAATAAAAAAGAGTGTTTGGGTTTATTTTTTTGCTTCCAGAAGTTCCTTCACGGTCAGGGGTGTAATTTGCCCCAATGGGCGGGGTGCGTGCGTCACGCAAATCACGCTCGAGCGCCGAACACAGGACGTGAATGGAAAACCAACTGTCGCAGTCCAATGTCACACACACCCGTAGAGAATAGTTATGAATCTAATGAACACTGGGTTTGATATAACAGGGATTTTGAAAACGTAGGGGAAAGAAGAAGTAAGAGTGCACAGCGGTTTTTTTTTACGGGAGGGAGTAAGATCATATGAACACATGTATCATAAAAGACTGTCATTACACATTCTGTATTTCATTTATCTGGTAAAATATGAGTTCTTTGAGTTAATTATATTTTTCTATGTAAATTTTTTTTCATAAATAAAATTATGCTTATATTCTTGGATATTGAGGAATTTGCCCGATTTTTTATTATTCTTTTAATAGATACTCCATGCAAAATTAGGCCTATATGCGAAATTCCAGCTTGATTTGACAATTTTTTCAAATAGAAAAAGTGGATTAAAAATCGTCTTTTTGGATCTTCGTTTACCGCTTGGAAGTATGGCCCTTAATTAAACTATTTTCATGCGGATTAATTAAATAAGGGGCTAAGATCAGAAAAAAAACGAAAAAAGTAAAAGCTGTGACACGTACGTGATGAAATCAGCACGAGACTTTCACTTGTTATTTAAAAAAACTCAACTTCATGACCTGTGACGTAAGATCGTGTTGTAGGTCACATGCATTTTTATCAGTTTTTAAATCAAAATATTTAATTTTCTGTAAGCTTTTGGAAAATTTTGACCAAATTTTCAAATTCAGCCCTCAAAAATCATGTAGAAAATTTACAATTTATATAAAATCTCGCACAGGCAAATTCCTTATGGGGGGAAATAATTTTATGTTGAGGAAGTTTCAATAAGTTTATAACTTTACGCGCGTCTTACTAAAAAATTTCCTTGCTTAAAAACTTTTTGGGTTGATTTCATTAAAATATGTAGAACCCAATGTATTTTATTATTATTATAGTAATTACGATCGGAATGTTTTTGCAAGCATGGGTATGTGTTGGGTGGTTTTGTAATGATATGAAGTCGTAACTATTTTTATCCAGTGACTTTGTTTTAGTAGTGAGTTGAACAGTTCAATAAATTACCAGCTCTTATCCTTTAAAGATACAAGGGGGATTCCTTACCCTACCCCCAATATCAATCTTTTAAGGAGAGACGGGATTTTTTCTTTTATTCATTAAATATTGTTTACTGATTTAATAACATGAAAACAATCATTTTTCAACCATATAAGTGTGAAATTTTATGATGTAAAGTGAAAATAAAAAATAAACTTAAAATTATAAAATATATTAAAAAAGCACACATAGCATACAAAATTAGGATTATTATTCACACAACAGCAACACATTTAAATTTATCATTTAAAATTTACAAAACATAATGCAAAATTAAAGAGGCTAGGGTTTAGTTTAGAAAGAGTAGTGTTTTTACATCCGGGTATAATTTTCTATACTCAGAAAGAACTTGTTAATGGTATTACTTCTGTTCTTCGTCTTAAGCAATTGAAGTATTACACATTTGAACTAGATTAATATGTCTTTCAGCAACATCATTAACATTTTTAAATTTTTCACAATATCAAATCCTTTTGAAAACTACAAGTTAGTACACCACTCATCTGGATCAGACTTTAAAAACTGTCTCGAAATATAAAACCTTTTAAAAAAAAGTTTTAATTGGGTGGCTTATTACAAAAAAACTGCAAAATTTGATACTTTCATGAAACTTTCAGCGATGTTAGATAATTATATAAGAAGTAAAAAATCGATGGGAGCCCAAAATTTTAGGGCGTGGTTTGACCACTATGACGTCATAACAAGATGGCGCCCGCGGGCCTTATTTCGGTTCTTTTAATGACAGAAAGAAATTTTTGGGGTCAAATGTTATGTTTTAAGAGTCAAAGAACATGATTCTGATGACAAAATGTGCAATTTGTTTTGAAAAGAAACTTAAATTCAATAATGTTCAAAATTATTGATACAGTCAATCGGCAGTTGCTTCAAAAAAAATTTTTTTTAAAAGGTTTTTTTCGACGGTTTTACATGTTTTTTGCGGTGCTGATTCCGAAAATTTAGTTTATTTCCACGTGAAAGGTAAGCTTCATATCAATAAACGCAAAAACCGCGAAAAAATCACCACATTTTTTACTCTATCTTCGGATTTTCGCTTATATTTCCAAAAATATTAGTTTCTTGTAAATTTTTTGAATTACAAAGTTGGAGTACACAAAATTTACTACAAAATGCACTAGTCAATTTTTATTTTCTGAACAATAGTTTTTACGTTATAACGCATTGAAAAACAGAATTTTAACACAGGATAATTTAAACAGAGGATGTTTGTTTCTCTGTTTTTCAGTGTGTTATAAAGGCAAAACTATTCTTCGGAAAACAACAATTGAATGCTGTATTATGTAGGAAATTTTGTTTACTCCAACTTTGTAACTTGTATAATTTTCGAGAAACTAATATTTTTTAAATATAAGCGAAAATCCGAAGAAAGATAAACATTTTGCGATTTTTTTTGCATATTTTTGCGTTTTTATATAATAATCCGACCTTCCACGTAGAAGTGAACTAAATATTTGAAATCTGCACCCCAAAAAACATATAAAACCTTCGAAAAATATAACTTTTCTACAAATCTTTTTTGACGCAACTGGCGATAGACTGTGTTACTATTTCGAGCTTTTATGGAATTTTAGTTACTTTTTCAAACAAATTGCACATTTTGTCATTAGAATCATGTTTTTTACCCTTAAAACATAATATTTGACCCCAAAAATGTCCTTCTATCATAAAAAGAACCGAATGTAGGCCCACGGTCGCCATCTTGTTATGACGTCATAGCGGTCAAACCACATCCTAAAATTTTGGGCTCCCATCGATTTTTTAGTTCTAATATGATTATCTAACATCCCTGAAAGTTTCATGAAAGTATCACATTTTGCAGTTTCCGGGCATTTTTTTGTAATAAGCCACCCAACTATTTAATGTAAGTGGAGTAATAAAGCTACCTAGTTCTTTGCTTAAAAGAGAATGACAGTCATTTAAATGCACTTTCAACTTCACTGTTCTATTTTCTTCATTATAGTCTTGGTCCACATCATTTTTGTAAGACAATACTTTTAAAGTCGTGATAATATTTATATCTTCATTTAGGCTTTTATAAAAAAACAGATGCAATTATTTCAGGGTTTAAATACCATAAGTGGTTTATAAATTTAGTAAGTGCAACTTCTGATACTTCATCTGTTTTTTTATAATAAATTAATGATTTAATTAGTTTTAAATTTTTATTAGGGGCTAATAAGGGACCAAGAGCGTTAAACCACGCTTTACATAAATATGTATGATGGAAACACAGATATTTCTAATTGCTTCCCTCACTTGGAGGGTTGAATTAAACTCGTTTCTAAAGATGAAAATTTTTAAGCAATAAATTGAGCACCAGAAGCTCTAAATAAAATCTGATGTGGTTTTGAAAATCCAATAAATATCAAAAACAGAATTAACAGTTCCCTGTAGATATCTTCTGTCCCCTGTAGTCCCTGTAACAGTCCCTTGTAGTTCTCAAAATATCTTCTCTAGGAAGATATTTTTAGTTTTGCAATTCCCCGGTTATGAAGCTCCCAACCTCTTCCCCACGTCGTTTATTTCTTCCTTAACATTTTCATTTTCGATTCCAAGTTTATATTATTTTGATCGATTTCAGACAAATTCAATTTAAACTTCTTAAAAATTTCAAGTTGATGACTTGTAATTGCCCCCCATTTCGAAAACTCCCTTATGCACTGTTTCTAAAATGTGATGACGGCATGCGATATGCAAGAGATCTTTATCGAGCATTTGCTCTCACCTAACCTTTCATACGGCCAGTATTTACAGAAGTTGTGTCGCAATACATAGCTTCAATTTTTTCTGCAGATCCCCATTTTTGCAATTCTGAAAATAACACATTTGCTTGAGAGTAGATCCTTTAATACACTCACTTCCAAATGTTAAGCACGGAGCTGTTTTTTCAAGCTAACTCCAAGTAGAATTATGTTTCATACATGAAAATCATACCACAAGTTGTTCTACTAGTGGAAATACAGGGCCCGCGAACAAATTTTCCCTAACAATAATTTAAGGGGGTTAATGGGCCCTCCATTGATAATGGAGTTCCATTACACATTTGGAGCAGTGACAGAAACGTCGATGTAAGAGGTATTTAACGGAAAATTTTATGTTTTTTCTAAAGAATATTGTAATTCCTAAACTCAACACATGTTTTCAAACGTATGTGCTAACTTTAAATGGATTTTTTAAGGTTTTATTGGGAGATATTGGTCTAATCATCATTTTTGGCACGTTTTAGCCTCTGGGTTATTTTTGGCAAGTGGTATCAGACCGTCAACTATTGTTTTTTGTAGCTTGTACATGTGCTTGAAGGTGTTTAGGTCTGGGACCCAGAAAGTACCCTTATTCTTTCAATATCGTTACTTATAAAAATCTTTAATGTAGCCAAATTGTGATTTTTTGCAGCTTTTTCACTCTTTAAGATAAATCCTTGACCCAAAATGTCTTTTAAAAGGAGTAAATGGGACATGAGAACACATGTATACAACTGTAGACATTAGTGGAAAGCTCTGTAGCATATAGGGGGTGTTGAAACGGCAATAAGTTTCAGAGAAGAAATTCGATCTCTTAAAAACACATTTAAAAAAAAGAATCGAGATATTTTTAGATATCTCTTTCTTTTCAGACATGTATACGTCCATAAACACTAAAAAATTTTCCTTTTTTGAACGTTAATAACAGATGCCATCCCTGTAAAACTATAAAATTTTTTGTTCCGTTTCAACAACTTCTATATGCTACAGAGCTTTCCACTAATGTCTACAATTGTATACATGTGTTTTCATGTCCCATTTACTCCTTTTAGAAGACATTTTGGGTCAAGGATTTATCTTAAAGAGTGAAAAAGCTGCAAAAAATCACAATTTAGCTATCTTAAAGATTTTTATAAGTAACGATATTGAAAGAATAAGGGTACTTTCTGGGTCCCCAGACCTAAACATCTTCAAGCACATGTAAGAGCTACAAAAAACAATTGTTGACGGTCTGATACCACTTGCCAAAAATGACCCAGAGGGCTAAAACGTGCCAAAAATGATGATTAGACCAATATCTCCCAATAAAACCTTAAAAAAGCCATTTAAAGTTAGCACACACGTTTGAAAACAGCGTTGAGTTTAGGAATAACAATATTCTTTAGAAAAAAACATAAAATTTTCCGTTAAATATCTCTCACATAGACGTTTCTGTCACTGCTCCAAATGTGTAATGGAACTCCATTATCAATGGAGGGCCCATTAACCCCCTTAAATTATTGGTAGGGAAAATTTGTTCGAGGGCCCTGTATTCCCACTTGTAGAACAACTTGTGGTATGATTTTCATGTATGAAAAATAATTCTACTTGGAGTTAGGTTGAAAAAACAGCTTCGTGCTTAACTTTTGGAAGCGAGTGTATTTTTTAGTAGTATAACTCTTATTAATTGCTCTAAATTTCCTAGGCTAATTAAAACTGCTAATCTTTCTACTTCTTTATTCAAAACATGAGGTAGCAGTTTCCCTTCCAAGTGCAAAACAGCTCCTATCAAATCTAAATTTTCAAACCTACTTTTAATTAATTGCATTCTTTCCTCTCTAAATGTCTGTGTGCTGAAAAATTACAAAAATGATATGGACCAAGACTATAATAAAGACTATAATGAAGACTATAAGGACAGAACAGTAATATAGACTATAATAAAGACTATAATGAAGACTATAAGGACAGAACAGTAATATAGACTATAATAATGTTGACTATATAATATAGACTGTAATGAATAGAACAGTGAAGTTTAAAATGCATCTAAATGACTGCCATTCTCTTTTAAGCAAATAACTAGATAGCTTTATTACTCCATTTACATTAAACTTTTTAAAAGGTTTAATATTTCGACACAGTTTTTAAAGTCTGATCCAGATGAGTGGTGCACTAACTTGGAGTTTTCAAAAGGATTTGATAGTGTGAAAAATTTAAAAAGTGTTAATGATGTTGCTGAAAGAGGTATTTAACAAGTTCAGGAATGTAATACATCAATTGCTTAGGACGAAAATAGAAGCAATACCATTACAAGTTCTTTCTGAGTATAGAAAATTATACCCGGATGTAAAAAAACTACTCTTTCTAAACCCTTGCCTCTTTAATTTTGCATTATGTTTTGTAAATTTTAAATGATAAATTTAAATGTGTTGCTGTTGTGTGAATAATAATCCTAATTGTGTATGCTATGTGTGCTTTTTTTAATATATTTTATAATTTTAAGTAACTTTTAATAATTATAATTTTAAGTAATAACTTTTCACTGAACATCATAAAATTTCACACTTATAGGTTGAAAAAGGATTGTTTTCATGTTATTAAATCAGTAAACAATATTTAATGAATAAAAGAAAAAAATCCCGTCCCTCCTTAAAAGATTGATATTGGGGGTAGGGTAAGGAATCCCCCTTGTATCTTTTGATCCAAGGGTTACACAAGAAAGTTTCAATTAAAAAAAGTTAAAGCTTAATAAATTATCTAAAGAATGAATCCTTATTTTTGTTTCTACTATATCCGGTTCGAATTTTATGGTGACAGTTTTTAGTGAAAAATTGCGTTTTTTCGAAACTTTGACGGCTGGGCGCCGGGTTGAAATATTATTTTTTTGGTCTGAAACTTTCAGAATATTAGTTTGATATCAAATGGCACCTTTTGAGGGTGTGCCGCGAATAATTGACGAAAAAAAATTTTCCCCATGTTATTAGCGACCACCCTATTTATTGAATTGGCATCCAAAAATATAAAACACAGTTAAGTTAATGCTAATTTTGTATTTGTTTTTGTTAAATGCTAATTTCTATATGAATGGAGAGTTTCTCTAAATAACCATCGTTTCCAAGCCGTATCGATTTCCTCACCATTGATTATAATTTTTTCAAGAAAAAGCCTTTTCCCTTTACACATGCGAACGCCAGCAAGGTCATTGCTCCTTTATTTAAAAAATCGGTGATCTCTCGAGAAGATATTTTCTGCTGGAGAGAATCGATTTTATTTTCCGTTGTCACGGAATCTTCAGATTTATTTCTGTCGAGAGGTTAAGTACATAGTTGAACCATAACACTTCCTTATATTTCAGTTTTTATTGTATATACCGTATATTTTTTTCAGTTATAATAGTTTATTTTGTGTTTATCAAAATACTCATAAAACTTTCAAAAAGCGTCTTTTTGTCGTATTCAAAGATATTGTTGTTGAATAATTCACTGAGATACAACATTAAAGAGATATTAATATTTTAATATAATTAGTTTGAAAAAATTCACCATTATTTCATACATACATTAAAAGATACTAGAAACTGATACCGCAGAATATAATACTGTAAGATTATACTTGATTTAGTAATATATTGATATTTTAAGGCAGTGGTCCCCAACCCCCGGTCCGCGGACCGGTGCCGGTCCGTGGATCAAATGGTACCGGGCCGCGGGCCGACCATTTTTATTGAAAATGAATTTAAATTCCTAGGTTTATACTCCAAATTAGCTTTAATTTATCACTTTTTAATCACTTTAATCACTTTATATTTATTTTTCAGTGTAACTGTATTTTATTTTGAAAGCATGTTTAAATACAATTAAATTAAAATTAATAAATCAAAATAATCTAGAATGTAAACAATCAACGCCTCCCCAGCGGGCCGCGGTAAAATTATAAACGTTGACCGGTCCGTGGTGGTAAAAAGGTTGGAGAGCACTGTTTTAAGGGAATAGTATTTAATCATCTTTTTAAATTCCTTTGACGTCTGTATTACTTTAAACGTTATCAAACCTTACATGTCTATTTACTATTTGTCAGATATCTTTTATTTAGATGGTAAAACAAATGTGATATTATTATACTATCTTTAACATTTTCACTCACATATTATATAAACATCACATATTATTATTCACTCATATATTAGGATATCAATACGATACCACGAGAAGAATTATAACTGGAATTTTAAGATGCCTTCATATTTATATAAGATAACTTTATAAATACGATATTTTAAAAAATCAAAGTTTTGTTCAACTACACCCCACAGTACCTTTTTAATGACCTAAAAATAAATGGTTAAAAAATTTAGACTAGAAGAAAATAATTTTTCAAATTCCAAAAAGGTTTTTTTGTTTTGTAAAAAAATTTACAAAGATTGAAGATTGCCGAATAATCAATAAATGTCCGGTTTATCACTTTGCCAGTAACATACATATTGATGACGAAGTGATCACACAAGAAAAAACTCAACACCATACATCTGATATTTATTTCAGGTATCACGTCACCGAGTAACTATAGTGTCTCCGAACAATAAATTCTCTTTCTCTATCTGCCCCATTCATCGTCCGACTCTAACTACTTTTCCGATCGAAATAACACTGAGAGAATGAGGACTAACATTGTGTCCAGCATGTTCTTTTCATCGGGTCAGAAATCCTTTGGGTTCGTTTTTTGTCATTGATTTTTATTTCAGAACCCTTTTGTTTTCTCTCTCTCATTGTAACGATTGTTGTGGGAAAGACTTCAAAAGAGTTCAGTTTGGGGGACCATTCCAAAAAATTGCGTCTTCTAATATTTATATTTCTACTCCTTTTACGGGCATGACCATCTTTTCTTTCTTTTTGATTAACTAGGGAGCTACCGCCCCCTGCTCGCTATCGCTCACCAACCCCAGTTAACTGCTGACGCAGGGCCTTTCGGATCGCTTCGCAATCCCCACAAAACCCTGCTCACTAAAATTATTTATTTATAAAACATTCGTTAAAACAATTAGTAGAAGAAACGTCAACCAACTTTCCAAAAGCACACTCTATTAAAAGTTAGAATATTTATTGGTTGTAAATTATCAATAATTAATCAACTCGTCTTCCTTGAAAATAGCCATCAAGTCTGCTCGTAACTATTGTTATTCAATATTTACAAAAAAGTTCAACAATGAATCTGTTAAATTAAGAAAAAGAATCCGAACAGTTTGATACCAAAAACATGTTATACGGATCAGTAATTAAAAAGCCTTTCTCTGGAAACCATTTACAAAAACTTTTTTTAGAATAGAGAGATTATAACTTTTTAATATTTTTATTTATGGAAAGCGTTGAATATTTATTACAATAAACTTTTGGGGTTACTTTAAAAGTTTTATGAAGTTTAAAATACCTTATGCCTGTTTCTATTTATTTATTACTATTTGCAAAAAATTATAAAGATGGTATTCCCAACGTTTTTAATTTTTCTGTCATCCAGTTTATAACCATTTATTTGAGTATTTAGCATTTTGGTACAATGTTTTTAATACCTGCGAATTCAAAAATCTTACTAGGGGAGAGTGGGGTAATAAGATGCAAATGGGGCAATAAGAAACATGCAAAATTCCACAGGATTTTCCTTTAAGTTTATGAAGCTTATTTTTTTACAGAATGTTTATATCATTATCAGCTTTCTTTAAAAAAATACACTTTCTAAGTTAAAGGGAAGGGGATTTTTTACTTGTTTCTTTGTACCCCCGAGCGACTTTATCTTGTTAACCCACGAGGGGTAAGAAACAAGCCAGTTATTTTAGTAAAACAATTAAAAATCAAATGAAGGTATTCATATACTTTTTAAAGAGTATTTAAAACCCCAGTAATTTTCAAAAATTTTCATTAAAAATATCTCAATATAGTGCGCTGGCCTTTAAAAAACCCACTCCAAATTGTACTCTAAAAAAACCCATCGAGATATTTGAAATAAGTAATTGAAATAATTTTAAATTCTCATGTGCCATGTCTTTGTATATCATTAAGAGTGGCAGGAACGTAAAAGCAAGTCAAAGAACCGTTTATTTACTTAGTTTTTTGAATAAATAGAAAATGTTGATTTTGGGCTAAAAATATGATTTAGTTATGCAGATTTTGATGCTGTAAAAATATATGTTATAAAGACTTTAAAGCATTTTTCACGTGGTTTTGTGTTATCCCGTTATTATGAGAATAAAATACTGAAATTTCAGCTCAGTCCGCCAATTAGGGACATTACGGTAGTCTTTGAAATGAGGGGTGAAAAAACCCATTGGGTGCCTGAAAACCATTTTTCTTTTTGTAATAAATGACAAAATAAACAAAAAGTTATGCAAAGTATTTAATATTATTCATAATATACAACTAATTATGCGAATAGAATAGTTGTTTCAGTAATTCTCGATTTTTTTTCAGTATTTTTGATAAAACTCAATGATACCAAAAACAGCCATTTTCCATGAAAATATAGCATTTTACCGAGTTTTACTCGAAAATGGGTTTTGAGAGATAATAGTTGGGGGTTCATAATAAAATATCAGTGCCAATTACCGTTTTTAAGCTTTTTATAAAAATTTTATTAAGTATTTGTATTTAATAGGTCGTTTTCATCAAAATACAGCAATAAAAACGCTATTGTCGTTGTGTTTTGAAAGCAAAATTCTTGATAAGAAAAACTTATCACAGTTTTAATTTTGGAAATAAATTATAATAAATTTGGTTTTAATTATCTAAATTATTCTCTTTTCTATCAAAATAAACCTTTCAATCATACTTTTTCTTAATTTTTTGAGTATTTTCAAGAGTGGGTTTTTTTAGGGTACATGGGTTTTTTTTTAGGAAAATTGGTTTTTTTTGGATTCTTACTTAATAATTTGCCAAATTGTAACGGGGAGTTGGAATTAAAAATACAAAGCACTAAAATGTAGTGGAGGGTGAGCCGTTACAACACAATTTTGTTCGATTTAATATATGCCCAGTTAAAAATTAGTCTTAAAGAAGTTCAAGTTGAAAGTTATAAACTACGCTATATATTTTTACATAAAATATTTGAAAATCATGACAAGACGAATCAAAAGGTGCTTCTCTTATTTCATTTTGTGATACTGATAGGTTGTTCTCTCCCAAAAGCAACTAAATTTTTTTTGCAAACTCAGTTTTTTGAGGTCGGTTCCACTTCCTCTTAATAAACTCGGCGCTGTCTCTTTTCTTCAGGTGTGAATGGTTCAGGGAGTTTTTGAAGACACCCTCAAACCTATTCCCCCACCCTCTTGTGTTTCAATATTATTTTTAATTATAATTTTGCAATGTTGTCTTTCTATCCACCGTTTTTAAGAAAATGAAGTAAAAATAAACTTACTTAAATTTAAAATTTTAACTTGATAAATGAAATAAGAACAATAAATTATTAACATAGTAAAGAGAAAAATTCGATAAATAAATTTTCATGATAAAATACTATTGTTTCTTATTACCCCTTAGTTTTGTTTAAATGGGGTTAGGGGCCGTTCAAATATTACGTAAGCACTTTTTTGTTCATTTTTAACCCCCCCCTCCCCCTTGTCAGCAAAGATAAGCAAACCTCAAACCCCCCACCATAATTACGTAAGAAATTGCCGGACCCCCCCCCCCCCCCGAAATTTTGACATCCCTATTAGTAAGTACTGTTTTTTTTCTTGAAAATTAGGTGACTCGTACCAGGAGCTGTTCTTTTTGGGTGTAACCCTAAAGGTTCAAAAATGAGTCAAAACACTACTTTTCGGGGTTACAATTTCAAAATGTAAGGGTGGACCATCTCCACAAAAAAGTGCTTACGTCAGATTTCCTAATTTAATTTTTCGTTACATTTATTTTTGGTTGAATTTTGAAATTATTTATGCAAGAAACAAGAGATGTTCGAAAATGCACCATCTTACGTAAGCATCACTCATATCCCCCCTCCCCCCTTGTCAGCAAAAATAAGCAAAGAGAAAACCCCCCTCCCCCCTTAGGTGCTTACGTAATATTTGAACGGCCCCTTATAAGAAACATGACACTCTTAATAAGGATCTTTAAAGTTCTCTTTATTATAGCCCCTTTAACTTCCTAAAAAGTTCACTCAAAATTCCAAAAGAATTTAGTTACTAAAACAAGATAAATTGAAATTGTTGAAAAGGCCCGACTTTACGTTCATGACTTTCCTGCCCGCATCAGCTTCAAAGGGGAATTTTTTACCGAAATAATAATTCTAAAACTATAAATTTTTATGGGATAATAAAGTTGTCTTGAAGATATTCTTTGATTTTTTTTTTCAGATTTGTAGGCCCATACACAAAGCAGCAAATTAAAATGTTTCTTTATTACCCCATTCTACCCTATTCAATTACTTTTTTTCAAACTTAACACAACTCTTTTAACTTTAATTCGCTTTCAAAAAAATTACGCCTCAATTGTTATTTAAAACAAACTAAATTTAACTTAATTAAAATTTATTATCCCATAATTCCTTTAATTGTTTAATCACAATTATTTAAGAAGAAACTACAATATTGACATTATTAAATAATTTCATTCAAAAATGTAGGGGTATATACTTGTTTTTTTTAAACTAAATAATTAAACTGAGTATCTTTGTAGTAAAAATAATCTTTTCCTAATTCCAGGAGTAATTCTTAAAATATTACTTTAATACATGAATAATTACTTAAAACCGTAACAAAATTTTATCGCATTAGAATTAGCTTTCATCGCTTCCTAATTTGCCCCTAAGAGCCTTATCAATTTCCTTTCAAAAACCCTTAAAAAATTCTTTCGAAAACATTGGTTAATGTATTCCGCAAATGCTCCCGATCACATTTTCATACACTCAGCTCTTCATCGTCAGCCCCCCGCTGCTCAGTTTGTTATGAGCATGGAGGTAATACATAAAGAGAGAGATTAGATGGGCGACCCACAGTTCCCAATAGCAGTAGGTGGTGAAGAGAAATCTGTAACAATGAACTCCCATTAGTGCAGTGGTTCCCAACAGGTGGTCCGTGGACCACTGGTGGTCCGTGAGGCCATACAAAATAAAAGAAATGTTAATTTTTCTTTTTAGTTGAATTTGATTTTCATTTTCATTAAGAAACCTATAGTATTTAAGACTCGATTTCCCTTACTTAAGAAAAAAATTAAAATGTCAGACCCTTTGTGAGGAATGAATGCATTGAAAAAAGGTTAAAATTTTAAAAGTAAAGTTTGGGATGGGAATGGTCCGCAAGAGGTTCAAATTGAATTGAAGTGGGCCGCAGACATATCTGAGTTGGGAACCACTGCATTAGTGGATTGGATTTCGTTGTAGGAAAACTTTCCTAAAAAAAATCGGAAAGGGGGGCTACCAATTTTTTACATGCAAGAAAACATTAACGAATCATTCTGTGGAAAAAATCTAATCCCCCCTCTAAGTTTGTCTTTTATTTGTGAAAATTTTAATCACCACATTTTATAGGAAGGATTTTCAACCTAACTTCTCATGTTGTAGTGGGAATAATTTTTAACAAAAATGCATTACATTATGTGTTGTATTATTTTCTAAACTCATCTACGCAACAGCCCTTAGTGGGCCAAAGCCTAACCATGCCCATGTTCGTTTTCATGACCATGAGGCCTGGGGTAAAAGGCATATGGTTCGTTTAGGGGGTCAGCCTAAAGCGAGACCCCCCAGTGTTCAGTTCCCAAGCCCACTAGGTCACGTCAAGAGCGGCGGAGAAATAGAATCTCAATCCTCGAATCCTCTAATACCTCTCCGAAAGTGAGAGATCAAAATATGAACGCGTCATAACCAATCACAGCCGTGGCCTCAAAAATGTACTTCTTATATACCTTTCTGTCATAGACATTTGCAGTGATGCCCTCTATCATTACCATGGCAGTTGAAAAAAGAGTTGTGAACCATCTGTTGTGATTTTTCTCTGTGGGCCTTAAGGCTCATTCACCCTGTTTCACTTTCATTGTTCATCCCGAGTGATTCACTCCCGTGAACCGCTAGTTCGCATAGAAAAGTGAAGGAGTAAAGAGTGAAACGCCAATATTCACTTTTCACTTTGAAGGATTCCTTGAAAACGAATACAAAAAACAGTGTTGTTACGTTTAAAACACTTTGTATACACGTTTAAAACAAAGCAAAAAACATTGTTTTATAAAACACATGTTTTAAAACTCACCATTTTCACTCAAAGCTTAAAAAGTTAGGCTAAGCGCGCACTAGAGACTTTTGTCACGGTGACAGAGACAAAATTATCACCCTGGCTATTGCAAGAAGCTAGAGCGCGCGCATCACAGGCAACGAGACTCTTGGCCGATTGCCAAGAATCTCTCCATAGAAATGCATTGCTCTCGAGTGACATAGTGTTTATAGTCGCCGCGACAGAAGTCTCTAGTGCGCGCTTAGCCTTGGGTAACTAACGAATTTTGCCCAAAAAAAAAGCTAAATAAATACCTTTTTAACAAAAGTTGGAGCTATGATTCGAACCAGGGACCTCTGGGTTAGTAGGCGCGTGACATAGCTTTTCGGCCATCGAGGCTGATGCCAGAGTTACTCAATAATATAATTTTAATCTTATCTAGCTTGTTAATAATAATCGTGAAAATAACCATTACGATCATCTATGATCCAAGCAAAAAAAAGAGATAGATACGAAGCGGCTCTTCTTAGGCTAAGAGCGCACTAGAGACTTCTGTCGCTGCTACTATAAACACTAGGTCACTCAAAAGCAATGCATTTCTATGGAGAGATTCTTGGCAATCTGCCAAGAGTCTCGTCACCTGCGGGCGCGCTCTATCTTCTTGCCAGGGCAGATAATAGCCAGGGTGATAATTTTGTCTCTGTCGCGGTGACAAAAGTATCTAGTGCGCGCTTAGCCTTAGAGTAAACAAATGTCTCCTTAACTCTCCAACCAAGATGCTCAATGCTCCCTCAATGCACACTGCCTCCACGGATGCTGGAGATCGATCCTCCGCATCCCTCTTGCTCCTCCTCTGAGGGGGGATCGATGGAGGCCTTGACCGAGTGATGCGCAGCCGCACTGCCCACGCAATTAGCATCCCTCAGCTATTTTTGAACACGTTGTATCCACGGGCCATCTTTTTATTTTTTACTCTCTCTCTCTCTCTCTCTCTCTCTCTCTCTCTCTCTCTCTCTCTCTCTCTCTCTCTCTCTCTCTCTCTCTCTCTCTCTCTCTCTCTCTCTCTCTCTCTCTCTCTCTCGGACGGCGTCGTCATTAGGCACTCGTGCTGTGGCTTAATTGCTTTCATATTATTACACGTGTTGAGCGCACCGATATAAGCCGTCGTTAAGAAGATTGTTGTGGATGGACCGAGGAGGGGGGGCTCAAGATTGTTTTTTTTGTTCAATTCCGTTAACGTTCCCGCTAAATACCGCCATGCTCTTTTGGACACCGAAAAATAGAAATATTGCTAAATAATTTCAAACTTATGGATTAAAATGTTTTGTTAGATCAATAACTTGTTCAGTGTATCATCAATAAAAAGCAGAAAAATTAGTCGATGTATTTGAATATTTGGTGCTCAAAAAAACTTCCCGATATTTAGCTGGAACGATAAAGGAATTGAACCTTATTTTACGACGTTCTCCCATGATCTTATATAAATCAATCTGTTGCATTCAATCACTTTCCTATCTTTACTTTCACTTTACTCTTTTTTCAGTATATCTTAAAAGGTACGGATGAAAATGCAGGAGTTCGTAATACCTGAATAATTTCCAATATTTTTCTTGCATTGAATAAAAAATGCCTTTGATAAAAAATATATTTATATGTTTTTTTTTATGATTCTTTTTAAGTAATGACAGGAAAATATATCAAAAATATATATTATAGTATAAGAAAATTTTTCTCTAAATATTAAATTTACGAACAATTTATATTTAGTACACGAAACTTTTTAAAAAAAAGTTTATTAAAAGTTATTAAGTCAATTTACTTTTTTAAAAGTAAATTGAAATTTATTTACCTGTTATTTGTTTTTCTTTTTTAAATATGCTAGTTTTTTTAACACGGTATTAAAAAGAATCCTATATTTTCAAAAGGTGGGGATTTATTTACTTTTCAGAAATTTTTTTCAGATAGAAACTGGCAGTCTTTCGGTTCAAAATTCTAAATAAAAAAATCTTTACTTTTTTCTATTAATTATAAAGGAATTAATATTATACAGTCGAATCCGCTTAATGTGATCGCAATTGTCCGAGATTAAACTGATAACATTATCCGATTGATAACAATAAGCGATTATACATCAAAAAGCAGCAAAAAGTATAACTATATTATTTGCTTTAAAATCAAAATTACCTACTCGTAATTAGTGAATTTAAAACCATTTTACACTATGTATTTGACAACTTAAAATTTTTAAGGTAATATAAGAGTAGTTCAATTAATAAAAACAAAATTATCGCTTACTTTATATTTTTATTTGTAGAAAGGTCTCTCTTTTTCTGTGAACTCCATTATATCCTTCCCCAATCTAATAAACCACCTATCATATAATCTGAATTCCAATAACCAAGGGAAAATTAAAATCTCTTATCAGAAACATCTGCAAGGCGCCAATGGTTTCTTACAAGTATGGATTCGGACCCCCCCCCCCTTAACAGTTTTCTTCAATATTTGTGGAATCTTTTCTTATTCTTATTAATGTGTTTGAGAAAAGAAACGCCAGATGCTAGAGTGGGGTAGATGTTTACTTGTAGAAATTGACCTTCAAAACGAAGCCTGATAGCGGACGTTTTTAGGGGATATGGACAAATTTTGATAACATTAAGCGGCGTGTTGATCAATAGTTGATCACATTAAACGATATATTTTACATTAAATTGAATAGGAATGATCGGGACCTGTCGATTTCGATAACATTATCCGATTGATAACATTAACCGTGATCACATTAAGCGGATTCGACTGTATTATTTCCTTTTACCCACATGAATTTCAACATCTATTAAAAGTTAGCTTAACTGCATCCTTTTACTGTTATTCCTCTATCGGGCCAAGTCATTTTTTCTATTTTTGAATTAATTATTTATAATATTATCCCCACAAACATCACTCAAATTTGCACGAATCTTTCTTTTCTTGTTCTCTACTAGATTTTATACATTCTTTCAAGCAATATCATCATCAAAAGGGGATAAAAAACCAACGCCGAAACAACACAATAAATTTAAAAGTTAAAAGATGACGACGTTTCAGCAGTATAAGACAACCGCCTTCATCGGAGCTAAAAAGTAAATATATTTACTTTTTAGCTCTGATGAAGGCGGTTGTCTTATACCGCCGAAACGTCGTCAGTTTTTAACTTTTAAATTTATTGTGTTGTTTCGGCGTTGATTTTTTATCCCTTTGACTTTTCAACACAAGTTTGATTATTTACTGTATCATCATCGTCTCTGCCATTGCGTGACCAAAACATGGTTAATTCTGTCCCCCCTCGAATTCCTTACTCATGTTGAGCTAAATCCCTCAGTAGCTAGCGATTAAAACAAACAAAAAAAACGAACGATAGCCATTATTCCCTTTCCCTTCTTATTACCAATACGCAACATTCTTTGTTGATACGAAGGATTTCGGAAAGTATCCCCAACTGACCACATGAGTCACCCAACTGTTGCGTGTTGGAGAAAGACGTGATAATGGCGGACACACCCTGCTAGCCCTGAACTTCCCCTTATAAATAACGCCTCGATTTCTACAGGCTACCCCTTATAGAAATAACCTTTTGCCATCAGACATTAAGAATGTAAAGATGAGACACATGTGTTTTCAGAAAATAATTACACTGTTCTGCTTCTCACCCTGGGTACTTGATAATGATTGACAAAGTTTAATTATTATCAAGTATATAAACGTTGTGTTTATACTCCGCCATTTTAAAAAAGATTAGGTTATTAAAGGTTTGCAGCAACGTTTCTAAAGTAAGAATGATAAAATAGGGGTAATCTTTTTTTGTTTAGTTGCTACTTTTTTAGAGCTTCTTTTCCCCTCTCTTTGAAAGAAACGCTATCAAATTATTTTTTTTTAAATCTGGACCCAAAAAGGTTTTTTTGGTTGAATCGATGTTTCCAGGTAGTATCTAGATTTTTATACTAGCTATTCAATACATAAAATTTTCTATGGGTTTTCCCAACTTACACAACGAAGTTATTTTAAGTGCTTTCAATGAAAACTAGCTCATTCTATCTAAGCAAATCAATGAAAAAGGGTTTGTTTTGGGTTGCATGCAGGTGTTCAGTTTGAAAGAGAAAACAATTGAGTATTTTTTATTTCGTATATAATCAATAAAAATAAGAGTGCAGAATAAATTAGTATTCCAATAAATATGATGTAAATATTTAACACAACATAAATGTGTATTCTGGTTTACCATGAGTTATTTTGGGAAAATACTATCTGGTTAGCTTTTCAAATTTGAATAATAGGGTTGAATAGGAATGAAAGTTTCATCAATTATTCTATTATAAAAATATTTCAAGCTAGATTGGCAAAAATAAACACAAAGAAATTCGACTCTCGATTTATGGAATTTATGAATAAATTATTTAACATTTTATCATTCTTTCTGTATTAAAAAAAGTTTGTCAGAAAATTTTTCCTCTGCGAAAAATAACTTACGATTTATATTGTAAATGGGCATTCGTTTGTTTCCTTTGCTGACACGGCAATTTAAAGAATTCTCTTATTGCAGGGCATGTCCGAGAATTTCATTTAAAAATATTCCTTGCAAGAATTTAATGTGACATATACTACAGTCGAAATGGGACTTATGCCTTCCATATCCTTTTCTTTCTTCTGCCAAATGCGATAGTTACCGCTGGGCTGTTTCTCTTTTCCCTCCCGCTGAGATGTAGTGATTTTTATAGGGTGACTTTCACTTTAGGGCTATATCTGTGTTTTAGCCATATAAATTGTATGCAAAGCTGTTCAACTTGAATTAATAGATATTAAAGTAAAGCATAATTATATTTATATAATACGGAGGTATTTAAAGCAAATAAATTTGAAACCATACATACTTTCATTAAATTGATTTTAATGTTGTTAGTATAAAGAGAAATCTTATATTTTCTATTTAATAGTTAGTTAATAATAGTCTAATATAGTTTGTTAAAAACACATACATGAGTATATTTTTTAATTGAATTCTCTAATTTTGTACTTAGTTTTTCTTTAAACACAAGCTACCTCAATAATTAAAGATGCATTAGAAATTAATATGATAAAATTTTAAGTAAAATTTCTCCCTAATATCCCATGCGATGTAATTACTACCCAGGTTACTATTTTTCCTTATATTGCCTTTTTATATCACTTGGCACCATTTTTTCGGTACATCTAACTCACTTTTATCAAATAGTATACTTGAAATTGAATAGGCGGACTAAATAATTTTAATATTGTATAACAGGAAAAATAACTTTTCTTATTATAGATTCTCCTTAGAGTTTTAATTACAACAACAAAAACCTTCAAATGAAAATTTCTTTTGATGTTTTATGTTATGATTTTCATCTTTCATAACGTGAAAATTCCACACCTTAAACCTCTATCTACTGTCGGTACTTATAAGTCGTACCAACTTTAAAATTGCAAAGAATAACAATCCTTACGAATATCCTGATTCCTGACGGAACACTTATTTAGTTTTTCTCTTCCAAAGTAAGCATGGGTTCTATGATGAGTATTTATCAGGAAATGCGAATAGGATTTAAAACTGAAGTTGAGCTTTCAGCTGCCATTTTGTTCGGATTCCCATGATTTTCATTTTTGTTCCCTCAAAAGTAATTAAAGTCAAAAGAAAAATGTGTTATTTTTTAAGTTTTTAAACTGCGATACAAAGCCATATGGTTTTTTGTGTTGTGAGAATATTTTAACCCTCAGTGTAGTGACGATACTCAAAAGTATCGACTTAATTAACTCTAGTGGATTGAATTTTCCAAAGATGATTATTGTATTTATGTTAATTATAAGTATATGTTTTTGAATTTTCAATTTAGTGACTCCAAAAAATAATATTTGCACAAAAAAAATTGCAGAAAGTAGTAATGCAGTTGACAAAGGGTTAAACTCTTTTGACGTCATTTTAACTTTTGAGCAGTTTGAGGGTATATATTTTCACTGCTTTGTATCCACCGTTTAGTTTTATAGTTTACTTTTCAAGGTTTTTAAAGAAAGCATCCTGAAACTCAATCTCAAGATCTCTCTCTCTCTCGACGAAAATCTTCCAGCAATTTGTTTTACCCCAACTAAAAGAGAATGCATTGGCGCATGAATTCTTGATCGTTGCCGTCGAGAAAGAAATAATATTTCCGGAGCGTCCTCCCTTTTGTTCGGCAGGAAAAGACACTTAAGTGCCGCCTCCCCGCGATTAGTTCCTAAGTGCTCCCTACTCTGCTAGGAAGAAGCAGTGTTTAAGAAATAAAGGTGAAGAGTTTCCCAAGATTTATTCCCCAAAGAAAAAAGCCAAAAGGATATTTTTTTCATCAAAAGGATGCATTAGATCAATGAAGGAAAACCTTTGATGTGAATAATAGAGGATTTGAATAGTTTATCTATTTGGACCCTTATTCCAATTTACCACATGTATTTAAATTCATCAGAATCATAGGTTTTACTCGTCATACAAGAAAAGTAAAAAAACTATTTAAATTTAAAATTTGAGGACATAATTAATTCAGTTCTGTGCTGGCGCTTATAGCTGCTTCGCACAAAAAACAAATTACAATAAAACTTAAAAAATTGAAAAGGTAAATTTTAAAATATTTTAAAAAATGCAACCATTGGATAATAAACAATGAAAACCTCCCCTCAAAAGTATCAGATTGCCAAAGAATTGATGTTAAGAAAGTTCCCTTAAAAGTTGTAAGAAAGAAAAAAAATTAATTGCACCCCTGAAGAAGTTATTCATGATTGCATGTTAAAATATTTTGAAATTGAACTTTTCAGTTTTTTATGTTTTACTCATCATATTTCATTTTAACAATGTTTTTTAATGTGATTTTTAGCAAAGACGTGTCAGAGGCTTCTTTGCCTACTAATCTTAGTTTTAGTTCTGATGATGTCTTTCTTGGCGCAATATGATCTAATTTGGTCTTTGCGCCTTAAAACCACAACCAACCCAAATCTATTGGACCCCCTCTAACCCCTTGATGAGATTTAGTGAGATCTGGTATTACCCCCTACCCCTTTTAGGAGATTTACCTGTAAATTTAAACTAATTCAATTTTTTATACACTCACTACAATATATATTTTCCCATCTAAGCTTTAAAACTTTTGTAAAATTATAGTTATTAAACTTATTGTAATTGCTTTCAGTACTTTTATATTTTTTAATAATAAGAAGAAGCTAATTACAAATGAGATCTACAGATTTTCCTGTTTTTTCCTTTACTTAAAAAAGATAGAAGAAGAAGAATTGCAAATTTTTTAAATTTTTTACGATAATTTTACTGTTTTCCCTCCTTTCCCTCTTTTGAGCTGACTTAATTTATGGGTCTTTAACAGCTAAATCTAATGAATGATTACTTTTTACTATCTTTGATTATCAGAACTCTCATAAGTAGTTTAATAAGTTTAAACTCTGAAAATTGTTTGTAGACAAGCTAACTTTTTCCTCTCTACAGCTCAAGATTTTATTAGAATGTTCGTTCAACTTATTCTGTAAACCCCCTCATCACCAAGTACAATATAAAACACTTTCCAATTTAATTATTACTTGAAACTAATTCATCATTTAGATTTCTTAAATAGGGCAAGAGTTTATTAATTTTCACTTTTTTTTCAGGTTTTTAGACGAACGGAGTCAGGATGGCGCTCAGCTGTGGCGCCAAGTGCGCCAAGGGGGTTCTCATCACTTTCAACCTCATTTTTTGGGTAGGTAATTGACATTTTTACACTCGAAGTAATTTTCCTCACCTTTTGATTTAAAGATTGAAATACTGAATGAAGTGAAAAACTTATTGCAAAAGTTTTGATCATCTCAAAAAAAGTTTAGGTACTTAAAAAGCGAAGATAAAACGGCGCAAGTTCAGACTTGCGTATGCGCCAAGTTTTTAGCGTTAAACATGACTAATATGGTAACCCTAACTCATGTTAAAAGAATCATTTGGCTTCTAAATGTGCCGCTAAAAAGCCAAAATTCGTCAAGCATACGCAACTCTGAACTTGCGCCGAGAAAACAGTGTGTCCATGAATTTGCCTCTATAAATATTTGATGGCATTAAAGGTTATAGTAAATTAATTTTGAAGTCTATTGAGGAAATAGAAATTATTTTAAAGATTAATTAAAACCATAATCTCGAATAATGTATTCCTCAATTTGAAATACTAAAGCATCAATTTTATTTATGTAGTTTCATTTCGACTTATTCTTCATGATCTTTCTCACCTATTAAAATTCTTTCAATTCTCCCTCAAATTCTTTTTCTTAATACATAGGATAGTAATTTCTTATCTAAATTTTCAATTACCTTATTCCTTCGTATTATTTAAAGCTTTTATACTCCAGCAACAAAATATAACTTGTTATACATTCACACCTAAATTTAATTTAGATAAATATATAAAATTTTTAAAAATATATTTAAATGAAGAATTGCAATTTTATTTTTCGAATTTCCCTGATTCTCCCCTTTAGTTATTGTTACAAATACTGAAACATTATTACCTGCAAATTTTCAGGTTTCTAGGACGATTTTTGACACCCGCGCCCTTCAGAGTAGGTTATTTCCCATTTTAAAGAACAGGGAAAATATTGAAAATATCATCATTTTTTTTGTTCTTTTCAATTTCATGAGCCTGAACGCAGTCAATATCGAACTAAAACCTATATAATCATCTTTGGGATATCAATGTCTCAAGATCCTATCCGAAAAACATTCAATGGCACCTACTGGGGGAAGTTCCACGATTAGCGCACTTTCACCGAGAAAAAAGGAGGCTCGCAGGCGCTTGCGGCAGGACTGGATGAAGGGATGAAGGCCTCCCTCACCGGGGTTTTATTGAATCTTTTTCCTATTTTACTTCAACTGGCATCATCTGATAAACTTGTATCTCAGCTTTGGGAAGTATACCGTCACACAAATCCATACTCACCAGTCACCAACCATCCATCGGAGTTTGCCCGCTAGCCTCCTCTTTTCTCTGTGAAAGTGCGCTTTTACCCCTCGTGGAACTTCCCCCCAGTAGGTGCCATTGAATGTTTTTCCGATAGGATATTGAGACAATGATATCCCAAAGATGATATATAGGTCTTAATTCGACATTGACTGCGTCCAGGCTCGTAAAATTGAAAAGAACCAAAAATGACGATATTTTTAATACTTTCCCTATGTACTTTAGCATGGGAAGCCTACTTTTGCATGGGCGCGGGGGTCGAAAATTGTCCTTAGAGACCTGGAAATTTGCAGATAATGATGTTTCAGTATTTGTAACTTGAGGGGGGAATCTGGGAAATTCCAAAAAAAAATTTCCCCATAGACATTTGCAACGTAATTTAGCCTTAATGGGTATAGCAGTGCAAATTTGTTTGATGTACGAATACTGTACATTTGAACTATCACGAGTGGTGTGTTCCAGCTGTCCGGGTGCCTGCTGATCGCGTTCGGCATCTACATGCTGATCGAGGAGGAGAAGACGGCGCTCTTCAGGCTCTTGCAGATGGACGAGCACTACGCGCATCTACAGTACCTGGCCTTCGCCTTCATCGGCATCGGCGGCCTCGTCTTCGTCGTCGGCTTCTTCGGATGCTGCGGCGCCATGCAGGAGAACAAGTGCATGCTCGTCGCGGTAAGCCCCCCTCCCTCCTTCACTCGAGAAACTCCACCGAGCAGACACATTTCACAGGCCAACGTTACCGTGAGCTCAAGACCGGGCGTATCTTATCGTGACGTGGATATCTACCCCACCTCTTTGGTGCAAAACACACTGCGCGTCTTATAGACGCTACTGCAATCAATCTCCTTAAAAAAAGCATGGAGAAAGCATGACAGGAATGAAGATTCCTGTCAAGATAGGGGGAGTCTCAGGCTGAACTCCATGCTTTTTCCCCTCTTTGATTGATTGCTGTCACGTCTTAGGCTGCAGCTAGAGATCGTTTTCTCGCTGATTGTCAAAACGAAAGATTTATGAGCAGGGGAACATCTTTGGTCAGCTAATTGACCTAAGCTAACCACACAAAAGGACCAGGCTCCTTCGGGCATTCGGGGGGAGATTCGGAGCATTGATAGGCTGCAGCTAGAGATCGCTTCCTCCTTGATTGTCAAAACGAGATTTATGAGCAATGGAGCCCCACACAAAAGGAACGCGATATTATCAATGCTCCTAATCTCCCCCGAATGGCCTGGTCGTTTTGTGTGGTTAGCTTAGGTCAATTAACGGACAAAAGACGCTCCCCTTCTCATAAATCTTTCGTTTTGACAATCAACAAGGAACCGATCTCTAGCTGCAGCCATAATATCACCTTCCTTTTGTGTGGTTAGCTGAGGTCTATTAGCGGGCCTCCTGCTCATAAATCTTTCGTTTTGACAATCAGCGAGAAAACGATCTCTAGCTGCAGCCTTATGGTCACTTAGGTCTGACTTGCCACAAACATAGACCTTGAGTTCAAATAAGACGCGAATGTCATTAATCAAGTAGGGAGAAAGCATGGAACTGAGCTGCAGTCTCCCCTATCCTGTCAAGATAAGATTCCTGTCAAGATAGGGGAGAGTGAGGCTCAGTTCCATGCCCCCTATGGCAGTCGCGTCTTATTTGAACTCAAGGTCTATGTTTGAACTAGTCTGGCACGCGCCTTACAAGTGAATCGTCAGGATGAAGGGAAACAAGCCCAAAAACTGAGAAAGTAAAAAACTCCTTTAACAAACGTTTCAGATTTTATAAATTTCGATCAAGTAGCTTGTGCGTTAGGAGAGTTCAAAGAGTTGAAAAATAAAATTTCTGAAACAGCGGTGACGGTAACTTTTTTTTTCAATATAGAGAGATTTTCACTCATGTGTGGTCTCAAAGCTTGGAGATATTTTTGAGCACAAAAAGCAATTTTGTCATTTTATGTACTACTTATCCCCTTTTTTTAAACTGGCGATTCAAGTAACGGTGAGAGGTTTTCAAAATGATGAATCTTTTACAACTGGCAGTACATTCAAACATTTACAATTTTTTTACAACTGATTCTTTAAAAAAAGCATGACAAATAATTTGAGAACTGACGGAAGCTAAATATATTTCATAATAAAAGTAAGAGGGAAGTTTTACATTTCTGTTAAATCCGAGCTGGCTTACTGTGACGTAAATTAATAACTGTAGGTAATTGGAATTCAGGACCTTTAGTTTACACCAAAACATTTTTTATTAAGATCATGCTATATTTTGCTGTGAGAAAAGTAACCATAAATTATTTTTTCAGTACTTCATATTGCTGTTCATTATCCTCGCCTGTGAACTGTCAGTTGGTGTTCTTGCTGTCGTCTTCCAAGAAAAGGTGAAAAAAATCATTAATTTTCTCTCTTTCTCTCTCTCACTCACTCACTCACTCACTCTCACTCTCTCACTCACACTCACTGGGGCCGTAGCCCCAGTATTGTTTTTCGAGGTGCTTTTGACCTTTAATGAAAAGGTTATGTGGGTAGTGTAGAAACAAAGAGGTCTCTTTTATGTAGTTTTTCAAAACTTTTATAGGGAGAATTTGCGTCCAAGAAAAATTCATATAAGAAAGGTTTTTAGTAATAAAGGTTCAGGTTTCAAAGGGGGGTCTGGGGGTTCTCCCCCAGAAAATTTGTGGAAATTTGACCATAATAACAGGGTTTTAAACTGTTTTATAGTACACGTAAACCCAAATTTGGATTAACATTTTTAGGTAGAATTTTGATTTTAATGAACTTATTATAAAAAAGTGTGAATGATAAAGGTTTAAATACTTAAGGGGGGCTGGCTTTCCACCCGCAGAAAATGTTTTTGGAAATTTAACCCTTAGAACAAGGTTTCAAACATGTAAACGCAAATTTGGGTATCATTTTTTAGGTAGAATTTCGATTTTAATGAACTTATCATAAAAAGTGTGGATAATAAATGTTTTAATACTAAAGGGGGGCCTGGGGGTCCTCCCCCAGAAAAATTTTGAAAATTTGACCCTAAAAAACTGGGTTTTAACTTAACTAAAAGTAAATTACTCAGGACTTAGGGGGGGGGCAGCTGCCCCTCCCTGCCTCCCCCTGGCTACGCCCATGAAATTGAGATAATTGGTTTTCAACCTCTGCTGCACAATACAGTAATCTTTTAAAGTTTGTTTTCTGTAAAATAGGCATAATACCATATCAATTATTTAAATATACACAATCTAAATTAAAATTAAAATAAATTTTGTTAAACAAATTTCAATTTTCTTCAGAAATGTGTGCAAAAGCAGCAACATCCCATAAAGATATTTATAACTCAAATAATACATTTCAAAACTCATTCTCAGTCCAACCCCTATAGACAAAAGTCTTGGATTCAGTACTGAGCTTGACGCATAGCCTCCAATTTTTGTGGGTTTTTTTCAGAGAGGTGTACAAAACTGGTTCTCTTTTACAATTATTTTTTCTTTTTTCAGGGTACTGAAAACCTAGATGTAAAGCTGAAAGATGCTCTCAAAACGAAGTATGGAGTCGACATTCCCATTACCCAAGCAATTGATGTCGCCCAAATCAAAGTAAGAACCAAGTATCATCGATCAATACATAAGGTCAAGGGGGGCCTCCCCTTGCACAAGAAAATCCTTTTTGACCATAATTTAAATTTTTATCTGTTAATCCTTTTATTATGATTGTAAGCTAATTGTAATTATAAGCTAATGTAAATTATTTCTTATAATGTTGACCACTAGTTCGGGCTTGGCTGCAAAGATGTTTCTTGGCCCCCTCTTGAATTCAAACATATATGGGCTCCCATGATCAGCATTAAGTTTGGAAAATCCATTTTTTTCTTCTATTAGATATATGGATTGGAAGGACTGGTTGGTCAATTCCCAAGTCTTAACTTAATCAAAAGAACAATATGCACTCTTAAAACGACAGTCTCAAAAACGAGTAAAAATTACTCAAATCTGAGTATGTCACGCACTCAACAGGCTCCGATCCAAATTTACTCAAATTTGAAAACATGCATGTACTCATTTTTGAAAATGTGCAACTCAAAAATAAAGCATCATGTACTCATTTATTAATTCGTTCATGACATTCTTATAAAAAGAAGGTGAAATGTGTTACAGTTATGATGACCATATAGCCACGCTACTATGACGTGGGAAGTAGATCAGTAAGTTGAGTGCGACGTCACAACGTTGTGTTACACGTTATCACACCAACTTAATGTTATGGGACGCACTGGAAATCTTAGGGGGGGCAGTGGCGGAACCAGGATTTGGTTTTGGGGGGCGGCTAAGAATTTTCAAAATTAAATTTAATATTATCTACGAACGTGTTATTAATAAAAGAGAGAAAGAACATAATACTAATCATATAATTTTTTTTATTTTGATTACCTCAAAACTTGTTTTTGGACTTTTTTTCAAACCGACGATTCAATCTGAGCTGATATGCCTGTCGTTTCAGTTCGAGTGCTGCGGGGTGGAAGGGGCCAGCGACTACATGGACAGCGACTTCAAGCGCAAGATCCACCCGGAGAAGAACGTGAGCCCCACTTGCTGCGTGCAACGCAACAAGGGACAGCCGGACATCCCGCCCGCGCCCAAGAACGAGACCGCATGCCAGCAAGACGCGCCCAACAACCACTTTAGACACCACACCGTGAGTATACGATCAGAGTTCGCGAAACTTCCTTTGGCTTATTGCCTTTCTTTTTCAATAGTATTAATTGCACGTGGTTGAATAGGATAGTAACACGTAACTTATAAACCAGGGGTTCCCAAACTTTTTAAGTCGAGGAGCACTTTTCAAGAGACAAATTCGAAGCGGAGCACTTTTTCTGAAGATTAATTTTTCAAGGTGTAAAAAGGAAATTGTTACATAAAACCTATAGAGTGTTTTCAGGTGACGTCACGAACATTTATTTTCTTCCTTGCTGTTGTAGGTCAAAATGTCTGTTGCTAAGGCGGTTGCTAGGGGCTACGGTATCTTGCTGTCATGTGATTGCAAATGCTCCAATAGAAGCATTCCATGACCAGTTATTTTCTTTTAACTGTTAACTGCTATAGGTCAAACAATCTGTTGCTAAGGTCATTGCTAGGTCCGAGGCGTGTGACTGAAAATGCTCTATTGTTACAAAAAATAGCAACATGAATGGAATATTTTGTTAACCAATTGAATTTTATCATTGGATGCAATGTACTTACATCTTTATTTTAAATTTCTGAATTAAAGCTAAGCTTCAAAATTATTTTTCTTGATTAAATATAAGGAAAACCACTAGTTAACGAAGTTGTAGCTTTTCCCTCGATATTGAAACTTATTAAAGATAAAAAAACGGCATGAAACTTAGCGGAGAAATTACTTTTTAATCATTATGCATGAGAGGCATTAACAAATCATTTAAACAGAGAACCTATGTGTAAATTTTGATTTTTATATGAATGCCTTAAATTCATAAGCTTTATTCGGTAACAAAGTTTTAAAACCAATATCTGAAGTAATATCAACTGGGGAGTTAAAGTACTGAATAAAAAAATAGTTTGAATATAGGGTTTTCACCAATTTTTTTGGAGCTCAAGTCAATAACAGGGAGGGAAAAAGTAGCAATTAGTAGTGCCAACTTGGCGCTCGTATCAGATACTCTGAATTCGTGCCAACCAGCGACGATTCTCTTTATCAAAAGAAACAATATATGAGAGGTAATTCTTTTCAGGAAAAATTTCACCGAAATTATAATTAGTTTACTTTAACAAAACATAGAAGGATTCGTACACTGTAAAAAATTTTGGATGGCAAAACACCAAAAAGGGTGGCAACTGAGTTGCCACTCCTAGTGGTGTTAAAGAACACCAGTGTTTCATTACACCAAAACTATCCTACCACTGGTAGAATAGTTTTGGTGTAATGAAACACTGGTGTTCTTTAACACCACTAGGAGTGGCAACTCAGTTGCCACTTTTTTTGGTGTTATGCTGGTGTTTTAATACTAGGCACCTTTTTTGGTGTTTCATCATCTTATTTCTGACTTGCCTGGGTAATAACTTGAAATTTCAATTTCAAATTGCACTAATTTATATTTTTAGTACATAATAAAATATATTAAAACTTTCAGTGAGTTATATAAATCAAATAAAATAAATCTTTCAAATCAAGAGCAATTAATTAATTAGTAAATTGAATAAATTATTTTTATAATTTTCATAAAAGGGTATTTCCACAGGTAACTGACTGACATTTTCAAAGAAAAACAATGAGTATTTTGTAATTTACTTCCCAAAATAAATAAAAAAAAAAGGATTTTCAACCCAGTTTATTGCTTTCTTGTTACTAAATTTAATGGAACAAATAAATTTGCATGGTAACATGTAAATTTAAATTTACATGGTAACTGACTGACATTAATGAAACCTTTATTTCAGTCAGTTACCATGTTGTTTAAAATAAAAAAAAACATATTTAGAAAATTTAATTGTGTCATTGGATTTTGTTAACAAAAAGGCAGTAAACCGGTAGAAAAATCTTTTTAAAATTTATTTTTGGGAAGTAAATTAGAAAATACTTATTGTTTTTCTTTGAAAATGTCAGTCAGTTATCCATGGAATTACCCAAAATAGAAGTAAAATATTCACCTCTTAAAATAATTTAATACAAGAAAAAGAAAATTTCTTGTGCTTTTTGAATGAATACTGTATAATTGTAACTACCAAACCAATTACAATTTAAAAAATAATTTCACTTTATTAAGAGTTTGAAACCTTATTTTGCGGTTTTTAAACACATATTTTTTTAGAAACTAAATAATCATTTGTTGTATAAAAAATCATTAGCCATTATATACTATACGTTATTTAATCATTAAAAATAATTCCTCCGAAATAAATATATGCAGCATTTTACGAGTAATTTTAAAACAAAAAAAAACTAGTTTTTATAACTATATAATAATATATGTAATAAAATGTAAAGCATGTGATTGTAATAAATAACATTAATTTAATATTTATTTACTAAACATAAAGTACTTTTGATGAATTAATTTTGTATACAACATGATCCAATAACCAATAACAGATGTTTGCTATAATAATAATATTTAACATCAACATACATAATTGATCCTAACCTTTTTCCACATAATCATTGCAACCATGTTTTCTTAGAAAGGTTGAAAAGTTTTAATTACATTCTGTAAATTTTAAAAAAATGTTGAAATCATTGCATAAAAAAATTCAAAAAAAGTTTTGTTTAAATATTTTTGGAACTTTTTTTATTATTTAATTTTCATGATATATTGTGTTCACTGTTCAATAAATACTCATGCACCATAAATATTTTTTAAGCAACCCTGTAAAAAGCCTCCAATAATCCCAAACTTCTGATCTAAAGTTTTTTTTAATTCAGATAAAGCAGAGAAACTTGAAGTAGTAATTTCATATGCTTATGTGATTTTAGACAATCTGATTTAATGGTTAAAATATTTTTAAGATGCTGCATTTTATAATTAATATATAAGAATACCAAATTTAAAATTCTTCTAATCCTAATTGGTATTATTGATATTTATTTGCATTGCATTATTTTTGTTTTTAGAGAGTAAAATAGGGTGAATCGACCAGTAATTGACCAGTTAGTGGAAATTCCTCCAAGTTTTATTTTTCTTTCTTAGAAAAAAAAATTTCTAAAAAAATTGACACTGGTTTAATATCAATGAAAGTATGAGGAATAATAACTAATAATCATTTTTCCTTTCACTTTTATAGAATTTTTTTTATTTATTTTAAAAGCAATTAATTGAGATTTTGCCAGTAATTGACCACCTACATCCAGTATTTGAACACCATTATTCCAGTAATTGACCATTGCCATATTCACCGTTTCCAGAATAAAAATCAAATATACAGCTCAAGCACAAATCAACCAACTGATCCACAACGCAACCTATCATTTCCAAAAGAGCTATTTATTCGAGTCCCACTGAAATTTTCCCCATTTCTTTAAAACATGGCTAAGGGTAAGTTGGCTGAAAAAAATACGCAACGGAGACGTTTGAAGAAAACGTTTCAGAAACACTTACACAAACTTTCATTCAATCTGATGATTATAAAATTCTCTCACAAAAATTAAGAATTGGCAAATTTTAGTAAATTTTTAAGTTTATAGTTTTTCTTGACAGTTTTAAGCGAAAAAATCAGTTGTTTTATTGAATGGTATAAAAATTTTGAACTTAACTAATATTCCATTCTTATTAACACCCGTGCCTTTTGGCAGAAAATCCTATGATCTGAAAACCAACTCCAATCCTACTAAAATTTCTTCCAGTTGTTGAATACGTCTTAGAAAATTCTTAAAAGCTGTATTCAATCAGCAATCAATAAATTAAACTCTGGAAGAGAACACGGAAAATTGTTCCGATTTATTAATTCTCAAACTTAATATTAAATCACTGTCAATTTAAAATATATTTTGTTGGAAAAATATATCTACTTTATTAGTAATTATAATGATTTTTAAGATGTATTAGCAAAATCTTATACATTTTAAGCAAGAAGTAGAACAATTGTTTTTATTGTTTAACCTTTTAAAACCAGACTGTAAACCAGCACGATTTGCCACCTAGGCCACCTAGCGAGCGCTTGCACCGCGAACCGTTCGATTCCAGCGTTTACTACAGAAGGCTATCTAAAAAACTAAAAATGCGCATATGTCTGACAACCAATCAACCAACTACCCGTAGGTACGTACTTTAGGGCTTAGCGAGAGGAGCGACATATTTTAAAAGCGCAGGTGTTGGAAATTTGAAGAACCAATGAAAGAGGTATATTGAATAAAGAGTCCCTATTAACAATACTGGTTAATTACTGGAAATGTAACTTTTTTTACAGTAAATCTAACCAAAAATTGTACTGCAGGTAAAAATCTTTAAGATCGCTCTTGGTTTAAAAAGAAATCTTAAAAGCAAATAAATTCCAGTAGTTGACCACTTTGGTCAAATACTAGCACTTTTTCTATTCTAGACAGCCAGTGGTTGACCACCCCTCAAATATCAAATTAAATGATTAATATACAAATAATGATAGTTTTATTTAATTCAACTAAACATTTAGGACCTAAATACATCAATCAATAAAATATTGGAATAAAAACTAGCTGGATGATTTGAGATTGAACTAAATACTCCATACCATTATTGCTAGTAGTGAGAGCGCATGCTTTGAAGCTTTGTTGATAACTTTTTTTTAACTATTTATTGTGTCTTTTAAGAACAATACTAGAACTTTAGACTATGCATGAGCTTTTAATAAAATGTCAGCTATGTTTTCAACGCAACAGATTCGAAATAAACACACAACAGTTCTTGTTTTTTGCAAACTTATGCTCAATTGGTCAACTACTGGTAGGTGGTCAACTACTGGTCGGTTCACCCTAAATAACATTTGGATGTTAAAATAATTTATCTTGCAGCTTACTTTTTCCAAATTTGTGTTTTCAAATGAAATATTGAGTATAAAAAATATCAAATGAGAAAACATTAGAATGTGAATGTAGAAAATTTTTAATTTCATACAAACTTAAAAATTTTCAATTTTTCACGAGTGGAATCCAACTTTTTGGGGAAAAAATGATTGCATGGTTAAAATTTCATTCTCTTTTTATAAGTACTTTATTATATAAGAATATCATCTAAATAATATTTTTTAATTGATATCACGGTTATATAAATTCTAAATAAAGTATTTTAAATTAACATTTTCAATTTTTCCGGAAAGAAATAAACCCTTCGGGAAAAAAACTGGAAAAATGTTTTCCCCCCCAAAGTTTTTTTCCGGCCATACCCATCTCTACTTTAAATACAATGGGAGCAAAAAATTGCACTCACCTTTTCTCAGAAGTCCAACAGGGAAGCTTGTCTACATCAAAACCTGGAAGGTAGTGTATTATGGGTTGGAAGGAAACACTTCCTTGTTACTGTTACTCAAAAATTTAATTTCTTAATATTTACATTTTGTACAGTTACACGGTAATATTAGGTGAGAAGCGTGTCAATCTTTTTCCGCAAACTCTCCCTATAATAAAGCACCAAGTGTGGGCGCGCCAGATCAGAAGGAACCAGAAGCCAAGAGGCATCAGGCGTGACACCTCCAGGGACTGAGGGACCAGGGACCTTTGAAAAATTTCTTATCTGTAAATAGAGGATTATTAATATGACATAGAGCACGGTGAATTGATCAACTCTGAGGGAAAGATGTTAAGGTCTTCGCCGACCACAAGCTGAAAAAATGGCTAAAACTGACTAATTTAAAAATCCTGAAACAGTAAAGGCAGTGAAAATGTTATCAAAGCCCATTGACTATTTTGTGCTGAACTGACTGTGCGGCTGAATTTGAGGGTTGCTGAACGGTCAAAAGGATATGTTTAAGTGCCAAAATTTGTTTGTGTCTGCATATTAAAAACATATTAGGGGTCATCCATAAATTATGTGAGGTCAAAAAGGGGGGAGGGGTTTTGAAAAATCTCACCAAGGCGGGAGGGGGATCGATTATAATCTCACATCAACTTTTTGAGTTAGAAATTTTACGATTTTCTGCAAAAAATGCAACGAATAGGATAGAAAATTATTTTTAAAGGTTTTAGGTAAATCTCACGTTGGGGGGAGGGGGGTACAGCAAAATCTCACCAAGGGGATGGGGGGTCCAGATTTTGAAAAAAAACACCTCGCGTAATTTATGGATGTCGCCTTAGCTTGATGACCATTCAGTCGCACAGTTATAGCTCAATTAATGAGCTTTCATATTTTTTCAGAATCAGGGATTTAGGTTTTCAACAAGCTAATACAAGTTTAAAAATATTTTATTGTGTTTTTCATGCATAGAAATTAGTAGACCCTAATAAAATATATGTTGAAATTACAATTAAGAGGATATTTCCTTGAAAAAAGGAAGTTTTTAAGGTAGATTACATCAAAGTTTATTTTATTTCTAAGGTTTTCGCAGTTAAAATACACTATTCAACATAATTATATTTATTTACAAATAAAAAAATTAATGGTCTTAAATATTCTTATTCTCCATATTCTTGAGCGACAAAACCTATGCATGACTTTAAAATAAAGGTTTGTCAGAATTATAAATAATAATGTTAGCAAACTTATGCAGCTGAGAATTTTTAATACTAGGTCACATGAGTACTTTCACAAAATTTAGGTCAACAGGGATGTACTTTGCAGCGGGCATGGAAAAAGTTGTAACCTTCCCCCGAACCTAATAAAATTTACCCAAACCTTATGTTAGCAGTAATTTGGTTCTTTTTGGGTGCCCTTCACAAAATATTTTAAGAGAAAAATTTTTTTCACATAGTCAACTCAACAACCCGCTGGTACATGAAAGGAGTAATTTCACCAATTATTGCTGGTTAAGCGGACAATTAAGTGTGAACTCACAACTCTCAAGCATCACCATGGACTGTTAGGTCTCATCAGCACGGTATAGCATAGTAATGCAAGAGAGTGGAGGGCAAGTACTAGTCTAGCTGACCATAACTGAAAAAGTGGTGACCATTGATTAGTCCTCCACTCAACCCGCTGGTGTTGAGGATCAGTGTTTGGAGGATCACAACATTTTGAATTCGTCTGAAAAGTATTATATGTATACAGGGTGATTCTGAAATGGTGTGTCAAACTTTCAGGGATGATAGTACTCATCAAGACGAACAAGAATCGGTATAGAAAGGGGGGTCGCAGTTACACCGTTAAAGAGCTAGGTCCTAATGTAGTGCGAGAGCGTTACAAAAGGACGTTTTGCCAAGGCCCGTTTAACAAAAAAAGCATAATGAAATGATAAAATTTATTACATGAGGTACAGCAGTATCCGTACTACTTACATCATAAATTTGATAGAAATTGGACCACTTGCTAAACCGTGGGGTGAGTTTTAAAACGCGCAGTATTAATCTTCCAGCCAAAGAATGGAGTTCCATTAATGGTATTTAGAAAAATGATGATCGGGGAAGGAATTTTCAATGATCATACATTGATCATTGAAACTGTGTGATCATTGAGAATTCATTCCCCGATCATCATTTTTCTAAATAGCATTACACTAATGTAAAGGAACTCCATTCTTCGGCTAAAAGATTAATATTGCATGTTTTAAAACTCACTCTACGGTTTAGCAAGTTGTCCAATTTCTATCAAATTTATGAGCTGTACCTCATGCAATAAATTTTTTCATTTCATTACGTTTTTTTTGTTAAACGGACCTTGGCAAAACGTCCTTTTGTAACGCTCTCGCACTACATTAGGACCTAGCTCTTTAACGGTGTAACTGCGACTCCCCTTTCTATACCGATTCTTGTTCGTCTTGATGAGTACTATCATCCCTGAAAGTTTGGCGCACCATTTCAGAATCACCCTGTATATATTACGGGCAAAGTGATTAATTGGGCATTTTTGGGCATGCCCAGAGTGAAAGCGGGCAAAGAGATAAAGTTCATTGAATTTATCACATTAACATGCCTGGGCATTATTAATAATGCCCAATTAATCACTTGGCCCGTAACATATATATGAAGTATATTTTTAAGAATTAAGAAAAGTATATTTTACAAATCATCATAAACCTAATAGAATAAAAAGAGCAAATAATAAGAAGAAAAAAATACCCGGTGCTTTAGGATTAGACGAGTACAAATCTTTCCAACCTGATTACTACAGGAGGCAATGTTTTTTTTTATTTATATATAAAAATATATAGCAAAATTTAAAAGTTGAGATATTTTATTTGTGTTTTATATTGATGTTTGATTACTATGAGCAATATAGCATCATAGTACTTGAAGCTTGCGCTCAGCTAATCCTTAAGTACCAAATACCCTAATATTGAATTCGGTAATGGACAATTAAAGTAAACTAAACATGTCATTTTAATGTGCTTATTCAAAAATTGTTAGTTATTCTAATAAGATTTGAAAAAAAAACATTTTGAAACCCTGTTTCTTACTGTCAAATTCAAATATTTCAATAAGTGAGCCTTAAAACCCCTCCTATATATTACGGAGCTCATTGCTGCTCCCCCAATTGGTTCAATTCCGTTAACGTCAGGGATGCAGAAAATGTGTTTACTTTCAAGATTTCCCCCAATTCATACAAAAATTTCCCCAAAATTTAAAAAACTGATAAAGACCTTCAAAAATTCTGAATTATTGTCAGTATCAGAAATCTGTTAAAAAGTAGTGACACGAATCGCCACGTATAAATTTTTATTACTGTACTAAAATTCAATTCAATAGTATACTTTTCCATAAAATTTCCCTAGATGGCTAAAATTTCCCCCGATCCTAGAACGCCGGATCGGACATATTCTGCATCCCTGGTTAACGTTCCTGCTAAATATCGCCTATCACTTAAGAAAGCCATATATTCAAATATCGACAAACTTTTTTTATCTTTAATGAAACTGGACAGTTATTGATCTTCTAATTAATCATTTTAATCTATATGTATTTGAAATTATTTAGCAAGTTTTCCACTTTTTGTGTCCATTACATTACAATACAACATGGTGGTAATAAGCGGGGTAAACGAAGCGAATCCAGTCTACAACTGAATTCGGCGACTTTTTTACCAAGTGGAAAACCGGTGGTATCCGAGCATTAAATCGATATCGCCAAATTTAGCGGTAAATATCTGCAGGCCGGATTCGCTTCATAAACCTTTAGCAGGAATATTAACGGAATTAAACCCCACAATTTAATAATCTGATATGCTCAGGTTCAAATCCTTCTTTTTATTTTTCAAGAGAGTCAATTTAACCTCTGTTATACATACAAGCAATTTATTATTCAAACAAAATAGGGTGCTTATGTATTAACCCGTCGATCGCTCCATGACTCAAATTCAGCGCGGCACAGCCATAGAAAAGTCAATGGGTTGTTTACCGTTTTCGGATTCAGTCGTAGGGTTGACGAGATAATACACAAGAACCCAAAATCATATATGTGACTTCTCTGAAAGGTGGAAACAAGTTGGAGCCGAGCGGCGTAAGCGAACAGAAATGAACACGCTCTGCGCACGCGCAACTCAAGAGTGGCGCTTGCGCAGAGCGTGTGTGTGGCTGTTTGCTTACACCGCTCGGCTCCAATTTGTTTCCATCTTGACAATAAATTGGCTGAAAATATTTTCAAAAATTTCGATGGCACCTAGATTTTCCTTCATTTTAAATAGACGGGGTCTATTGGTTTCTACTTCCCGAAATCTACGATTCGAGATGCTAGCGTCATATTTTTTAGCTTAAATAATAACTGCTTTTCATTCAATTTTGATAATTTTTTTGATTTTATTTTGAATTTAATACTAGGTAACCTTCGCGGCTAGAGTTTTCAGTAAAAAAAAAAGAATTGGAAAATCAGAAAGTGGAATTTGAGTTTTGCAAGCAAATTGGCGGATTTCCGAGTGACAAAATTGGCGGATTTCCGCCAACTGGCGGAAGAATCACATGTATGCATAATAGTTAAGTGAAAAAACCACACAGGCACATTGCTAAAATCTTGAAGGGGATATATGGGGAATTGCAGATTTTCATCGACAAATTAGAGGATAACAATTCATTGCTCGGATGCCAGCGTTTTTCCACTAGGCGAAAAAAAAAGTTGACATATTCAGCTTCAGCTCGTATTCGCTTCATTTACCGGGAAATTAACTGAAGATGAGGTGGTGAGTCGCATTGAATTTTGTTCAAAAAAAGTGGGAAGCGATATTCAAAAGTCAGATCCATGTTTCAACATCTTAAAAACTTTTTGGGATTTCTCTGAAATAATTAAAAAGCCATTCCACTCGTTAAATATTTTACAATTTCAACACAGCAGGACCCTATTTCCCCACTTTCACAAAAACACAAATCTGCTCGAAAGAGCACAATTTAACGCTTATTTTAAATTTCCAAAATTATGTGAATTTTTACAATTTCGCATTTCACAATAGGTACAGACTCTCCTCATCAATTTTAAAAGACATTAATAAAAGCAGATGCCGAGAAAAAAACTAATCTAACAAAGACGAGGGTAAATATCACCAACCATTCGAGCTATAAGCGCGAAACCTAAGCCTGACGAATCGATTGGGAAAATAAATTAACCGTAAACAATATTTCACACAGTAATAAGTTAGGCACAGCTTGGATATACGTCGACCAGCCGCCATGTTTACCCACAGCTCAAATGATGACACACAACAATTTAGATCTAATTTGAGCTATGAGTAAACATGGCGGCTGGTCGACGTATATCCCAGCTGTGCCATAAGTTATTTTATACTAAAGAAATTTAATATTTGGAGTTAGACATGCTATCGGTAAGGTAAAAAGTGAAAAGTTTGCTTACCTATTGCACGCGTTTCAAAGGTAATGGGATTTACATTGGGGATCTATTAAATAGAAATTTGGTTCCTATTTTGACGAAATTTCATTAAGTTTTCGCTCAAATAGTTTTCACTGTAAAACCTAACCTTTTTTAGACTTCTATAGCCAAAGAACAAAATTAGAAAAAAATTTGGAATTTACAAAATTAAGATTTTTCTTTCAATTCCGAAAAACCAGGTCCTTTCACATGTATGAGAAAACCTGTTAAAATAGGAAAGCTCTTTAAAAACTTCTTACGTTCTTAATCTTTTGACGATATATGAGCAGGAAAACATCCGACCTAAACTAAGTCTGACGGATCGGTCGCGACCGATGAATTTAACCCTTACCTAAGTATTTCTACCAATTTAAAAATAGCCAAAAATATAATGTCCGTGATCTTATTTTTACCACCTAAACGATAAGCATAAAAGTACAAAACTTAAAACCATTAGCACAAATGCATATCACTCCACAATGTCAACAACAACGTCAATACATACAATGTCAACAATGTTTGAAAATTGTCGTGACGAACTAGATCTAACCAAGATTAAACTCTAAAAAAAACGAACTCTAAACGACGGAAACAGTACATACTTCTGGCGTGAAGGGCCTCGAGTAGTAAAGTTTAACCATTAAATATATATTTTAAAAACAAGGGAGTAAAACAATCAAAGTTACTTACCCTAACATGGCTCCATTCCATTCCATAGCTGACTGCTGATGCCAGTTGAGTTTTGGTGTAATAAAAGTTAGAAGGGTGTGGTGTTCGATTAGTCGATTTGGATACTACGCCAGACAACACCAGAGATAGAGTTGCATTTCTCAGTGTATGGCGCTTCTGTGGTGTTTTTTGAACGCAAAAAGGGAGACGTAACAGCTTTTAATTCTTACAAAACCATTCTAATACTATGCTTACACTATATTTGTCGTTGACACCTTATGTAGTGTTCAATTACATCACACTTAATGTCTCTACTCTCGAAATTGGTGTAATAATGGTGTTTTAATACTCATTTGTTTTTACAGTGTAATAGTTGCATGAAATTAGCAAAAACGAAGAGTAATAAAACTAGTAGCGCAAGGATAAAAAAGGAGTAAAATAATTCACGGACAGTAAAGTGATCTGAAAACCATCTCTGAAATGTATTTAATTGCAATGGATTTGGTGGATAGTAAATTATGTGAAATACCGTGAATGAGCGTGCCACAAAAAAACTATAAACAACAGAGCTCACTTCATTGGAGGCTCCAAACCAAATCCACTTCGATTTCAAGGTGATTTTAGAGGGTGCGAAGGAGCTAAAAAGAGTTTTTAACAAGAAAAACCTTGCAGAAAGTTATTTATACACAACATTTCCGAGCAATACAAATTATAAATTATAAAAAAATGTGTTTATTTCCAATGTTTTCGCGGAGCACCTGTAATTGTTTTGCGGAGCACAATTTGGGAACCGCTGGTATAGAGCAGGGGTTTCAGACTGGCGGTCCACCGGGTCATTTTGTGCAGCCCGCGAAGCTCTCTGAAAACACTCCAAAAAGTAGCTTCAAAACACTGTTTAACACACTAAAATTCAAAATTTTTTCGGGGGAATATACCTCTTAGATTATGGACTAGCTTCGATCGTTTTCTATAATGCAAGAATTAAAAGTTTGAAGCTTCGAGAGGTCGTTTGTAAAACCTGAAATTCCCTCTGAGCGTAGCAAGGGGTATGAACGCTTTTATAACCTTTATCATAAGGAGGGACAAAATGGAGTCTTAAAAAATTAGGTAAAACGATCCTTTAAGGAAAATTTACAAACATTTTCTTGAGGAAGACCTTTCCATTTAAGTAATATTCAGAATATTAAATATGTTCAGCATTCATACGAGTTATATAAGAGTAAAAAAATTCATATATCCTCTGGAATTTTGGAAAATACCGTAGTGCATAGTGCATATGTTACAGTTAAAGTCCGGAAATCAGTTAATTTACAGATAACCTAGGTAATTTGCAGATTAACGAGGGTGATCCGTTAAAGAGCTAATTTTTTTTTCAATTTCTAAGATTACCTAGGTAATCTTGAAATTACCTAGGTATTCTGCACCCTACCGACTAGACACTCGTTAATCTGCATACTACCTGTAATCAGTTATTTTACATATTAACGAGGGTGATCCGTTAAAGTACAAAATTGTATTTTATTTTATAAAAAGTTTAAGGAGGTTGGGGGGGCGGCCGCCCCCCCAAACCCCCCTGCCCTAACTATAACCAAACTCGTTTTGGGGGTAAACAGTAACAATGACGAATCAAAAAAGGGGAATCGGTACTTTTTTCAAATTACACAAAACACGCAAATCCCACAAAAATAGTAATGAAATAGCAATTTTAAAACTAGAATATAAAAACAATAATAATAGAATATTAAAGCACCAACTGAGATTTGTATCAATTGTGGTTTTCGATCTCGATTTGACAGCGTATTTCAATGAGCACTTAAACTAGCAAATCTTAATGAAAGCGCGGTGTAATCGGCTGGCAGCCTGCACTGAACTATTGCTAGGATTCGCGATCGATTACATATGTTAAACCCTTGCCCAGGTTCCAGCGATTGTTAAATTAACGTTTGTTGAAAAGATATTTCAACAGCTGGGACATTTGCTTTCGTTAAAAGAAATCTCTGTCACTCTGAAGTCGGAGCTTCAACACAATTGTTTCAAAATACTCGTTTTAGTAGTATTATACTGTACTTAATCATGTAAATTTACAGTACTTACTTGCTTGTATTATTTTGTTTTAACATTCAACATGACAACTACCAGTGCTACGCTCTAAATTTGAAATCAAAACACCAAATATGACAACAAACTACGTATTGAAACCCAACTGCGCAGGGGTAAGCGCATGGCGCAGTAAGCACCTCAACATTTTAACAGAAAGTATTGAACGAAACAAACTATTTTGAACTTTAACGATCAAGAGGCCGTTATAGTGTAGATTCCCTAGGTAAAATGCGAAAAACTCAAAAATCCGCACATTAACGACAGAAATCAGTTAATCTTAAGTTTACCTAGGTATTCTTCAGATTAACTAATTATCAACTTTAGCGGTAACACATACATTCAAAATGTGTAAAAACAACCTTCGTACCTCTTTTGCTGGAAAAGTTTCATATTGAAGACTCTCACCTCTAAAAAATTATCATCGTTAAAAAGGACTCAGATTACTTTGCGGTCCGCCACTTGACTTGTGATTTCGATTGCGGCCCTCGAGTTCTTAGAAGTTGGAAACCCCTGGTATAGAGTGATCCATTTTTTCTTTGCTTTTGCTCTCTTCATTCATCCTTTGTTACAGGGATGCAAGCACAAACTAGAAGAGTACTTGAAAGACGAGAGCATGCTCTTCCTTGGCCTTGGGTGTATTGTGGCCGCACTAGAGGTAAACCACCTTACCATTCATTCCTTTTTTTTATAGGGGAGACTGTTGTATCTTCGGCCAACGAGTTTAAAAATTTGGAGAAAAAAAACCGGAAATTTGAATTGGTGGTCGATATTGTTTGTAATATAGTGAATTAAATATAGTGAATATACTATACTATATAGTACTATACTATATAGTAACTATATCACTATAGTATAGTAATATACTATACTATATAGTACTATACTATATAGTAACTATATCACTATAGTATAGTAATATACTATATAGTGAATATAATATTGTAATATAGTGAAATAATGCTATATTGAATTAAATGTCAATACTGAATTAAATGGTAATACATCAATAAAAAATTTTCATTTTTAGCATTTTTTTTCAACTAACGGCCGTATTCACCACTAACCTAACCTATATAGACTCTCTAACCTAACCTAAGGTTAACCTGGAATCAGAACTTCTAACTGGTAGTTGAAAAAGGGAAACGCGTTTTGAGCCAATCAGATTTGTCGAAAAAGCTTGGGAGAGCAGGTAGTAGTACCTAGAGAGCCTGTATACGAGAGAGAGACAACTCGCTTAAAAGCTTCTCTGCGCATCCTTGCGTGCAGTTAAAACTGTCCAAATCTCCAATTCTGTCCAAACTGTATCATGCCGCTTCTCTCGCTCCCATGCTAATCCTATGAAGGGAAACCTGCGGTGAACAGAAAACGCTGTTGACCAATCAGCGTGCTATACCGGGTTGTCGCCTCTCATATACAGGCTCTCTAGTAGTACCTACAGGGTGATTCAGAAATAATCATCAATAATTTGGGGGGAGGTAGAGGGGCCCTAGACAAGCATATTTCGAATAGGGATGGTGGGGCGCAGCCTTACAGTTAAAGAGCTAGGACCTAATGTAGTGCGAGCGCTTTTCAAAAGGCCGTTTTTAGAAAGCCCGTGTGACGAAACAAAACATAATAAAATGAAAAACATTATTGCATGAGGTACAGGAGTATCCGTACTACTTAAATTCTCAATTTTATATAAATTGGACCACTTTTGCTGAACCGTAGGGTGAGTTTTAAAACGTGCAATATTAATCTCTTAGTCAAACAATGGAGTTCCCTTAATGGTATTAAGAAAAATGATGATAGGGGAAGGAATTTTCAATGATCAAACAGTTTCAATGATCAATGTTTTGATCAATGAAAATTCCTTCCCCGATCATCATTTTTCTAAATACCATTAAGGGAACTCCATTTTTTGACAAAAAGATTAATATTGCACTTTTGAAACTCACTCCACGATTTAGAAAGTGGTTCAAATTCTATCGAATTCATGGTGTTAGTAGTAGGGATACTTCCTTACCTCATGCAATAGATTTTTTCATTTTATTATGTTTTGTTTCGTCCCACGGGCCTTCTAAAAACGACCTTTTGAAACGCGCTCGCACTACATTAGGTCCTAGCTCTTTAACTGTAAGGTTGCGCCCCACCATCCCTATTCGAAATATGCTTGTCTAGGGCCCCTCTACCTCCCCCCCAATTATTGATGATTATTTCTGAATCACCCTGTATAACGCAAATTTCGTCAAGTTATTAAAATTGATTAAAAATCAAGTTTTAAATATTTGAGCAAATAAAATATATTACCCTATTTACAAAGGTTAGGGATTAGGTTGGGCACTTTAAATGGTCGAAGCGGGATTTTACCTGTCTTAGAAAAATTAAAACGTGAGTTTTGGTGTACTTGTTCAAAGATCCTGTATAATTCGAAATAAAATAATATACTAGCTCAAATGAAGAAGTAATGATAAGGGGACATCCATAAATTACGTGAGGTCAAAAAGGGGGGAGGGGTTTGGAAAAATCTTACCAAATCTCACCAAAGAGGGGAGGGGGTCGATTAAAATCTCAGGTCAATTTTTAAGTTAGAAATTATACGATTTTCTTATTTTTTAAGTATGAGAAAGGAATACACACAGAAAGATACTGTGGTGATTTTTAGGCTTAATTCCTTCTTTCTCAGTTAGAGCGAACCGTTGGCTTTTTCCATATCTCTTTTATATCTCATAAATTTTCTCGATCAAAATTCTGCGGTCTTGCGCGGCCGTTTGTCTGTTCATCTTTCGACTCTCGTAGCCTTTCTTGTACGATTCCTCCTCTCTGTCACCTAACAAGTCATGACTTTTCGGTCCAACGTAATCTTTTAATCACCAATATTTTAAATTAATTGTGGATATAAGAACACCTTGTTGTAATCCATTAAAAATTCAGTAGATAATTTCTTTACTTCATTGGCAGTTTTTCTGGCATAAATGAATGTTTATGGAATGAGTTAACAAGAATCATTTTAAGCTAGATGTTGTAAAATTTTAAATAGTTTTGTGTGATTTTTATAATAAAAAACCATGATGATAACATAATGTCCTTTTCCCCCACATCATTAATAATGTAAAAGTTTTAGGTGCTATAGTAAGCACCAAATGCAAACGAATAAGATAGAAAATTATTTTTGAAGGTTGTAGGTAAATCTCAAGAGGGGGGTCCAGCAAAATCTCCCTAAATCTCACCAAGGGGGAGGGGGGTCAAGATTTTGGAAAAAAGACCTCACGTAATTTATGGATGTCCCCTAATGAAACTACTACCACTGAAACTAAGCAACGCCTCTTTCTTGAAACATATTTTTTTCTTTAAAGGTAATTTATGAGTGTTTTATAAGTATAAACTTTTTTTATCACTTTAGTCTCAATTTTTAGAACTTAATTTATCAGTTGAGTTCAGCAGAATTTACCATCATTTACATGCAAAACTTCTCCAAAGATAATTATTAGGAGTGAGGGGAATTTTAAAAGATAAATATTAGCAAAAAAAGGTTTGATAAAATTAAAAGATGTTTGGAAGTTAGTACATTTTATCTCCTTTCAAATTTAATGACACGTCACTTAGTCAAAATTTAAGAAAACTTCCAAATTCTCATTTTTAAATGTTTTTTACGCTTTGAAAGGCGCCATGGAAGTCAGTGAGAGCGCCGAGAATGAGAAATTTTGCTCTCAATTGGGTTAACGTAAATTCAAATTTAGGACTAATGTGCTTATTTTAAAAATAAATATGGGCTATGGAATTGGAAAAGTACCTAACGAATCGATTTTTCAGTTTCTATTTCTTTGGGAGAAACATGCATAAATGCCAAATCAATACGTCTGCATTTTTGTAGTTATAGTTAACTGTGTACTTGTTATAAGGTCTGATTTTAAATTTTTATTTATTATTTTTCCCAAGTTTCATGGTCGCACGTGTTTTTTCTCTCTTTTTTAAATACGGGTTCAATTCCGTGAACGTTCCCGCCAAATATCGCCATGCTCTTTTGAACGCTATACAGGGTGTTTCAAAATTGCGTTGCACGGCTTTTATTCGAAACCAGCGCTTCCTAGGGTCATGGAAGTAAGGTCTACTCCTAGGTAAGTGACCCTGGAGAATCCATTGAGATGACTTACAGCGCCCTTACGGCGTAATAAAAAGTTAAAAAAATTAATTTAAAAACTAAAGGAGATAGAGCAAAAACCCCAATGAGAGTATTGTTGTCAACGTCAAGAAAAACTCATTGCAAAAAATTTGATCAAAATATCTTGAATATTCGCGGAGATATTAGCATGTGAAAATAGCACTTTTTCAGGCGTCAAAAAGTAAAAAGTTCGCATATTTGCAAATTTTTTTGATTTTTTGATTAAATTTTGTGTTCTTTCAACTAAAAAGACACAAAACTACACAATAACACTGAAAAATTTGCAAATATGCGAACTTTTTACTTTTTGACCCCTGAAAAAGTGCTATTTTCACATGCTAATATGTCCTCGAATATTCAAGATATTTTGATCAAATTTTTTGCAATGAGTTTTTCTTGACGTTGGCAACAATACTCTCATTGGGGTTTTTGCTCTATCTCCTTTAGTTTTTAAATTAATTTTTTTAACTTTTTAATTAAGCCACTAGGGGCGCTGTAAATCCTCTCAATGGATTCTCCAGGGTCAATTACCTAGGGGTAGACCTTACTTCCATGACCCTAGGAAGCGCTGGTTCCGAATAAAAGCCGTGCAACGCAATTTTGAAACACCCTGTATATCGGCAAATTCTTTTTATTTTTATAGATAATCCAAACCGTTATTGATCTAACTAAACATTTTAATCTACGAGTTTGAAATTATTTAGCAATATTACTGCCTTTTTCAGCGAATTCACTAAAAGTTTGCCTTAAAACTTGTATAACTGAAAAATTTTCTCATCCTGAAATTTGCAGGATGTGAAGGAAAACAATCAATATATTTTTGGGTAAAATTTATATAATTGTTTTTCTGTTATTTACGTTTTAAAATTCAAATTTAATAATTATAATTGTACAATTTTACAGCTTGTTCATTCTTCTTTAAAATGTACCACAGTTTTTAATGAGAAAAAAAATTTGACAAATTCGTGAAACTTGTGAAAAAAATCTTATAAGCCAAAACGCAAAGTAGTTGTTTTTACGTTTACGAGTTTTACTTTTTCAACAAATGAATAAATTTTTAAGAAATAAAATGAATAAATAATTAATAAGTAAGTAATTAATAAGTAATAAGTAAGTTAAAATATAATAAGTAAATAATTAAAGAAAAAGAATGATAAAATAAAATGCCGAAAAACTAGTTTACTTGTTAGAAATGACCACAATAATGCAGTTTTTTTCTGAGGATAATGTTTTTAACTATGTTCCTAAATTTGCAATGTAAAAAATCTGTAAAAATTGTGTAAATGAGTTAAAAATTTAAACAATTGTTTGAATATTATAAAAAATTTAGAATTTTTAAAAAAATACCATACAGAAATCCTAAGCGGTTATTTCTCTACTTGTCAATCCAGTTGAAAATTAAAACAAAGATTTTAAAACAGCTAAGGAACTGAAAAATTTGCACTAACATTGATTTTCCAAACAATATGGTTCGTTTTGTATAATTCTCTTGTTGATTATGTTCAATCTACAGCAGTGGTTCCCAACTCAAATATGTCTGCGGACCACTTCACTTAAATTTGAACCTCCGCGGACCATCTATCTCTAACCGTAACTATATCTTCAAAATTAACTTTTTTTCAGTGCATTTATTCCTCATGGAGGGTCTAAAATTTTGGATTTTTTTTTCTGAAGTAAGGGAAACCGAGTTTAACAAGGTTTCTAAATAGAACTTAGATAATCAAATAATCTATTAAACTTAAAAGAAAAATTAATATTACTTTAATTTTATAACTAATTATTTAAAAATATACCTTTTATAAAAGACCATTTAACCATTTTTATCAAGCCTTTTTATCTATTAACCCTGGAAGGGTTCACACCTATACAAAAGTTACAGGTTTAAAAAAACAACAGTATAAAATAGTTATTTTTCTTTTTCATAACCAACAAATAAGGTAATATATATTATAAGTGTATTTAAATTTGAAAGAAAGTACTTAGCTTTAAATTAAACTGCAGGGCGAATGAAATAATCAGGAATTCTGTTGATCACAAAAAAGCAAACTGGACATGAACTGACTGTGAGTTGTGGCAGAGGAAATTCTATAGGCAAGGCGGGCGAGGTTGATGTTCTCCCGAAAGAAACCGCGTCAAAAGTCAATAATTATTTCAAAGGAGCGATTAAAATAGAAAATAATTTATGTGTTTAAAAACTTTCGCCTTTTCGGCGATAAATTTTTCTCATATCTTCGAACAAACCTATTTCACTAGTATCTCGGAAATTTCCTCTTTTCATACCACGATTTCTCGAAGACCCTCTGTCTGACCATAGCATCCCAGTTTGAAGTATCTTTCAACACTTTCACGCTTCAATTCGTATCAAACCAAGTATAAGTCCGATCATTCGATTCGTTATTAGCCCCACCCCGACGTCTCTCAGTTTTAATTAATCTAATGCAATACTTTTCCATACTCTGTCTGTAATAAACTACTGTTGAACAAAACTGTGCAAAATAATAGAAATGAACAAATGATTCATAGTAGAGAAAGAGAACCTGACCTTTTTTATTTATGAGACGTATGATTTTTTACTTATATGTTTTTGTATCTGGTAGTGTTTTTACTATTTCCTGGAATGTGTGATTAGGAAAACTATTTTTTAAAAATTTCCACACATTTTTTGGATAAGTTATTTAAAAATCTTCTCACGGACCACCTCTGAAGGCCTCACGGACCGCCAGTGGTCCGCGGAACAGCTGTTGGGAACCACTGATCTACAGAGATACGAATATAATTTGTACATGACCCCTTTCATACCTGGTTCAAAAATAAATTACATGAAAGTTGGCTTTCCTGTATACTGTCTACCCTAAAGGAAAAACGGGTTTTACAGTAATCCTAAGCGGCTATTTCCATACTTGTTATTCAGTTAAAAAATAAAACAAATATTTTTAAAACCGGTAAGGAACTGAAAAATTTCTACTAGCATTGATTTTCCAAACAATATGGTTCTTTTTTGTAAAATCCCCTTGTAGAAAATGTTCAATCTTCAGAGATATGAATATAATTTGTAAATGACCCCTTTCATACCTGGTCTGGTCCAAAATAGATCACATGAAAGTTGGCTTTCCTGTATACTGTCTACCCTAAAGGAAAAACGGGTTTTACAGTAGTAATCAATAACTCCATTCCTTTTTTAAACATAAGTTAAAAATTTAAAAAAAAAACTATGAAATGCTAGCTGTATTGATTTAAAAATTTGACTTGGCATTGATTTTTTTTGCAATTTGGTTTTTATTCGTTCAATAAAATATGCCAGGTAAAAATGATCAACAAATATTTTGTTCCAGATTTTTGGGATGATCTTCTCTATCTGCCTGTGCAAGGAAATCTGAGAAATCTAAGTCCGGGCAAGTCCTTCTTCACTAACCTTTCCCACCTTGTTTCCTCCACCAGGTGTCGCCCTGTATTGCGAATTCTGCTCTGTTATTGATGGGGAATGCTTTGAAACGACCAATGAAAGCGGGCCTTACGTGACCCACAATGACGTCACAACAACACGTGATTTCAAGTTCGTCATTGTGATGAGTGACGAAACGGAATAATTTTTCTACATCGAAAACTGGTTTTAAAAAAACGACCAATGTATGCATAATGAACCAAATAACGCATTGAAAGTAAAAATGCACTTATATTAACACAATATCAGTATCAATGCACATTAAAATTTTTATTATTTGAATTTAAATTCAAATAATTAGGGTTGCATGTTGCCAGCTCATGAGATTAACTCTTTTTATTTTAAAAATATCTGAAGTCTAAACCTCTTTATAAACCTTTCAATCCCAATCAACTATTCACTGTAGATATTCTGGGCCTCTCAAGATTTTTAAGTGATTTTTAAATTCGATTGGAGGAAAGGTATATAATACGGGTAATGAATTCCTTGGATTTCTACATGCTTCTGCTTAAAAGGAATCCCAAATAAAATGAAAGTTCTAGTGTTACGTTAGGTCCGCTTTTTCCCCCTCACATATTTGGTTGCCTGTTGAGTTTTACTGTTCCCATATTTTACTTATGATCTTTTTGACTAGTCAAAAGATTTGCTTGTTGTATGCAAAAAAAAATTTGAAGCATTCGCGCGCTTTTCAATCTAATCTAGAATGTGTAATCATATAACACGGTACAAAATATGACTTGTTGATCAAGTTTTCATCATTTATTTACTGGTATTGGTGGTGTAACTGTTGGAAGATTTTTTAATTGATACTCACAACAGTGAATTAGAAAGATAACAGTTTTGAATTTTAAAACCATAATATAGAGGAATATGTATTTATATTTCTCGTTGCACCTCTGTATCTGTTTTTGAAAAATATTAACGCAAATCTAAAGTAAATGCCTAAAAACATTTGTGTGACTGTAAAGAGTTTAAGGTAATAAAAAATAACTAAACATAGCTTAAACATCAATTAATTCAGGCAGAACAATTCAGCTGTGGTCCAATGTTTGAAAAGCGCTCGAGTGTATAAATGTTGAAGTAAAAGGGGATTCTGTTAAACCATAGTGTCTTTTTCGAGCATTATCTAAAAAAGACTGGATATATTTTGCTCGTACTAAATTATGTGTATAATGTAAATTCTAAAATATACTAGCTGTATATATGTGTGTAGCATCTAAGTTGATTGAAACTCATCACATTAACGATTTATCATACTTACAAGTTAAAATTAGATCATGTAGGTTTTAAAATTGCTCCATTTGTGTTTTCTATCAACTTTTGATTCAATCTTTTGAAATGTTTTGATGGAATCCAACTTGTTCATTGTTTGTGTGGTTTTTGTGTTTTATTGCTCAAACGATGTACATATATTTATCTATGTTAAAACACAAAGTATTTCATTGATTTTATAAAACTTTATAATACCTTAATCTGAACGAAAGAGTAGAAAATAGTTTTTTAATCCAAAGATAGTAAAAATCCAATTACTATATGGAAAGCCCTACAGATTTATAGGCAAAATTATTTTAAGAAGGTATTTAATGGATCTATAGTTATTTTTAAACAGGAATGTTTATATTTTACTACACAATTAAAAGTATCTTTCATCTGATACAAGTTCTTTAACCAAAAGATTGAAATGGAATATTTCACATTGCTAACTCTAAAGTTAATGTAATGAATGTTTAGAATAGTTCTTTATCGAGAAAAAGGGGAAAACTATTATTAAATCCATCACTAATACCTGCAGAAGTACAGAAGTATACCTGCTATTAGGGTTACAGATGAAATTTAAAGACTTTGTAGTGTCTTTCCCTTTTTTTTCTTTCAATTTTGTTAAAGCATGGGGAACCCATGGTAATATCTCAAGAAGAGGCTTTCTTGGAGAAAATATTATATCTCACCTACCTAACGCAATAAAATTTTTTGAGTATTACTTTCTCACTTAAATGCACTTATAAATAACGAAGATAGATATGAATCAGGCATATTTCCGTGTTAGGTTTGCTATAAATGTCAAAATCAAGAGCAGAATTTTGAATTTTATGCTTACGAGGGACGTTCAACATAAACCCGCAGGACACCGCGTCGTCAAATCCTGTTTAGTTTTACCTTTCAGAAAAAGGGAGAAACTTGATTCATCATTTCCTTTTCTTCAAAGTCATTCGTTTAAAAGCATAAACGAACTGTGTTTTCATAAAACCGCTAATGATATATCCAGGTTTTACTGGCCAGGTTAATGCAATTTGTTGCGACAAAATGTTGGAAAAGTTTTTAAGAAACGGTGTCTATTTTTTTTAATACTGAGGAATTGAATGACCTAAAAGTGAAACCCAAAACTCGAACCATTGTATAAAGTCAATGGAATTCAAAATAAAAATGAGTAAAAGGAGTAGAATGACTTTAAAAGCCATTACTGACAACATAAGGGAGATTCTTAAGATTTTTTTACTAAACCTAACCTTTGTTTAAAATTTGGTTACATTGTCCATAGATCTCAATCCCAATATTGATCCTCGGGTAAGAGTTATTGTTGAAGGCCCCTTCGTTTGACTCTTACACAGTGTATGGACTGCCTGGACTGGCATTATGTTTGCCTCCTCGTTTGTGAATCATCTAGTCTTGTTACATGTTTCTGCACACAATCCCTGTGTGCTTCGAATCATCGATAAATGTGTACCATCGCATTATACTATTTAACATTACGTGAAATGCTTTCTAATGTTTTCGGTAGAATCGAGATTGAGATACTGCCGCTATATATGTGTATGTTTGTGTATTTATATTATATTCATCAGAGAGTGATGATCTTTCACTCGTAACACCTCAACATGATGTCACTCGAATCTTGTTAATGTCAAAGCCCAGTGTATTTTGTACCCTGCGCTGTCGGGAAAAATTATCATTTTGTATATTATTAAAAAAATGTTTCGTTGAAAGCCGACTTGAGCGCGGGGAAGTAGAAAGTACTGCATTCTGAAAATCTAAGCTCAATTTTTATGTTGTGTACTATTCGTTTTATACTCTACGTTTCATGAAAACGCATTCACTCTCGTTGCCAAAAATTTTCTACTGAATTCGATTTTTATGGCTTTGACCGAAGTCACGTACCTTGATGCGAGTTATTTTTGAAACTTTTGCATGTGTTCACAAAAGGAAAAACAGCTCAAAAAACTTTTCCATGAACAAAAAGTTACCCATTTTTTTTTCGATGGGAAAGATTTAAACTGAAATTTTCAAATTTGAAACTAAAGTCACAATCAATATTAATTATTTAAAGACCTTGAAAACAATATCTTGTAACGAGTTTAGATGTGTTATTTGTTGCATTTGATTAAACGACTATTTCCTCTTCAATTTTAAAACCTAGGCTAGTTTAGGAGATTATTTTTCAAATTCTTAACTAAACGCATCCTTGTATACTGCAGTTTCGTTTGACTTAAACGTATTTATTCTGATGTAAGTTTAGCTCATGTAGAAGTCATTAGGAAGCTTTTTGTTGTGGAAGTCAGTTCCGATTCTGAAATCATCAATAGCTTAGATAATTTTTTCATCATAATGATATTAGTCCTTTTGCGTAGAGAATTTACCATGGGCACTCTTTCGTAGAGTCAGTTTCAAGAGCGGACCATTCAAAACTTGTTCCAGCACTGTACATTTCAAGCATCTTTTATAGAATTACCAGTAATGGGAAAAATCAACACCTTTAGGTATCCTTTGGTATTAAGTATTTTAAAGCATATAAGAAAACATACTCTTAGATACCTAAACGTATTTAATTATAATTTTTTCTTTTTTAAAAATGTCATTTTGATACTCACAAGTACTGGATACTCAAGTAACGATACCTAAAAGCGTAAATTTCACCCATAGCTACTTCTAAGAAGCTTTGCAATAAGGTGCTTCATCACTCATTGGCGCTCTTTTTTTCATTATTTTTACGGTGCAATTATATCACCATCGATGGAACTTTTAATGTCCATTCGCAAATGTAGATCGCAACCTCTGCAGAGAGCCTACTTCTCATACAAGGCTCGAACTTGCACTTAGAAATAAGTCAGCTTCTAAAATGCATGTCTTTATGGTTCGAATTCCAATAGAGGAAATATTTTTTTAAATGTTGAGAAAAAAATCAAACTTGTGTGTTTGAATAAGTTTAGATGAAATTTTGTTTGAATGTTTTTTATCAGTTAAATAAATTTTTTCTCATGCAAATAATTATATTCCTCAATTTACAAACCGAGGGCATTTATTGTCTGTAATTGCAGATATAGGATACCAATATTAGAATTCGAACCATATATTACAATTTTTTAAATTAAATTGAAATCTAGTCATAATTTAGAACTAAACATGAATTTTCTTACCGTTTCGAAATCTATAAATTCATTCCGCTGTTTTTACCAATTTAACTATTAATTCAAATTATACTTCTAATTCATTCATAATGTTTCGTTTTCTTTTATATAAATCCTTTTACTATTCAAAAAATTAAAACTCATGGATTACATTAAGAAGAATTTTTGATTATTGTTAATTTTAATTGCATTAATAAACTCATTAATATGAATATAGTTAGAGATAATGCGCAATTTATCTGTATGATTTATATGTATGTAAACTTGACTTTTTTAAGTTCCCTTTACCATTTTTCGATTTCATTTAACATATTTTTTAACCTTTCTCATAAACTGAATATTAATTAACATAAAAATAACTTAGAATAAAATTTAATGTTGATTAAAAATAGGAAGTGTTTTTGTACAATTAAATTAAAGAATTCAACTTTCAATTTTCAACTCAGCAAGTCATGTCGCTAAGCTTATTATGTCGTCAATTTTTCTACATTAAAACGTTTACGAAGCATTTTAACCTTTACCGATTGAAAAAGTACAACTTAGATTTGAGTATTTTGAAAATATATATACTAAATCACAAAACGATATCCAAGAAAAATTAATACCCTATTTTATATAACTGAATTTTTTTGAAGCTGTTTATACACAATTTTATTCTCACTAAATTATTGAAATAATTAAAATAATGACCACACATTTTGTTTGGAGAATAGCTTAAAATTAAGAGATTTGTGACTTTCAATTCCAAAATGGACCATATATGTAAAGTTTTATTTCTAGTTCACTTTGAAAGCTATGTTTTTTTTTCGAAATAATTTTTCATATAATTATGCAAGAAGCTATTCCCCCAATAAAGGGTGTTAAAATGTTGAGCTGTACATAATCAAAATGGTATTTTATTGAAGGAATTTAACTAGATATTCATATCTATGTAATGTTAATATACTTTTTCTTGGAATTTTAAATGATGTTATTCTTGTATACATTTTCAGCGATGTAATAAGTGTAATCATCAAAAGTGATACAAATATCATATTTAGATATACCTACTATTTCGGAAAACCATCTCTTGTTGCATTGATTACTTTTGAGATTTTAGAGGTTTGTATCCCCTATAAAAATCGAAATCTTTCAAAAATGGGTTTATTTATTAGTGTGAATAGTATAAATGTCCGAAGAGTCGAAACTTAAGACTCTTTTAATGAAGTTAATTTTAAAGTATCGAAAAAAAGTTCTAGTCTTATAATATCAAAAACTAAATTTCTTTTTAATTCACAGTCTACCAAAACAAGATGATCCTCAAACAGTAATGAAAATTAAATAAAGATTAATATTGTCATCCGACAATGTTATGATTTAAATTGGGGGGAACATTTACTCCTTATGAGTATTAAGCTATTTTATGCATCTGCTTTGAAGTGAAAATAAAATAATTTCCTTCTATAATTTATTATTAAGTATGTTGTGATGTTATGAATAACAATATGAAAATATCTTTACTCTTAAAAACATTTTTCAATTTTTAGTTTCTTTACGAAATGTACCAAAAATCTGTTTGATACCTACTAGATTTTAAGCTCCTTCCAGTGTACACTCTTTTTGTGACAATATGTCCTTAGCTGGTACTTTTTTCTTGAAACACTACTTTACTATAAACAGCCAGAAAAATTTCACCTTGCGTATTTTATTTTAAATTTTGGATACATATTAAAAATTTAAAAAAACATATACTTTGAGTACTATACCGTGTGCATAAATTATCATTTGTAAAAACTGCTGAAAAAATATAAAAACAAGCGATTGAAGGTTTATCAGATCTTTAAGTTGAAATAAGAGCTGTGATTTTTGCGCAGGTCTTAAAAAGACTTCATGTAAATAAAGTACAGAAGGTAATGCTTCTTCTTACTGTTAATGTTGTAAACAAGCATATTTCCTTCAATATATACTCAATACTTAACTGTGATTGTATTTTGCTGCTCAAGATATAACTTAACATGGCTGGTTCAAATTTCTTAGAAAAATATATTCTATATTTGACGCGTTGGTGTTGTTGTTGTTTGGCTTGAATATGATGTGTAACTAAAAAGAAAATAAATCCTCTACAGTTTAACCGCCACGAGAAAAACTTTGCCGGAAAAAAAATCAAAACTTTAAAAGAAGTACAAAGCTAAATGGCAGATCACACAGATTTGGCGTTTTTTCAGCATTTATGAATTACCATCACCCCCAAAATTGAGTGGAAAAATCCGTTTCCATAACAACCGCCGCCACAATATTGTACGACGACAAAAGTTTTTTCTCGTGGCGGTCAGTGCTTATTTTGATGCCAGTTTCTGATTTGTAAAATAGCACTCAAAGTTATATGAGGATTGAAGACGTAGACCTTTTAAAAATACACTTTTATCTCCATTCTAAAAGTCATAGAGCTTTTCATGTTTTATTAATCAGTATACCATAAACAAATTCTTCTCTTTCAAAATTATCTATTTATTCTTTAATAAAGTTAATAATTATTAAGGTAATATGTCTAAAATAATCAGTTTAAAAAGAAACTGATTCTTTTGTAAAGTAAGTAGTATTTCGTTTAGTCGCGAGGGTTTAAGATATATATCTTGATCCTTGATAAAAGATTGAAGATATTTGTTCTTAAATTTTAAAATTGTTTACCATTATTTAAAAATTAAAAACTAAATCTTGAGTTAAAAGGGCAATCTTCAATCCTCGAGCCCTGTCATTAAAATTTTCTTAACATTTGTTTTTTTTTCAATGTTTGTGTTTTAATGGTATATTTTGGTAAATTTTTTTGGAAATGTTCAATTTCCCAATTTTAAAAATCTTTTAATACATACAATGGAAACGAGTAACACTGTGCTTATTACAATTTAAGGAGCAATGTAATTATTATCAAAATAAACATTACATTTGTATCAAAATGTGCAAAATTAAATAGGAAAGCATAAGAGGAAACACTACCAGGGTTGTCAACAACGGTTGATAACGTGCGATGTTTCCTACCAAGTTGTTTCCTACCGATTTCAGGCAGACGATTTGGTTGTCAACTTCTTACTATTCTTGGTAGAAGCTTAATCAGAACATGTTTAAAGAAAATTTTAAAAAAAGAATTAAAAATAATATGATATTGGCAAACGAGGAAAATTAAATAAAATATATATTTTAAGTGCACAAAATATCAAAAATATTCATTTGATCATTTTAAGTTTATGTTTGCGATTATCGGTTGTCAGCAAAGTCTTCAACTTGGTTGACAACTCAAGTTTGCAACCACGTTCTGGGGGCGGTTTCGTTTAAGATATACAGGATATTTCAACTAACTCTACACAGAAAGATTTCTTGCGTGGAGTACATAAAATGGATATACGAAAAAACCGTTCAATGCAAAAACAGTTCAATAAAAAACAAAAAAATTTATTACATGTGTAAAGCTATGAGTTTTTTTTGTTTTTTGAACGGTTTTCGTCTGAACGGTTTTTGTACTGAACGATTTTTTCGCGACACCCATAAAATTGTCCAGAGGACTATAACCTCTACGAAGACTTTAAAAAAATATCCGGTAACAACTTGATTAGTTCCTTCCACGACACGCGCATGCATGGCAATGGATATTTTTAGCATCTTAGTCTGCAAACATATCCAAATAACTGTTCACGATTTCTATATAAACCTTTTTTAACGTAAACGGATGTGTATTCATACCCTTTTTATCACGGTTCTATCGAAAAGTGGGCCGTAGAGTCATAATTTCCGGGCATTTTTTAAGTACTAGATACAATGAATCTGACTGTGGGCGGTCTTGTTGAAACCCCCTGTATTTCGGGTAAGTATTGCACATTCACTTGCAGTATAGGATATTAGATCATATTATACTCTTGACCACGATATTAAAAGATAGTTGCGTAATTAATTATTGTAACATAATTGCTTTTCTCACTTCAAAATAGAAAAATATTGTTCGTTATAGCTTCAAAATGCTTTGCATTTGTTGATTTCTATGCAATTTACTAAAAAAGTTACATGTATTGGAAGATAGTCCGAATTTAGGTGTTTCGAGATACTCAGCACTCTCTATTCAAACAAATTTTTTTACTAATTGTCTTTTGTCATTGTATATATTTGAGCCAAAAGAATAAACCCAACGAAGGGGCGGCGAGCTTTTCTTTTCTTTAGCTTGTTTGTTCAAGACGTGTACTGTTACTTTTCATTGTGTCGATATTCTGACAAAAAATTTGTTTCGTTATTTTTATGGTGGAATTTCCTTAAAATCTTGTGCGAATAAAACGTTTTGTCCCTTGAATTTGTCTTTATTTCTTAAAAAAACAAGTGAACTATTGACAACAAAAAAGTGAACTATTGACAACAAAAAAGTGAACATTGACAACAAAAACAAGTGAACTATTGAGTACAAGTGAAGTTGTGAACTATTCACTATGGAATGGATTATTACTAAGATCCATACGTACAGTAGAGTCTCTCTATTCTAAAAAAAAGTTTTTGTAAATGGTTTCCAGAGAAAGGCTTTTTAATCACTGATCCTCATAACATGTTTTTGGTATCAAACTGTTCGGATTCTTTTGAGGATGTGCAAAGTGCCTTTAGAATTTCTAAAAAAATTCTCAATTCTAAGATATTTCCATTTTTCTGGATTACGGATAAGGTTGCAGTTAACAGCAAGAAACTGTCGTACAATTTATTATACCTCAAATCACAATGACCAACCGACGCTATTCATTAATGATGAAAATAATTCCTTTCACGCTTTAAAAATACGCTTCAAAATATGTACTTTCTAAATAAAACATTTTTTAAAGACTGATAAGAGTTTTCCAGAAACTCACAGATCTACTATTCAAGTATAGAATTTCACACACCAAAATTAATTGTTTGTAAACATTGAATGCAATGTAGATTTTGTCTCTTAATATTTTTAATAGCTTAAATCATATTGTTTAAAAAGTCTGTTTTAAAACTAAAACTTGAATGATAAAACACTAGATATTTTGACGAGTTACTAGGTACTATATTAAATTTAACAGATTCATTGCTGAAAGTTTTTGTAAATATTGAATAACAATAGCACGAGCAGACTTGATGGATATTTTCAAGGAAAACGTGTTGATTAAATTATTGATAATTTAACCAATAAATATTCTAACTTTAAAGAGAGTGTGCTTCTGGAAAGTTGGTTGACGTTTTTTCTACTAATTGTTATAACGAATGTTTTATAAATAAATAATTTTAGTGAGCAGGGTTTTGTGGGGATTGCGAAGCGATCCGAAAGGCCCTGCGTCAGCAGTTAACGGGGGTTGGCGAGCGATAGCGAGCAGGGGGCGGTAGCTCCCTAGTGTTTAAAATAAATTAAGTTTTAAGCAAAAAAACCTACTTCAAATATGAGGAATAATTTTTCTTCAAACAACAATACTACTTTTTAGACATAATTTTAGAAGTCTTAATACTTTCACGATAATTTAACATTACTCGCGAACATAAAAAAGGAACACTTTTATGAAGGATAAAGGTATTTTTTATAAGGGAAATAAGTTCTTTTTAGGTTCGTCTTTTTTTTACGATAAAATTTCTATTGTTTTTGACGAAAATTTTCCGTAGGCCTAAAAAAACGTGCCTTTTGCTTGAAATTTCTCCACAGAGAATTTTAGTTACATAAAATCACCACTAAAAGAATAATAACTGGACTTTTGTTTGGGGGGGGTTTACTCGACATTTTTTACTGAGGTAGCTATCTCCTTAGTTAGGAATACTAAGTTTTAGGTGAGATGACTTCATAAAATGTAGGATTTTAATTTTGGTTCACTAAATTTTAAAATTGTGTAAAAATGTAAATTCCAAGTAAAAGAGGGGCCCTCAGAAAAGTTTTGGAAATTTGCCCTCAAAATAGTATTTTAGCTCATTTTGAAACTTTTTAGATTGCACCCAAAGAGCACCGTTCATTGCAAGGATTATTCATACAAGTTCAATTTTCAAGGAAAAAAGTATATAGAACTATGAATGGCAAAATTTCTAGGGGTTTAGGGGTTACTACTCCAGAAAATTTTTAGAATTTTGCCCCTATTAACAATGGCATTTTAACTCATTTTGGGACATTTTAGGTTACATCAAAGAGAACCACTCATTGTAAATCGCTAAAGTCTCAAAGAAAAACCGTACTTATTAGATTCAAAAATTTCGAGGGTGTTTGGGGGTCCTCCCCCAGAAAAATTTTGGAATTTTTAGGCTTAAAACTAGGGTTCTGACTCACATTTTGAGACCCTTTGGGTTACACCCGAAGAGGACCTCTCCTAGTGACTCATAATTTTCATGGAAAATAACAATAAAAATTGATGTCAAAATTTCAAGGGGGGTTGAACCCCTAAACCCCCCTTGGATACGACCCTGAGTTAAGGGGTCAAAGTACAACTGAATTTATTTTGGAATTTAATGAGATGGAGGGTAGGGGGTTCTCCCCAAGAAAAATTTTTAATTTTAAACTTTAAAAGTAGGGATTTTTTAAGACAAATTTTTAGGGATAAAAGTAAGTAAAAAATGGGGGGTGGAATGGATGGGGGGTATCCCCCCTTGGATACGGCCCTGCGTCACAAAGCCATTTGAGATTATAAATTTGTTTTATTATATTGATTTTTATAAAGGCCACCTCCTGTAAGTAATTTAAAAGAACCCCCAAGCTTCTTCAAATAATGGAAAGCTTGTCTCGTGTGACAGAAAAGAAAAAAAAACAGATATTTCCTAGTCCAGGCAATCTGTAACTTAACCGGTAAAAAATTTATACCTTTAGTTTTTCAACGGTTTTCACTTGGGAATGACCTAAATAATAACATACTAAAAATCGGACAGAGTCGGCTCGCGGGAAGTTTAATTTTTTTTAATTTTTAAAAAATGGCCAAAAAAAATTTCAAAAAATCAAATTATAAAAATCGAGGCTTATGATACATGTTTATTGGCTATTTTTCAATGCTGAATACGAATATACCATTTAAATTTTAAAAAATTAAAAATTTCAATTTTTAAAAAATTATTCACAATTTGGAAAGTCGAAAAAATTAAAACACGCTCAAAACCACAAAATAATTGCAAAAGAAATAACTTGAACGGTTTTCAATTAGAAATGACTTAAATAATAACATACTAAAAATGGAAGAAAATCGGATGGTAAAAAATTTAATTTTTTCAAATTTTAAATTTTTTTGGCCTCAAAAATCGACCTTTTTAAAAAAATTTTTTAAAAACGTTTGAGGCATTTACCGAGGTCATTTTTCCATGGATGCTGTAGGTATAATATACCTCTATAACCTAAAAAAATCACAATTGGTGATTAAATCATTAGTTAATTAATTTATTTATAAAAACTAATGTTGAAAATACAGGTAAAATCTTTCAATCAAGTAATACAAAAAATATTGAGACAATATTTGATGATAAATCATTTTAAAAATAATTAATTTGAAAAAAGACAAAATATCTTTCAAAAAATTTAAATTTTAAATTAATTTAACAATTTTAAAATTTTAAATTTTGTAGGATATGCATGTGATACATGTCTCTAGGCCAGGGGTTCCCAAACTTTTTTGGCCCGTGGACCCCCTGACGATATTTTTCGTACCCCGTGGACCCCCTATCTAAGGGACCGTTCAAAAAGTAGCTAAAAATCTTATGTTTATGATATAGATTTTGTAATTTTGTAATTTTTTTCAAGTGTTTTTTTAATTTTTGCCTTCACACGATATTTTGAAAGAAATTCTAACAATCAAACATTTAAAAAGTTTGAAATAAAAACAAATCTAAACTTTTAATATCACTACATTTCAAGACACGAAAACTTTTAATTTTAACAATATATTTTGGACACAAGCTTGTAAAAGTTAATGGCTTATGAGTGAGTTATTCATTTGCCAAATCACAAAAGTTCAGAAATAACTACAATTTTTATATGGCATGTTAACAAACAATATTTAATTGTGTGAGTTCAACTATGGAAAGAAGACAACTTATACATTACGGAAACTGAGTTTTAATTTATGAAATTGAATTATGCGCGGCTGGTCGGGGGCTTTATACCGCGATAAGAGAGAAATGATTCCATCGCCCCTGCTCTAGTTGCGAGGACTTGGTGATAACCAACATAATACTAAAATTTGATTATAAAAAAGACAACATTTTTGAAACTTATCAAAGTTTTCCATTTTAATGAAATTTTTCCCGTGAACCTCTGCAATTCGCTGTGGACCCCCTAAAAGTTTCTGTGGACCCCCAATTTTCATTTTCATATCCATGGACCCCCTGGAAGGCTCTGTGGACCACTGGGGGTCCATATGGACCACTTTGGGAACCGCTGGTGTAAAGGAAAGTCCCTTTACCCTGTAATAAATTGCTAACGGAGCAAGTTAAATCTATGTAGTTAAGGTAATGGTATAGTAAAGTTACTATGCGCAACCGAATGCGAGAGACCGCAGCGCCCTCTAGCGGAAATTTTAGGAGTTATAAATTTTATTTTAAAAACTATTAGGAATTTGCTAAAATAGTCAAGTAAAAAGTTGTAGAACAGCATCGATTTAGTAGGAAAAGACACCTTAAGCAAAAAAATATCTTAAATAGAACCCCTAACACGCACGCTCAATTAGGTTGAATTTACGTCTTAAAACGCTTCTCAAGAGGCGAAAGTGATAAATTTTGAATTAATGACTTAAATAAATGAATAAAAGTATTCTTAACTCATTAAATGGAAAATTTTTCACTTTCACCTCGTGAGAAGCGTTTTAAGACGTAAAATCTACGTAAATTCAACCTAATTGAGCGTGCGTTTTAGGGGTTCTTTTCAAGATATTTTTTTTGCTTAAGGTGTCTTTTCCTTCTAAATCGATGCTGCTCTACAACTTTGTAATTGACTATTTTAGCAAATTCCTAATAGTTTTTAAAATAAAATTTATAACTCGCTCGCATTCGGTTGCGCATAGTCACTTTACTATACCAATACCTTAACTACATTAGGGTGGTCCTAAGTATAATGGTAAAAAGTTTTTTTCGGAATTTTTCAAGTCGCACCCCTTAAATTTTTTCCTTATGGGGTAGTAAATAACTGGTAAAAATTTTATCCGAATCGGTTAATATTAACACGTGCCGCAAAAGGGATGAAAATCTGAAAAAACATCAAAATTCTCAAAACTTTGAAAAATCATAAAATTTATTTAAAATATTTAATTCAATATATTTCAGTACTTTTTTAACATAAAGTGCTTAAGCATGATTAATATTGGCCTTTATATCCTTTGACAATTTTTAAAGGTATTGTATTTTCTCCTCATTATGCGTTAAAATATCGTTATATTCTTCAATAAGCTTGATTTCTCTTTCTGTAGCACTATTTACAACAGATAAGTTACTGACGACCTTAAACCTTTCCTGATAACCTCCAATAATTTTCACACGTTTTAAAGGATCCCTGGAAATAAATTCTGAAGAAAACTTAAAAACCTTTGAAAACAGTTTGCGGCTCATTTTGACACAAAATTGGCTTGATTTTTCTTAGAGTTCTTCCCGTTCTACAAAACTAATTTGCAACCACCCTTACACACGGGTAGATTCTTTCCCTCTAAACTCTTTGGAAATAATTGCGCTGTGTGGGGACAGGTTCATCAAAAAAGGCTAAGGCAACTGTCTCCTCCAAGAAACCATATCCATGACTAATCATTTTCTTTGATGCTGCCTTAGATTATATTTTCATTAATTCCTCTGTGGAAAAACAGGTCTCTCATAAAATTCAATTCTTGAAATGTGGCTTTGTGATCCATTTGCACATCAAACCAGGCCTTAATGTATAGCTTAACAATAATACTCATACCTTGTAGTAATGGATTATCCAAATTAACCCTCACATTTCTAAATATAAATATCTTCAAGCAATAAATTACTTTAGATATCCACCTACACTGTAAAAAATAATCCTGCAAAAAACAGAAAATTTCTGGCAGCAAAAGTAGTTACCAGAAAATTTCTGTAGGCCGAAAAATCCTGTAAACAGAAAAAAGCTGTTACCTACAGGTAAATGCTGTAAAAAGAAACTTTCTGTCAAGTGAGCTACAGATTTTTCTGTTGCTTCTCAGTAATTTTCTGCTTGTGCGCATGCACTTATTTTAGTAGAGTTTTTTAAATTTTAATTAATTAATATCCGGGGAGAACCCACGACCTACCGCATGCTAAGCACGCACGCTACCACTGAACCAACGAAGATTCAGTATAATGTTGCCAATAGCTGTATTCATTTTCGATGCAGTAAGTTTCTGTTTAAGTACAGATAAGCTAAAAAACTAGATAAAAGCTGTTATTTTACATAAAATAAATAGAATTGCGGTGGGAATGTTACATGACAGAATATCTCTGTAAACATAAAGTCATTGTTATTGAAAATTTCTGTTTTTCTATAGTTTTTTTACAGTGTAGAATGACGGATAGCACCAGGTTGTTAAAATTTAATCATTTTAGCTTTATAATAATCTAAAAGTGCTATTGTCAACCATAGAAACTTTTGGTAGTCCATCTCTCGATTGGTGTTCAAGTTCAAGCTTGTTTTAGCCAACTTGTGAATTTCTTCTTTGTCTCTTCCATCAATGGTGTTTTTTACAACTTCATTTTTAATACCTGATGGGTACTTTGATTTATAGATAAAATCCCAAGATTTTCAAAACGTTTAAATAAAAATGTAGGTCCATGGGATGCAGTAACGCAAGCTCCAAACGCCGCTTTTAACACTAATTTTAAGAACATTAAAATGTATTATATGAGCTTTGGCTTATAAAATTCTGTGTAAATTTCAAATCAAACCTTTAACTATGATGAATGGACCATATTCATCCACGCCCATATTAATCACGTGATCGGGGAAAACAAACTCACTATCATCATATCTCACTACCAATTACCACGTGGTAATCAATTGCAAGCTCAGTAGGTCACATGATGGAGAAAATGTGAAGTCAGTCGGATATAGTCCATTGCATTTAAAATCTAATTTTCATTGTTTTGAACATTATATTAAAGTTTTGTTTTATGTCCCAACCCTCATTGGAAAATCCTCCACTTTACCTTAAATCCTCCATTGGAATCCACTTATATAATAATGAGTTTCACCCTAAAACAGGGCCGCCGATAGGGGGGGGCAAAAGGGGCACTTTTCCCCGGGCCCGGGGATTTTCCCAGACCTATAGGGGCCCGTAAAGAATCTCCATCTTGGGATACACTACTAAACGTTTTGAAACAAGAATACCCATTCATAGATTTTTCTCCCAACTACCCCTTCTTCCTGAGAACGGGCCCCGGGCCCCCTCCTCCCTGGCATGCAATCTCCAGCGTTTCCTAATAGTCTAAGCGGTACACGACGAAAAAGGGCGAAACACTGCACTTTTTGATGATGGTAAGCCACTTGGTACACTGATTCCATGGACCATAAGAATGAGTTTTCGATCAGGAGTCCGCCGAAATTTCCCTTAGAATTTAAAATATTTAACTTTTTGTGAAATTTTTAAATTCGCGTTTTACACCTTAACTATCAAACTTTTCAACATGTAAGGTGACTTTTCTATACAATTTGAGGTCGTAGATTACAAATATGAAGTCAAAAATTTCAAAAAGATGCTATTTGATATGTTTTTTTGAAAAAAACTAAATTTTAAAATTTAAAATATTCAAAAACACAATGTTAAACATAAGTTGGTATTATGAAATTTTTACCAGTTATTAAGCTATTTGTAACTTTAAAAAATCCAAAATTTCAAAGCTTTACCTTTATTATTCACCGAGATATGAGACTTTAAATTTGGAAAATTTTCAAAATGGCGGCCATGCTTGATGCGACTACTCATCGAAAACTTCCCATAACTCGGTAAATTATTGTTCAAAATGAACAGTTAAAACCTTTTTTGAAAGAAAAGCAATACCACTACACTATTAAGACATTCAAAGAACAATTAAACCACTTTAAGTTGGTTTTAAATAAACTCTAAGACAGATTAATACTTTACTATGACAAGCATGTTATAAGCTTTAAAAAAATGCTTTCTTGGTGAAAAATTGTTCTAAATATTTTATTAAATGTTCACACTGATATAGATATGCGACATTAAACCATTTAAAGGAAAATTTTGCCTTACAAGCGCCTGGGCGCAAACGCGAAAATACCTAATAAACGCGCGCTTCAAATAAACTTTTTCTGTCAAAGAATCACAAAATCGTGCTTTCTATTATGATTTTCTAACATTATTTTAACCAAATCATGCTTTCTATGATGATTTTCTAACAACATTTTTACCACTTCAAGTTTAAAAAACAAGCATCCCTATCTTTTGTATCAGAAAAAAATGCTTAAAATACAATTTTTCCGGTTGGAAATTACCTTTAAAATGAGTATTTTCTAGAAAAATCTTTACTTACTGCGTTAAAACATGAAATATCAATGAGATTCATAATGTATTAAAATATGTTATACACTTAAACTTGCCGAACACTTTTTAACAATTAGTAATCGTTGTGTATTTGCTGTTTTTATGAATTATTTTTAAAAATTAGAAAGCATAGAAGTTATGAGGAAATAGATTATGCAAGGTGTTCCTGCAAATCTTCAGGAATACCATGTACACTAATGTGCCTGAATTGTAGAGGTGAATGCCAAAATTAGAGGAAGACCTATAACTTAACCTTTTACGTTAAATTCAAAAATTAAATCAATACTTTTGAATTTGTGCCAAAAGAATAAAAAAATAATTTGAAATCCTTAAAAGGCTATTTAATACCTTTAACTCTTTATATAATTAATGAAATTCTTATCTTAGTGTTGTAATTACCTACTGAAAGGAGTATAGGCAAAGTACATGCTTTATTTTTTAAAATCTAGCTAATATAGAAAATATGCCAATTCTCAAGAGAGGCATACGTTTCTTAAAAGAAAAAATCTTGATCTATCATGGTACACATTTAATATCTTTTTTACAGGAAAAATATATTGTCTCTACGACTCTCATTTAAGAAAAAAGCCTTACTTATTAACTTATTAAATCCAAATACTTGTATACGATGATTATTAATAAAAGATTTGGATGCATTTGACTTTCCTGATATTCTTAATTTCTAATAAATGTAAAGATATTGAAACTAATAGTAAAGTTGTAGGTAAGTAAACAAGCACTTGAAAATACTAGAAGTTTCTACTAAGTTGAAAATACTATTATTCATTATAAGGCTGGTATAATTTAAGTAAAGCCCTGGATACTCTACCTAAGATAGAGTATCCAGGGCTTTAAATTTAAGTAGTCTTGTAGCAAACTAGCTGGACGCATACAGTCTCAATTAATTTTGTATACCGATTAAAAAATAATTGCTTAAAGTTTAAATGGTGTTATGCATTACCATATAGGAAATGATTAGATTTATTACCCTTACTCGATTTTATAATACACAACGATTACTAATTGTAAAAAGTGTTCGGTAAGTTAAATGTATATAACATATTTTAATACATTATGAATCTCATTGATATTTCATGTTTTAACTCAGTGAGTAAAGGTTTGTCTAGAAAATACTCATTTGAAAGGTAATTTCTAACCTGAAAAATTGTATTTTAAGCAATTTTTTCTTATACAAAAGGTAAGGGATGCTTGTTTTTTAAACTTGAAGTGGTAAAAATGTTGTTAGAAAATCATAATAGAAAGCACGATTTTGTGATTCTTTGACAGAAAAAGCTTATTTGAAGCGCGCGTTTATTAGGTATTTTCGCGTTTGCGCCCAGGCGCTTGTAAGGCAAAATTTTCCTTTAAATGGTTTAATGTCGCATATCTATATCAGTGTGAACATTTAATAAAATATTTAGAACAATTTTTCACCAAGAAAGCATTTTTTAAAGCTTATAACATGCTTGTCATAGTAAAGTATTAATCTGTCTTAGAGTTTATTTAAAACCAACTTAAAGTGGTTTAATTGTTCTTTGAATGTCTTAATAGTGTAGTGGTATTGCTTTTCTTTCAAAAAAGGTTTTAACTGTTCATTTTGAACAATAATTTACCGAGTTATGGGAAGTTTTCGATGAGTAGTCGCATCAAGCATGGCCGCCATTTTGAAAATTTTCCAAATTTAAAGTCTCATATCTCAATGAATAATAAAGGTAAAGCTTTGAAATTTTGGATTTTTTAAAGTTACAAATAGCTTAATAACTGGTAAAAATTTCATGATACCAACTTATGTTTAACATTGTGTTTTTGAAGGTTTTAAATTTTAAAATTTAGTTTTTTTCAAAAAAACATATCAAATAGCATCTTTTTGAAATTTTAGACTTCATATTTGTAATCTACGACCTCAAATTGTATAGAAAAGTCACCTTACATGTTGAAAAGTTTGATAGTTAAGGTGTAAAACGCGAATTTAAAAATTTCACAAAAAGTTAAATATTTTAAATTCTAAGGGAAATTTCGGCGGACTCCTGATCGAAAACTCATTCTTATGGTCCATGGAATCAGTGTACCAAGTGGCTTACCATCATCAAAAAGTGCAGTGTTTCAACTTGTACCGCTTAGACTATAACTAAGATAATACCACCACTACCACACACACGCTGCAACACATTCCAAGAATTGTCACAAGATAAGGGCCCGAACCGGACACCCCCCAACCTTATTTGCGGAAAGGTCTTTCGTTAGCCAGAACAAACAGGAAATGAGGCCCCTTTTCCTCCCCTTGACCAAATGGAAAATACCACAGAGGACAGCGGAAACAATTTTAGTTTAAGCCATTTACCCATGCAGACCAGGTGGATGTAGTTGTAGAAAGCGTTAGTTTAACGTGTATTCTGTTTATAAAAATCGTCAATTTTTTAAAAGCAATTAAGTTTTTTCCCGATTGTTTGAAAGTTACCGTACTTGAAAAAGTTGGTAACGTTAGTCTTCTAAGATGACCGTACCGTAGGTCTAGGTGAGTATTCTATTCATTTTTTATATAATAGAAATTTCAGCTACCAAATACATTTGAAAGTATTATACATCTTTTTATTTTTCTAGTTGTTTCTGTCTCTTGTTTTACATATGCTGGAGGGTTGCTGTTTGTTTAATTTTCTTTAAAAAAAAATTGAAGTTTTCGATAATGAAAAGTTTTGTAAACCATAAAAAAATTTACTTAGAGAACAAGAAAATATATTCCATTATTAAATGAAAATAAAATATAAGAATCGGTTGAAAGAGTATACGGATTTTGCATTACATGTTTTTGTCTCATGTTTTGTATAATGTTGGTGTTGGGGGGTTTTAAGGGCATTGCTATTTGCTTAATTTTCTTTTTAAAAAAATGAAAATTTTCGGTGATGAAAAAATTTAAATCATTAAAACAAGAAAATTTATTACAATATTAAATAAAAATAAAATTTAAGAATAAAGGATTTTTAAATTTTGTTAAAAAGTAATGTATATTGCCTGTGTCATTTAACAGGCTGTCCCAAAATTAAATAATATTCTCTTACAAAATTAATAAAAAATAAAGGAGATAAAAACATACGGTTTGTTGACTAGCCTGGGAGTTTTTTATACGAAATTTCATACTCCACACCCACAGAGACTTAAAAAATTAAGGGTTTAGGAATGCTACAATTTAAATGTTTCTTATTCACAAATCTATTAAGCTTAATTTGCCAAATTGCTTTAAAATACACAAAATACGCCAAGAACTTTACTACGCTCAGTTTTACAGGGTAAAAAAGCATGACAAATTGGGTAAAAAACACCAACAATCTATGTGTTTGAGGGTTCCCCCTTGAATCCCGTTCTAGCAGTGGCGGATCTACGGGGGGGGCTTTCGGGCTGAAGCCCCCCTAAACGTTTAATACAGTGGTGCCCAACCTACGGCCCGCGGGCCAAATGTGGCCCGCGAGGCTGATCCATGTGGCCCGCGGAATCGTTAAATTTTAAAAACAAAAACCACTTTCAGAAATCTTCCAAGAAAACCACTAAACCGAGCGAGACATTATGGCACTTCCATCTAAAAAAAGATGATAAAAAAGGAATTATCTAACAACCAGTAATAATTTTTTTCTTTTCTTCTCTGTTTTAGTTTTTTTCTAGATACGGGGAATTGGCCATTGGATAAATATTTTTCAGTATCGGTTAGCCATTTGAATTCAGTTTATAAGGATCTTTTTTAAAACCAAACTTCGAAAATTGTCAGAGATCGTAAAAAGTTGGAAGATTTAAACGGAATGCCGAAACTTTCAAGAAAAGTGGACAAATTCATATTTCTTCATTCAGCAAGAAAATAAACCATTGTGTTTTATATGTAAAGAGACTGTGGCAGCGTTTAAAGAACACAATATCAAGAGATATTACGAAAAGAAACACTAAACCAAGTATGAGGAATACGTAGGTTTACGCCGGGAGCAAAAGATTGCTAAGTTACGTGAAGAAATTGGTGGTAAATTGGACCACCGTGTTACTATTTTGGAGCTGAATTTACAAGAACTAGTATATCCTCCAAACAGATGCAAACTTCTCTTTCAAAACGGGTATGTAATTTTTAGGGTTTGTAAAAATCCTTAAATTAAAGTGTTTTTATGTGGCCCGCAAAATAAATCTTCATAAGCAAATTGGCCCTCGGGGGAAAAAGGTTGGGCACCACTGGTTTAATATTTTACTAAGTTTGTCAAAACGCAAAAAATCTATATCCGAAATTCGAATGAGGTGTACCAAAACGAGTTGAAAAAGTGGGGTTTTTGACTTAAATTTCCAAAAATTTTCTGGGGGATAACCCCCAGACCCCCCTTTTAGTAGGATAACTCACTACCCTTTACGTATTATCATAAACAAGAAAACTCAATTGGATTATGAAAATTCTTAGCTCCCCCCAAACCCAAATCCTGGATCCGCCATAGCGTGCTAGATGGGTCATTTGTTAACTAATTGAGCCATCCATCCTGAGTGTTCTTTAGGATCATATAACTAAGGGTAGTAACAATTTAAACTGGATCTAGGTAAGGGGCTTGGACTGGGGGGCCCGCTTCACAACTTTGTCCCCGGGCCCGGCTTGGCTCTCGGCGGCCCTGCCCTAAAATATGGTGCGCATCTACCGTACTCTAACTTCAATCGCGTTGCGGCACGTGTTAATATTAAAATATTTGAAAAATATTTGGTATACATTCATTTCATACCTTAAGTAAAAAGTGGGGGGGGGGTGCGACCGAAGAAATTCCGAGTTTGAAAAATTAGGACCACCCTATAACTACATAGATTTAGCTTGATCCGTTAGCAATTTATTTCAGGGTAAAGGGACTTTCCTTTACACCCTGTATAATTCGCAACTTTTCCGTGCTATTACAACTTCGAAATAAAAAGAAGTGTTTTTTCAGCCCACCCTATTGATAACAGCACGAGATAGAAAACAATCATGAATTCCTCAAACAAAGTATTTTTTTGTTCGCACTTGACTATTTAAAAATGATTTAATAAAATAACAGAATGAATTAAATTATTTTATCAGGTAAAATAAAATTGCTTGGTTCAAAATTCAAAAATCGCGAAACGCGGAAGCTCTTCTCCTGATGAGCCGACACGAATGTAACCGTACAACAGCGGATGTGAACTAGCAGAACCAGTGTTGGTTCATACTAATTGAGTCTCTTATCTGAAGAAGTTCACATATTCATGTTATGCTGATGCTGCATTCTAGTAAACCTACTGGTAAACTTTATACTCTCGCTCCAGACAGATTATTCTGCAACAAAACACATTTTAAAGTATAGCGCAGTATAGCGTATCGAGGATATCATAAATGCTTGTTTATTTATTGTATTTACAGATGAATTGTGTTGCTTGAAAGATAAAGGTTATTTCAATCAGAAAAATAACTGTTAATTCCTAAAATTAATAAAAAATAGAAACCCAATTAACACAATTTAAAATTGTCTAGTCTTCTGTTGAAAGGTAAATAGTTACTTTTTAGTGACCTTACGTAATCGTTCTTGATATCGTGTCCAAGTTTGCATTTTCCTAGTTATTTTAAAAGCACCTCTTTGTTTGTTAGAAAACTTTCAAAGTAATTTTGTTAAATCGTTCTTCTGATTAAAAATTCTTGATTCTTAAAATGTTTTAATTATAAAGTACAAATCTATTGTACAACGTGTTAAAGAATTTTTACTAAGTTCATTGCCAAAGATTTAATAAAGTTTTAACGTATTTGCTTATTTAATTTTCATTTGGAATCTACGTAATTTTTTTAATTATACCAGGTTGTAACTATTCAGAATAATGTTTGCTGGATATAACTTATTATTTGCTTGCTGCCCTATTTTCCATTCTAACTTATAAATACTTCCTCATGTAAACGATCTTCGATAAGAGTCGACCAGCGGCCATGTTTACCCTCAGTTCAAAGGATGACTCAACCATATAGATCTAATTTGAGCTGTGGGTGAACATGGCGGCTGGTCGACTCTTATCGAAACTGTGCCGAAAGGTTATATACAAAGACCAAAAATTTCTCTGTTCTTAATTTGGTAAATGAACCAAACCCGGCCTGCAAGCTGAATTTGACGATTTTTTTTTGTCGCCAAGTGGAAAACCGATAGCATCCGAGCATTGAACTGTTATCGCTAAATTTGGCGCTGAAAATCTCCGGGCCGGATTCGCCTTATTAACCCTTAATTTAATTAACTCTTAGAATTTTGGAATTGTATAATTTGTATAAAAAAATTTTTAAAGTACTGGATAAGCTCCTAATTGGATGATAAGTATAATATACTGTTTAAAATTATTATAATATTTGTGAAAAACTTAATTGGTTGTCAAAATGCTTTATTAACTGGTTATAAAGTGTTCAGAATGGTATTTGCAGTTTTTAATATGGCGATGTGATGAAACCATATGTTTATGAAGCTCAGATTGTATAAATTGCGAATGTGTTTACTACCGTTTTTAAGTATCAGTTCTACCCAAACATTCAGTTATATCAAGTATTAGTTGTACCAAATTTTAAAAATTTTTGGTACAGCTTTAGAATTAGTCCGCTTTTTGAACGGTTGCCAAGTTCGCGGTATTTCATGGCCGACAGGCCGTGAGATCGTATGTAAACATGGCGGCCGGCGCCAAGGTTGCTAAAAGCGGACTTATTCTAAAGCTGTTCCAAATTGTTAGTTTTTTTTTAGAACCAACATTTGTTTTGTTGCACAGTTTATAAAATTAAAGTAATTCGTAAACCATTGAAAACATACTTCAAATATGTACTGAGTTAAATGTTAGAGAAAATTATAAGGGAGACTGGAGAAGGATGGATATTTTTTATAAAAATATTTTTAAAAAATTTAGTTTTCCTTGTACAAATTTGAAACTTTCAAAATAACATCTTGATACATTTGAACATGTTCAAAAAATATAACATATATATGTGATAGCAAACAAAACTTAAGATTTATAAACGAATTAAAGTATGTAACTGAAAGTGTCCCATCCCACCCTAGTGCCGGGAGGGATGGAAAATTAAAAAAAAAATTAAAATTTATGATTAATTTTCATATATATGGTTAAAAATCACAAACACATAAGTATTTTACACATTCTATAGATTTCTTACAAAAAAACTGGCTTTTAGGCCTAATTGAACTATTTATTCATTAATAATACATTATTCTGTCTGCCCAGACTTTTTGTGAAGGGTCCCATTTTTTAAAAATTGTGAAAATCTACTCATAATTTTGTGAATTTTAGTGTTAACCCTTTGCACTCCAGCCTAATAAGCAATAGTAGGAACCAGTTGGAACAAACTACGCAATCCCTTTTTTCCCTTACGCAAGATGTGAAGTCTTTTGTCTAGCCTTACTTCTTGATTTGAGGTGGATGGTCTTGATCGCTCTTCTCGGAATTCCCCCTCGAGTTGATCGACTAAGCGCTTGACAAACTTCAAATGGGACATGGGTTTTTCATTTTTGTTCTTTTTTACGCATTTATATAAAATATAAGAATTTATACAGGACATCTCCATGCCCCAAAAAACCATTTTCCTCCACCATTTGAGGGATTTTCTAAGAAAACAATAGGTTGATGCATACTGATCCGCGCAATCGACACCACCCATTGATTCCGTGTAGTTAACAACTACAACATTTTGTTGCTCACCACTCAAGCGTGTCGCAAATGCGGCGACAACGGATTTATTCCTATCATACGAAATGTCGCAAATGCGGCAACAACGGAGTGCAAAGGGTTAAATTAGTTCTTTTCAGCCAGAAGCCTGTTTTTGTGAAAATAAGCTCAGAAATTTGCAGCATTGTGAAAAATAGTGGCCATTTAAAGGCCAAAATACTTCGTGAAAGGTCCGTTTTTTAGGTAAAATACTTTGTGAGGGGTCTGTTTTCACCATGAAACATTTTGTGAAGGGTCCAAAAACAGACCCAAATTTCTTCTAAATAGACCCCTGAAGAATGAGATTGAAAATTCACTCTAAAAAGTGTAATACTTAGTTATTTTTGCTATAGTGAAGCCAACTTTTTCATTCAGAAACTTGTAGGAGCTTATAACTAAAATAGTAAACAGCAACAAATATGAAGCTATGATGGCTTTACCTGGTGGAACACTCAAAAATTAATTTTGTTTTTAATTATAAGATTTATTGAAGGTGTCCCATCCTACCCCAATCTCCCTTATGCAATGCGAGACCAACAATAAAAACCTAACATAACTTGTTTAATAAATATTGGATCAACTATGCTTTCTTACAAGCAATATCACTCAAAATAATAATGCGTGAGTAGCGTGCAAAACTAGAACATAGGGAAAGTTGTAGTAACTTAAATATATTTCTTTTTTCATTTAACAATAATATACTTCAATGAATTTCAATTTTTTCAAAAAAATTTACTGCAAAATTAGTGATTCGTCTGTTTAATACTCTTGGAAACAGTAGTCGTGGAGTATAAACTCAGTGTAATTAATCGGGATAAATCAAGTAAGTTGAAGATGCAAGAGCATATGCTAATTTTATAAAAAACAGCTATTTTTTATGATTTGTGGCTGTTTTTTTATCTAAATAAAAGAAGTGATAAAAAGTGAGGAAGATCTCCTAAAATAATGCATAACTTATTAATACTAAACAGGAAACAGATACCTTAGCATTAATTATTATTTTTTAATCTGAAACTCATTGCAAATAAGGTGTTAGTTTTTCAAAAAACTAAACGTTTCTCTTCCCTGCTCAGTATTGGCTCACCAACTCGAAAAGATTTTAGAATAGAGGGATGTATTTTAGAGCCGTGTTTACATTTTGAATAAGTTAAATTTGTGCTTTCAATTCCTTTATCTGTTTCATTAAATATCTCCGAGCTGTTTTGGTTGTCAAAAGTTGGAAATACAGTAGAACCCCGATTATCCGCGAGCGGATGATCCGCGATGTGGGTTATCCGCGAGTGCCACGAAAAATGTCTTTAACGATGAGAGCAAATTTTATATGAGATTAGAGACATTTTAGATGTAGAGCAAAGGTTTCTGCTCTACTGTACAGATTTTAAAAGTCTAACATGGCATGTTTTTGTACAATAAAACATAGTTTTTAGGCTGAAATATTTCTTTCATGTTTTCACCTCATTTTTAGTCTTTTCGGGTTATCCGCGATTTTCGTTATCCGCGGTACCCTTGCCACCCAATTCCGCGGATAATCGGGGCTCTACTGTATTGCAAACCAACCAAGTAAATGGCACAGTTATGTCAATGACAACCAGAAAATTTTGAATATTTCGCAATCTAACAGCTTAGTGATATTTAATTGGACCAATAACAGAACTGAACCAATTAATGTACTAATTTAAAATTTTATGTATGAGTATTTGTTTAAAAAAACTAGTTTTGCACATACGTAGTATATAAAAAATCTTAGTGAGGGATAGTATTGAATTGATCTTTGAAGATTTCTGTGTTGCACTACTTTTTGAGGTACTTTTGGATTTGTGCAAGCACCAAGTGTGCATATAAGTTACGAAAAATAATTAATAATAAAATAGATTTTTTTCTAATACGTATCTTGATGGCAGCATTGCTTTTAATTTTTTTATTTGTAATTTGTAAAACCTTGCCAATGAACATATGAGGGCAAGCTGTGCAAATAAGTAAAAATACAAAGACAATGTTTGTTTTGCACATTTAATTTAACAGATTTAAAAATCTAAAGCAGACATGTTTTGGGGATCCTCTTTGTCAGTGTGACGATGTAAGCGGGACTATCAATAGTACATAATATAGTATACAGCAAGAAACAAAGTTATACATTTTCCCCCCGTGCCAATGAAGTGTGATTGTAAAGATTTGTACCTGAAAGTACTCTTTTTTGGATTATGTAAGAAAAAGGACTGTGACTAGTTTCTAACCCAAGTTATTCTTTCTCAAGGTTAATTATTGGATTATAGAAGACGAAGAATTCAAGATTGTTGGCAGTTTTGATAGGTAATTAAGTTTTTTCATTAGTGCTGAACATGAGTGGGTTTAGGTGAGTTAGTGGAGGCAGGAAAACATCATTTACTAATGAGAAAAATAAAAATCATAAAAAGTTTGGGGGTGGTTAACACACCTAAATCCACTCATGGTGATGAATCTGTGCCTCAGCTTTTGCATTCACTCCAACAAGTGTTTTAAACTAAACAGTTTAGACCTGGCTGTTTTTTAATCTCTACATGAATATTCTTTACCTACTGAAAAAACTTTTAATAACTGATTTCCAGAAAATTCTTTTGCATGATATTTTTATTCAAAACTTTTGGATTATAGACAATTAATATCAAAATTGTATTTGAAATATACTTAAAAATAAACTTTTAACGTTTTTGCCTAAATCTGGGATCTTCTATTTACTCAAGTGAATATTTTGATAGGTTTTTCCTCATGATTTTATCTTTTAATTTATTTTAAGCAATGATCAATAAATTCTCAAATGTATTATAAATATCTTTAGGCTAATTTATAAGGGCTAAGAATAAAAAAAATGATATTTTTAAGATTCCTTGCAAATCTTTTTATTTCCCCTCGAAATTTTGTTAGTTAATTTTAATAGGCCTTTAATGTCTCTATGTAGGCCTTTTGTCATTATGTAGTAAAAATTTCAAATAACAACTAACTAACAATTTGCTTTGTACCTGGAATTTTTTTATTCTAAGCCCACATTATAAAGTAATACGCTAAATTTGATTATCAATTAAATGTATTGATGTTTCATTTTGTGTCAAACAAAAAGTATCTTCTTGAAGATATCACGAACAACTTAAGGACTTATCAAGGCATTTGATTATGACACTTTTTCCTATGATCTGAAGCAATCCCAAATTTGTAACTAATAATCAATGCTGACCAATTTAATTTCAATGTTTTTCCATTATCTGTAATAAAATGAATTGCATGGATTATTCCAATTATATTTAATTTGATGTCAAACAAAGTTGCTGACCAAACATGCCTTGATGAATTCTATCTTGCCTTGTCATGAGATGAACTCATAAAAAAGTGTTATGTACTTTAAATGGATTCATTTCAATACTTAGTATATTAATCTTTTATAAGTTCTTATCATGAGACGGCAAGCATACTACTTCTTTCTTAGTATGTTAATTGAGTTCTGTTACTGATTTTCCTATTTTGTTTCAATGTTCCTTATTGGCCCTCCTCAACATCCTTGGCGTCTTTGGAGCTTGACTTCCCTTCAAAAGCCCTAAGGAAGCTAAGTTAATGTATGGGGATTGAACCTCTAAAGGACTTTGTTTTGAGAATTAGTCCCATTGAGCAATTGTTTCGAAAATATTGAACTCTTTGAATCTGTGATGACTTTATGTGTTCTACAGTTTTTATAATCGTCATAACCAATCTTCTCTGAATATATCTCCCCCAGCTGGTATCAAGAAGAATAATTAAAAGGTATTTTCTTTTTTTCCTCTTAACTATACTCATTTATTTAACCATTTTTTAAAAAAATATTTGCAATTTTTTTGTGAGGGGAGGATACAAAAATTCAGCCATTCTTTAAATTTCCATTCTTAATGTTCAGACAAATAATAATCATGATTTTAAGGGCATTAATGGTTTCCAATGCTACTTTTTAGAGCTGTGGTTTCAACTGGTGGTTCATGAGAGTTTTCTAAATGATCCAGCGACACTCATAAATGTATATAGAACTAAGGCAAATCCTGGGGGAGGGACTATGTGGCTGTAGCCCCCCTAGAATTACTAAATTTCTTCCAATTATAGCAAGAATTCCTTCAATAATTTAATATTTTCAACTTTTTTCATGGAAACGTAATGAAAGGGAATTTATTATCTTACTTTAAGAGAAGTACTTAAAAATTTTAAAATAAAATCTTTTTAAAACAAGAAAGTTCTGGCAATAGTTTTTGGTACCTCAGGCTCCCAGTAGTCCAGGCAAATTAGGCTTTGACCCAGACATTCAATATATCAGGCTGAAAATTGGTGGAAATGTAGAGGATAGTGTCCTTATTCATATCTTGGAAATTCCCAAAAATTATGTGTTGGGGAAAATCCGCCAATTGAGTTCGTTTTTGCCCCAAATTGTTTAATATTGTGTATTTTAAGATACTACGTCAAAAAATTCGAAATAAAAAACTTTATTTAATTATGATTAAATTTTAATTAATGATTTGCCAGGTAAGAATTAAAAAAACTAGTTGAAAATTGGTGGAAACGTAGAAGATAGTGTCTTGGGGACCGATATTCCAAAAATCTCTCCAGGGGAAAATCCACCATTTTGAAAAAACCACCGTCATCTTGAACTCTCAATTTAAGCATCGTGATTAGGGAGTTTTCTCTATCTACTACAATGAAATTTCCGAAAAAGGCAAAAAAAAGCTGAAAAAAAAACTGCAATTTTAAATTTGAATATTTCAAAAACTATTAGAGAGGTTTAAGTAAATTTAGGCTTAAAGTATAGTTAATTTATTCAATAAAAACATGCAATTACGTGCATGGTCAAATATTGGCTTGTTTGCCATATCGTTAGAGCATAGTTTTTTTCTTCAATTTGATCGTTTTGTCCATTCTATTTGATTTAGTTGCCACCAAATGGTGATATTTTTGACCCTGCACGTAATTGCATGTTTTTATTGAATAAATTAACTACATTTTAAGCCTAAATTTATTGAAATCGCTCAAATAGTTTTTGAAATAATCGACTTTAAAATTGCAGTTTAGCTGAAAAAAACTGGCATTGAAGGAACACAAACTAAAAATTGTGCAGGAAGGGAATGAAATAGTTATTTTATGATCGAAATGCATGTAAATTTAAATTACAAGGTTGCAAAACTGCAATATTTTAGTATAATTTAATGTAACATGAATGTTTTTCACCCTAGATTTTTTTTGTGTTGAAAAGAAAATTGAAGACTTCAATGGCTACTCCGAAGAGTGATGATTGCTACTTCTACTATTATTCAACTTGTACCAAAGTAAGTGGGAAAATTGAATGATGCTTTTCTCACTTTGTTAAAGGGTGGTTTGTCATTATGTATGTAGTGAATCAATAGATTGCTCTCACTTTAGATTTCTACTTGACCTTTATAAATTTCTTAGGCTGATAATTTATTTCTTTTTTGCCTTTGCTCTGCAGGGTGATTTGTGTCCATTCAGACACTGTGAAGCTGCTCTTGGCACGGAGACTATGTGCACGTCATGGACAGAAGGAAGATGTTTCAAGAGTAATTGCAAGTTCAGACATATGAAATGCGGGGTGAGACATTTATTCAGAAACATGTTTTTTTCATCTGGTTTTGTTAATCCTTATCTAATCATAATCCAGATTTAATGAAATAATTTCTATGTTTTGGTGTTTTTTTTAACTTAGGAATATTTTCCCCCTTTTCTCACACACAACTAGAGGATTTACCTTTTTGTGGTTGAAAATATCTGTCTACATTTTTCCATCTTGTTTTTTGTTTCTAAAGTATCATAACTTTATTTATTTGAAAAAAAAATTAACAATTTAAAAAGTTTCATTTGTAAGATGCTAAGAAGCTATTAGAAAGCTGGCAAGGATGTTCATCATTGTGTTTTGAAACATTTTCTTGTTTACAGAATAGTAGATCTGGGACTCAGTGTTACTGGGAAAATCAACCTGGAGGATGTAGGAAACCCCATTGTGTATTTTTACACAAAAGAAATAAAAATGGTCGTGGTCCTTCATCAGAGAACTCAGGCTGTAAGTTTTAGTTTTCTTTTTATAGCAGGATTGTAAATTACCAGTAATGTTTTTTTGTTAAAACAGTTCTCTTTTCTTCCACTTGAGAAAGTACCTAACTATAGTATTATTTTTGTGAAAATTTTATTCTAAAAGTGTTGTATTGACTGTAACTTACAAAAAAGTTCGTCTTGGCTCAGGAACAATCAGCAATATGAAAAAGAGGGTGTAGTGCTCTTGATGTGTATGTTCATTTGGCCTTTAATAGAATTTATATAATCTATTTTTGCAGTGATTTTACCCATATCCAATGGCCAACCTTCAAACTCGCCTAAAGCTTTTGATGAAGCTGAATCAAGTTTTTCTCCGGTTAATTCTCCTCGGCTGGAATCAGATCCAGACTCTGCATCTGTTCCGGTTGCTCCCATTGTTGTCAGTTTTGATGAAGGTAAGATTTCGCTGTGTTTAATTTTTGTTTTTAGATACATAACAGATATAATAAGCATAATAAATATTTTGTATATGTTACAGTTAATGTCCAAAATTGGGTAATGTTCAGAAAAACTAAGGTAAAATGAGAATTACCTAAGGTAAAGATAAAATATTTCATACTTTACCTAGGTATTCCAAACATTACCAGATTATGAACATTAACTGTAACATATATACAAGTAATTAAAATTTCTTATGTATGTAGCTAAATTTTAAAAAATTTTGTTGGTAGTTTTTATTACTGAATGTAACATAAAATGTGATGAGTCTCTAACTTTCTCTCCTTTTTAGAATCAGACAATGAGTCAGTTTCTAGTACCCCAATGAAAACATCCAGTGATTCTATTGGACCAGATCAGGCTGGACTTGCAAAACGAAATCTGTCCTTGACGCTTTCTGGTAAAGTTATATATTTAATTTTGTTAAAGTATTATTTTTGTAGTTTCAGGCCATGATCTGTTGCAAAATTTATAGTTTGAATGTATATTTTTAAAAACTCAAATTGATTTTCTTACATTATTTCCATCAACTCTTTTCTTAATTTTGAAAAGAATAAATGGTATTTGTGATCTATTGTCAAAAAAAGCTTCTAGCGAGAAAACTTTATGAAGATCTTTTGTCATAATATTTAAGCCAATATAAATTTGAAAAATAAAAAATAAATTAAAAAAAACCCTTTCTATGTTAAATAAATGCTTTAAAAGTTAATTGAAACTAGAGTACCCGCTAAGTACACATTGATTTCCTTTTAAAATTAATTATGTTTTGTTAATTATCTGTTAATTGTTTTTATATTTAATCTTGATTCAATTATTAAACTGGTTGGTTGTATTTTTTTCTATTTATAAAGCAATACTTAAAATATATTATGCTTGACTATTTTAAGATGAACCAGATTTTAAAGTAAAAACGCTGGAACAGATTAAAATGGAAAAAATTCACAAAGAATCTGAGCATTTCTATAAGTCAGGTAAATGGAAACTTAATTTACTTCTTTCCCATCATTATAAAATTTTTGTGTTTATATTCTGTTTTTACTGATACACAGATGAACCCTTTGTTATATATTGAATACCCTTTTTACTAAAGGGATTCACTATATCAAAGGTATCTTTACTTGCCCTGACTGAACTTAAACTAATATTATTTTGAGTGCTGATATTAAATCACTGAAAAATGCAAGTCTGGTTATAGTGAACTTTTTTCTTCCTCAAGAAATAAATGAAAAGGGAGTATTTTACCACTACCTCTGGTTAGAGGAATATGTGAGAAAACTCCAGCTCTCAAGCGTCACCTCCAACCGTGGACCGGTTTCGCCCTTGTTAGGGCTCATCAGCACGGTATAGGAAGGTAACGCAAGAGAGCGGAGGGAGAGCTTTTAGTCTAGCAGACTGTAACGGAAAAAGTGGTGACTATTGACTAGTCCTCCACTATCTGCCGGAATAAACTGCGCATTCCATAGAACAGATTTAATTCCCGAAAGGACACAGGTATGAAAAGGGAGTATTGTATTTTACCACTACCTCTGGTTAGAGGAATATGTGAGAAAACTCCAGCTCTCAAGCGTCACCTCCAACCGTGGACCGGTTTCGCCCTTGTTAGGGCTCATCAGCACGGTATAGGAAGGTAACGCAAGAGAGCGGAGGGAGAGCTTTTAGTCTAGCCGACTATAACGGAAAAAGTAACAGTGGAGGACTAGTCAATAGTCACCACTTTTTCCGTTATAGTCGGCTAGACTAAAAGCTCTCCCTCCGCTCTCTTGCGTTACCTTCCTATACCGTGCTGATGAGCCCTAACAAGGGCGAAAACGGTCCACGGCTGGAGGTGACGCTTGAGAGCTGGAGTTTTCTCTCAAGTAATAAATATTAAAAAAAGCCATCTTCATAGCTGCCAACTCTTCCGTTTTAGCCGGAAGATTTCCGTTTTTTAAGAGAATCTTCCGTCATCCGTTTTTCGATCAATTTCTTCCGTTTTTTGTCCAAATATCTTAAGCAGCCTATTTTTGCAAAGTTCAGAAGTTGAAATGGTGTTTGATAACAATTTTCTAAAAAAGGCTGAATCTTGCGCATATCAAGCCTCAAAAAATTAACATTAAGAATAATATTTAAAAAGTAATGAATTTCTATTGATCTGAAATTAGTTTTTTTTAATGTTTGTGAAAGTTAGGTAGGTTAGGTTAGAGTGTGCTCATCTGATATTAAATTTGTTTTTCTTTGATTTTTTAACGGAAAGAGATTCATTAATGCTACCTATTAACTTAGGTGTAGTAACTATGGTAGATAGTCTTGACTTAGATTAAGAAAAAAAAAGCCATGGGTACCTTGATTAAAATCTTCCTTTTTTTATAATCCCAATGTTGGCAGGTATGCATCTTAATTAAGACTTGCATGTTAAATTTCTAAAGATTAAATTTAAACTGGACTAAATTTTCATTTGAAATCAAAAAAGACTAAAGAGCATTTTTTAATAGAAAATTGATTTAGCATTAGAATAATTTCAAAAACTTCATGTTCTTCAGATGATTACACTTTAATACAAATTATCTTAAGATTTCCCTTCTGATGTCATTTCAATTGTTGTAACTCCTCTTGTCATTTAACTGACAATTGATATTATGATGTAGCTTCAATCAACTAGCTTCTAGACCATTCGTAATACATTCTCTGTTTTAGATTATGATGTACCAGCATTAACCCCGTCCCAGAAAACTCAGAAAATCAATAACGACTGCTACCCTCCAAGTATGTACTTTTAATTTTATTTATTTTTTTGTTCTTTTTTAAAAGACTAGTTTGAATTGATTAATGAAATATTTAAATAATAAAAATAATATAAAGTTGGGAGTAATTTAAAATCTAAAGAACCAAAATCTATATTTAACCATTGGATGTAATTTTTTTAAAGAAATACTCAAACTTTATATTATGAAATTTTACAAGTAGTATTGAAAAAAATATAGCATTTTGAAAGTAATAAGTAGGTTACTCAAATAGTTCCATAAAGTTTACTGTGTATACCTTCTTTAATACTAATAAAAAGTACCTTTAATCGTCATTTTTATCTTTAGAGTCTGATTTCATCTCTATATCTACCTTGCCTGATACTTCTGTTGGTGAGTTTTTGTAGCTTTATAAATCGTATTCTAAAAAGATCATGTTTTATTCTATAAAGAATTGCTCCATATTTGTTTTTCCTCTAATCGCATACCTCTTGTAGAAATAAAATGTTATTTTTTAGTTATAAAATTTTTTTTTAATTTAACAATTTTAGTTTATTTAGGATAAATATTCTAAAACAATTTCAATTGGGTAACATGTATTGCCTAAATGAACAAATGAAACTATTGATGATTTCCTTTAAAAGTGTTATTTTGAAAGGGGAATTTGGACAGAATAATATATGCTTATAGGGACTAAAACCCTGATAAAATGTTAGAATAATGTTACCTGAAGATTGCAGTGAAATCCTGTTACAACGAATATACCAATGCAACAAAAAATCCAGTTATTACAAAAGTCCAGAAAGTCCCCAACCGTTTTTATTTGAATTATCGAAATACCGTTACAACAAAATTTCCCTTACAACGGAGAAATGTTACCGTCCCGTGAAGTTTGTTATAATGGGATTTTACTGTATAAGCATGAAACTTAATGATAACCATTACATTGCTTATTTTAGAATATTAGTTTCCAGATTCCATTTAAGATAGTAATTTTTCATACCCTATTGTAAATTATTTGACTAATTATGACATCTAAGTTTAGTTTATTTTGGAATCTTGAAATTTGCTAGGTATTTATAGGTCTTACATATAGTTTTGGTTATCCTTTTCTTTCTATCCGGTAGTATCTAATTGTGTAACTTTTTTCTGTTTAGAAAATAACCATTTTGGCTTGAATAAAGAAGTTTCACTTACAGCTTTGGAAATAGAAAGTATATATGATTTCTTAAACTTTGATTAAGTTCATGTGCATTTCTATCCAGTTGTATTTAACTTATTTTATGAAGTTGCCTAAATCAAGCTTTAAATTATATACTTTTTCTTCAAAACAATCAAAATATGTATTTTATCTCTTTTTTTAAAAGATTTCCATTTCGTTTAAGTTTACGTGTTCTTCATGTAAACATTATATGAAAAGAAAAAAGAATATCTTGATGAAACTTCATTTGTAGCATCAATGCTCGACTTGAGGCAGAACACTTTTAAACATTGTTCCAGTACCTCTTTAAAAACATTACAGCATTTAACAGGCATGAGATTCTTCCGAATTTTTTCGGAACTTCCGAATTTTCCGATTTTTTTGGGAATTTTCAGACTTTTTCCGAATTTTCCGATTTTTTTGAGAATTTTCAGACTTTTTTTTACATTTTGAAAATTAAGCGTTTCTAATTGTTAATTTTTTTAAATCCTCAAAAAATTTTTGAAAGAAAAATTCAAGTAACGTAAAAACTAGAACTCTACCTCCCCTTATCAGCGCCCGTTCCCCATCGTTCCGGACAGCGCGTATCGCTCTTCGGCTGACCTTGCCCAGTTGCTTTCATTCTTTCTGTTGGCGTGTAATTTTTTAATGGAATATTAGATAAGAACCTGATTAGTAATGACGACCTCCCGCAACGATATCGTTGTCCGTTTGGATGGAACTGATGTTCGAGCGATAGACAAAGGAATAGAGAACAGCTGGAGTTGGCTAGAGAAAAAATTAATGGCGTGTTCGTTTAAGAATCCATAAGAAAAATCAGTAAACCCGGATTTGCCTACTGCTTAATATGTTCTAAAGATAATCTTCATACAGTAGAACCCCGATTATCCGCGGTGCTGATTATCCGCGCGGGCCAAGAAATTTTTTTAATGATGAGAGCAAATTTTAGATGAGATAAGAGAGATTTTAGATGTAGAGCAAAGGTTTCTGATGTACTGTACTATTTTAAAAGTTTTACATATCATGTTTTTTGTACAATACAATAGAGCATAGTTTTTATGCTGAAATATTTTTTTCGTGTTTCCCTCTCATTTTTAGTCTTTTTTCGGGTTATCCGCGATTTTCACTATCCGCGGTACCCTTGCCACCCAATTCCGCGGATAATCGGGGCTCTACTGTATTTTATTTGATTTTTTCCTTCTCACTAGATATCGCCGTTATAGTCAAATAATTTGAAAGAGAACATCTTGGCCTTCATCACCATGTAATATTTTTAATATCTGAGGGTTTTTTTTTTTAGGAATATAGCAAGATTTATGCATAATGCATCAACAGCTTTAATTAATGGGAATGAGAAGTGATCTTTTTTTCCCTAGCTGATATAAACTTTAGCATGTGTTTCCCGAGTTTCAGCTGGTTTCAGCACCTTTTTTTCTTTTATTGGAACTCAAGGAGAGTTGGAGTGTTTATTATGACAGTTATTACTATTTATTTCTTCAAGATTTCGCTTGCATTCGGATGGAATTATTTATTGCTAAAACAGAAAACATGTATGTGTTTAAGTGTCTAGTTGAAATGGAGAAGGAAATAGATATTTTTTTAAATATATATTCAGAATTTAAGATGCTTAAACGATTTCGATGCGGTAAAAGTAGCTGCGCGCTTTGCGGGTCTTAAGTGAAAGAAGATATAAATAGGTTTTGTTCTAAATAATTTTATTTATCTTCATGAATAAGTTACTTGTGATAAATATCTCCTCATTTTGCGACATTTTCCTCAGTTTTATGCATCGGGTGTATGGAATTGTTAATTTTTAAGCATTATTTGTTTTTAAAAATTTTCAAAGAAAATAAAGGGATAGCAGTACAAATTTTTCAGCATTTACTTTGAATCTGTTATGCTGAACATATGGTAAAAATTAGGTATTTTAGACCACAATTTTGATTTCTACGATTTTTTACTGGTGTTCATCATCTTAGACGCAAGTAGGTGCCAAGTATTACGATTTGACCGAAATATTTACGGATTCGATAGAAAATTACGGTGTTACGGACATCGATTAAAAATTACGGATTAAATGAAGTCTCGAAAATTTCTGCGCTTTAAAAATGTATTTGCTTCCCTTTTCTCCATGCAAAGTACGATTTTTCATGGTTTCGTCAACTCGTAGCCTGTATGACAACCTGGGGAAACTTTAATATCGTTTCCATCAATGTTGAGTGGAATTTGGGCCTGCTATTGGTCTATGCCTGCTATTGGCCGCGAAACAATGAAAAAGCGGGACGTCTCGATTTTCTGCGGAAGAAACTCATGCCTGGAAGAAAGGTTCAACAATCCGACCTCCCTCGTTTTGTTTGAGGGAGGTCGGATTGTTGAACCTTTCTTCCAGGCATGAGTTTCTTCCGCAGAAAATCGAGACGTCCCGCTTTTTCATTGTTTCGCGGCCCGCGAACTAATTGTAATTCAGATTTTACTTTTCCGGATTATTTTAAAGAAAAATCACGAGTTTTCGCGGAAAATCGTGAAAGTTTCGTTTTTGTTTAATTCGCGGAGTGTACCGCTTCTGCCGCGATGCTTTCGTGGAAGGCCGCGGACGTCAGGTTTAAGTCGGCTTCTTCTCGCGTTGTTATTGCGATGTAGAAAAAACAACTTGACCGTGGTTCGAAGCCAACAAGTCCGGTGTTACTAAATCGTACAACAGCTCTGGTTACGGAAAGCTTTTTTTGAAACTTGGCACCTCTGCGAAGTGCCCCCCGGCCCGTGGGAGCAGCTCGATAGGGGCCGCCCGTCGCGAAAGGAATAAAGAGAGGCAAAGCCCTTACTTAAAAAATTTTGATGGTGTCCCAAAATAAGCTAAAACCTTGATTTTTAGGATCAAATTTTCAAAATTTTTCTGGGGAGATCCCCAGACCCCCTTTTGGTACATGGAACTTTATTATACCCAATTTTTCGTATTATTGTCATTTATATGCCCAAAATCAAACTAAAAATTTATTTAAAAGATACATTGAACCCATAAAACAGGCATGAGATTCTTCCGAATTTTTTCGGAATTTCCGATTTTTTTGAGAATTTTCGGACTTTTTCCGAAAATTCCGAATTTTCCGATTTTTTTGAGAATTTTCAGACTTTTTCCGAAATTTTCAGACTTTTTTTTACATTTTGAAAATTAAGCGTTTCTAAATGTTAATTTTTTTACATCCTCAAAACATTTTTGAAAGAAAAATTCAAGTAACGTAAAAACTAGAACTCTGCCTCCCCTTATCAGCGCCCGTTCCCCATCGTTCCGGACAGCGCGTATCGCTCTTCGGTTGACCTTGCCCAGTTGCTTTCATTCTTTCTGTAGGCGCTTAATTTTTTAATTGTTACATTAAGATGGAATATTAGTTAAGAACCTGATTAGTAATGACGACCTCGCGCAACGATATCGTAGTCCGTTTGGATGGAACTGATGTTCGAGCGATAGACAAAGGAATCGAGAACAGCTGGAGTTGGCTAGAGAAAAAATTGATGACGTGTTCGTTCAAGAATCCATAAGAAAAATCAGTAAACCCGGATTTGCCTACTGATTAATATGATCTTAAGATAATCTTCATATTTTATTTGATTTTTTCCTTCTTACTAGATATCGCCGTTATAGTCAAATAATTTGAAAGAGAACATCTTGGCCTTTTCATCACCATGTAATATTTTTAATATCTGATGGTTTTTTTTTTAGGAATATAGCAAGATTTATGCATAATGCATCAAAAGCTTTATTTAATGTGAATGAGAAGTGATCTTTTTTTCCCTAGCTGATATAAACTTTAGCATGTGTTTCAGCTGGTTTCAGCACCTTTTTTCTTTTATTGGAACTCAAGGAGAGTTGGAGTGTTTATTATGACAGTTTACTATTTATTTCTTCAAGATTTCGCTTGCATTCGGATGGAATTATTTATTGCTAAAACAGAAAACATGTATGTGTTTAGTGTCTAGTTGAAATGGAGATGGAAATAGATATTTTTTTAAATATATATTCAGAATTTAAGATGCTTAAACGATTTCGGTGCGGTAAAAGTAGCTGCGCGCTTTGCGGGTCTTAAGTGAAAGAAGATATAAATAGGTTTTGTTCTAAATAATTTTATTTATCTTCATGAATAAGTTACTTGTGATAAATATCTCCTCATTTTACGACATTTTCCTCAGTTTTATGCGTCTTGGGTATATGGAATTGTTAATTTTTAAGCATTATTTGTTTTTAAAAATTTTAAAAGAAAATAGTGGGATAGCAGTACAATTTTTTCAGCATTTACTTTGAATGTGTTATGCTGATCATATGGTAAAAATTAGGTATTTTAGACCACAATTTTAATTTCTACGACTTTTTACTGATGTTCATCATCTTAGACGCAAGTAGGCGCCAAGTATTACGATTTGACCGTAATATTTACGGATTCGATAGAAAATTAAGGTGTTACGGACATCGATTAAAAATTACGGATTAAATGAAGTCTCGAAAGTTTCTGCGCTTTAAAAATGTATTTGCTTCCCTTTGAATTGAATTTTCTCCATGCAAAGTACGATTTTTCATGGTTTCGTCAACTCGTAGCCTGTATGACAACCATATCGTTAGGAAACTTAATTAGGGGAAACTTAATATCGTTTCCATCAATGTTGAGTGGAATTTGGGCCTGCTATTGGTCTATGGTTTTTTTGAGGGAGGTCGGATTGTTGAACCTTTCTTCCAGGCATGAGTTTCTTCCGCAGAAAATCGAGACGTCTCGCTTTTTCATTGTTTCGCGGCCTGTAATTCAGATTTTACTTTTCCGGATTATTTTCAAGAAAAATCACGAGTTTTCGCGGAAAATCGTGAAAGTTTCGTTTTTGTTTAATTCGCGGAGTGTACCGCTTCTGCCGCGATGCTTTCGTGGAAGGCCGCGGACGTCAGGTATAAGTCGGCTTCTTCTCGCGTTGTTATTGCGATGTAGAAAAAACAACTTGACCGTGGTTCGAAGTCAACAAGTCCGGTGTTACTAAATCGTACAACAGCTCTGGTTACGGAAAGCTTTTTTTGAAACTTGGCAAAAACTTTTTTCGGAAGTGCCCCCGGCCCGTGGGAGCAGCTCGATAGGGGCCGCCCGTCGCGAAAGGAATAAAGAGAGGCAAAGCCCTCACTTAAAAAATTTGGATGGTGTTCCAAAATAAGCTAAAACCTTGATTTTTAGGATCAAATTTTCAAAATTTTTCTGGGGAGACCCCCAGACCCCCTTTTGGTACATGGAACTTTATTATACCCAATTTTTCGTATTATTGTCATTTATATGCCAAAAATCAAAACTAAAAATTTATTTAAAAGATACATTGAACCCATAAAACTAAAAGGAGGGTTTTTTTTCACAAAATTTCGTTCCCGCAGTTTTTCCGAATTTTTGCTTTTTTGTCAATCTCATCCCTGCATAAAACTAAAAGGAGGGTTTTTTTTTCACAAAATTTCGTTCCCGCAGTTTTTCCGAATTTTTGCTTTTTTGTCAATCTCATCCCTGATTTAAAAGTATTTAATCAAATATTTCTCAGTGAATCCTTACAACTATTACTACAATCATCAATTCTTTAAGTGATTTAAAAGTATTCTAAGGAAAACTGTAATATAAAATAAAGATGGCAGTTAAGACAACTGGCACCACTGGCTTCTAGTCTCCTACTAAAAAGTCATTATATAATTCAATACTTTTTAAAGAAATGCATAATGAGTTTTTAGAATGATTTGGTGTTTAAGAATTTCAATAGAATACTTATTGTTTAAAAACTTAACTAAGAAAAAATTTGATTTTAGTTATAAAAATATACATATTTGTATCTCACTAATTTGTTAACACCCCCATCACACTATTATGGCACCTCTCTTTCTAGAAATCAAGCCCTGTTTAGCATTTCTTAATAATTTTTTTTTAAATCATTAATTTCGAGGTATGGTTTTATAGGAAACAATTTTAAACGAGATTGACCACCAAGTGTTTAATAACTCTTTTAACAATGCAAAATGAATCAATTTATCCATATTTCTGAATTCTGCAAAATACACAGCATGATTTAAGTTGCTTTTCTTTTCTTACAGGTGATCTGAGGGGAAGGTTAACAAAAAGAAATGCCCTTAATTCACAACTAAAAGGTACTTGCATCATTCATTACTTTTATGTATTTTGCTTGAAATTTTATGAGGGAATACTAATATGTGTGTCTTTATTTAGCAGGTTTAGAGAAGAGGGTTGTCAACTTCAAAAAGCAAAACAAAAATGAAGGTATTTTAATGTTTTTACATTTAATAAACTAAAACAACTAAACCATCGGCGCAACAGCCCTAGTGGGCCAAGGCCTACGATGCCCATCTTCGTTTTCGTGACCGTGGGGCCTGGGGTGCTAGGCAAATGTCCCAGTTAGGTGGTCAGCCCAACGCGAGACCCCCAGTGTTTAGTTCCCAAGCATGCTTGGTCCTCAGTTTATCGACCCACTCAAGGGATGAAAGGCTGAGTGGACCCTGCCCAGCCCGGGATTTGAACCCCGGACCTGTGGCGTGGAAGCGCGATGCACTACCACTGCGCCACTGGGCTTCATTTTACATTTAATAGTTAACACATAATTTGTACCTTTGCAAACTGTAAAATAGTTTTTGAAAAAAAAATCTTGCAAGATCTTGAAACAACATTGCAAGAAGTTTTTTTTTAATTTTTGTCCATTTGCCTTTTTATTATTTTTTGATGAACATAAATAATGAGAATAAGTTTATAAATTTTAAATTTGAATTTCTGAGTATTTTGTGTGTTATTTATAACTTATAATTTATTATTCTGTTTTAGGAAGCTCAAATCCTTTGGATTTCAAGATAAAAACATTAGACGAAATAAGAAAAGAAAGGGAAAGTAAACTAAGTTAGTTTAATATTTTCCTTTTATGTTTGAAAATCATAATATATAATTTGTTAAGATAGCTTTACCTAAAGACTTTAACTTATTAATCACATTAATTACTAAATGTCTAAAATTATATAAAAGCCTATTTCAGTGATGGAAAAATACAAATTAATTGGCTTGATAACAAGGTGGCACTCATTTCTTTCTAAAAATCTACTGTTTAATTGTGCATATAGATAACAGGTCTGAAAGAGTCAATGGTTTCCAATGGATAGGTACAAAATTTGTAGAAAATAAAAATTGTGATTATATAAAATGCTTCTATCATTAATTTGTGGTGTTTTTTATCATATTTTTTTAGATTAAAGGGTTTTGTGCTTCTGAACTTGTAATTAACATAATTCATATTGTAGGTAATAAAGAAACCAATTCAACCAACTTTCCTACATCCCAAAGTTTGAGCCAAAGAAAGAGACTTAAAATTACCAGAAATCAAGCAACAAAACAAATAGTCAACCCAGTGGGTAAGTAACATGTTTCTTCTGCTTAAGAGGTTCTGATTTATATTTAAACTGCCTTATGATCATTATAAGACTTTCTTTAAAATATAACCAATATTAATGTGTACACAAGTCTCTTAATTATTCACTTAGGATAGGCTAGTGAAACAAAATTCTTCCTGGAAAAAATCTTATGAACACTATAAATTATTATGCCTCTTGGTTTTTTGTGTGTGTGTGTGTGTGTGTGTGTAATTAACAAGTATTTTATATTTCTCTAGATCCTACTCCAGACTCAGGTATCAAGTGTGAAAGTAATTCTCAAAATGTAAGTCAAATTTCTGTCACATTGGAATTTAATAAAACTGAAAAGATGTTTTATATTTTATTAATGAATTGTGTTAGATATAGGCATGTGATTTTTCTGCTAATCTGAAAGCTTGTAGAATAATTAACAGTTCACAGAATTTCGTGTGTCATAGATTCTTTTACATTTCTACAAACTCAAACTATTTAGCTTTCTTTAAAAATTATCTTAAAATCTAAAATTTGAGCTAAAATTTAACTTCAAAAAAGTGGTAGGAGCAAGTTCTTACATCTCTGAATTCCTGTGACTTTTTGTTGATTTGTGGCAACTTGAAATCAAAGGAAACACTGAGTGTACAAAACCTTTCTGTTGCAACTTAATATTTCTTGAGTTTTTGTATCAAAATAAGAAAAAAAATGTCGTAATGGATTTTCTTGTATTGAATTTAGAATGAGAGTGAGATAATTTTTATTTTACACATAATGTAATTTTTACATATGAAAGAATTATTGTAGTAAATAGTATTGTAAAATGATTTATCCACCTATCTAAAACTTAGAAAAATAAAACTTACTAATCAAAAAGCTTCTAAAAATTTGCCGATAATTTCTTCATTTAACAATCATGTGCCTGGAAATATTTTTTTAGTTGCTACGTGTATTTCCTTTACTAAAACATCAAATAATAAAGTTATGTTTTGATTAGGGACTACAAGAAGTGCAAACAAACAATCAAAATTCACTGAAAGACACATCTCAAGCCAAAACCACTGTAACAATACCTCAAGGTATGTTAAAAGTATTTGCTCTTTGTAAATATGTCTTTTATTTTCTTATAATAGTTAAGTAATTTCCTGAATTTTCTAGTGGTGTTTCCCCTTTTTTGTGCTTGGTTATGATTTTAAAGTGCTAAATTAGGATGTTTGGATTTATTCTGTAGGCAAAAGAAAAATCTCAACTGCAAATGAGGGAGTACAAAGTAAAATACAAAAGCTGAGTCCTGAAAAGCCAACTGGCAACAGCCAACAGACCCTTGGAGCTAAGAAGTAAAATTTCTATTTTTCGAATCCTAAAAATTTAAAAATATGTGTTAAAATTTTATCTTTAAAGGATTGATTTGATGTTTTCAATGGATAAAGTATAAATTTAGCAGCAAGTAGTTATTTACTTAACTTTGGCTACCATCTTTTAATTCTTTATATTGCTTTAAAAAAAGCGCCATTCCTCATTATGTTACTATTTGAGTTATTGAAACTGTAGACCACACACAACTTTCAACACTTAAAAAGCTCATAAAATAAAGCACTGTTCTCAAAATAATTTTTGAAAAAGTTGATTGAATGCCAGATTGATTATATTAGTTTAGTACTACCATGCAGTTGCATCTTACAGGGTGTTCCAAAAAAAGCCCCTAACTTTAAAAAATCATAGAAAATAAACTATTAGAGATAAAAATATGCCGTTCGCTGCATCTTTCTTCAAATGCTCGTAAATTTTTGTTCCCAAATTTTTGAAAAACCGTAGTTCTCACGTCAATTCATAGATGGAAGCACTGTTCCCTTGAGAAATTTGGGGAAAGATATCCTCCGAATCCCTTTTTCGTTCGTCGTAGGGAAAACAAATTTGGGGATAGAATCGATTCTAGAATCGAATGATAATGAAGTACTTTGAAATCGAACCTTAGTTTCCAGTAGACAGGAAGGGATCTCAGCGAAATTTTTTTCGATTTCAGGTCACGCGCATTGCAGATTATTCTATTGTAGGGAAAATTAATTAATAGTGTTCTTGAGGGGGGATCTGGTATATAACGATTGATTTAATCTTCAATTGCGGAGGAGACAATTGACAATTAATTCAACTGTAATTGTGAGAGAACCTACCATTAACGATTAAATAAATCGTAATTCTGAATGCCTCCATGACAACTAATTAGGCATTACTGGATCGCTTCGCAATTTCACCGGAGTGGTCCGCAGCTTTATTGGATCGCTTCGCCACTTTACCGGAGTTGTCCGCAACTTACCGGAAGTGATTCTTAAGTCACCGGAAGTGGTCCGCAACTTCACCGTAGTGGTCCGCAGCTTTACCGGAAGTGGTCGTCAACTTTACCAGAAGTGGTTCGTAAGTCACCGGAAGTGGTCTGCAACATACCGGTAAGTAGCGGGCTACTTCCGGTGACTTGCGGACCACTTCCGGTGACCTGTGAACCACTTCCGGTAAGTTGCGCACCACGTCCGGTGACTTACGAACCACTTCCGGATAGTTGCGGACCACTCCGGTGAAGTTTCGGATTACTTCCGGTGACTTACGGCCCACTTCCGGTAAGTTACGGACCAATCCGCTTAAGTTGCGAAGCGATCCAATAAAGCTACGGACCACTCCAGTGAAGTTGCGAAGCGATCCCAGTAAAACTGCGGACGACTCCGATCAAGTTGCGGACCCTTTCTTACGAACCCTGAGAATTTTCTTGCACGCCCCAGTCATTTAATCAATTATATTAGTACTGTCAAAGTATCACGCAAAAAGTAGTTTCTATTGCGGGAAAGATGATGAAGTAGTGAAAATGTATTTTATCAGATCCCTAGAACATTATTAATTAATTTCCCCATCTAATGACCTGTAATCGAAAAAAAAATTTGCTGAGATCCCTTCCTGTCTACTGGAAACCAAAATTTCGATTTCAAAGTACTTGATTATCATTCGTTTGTAGAATCGATTCTATCCCCAAATTTGATTTCCCTACGATGAACGAAAAAGGGATTTGGAGGATAACTTTCCCTAAATTTCTCGAGGGAACAGTGCTTCCATCTATGAATTGACGTGAGAACTACGGTTTTTCAAAAATTTGGGAACAAAAATTTACGGGCATTTGGAGAAAGATGCAGCGAACGGCATATTTTTATCTCTAATAGTATATTTTCTATGATTTTTTAAAGTTAGGGGCTTTTTTTGGAACACCCTGTACTAAAATATTCATTTGTAGATATAAATATTTACTTGGCTTCTATGATTAAAAATACTTTTAAGCACTGTTTTAAGACTTCACATACATATAATTTTTTTCTGATGCGATATAAAAATGTAATGCATTATTCTAATTAACTTGAAATATGTGCTCAGTAAAACATCCAAAGAGATGTGATTTTTTGGGAAGCTGCCTTTGATAATTGTTCTAATCTGATGAAGATAGTTCATTAAAAACAGTGGGCTGTTGTATCTTTTAATTTATGAGATGTGCATCCCTCTAAATTATTAATCTAGTTGAATTTGTTTCCAATTCGACAAATCCAAGAGATCATTCTCAAATTGCACCACATAATTTTGAAGGGTTTTATACCTCTTCCTGAGCCACAAGCTAGCTCGTTTTAATGACCCCTGCCTACTTTGTGCTGTCCCACTTTTGAAAAATTATATCGTACCTAATTGCAGAGTTCCATTGATATTCATTTCTTTGCAATTCATGTCTTTATGGATTGAATTAACTACCAAAATTAAAAGCCTGCATCCTCAGAACAGTTTTTGAATAAAAAAAACTTATGGAACTAAGGCACTCCTGTTTCGGTTCACAACTTCAGAAAGTAGAAACCATGAAGATAGTAGAGTAGCTTTCATCATTACAATGAACAAGTTAATTCTCACAAGTTGTGATATTTTTCTGTGTTGACCCATTCTCTTGGTATTCAGCTCGTCCCATTGCCCTTTTAGGCTAGTCTCAAAAGGTTTGGCTTCGTTTCTTCGTAAGCCTCGGTCAAATCCTGTCAACGAGGAAAGTTCCTCATCCGTCCCCGAAGAAACATCAGAGACCAGCCCCAAGTCCCCATCTCCAGTCGCGTCCGATTTGCCTCCGTCTCCAGAACCCAAAGAAGATGATGTCACCATGGAAGCGGAAGATGCCTCCTCCCAGGCTGTTGCCATGGAAACAGCTGTGGAGGAGAAGCCGAGGAAGTCCTTTTCGATTGATGAACTCGACCCTTTCCTTATGGATGGGGACATGAGTGTAGAAGAGAATGGGAATGTCAACTCTCCCGGAGGGGATGACATTTTGCTTGAGATTGATCAGTTCTTGGACAGTTAGGTCACAGTGTTATTTAAAAAAATATATATTGTCAAGGAAGGTATGCTGTTCCATTGTCAAGGTATGAGCAGTATATTTGTTCACTTCCGATTGTTATGACTACTTGTATGTGTTTGAAGAGCTTATTGGAGAACCTGCTTACAAGGCAAGGATAGTGGATGAAAAAATGTTGTAATGTTAAAGTACAAAAAGATTTTAAAGTATGTTTCTTCATTGTATATTCGACAGGTTCTTTAACCCAGTTCTTCAACTTATTTTGCCAGGCTGCACTGCTGCATTGTTTGGTAAATGCAAATGGGTGCCATTCATGTGTGTAAGTTTTATACTGGTGATTGTAAATGCATTGACAAAGCACAACTATATTTTCTCATGTTTTTATAGTTTCCTCATGTATATATGTATATAATATTGGATCTGTTGATTGTTCGGAGAGAAGTTAATTTTTTGATCACCATTAATTTTCCTTTTGCAGTGGTTGCAATCAAATTTTCTTATGAAGGAATTTACCTTATTGATATTCTATGTCACTGAGTTCAAATGGCATTAGAAATATCAGTTATTCCTAATTTGATTTCTGTGCAGACGTTTTGTTCCTTAGATTCTTAGTAAATTGAGTTTTCTGCACATATATTCTGATTTTAATTTATTGTAATCTTTTCTATTAGAATATTTATGAGAAAAATATTGGAACAAAAAGGCAGTATTAAATAAGATAGCTTTTTACTCTACACAATTTTTTAATTAAATAATTAACTTTTCTAATAATGGTACCCATATTTTGAATTTAGCCACTAAAAACTTATCAAATTGGAATTAAGAGTTTAAAAAGATCCACTTTTTCAATTATAAGTTCTCTTAAAAAAAGTATATTCTGGGATTTCTTTCATTTAAAAAGTCAATTATGTGAATTGTATAAATAATTCAATTGTGATATTGTTGTTAATATCGAAAATCAAGGAGATAATGTGGTCCTGGAAATTATTCCCAGACATTCTAAACTAGAAATGAATACACTACTCAAATTGGACTTGGCTACTCATTAAAAAATTATCCCACTTTGTCAAAAAAAAAGACAAATGATTGATTTATTTTTGGTTAATCTTGATTACAGTATAAAAAGTTAGAGACAGGAGCTGTGTTTGAAATATTATAAGTCCAAATTACTAAAGTATAGCCCACCCCTTTCCAAATATTGAATATTCATAAGTATACAATCCTTGTATTGTCAAACAATATCATTAGAAATCCCTGTGTTTCTCTTTAGCAATAGATGGTAAAAATTTTCTTGTTTCATACTATTTATATCTTATTGGTTTTGCTATAATCTCAAGGCTAAAAACAGTTATATTAGGTTGTTATTTTTCTAGAATGTTCTTAAGCAGTTTTTGCCTTTCTCATTACCATTCCATAATTTTACCACTCAAAAGCTGTCTGATAATTTCACTTGGTTACTTCATAATTTACTCTGATCTTTGGAACTATGTGTAATGTGTGTATACTCACAACTCTCAAGCGCAGACCTGGAAAAAAAGCCCGAACCTACGAACCTGGTTTGGGGGAAGCCCCTGCCAGCTCCGTAGGAGCAATACATAAGGTTTGGGTAAATATGATTAGGTTCAGGGGAAGGTTAAATTTTTTCCAGGTCCGCTCAAGCGTCTTGGGAGCTTGCTCCACAAGCTTGGAGGCGAGGCTTGAGAGTTGTGTGAGTTTACACTTATTGTCCGCTAACCAGCGATAATGGTGAAATACTTCTTTTATTTATGTGTAATGTTTTCCACTGCTAGTGCTGTTTTCTGCTTTGTTTCATTGACTTAGTATTGTGTAACTACTATTTACATTTTCTTCCAATTTCTTAAACCTAAGAAGAAAAAAATTAGATAAGTTTTCATGCTTATAATTTAATGGTGATTTTGTAACAAACTAATCCACTGTTAGTGTTTGTTTAAAAAACTGATCAAAAAGGTAAATAAAAATATCTTACAATGAATTTATGTTTTACATTCCTATTTATGTGATAAAATATGATGGAAAATTCTGTTAAAAAGTTAACACAAGAAAAGCTTTTAAATTTATTACCCTATTTATGCATCTTTACAACTCATGAAATCCTAATTTAAGATTCTTTAACTTCTACTTTTTAAAATATTTCAAGAATTTAATAAGCTTAATTATTCTTAGTAATTGAATCAAGGTTGATTTTATGCTTTAATTAATTCATTAGCCTATTAATTCTACTTCTTACTGGTTGTTTGAAATAGGTTAAAGATAAACACTTAGTAAGGCCAAAACTGTAATTCTGTTTTCAAAAATTAGCTTTTCTGTACAGATTTTTGATGTATGTCAAATTGGCCTTATTCTGTTGTTTTGGGGCATCCATACTTAAATATGTTTAACAGTACTTAACATTTGCTTGAGAAATGCTGTTTCTATTACATTTTCCAGAATTCTTTTTGTACTGCCAAATAACTAAACACATTTTTTATTTGATGTGTAAGCTCATTCAACAAAAATAAGCATACGGAGTACAAATGGTTAGATTCATTTTAAATAATTGTTTCAATGCAAGTCAAAGATTTTACTTCATATACTAGTCAGATGTTCATGATTTCATTTTATATAACATTAATCCATATTATTATTATGTTTCTAAATACTTTCATTTAAAAAATATACAAAGAAACCTTGGTTATAATTATCTTTAAATATAAGAATAGAGAAATATTTATACATAATAGCCCAAAAATACATGAAATTTGTGTGTAAATAATGTGTATTAAATTAAAATCTTGTGTTTAAAATTATTTCTAGTATATGCAACCATTGTATTCTTTTACTACATTAAAGCACTAAAACTGTTGAAAAAAGTTTAAAGCTCTGTTTTTTGAATTAAGGTTATTATATTAAATTGCTGATAAAATTTTATTACCTAAAATAATATATTTATAATTTCTTTAATATTCCAATGATACTCATGTTCATCTCTGTTGATAGGCATCAATGTAAATAGTAAAATGGAACTAAATGTATACTGAAAGACATTGTTTTTGAAATAAAGTTTGGACAGTACTGTGTGCTTATTTTTTTATACCTTTCCTCATCATTCATGGCTCCACAACCTGAGGTGGACTAAGGCCTTCTAAACAAGACGTTTTTAACCACTTTTACCGAACAGCTGTAATTACCCAATTTTTAGTTTTGGGTATTAAGCAGTCCTAAACTGCATCCATCAAAGTTTAACGGACGTATTCTGTGCTAAACGGCTAACCACAGCAATAATAGAAGGAATCTCCGACTGTGATTGGTGGAATCCTTCTTTGATGCTGCTTGTTAAGTAGCACAGAATACCGCCATAGGTTATCCTCTCTGTCTTATGTCACTTTTTTGTACTCTGGTTGGTGTCGAAACGATGGTTCTGTATGTCTTTTCTGTAAAAAAAATGCCTAACTGATTTTGATGGCAATGTTGTTATAACAGATTAAATCCAATTAACTCTGTCATAGTGAAAGCACTGTTGTACCCCACCAATGTCACAGCAGACTTTTGGGTTCCTCCCTCAAAAAAGTTTCTGGCAAAATATAAAGATTTGATCCAGGATCCTAACCATGTGTCCCCATGGGAACAAAGTCCATTATGAAGTATCTACTTTACAATGTCAATATTTGTCATTGGCCTGTGACCTTACTTGAAATTCATCAGCTTTCAGGGCCGTATCCAAGGGGGGGGTTTGGGGGTTCAAACACCCCCCGAAATTTCGACGTCAATTTTTTTACTTACTGTTTTTCCTTAAAAATTCGTCCTGAAATGCATATTATAACTCGTACTTTTAAGGTTCAAAATTCAAAATTTTTCTTGGGGAGAACCCCTGACCCCCCTTGAAATATTCCTTGAAAATTTTAAAAAGCACTAACAGTGTGTCGGATTGTGACCAGCTTCCACATAATTATTTTTATTTACTAGTGTTAGGATAACTTTGTGTTATGTCACGCGAGTGGCAATAGTGAGATAGTTTTAATTTGAATTCAAATATTCATGTTCTGCTTTGTTTTTAGAAATAGTCTTATGATTTTTTGAGCTTCCTTTTTAATCCAGATCATTAAGTCATCCAAAGTTAAATTCATGTACAAATAGCACCTCATCAATAAACCGTGATCGTCTCCTCGAAGTGAAGCGTTTTTAATTGTTGAATAACTTCTGATTTGAGCTGGCACACGGAACATCAATCCTGTTTTTAGGGTCAAATTTACAAAAACCCAGACCCCCTTTTGGAACTTTAATATTTTCAACTTTCTTTTAAAAAAGTTTGCAAAAATAAAACCAGAATGGAAATAAAATTTTTGGAAATGTATGTCCGAAATGTGGATTTGGTGTACCAAAACGAGTTGAAAATCTGCTTTTTTAGACTTAAATTTCCAAAAATTTTCTGGGGGAGGACCCTCAGACCCTTTCCAAAAATTAATAAATTAAAGTCTTCTGTAAAATGTTTTAACAAAAAGGATTTATTTGAGGATTGTTGCATTAAATATCTAAGTTTAGCCTTATTTGTGTTCCCAAAGTGGGGGGGGGGTCTGCCTCCCAAGAAAATTGTCAAAAGGTGACTCTTGAAAGAAGCCTTTAACTCATTTTTTTGACATCTGAGACTCCTTTTCGCCAGATAATCTATGCACCCACAGCTTTAAATGATTCCTCTCTTTCCTGTGATCAGGAACAGCTGATTGAATTTTTCGTGCACCATCCCTTTAGATTTCAGGGGGAAAATAATCGGAGATATATATTTCTTTTGGATTTGTTAAATTTTTTATCTTAAACTAAATAACTTTTTATGTCTTTGGCCAACCCTTTGCGTATCCTAAAGGGTATGGTTGAGAACCGAGGCGTTATTATTTTCATTGTCATTGCCAAGGTCGGAATCCCAAGCACTTTTGCTCTCCGCCTCCTCTGCGAGCTTTGGGCGTCTTCAAGGACAGTTTGGACTGCATCCCGAAGCAATCCTCATCAAATGGCTCATTATTGTGGATGTTTCTACTTTTCAGACGCCTTCTATCATTTCATTTTGATGGATTTATTTCAGATTCAGGCGGCATAGGAAATCAGTGATAATTTGGAGAATGTGTTTTACGGAATGCTTTCATATTAGAGCGGGGTTTTACAAACCTTTTTGGTATATTTTTTGAGATTAAGATCTGAGGAAGAAACTCTTATTATAACCATGCAATTAAACTGTAATTTAAGACATTACATGAAATACTTGTAATCGAACTAATATGTTAATATATGCAGTATCACTAATTAAAATTTTTAATTATACTCTGCTATAGCATTCCTCCTGTAATTTTAAAACATTGAATTTTACTTGCAAATAAATAATAAACAATTAAACACAAGAAAAAAATAAAATCATATGAATTGATGAAAATTTATTTAAAAACATTTTGTTTCAGTATCAACCTGCTTAATGACATTGAATTATTCTTAAATTTTTATCCTTATATGTTATTTGTGGCCGGTTAGAAATTATAGTATATGTCATTAATTTAGTAACTGATTCACCCAAGGTTTTTCTCATTATCGATCTAGATTTCAAATGAAGATCTTTTACTATCAAAAGAGGAAAACTCATCTAGGGGTCGATTCTCAATTAGTTCTCGAATTTCAAAAAATAGTCATAAAATTTTTCTTTATCCTATTAATCAGAGCAGGACAAAGAAAATGTTTATTTTGACCTGCCGTCTCGGTCCGGATTTTAGGGGCTCGAGGCAAGGGACAGTTTTGGCCCGCGGGCCATACTTTGGAGATCATAGTTTCATTCCTCAATGTTTCATTGGAATTCACTGTTTAATATTTTGCTAAAACGGCACAACCATTGTTTTAAGGAGTCCTCCATTCTTTAACTTAAATGAATTTTACTTCGAAATGATTGAAAGGAGAAAAATAAGAGATTGAATAAGGTACAGCAGAACCTCGATAAACCGATCTTTGATTAAGCGAATCCTCACTTTTCACACAATCACCACAATTTTTGAGACCATAATTAAATTTTAACCAATAGTAGTTCTTCCACAAATTGAATTTTTCAATAATTTTTTGGAGGTGTCGCTCCATTTTTAACTCCCTGGAGTTTGGTCTGGGAGGAACCCCCAAATCCTATGTGATTCTGACTCATCTAGGTGTCTACTATCCTCCCTAGAAGTGTGACCCAACATTTATGGGACACCCTGTATTTAAAGTAATCTGATAAAAAGTATCACTTTCAGACAATAGCTGGAAGACGCCACAAGCTGTCATCCTTCTCTTTTTGTATTGGGACAACTGGAAATAACTTAACGGGAAATTTCTTGTGGTGGAGTGCTGCTTCTGATGTAAGAATTAGGAGTTATATATATCTGAATGAATAAATCCGCATAGAAAAAGTGGGGAAAATTCGTCGAAAACTCTGAGGAGAGCGACCGAGAAAATTCAAGAAGACCCATAAGAGATAAAAGCTGGAAACGTTGGAATAACAGTTCCACGTCGTATTTATAAGCTCTGTTACGTGGAAAGCGAGGATCTCTCTTATCGGTCGATGGGAACGACTCTGCTCTGTTTGCAATGGGCTTGACCATTTGGAACAACCCGGATATTTTGATTCTGACCGTCTACGTCACTATCAGATTTGATCTGACTGAGAAAAAGTCTCCACACAAACTACGTTCAAAGGGCCTGACCACACAGTCGCTAGAAGGGGACTTGAGGGGAGATGCGCTAGACCAGGGGGCGGCAACCTATTGGAACGGAAGAGCCAAAAGTTACAATTTACAAAAATTCCCATGTTTTCAAAGATCCTCTAAAAATTTTCGTTTCAATATTATAGTATTTGTTTATATATATTTGATTTTTTATTTAAAATAAATTGCTTTAAATTTGGAATAATATTTATTCATATAAAAACTAGATAAATGTTACATCCATGGGAGCATTGGCTTTGCATACCTATTATATTGAAAGTTTGAATTAATCTGGCTTATAACTTGTAACCATTTCAAAAAGTATTTTTTATTAACACTATGGCGCATATGTTTCACTAAATTTATTTTTCTGTTATTATTAAAGGTTCTGAAGACATTTAAAAAAAGTATTAGTATTTTTATTGGACTAAATACTTTTTGTTGAGAAATTTTCTAAATGCGTCAGTTATTCAACTTGAAACGCTTATGGACAAATTCGAATTTTTTAATAAAAAAAATTATTTCATTTGAGATCAATCATACGTTTTTATAATGGCCTAAGGTTGTAAGTTCTGTAAATAAAATAAAAATAAAACAAATGTCATAAATAAACTTAAAATTTTTTATCTAAATTTAATGGTGCGCGTTTACGCACACCTTTGGCCGAACCCTTGCAATAATGGCTACAAATTTTAAAATATTTTTATTACCTAAATTTTATGTATTTGCATGCTAATATTTAAAAATGCTCTAATTTATAAGAAAAGATTTTATAAGAGACGATTTTTGCCCCCTTTACTAAGCTTGAGAATTCGCTTGCTGATGTACAGTTTTTTCCGCAATGCACTTTCTAAAATCTACATTTCTCTGGCACTTGGAGTCTTGGAGCGATGGTGTGATGAAAATAACATGAGGGTTAACTTGGATAAAACAGTCTCCGTCACTTTCTCACTGACACATCAACCTCTGCATGTTGATCTGTCATATCGAGGACATGCTATTCAGAAAACCGATAGTTTTAGCTATTTAGGAGTAACCTTCGATCGAAAGTTAACCTGGAGACCTCATACTGAGAATATTGTAAGCCGTGTCTCAAATAGAATGACTCTTTTGAAAAGACTAGCTGGCTCTAGGTGGGGATGTTCTAGTCACACCTTAAATTTGACTTATAAATTATTTATTTTACCTATTTTGACTTATTGCTGCAAGCCCCTGATAACTGCCTCTGGATCTGTTACTGAATTACTTGATAGAGCCCAAAATCAGGCCCTTCGGATCATCACAGGCGCTGTTAAAACAACTCCAATTGATGCAATGCTCTTGTTAACAAAAAATAAACATTTGAAGAATATCTTCCAAGAGAGAGCACTATTGCTATGGGAAAAATTAACGCGTTTACCTGACAACCCTTCCCTTTTGTGCAATCTCCATTTGGATTCAGAAAGGCGTCTGAAAACCCAGAGAGGTTTTGTGCAGGGTGTTCTAGAACTAAAAGAATTGTTTGATATAGACTTCCTCCCTGAACCTCTGGTGTCATCTTTGGATCCAACTTTTGGTAGAGGTTTCGAAGTCCGTTCTAATCTTACCCAGCCGGTTTCCAAAAAAGAACAAAGCACCTCAATCTTAAGATCGCTTGCTTTGGAAACAATAGACACCATGTATCCTGAACCTGATTGGGTGCATATCTATACTGATGGAAGTCTTTTGAGAGACTCTGACAAAGCGGGAGCAGGGGTGTATTGTCAACTTTTCTCATTTTATTTTACAATCGGCAAATTCACAACCGCCTTTGATGGTGAGGTTGCTGCTATTTTAGTGGCCCTTGCGCAGTTGCATTGTCATCTAGATAGTTTTGCAAGGGCCGTTATCTTCTGTGATTCAAAGGCGGCGATCTTTGCTGTGAATTCATTTTCTGCTCCTGCCTCCTCTAACATCTTGAAGTGTCAAAAACTCCTGCAGAGCCTATCTGACTACTCTAAGGTAATCATCTTGCAGTGGATCCCTGGACACTGCGGTGTACCCGGTAACGAATTTGCGGACCACCTAGCAAAAAAGGGAGCTTCTATTTTACAGACACCAAAACAACCTGTCCCTTTTACAAATGCAAAGCGTGTTATTAAGAAGAAGATGAATGATTTCACTTTACTTCAATACGCAGAGAGGAATTCCCATAAGATCTGGTGGAATAAACTTAATGATCTTCCCATGTGGCCAAGACGTAAAGCAGTTGCTGAGTTTCGACTGGCCACAGGTCATGACTGCCTACTCAAACATCTTCACCGTATTAATATTGTACAGGCCCCTTTCTGCACGCTCTGTGATGCTGACCACATTCTCCGCTGCCCGGCACTAAAGGCTTCCTCTATGAGCGACCGTTACTGGCACGCTAGGGACTTATTGGGTTCATAGACTTTTCTCGCCATATTTTATTTGTTTACTAGCTGGTATGCCCGGCCTTGCACGGGTGCAGAGTATAAATTTATTATTTTTAAGTTTTCCCAAATACATTTCTAATTTTGTATAATCAGCATTTACCAATCATCCCGGTATCCCAGGCGTTTTTTTTTCATATTCCGGTGTTCCCGGTAACTTTTCCTATCCCGGTGTTTCTAGTAATTTTTCTTATCCCGGTGTTCCCGGGTGGATTAAAATTCCTTCAGTTCTTACTTAACCAATATAATTTTTGAATGGTTTCCATATTTACATGGAAAAAGTATTCTAAAAATTATTTAAAATTGCTTAGATCCCATGATTAATCATATCTTCAGGAATTAACGTTTTCGGGGTTTTCGGTGAAATTATTCAATAATTAAAGCTTTTCAAAATCAATCTTTTCTTCTTGAAAGGTAGTTTTAACAGTTTTTTGTTTGTTAACCAACTTTCTTAAAAGGTAAAATATTATCACCTTTTGATTTTACATCCTCGTTTCCATGGAGACTATCTTAACAACAATGACATTCCATAAAGTTTTTTAAAATATAAAAATTAGATAAACTCTCAAATAAAAATATGTTAAACTGTACTTAAAATTTTTAAATTTCATTGAAATAGATTTTTAAATTATTAATATAATTTTTAATTAGACTTGTACCTAGTGTTTCTATTAAAAACTTGTTGTTTAGCATTAAATTTTCTTTGTAACAATGGAGTAAGCAGATCTCTTCTGGAGGAGAAATAAAGCTATTTCAGCAAAATGACCATAAAAAGGGTCAAAAGAGGGTCAAGGGGTCAATTAAAGTTTTCGAAACATAGCCTATGTTTTTTTCTGAGTTTTTTTACGTAGGTATACCAAGTTTGGTGCAGATCGGAAGTAAACTGTGGATTTGAATAGAAGACAACCATACACACATACACACACTTACTTTTATTATATTAGATTTGTTGTTTTTGTTTGTATCTCTTTGTGGCGTAGTGGTCTTTTTGTAACCTTGGCCATTGGAAATAAAAAAAATCTACATTTCTCTTCAATTTATTTTAATAAAATGTAATGCTTTTATATGAAATCATGTATTTGGTCCTCCGAGGTGTGTTTAAGTTTCAAGCATGACTAAATTTTATACCTCCAACTCTTTCACTACGAACGGTCCTGTTAAGCGTAGCGATTTGTTATTAACGATATGAAAATAAAAGTTATTGAGAAATTAGGTACTAAAAAATATTTTTTCTTATTTTTTAAGGGTTTTGATGATAAATTATTAATTTTTTCGTATGGAACTGGAGAGCCGCAAGCCGCAACTTTACACCAAAAGAGCCTCAGATTGCCGATCCCTGCACTAGACTACTCTTGTAGCGGAGGTCCTTCCACTTGGTCCTTCCTCTTGCCCTTTCCACTTCCAACCGCATCTAGGGCATCTCGAGTCCCCTTCTTTCTCCGCTTGAAAAGGATCTTTTGATGTCTTCAGAGACTGGAGTCGCCCCAGTGTGGGCAAATGCAAATAATACTATATTTCTACAAATAATAATAACATTATACTGCATAATAATATTATACTACCGAATGCAGTGGTAGAAGTGGGTCAAACAAAAGTGGGGGGATAACTAAACCCGAGTCCCCCCCCGAGAGTGCCTTTCCCCATTTCGAAAATTTTCATGTTCGCCTTAATTTTATCAAGTACACACGTCTTATTCATGCATTTTCTTATTCTGAAAGTAGGATGTGATCCTTAAATTTTCTGCCTTACAAGCATTTAAAGAACTTAATTAAAACACTGCTTAAATTTTACTTAAAGTTATTTTGATATGAGAAATGTAGCTTTTGTAAACCTTGGATTAATAACTAGATCAACCCTAGTTGAATGCAAGATGTTAAATGTTTTTCTAAATTGACTAAACATGTATAATTTACAAATATTACTGTTCCTTATTACAGACTTCAGTTACCTATGATTCAATGCAATAAATTTAGTTTCACTATAGTCTATAACCAGGAAGAACTAAAATTATCATATTCATTTGACTTGTGAAAAACCTATTTTTTAAAGCAGGTTACTAGCAAAAGAAATATTAGAGTAACATTTTCTAGGTTTTTTTAATGGAAGGAGGAATTTTAGAAGTGAGGGGATTGATTTTAGTAGAAATAAAAGTGGGGGGACGGATGGGTATTTTTATGAAAAGTGGGGGGACGCGTCCCCCGCGTCTAGCACTGACCGAACGCAAATAATAATAGTACCAATGGAGCTCTTATTATTATTTGCATTCGTCTGACCAAAATGAAATGGGTCTTTTTTTTTCATCTTTTTGATTAAGAGTATTATTTGTATACATTTTTTTAATTTTAATTTTCATATCTTCTTACCATTAGTTAAACGGTCAAAGTTCTTTATACAGGGTGTCTAGTAGGGAAGCCGCAAGTAACATGGGAACTTTCGAGACACACTTGAAAAGGTACCAAAGGTGTAAAACTAATTTTCAACTAAAAAAATGCGAGAAAAAAAATTATCTGTTCCTGGGGGCTCAGAAATCATAGTTTAGTTCACAATAGAGGAGAAATTATATAAAGGCTGGGAGGGGGTCTGCTTTTTTATTACTACTTTAAAAAACATTTGTAAGCACGCGTTCATCGAGAAAATATAAATATTCGCAAGAATGGATAACCAGGAGGATTTGGGAAAAATTGAGAAAACTGGGGGGGAAATCTTATATTACGTAATATAATTCTAGTTTAATTAATGCACCATTTTTACAAGATTTCTCTGCAGTTTTCAGTTATTCCGGAGCATAAAAACATTAAATTGATCTAGCACGCAGATCTGCTATAAACTAAGTTCTTTCCAAATCTAATTTTTTTGCTTGAGGGTGCTTCATTCTTAATTGTGAAACAGATAAAACATACAAGAGTTGGGCTCTGAATATTTGGTACCATTTGAGTTCCTCAAGCTTCGCAAAGAGATAATAATAAGAACTGAAAAAATGTCAAATCTACATTACTACACAAAAAGAAGACCTTGGGAGAAAAAAGTCTGTTAAGAGATAGTTGAAGGTGAAGAATACCCTTGAAATTCCTGTCATGGAAAACCCCACCAAATGAGCTTGGAAAGAGCACTTGGGAATTGAATTATTATGGAACCAGAGCATCATTGATATTCTCGAGGAACTATGTTTTTCAACTGATATTTGGGAACATTTTTCAAAGGATTAAGAAAATTGATCTGTTTTTAAATGTCATTTAAAAACATTTAAAAAAATAATTTCTTAAACAAGAAAATTTGCTTCTAGTAGTTTCAGACATTTCAAGGTTAGGTAAAGAAAGGATCAAGTCTTGAAGAAAAAATAAATTCAACTTGAAACAACGTTTTAAACGTTTTATAAAGTTTTACTGAAAAATTTAAGCCTTAAAGATGGGAATAGTAAATTACAATATGCTATAATTAGGGCTAGGATTTATATGTAATTACATATTTTCTCAGGAATCTGTTATTAAAGTGTGCTCTTGAATTCTATACGTTTTGAAAGATTTTGAATTGATTAAGACCATGTTTATTTTACATATTTTCACATATTTCAGTTTATTTACATATATTTACATATTCAACCTATAACTACATATTTTTATTACATATTTATCCATTTTTCAAGTTTTTCAAAAATAAACACGTTTGACCGATTTTTAAATTAAAGTGACCCATAAAATGAAATACGCATTCAAATTGTAGTTAAAATTAGTGCACCCAATGCTGAATTTAACTTTTAAAAGGTAGTGAAGACGGGATTGTCAGATGAAATGTGTCAGGCGCACCGAGAAGGAAAGTAGACACATGGTTTTCGTTTTTTTTTCTCATGGCAAGACAGCATAAAAAAAATCTGTCGGCAAATAACGAAAACCACCCTTCCCTACTATGTGCTTGCGTAATATTTAGATTTAATTCGGATGATTAAAATTCGGATGATGCTTCCAATGAATGACTGGCTCCAGTGCAGAGAAATATGGGTAACTCTCCTCCATTCGATAACTCAATAATTATTCAACACTGTAACAGCAATATAACTCATGATTCCCGGTGTCCCAAGTCATTTGACTCAGTTAATCAGAGTGAATCTGTTAATAGTGTAATCGATCCTATCAATAGTACTGCTCTAACTATGTACTATCAAAATGTCAGGGGTATCAGATCTAAATTTAGTGACATTTTTGAAACGTGTTTAACTGAAAATTATGATCTAATCTGTTTTTCAGAGACTTGGCTAAATGATGAATTTATGAACTCAGATCTCTTTGATGAGCGTTATGATGTGTTCCGTAGGGACCGTGACCCCATTCAGTCATCTAAATATCGTGGGGGAGGGGTCTTAATCGCTGTTAAAAAGCAGTTGAAAGCCAGTTTATTGTCTTCCTTCGAGAGCTATTGTGAACTTGTATGGGTTAAGCTTTTTATTAATGATTTTACTTGCATTTACATTTGTTGTTGTTATTTTCCACCTGCGTCAAATGCATCTTACTTTCAAGAATTTTATGATATCTTTGACGAAAAATATTTTAATGCTACCAATGTAATTATATTTGGTGATTTTAATCTCCCTTTTATCAACTGGTTTGATCTGAACACTGTGGATTCAAATTTAATGGTTCATGAATTTCTTTGTTTTCTTAGTCTACATAAATTAAAACAATACAACTTCATTGAGAATAACATGAAGAGAATTTTGGACTTGGTTTTGGTCAGAGTTTCTAATTTTACTGTATCTGTAACTCAGCCCATTCTTCCTTTGTGCTCTGAGGATAATTATCATCCTGCTTTACTTATAAATTTGTGTACAACTGGAAGGATTAGTTTGTCAAATTCCAAACCTTTGGATCCAGTTAATGAATCCTATAATTTTAAAAGGGCTAATTTTCATTTATTGTATACACTTTTATCTTATATTGATTGGAACTTTCTGAATTATTATTCTTGCATCAATTCAGCTTTAACTCAATTTTACAATGTACTGTATGATATACTAGACGTGTCTGTACCTAAATCTATAATTCGCAATAGAAAATATCCTGTTTGGTTCACTAAAGACATAATTAGTAATATTAAATTAAAAAATTCTCATTTGAAGAAGTTTAGAGAATTTGGTAGCTTGAATGACCTTGCGCTCTTTAAGTCTATCAGACAACGCATTAAGACAGACATTCGTATAGCCCGGAAGCAACACTTAGACTTAGTTCAAGGTTCTTTTAAACACAATCCTAAATCCTTTTGGTCCTATTACCATAAGAACAAACAAACTCGTGGTACAAATCAAATGTTTTATAATGATATTGAACTACAGAATGACATTGAAGTGGCTGAAGCATTTAAAAGTTACTTTTCCAGTGTTTATAATAATCCTTCTGGTTTGTCAAATAATGATAACTTTGATCCCGCTATTGGTGTCAACACTATGGATCTGGTCAGGGTTGACAGTGTTTCTTGTGTTGACATAGTCAAAAGTATAAAAAAATTAAAGGGTTCTGGTTCGTGTGGTCTTGACCTTATTCCCCCTTACTTTGTTAAAGCTTATATGGATAGCCTTGTGTACCCTTTATTAATATTGTTTAACCTCTCTCTACGGACTGACACTTTCCCTGATATATGGAAGTCTTCTAAAATTATTCCTGTTTATAAAAAGGGTAAAAAATCTGATGTTCAAAATTATAGACCTATTGCCATCATTCCCTGCTTTGCAAAGGTTTTTGAATCGATCATACATAATAAAATTTCTTTACAAACTGATCAGATTATTTCCCCCCTGTCAGCATGGCTTTGTAAAAAAACGCTCTACTGCCACCAATCTTCTTTGTCTAGTCTAAATAAAAAAATATCTGATTCCTTAGAGGTTAACCAACAACTTGACGTGATTTACACTGATTTTGCCAAGGCTTTTGACACTGTGGATTTTGAAATTTTACTTCTGAAGCTGTTTAAAATTGGTTTTGGTTACAAATTACTAGTATGGTTACGTTCTTATTTATCTCAAAGATCCCTTTTCGTCAAATATAACTCTGTATTATCCAATGGTTTTTGTAGCGCTTCTGGTGTTCCTCAGGGATCGATTCTTGGACCTCTACTTTTTCTTTTGTTTATTAATGATATTACTGCCCTTTTCAAATATTGTCTTCTTTTTGCTGATGATCTAAAAATAATGAAACAAATATCCTCTTATAATGATCTTGAAACTTTGCAATCTGAGCTTACAAAATTAAGTAATTGGTGCTCTCAAAACAAATTATATTTAAATATTAATAAGTGTTTTGTTGTAACTTTTACACGTCGACATAATCCGTTTCTAAAAAACTACAGTATTGACAATTTGACTATTTCTAGAAAATCTCATGTTAATGATCTTGGTGTAATTTATGAATCAAATTTTAGTTTCAATATGCACATTCAAAACATCAGACTTAAAGCAATAAAAAAATTAGGGATTTTGAAGAGAACCACTCATGATTTCACTGATATATTTGTACTGTTAAATCTTTTTAATACCCTAGTTCGTTCTGTTCTAGAATACAACTGTGTTGTTTGGTATCCTTTAAATAAGTCTCATATTAACTCCATTGAGAAAATTAAAAATATATTTTTTCGTTTTCTTTATTTTAAGACTTGTAATACTGCTCATATATTGCCTTATAGTAAAACCCTTGAACAAAGACGATATATGTCCATTTTTAAATTTTTCTACAAACTGTTAAATAATAAAATTGATTGCCCTGATTTACTAAATGAATTTAATTTTCATGTTCCACAATATTCGACTAGAAATAAAATTGTCTTTAAAATACCCTCTTGTACCAAAAATTATATCTTAAAACAGTCAATATATGTATTTTTTAAATTGGTAAACAATATGTCAATCAATAGTGATATTTTCTTTGATTCGTATTTCAAGTTAAGCAATGATTTGGTACCTTGTCTTAATTTTTGATTTGTATTTTTAACATTTGTTTTCTTTATGTATTTTTGTAATTGAATGTTGTATTGTAACTCTTGTTGTGTATCTTTTTTTTTCCTCTGCCATGTAATTGGATCTTTTTCTGTTTGGCAGTATGCAAATAAATAAATAAATAAATTTAGAACCCCTTTAAAAAATTACTTAAAAATTTTTTATTATTATTACATATTTGGCATTTTTTAATACATATTTTGCTAAAATAAACACATATTAAAAGTACATATTTTGGATTTTTAATTACATATAAATCACAGCCCTAGCTATAATTAAAAATTTGCTTTTGCTTTGCTTTTGTTATTTTTTATGCACGCATGCAAAATATAATTCTTTCTAAAGTTTTCTTTTTCAAATCATGATAGTTTGGTGCAAATAGCATTGACAAATTTCCAAATATTTTGTTTCTTTTTTGTTTTTGATGCTCAATAACTTTTTTTAAAATTTCCCTTCAAAAAATTTAGAAAACTTCCCAAGCTCAAAAGATAATATGTTTGTATTTTAAAACCTTTCATATAGTCCAGTGTGGTCCAACCCGAGGCACGCGTGCCACGAGTGGCACTCGAAGAAATTTTTGTGGCACTCGGCCTCAAAATTAAATGCGTATTCTAACTAACAGAGAATATAATCAACATTTCAATTTTTATTGCAGAAAAGTGTTAAAAACCTGGTTTTTGGAGTTTAATTTTCAAAAAATTTCAGGGGAGAACCCCTGACACTCCTTGGAAATTATTTTTAGCTTAAAATTCAAAAGGGCATCAGTTAGAAACTTTATTTTTGGGTAAAAATCCCATGGGCATTGAATTGAGTGAGGTGCCTTGGGAAATTTAAATGGAAATATGTGATCTTCAAGCAGACCCATTTTACCAGGCTAGAAAGTGCGACGGCCCTGAAAATTTCTGGAAGATGGTTTCTAAGGAACGCTTCTCAGAACTGCTTAAATTCTCCCTGAAAATGTTATCCCTGTTTGGGAGTACATGTGTGCGAAAGTGCTTTTTCATCTCTCAAACAAGTAAAATCAAAAGCAAGAAATCGAATGGAAAATATTTCTCTTATGAATCTAGCCTGAGACTTTGCCTTACTGAACTCACTGTCAACATCGATAAACTAGTATCAGAAAAAGAATGTCAATCCTCTCCTCATTGGTTTCACCATTACTCATTGTAAAATATAGTGATATATTAATAGTCCAAGAAAGTTAGCTCAAAAAAGAGGTTGAGGTGGAACAAATTGTAAAAGAAAGTTTGTGAAACGTAAACCAAAATTAACCTCGTCCTTTAGCCAATATGGCGGATTTTCCAAAATGGCGGACAATCGTTTTTAACTTATAACTTCCTAAAAAATGTTAATAAAATTATGATTTCTGCAGTAAATGATTAGAATTTAGAAGAAAAACAATGGGGAGCTGTTTTTTTCTCTTACGATTTGTCATTTATCCAATATGGCGGGTTTTCCAAAATGGCGTCCACTAATGTTTATAATAAAAAAAAATTATGATTATAAATTCGTAATTTTTTCAGGATATGGTAAGAATTAAGTCATAATAATATTCATATCAATTTCCTTTCCTCAATGTATCAAATATGGCGGATTTTTCAAAATGGCGGACAATCGTGTTTTACTAATATGCTAAAATTCGTTAATAAAATAAAACTTTTGCTGTAAATTACTAGAATTTAGTAGCAAAAATAATGTGGAACTATTTTTTGTCTCTTACGATAAGCCATTTATCCAATATAGCGGATTTTCCAAAATGGCGTCCACCTAATGTTTAAAATAAATAAATTATGATAATTAATTCGTAATTTTTACAGGATATTGTAAGAATTAAGTCATTATAATATTCATATCAGTTTCCTCCCCCTCAATGTATCAAATATGGCGGATTTTCCAAAATGACGGACAATCGTTTTCAACTTATAACTTCCTAAAAAATGTTAATAAAATTATAAATTTTGCAGTAAAGGATTAGAATTCAGTAACAAAAACAATGGGTTACTGTTTTTTTCTCTTACGATTTGTCATTTATCCAATATGGCGGATTTTCCAAAATGGCGTCAACCTAATGTTTATAATAAAAAAAATTATGATGATAAATTCGTAATTTTTTCAGGATATGGTAAGAATTAAGTCATAATAATTTTCATATCAATTTCCTTTCCTCAATGTATCAAATATGGCGGATTTTTCAAAATGGCGGACAGTCGTGTTTTACTTATTTGCTATAAAAATCGTTAATAAAATAAAACTTCTGCAGTAAATTATTAGAATTCAGTTGCAAAAATAATGTGGAACAGTTTTTTTTTCTCTTACGATAAGTCATTTATCCAATATGGCGGATTTTCCAAAATGGCGTCAACTAATGTTTATAATACATAAATTCTGATGATCAATTCATAATTCTTACAGTATATGGTTAGAATTAAGTCATAATAATATTGATAAAAGTTTCCTCCCCCTCAATGTATCAAATGTGGCGGATTTTCCAAAATGGCGGCCACATATTTAGAGCCTTTTTATTTTTACTGTTTTTACATATAAATAAATTTTATTTTGGCATAACATAAATATTTATATATTAAATTTCCTATAAAATAGTATATTAACCAAGATTTTGCGATACATAGAAATAATTTCCAAAAAGGCGGCCCCATATTTCAAACTTAGTGGTAAATGGTAATTTTTGAATTTCTACCTACCTTTAACATTATTTACCAGTAAACTTTAGTAAAATAGAAGTATTCTGCTTATATTTTACCTAATAACATTTAATATTTGTAATTATTAAGAAAAAAAATTAAAAATAAAAAGGCTCTTAATAAGTGGCCGCCATTTTGGAAAATCCGCCATATTTGATACATTGAGGGGGAGGAAACTTTTATCAATATTATTATGACTTAATTCTAACCGTATCCTGTAAAAATTACGAATTAATTATCATAATTTATTTATTTTAAACATTAGGTGGACGCCATTTTGGAAAATCCGCCATATTGGATAAATGGCTTATCGTAAGAGACAAAAAACAGTTCCACATTATTTTTGCTACTAAATTCTAATAATTTACAGCAAAAGTTTTATTTTATTAACGAATTTTAGCATATTAGTAAAACACGATTGTCCGCCATTTTGAAAAATCCGCCATATTTGATACATTGAGGAAAGGAAATTGATATGAATATTATTATGACTTAATTCTTACCATATCCTGAAAAAATTACGAATTTATAATCATAATTTTTTTTATTATAAACATTAGTGGACGCCATTTTGGAAAACCCGCCATATTGGATAAATGACAAATCGTAAGAGAAAAAAACAGCTCCCCATTGTTTTTCTTCTAAATTCTAATCATTTACTGCAGAAATCATAATTTTATTAACATTTTTTAGGAAGTTATAAGTTAAAAACGATTGTCCGCCATTTTGGAAAATCCGCCATATTGGCTAAAGGACGAGGTTAATTTTGGTTTACGTTTCACCATCGTTTTCTACGGAAAATTTCCTATAAGAATCACTCTTCAAACTTTCTTTTACAATTTGTTCCACCTCAACTCTTAACTTTCTTGGACTATAAATTAGTTGTATATAATCCTTTTTTTATTTGTCTTTTGGTGGCACTCACTCTCCAGTGTTGGGCAAAATTTATTCGAGCAACTACAGATAACGAATAACGAATAAATCATCTAGATGAACCTTCGAATAACGAATGAATCAACCGTCAATAATTGCGAGCGAGCACACGAATAACGATTGATTTATTCGTCAATCGCAGAGGAGACGATTGACAAATAATTCATCTGTAGTTGTGAGAGAACTTACGAATAACGCTGCTTTATTGGATCGCTTCTCAAATTTACCGAAGTGGTCCGAAACTTACCGGAAGTGGTCTGATAGTCACCGGAAATGGTCCGTGAGTCACCGGAAGTGGTCTGTAACCCACCGGAAGGGGTCCGTAAGTCACCGGAAGTGGTCTGTTAGTCACCGAAAGTGGTCCGTTTTTAACCGGAAGTTGCCCGAATTTAACCGGAAGTAGTCCGTATTCAAACGGAAATGGCCCGTATTTAACCGGAAATGGTTCAATGGTCTGCAACTTACCGGAAGTTGTCCGCAACATACCGGAAGTGGTTCGGAAATCACCGAAAGTGGTCCGCAACTTTCCGGAAGTGGTTCTTAAGTCACCGGAAGTGATCCGTTTTTAACCGGAAGTTGCCCGAACTTAACCGGAAGTGGTCCGTATTCAAACAGAAATGGTCCGTATTTAACCGGAAATGGTTCATATTAAACCGGAAGTTGCCCGAATTTCACCGGAAATGGTCCATATTTAACCAGAAATGGTCCGTCTTTTACCGGAAGTGATCCGTAGTAACAGGAAATTCTCCGCAACTTACCGGAAGTGGTTTGTAAGTTACCGGAAGTTGTCCGTAACATACCGGAAGTGGTTCGTAAGTCACCGGAAGGGGTTTGTAAGTCACCGTTAGTGGTCCGCATTTAACCGGAAGTTGCCCGAACTTAACCGGAAGTGATCCGTATTTAACCGGAAATGGTCCACAACTTACCGGAAGTGGTTCGTGAGTCACCGGAAGTGGTTCATAAGTCACCGGAAGTGGTCCGTAATTTACCGGAAGTGGTCCACAACTTACATTAAGTGGTTCGTGAGTCACCGGATGTGGTCCGAAACTTACCGGAAATGGTTCGTTAGTCACCGGAAGTGGTCAGTAAGTTACCGGAAGTGGTCCGCAACTTACCGAAAGTGATTCGTAAGTCACCGAAAGTGATCCGTTAGTTGTGGACCAATTCCGGTCTTGCGGACCACATCCGGTGACTCACGAATCACTTCCGGTTAAATTCGGGCAACTTCCAGTTACATATGGACCACTTCCGGTAACTTACAAACCACTTCCAGTATGTAGCGGACCACTTCCGGTAACTTACCAACCTCTTCCGGAATGTTTCGGACCACTTCCGGTAATTTACAAACCACTTCCGGTTAAATATGAACCATTTCCGGTGAAATACGGGCCACTTCCGGTTAAATTCGGGCAACTTCCGGTAAGTTGCGGACCACTTCCGGTAACTTACGAACCACTTCCGGTAAGTTGCAGAACATTTCCTGTTAATACGGATAACTTCCGGTTAAAGATGACCATTTCCGGTTAAATCCGTTTAAATACGGACCACTTCCGGTGACTTACGAACCACTTCCGGGAAGTTGTGGACCACTTCCGGTTACTTACGAACCACTTCCGGTTTGTTGCGGACCACTTCCGGTAACTTACTAGCCACTTCCGGTAAGTTGTGGAACTTTTCATCTTAATACGGATCACTTCCGGTTAAAGATGGATCATTTCCGGTTAAATTTAGACCACTTCCGGTTGAATTCGGGCAACTTCCGGTCACTTTCGAACCACTTCCGTAAATTTACGGACCACTCCGGTAAAGTTGTGGACCCTTCCGTACCAACCCTGAGAATTTTTTTGCACCCCTATATGTACCTTCTGTAATTAATTTATTTGTCTGGTGAAATTATTCGCAATTGAATAATTATTCGTCATCCACGAATAAAGTTAGTTGCGAATGAATTTTCAATTGCGAATAAAAATTCATTCGACGGTGACAGATAACTTTATTCGCAATTGATTTATTCGAAGCAGAATTTATTCGTACGATTGACGAATAAATTTTCATTCGCGTGAGTGCCCAACTCTGTCACTCTCATATACTAAAGTTAGTTTGGCACTCGGGCAAGTAAAGGTTGGACCACCCTGATATAGTCAATACTTTCAAAAGAAGAATACTTCGCGCAGTAATCCTTAAAAAAATCTAATTTGTGAGTCTGGAATTACACTCTATTGCTATTCCACTTTACCCTCTAACTGTAGCCTCGACACTGTATCGTGTTTTCAAATCGTAACAAAATACACTCTTTCAGAAGCACACTTCATGCTTTGAATAATTCCACGGTCACAATCTGATTTTCGGTAAATAAACTCACGTTTTTGAACTGTCTTTTGAAACAGTTGTGGAAAAAGTGATTCAGAATGTGAAATAAGTAAAAGCTTTACCATTTTGGCTACTGTCAAAATATAATACGTAAGTTTTGCCATTCCTTATCCTAAATAGGTTATGATTATCGCTTATTAAATTCCATGGAGCTGTTTTAAGATTTTATTGTGTGTGAAAATGTTATTAACTACGCTTTTCTGTCGTCAAGCGATCATCCCATTTTCTACGGAAAAATTACTTTCGAAAATAATATTAATACCCATACAAAAAATTACAATTAGCAGATTAACACAATATATCATCATACAAAAACAATTACAGTATCTCAAATAAAAATGGAAGGTAAAAAGATGTAACAAAAAATTAGGATTTTTTTGAGCCAATTTCGAAAATTTAAAATCTTCTAAATGAAATATTTGTTATATAAAACATTTTTTATTTCAAAATTGTGTGGGTTTGAAATTAAATCTTTAACATTTAAACTAGATGGTCTTATCTTTTTCTTTTGAAAAAAGTTGGAACAAAACTTTTATTTAACTTTATAATTTAAGAATTCAAACCCAACAAATACGACTGTTTTCCATTTTCTTTCAGCTTTTCAAAAATTTTAAATCTGCTAACCACCCCCAATTTTTTTTACTTAGATAAAAGGAAAACAGTAATTGATTTTAAAGGACATTCTCTTCAAACTGCAACGCGGGAAATACCATGAAAGTGAAACCGGTACTTCGCACCATATAATTTACAAAAAAACGCCAGAAAAAATTCTTCACATTACGCTCCAAATGCAAATGAAGTCTTCACGCGACATGCAAGGTTACGAACCACCCAACTCCGCCGACACTCCTTCAATCCATTCTCAAAGCGACGTTCGAAACCATTTTGTTTAGAACATCAAGGATCACGATTATCTAATTCCTAAACATACTCCCGTCTACACGGGAACGACAAGTTCTTTATCTATGAATGGCCTCACGATTCCTCAATTCTGTTTATTTCAGAGCTGTTATTAGAGGCGATAAAACCTGTGGTAGGACGGACAGTGTTGTTTTGTAATGCGAGAAATCACCGAGTACTTACACAGGTACTTATCGTTTAGGAAAACTTGTGGTTGTTGATTGAAAACCATCTTTTTGTGTGCGAAAGGATCTGTGAAAGGTCTCGGAGAGCAAAATTGAAGCGCAGATTCATTTCGAAACGTCGGTTAGACGTTCTAGAAAAACATTAGTATTCGTCTGGGGAGGTCTCATGAAACGTAGCCGACGACGCGACGCAAGAATCAGTATTTAGAATCACAATTTAAGCAATATTATAATGAAAAGAAACACTTAGAATGGTATAAAATGGAGATTAGAAAAATCAAATTTTTCAAACGTATAATTGTTACAATAATTAATTTAATAAGAATAGTATTTCTGCTGGTATTTCTTAGCTATCCGTATCAGGTTTTTACTCCATGCAATAATTCCTTCTTCGTTCTCTGATTTTTCCTAAGTTAATTTTCTTAATAATTCTCAGAAATAATTTCTAAGTGTGTCTCCTGATCACGGTCAAGACGCAAGATGTGTATAAAGAAAGTAATATTTTCCCTTTTTACAAATAATGCATTAGCTTTTTGAGTAAAAGGTCTTCTCTCTGGTAAAATCTTTCTTATTACCCCAAAGAGAAAATCCTCTTGATTTTGTAACAGAAGTTGCTGGCTAAGTTTGACTAGGGGATGTGCAGAAGTCCGTCTTAAAACCTTTTGCCATTCTATCAGTTTTACTCGTTCATTTAATTATAAAAAAGTTTTGCAGTGCTATTTGTAAAGTAGTCTTTACAAATGGCACTTCAAAACTTTTTATTTAAAAACTAACTTTTTATTTAAACTAAAAAGAGTTGTTTCAGTTAAAAGTTGTGCGTTAATTAAAAGTCACCATATACAAAGCGTAGAAAAAAATACATTTCTAATAAAAGAAAAGCAGCAGACCATTATTCCTTTTAACTCTAATGCTTATACATTTGATTAGGTATTCTAAAACAATCAAATGGATAAAATTCCTTACATATTTAACACGAAAGTGAAAATGATGACCTAGTTTTCACTCGGGGAACTGATACACCGTGACCTTTGTATGAAAGCTGGCCATGGAGGATTTCGAGGTCCAATTATTACACCGGACGTTACTTATTATTCCAAAATATTTTGCCATGATCTTTACTTAAAGGTAGCTTATACCCATGTTTTTAAAGTTTTAAAAAGTAGAGTGAGATGGTATTCAAAATAGAAATGCTAAGAGAACTAAGAATTAAGCAGTTCAGCAGAGCTATCCATGATAAATTATATTTGAGAGCGTAAAATATTGAAATTCTACTTAAAATAAAGGAGTTTTACCCTTTAGTACCTATATTTTTCTACGAGGACGTCTAATATCAATACATTGATGAATACTTTCAATTGCTGCATTTCTCGGGATCAAGGTTACATCGAGGACTTCAAAGACTTTTTCTAATGCATAAATTACAACTGATTAAAACAATTAAGGGCGTTTCCCTTGGAGGATGCGTTCTGCGTTGCTACTGCAGATGTTCGATTTGTTTATTTGAGACGGACTGAAATTTTTTCACCTACGTTCCCTTTAATGCTATGCTCGAAAAACGTAAGCCGCTGCTATCGTTATACCCGGTGAGATACATAATTTAAAAATTTCATATTATATCCACACTTTTTTATAAAAAATAGTGAAGAAAAATGGTAAAAAAAAACGTTCTTTTGGTGTCGAGAAAAAAACAGTCAATGTAAAAATCGGCCCCTAACCCCCATCTAAAATTTTGACGTCTTTTATACGGCGTCTTTCTCTTGAAAATTATCTGTCGCTTTCTACCTAAGCGATTACCTGACCTAAAAGTCGTCTTCTTCACGCGTTAGGATTGCAACTTTGGAAAAGCAACTTGGATAGCAAATATTACAGTATTGTCTGTTGAAACAGATTCTCTAAAGATAATCTATCAATTTTAAGACATTTTTAAAAATAAGGTAAGCTTTAAATACAAAGCGGTTTTTCAGTCAACCCCGTGATTATCACGTGTTAAGCAGTGTTGTGAAGTGAGGTGTTTTTTACGCGGTTCGAATATTAAAAATCGAGCATGTATCAGGGATAACTGTAACTGTGAAACACCTTGGACGAGAGTGAATTTTTAAGCAGGTTTTTATTACGGAGATTCTCACCTTTGTTGTTTACTACCTTGACACAGCTGAAGGATATAAAAAAAACTTCAAATGAAATATTAGACAGATGGAAAGGGACACTTTTAAGAGCACTCTTTGAAGAAATTTAAATAATAAGCAAGGAAGATTTTTAACACTATGCAAAAAGTAAATATCATCAATAGAGTAAAAACGTTATTGTTTCGTTTTGGATAATGTGTAGTTAATTTTGACCAATTTATTTTAAATATCCCTTCAGTCCAAGCTTTGAATTAAAAAGGGTGAATCTGTTGGCTTTTAGGGCCTGTATGGCCGAACCTTGAAGTATGAATAGCGGACATCCATAAATTACGTGAGGTGATTTTTCCAAAATCTGGACCCCCCTCCCCCCTTGGTGAGATTTAGTGAGATTTTGCTGGACCCCCCCTCCCCCCACATGAGATTTACCTAAACCTTTAAAAATAATTTTCTATCCTATTTGTTTTCATTTTGTGCTTCACAGCACCTAAAACTTTTCCATTCCTTTCTCATACTTAAAAAAATCGTTTAATTTCTAACTTAAAAAGTTGACGTGAGATTTTAATCGACCCCCCCTTCCCCCTTGGTGAGATTTGGTGAGATTTTTTCAAACCCCTCCCCCCCTTTTTGACCTCACGTAATTTATGGATGTCCCCATAGCGTAAATATTCAAACTTGAGGCTTCACCCCTCCGTCAGCAAGAGGTCTGCTGGCAAAGAGGATCAAAGTATCCCCGATACATTATACAATTTTTTAAATATTTTACGTGCAAAAGAAAACAGTTGCCTTTTAAGTATTGCTTCGAAGAAATTCATATACCAGTCTGTGGTCTGTGGGCTATATTTTTATCTAAAGCTGAATATGTTATTAATTCATCTTGCATTTATAAACAAATTGTTATGCACTGATCTAAATACAATTAACTTTTTGTTTAAAAGCCCTCTTTGCTTTCTCAATAGCTATTTTTTTTCGAATAAAAAAAAACTTCTTCTTTCTTAAAAAAGGGTTCTTTGAACTCCATCCTTAGACCATAGCTTAACATTTCAACACTAAGAAATACAATGATGGCGTATACGAAAACTTGTTTCATAGCTTTGGCTGCCCATGAGCTTTCCCTTTCTTGTGTTTGGTTATCCTTGAAACAACCTGAAGTGAAGTTCCCACCTTTTTTTTTTGAAGGAGCGGGAAAAACACAGTCAGGGATGATCTTCTTCCCACCTAAGCATAAGATCACTTAACGATGACAGCAGAGTGGAACTGAGGGTTTGATAGAGAGCATTGTTGAGTGTTATTAAGTGTATTCATTCACTTATAACGCAGTCAGAATGGTTGATAATGATTTTTTAATCATAAAAAGTAGTAGATTATTAGTGAGCGGATAATATTTTCATGTGTGTGAATATGTCATTTAATGAGTAACTCTCTTATTTTTAAAGCTTCAACACATTAACGAGTTAAAAAAACACACAATTATTTTGGATTCTCCTGGTCCCCTTCTTCAGTGCTAAAAACTTGTATTATTTTAAGAAAAACTGTCTTAATTTTGTAATAAACTAAGGTAAAATGCACCAAGAGTTGACTTTTTAGCAGAAAATGTAGAAAGTAACTGGATAAATGTATTTAAATTACACAATTTATGTAATGTTACTTTTTAGGTTCTAAATAGCAAATTACAGCTCCGTGAGTCAAAGCGTTATAGAAGAACAAGAACAAATTTCGTAGTTGATTTTGTTTGAGACACTTGCTGACCACGAGTTGGTCGCTTCATCTTCTAAAACTTTTTCCTTGTTGTCAATGGAATGTTGTCAATCTAAAGAACAAATTTAAATGTCCTTTTAAGAGATAGCTACCTTTTAATTCATTGAGAAATGATGAAAACATGAGAGTCTTGCCAGAATATAATTGAAAGGGTTGTTGCTCTTTTGGTTATATTCAACGTCTAGAATTTATTTATCTCACCTTCTCCTACACAAAAAAAAATTATTTAACGATATCATTGGTTGCTGCATCACGGCATTTGATTATTATTAGGTGCAGTTAGATATTGGAAAAATAAACAGTTAATTAGATTATGTTTCTTTGATATTTCTAATATATAATACATACTGAAAGATCGTTCTTTGATACAACTCCTAAGAGCTGAATTCTAACTAGGTGCACACCTAGCTGAGGTTGTGCGGTGCTGGTGGTTAAGAATTTCCTTTAAAATTAGTACCTGCTGGTTATCAATCAAAGTCTGCCCGGGCCTAGTGACCCATCAGGCGGTGCCCATCTCCGTTTCTGTAGCCTTTGGGCCTGGGGTGCTAATTACTAGCGTGTGTCCAGGCCGAGTGGCTAGCCCGACGCTGGACCCCCAGTTGATTCCCCAAGCAAGCTTGGTCCTCATTTATCGACCCCGGAAGGATGAAGGGCTGAGTTGACCCATGACCAGCTACTCAAGCAGGAGCCGCGAGGCATCGAACCTGGGTCGGTAATGCTCGTAGCCAGACACGCTAACCACTGCACCACCGCGGCCACACCTGCTGGTTATACAACCTGATTATTATTAAAGAGGATGCATAAGGTTTTCCCCCTTAGTAACACTAGTTCAAATCTACGTTTTTTTATTCCTGTGAATTAGCCAAATTTTCTCCCAAGGTAAATGAAACTCTTGTTCCTCAAAGGAGGTATTGTGATAAGTTAAACTTACAAAGCTTATAACGATACAATGTCATTAAAACTGGTTCATTCACTCGCCTTTTACCGGATTATCAACAAAACCGTGGAACAATGTGGTCCTTGGCCTGTTTTCGAAGCACATTAGAACTTCGCCGTCTAAGGCCTTCTATAGGTGAAAGGGTGCCCCGTCTTCCGAATTTTCTCTGTGACGTATCTCTTTTTACTGGAAACTGAAAGTTTTACTGGAGAAGAAGGAACGCGAAGAGCATAAATTTGAGAACTCGTTTTTCACCATCAGGAGGATGGCCAAGTTGAGAGGGATGGTTGGGAAATGGTTGAGAGGGATGACACTCTTGCCCCCGACACTCGAACGATCTGAATTTCGAAAAGCTTGAGAAGCATTTATGTCCGCCCAGAGGACTGTTTGAGAAATCATCTGGATGAAATGTGAATGCGGACGATTTTTGGTCCATAGTTTTTAAAATGCGTTTATAACGAAATACATTTTCTGAAGAAATATTCAAATTGTTTCAGTTTATATTCAATTTAGCATATATTCAATTTACTAATCTAATGGTATTGTTCACTGCTACCTGACCAGTGGTTAAAGAAGGATTCAACCTATCAGAGTCAGCGAAAAGCACCTTTTCTTTCTTTTGCTGATGGTGAACCGCTGGTTAAAAATCAGTGAATAAGGCCATAATGAGGTTGTAAGATATTAATTGGTGAAATTACATTTTCTGGTAAAGGGAGTTGTGAATTATGGGTGTATTATTTTGTCGATATTATTACGGATGTGTGTAGAACATTTACTAATACACCTAGTTTCTTCTAAACCAGCGGGACTCAACCTTTTATACCTACCCCCCCTTTTGTATCTTTGTTAACTGTGAAATTTCCCCACCGCTCCACTGGATGCTTAGAATTTAAATTTTATAGTAGATACACTTAATTTGTTTTTAAATATTTTTAAGGCAGAGTTACTGCTTATAATAATTACTTATCAAAACTTTATTAAGCACTTTTGCTAAGTTTGGTAGAATAAATCATCAGTAGCTTAGAGGTATACCTATCTAAATTTCTACCACTCAACATGTGAAAGCTGCAACCCCAAATAGTTAGGGGCTAGTAGGACCACTATATAAAACTATTTTTATCAGAAAACGTTTCTTCTTTAAGCGATTAAAAGTTATTAATTATTTTAGAAACAGGTGGAAACAGGAAAAGTAAAATTTATTTAAAATAGAAACTATTACTCATGTGATTCTCATTTTAAAACTTGAGTTAAATAAGCAGTAGCTAAAATATTGATAATGTAACACTTTTGTTACAATTTTTTTAAATTTGAAAACATCAATATTTTTTTCATGATGAATCTGGTTAAATCTTTTATAATTTATCATCATGGATGAATTCTCTCTCCTTGAGAAGCAAGAGACACAGTTGAAATAAGTTCGTAACTAAGACATCATAATACCACAGTGTTAAGCAGTTCTTGGTTAATGAAATTGGTGTTATACAACTTTAAAAATGCGATACAATAAAACAGAAATGGAGAAATAGCAGTCCAGTTACTGTTAAGCAAACAAAGCATACACACTTAAATTATGTATACTCCATTACATGTAAGTTTATCATAACTATTGGAACAGCTTTAGCAATAGTCCACATACCATAGTTTTAGTATCCTATGTGAATTCATCACTGTAAAAATAATTTTAGGTATAGATTCTTACTAAAGAAACAACTAAATGATTTTTGCAACTAACACCCACTTAATGTTCCCTCTTGTAAAGTTTTTTTCAATTCGAATAGAAATAAACGATTCTGAAACCGCATTTTATTGCGCGTTTTCTATAATTGCTCAATGAAAAGTGTTATTTTCTACCTGACTAGAATAAAATGTTGTGAGATTTCGGGGTCTCGGACACAATTTCATGCTGTGAATAAGCAAAAGCAACCATCACTTTAAAAATGAGCATGAGTTGTGAATATTCCATTGTGGTACTTTTTTTAATCCGGCGATTTACGATGTTGTCTTTATACAGGTGACCCCAACTTTCGTACTCACTTCTGATTACCATTTAGTGGATAGGTTTGTTCAATTGTGGATTTCTAAATGGGCGAGTTATGCTAATTTGCTAAACCCGAATTTTTTTTTCGAGGCCACTAAAAACAGATGAAAATAGAGCTATATATTAACTAGCAAAACCGGTAGGGCTTTTTTCGGTTTATAGAGACCCTCTCCCCAGATAAATTGTGAAGTCTAATGAAAGGTTAGAACGAAGTAATTTAATGCAATGTTCATACGTGTATAGATATTTTTTTAGATAAAACCTATGATAATAATAATTTGGATTCCCAAGCTTCTCAATATCCAATCTATTTTAATACCTCCAATCTAATCAAGTTTTTTAGCCTGAATTTGAGTAAAAGAAGGAATTTAAATAAATGTGGTTCTCCAACTGTATTCTGCAAAGACGTTAGCTTTTCTAACTGCCTCTTTTGAAAACAATTTCCTTACTAAAAAATTTTAAGTAACCGTTGACTTTCTCAAAAGCATAATTATAATTTTTTTGTAAACTGTGAAATATTTTGGTATGATGTAAACGGTAGTTACATTGTATTAATACGAATTTTTTTACACTAGAATAATGATCATTAAAGGCAGGTGAGCTTATACCATTGTAGTACATAGTACTATTAAAATGAACACAGCAAAACTCGCGTTTCTTTAATATCTGTAATCAAGAGTAGAAATATACGAAGCATTCGCACCCTAGTTACTTATAGTCAAATGTATTACATGTTTACTTAAAAAAAACGATTAAATTCATTTGCTTCTATCAGCAGGAGAGGATAGAAAACATTTTGCTTACAGCCTGCAGAGTAGAGTGTTAAGCAATAAAATATTAAACTTGAATGTACGCAAAAAAGATAGAGAAACTCATTTTAAGCCACTCCAAACTCAAAAGTTATAAGATATAGTTGTAGTAAATAAACCTTGCATAGTAGGGTGATGGCTTTTTCCAATAAAATTCTTATTAAAGATTTACTTTTTCATTTACCCCTAAGACGAAATATGGATGAGATAGTTGGATCAGAAGCTGCAGCTGTGTTCATGACTAAATTTCTATCATTATTTTTTCCAACCTCATAAAAACTTCTTAATCATTTGTCTCCAAAAAACAGGCTTTATTCAAGTTCACAAAAGATCCATTTAGACAAGAAAGAATCTTTTGTGCTCTTAGGAAACTTGCTTTCCCGTCATTATACTTTTTACTGTAAGGTTCAACAAAAAGCGGCTGCCATCTTTCATTTGCTGAAAGATATAATATTAATTAATTGTTTCAAAAAAATGAATTGCTTTCTTCAAGATATTCGCTCCTAACTTTTATGCCAAATGATTTTAAATGAGTCTTGAATTGATAAATTGTTGAAACAACTGCCAAGTTTTGAAACGAAACTTTGGATTATACGTAGCTTTTTCAATGACCCATTACTGTATTATTAAATACCTGGGAGATAATGAGCTTTCACTTTCATACACTGCTGTGCAAAAATTAAGGACGGAACTGTTTGTACAGGGGTCGGCAACCTGCGGCTCGCGAGCCGCATGTGGCTCTTTCGATGTTAAGTTGCGGCTCTCCAGTTCCATACGAAAAAATTTTAAATTTACTATCAAAACTTTTAAAAAATCTGAAAATATATATTTTCAAGATCTCAAGATGAATCAAAATCAAAACTCTACTTATAAGGATAAGAATTCCTAACATTTCTGGGGGAAAACTCCTAAACAAACCTAAAAATTTTGGAATGTGTGCTGATTTTCCAGTGGGATCCACACCTCCCTCTAAATTTATCTGTTTATTATAATTATACTATTTTTCCTTGAAAATTCTGCCACTTAAATAATGAGAGGAGCTCTTAGGGTGCAATTGAAAAAGGCAAAAATGAGCTAAAACGCGATTTTGAAATGGAAATTTCCAAAAAATTTTCCCAGGGAGAACGCCCAGACCCTCCAATTTTTTCTGGAATTCACATTGTTTAAAAAATTTTGAAATTAAGTAAACTAAAATTATTTTAAAATGTGTACTTGAAAATTTCTTTGTAAAAAAGTACCCTACCCGAAAGGAAGTCCCCCAGAAAAAATGTTGGGTAAAAATGCTCCCCAACTAAAATCACCCTCCCAATCTAAAGTCAAATACAGGGTGTATCTGAAATGGTGCAACAAACTTTCAGGGAGGATAGTACTCATCAAGACGAACTGGAATCGGTATAGAAAGGGGGTCCCAGACCAAATCCCAGGGAGTTAAAAATGGAGCGATACCCCAAAAAAATCATTGAAAAATTCAACTTGTAAAAAAACTATTATTGGTAAAAACTTAATTATGGTCTCAAAAATTGTGGTTTAATATGATCTTTAAAATTACTTCAAAAGTCTTCACTTTAAAATTTGTTTTATCATGAAAGTTTCACGTCAATACAACCAATATTAAACGCTTGAGATCTTGTTAAAGTTTGTTTTTTGCGTGCGCAAAGAGCTGTTCTGGAAACAGCTCTAGAAAACTGCTTGCGCACCCAAAAAAACAAACTTTAACAGGATCTCAAGCGTTTCATATTGATTGTATTTACGTGAAACTTTGGACTTAAGGGTTTTCAACTATGATCTTTCAGATTATCAAATCAAAAGAAATGATTTCGAAATACAAAATAAGGTTTTGGCAGAGTTTTCACATTTTTTTGTGTTTTTTAACTTTTTTCATAATAAAACAAATTTTAAAGTGAAGACTTTTGAAGTAATTTTAAAGATCATATTAAACCACAATTTTTGAGACCATAATTAAGTTTTTACCAACTAGGGAGCTACCGCCCCCTGCTCGCTATCGCTCGCCAACCCCCGTAAACTTCTGACGCAGGACCTTTTGGAATTGCTTCGCAAGTCCCACAAATTCAAACTCGCCGAACTTAATACACATTACAAAACAATTAAACAATTTACAAAAAAAACGTCAACCAACTTTCCGAATATACTTCACCAAATCCCCTCCATGAATAAAGCTACCTTAAAAGTTTGAATATATATTAACTCGAACTTATCAAAAATTTAAACGAAATGTTTTTAAAAATATTCATCTTAATTATTTTTAACCTATGATTATATAAAAATAACTATTTCTAATTTATCAATATTCGAACCAAACAAAAACCCGTTATTTTAAAATAACTCGTTAGTATAATATGCCTAGTGTTTATCATAGTTCGTCTTGATGAGTACTATCATCCCTGAAAGTTTGTTGCACCATTTCAGATACACCCTGTATACAGGGTGTTTCAAAATTGCGTTGCACGGCTTTTATTCGGAAACAGCCCCTCCTAGGGTCATGGAAGTAAGGTCTACCCCTAGGTAAGTGACCCTGGAGAATCCATTGAAAGGACTTACAGCGCCCCTAGCGGCGAAATTAAAAAGTTAAAAAAATTAATTTAAAAACTAAAGAAGATAGAGCAAAAACCCCGGTAAGAGTATTGTTGCCAACATCAAGAAGAACTCATTGAAAAAAATTTGATCAAAATATCTTGAATATTCGCGGAGATATAAGCATGTGAAAATAGCCCTTTTTCAGGGGTCAAAAAGTAAAAAGTTCGCATATTTGCAAATTTTTCAGTGAAATTGTGTAGTTTTGTGTTTTTTTAGTTGAAAGAACACAAAATTCAATCAAAAAATCAAAAAAATTTGCAAATATGCGAACTTTTTACTTTTTGACCCCTGAAAAAGTGCTATTTTCACATGCTAATATCTCCGCGAATATTCAAGATATTTTGATCAAATTTTTTTCAATGAGTTTTTCTTGACGTTGGCAACAATACTCTCACTGAGCTTTTTGCTCTATCTCCTTTAATTTTTAAATTAATTTTTTTAACTTTTTAATTTCGCCGCTAGGGGCGCTGTAAGTCCTCTCAATGGATTCTCCAGGGTCACTTACCTAGGGGTAGACCTTACTTTCATGACCCTAGGAGGGGCTGGTTCCGAATAAAAGCCGTGCAACGCAATTTTGAAACACCCTGTATATTAAGCATATACAGGGTGGTCCTTAATTCATGGTACAAACTTCTAGGGGTGTTAGAGTACACCTAGACGAACAAGAATTGGTATAGGAAGGGGGGTCGCAGTTACACCGTTAAAGAGCTAGGTCCTAATGTAGTGCGAGAGCGTTACAAAAGGACGTTTTGCCAAGGCCCGTTTAACGAAAAAAAAACATAATGAAATGAAAAAATTTATTGCATAAGGTACAGCAGTATCCGTATTACTTACATCATAAATTTGATAGAAATTGGACCACTTTCTGAACCGTGGGGTGAGTTTTAAAACGTGCTCTTAGTCAAACAATGGAGTTCCATTAATGGTATTTAGAAAAATGATGATCGGGGAAGGAATTTTCAATGATCGTAACATGGATCATTGAAACTGTTTGATCATTGAAAATTCCTTCCCCGATCATCATTTTTCTAAATACCATTAATGGAACTCCATTGTTTGACTAAGAGCACGTTTTAAAACTCACCCCACGGTTTAGAAAGTGGTCCAATTTCTATCAAATTTATGATGTAAGTAATACGGATACTGCTGTACCTCATGCAATAATTTTTTTCATTTCATTATGTTTTTTTTCGTTAAACTGGCCTTGGCAAAACGTCCTTTTGTAATGCTCTCGCACTACATTAGGACCTAGCTCTTTAACGGTGTAACTGTGACCCCCCTTCCTATACCAATTCTTGTTCGTCTAGGTGTACTCTAACACCCCTAGAAGTTTGTACCATGAATTAAGGACCACCCTTACTATAATATTGAAGCAAAAAAATTAGTGGCTCTTTAAAAACTGGGAAATTTTGCAAACTGTTACTTTTGGCTCTTCCGTTTCAAAAGGTTGCCGACCCCTGACCTAGTAGAATTGTTGTTCATCCATGAAAATCATACCAAAAGATGTTTATTGGGTGAGAATACAGGGCCCAAGAACAAATTTTCCCTATCAATATTTTAAGAGGGTAAATGGGCCCTCCATTGATAATGGAGTTCCATTACACATTTGGAGCAGTGACAGAAACGTCTGTGTAAGAGGTATTTGACCAAGAAATTTAAGTTGTTTGCAATGAATGTGATTATTCCTGAACTCTATGCATATTTTTAAACGTTTGTGCTGCCTTTAAATGGTATTTTTTAGGTTTTATTGAGAGATATCGGTCTAATAATCATTTTTGACAAGTTTTAGCTTCTGGGTCAATTTTAGTAAGTGGTATCTTACCGTCAACCATGTTTTTAGTAGGTCTCGCATGTGTCTGATTGCGTTCAGGTCTGAGGACCTGAAAAGTAACTTTATTCTTTCAATATCGTTACTTATGAGCAACTTTGAGATAGTCAAATTGTGATTTTGTGCAGCTTTTTCACTCATAAAGAGAAATCATTGACCCGAGAGGTCTTCTAAAAGAAGTAAAAGGGACATGAGAATACATGTACGCTATTGCAGATATCAGTGAAAATTTCGTTACTGTCTAAGGGGTGCTGAAACGGCACAAAGAAATGCATTAGTTTCACAGAAAAGGACATCTGTTATTTAGGTTCATAAAAAGAAATCTTTTTAGTGTTTATAGACTTGTGCATGTCTGAAAAGAAAGTTATATCTATAAAAGTGTCTCCATTGTCTTTAAAATGAAGTTTAAAGAGATCGAATTTTTTCCTTCAATCTGTACTATGCTTATGAACATTTCAACACATCCTATACTCAAAAGAGATTTTCCCTGATGTCTGCAATTGCATATCTTTATTCTCATGGCCCATTTGCTTCTTTTAGAAGACATTTCGGGTCAATAAGTTATTTTTTATTAGTGAAAAAGCTTCACAAAATCACTATTTGGCTTTCTCAAAGTTTTTCACAAGAACAATAATGAAAGAATAAAGTTACTTTTCGGGTCCCCAGACCTAAACACAATCAGACACATTTGAGATCTACTAAAAACATGGTTGACGGTAAGATGCCACTTAAACCAAAAATGACCCAGAAGCTAAAACTTGCCAAAAATGATGATTAGACCGATATCTCTCAATAAAACCTAAAAAATACCATTTAAAGGCAGCACAAACGTTTAAAAATATATGCATTGAGTTCAGGAATAATCACATTCATTGCAAACAACTTAAATTTCTTGGTTAAATACCTCTTACACAGATGTTTCTGTCACTGCTCCAAATGTGTAATGGAACTCCATTATCAATGGAGGGCCCATTTACCCCCTTAAAATATTGATAGGGAAAATTTGTTCTCGGGCCCTGTATTCTCACTTAATAAACATCTTTTGGTATGATTTTCATGGATGAATAATAATTCTACTAGGTGTTATGTTGAAAAAACAGTTCCGTCCTTAATTTTTGCACAGCAGTGTAATTATCCAAGCCTCTAAAAAAAATTAGCTATTTTTGAATGCTAGTTGTATATAGGTAATAAGGGTATATAGGTGTAAGTAAACAAATTTGAAATCTTTGTTAAATAATTCATTAGGATTGCTTTTGATCCTATTGATTGGGCGCGGTAGGTTTCCAAGTTTACAGTACAATAATATCATAAACTTCATAAATTTTTATATAGAAAGAAACAGATGCTATCCTTCGTTTATAGAATTCTTGAACTATTCCAAACCAAGTTAGGACATGATGCTATTTTCATTCCAACTATCTCAATTAGTAATGTTCCTTTCCTTTTTTTTTAAATTTGGAATAAAACTACTATGACATTTGACTTATACTATACTCCTTAATACCCTAAAAGATTTATTACGATTAATAGGCAAGATTATATGTTCTATAAAATACACTAGCGGAAATAAAAATCCCAACACCAAGAAGGAAAGGAGATATCAAAGTCAAATTTGTTTCTATGATTGCACTTAGTATCAATGTGAATTGATTAAAAAATCAGCCTTCCTGGATGTTAGGGGACCGAGAAAACCAGGGAGGAGTGTTGTGTCCGTAGGTGTCCATTACCGCCGTCACACGTCATGGTATTGAGTGACAGGGGCTCTAAATGACTTTTGAGGGATTGGAAGACCATGTTGCCTCCTCAGGTAGTCCAAATTCATATGGTGCACCAGCGGACGTTGCTTACTGGGATAGGGGATTTCTCCTCATTGACCAAACTTGTTTTGTGGGTGTTGGTTCTAGAGAACGGGAAAGACGGGGTAAAAATGCAACCTAGGGGGTTAAGAAGAAAGCTTGGACATTGCATACAACATGTGGTTGTGCATGTTTCTCTTGAAATTTCTCCCCAGGACAGGTCTGAAGGTAAGGACGGTCTACCGGCTGAAAAACCTCAATGACGCAGCTCTGGTTGGAAAAAGTACTGGTGAATCATACTCAGGAGTTGAAGAAATGGAACCCAATGCATCCCCACTCCGTTACCCTGCATCACCACTCCGTGGAACGATTAGGAAATCATCAACTGTGGGCGCTCACTCCATTGTGTCTTCAAACTCATACCCAACCGTCGTGGTGCTCCAAACCGAAGCAGGATTCTCTCATAAACACTATGTCATGAAATTGGGATTTTCATTTCCTTATTTCGTGCACTATTGGAAACAGAAAGGCCCATTTTCAGCCCCTTGTTTAAAGACAAAGATGTAAGAAGCTATGCGGACCAAACGGACAATCCGCAGTACAGCAAACGACATCCATCCCACTGCCACTTGTCCTCAGTATGATCTACCGGTACTTTGGCCAACCAGAGCTGCTTCATTGAGGTTTTTTAGCCGATTGTCTGTCCTTACCTTCAGACCTGTCCTGGGGACAAATTTCAAGAGAAAATGCACGAACACATGTTTTATGCAATGTCCAAGCTTTCTTCTTAGCCCCCTATGATGCATTTTTACCCTGGCCTATCCGTTCGTAAGAACCAACGCTCCCAAAACATGTCCGGAGAAAGAGGAGAAATCACCTAGCCCGGTATGCAACGTCCGCTGGTGCACCATATGAATTTGAACTGTCTGAGGAGGCAACATTGTCCTCCAATTCCTTAAAAGTCATTTAGAGCCCCTGTCACTCAATATCATGACGTGTGACGGCGGTAATGGACACCTATGGAGACAACACTCCTCCCTTATTTTCTTGGCCCCCTAATATCCAGGAAGGCTGATTTTTTAAGCAATTCACATTGATACTATGTGCAATCATAGAAATAAATTTGACTTTGATATCTCCTTTCCTTCTTGGTGTTGGGATTTTTATTTCCGCTAGTGTAGAATGAAAAAATATACCTATTTTTGGACTAATGACAGAAAAATATTGGTTCTCAGTTTATGCTATAGAATCTTCCAAGATTGTAAGTATGTAGTCCGGATCAAATTTACCCTTACAATAGTTTAAGGGTGAAACAGAGGCCTTCCATCTATTGATAATGGAGCTCCACACAAATTCCGAATGGTTGCAGAAAAGTTTATCTAAGAGCCATTTAACAAAAAATTATCTATATCTTGGAAAGGATATGACATTCATGACCTCCATCATGCATGAATTTAGGTGCGTGGAATACCTTTAAGTATTATTTAAGTCGATATTAAGTAACACCTCCCCAGTCTTCATTTTGGGCGGGTTTTAACTCTTATAGATCCTTTATTTGGGAGTTTTAAGCCTATTTTTTTGAAGCTGTAATATGTATTTGTTTCGATTTATGTCTGGGGACCTTGAAAACTACATTACAGAATCATGCGTGCAGTTATCTCCAGAGAACCAAATTATTAATTTTTAGACACGAGTCAAAGTTTGGATTTTCCTCTTTTTGCACAATTCCACATTTTACCCCTTTTTATGTTTTGGATACATGCTACTCTTATGGCAATGAACAAAACAATGTTTATATATGTTTTTAATAATTAGTATGTGACGCAGATATTTGTTATTTTATTAAAAATTTTCATTATTCTTTTTCGGAGAATAACTTTTCTGTAACTAATCGATTTAAGATTTTTTTCATAAAAAAAGTTTAATTTTCCCCTTGACATCAGTTCGAAAAACATGTTTTCTTATAGTGTGTATCAACCCGAATATTCTTCACAATTCCTTTAATTGATCTGTAAAAATGACGCATAAATCTTGTTTTGCTTTCACCGTAAGACGGAGACAATTTTTTGCGTCGCCTCATTTATTTGAAATCTTCTGTTGTTAATGACTACGACTCGGCACGTTTTATTGGTCATCAGAACATCATAGATCAAAATACTCCATTTTTGCCAATCACTATGATAACTTACTCATACTCCATTCACTATAGCAACATTTCACGACTCTTTAGAGGCTGTATATGGCTCATTTGTCAATCGTTTAGCCATAAAATCTACGAGGGTCCATCGCCCATTTTCAGATAGTTTTTGGCTGGATCGCTTGGCAGTGATTCAAACTAATAGGACCTCTGGGGCCCTTCCGGGGGCAGTAACCTCGATATGGTCACTGCTCCATTCAATCTCGAAACTCGAGATTTATATTATTTTAGTACTTAATGATTTTTTGTGAGTTGCAGCAAAGTCGTGTTATCCGATTTGGGACGTTGAGGGGGAACTTTTCTTGAAATATAAATTATACTTTGAAAGTAGGCTCTAATTAGACCATTTGAGTTTTTACCTACAAAACGTTCCCTAGGCGCCGTTCAAATATTACGTAAGCATGGTTGTGGTGAAGCTCCTCATGGTTGTGGTGAAGTTGATTGAAGCCCCTCACCACTTGTCAGCAAAGATTAGCAAACCACAACCCCCTCACAATTACTTAAGAAAACTGTCCAATCCTTTTGTTCTTTTTTGTACAAATCAGTATCTTATTTCTAAAAATTAATTGTGATCAGGACGAGAAAACCCCTTTCCCCTGATGAGGTACATGAAATTTTTATGTATTCCACGTAAGGAATATTTCTGTACAAGGTTTTGGTGAAAATTTGCGTGGGAATGGAAGTGAATGTTATTTACATAAACGTCTTTATCAAATCAAAGTCATTAAATTTTGCCTTTATTCAACTAAAAAAACACCAAACCACACGATACAACTGAAAGAATTGCAAATTTGCGAACTTTTTCTTTTTTGAGGTCTGAAAAAGTGCTATTTTCACATGGTAATGTTACCGTTAAAGTATGAAATCCGTTATTTCATAGAATACCTAGTTATTCCATAAAATAACTGATCGTGTCCGTTAAAGTGTAAAACTCTCTTGTATTTCATGATTTAACTAGTTATTTCATAGAATAACGATCTGCAGCCCGTTAAAGTGTAAAATAATCGGTATCCGGTCAGAATCCCGACAAGCCACTTGCCCGACAGCCGTGATCCCGACAGAGCCGAAATCCCAACACCCCGAAATCCCGACACCCCGAAATCCCGACAACCCAAAATCCCGACAGGGTCGAAATCCCAACCACCTCAAAATCCCGAAAGGGTCGAAATCCCGACAGGATCGAAATCCCATCAAGTCACTTTCCCGACAGGTCAAAATCCCGACACCCCGAAATCCCGACAACCCAAAATCCCGACAGGGTCGAAATCCCAACACCCCAAAATCCCGACAGGATCGAAATCCCGTCAAGCCACTTTCGCGACAGGTCGAAATCCCGACACCCCGAAATCCCGACAAGGTCGAAATCCCGACAGGGTCGAAATCCCAACACCCCAAAATCCCGACAGGATCGAAATCCCGTCAAGCCACTTTCCCGACAGGTCGAAATCCCGACAAGCCTCTTGCCCGACAGGTCGAAATCCCGACAAGCCTCTTGCCCGACAGGTCAAAATCCTGACAATCAATTGCCTGGCATGTAAGTTGCCAGATAACTCATATTGGTCTCTAATTTTAAATAAGGGCATTCTATTTAAGTTTTATGTTGCTTGACCATAGGTCAAGATTGCTCTTTTTGGCTAAAAATCAGTGTAAAATAATGATGAAACAGTCTTCAAACCTTCAATAAAGACCTTCAGAAAAAATGCGACCAAGTTGAAGCGGAAAATACAGAGATAAAGCAGGAACTTAAGGAGCTGAAATCTGATATCATAGAGTTAAAACAGTATTCCAGACGAACCAACATCGAGATTGCCGGTCTACCAGAAACAGATAATGAAGATATGCCGACAATCCTGTCCAAGATTGACAATCTCTCAGACACTAAAATCATTGATAATCTTATAACTGCGCACAGAGTTCCATCATTTAAAAAAGATAATCCTAAACCTATAATAGTACAGCTGAAAACAAAGCAAATTAGAGATGAAATATTAAAGAAATTGAAAAGTCGAAGATTAACAACAAGAGAAGTAAATAGCCGACTTACAGACATGCCAATTTATGTTAGTGAACATTTAACGCCTGAACTGAAAACACTTTTCTATCATGCACGAAATTACAAGAAAGAAAATAATTACAAGTTCTGCTGGACACGCGATGGTAAAATTTTTATTAGAAAAGACGAGACATCCAGAATTTTAAGAATTAAATCAATAGATGATTTTAATGTTCAACCACCAACAGTTTGATTTTGATCCTATTGCTGAATGTAAAACACTTGATAATCTGGATGATCTCGAGAAATTCTTAACCATCCAATCATCAACATGTAAGTGTATCTTTTTACATCTGAACATTAGAAGTTTACGTGCCAATTTTGATAGCTTAATTTCTCTAATTTCAAATTATATTGATTCATTTTCTGTTCTAATTTTGTCTGAGATTTGGATCTATGAGAATGAAATTAATTTTTACTCAATTGACGGGTTTGATTCCTATTTTTGTTGCAGAAATAACAACAGATCTGGAGGTATTGTTGTATATACCAAAAAAAGTCTACATTTTTCTAATTTATCTTTAAGTTTTATATCTGCTGAAGCTATTTTAGTACATTGTAAACTATTGAATCTCACTATTTTATCTATTTATCGATCTCATGAATATACAATAGACTATTTTAATTCCGAATTAAAAACTATACTGTCGAATATAAAAGACTCAAATGTAATTATCATGGGTGATCTAAATATAGATATTTTCATGGATAACTATATCACTCATGAATACTTAAATTTTTTATCTGAATTTGGTTTTCATAACTTTATCAATAAGCCTACTAGAATTAGAGCAAATGCTACCTGTATTGATCACATTTTTGTTAAAACAAATAAATATTTAGTTACATCAGGAATTTATACTACAGACATTACTGATCATTATATTACTTTATGCAGATTAGATAATACGGAAAAAGAAGTACCCAAACCTGATTATGATGTACCCAAATTTACCATAAATTTTAAGAAACTTTATGAATATTTAAACACATACAAGTATGACTGGAAAGAACAGGACTCTCTTGATCAGCAATATCAATCTTTCGTTTTTAAGCTAACTAACATTAAAAATAATTTCAAAAACCCAATCAGATTGTTAAAAAAACCTAAAAGTAATTGGATTACAAATAGTATTATGATTTTAATTCGTAGAAAAGAAAAGTTGTTTAGGAAAATGAAAAGGTATCCTAGTGATATTATTTATACAACCGCTTATCGAAGTGTAGTTGCCGAATTAAAACAAACAATTAAAGCTGCTAAATCAGACTACTTTAAAGACAAATTTTTGAATTGTAACTCTGCTAAACAAAAATGGGATCTTGTAAACTACATAATTGGTAAACAAAATAAGCCTAGTACCTTACCCGATTGTTTCAATAACCCTTACTCGGTTATGCAATTTAATAACTTCTTTAAGAGCTTAAACCAAAATTACTCAAATCCCAATATAACTAGACTTGAAAATTATATGTCTCCAAACATTAACTCTTTTGTTTACTTTGAATACAGTAACTCTGAAATGTTAAATTTAATTAATGCTTTCACTAAATTAGACAGCTATGATTATGATGGGATAAATGTAAGGTACTTACGTATTACCGCAACCAGGTCGGCTCCAACTTGGCGAAATTTGGCCAACTTGGCGCCTTGGCGCGTTTTTGGCGCCAAGTTTTTTTCTGTCGCCAAGAGCGAAACGCGCCAAATTTAAAGCTGCGGAAAGTTAAAAACGTAGACAAAACTAATTAAAACTTAAATAGGGAAGAAATTAAGGTTGTTATAACATAATTTCAAAGTATTATTTACTCAATTGACCGAATTCTACGACTAATTCCAAGCAGCACAAATTTTTAAGATTCGTCGAATTTTAGTCATATAGGGCGAAATTTTGTTTACTTCTAGTTGCAGTTACGTAAACTTTACATATTTGGTATGAGCTATGCTACTAGGTAATACTATAATAAAAGGATATCCAAAATACACTACCGGCATCTTATAGGTTATGAGATAAATTAAGCAATGATACAATTGTATAAAACAGGATAATTTTACAGCACAATATAAATTAAAATGTATTTACCCTTTAAAATATCCTTGTACCTTTACGAACAATTCGCTTACGCCACGCAAACATTACGATACCGACGATACCAAACATGAACGTTATTACATTAATTCACTTCATTTTAAACACTTCATTGTTTTGAATTACCAGACTATATAACGCATGTTAAGTACATTATAAAATAAAATAAATTACTATCCTCATAAAACACTGCATCTTTATCAGTAGCAGGCAGATCCCAAATACCCATGACTTTCAATCTAATCAGTAAGCATAATATTTTCTTTACGAAGAGCCACGTGTAACACGTAGGGTTGCCGTTACTTGGAGCGCCAAATTTGGCGATTTATGCGAATTTTGGCCACGTCGGGTTGCCGTAAGTAAAGTCGCCAAATTTGGCGATTTATGCGAATTTTGGCCTGGTTGCGTTAATACGTGAGTACCAAATGTAAAACTAATAAAAATATTGCTAAATCATAATATTTCTTTTATCACTAGTTTTGTAAATACCTCAATCACCAAAGCTGAATTTCCCCAATCACTGAAAAAAGCTACCATAACCCCTATTTTCAAGTCTGGGGATAAATCTTCCTTTTCAAATTATAGACCTATTTCAATTCTTCCCACTTTTGCTAAAATTATTGAAAAATCTCTTTCAAATAGAATGTACGATTATTTACATAAAATAAATTTTTTTGCGGACAATCAATACGGTTTTATTAAGGGGAAAAATACCGAAAGTGCACTTTTGCAATTTTCAAAATTCATCTATAATAGTATAGACAGTAATAAAAAAACAGTAGCGATCTTCCTGGATATATCAAAGGCATTTGATAATGTCAATCATAATTTACTAATAAAAAAATTAGATTTTGCTGGTTTTCGTGGAAATATTCTAAATTGGTTCAATACATATTTATCAAATAGAGAACAGCGTGTTAAAATTCAAAATAATTTCAGTAATTATGAAATTTCAAACCGTGGCGTTCCTCAAGGTTCAATTTTAGGTCCTTTGTTATTTCTTATTTTTATAAATGATTTGTGTAAACTACAGCTATATGGCAAAATGTTAACATATGCCGATGATTCTGTCTTGTTATATTCATGCTCTGATATTAATGCTCTTCTGTTACAAATAGAATCTGATCTGACTGAAATAAGAAAATGGTTTACTGCGAATGATCTTTGCCTAAATTTAAATAAAACAAAATATATTTATTTCAACTTAATACAGTCTGAAACAAATCTTAATATTAAATTTCATTCCTCCAATTGCAATAAAAATAATTCTAACTGTCAGTGCCCCGTTCTGAAATCAGTCTCTACAATTAAATACCTAGGTTTACATATTGACTCTAACTTAAAGTGGAAAACTCATGTAAATGAATTAAGTAAAAAATTACGTTTTGTGTTAGTTAAATTTCACCACTTAAAAAATAAAATAGATGCAAGTTTTTTAAAAACACTTTATTATTCTTGGTTCTACTCACTGTTAAATTATGGCATTATTATTTGGGGAGGTGATTATAAATATAATTTACTACCACTAATTTCGATCCAGAACAAGTGTTTCAAAATTTTAAATCCCTATCATTCACATGCTTATAGTTTTAGAAATCTGAACTTACTACCTTTTAAGTATGACTTTTTATTCCGTGTAGCACTTTTTTTGTACCGAAACAAATCAATATGTGAATTAAAATTAAATGTATCTCAAAGAAGACCTAATGAAATTTATAAAATTCCTCGTTTTTCTAAAGAAATATTTCGGAAGCATTTCTTCTTTTTAGGACCTAAAATCTATAACCATGTGCCTTCTTATCTTCAAAACATAAAGACGTATTCAACATTTAAACGTGAACTATTTAACTTCATAATAAATTTGGACGACATAGACCATTATTTTCAAATTTAAAACGAAGCAACCATAACTTTAATAACCAGACTTTTGCCAACTCTGTTTAATATTAAATCTATGTTATTTCTTTTTATTTTTATTCAATTTTCAAATTTAAAATTATGCCTTCAGCTTTTTTTTGTTTTTCTAATGTACGACTATAAATTTTGTAACCTTGTTTTTAATTTTTAAGGTTTTTTTTTAGTTCCTATTGCTTTTCAGTGTGTGTGTTTTTATGTATATTTATCTTAAATTTATTTTCATTAAGTTAAAATTTACCCTATTGCCTTATTTATATTCAAATTTATCTGTCACCTGAACGGGACAAAGTCCCCTTGGTGACGAATATGTATCTAATTTTCTGTACATATGCATTATGTGATAATAAAGCTTATTATTATTATTATTATTAAGTTGCTAATTGATATTTTGTATTTCCTATATTTATATAGCGTGTCTTTTTGGTTCGGGCTGACCATTGGTCAATCCAGTTAACTTTTTGGTACTGCTATGCTTTCGCAGTGAAGTAGGTCATGTAGGGGCTCAAACCAAATGCCTTGAGACGAGTAACATTTTGGTCTTGACCACTGTTCAATATATCTTGACCAGTGGTCAATCCAGTTTTTCTCGCTGTTATCAGCTTTTCTTACCTTCTCTTTCTGTCTCGCTGTTTTTTAGGGAGGGGGGGTCCCTGATCTTGTGTTATTCCCATTGGACCGTTGGTAACTGTTGAATTTTTTGACTTTATATTTTAACCAAAACTGATTCTACAAAAATATTTTACAAAACAAATTTTTAATTTGTGTTTAAGCGAAAAATGTTCTTATGACTATTGACCAGCTAATTATGCCGTTAGAGAGGCTCCCAGATAAATAATAGTTATTAAGTCGAAAAATTCAGAAGTTACCAATGGTTAAATGGAAGTAACACAAGGACAGGGACCCCCCCAAAAAAATAACAGCGAGACAGAAAGAGAAGGTTGGAAAAGCTGAAAACAGCGATAAAAACTGGACTGACCACTGGTCAAGATATATTGACCAGTGGTCAATACCAAAATGTTACTCGTCTCAAGGCATTTGGTTTGAGCCCCCACATGACCTACTTCACTGCCAAAGAATAGCAGTACCAAAAAGCTAACTGGATTGACCAATGGTCAGCCCGAACCAAAAATACATGCTATAAATGTAGGAAATACAAAATATCAATTAGTAACTTCAACATTATTTTACACTGATTTTTAGCCAAAAAGAGCAACCTTGACCTGTGGTCAAGCAACATGAAACTTAAATAGAATGCCCTTATTTAAAATTAGAGATCAATTATCTCGCAACTTACATGCCGGGCAATTGATTGTCAGGATTTCGACCCTGTCGGTATTTTGGGGTGTCGGGATTTTGACCCCGTAAGGATTTTGGGGTGTCGGGATTTAGGGGTAGAAGCAAAATAATCTATATCATATATCTCACAAGACTAATACATTTACCTTCCACCCCCTACAGCATTTATGAACTATTCCTGGCCACAGGGAATTAATTAATTGTAATTCCAAGTGTCATTTTATTTATCCTTGTAGTAAAAAATGATTTTATGGTACGTTTCCATAAATACCATTTATGCGCTGCATAAATTAGATAAATTCCTTCTTTTTCATTTTAATTGTCCATTAGTTTAATTTCATTTTAGACAAAGTGTTTATTTTACACTTTAACTGTCTATCATTAGTTATTTTATAGAATACCTAGTTATTTCATAGAATAACTAGTTAAAGTGTGAAATTAATAACATATTACACACTTTAACGGACACGATCAGTTATTTCATAGAATAACTAGGTATTCTATGAAATAACTGCATTCTATACTTTAACGGTAACAGTAATATCTCCACGAATATTCAAGTTATTTTCATGAAACTTTTTTCTGTGAGTTTTTCATAACGTTGGCAACAATACTTTCACTGAGGTTTTTGCTCTATCTCCTATAGTTTTTAAATTAATTTTTTTAACTTTTTTATTTCGTCGCTAGGGGTGCTGTAAGTCATCTCAATGGATTCTCCAGGGTCACTTACCTAGGGGTAGACCTTACTTCTGTGACCCTAAGACACTTCGGTTTCAAATAAAAGCCGCGAAACGGACTTTCAAACACCCTGTATAAACGTCTTTCATGACGTCTCGCACGCGATGAAAACACGGATTGTGTGTTTTATAACTTATTTACTGTTTACTTGACTCCTTTTCATGTATTTTAACCAACCATGTTTAAAATATTCTCGTTATATCCATAAACTTGTTTTTGTTGCTGACTTCTTTCTTGTTTGTAATTCATTTGTTTAAAAGTACTAATCATTGTCTTCATTTTTAAAACATTGGTCTGGCCAGACTTTGGCTTTGAGCCATAGTAAATAAAATTTTCAAACTTTAAAGGCAGAGAGGAAATTTTAACTACACACAAAGAATTTGGGTCATCATCTCAAATATATGCGGGAATACAAAATAGCAACTGGCCTTTTTTTTCTAAATAAAAATCCCTCGAGAATTTTTTAGAATTACGATTTTTTAACCGACACATCCGTTTATTACTAGTTTACAACTGTTTTAATGTGGGTGAAGCCTATAAAAATTGAATTCTCACACTTATCCTTCGAAATATATTGTCGATACCTGCAATAAAACTCGGAACTCAACGCTGGAACATGTAGCAATAAATGTTTTAGTGGTTTGACCGTGGCATTGAATTCCTGGATCTATTTCAAGAACTTTTTTTACGCACGACTGAAATAAGAGTTGCGGTTGCGAAAAAATGGCGAATTTTTGTCAAGAGAGGATACTGAGTGATGCACATTATCCGGCGATATAGACCTGATGAGAGAATAATTGAATTGCCAATTTATATAAGGAAATAAAGACCAAAAATGGCATTGAGTTTATTTGGGCTCTAAGTATCTCCAAGCTTTGCTCTACACTTGAGTTTTAAACAAGGGGAAATATAACTACTCCCCTTAAATAGGCTCAACTTCACTTCTTAAACAAGAGTGTTTTTATTTTTCATAAGGTCCACCAAATTTTTTAATTAACTGCGTTTTTAAGAGTTATTTAATGTAGTAGTGTTTATTTAAATTTTCTTTCATCGAAGCTCTGTTATATAATGATAATTATTAACTTCCAGTAAACATTTGGGTCTAAGTTCAGATTTTTTTTGAAATTTCCCAACTTTGGAAGCCTATAACTTACTAAAAAGAACAAAATATTGATTGAATTTTTTTCAGAATATTGTCCAGTAAGGTTGGACACATTGACTAATACACATTTAAGTACACATTTACTACAAAAAACATTTGGAAAATATTGATCTTTCGTGAATTCTACGCCTTTGAAAACTGAAAAATCATCATTTTTAAAGTTCAACTTTTAGGATGATTTTAGATATTTGGGACACGGTTCTCCTCAAATTTGTACCGTACATTATGAAGGCTGTATCTTTCTGTGTAAAATTACTTTTGTTGCATGAATTTAAGTTTTACCAGTTACGAGTAACGAAAGTTAACGTAAACCCTTACAAACGCACAAATAAATCAGCATTTTTTGTAGAACATCGATGGGTGCTATAAAAATTCAGATGAAGATAAAAAATTAAAGTTAGTGTATTTGGACGATTTGGACTATCTAATGATGTAAGAATCAACCCTCAAAAAATTATTTGATTTTAAAATGGTTGAGCGACTACTTCTGGATCACTTGATATGGATTGACTCCATTGGAAACCTTCAGGGCAAAGTTGGCATCTAAAGATATCATCCGAAAATTCTGAAAAAGAAATCCCAGGTACTATGTGCCACTTTAGACAAATTTTCCACACTAACGCATCATCAAAATAAAAAAAAGTTTTTTATACTCAACAGCAGTTTCCTGAGCTCAGTACGTGACTACGCGGAAGGAGAAAGTGGGTAAGCACAAAGCCTGCTGGGTTGCTAGGAGGAGTTTCGGTACGCAAATAGTGATAAAAAGACACTATTATATATATGGGTTTAACTAAAAAATCGTATTTTAAAATTGACATTCTTCGTTTAACTCTAAATTCGGACACCGCGATGGGAACTACTTTGTTTGTTAGTGACGTTGTATTAAGGTCAACTAACGTTGCTGCCTAGTATAGTTACAAACCTGGGTCATTGACAACTTTTGGATCAATTTTGAAAACGTTTCCTAGTTTAGAATTGAGGGAAATATCACTTAATCGACTTCTGCGATCTCCCTTCGAGAGAACTGATAGTCTATCTCGAGTTCCGTGCTAAGTTCAAATGCCATTGCCTGTTGCTTGACGCACTCCGGTATGCCCAGCTTCATTTCACGTGCTGCCGTGATAGTAGTGGTTCACTTCCCTGTGAAAATAGAACTGATTGGGGTTCATCGAATACTGTTGCGATTCCTCTGGTTGAAATACGGATTAAAAACCGGTGGTAAGTTTAAAAACTTTGTTTTCGGTTAAATATTGAATTAGTATTAGTTTCAAAGCAGGGAATAGGGGAGAGTGGGGTATATAAGAAACATTCAAAATTCCACAGGATTTTCTTTTAAGCTTATAGAGCTGATTTTTTACAGATGCTTATATCTTTATCTGCTTTCTTTAAAAAAAATAATGCACTTGCTTTTGAAAAGTAAAAATGGAAGGAGATTTTTCATTTGTTTCTTATTACCCCAAGCAGCTGTATCGTTACCCTACGAGGGGGTAATAAGAAACAAGCCAGTTATTTTACAAATTAAAACAATTAAAAATCGAATGAAAGTTCTATTAATATAATCTTTAAAGTGTATTTTATAACTCCAGTAATTTTCAAAATTTTTCATTAAAAATCTTTCGATAGTTTAGATAGATTTCCCAGTTGAAAATTAAGCTAAAAAAGTTACGAGTTGAAAGTTTTAAACAACCCTATAATTTAATGTAAAACATTTTCAAATCATGACAAAACAAATCAGATGGGGTCTCTTTTCATTTCGTGAGATTAAAAAGTTATTCTCCCCCAAAATAAGCTCAATTTTTTCCACGCTCAGTTTTTTAAGGTCGGTTCCACTTACTCTTTCAGCGCATCCCCTTTCCTTCAGATTCGAATGGTTCAGAAAGTTAATAGTCCGAGAGCTGGCTACATGAGAGTTTAACCGGAAAAACATGTTTCTGAAAATTTTATAATAGATTGGGCTCTTCTTAATAAACAAAATTCGCTCGGTCAGCCTGCGCAAAGCGGTTGCTTTCGAGGGATCAGCTCGGGTCAAAATAGCCAAAAATTGCATCGAGTTTAACCGGAAGAACGTATACATGATTTTTACGTCATTCGAAAGGCTTCGACCCCCTGAACACAAATATGCTGGTCAGCCGGCCGAAAGCGGTTGCTTTCGAGGGGTCAGCTCGGGTCAAAATAGCCAAAAATTGCATCGAATTTAACCGGAAAAACGTATACATGATTTTTACGTCATTCGAAAGCTTACGACCCCCTGAACACAAATATACTGGTCAGCCGGCCGAAAGCGGTTGCTTTCGAGGGGTCAGCTCGGTTTAAAGTTGCAAAAACCCTATTCAAACCTATGTAATCATTTTTGCGGAAATTTCATTGTTGTGTAAAGCACTATCATTATGCTTAAATTGAGAGTCCAAGATGACGGTGGTGTTTTGAAAGTGGTGGATTTTCCCCTGAAGGGATTTTTTAGGAATTTTGGAATATCGATCAGGACACTATCTTCTACGTTTCCACCAATTTTCAGCTTGTTATTTTTAGTTTCTACCAACATTTCAACCCAGCAAATAATTTATTCAATAAATATTAATAATAATTAAATTAAGTTTTTCATTTCGAACTTTTTCACGTTGTCGCTTAAAATTCACATTATTAAGCAATTCAGGACAAAAACGAACTCAATCGGGTTCTTGGTTCAGTCGTTATGCTTGAAAACTCAATCCAAGATGACGGTGGTTTTTCCAAAATGGCGGATTTTCTCCTACACAGAATTTTTGAAAATTTCAGGACATCAGTAAAGACATTATCCTCTACATTTCCACCAATTTTCAGCCTGTTATATTGAATATCCGGGTCAATATGGACTAAGTGGATTGTTTAAATATGGCGTGGTGAAAAGTATCATCGTTTTGCACTGCGCGCACAATATCTCTATAACTATTCAATCAAATTGTCCAAAACTTTTACAGTATCTTCCTTGCATATGTATCTTCAAATTAATGTACGGGTTTGAAATATTGATCAATGCATTCCAATTTGCAAACAATTAAAATCAGGGTTTTTTTTCTCAAAATTTGAAAATTTAACTTTGAAAATTTTAATATTGGTGAAATAATTTAAATAAGTTTTTCGTTCTTCGTTAATTTAAAGATAAGTGTCTTTTGAATGTTCAGAAAAAGAAACAGCGGAAAAATATAATTTACTTTTCTTAAAAAGCTGCGCGCAGTAAAAAAAATGTCCTAAAAACTACCAAGTACTTAAAGCGATTTTTCAAACACAAATTACTTTTAAAAAATGTTTTGTTGGATATGTTTTGAATAAAAAAGTATTTTCGAAATAATTTCTCCAAAAATCTCATTGAAAGAAACATTTGCTAAAGAATTACATCATCTTAAAAATTCTTGTAGACTATCTCCATTTCAGACATCCCATTGGGAAAATAGTCCAGTAACTTTATACATCACCGCATGCGTCAAATCCGGTAGTTCTGATTTTTTGCAGACTTGTTTATGATGCTGGCCTAATGAATAATCCAAGTTTTCGACCTCGAGCGCCGAACGCAACTTTGTCAAAAATCGAAAAAACCACGGAAAAATCGAGTTTTTTTCAAATTTTGGTAATTTTAACCCTATAGAACTAGTTTTTGAAAAAACTTTCTTATTACAAAGTTAAAGAAAACAAAATTTCCTACAAAATGCACTAATCAACTTTGATTTTCTGAAGAGTGGTTTTGAAGCTAGAGCGCGCTGAAAAACATCGATTTTTTTGCCTTTCCGCAAAAAAAAGGAAAACGCGCACTTCTACCCTCTAAAAAACGAAAACTATTCATGTTATTAATAAAAATTTTATACGAAGTGAAAGAGCATTTAATTTTCTATAAATAACGTGCTTTACATTGTTATTTTTTTAGAAGGGGGGTGGGAGGGAAGCAAAGATCGATAATAAAACTCTCACGCCTGGCAGACCAAACGGACTTACGCGGCTGTTAATCTGCAATCTGCGCTTTATTTCCAGTATATTACCAATAAAATGGATTGTTTTGGATTCATTGATGACTAAGAATGCTTAAAAAAATAAATTTTTAATTTTATTTATGAAATATTGGGTGTTTTAGGCGGAATTTCGATCAATATTTTAAATTCAGATATTAAATTATGAGGGTGTTTTAAGGAACGATTTTATATGTTTTTTGCATCGCTAAATCCGAATTTTAAGTTTATTTTCATTTTCAAAGTCATCTTCACATCAAAAATTGCAAAAAGTCTCAAATTTTTGCTCTTTTGTTAGGTTTTTCATCGATTTTTGAAACAAATATTCATTTTACGAAAAATATCACGAAACCAAATTAAAGAACGTAAAATTTCCTATCTGATACATTGGTTTATTTTTCATTTGCGATGAGCGGTGTACGCTTTATAGCGTTTTGAAAAAAGCAAGTTTCCTGTTTTTGTGTGAAGTCAGGAAACAGCAATAATTTAACGCGCTCTAGCATCAATACCTTTTATCATAAAATCTAAGTTAAATAGTGCATTTTGTAGGAAATTAAATGTTCTTTTTTGTGGTATAAACTATTTGTCAGTTACTTGTATTTATGTAGAGCTGTAGTGGGGTAAATCGAGCGTTCACCACTTTTTTGTAGAAAAACAAAAAAATTGCTGCAATTCAAAACACTATAAAACGTACACCGTTCATCGCAAGATAAAAATAAACCAGTGCATCTGATAGGAAATTTACATACTTTAATTTGGTGTCATGGTATGTTTCATAAAATGAATATTTGTTTCGAAAATCGATGAAAAACCTAACAAAAGAGCAAAAATTTGAGATTTTTTGCAATTTTTGATGTGAAGATGACTTTGAAAATGAAAATAAACTTAAAATTCGGATTTAGCGATGCAAAAAACATATAAAATCGTTCCTTAAAACACCCTCATAATTTAATATATGAATTTAAAATATTGATCGAAATTCCGCCTAAAACACCCAATATTTCATAAATAAAATTAAAAATTTATTTTTTTAAGCATTCTTAGTCATCAATGAATCCAAAACAATCCATTTTATTGGTAATATACTGGAAATAAAGCGCAGATTGCAGATTAACAGCCGCGTAAGTCCGTTTGGTCTGCCAGGCGTGAGAGTTTTATTATCGATCTTTGCTTCCCTCCCTCCCCCCTTCTAAAAAAATAACAATGTAAAGCACGTTATTTATAGAAAATTAAATGTTCTTTCACTTCGTATAAAATTTTTATTGATAACATGAATAGTTTTCATTTTGTAGAGGGTAGAAGTGCGCGTTTTCCTTTTTTTTGCGGAAAGACAAAAAAATCGATGTTTTTCAGCGCGCTCTAGCTTCAAAACCACTCTTCAGAAAATCAAAGTTGATGAGTGCATTTTGTAGGAAATTTTGTTTTCTTTAACTTTGTAATAAGAAAGTTTTTTCAAAAACTAGTTCTTTAGGGTTAAAATTTCCAAAATTTGAAAAAAACTCGATTTTTCCGGGGTTTTTTCGATTTTTGACAAAGTTGCGTTTGGCGCTCGAGGTCGAAAACTTGGATTATTCATTGGGCCAACATCATAAACAAGTCTGCAAAAAATCAGAAGTACCGGATTTGACGCATACGACCCCATGCTTTCAGGCGACAAAGTTACTGGACTAAAACCCATACTAACGATTTGAAAACTAAGATATTTTTAGAAAGTTGGTCGCTGCAAGTATTTCTTTTATAAAAAACAATAAACAGGATTATATAGGTTTGCATAGGGTTTTTGCAACTTTAAACCGAGCTGACCCCTCGAAAGCAACCGCTTTCGGCCGGCTGACCAGTATATTTGTGTTCAGGGGGTCGTAAGCTTTCGAATGACGTAAAAATCATGTATACGTTTTTCCGGTTAAATTCGATGCAATTTTTGGCTATTTTGACCCGAGCTGACCCCTCGAAAGCAACCGCTTTCGGCCGGCTGACCAGCATATTTGTGTTCAGGGGGTCGAAGCCTTTCGAATGACGTAAAAATCATGTATACGTTCTTCCGGTTAAACTCGATGCAATTTTTGGCTATTTTGACCCGAGCTGATCCCTCGAAAGCAACCGCTTTGCGCAGGCTGACCGAGCGAATTTTGTTTATTAAGAAGTGCCCAATCTATTATAAAATTTTCAGAAATATGTTTTTCCGGTTAAACTCTCACGTAGCCAGCTCTCGGACTATAATAAAGAAACCTTCGAAATTCCCCCCAACCGTGTTTTATATTGTTTTTACTTAATTTCTCTCTCTCTCTCTCTTGCAAAAAAAACCCCACCAGAACTTAAAATTTTACTTTATTCACCATATCATAATTTAAAACGAAAATTTAATATAAAATTTCTGTAGAATATTACTTATAAATTTTTCAATAAACTTTGAAGTGCTGGGTAATAATTGTCTATACCTACCGTTTTCAGGAAAATGAAGTAATAATCGGTAACAATAAACTAAGTTGAATTTAACTTCTTAACTTGATAAATGAAATAAAAAAAATAAAATATTAAGATAATAACTATCTTTTATTAAAATAAAAAGAGATAATTTCGATACATAAATTTTCATGGATAAAATGCTTATTACCCTATAATTTCGGTTAAATGGGGTAATAAGAAACGGCACTTTTTAAAATGATCCGCAAACCTAAATTGAAGAACAAAAAATGAACTAGCCCTTTTATTCTCCTAAGAATTTCACTAAAAAATCCTAAGTTAATTTAATTGCAAAGACGAGATAAAAAAAGTATGACTTTAGGAAGGTAGATGATTTTGCTGCCGGCATCAATTCAAACGGGGATTTTTCTCTGAAATAATTATTCTAAAACGATAAAGTTTTTATGGGATATAAAATATGTCTCAATAGATATTCTGTGAATTTTTTCAGATTTTGGGCCCACACAAAAAGCCGCAAATTAAAATGTTTCTTATTACCCCTGTTTCGTATTACCCCATTCTCCCCCAAGTCCCAAAACTGGCAAATTGACAATTTGTGCTAAAAAATCTCCAAGCTTTGTTCTGCACATGAGAGGGGAAAAACTACCGCTAATATAAACAAATATAAACCTCTTGAATTCGGCAAAATCAATGTCTCGTTTTTTTTTGTAAAATTCGAAATTTAAGTTAATTGGTCTTTGTTTTCCCATTCTATGTGCTGTAAACTAATGAAAATTCCAGGAGCATGTTGAACTTCATTAATATTCATTAATCTGGCTCAATGACTCAGTTTTTGTAATACTTAGAATTTTATTTGTCTTAGTCATTATATTATCCACTTTTGTGCTGTAAACGAGGCAGATTTATAATTTAATAGTTAATTTAAGTTGTTTACAAGACTTTTCAACGTTTCATAATGATCTGCGAATTCATGGAGTACCTGGCCGCTGTATAAGTATGCATGAAACTAAGTAGGGTTGTCAATCTCTGTTACAGTTACATAAAGTAATAACGAGTTATAAGTATTCAAGGTTGTTTAAGGTATGGTTAAGTAAGGGAGCTGGCATTAAATTCAAAAAATTACAGATACATTTTCTGTTAGCATATTTACACGACCAGCTGACGGATCGTCATTCCATAGCCACCCAGTCAGGTGACGGTCATTTTTGTAATCAGGAAGGTCTAAACTACCATCTGACCATCTCCACCAAGTTTCATTCACGGTAAAACGAATTTATTTTCACTTTTTATGCAACTTTGAACCCCTCCATATGCTTAACCCACCCTTACCTGACCAGCTGACGCGCGATTCCGTGATCAGCACCACTAACACTATCCGGTCATATTAAGTTCGTGTACGGGCCATAGAGTTAGGAACGGGCAGATGAATTTTTCATTTACGCTAGCTCCCGTACTAATAGAGATTGAGAAAAAAAATCTTAGACTGAAACAAAGTTGAAAATAGCATAAAAATGTTAACTTGACCTTCGATTCTGCTGATTGATTGTTATCTTACGTAAATATATATACACTGAACGCGATAAAGAATGCAAAAAGAGATCAAGACTATTAACATCAGTCAACTAACACTCTTTTCGCATTAGATTACCATACAATGACCTTCATGGGCAGATAATTTCATAGCGTTGCATATATCCTAAAAAATCAAAAATGTTCGCATCTTTATCGTAAAATTTCAGTTGTAGCTAAGTTGCTTTAAGAATAACAGAAATGGGATAATTTACTATAATAAATCAAGTAGTTCATATCATGGAATAACAGGTAAATTGCTTCATATTACTATGATTGTTTGTACTTTTTCAGTTTTGGAATTACACCGTCAGCTACACTATTTATTATTTACTAGCGGATATGCCCGGCCTTGCACGGGTGGAGTGTATAATTTTTTTAAAATTAAATTTTCTCAAAATATATATTTATGATTTTTAAATCAGCAATTACCAATCATCCCGGTATCCCAGACGCCTTTTTCCTATCCCGGTGTTCCGGGTGTTCCCGGTAATTTTTCATATCCCGATGTTCCCGGTTATTTTCCTTATCCCGATGTTCCCGATCATTTTCCTTATCCCGATGTTCCCGATAATTTTCCTATCCCTATGATCGAGGTAATTTTTATGTCCCGGTAATCCCGGTACTTTTTTCCTATCCCGATGTTCTCGGTAATTTTTCTTTTCCCGGTATTCTCGGCAATGTTTCCTAGTAAATTAAAGAGTCTAGTGAACAAAAATAACAAATTTGAAACAATAATAAAAGATCTAGTAAATTTAAAAGTCTAGTGAACCGCTTCATTGGAAACAATGTTTTATTTTCAAGTCGCTTTCCATGAAAAAAAAATTTCACTTTTCCATAAATATTTAAATTTTAAAGGAAAAAAATCTTGAAATAAAGAAAAGTAACGTTTGAAAATAAATTATTTGAATTTATTTTAGCGTTTTCACAACTTATATCCTTTTTAAATGGACAATTATAGAGTTTTTCCTGTTAAAATATTTGATTTTTGGAGGTTTTCATCTCGTTAACAATAGTGAGTCGAGCAGATCTACTCTGGTAGAGAAATGGAGAAATAAGCGTTTCGGGCTATAAATTCGTTAATTACTCGAAAACGTTCAATTTTAAAGCTTTGAAAACTATCCCAAGTTACTCCCCGACTCGGAATACGTCTATACGTCGAGTTTGGTTTCGGTCCGTGGCCTATTTCAAGAGATTACCCCGGACATACCCACATACACACATACCCACACACACACATCGCCCGTTAGCCTTTTATTTATACAGAGACTAGCGGATATGCCCGGCCTTGCACGGGTGGAGTGTATAAATTTTTTAAATTAAATTTTCTCAAAATATATTTATAATTTTTAAATCAGCAATTACCAATCATCCCGGTATCCCAGACGCCTTTTTCCTATCCCGGTGTTCCCGGTAATTTTTCATATCCCGATGTTCCCAGTTATTTTCCTTATCCTGATGTTCCCGATCATTTTCCTTATCCCGATGTTCCCGATAATTTTCCTATCCCGATGTTCCCGATAATTTTCCTATCCCGATGTTCCCGATAATTTTCCTATCCCGATGTTCCCGGTAATTTTTCATATCCCGATGTTCCCGGTTATTTTCCTTATCCCGATGTTCCCGATCATTTTCCTTATACCGATGTTCCCGATAATTTTCCTATCCCGATGTTCCCGATAATTTTCCTATCCCGCTGATCGAGGTAATTTTTATGTCCCGGTAATCCCGGTACTTTTTTTTCCTATCCCGATGTTCCCGGTAATTTTCCTTTTCCCGGTGTTCTCGGCAATGTTTTCTAGTAAATTAATGAGTCTAGTGAACAAAAATAACAAATTTGAAACAATAATAAAAGATCTAGTAAATTGAAAAGTCTAGTGAACCGCATCATTTTAAACAATGTTTTAATTTAAAGTCTTTTTCCATGTAAAAAATTTACACTTTTCCATAAATATTAAAATTTTAAAGGAAAAAATCTTGAAACAAAGGTAAATAACGTTTCAAAATAAATTATTTGAATTTATTTTGATGTTTTTACAACTGATATAGTTTTTAAATGGACAATTATCGAGTTTTTCCTGTTAAAATATTAAATGTTTGAAGGTTTTCATCTAGTTAACAATAGTGAGTCGAGCAGATCTACTCTAGTAGAGAAATGGAGAAATAAGCGTTTTCGGCTATAAATTCGCTAATTACTCGTAATTATTCGATTTTAAAGCTTTGAAAACTATCTTAAGTTACTCCCCGACTCGGAATACGTCTATACGTCGAGTTTGGTTTCGGTCCGTGGCCTATTTCAAGAGATTACCCCGGACATACCCACATACATACATACACACATATATACACACACACATCGCCCGTTAGCCTTTTATTTATACAGAGATCGGCAAAATTATAAGATTCATGTTATTAAATGTACTATATTTTTCATGAATACCTTGCCTATACTCTGTTCATTTTGAACTGGCGCTTGAAAATATTTCCTTCCCCCACCACCGATCGGTAACCATAGCAACTATCTTCGTCAAAGTGACGAAGAAGGCTTACTATTAGCTGCTTGAAGATAGTAACTATGGTTACTCTTCTAGCGTGGGGGAAAGCACTATTTCTCAAGCGCCAATTCTAAATGAATAGAGTATAGTCATACCCAGACGGCACAGTAAGCCAGAGTCAAGCTTATTTCCAGGCTTGAAATTTAGTGTACAAACCTTGAATCAAACTAGAGTTCAAGCTTGATTCGAGCTCGGCAGTTGACGCAGTTACAGATTGATTCCAGCTAGACCCAAGGCTTGCATTTGGCTTGACTAAGCTTGAATAACGTTTTATTTTTACTTTATATTCTAGTTGAACTGAAGTTGTATAACAGCTTGATTTTACCTTTACTTAAGTTGTATAACAACTTGATTTCACCTGGGCTGCAATTTGATTTTACCTTTACTTAAATTGTATAACAGCTTGATTTAACTTAGGCTACAGCTTGATTTTACGTTTACTGAAGTTGTATAACAGCTTGGTTTTACCTTTCCTTAAGTTGTATAACAGCTTGATTTCACCCGGGCTGCAATTTGATTTTACCTTTACTTAAGTTGTATAACAGCTTTATTTCACCTGGGCTGCAATTTGATTTTACCTTTGTTTAAGTTGTATAACAGCTTGATTTCACCATGTTTTATGCTTAAATCTACCATGATTTTAGCAGGATTCAGCTTGGTTTTTGCATTAAATTTAGCTGGACTACAGCTTGATTTTTAATGTGTATTCAAGTATTCAAAGCTAGAATTAAGGTAGAATATTCCTTGATCCCCCTAGAACATTCCTTGATATTCCCTCCCCTCAAACTTGAATCCCATGTTGAGTAATCCAATCCCCAGTTGGAAATTTGCATTTGTTGGCTTGAATTAGGTGTGTGTATTTTTCTATCTTTTCTTTCTACTTTTCCCTCCTGCGTTTTATTACGGGTGGTACTCAGTATTTTTAATTCATTGCTTTAGTTATTTTATAACAACAGCTTCATTTCAGGTTGTACCTTTTTTGATGCGATAGGGACGTAGCACGGTAATATCATCATGGTATCCTTGTTTTTATAATTTACCCTTAACAATTTTTTTATGATTTTAGTTATTTTCGAAAAATAGTTTCCTTTCAGGCTGTGTAGATTGTATATGATGCGACAGGGACGTAGCACGGTAATATCATCATGGTATCCTTGTTTTTATAATTTACCCTTAACAATTTTTCTATGATTTTAGTTTTTTTTATTAATGGTTTCCTTTCAGGCTGTGTAGATTTTATCTGATGCGATAGGGACGTAGCACGGTAATATCATCATGGTATCCTTGCTCTTACTAATTTACCTTTGACAACTTTTCTATGCTTTTAGTTTTTTTAGAACAATAGTTCGTTTTCAGGCTGTATAGATTGTATTTGATGCGATAGGGATGTAGCACGGTAATCTCTGCATAGTATCCTTGTTTTTCTAATTAACCCTTAACAGTTTTTCTGCTTTTAGTTATTTTAGAACAACAGTTTCATTTCAGGCTGTGTAGATTTATTGTATCTGCACGGTAATCTCATCATGATATCCTTGTTTTTTTTCTAAATTAATAAAATATTTTTTTATTTTTCCAGAGAACTGTAAAAAAATATTTTATTAATTTAGAAAAAAAAACAAGGATATCATGATGAGATTACCGTGCAGATACAATAAATCTACACAGCCTGAAATGAAACTGTTGTTCTAAAATAACTAAAAGCAGAAAAATTGTTAAGGGTTAATTAGAAAAACAAGGATACTATGCAGAGATTACCGTGCTACATCCCTATCGCATCAAATACAATCTACACAGCCTGAAAACGAACTATTGTTCTAAAATAACTAAAAGCATAGAAAAGTTGTCAAAGGTAAATTAGTAAGAGCAAGGATACCATGATGATATTACCGTGCTACGTCCCTATCGCATCAGATAAAATCTACACAGCCTGAAAGGAAACCATTAATAGAAAAAACTAAAATCATAGAAAAATTGTTAAGGGTAAATTATAAAAACAAGGATACCATGATGATATTACCGTGCTATGTCCCTGTCGCATCATATACAATCTACACAGCCTGAAAGGAAACTATTTTTCGAAAATAACTAAAATCATAAAAAAATTCTTAAGGGTAAATTATAAAAACAAGGATACCATGATGATATTACCGTGCTACGTCCCTATCGCATCAAAAAAGGTACAACCTGAAATGAAGCTGTTGTTATAAAATAACTAAAGCAGAAAATTTTAAGGGAATAAATCCACGACCAGAGGGTATCAGCAATGGAGAACTTGTCTGGACTCGGGCGACTCGGGTCGGAGGTCGGAGACTATGGTTGTGATAGTGTGTTGGGAGGCGAGCGAGAGTGCAACTGCGAGTGTCGAGTCACGTGAAGGGCCATTGGCCAATGATATCCTTATCTTGAAGAAGCACGAAGGGCAAACTCACTTTTATTTTTAGGGGTGTATGTAGGTCCACATAGGTCACTCGTCCGTTAAGGTCAGGTTCAGGGATAGTATGTAAGTGAGTAGATGTAAAGGCAGGGGTGACACAAAGGGTGGATTCGACGCGTTCCAGGAAAATTGTTTTGTTTGGACACACCATCTGGAGAACCTGTCTGGACACACACCTGGGGAGGGGAAAAGGGGATCCCGTTTTGCTTGTACTTTGTATTCGTTTTCTCAAGAGGGATTATGGTTCTGTTTCTGAAAAAGTAATTGAGCAAGAACCTTAACTGCACTCTGATTAAAAGCAAAGAAATAATTAAAAATTAAATTATTTTAACTAACAGTGCTGCTATTAACCATATCTGTAGTTTGTAAAATGTGCCCCTTCTATGAAGTCCGATTGACGATATTTGTTCACCTGGCTAATCCATGCAATTTTTGTGTTACAATTATAAGGGTTAGTTTTTCTGAAAGGTTTTAACGGGAGGAATACGAATCCGGTTGTTGGCAACCCCAAATATGGTGCAGAGGGGCGCAGCGGGGGTTCAAAGTGGCGGATCTCGCATCAGAAGAACAGCGATTTCTCCTATATTTATCGCGATATAAATACTTTTTCTGGCTTAAATATTTATTTATTACATATTCGAATGTATTAAATGCCCACGGTTCATTTTAGTGCAGCGGGTAATACCGTAAAGCGAGAAATTCAAAATACGCTCGTTTATGGCATTTGCCATGAGAATTTTGGAGTTACAGCAACGATAGTTATAGTTTTTCTGAAAGTTATCAATATAAGAAATCTGTATTTCAATGTTCGCAAACCTCAGATTCGGATACAGCACCCCAAAAAACATTTATTTCTCAAAATAAATACTATTAGACTGGACTAGTTGGGAACATGATAAAATCCATTAATGTAACGATACCTCATTGTTATAGTTTAATGCTCTTCAAACATAACGTTTTTACGGTCCTCTAAATTGACATAGAATTAAATACCAACCAAAAATCTTAATTTTACAGGATGATTATATCCAAGTGAGGCTAACCTGTGAAATTTTCAAATGAATGTTTAATTAACCCTTTTTCCACCAGAAATATAGATAGAGGGTCAAAATATAGATTTTTTCGAAATTCTCAGATTTTGATGGTCCATAACTCCACTTGGATGAAAAAACCAAAAGTGAAATTTTTATATTTGGATGATACCCTAGTGATAGTGAATCAATTTTTCAGAATTCAAATTTTTAAAGTTTTGTTCCAACAGAGATATAGAGGGTCAAAGTTTGTTTTTTAAATTGTTCAACTGTGGAGGCGTATAACTACAAAAAAGAGCTAAGTACCAAGGTTGAATTTTTTCATAATATATTTCTGTGAGTCTACACAAACTACACGGCTACACATTTCTTACAAAAAATATTTGTAAAATACGTATAAATGTTTTGTTAATACTACGTCTTCTAAAATTGAAAAATCATCATTTTTAAAGTTAAATTTTTAGGCTGATTTTCTATACTTGGGACATGATTCCCTTTAAAAACGCAAAAATCAGCATTCTTCGTGGAACATCAATGGCTGCTATAAAAATTTAACTAAAGACAATAAATTAAAAATAGTGTTTTTGGACTCTCTAATGATGTAAGAATCAACCCTAAAAAAATTATTTAATGTTTAAATCAGTGGTTCCCAACTCAAATATGTCCGCGGACCACTTCACTTATAATTGAACCTTGGCGGACCATCCCTGTTCCCAACTTTATCTTAAAAAATTTAACCTTTTTTCAATGCACTCATTCCTCGCAGAGGGTGTCAAGTTTGTTTCCTTTACTATTCATAAAAAAATCAGTCTTAAATGAGCATATTAATGTAACTGTAAATCAAATTATCTATTGAACTTTGAAGAAAAATTATCATGACATAATTTTAAATCCAATTATATTAAAAATAAACCTTTTATAAAAGACATTAAAGACGAGGATACTTTACAAATGACAATAATTGTTCAGGTGAGTGGAAATGTCCGCTCGTTGATCTCATGTGGGTGATCTATTAGCCCTGGAAAGGTGAAAGATTCATGATCTTGATCATACCTACACCCAAGTTACCCCAGGTTTAAATCACATCACATCAGTATCAAAGAGTTATGTTTTTCTTTTTTCATACTCAACAACAGTATTATTATATTATTAATAGATTTCTATCTGAAACAAAGTACTTACTTATCTTGGAATTTAAACTACAGGACAAAAAAAAGAAAAAAAAGAGAAAGAGAGAGAGAAAGAGAGAAAGAAGAGAGAGAAAAAGAAAAAAGAGGACCAGGAATTCTTTTTCTTTATCACAAAACAGTAAACTACACCATGCACTGACTGAGAATTGTAGCAGCAGAAATTATACAGGCGAGGCTAACTGATGTTCTTCGGAAAAAGACCGCGTCGAAAGATCGAAAGTCAATAAATAATTATTTCAAAGGAGCAATTTAAAAAGAAAATGATTTATATGTTCAAAGACTAGCATTTTTGACAATAAATTTTCTTAGATCTTCAAACAAACCTACTTCGCTTGTATCAGAAATATCCTCTCCGTATTAGCATGCAATTTGTAGTATCTTTCAACATTTACACCCTTCGCTTCGTATCAAACGTAAAAGTCCGACCATTCGATTCTTTATTTGCCCCACCCTAGAGCCTCTGAGTTTCAATTGATTTTATTCGCTTCATAATCCCCTTTCGTTTCTACTTTGTAATAAACATCAGTTGAATAACGTGAGTGAAATGAACAAATGAATCATAGGAGAGAAAGAGAACCTAACAATTTTTATTTATGAGACGAATATGATTTTTTAGGGTTTTCATTTATGGTTTTTTACTACTTCATGGGATATGTGATGAAGAAAACTTTTTTACAACACATTTTTGGATATGTTTATAAATCCTCTCACGGACCACCTGCGATGGCCTCACGGACCACCAGTGGTCCGCGGACCACCTGTTGGGAACCACTGGTTTAAATGGTCGAGCGACCACTTCTGGATCACATGATAAGGATTGGCCCAGTGCTGTTATTAATATTTTATTATGAACATTGTACAGTATATAATTTTTAATATGAAGTCTGCCAATATTTGCGCCCAGATACTCCTTAACTACCAAATTTTATAAGGAATAGCCACTGGTGGCGGTGGGGTCACGTTTAGAAACATTTTTTAAAACAATTTTTTGAATTTTTAAAATTATATTAATATTTTAAATCCCATCAGTACATCAACTATTAATGGGCTATAAGTTTTCTTTAACTTATCTTTTGTTGTTCCATTGGTTCTTTACCTTCCCATGTGATATTTAAGTGTAGTTTAAATAGTATGATTTTGAAAATAGTAAATAATTTATGCAAACATTCAAAATATTATAGAGACCCACTAAGAAATGACCCACCAGTTGGTCTTGAGGCAGACGCATCCAGGCACTGATATACAGGTTAAAAATATTTTTAGATTTACATGTCTTTTTAGGGACCATTTTTTATCCTATCAGTCGATAGGATCTAGGATCTCAAAATCCATAGCCTGTCCGTCCAGAGTCCAAAAGACAGGGAATGTACGGGAACTGGTTTTTTCCATCCCCAGTCCCCTCTCGAAAAGTTTCTCTCCCCAATTCGAATTCTGCTTTCTGCATTCCATTGATCGTTCATTCCATCTGTAAGAACCAGTGGCGTATATAGAAATTTATTTCGGGAGGGGCCCAAAATTATTTTTCACCAACTTCCAAGCAAATTTATTACGTCCAAAGTAACTTTCTTATATATTTTTTGTTAAAATCTTCATATAAAAACTTATTAGGGGACATCCATAAATAACGTGAGGTCAAAAAGGGGGGAGGGGTTTGGAAAAATCTCACCAAAGGGAGAGGAGGGGTCGATTAAAATCTCACGTCAATTTTTTAAGTTAGAAATTAAACGATTTTCTTAAGTATGAAAAAGGAATAATACCCACAGATAAGATAATCTAGTTATGTTTAGGATAATGTCCTTTTTCCCACATCATTAATAATGGAAAAGTTTTAGGTGCTGGGAAGCACAAAATGCAAACGAATAGGATAGAAAATTATTTTTTGTGGTTTTTTTAACTTTTTCATAATAAAACAAATTTTAAAGTGAAGACTTTTGAGATAATTTTAAAGATCATATTAAACCACAATTTTTGAGACCATGATTAAGTTTTTACCAATAGTAGTTCTACACATTGAATTTTTCAATGATTTTTTTGGGGGTGTCGCTCCATTTTTAACTCCCTGGGATTTGGCCTGGGACCCCCCCTTCTGTACCGATTCTTGTTCGTCTTGATGAGTACTATCATCCCTGAAAGTTTGTTGCACCATTTCAGATACACCCTGTATACATTTTTTATATTTAGGAATGGGATCCTGATCTTGCTGCTAAGATGTGCACCTGCACATCCAACCCCAAAAACTTATCTTTCTGCATACCACAATTCCACACTCCCTCTCTAAACAAACACAGTGTTTCCTTTCAATCATCCCCCCCCCAGTTGACCAGTTTCTTAAGACCGGATACGCCCATGAGCCCAGGGGGTTCATTCTGGGGAACACAAATTGTTCAAGGTCGAATTTTGGAAGGGTTCAGCAGATGGGATCAATTTAAACTTAGTAGTCGCATTTTTTCCGTCTTCTCTGTCCGATAGACTTGAAATGTAACTGCGTTTTTATAAAATGAATCGCAAACGAAAAATTAATGAATATTTCAGTGGCGTAGCTACGGGAGGGCAGAGGAGCGGTCCGCCCCGTGTGTACTTGGCATTTTTTTCAAGTTGTATGCTTTATTTGAAAAGAAATTTTGAATTCACTCTACTAATGAAATAAATTAGGGTTTAACAAATAGGTTTTCACCCTCAAACTATCTGGGAGAGTGATACCGAAGTCTTCGAATATTGCCCTAAGTTAGTAATTATGCCTTCCTTGAACAAAAAAATTATCATCCTGGAAAATACTCATTTGGCTGGCTACCTAGGAGGGTGGCACCCACCCAAGTTTAAAAATTTCGAACGTAGTTTTAAATATAAACGTGAGAATTATAAGTGTAAGAATTGATTTAAATAATTAACAGTTTTTAGGGGTATGAACTGGGGTGTCACCCATCGAGCTTTATTTAGATGATACAAATTTTCTCGATCACACATAAATGTTTTTATTGAGCGAAAAAAAAACATTAAATAAATAAAAAATTATTAAATGAGTTATCAACCTATTTTGAAAGGGGTGTCACCCTTTTGGCTAGGGGGGCATCAAAGTTTTCGGAATAGTTCAACAAAACAAATTCAACTGAAAATTACTATGGGATATAAACCCTTCATTCCGGGTGACCCATTCAGCTAGCTGGGAGGCGACATTCAAATTAAAAACTCTAGCTTGAATAGTTTTAAAAACCAAGGTAAATGGTTGGAATGGAAAAAAGTCTAACATTTATTTATTTTAATCTTAAATGAGTAAATTTTAAATTTACATCTTACCTCAGGAAAATTCTGAATAGCCCAACTGTTTCATCTTCTGGCTTCGCTAGTCATCGTTTGAAAATTTTTCCCACATATGAAGGGTTTTATCAGGGGTGTCACCCATTGTGTCCAAACATAAGTAAATCCAAACATAAGTATCTACACTATGTTTAAAGATCACATTTCAAAATATTTTCTAGGGGAAGGCCCCCAGCCCAAACCTTCTTTACCTTACTTTATCAAGTAAGACCCTCTTACTTCCTTTTAAGTTTTGCTCACTTACCCATATAATAAAGAGAGAGTGTCCCACTTACCCCTAGTGATGGGGTAAGTGGGACACCCATCTCATTTTTTTAAATAAAGACCAATTAAGAAAAATGCAAAGCTTTATTTTAGAAACTACTAATAAATTTTTGTTTGTGGATAGTGTCTTTAACGAAATTAGTCAATAAGTTCAAATTTAACTCATTCAAAATTCTTCTATTGAGCTCCAAAAATGCAGTATGCCAAAAAGGGGTCCCAACTTACCCCGAGTAATCCTTAAATAATATTTTTGTTGAAAATTCAAGAAACAAATCTCAAAAATTCGTCATTTTGAAAAATTTGTAAAACATGTAAAACATTAATTTAGACTTGCAATAAAAACGAATTTATAATGATACAAGTCTGTAATAACAACATGCATTAAAGTTTGTTTATAAAAAAGGTAATGTAAAAAAACACTTTTGCGTGGTTTTTACTGAACGTAATTATTGCTTTACATACAAAAATCTTTACATTGTAATTAGCTGGAACGGGTCCCAAAATACTTTTCCCGGTTACAGAGGTTCTAAATTTTATGTATCATAGAATGCTTAACAGTAAGAATATACTTTTATAACACGAATTTAAAGGATAAATTTTTAGGTGATTCGATATTCATTCAGAAATCGATTTTCTGATGACTAAAAATAAAAGTGTAGGTGCTAGTAATTAGTAATTCACTATTAAAATTCAATCTAAATTATATACTAAAGAGGGTTCTTGAAGGTAAAACATAAAAATTACAAATTTATTAAGGGATTATACTAGTATAGTTCACTAACGGCCGTATTCTAGGCTTTCCGACCAAAGTCGGTGATTCCTTCTTCAATTGGTGGTTAACCGCTGATCAAATATTACTGAAAAATTATTTATTTCCCGAATAAATTATTTGTTCCAATAAATTACTCTTAAATATTTAAAATATTCTTATAAAAGCGTATTTAAAAAACCTCTTTAAATTTATTGTACAAAAATACAAAACCCAATTTTCAAATTTCCTCAAAAGAGGATTGCATTACATTTCTTCGTACTTTTGTTGGAAAATTTTTTACGTTTGAAACCTAATAAAAGAGTTCGAGGAATTTTCTCCCTAGAATTTAAAAAAAATATTCCTTATTTAACCAGGTTTTTAACACGTTTAGTATCTGCATCATCACCTGAAAATAATAACTTGCTAAAAGTTATATTTACAACAGGTAATTTTAAAGCTCCATTAAAAAGAGGTTCTGGTGAAGTTCCTTCATAATTCTTTAAAAAAAATTCTTTTAGAAATGTAATATGGACAAGTATTCTAGAATTTTAATTTGAAACAAGAAATTTTTTGTATTTTTAATAACCTGTTATGGTTCTTAGTAATAAATAGAACAAAGATATTTATTAAGAAGGCTATTCAAGTCTAATATATTCATCAGAAGGCTTGACTCGCCACTAAATTTGAAAAAAATTAACAAAGCTAACTATAAGCTGCATTGAAAGCCTTCAGAATTTTCAATAATTTCAAAATATAATTATCTGAACGTTAGTAGCTTTAAAAGAAATATAAAAGCACTCGAAATATTTCTTATAAATGATTTTAAAACTTGGATTAAATGAAAAGAGGTGTATGTCAATTACAACTTCATTCCCTTTGTTGCGCCAAAAACTCGCTCCCCCGTTTTCGTAGCAACTGGGTTAGTTCAATTTGTTCGGTTTGGTTTGAGGGGAAGGTTGGTTCCTGGAATCGGTTCCATTGCCCCTCTCCTCCATTGCGTCCAGTTCGAAGAGGGAATATTGAAAGCATGAATCATCCGTTCCTCGAGATACATGTACCTTATTTTTCCTAGCGCGAGTAGCAACAACAAGAATGTCTCTTTGAAGGGAAGGCAATGCAAAAATGGCAACAAAACCCTGCTATTAATGCACTTTATTTAAACTTTTCTGGGATTGATACCTTATACAAATACTACAACCTACTGGAATTTTTAGAGTTGTATATAATAACAAAAATAAGATTGTACATAATGTATGTAATAAGTATTAATAAGATTAAATATATATAATAGAGTTAATAAAATAGTTTCAAAAAATAGAGTTAATAAGCTAAAGCTCTTTTATAAAATAGAAAAAAGAGTGAATATAATCTGTTTCTGATTTTAGGTCATGTGTTTTTCGAAAATAAATTTTTAATTATTTTTCTTTCTTTCATTCAAGAATATCTTGATCATTTGCCACTTATAATACTTTTATTTTGCATTCAAAATTTATCAGGACATTTCTCTTATTTCACTTTCCAAGAACTGCCCCACAGCCGCTATGAACCTGAATACTATGAATACTTATTTAACCTGTCAAAAAGTTACAAATTTATTTTACAAAAAAATAAATTTCATATATTTTGTAGGCTTAATGTCAAAAAACATTTTGGTTTGAAAAACTCTGAAACGCAATTTTAGTTGCAGCTCCTCGGGAATTTTCAATAGAAGCATCCATACCTAGCCAAAAAGTTCTTCAAATTGATTCAAAAAAGTAAATGGAATTAAAATAATCTGTTTATAGTCCTGATGTGCGTGATCTTGCGAAATAATGACATTTCAATTCAGAGAATATTCTCTGAACAAAACATGACTTTTTAAAGGTAATAAGTTTCATCGAAGTAATTATTATTTTCAGGTTTTTAGCACTAATACTACATGACTATTTCATATCATCAAACATATCTACATTTATGGCGCAAGTTCAGAGTTGCACCTGCGCCAAGTTTTTAGCGTTAAAGATGACTAATATGGTAACCCTAACTCATGTTAAAAGAGTCATTTGGCTTCTAAATGTGCCGTTAAACAGCCAAAAATCGCCAAGCAGGTGCAACTCTGAACTTGCGCCACATTTATTACCATTTATCAGAGAAAAAATAGAATATTCTCGATTATTCTCAAAGTTCTCGGACCGAGAATATTCTCGCTTCACATCACTACTCAGGGCTTTGAAAATTCATGTAGGAGTACTGATATACCGCGAGGAGAAGAGCTATGAACAGGGTTGCCGTGAGTAGACGAGTCCAAAAGAAGAGGGAAGCTAGTATGAATTGAATTGCAATATTTGTCATTTTAAGCGTACATTTGGCGAATGAGAAAACTTTTTATTAAACAACATTAAATTATTGATAAGCTTTGAAATTTCTCGTCAATGAAAATCGGAAATACTTTTTCGCATGAAAACTTTTTTTACCGTTTAGTATGCCGTTTAATATTGCTATTTTGAGGGAATTAAGTTATATTCAATTCAGTTTTATATAGCTGATATAACTTTAGTTGTAAATTTTATAATTTTTGAATTTAAGTTTATTGGTTTACTTACTATGTTAGTTAAACATCCAATTTACTTATAAGATAAGGATTTCTTTATGATCTTTGAAAAATACGTTTCTTAAAATTTAGTGACAAAAAATCCAAAGGTCATCTGAGAAAATTTAAAAATATTTTTTTTTCAGTCGGAACCATAAATTTTTAGACTTTAAAACTTAGCTGATTAAGAAAACTAATAATCTGCAGTATTTTCTACGCTGAGAAATAATTTTTTGAGTTTGAAATTAATTTTTCTTATTACACAATACACACATATGTAACAAAATAACACAAATCATTTCAACGTAAAAATTAACTTAATTACTTCAAAATACTACTATATAATGATTTTCTTTATAAGCTTTCTTTCGGTAAAGACAATTATCACAGATGGCATTAACGTCGGCTTTGCAAAAAAAAATTAAACACAAATTACAGACATAAGTATAGTTTTTCTACCCTACTTCCAACCTTTTTTCCTAATACTCAAACTTGGGTATTTTTTCTTCAAAACTTGTTACCTCAGTGCACTTTCCTAGCTCCTTTCCCATTCAATGCAAAAGCAAAGAATGTAAGGGGCGGGGTACAGTGGTTAGGTGAATTACAAGTCATAAAACTGTCACGGGGACCAGTATTGAAAGTACCCCACCTGTCTTCCTTTTCTTTGTACTAAAATGAAATAGAACCCCCTGAGACTTTCTGTAAATTTGTTTAGGAATGTTTTGGGCCCTTATCAGTAGGTTGTATAGAAGGCGGAGTACGAAAAAACGGATGCGCAGCACTAACGAAGAGACTCGCGGGGGTCATTCCATTACCCCAAAAGCTAACAAAATGCGTCTGGGGGGCGGAAAAATAATCCGAATTCCACGAAACTTCTCAGGCATGTAGATAAGGGTCAGATCCCAGCTACTGAGAAGTAAAGAATCCCCAGGTTTTTAGTTCACCAATAAATGGAATGTTAGTGTGAGCTTGGGGTTATAGAACGACCCCGTGAGTCCCAACGGGTTAAGTTATATTTTCAACTACAGTGCTAATAGTTGCATTTAAAATTCAATTGTTATAAAATCTTACAATCTGGCCATTACAGTTTTAAATAACAGAAAAAAACACCTCCTTAAATCTCTCTAAATTAAGGGTTAAAATATTTCAGTACATTTTTTTAGTTTGAAGGGGTTGACAATTTACAATGCATAAATGAATGTTGAAATGCATAAATTGGAGGGTTTACTTCTCTATATTAAGGCGACGTCTTGCCTGACTTGAATAAATATAACTGATTAACATCCTCCGACTAATATAATTGTGAAAGTTTGTCTGTATGTTTGTTACTCTTTCACGCAAAAACTACTGAACGGATTTTAATGAAATTTTACAATAATGTAGCTTATACATCAGAATTGGACATAAGCTATAATTTATAAAGAGAAAATCAGTCCTTCCTACATTCTTTTTTTCCCATTTTTCCTGCTTTTTTTCACTTATTTTTCCGTGTTTGAAAACCTGTTTTACCAGTCATGCAAGCCAATAATAGGAAACTTTAGTACCAGTGTTGTAGTTACTAGGCAATTTTATTAATATCTATATAAATAAAAACGTTTGTGGCTGTGTATGTATGTGTGTTCCGCATCTCCTTTTAGACCACACCGAAGGCGTGGACATTTCCTCCATTTCAAGATTGTTTTCCTTTTTACTGAAAAATACAATTTTTTTTCATGGAAAACGAGTTTAAAAAAAAACATTGTTTCAAACACTGAGCTATCGAAGTTGAAGTTGTGAAAAATTCTATGTTTTTTCAAGCTGAGAAAAACAACGGAATTCCAAGTGGGGAATACTAAGTTTAGGTTTCGCTTGATTTTCCCTTGATTTTCTTCAGCTTCAGTTTCAGTGGAACATTCAATGTTGTTTCAGGTTTGAAAAATCAATGAAGTTACAAGAGGGAAATACTAGGTTTGAATTTCCCTTGAGCTTTACTTTACTTTTTCCAGCTTTAAACTTTGTGAAAAATTCTATGTTTTTTCAAGCTGAGAAAAACAACGGAATTCCAAGTGGGGAATACTAAGTTTAGGTTTCGCTTGATTTTCCCTTGATTTTCTTCAACTTCAGTTTCAGTGGAACATTCAATGTTGTTTCAGGTTTGAAAAATCAACGAAGGTACAAGAGGGAAATACTAGGTTTGAATTTCGCTAGAGCTTTACTTGATTTTTTCCAACTGGAAAATCCGTGGAATATTCAAGTTTGTTTCAAGCTGGATAGAATAACGGCACTTCAAGTGGGAAAAATTCAAATTTCAAATTTACTTAAGTCTAGCATGAAAATTCAAACTAGGAATCTGCTTGAAAATTTAAAGGTGATTTCAAGGTTGAATTTTGCTGTAACAAATATCAAGATAAAGTCAAGCTTTAGCAAGTCAAATGCAAGCCATATATCCAACTTGATTCAACCTGTAACTGCATCAACTGCTGAGGTGGAATCAAGGTAAATTACACGGAAAATCATGCTCGAGAAAGTCAGTTTCAAGTCTGAAATCAAGCTTGACTTTTTCAGCAGTTTCAAGATTGAGTTTCATTTGATTCTTGCTAGAAATTTTCCAGCTTGGGAACATCAAGCTTGATTCCACCTGGATTAAAGTTTGATTTGTTCACGCTTGACAGTTCCAGCGAAATTACATTAAAAGTCGAGCTTGAATCAAGGAAGCGTGCTGTCTGGGTAGGTACTGATGTAGACTTTTTTCCTTTAGAAGCATTTTCACTAGTTCCTCTTACTTGAAAAAGCTCGAAAATATGCATAACTCGATTTAATTTAAAAAGCTCGCTATAAAATAAATTTAACAGAGTAACCTATTCCTTTTACAGTAGCACCATCTATCTACACTGGTGTTCAGAATTAAGAGAATCTGCACATTTTTTCGATTTCTCCAGATCTACTGATAGATTTTGATGAAATTTGGTATGAACATAGGTTGATATAATACTAAATAAATAATCCTTCAAAAATTGTAATACACAAGCATGCGCAGAAGTAATAACCGCCAGAGTTGAAAGGTGTGAAATAGCGATTCCAGAATAGAGCAAAATAATGGGTTTATAAGGGGTATGACACCCTCCCACTATCATGCATGCCTCCTTGAGTGATTTTATAGCATGAATAAGGCAGATAATAAAATTTCCTGTTCATTAAGCCTACTTTCTTAGAAAACCTCGTTTTGGGGATCTGAAGGGTATGTGGAGGGGGTAGCGAAATGCAATTGCCTTATATAGAGTCCCTCAAACCTCCTCTAAAGTAGCGAAGTCTTTGAATCTGGCTGCCTATTCCATATGGCGAATATCTTCCGTTTTAATGAAAATTGCTATGCTAATTTTATGATGTATAAGTAGTAAGGATACTGCTGTACCTCATGCAATAAATTTTTTCATTTCATCATGTTTTTTTTTCGTTAAACGGGCCTTGGCAAAACGTCTTTTTGTAACGCTCTCGCACTATATCAGGTCCTAGCTCTTTAACGGTGTAACTGCGACCCCCTTTCTATACCAATTCTTGTTCGTCTTGATGTACTCTACCTACCCTACCCAGTTTGTACCACGAATTTAGGACCACCCTGTATATATTAGTAAAAATATATTTTGATTTGATTTTTAATTTTTTTATATGTTTGAGTAAATTCAAGTTCCTTTCGAAACATCTAATTACCACTTTGCAAAGGCTATTGCTATTTTCCATCACGGGGTTCAAGTTTATCTCATATAATGTATTAAATGTTGAATAAAAACCCGCGCTTATATATAATCTCTCTATATTAAAAAAAAGTTACCGTCACCGCGGCCGCCGCGGCCGCCGCCGCCGCCGCCGCTGTTTCAGAAAATTTTATTTTTCAACTCTTTGAACTCTCATAACACAAAAACTACTTGATAGAAATTTATGAAATTTGAAACGTTTGCAGAAGAATATTTGGGGCACATTTTCGAACAAAAAGCTAACAGATGTGATAGTTAGTTCTGGGGTATTTTTAAGGTCAAAGTTGAAGTTTTTCTTTTTTCGCCGCGTAATCCAGTTCAGCGAAATCTATTAGCAGCAGAACTATGATTTTTTGCAGCCTAATACTCTGAAGTATGAAGATGTGCACTACGTCGCCCTTTTTTTGAATTTCGAATTTGGGTTAGAGTAATTAATTTTTTAATTTTCGGAATTTTTGACACTTTTTCGTTTTTTTCTATCTAAAATGAAAACTAATCACGGTATCAATATGATTTTTTAAACACTTATATTCTTATTTTTTAGAAAGAGATTGGCGTTTAATTCTTTAAAAAATTCTAATTAGTTTTGGAATTATTAAGCATCAAAGTTTCATTTTTTTCATAGTTTTAGTAGGTCTTTATCAGACGTGTTTAATGTTTTTAAATCTTATATTTGCCTGTTCACTAGATTGTCGCGAGCACAGATATTTAAATTGAAAGTTTTGAGGTGCATATTTTTGCTCTAAGTTTGCTAGCGATATAGTATAGACTTGTTTATTAATCTTTTAAAGATACTTCGATATTTTTTGAAATACTAGAGAAATAAATAATTTAGCTTTTTTGCGTGTTATTTGTGCCGATGAAAGGAAGAGGATTTTCGAGAAGTTTGTTTTACTCTGCTAAAGATCGATTGCAGATATTACAGATCGCGAAGCGATCTGTAAAGAGCTGCATAGCAGTTACGGGGGTTGGTGAGCGTAAGCGAGCAGGGGGCGGTAGCCCCCTATCCATTAAATTATTGATAATTTAAAAGGAATATTTCAGTAATAGTTTTATTTTGATATTTTCGTGGTAATGATCCGAATTAAGTTATAGAAAAGTTTGAGAGATAAGAAGTTTCGATATTAAGTGATCATCAACTACACTGTTCATTTAGAATTAGCGCCTGAGACGTAATGTATTAGAAGCATTTATTATTCTAATTATCGTTGAAAAAATTTTCTTCTGCAATGACAAGTCAGCCTAAGCAGAAGTAGTTAAAATACTATAGAAACAATCGGTCACTGAAGTTGTCTGATGAGCGTTATTAAGCATTGTTGAGCGTTTTTGATCCTTTTTCAGGCGCCTATTCTAAATAAACAGACTATAAGCAGACAGGTTCCAGGTTGTACTGGATAGTTGAGATGAAACAAGCGAGCTCTGCTCGCTAAGATCGCGAAGCGATCTTCAAAGAACTGCGAAGCAGTTCCGGGGGTTGGTGAGCGATAGCGAGCAGGGGGCAGAGCCCCCTAGTAATGTATAAAATACATTGAAGTATAGTCATACAGACAGGAGAAAAACTTTAAAACGTCTAACAATATTGTTGCGATTGTTACGAAAACAGACAGGACCAGACTGTTCTTGCCCGCTTTCGTAGTGGCCACCTGAAAACAATGAAATTTTCCGAGGGATCCAAGATCTATGAAATTTGTAACAACTGTTCCACTGAGCAGGCTTCGCCTCAACACATCCTCGCGTGCCTGGGGCTCACTAAACAGGACTTGACTGACGATCCATTGATGGTGTTGGACTTTTTAAGGGTATTTAATGTCATGGACCTGGTCTAGCACTGCTGACCATGGGGACATGCAACAACAACAACAACAACAACAACGAAAACAGATTTTTCCACTCAATTTCAGGTGTGAAAGTAATTCACAAACTCTGAAAAAACGTTTTGTGCAATTTGTGTGGCTATAATTTAGCTTTGTACTACTTCTCTTCAAAGTTTTGATTTTTCTATCTAGGTTTTTCTCCTGGCGGTACGACTATATAGCTACTCAACATTCTTGCACACCTTAGTTAAGATTAAGATAGAAAGGCTAAGCTGAAGGAATTTTCCAATATTAATTGTATTGTAGAAGATTTTAAAAAAATAGGGCGCATGTTACGTCATAGAGGTTGGGAAAGCCCTGGACTACGTGCTCCCTCTCAGACAATAATCGTGGAGAGATATCTTGTTTGTTTTTTCTGATTCTTCACTCTCGCTTTTTACGGGTGTTCCATTTCCATCATATCGCTCGTCGCTACACCGATCGATAAGTGGACCAAGGTTCTGATGGGAATATTAGGAGCAGTATAATCGTAATACTGATAAAATGCTGAAGTATTTTCTTATGAGTTACTCTACGGGTCTAAGGAATGATGTAAGGAAACGAAAAGAGAACTTATCCATCATTTACTTTTTTCGTAGATGCTTCGGAAGAATTTAAAGGAAATTTCTTTTAATTTTTTTGCTTTCACTCTTTGAAATTTTTTCAATATTTTAACTGCCAGAGAGGGGCTCAGTTCTAAAATTAGTAAAGATATTGCAGTAATATTGCAGTTAGTAAAGGATTGCAGAATAAAATCCTATCCCATATTAAAAATAATTCTTTATTAAATCCAAGTACCCCTGATGAAGTCATTCAGTGGTTGCACGCTTTATTTATTTTAATTAAAAATTATATATTTTTTTGTACTTAAAGACCTCTATTTTAGTATTCAGTAGCTTTATAGCGCTAGTACAGAATGGAATTTCAAAATTTCAAAATTCAAGTTTAAATGATTTCTATTCTTATATCTATTCTTTTATTAAATCCTATCTTGTCTGTAAGAGAACTCTACATTATTTCGGTTACTGCTTTTCATTTTCAATAATAAATTTTTCTATCAATATAAAACAAGAAACTTTTCTCTTAGAAATATACAAGGAAATTATTTTATACCAAAATCTAACAAAGAAATTTTTCACAAATCACACGTGTTTCTTGGTCCCTTTTTGTTTAATAAATTAAATGAAATCCTTAAAATCACTAATAATAAATCTGAATATAAATCTGGACTACATAATTTCATAGCAGGACACAATGACATAGAAATATTATTTAAGGTAACTAAATAGAGTCAGCGCAGCTTTGTTGCCTAGGGAGAGTTTTTGGTATTGGGTACCATGGACGAGCTACGAGCTCTTTTGGTACTTCAAAACTACTATTTTCTTTTTGTATGTATGTGTTCGTCTTTTTTTTGTCTCTTCAATGTTGTGTGCGTATTATTCCATTGTTTTTTTTTCTCTCTTTTGTGTAATTTTTTATATTTTGTTGAAATAAATCCTTGAATCCTTGATATTTTTGTAGAAAATTTTTAGCGTTGGATTTATATTTTCTCAGTCGACGAACAGTCTTTTGGTTAAGACAAATCAAAAATCTCATTTAATGAAGATCAAGAGGAGGAAATTCAGAAAAATAATGAAAGAAGTCTGTTAAACTCCTTAAATATTTTATTCATTATTCATTTAAATCCGAAAGTCCTGTGGACTGTCATGGCACAGTTTACCATAGGTGTAGATCGCCTGGAGACTGTTTCCCTCCCCTTCAGAAACATGGCAAAATTGTGGAGGTGTCAAAAGATTGTGCGGCATCTATCATGGGAGGCTCAAGTCGGACTCCTGTCATTGCGTGGGCCTCACAAAAGCCCTTTTGCCTTAAATCCTGTACGCTTTGCGGATACAGCTTGGATATTCCAAAGGGCATTAGAAAGAACAACAGAAAGATCACCCTCGTAAAATCCTTTCACCCTCCGATTTCCACATACTTTTTCTTTTTCAGCGAATCCCTCTCATTACAAACCCTTCAAGGACTCGAACCACCGAACTGTGAAATACAAATGAAGCGAACCAATATCGCTTTCAAATCCGCTCGTTGAAGGACAGACAAAAACATGCGCGAAACCGTACATTTAAATTGCAACAAGGCATTGCACCAGACCCACATAAAGCGCGCTTTTGTTCCATCCAATTTCTACAGAGCGTAAAGGGCGAGACACATTGTTTCTTAGGGGATACGCTCGACTTGAAGCTCTCTTTTGAAGAAAGGTTGTGGCTGCTGTCTGCATAGCGAAGGGCAAAGGCCATTGCTACGAAGGAATTCAACTCTTTCAGTACAATAATCAGGCTAGCGGAGAAATACCACTATACTGGAGTAAAGGTCAAATGAGCTCCAAATGTCAATCGTCATTTGCCATACTTATAACATATTCGACGGACCGAATATGAGTTGACTCACCAATATCTTTTATTGCCTTATAAAAACCTGTTCTCATTAACTTTTAAAAAATAATTTGAGGTATCCTTACCCTAAAATCTGAATCGACGTCTTTGATATTAGGCATTTCAATTTAATACAGTGAAATCCCGTTACAACGAAAACCGATACAACGAAAAATCCCGTTATTACGAAAGTCCTCAACCTTTTTTATTTGAATTATCGAAATACAGGTGCAACAAAATTTCCGTTATAACGAAGACATTTTACGGTCCAATGAAGTTGATTTTGACAGGATTTTACTTATAAAGGTGGGACTAGCGTTTTATAATTATGAAACTTTTTATTATCGATTTATTTCAATGAATGTTTTATTTTGCCTGCCTCTTATTTAGTTAACCACCCTGGAATAGAATTTTAGTATTCCAACAATCAAATACATTTAAACGTTTCCCTATAATTGAAGAGAGAGTTCATCCACTGCTGCTATCATATTAGTAAGATTAATGGACATAAATACTCCAAATCAATTTTAGTTTTCTAAATACGTCTCATCTATAGTTTCCTGATAGTCAACTAGTCTTTAGTTTTTATCTTGACTTCCTTCTTCCCTCTAACATGCAGAATTATCTCTTGGTTTAAATGTTTGATTCATTTCTATTTATTTTATAGTTAAAGTTTATTCTTTTTATATTTTTAATATAAATGAATTACTCTTTCAAAAAATAGCATTTTATTAATCTTTAATTGAAGGCACCTTTAATGCATCTTATTCACATAACTTCAAATTTAGTGGTTAAAAAATAACGTGACTTATGAATGTCCGGTGAACAAAGAATTCATGTGATTTTTTATGTAAAATTGATGTCAGAGCGAAGGGAATTTACTCAATCCTATTGTGAAATCATCTATTCTTTTATGAAAGACACGAGCCTGGCATATATCTAAAAGAAAAGTTTAACTTTCCAACTCCTACTTGTAATACATGCATGAAATGAAATGATAAGTTCGGGTTCAATAACACCCTCTCAGATATGCCATTGAACTAAAATATAATTGCTTGTCTTAATCTTAGTGTCTGATATTATTGTTTTTAAAATGTGTGGGTTAACTTCGTCGAAACCATTTTATAGTTTTAAAGTGTAAATAGAATTTTAGTTATACTTAATCAAGACATGGAAATTTGAAAACTATTTTCGAGCACGTAGTAATTATATAAGAGGGTAGATACACTAGAGTTCTAAAGAAAGATACAGCTGTCTAATTTTACTACCATTTTATAGTTTTTAAACCATTTTATAGTTTTTAAGTGTAAATAGAATTTTATTTATACTTAATCAAGACATGGAAATTTTAAAACTATTTTTGAGCACGTAATAAGAGGGTAGATACACTAAAGTGCTAAAGAAAGATACAGCTGCCTAATTTTACTTGAGCTTGGTCCTTGATTACTTGGCTTAATGTTTGTGCCATATCTTTCCCCAGCTTTTTTGTTATCTTTAGATCAGATAAAAAAGTATGTCTAACCTTTTGTTAACACAAAATTCTTTTTCTTTTAGTGATAATCTAATTTACATTCTACTTCTTTCTAATTAGTATTTTTATGGCAATGTTTTTCGGTTGTGTGGCTCAAAATTTTGGAAATGTTTTAAAAGTGGCTAAGCATTTATAGTACACGCTGCTTGTTAGTGGTTATTTCAACCAATGTGAAACATTTTTTTTTTCAATCTTGATAAATCTGTAGATTTTTTTAATTTTTGAGGAACTTCTATATTGCGTTCCAGAACCAATTAAGTCACATTATTACTTTAAAACGAGTTAGTTATATAATGATAGTAAAATTTATGAATTTAATTGTAACAAAGTTATACTTAACACACTATTTAAATTAATTTAAATAACTTATATAAACTTAATTTTGGTTATGTAATAAAAGACTTATTGAAGGTGGAAAAAAGTTTTTATAAAATAAAAACGGCTCTCACAGACCTTAAGATCACTTCGTTGATGAAATCGCGCTCTTTAAAATCCCTGAAAATCCCTGAATCTAGTCGCTTACAACAGTTAGGCTAAACGCGCACTACAGACTTTTGTCACGGTGACAGAGACAAAATTATCACCCTGGCTATTGCAAGAAGCTAGAGCGCACGCACAGGCGAGTCGCCGCGACATAAGTCTCATATGCGCGCTCTCTGGTCACGCTCAGTGCTAGATATGAAATGTTGCTGGCATGAATGTGATAGGAATAGATTGATGAGTTACCAAACCTGAGTGCTCAAATAAATATATAATCACAGCATCCTTATAGAGGGCAAGTAAGCCTCAAAAGTTTCACGCCTTTAGATTTAAAGCAACTTTATGGATGTCATGTTGCAAGCAATATATACCAAAAGAAAAGTATCCATGCTTGTTCTGTTGCAGCTTACAAAAAATAGCTTTTAAGCTTCATTAGAGAGAGCATCGAGCGCTTTACGAAAGTTTAAATTAGTTAAAAAAACTAAAGGTCACAAACCATTTAAATCTAACCTAACAAAACTACGGTTAAGAAAATCTGAAAATATGAAATTGGGGAAATTTTTATGAAGATATCTTTAGAATTCTCGGGGTGATATTTAAGACGCAGAACATACATATATATATATATATATATATATATATATATATATATATATATATATATATATATATATATATATATATATATATATATATATATATATATATATATATATATATACTATATGTCTTCTATCTCAATAGATTCAGCATATGACCACTTTATATAGGTATGTATACTTTACCTTACTAACGTGAATCTACGAGGTATTGTTTCAAATCTAAAGGCGAGAAAAATAATTTAGAATCACCCTGCACACGAAAGTTAGTACTACTAGTACTAACACAATCTGATAGAAGAGTTCTGAGAATTTACACGCATCCTTTTGTATCGAACTTCATTAGATTTCCTAATTTGACGCCAACGGAATCCGATTAGTGCCGCTAGAGGTTGTGTTAAAACAGTAAAACTAGGTTAATCAGTTCTAAATATAGACAGGAAATTTAATATTTTTTGATGGTTTTCTCAGAATAGTCAAGTTTAAGGAGTGGGGACTCTTCTCTTGTTCGTACATTTACAGTGAAATGGGCTCCCACACTAAATTTTCACGAATTCTTTATTCTTAATAAAAAGGGCTTCCTCTTCCTTTATTACGATGTTTATCAGTAAATTTTTTATTACGTTTCGTGCTATTAAATTTATTTAACGACGGATATGTCACATTGGGGCGTTTAGTGATATTGGGTTATGGTTAGTCTTTCTACGGGGTATCGGAAAAAGAAACAGGGAATAGGAGGAGTTGGGAACACATATCTTTAAAAATCTGTTTTTTTACTCTTCTTTCACTAGCCAAATTTTTCTATTGAATTACTTATTATTTGTTTTCATTCAGTTAATAAGAGTTCTCTTGAAATTTTTCATCAAACTTAAAAGAAATAGTTTGGTAATTTTTCTGATTAGTTTTTTATTGAATATTTTTGAGGGATAATGAGGTGGATGTTTCAGTGAATAAATGATACTTTTATTATTATCATTGGAAAGGATCATTAGTGTAATTTAGATGTTGCAATTTTTCTGAGTTTTTCTGTTATCATCTTAGAAATATTTCTGGAAGATTCCCAGTCTTGGCTAAGTGTTTTCAATAATGTTAACTTTAGTATTTCTGTAATACTTTCTCTGCTTTTCTTTATGTTACTTTCAAACGAAAGGGAGGGTGAAATTAGGTGAAACAGGGAGAATATGGCAGATTGAGAATATAAAGAGATAATAATTTTTTCTTCTTTATTTATATATGTTCAAAGTAAAATTTTTGTTTCACTTGGAAGGGCCAATTCGGCCCCTTAGTGAGTAATATGTATTTTTTCTTTTGATTGCTTCCCATTAATGTTAATGTACTTTGTAAATGTTTCAGAATAATTAATTATTATTATTACTAGGGGGCTCTGCCCCCTGCTCGCTATCGCTCACCAACCCCCGTAACTGCTTCGCAGTTCTTTTCAGATCGCTTCGCGATCTTAGCGAATCTCAACAGTCCAGCACAATCCCGGGCTCGTCGGCTTAGTTAATGCTCCTCAAAAACTGAAACTATCTCTCTAGCTTATCAATAACTTAATTCAGACCACTACCTTGGGAATATCAAAATAAAACTACTACTGAAATATCCCTTTTCAAACTTATTAATAATGTTTTCAAAAAATATCCAGCAAGTCTACTAATTATCATCAACTATCTTAGAGAAAAAAAGCACGCCATTAAAAAACTTTTAAATTTATAAAAATGCACTTGTGCACCTGTGCACTTGTGTATCTAGTAAATCGTCGGAAATAAATCCAAATAAATCAGCCTCATACAAATCGGCTGTTTCTCTGAACGACCAGAAACAGAAGAAAAAATTGATACTTTGAAGTAATTAATTATAATAATCAATGTTTAATTAATTTAAAAAAACAGAAACACCAAACTTTTTATAAAAATATTTCTATGTGTGTTTTAAATATCATAGTTCTACTGAAATTTGAAATACCTCAGCTATTTCAATACCTTTTAAGCCATTGAAAATAGTAAATAACAAAACCTACATTGCACTCAATGTTTAACAAACAATTGATTTTGGTGTGTGAAATTCTATATTTAAATAGTATTGTAAGTTTCTGGAAAACTTTTATCTGTCTTTTAAAGATATTTTATTTAGAAAGTATTTTGAAGCGCATTTTTAATGCGTGAAAGGAATAATTTTCATCATAAAATATGGTGTCGATTGGTCGTTGTGATTGGAGGGATAATAAATTGTACGAAATTGTGTAAATTTTCTTGTTTTTAACTGCAACCTTATCCGTAATCCAAAAAAAAATGGAAATATTTTAGAATTGAGAATTTTTTCAGAAGTTCTAAAGCAGTGGTTCCCAACCTTTTGCGGCCCATCGCCCCCTTTCTAGGGGTTGACTAACACCTATCGCCCCCTTTTCATTCTCATTGTATGTATATCTAATTTTAATTTGAAGTAAAGTGTAAATAATAAAGCAATTTTATGTCGGGGTCCTCCCCCAGAAAATTTTTGGATATATTTGTAAAATTTTTGGATATTTTTAAATAAGACTCCAAAAAACAGGTTTTTATCTAGTTTGGGTACACCTCTTCCGAACTTCGGACACATATTTTAAGGTAGGATTTTGATTTTGATCAACTAATTATAAAAAAGTTTTGAGAAATTAAGTTCCAAGTACAAAAGAGGGGTATGGGGGTCCTCCCCCAGAAATTTTTTTGGAAATTTGACCCTAAAAAGCAGGGTTTTAACTTGTTTTGGTACATTAAGTCTGAATACAGTCTGTCAGTACAGTACTATTTTATTTCCCCCTTTGAATACTCATCGCCCCCCAATCTCCCCCACTTTTGATCGCCCCCTTGATAACACAAATCGCCCACCTGGGGGCGATCGCCCCCAGGTTGGGAACCACTGTTCTAAAGGCTTATTGCACATCCTCAAAAGAATCCGAACAGTTTGATACCAAAAACATGTTATACGGATCAGTAACTAAAAAGCCTTTCTTTGGAAACCATTTACAAAAACTTTTTTTTTAGAATAGAGAGATTTTTATTATTACTATTACTATTACTATTACTATCATTATCATTATTAGAGATAGAAAGAAAGTATTGTGAGGAAGAATGAATGTTATAGAGGTAATATAGCAGAAAGCATGAGATAAAATGAAAAGACGTATGCGAGAGAGTACTTCCTAGACAGAAGAGGGAATAAGAAAAATGGAAGACTAGGAGGGAACAAAAAGTAAATAGAGAAGAACAAATATTTTTCTCATATTTTTTCAACACATTCTCTATTTTATAGGAACTCAGTTTAAAAGCGCTGAGCATCAGCACTTACCATCTGCAATTCGACACACGCGACAATAAAGCATAGTGGAGCGAATAACTAAGATCCGATCAGAGCTAATCGTTCTTTTTGTTATTACCACACCCATTCATTGCGTTCTCAACAAAGGACAAAATGACACCCCGACATGCAAAACTAACTCTCGCTTTCCCTAATCTTCTTTCTCGAGGGACAATCGATAAAAAAGAGGTCAGCAGTGGTATTGTTTCATATTGTTCCACTCTTTTTGTTCAAGCAGTGTCCAGACAATTGGTTTGGAAATGGATGAAGTAATTATACTTAACTATATATGTGAATGTTTGGATGAAAGAGAGGTGAACCTAAGAAGCTCAGACAAATCAATTTGTCTTGGAGAAACTGTCGCGTGCTTGTTTTTGAATAATTTCCTTCAATTGGAGCATCAATTATTTGGTATGCCGATTAACCGAAACATTGCTTAATCGAAAGCGATCCTGCCGCCAAATTTAATTGAAGAAATAAAATAGGTTCATTTTTAATATCACTGTTTCTTTGTTTCATATTTTTCTAGATACTTTTGGTCAAAGATTGATTATTTGTATAATCTTTTTCCGAAAGCCAATTGTTTCAGGTAACCATATGCATCAAAATCTTCTGAACTTTAGTTTCATCTGTTTATGATATTTATTGGTAAAACTTCATAAATAGAAGAAAAGGAGTAAAATTTTTAAAAATTAATGAAGTAAAAACTCATATTAATAGAAATTCCTCTCGTGAATGGAATATTTTTTTCAAAGTTCATGAGAGAAACTAAATTTTAAAATAAATATTAAATTTTTTCAATCTTTATTTCCTCTTTTGGCTTGGCATATCATACATGTTTTTCAGTATTCATTTTAAATTTCTTTATTTTTGAAAGGTTTTGTTAGGAATTCAGTGAAACTTATAAACCTCAAGTGTCTTTTTGCTCAAGATAAATATTTGACCTTTAACTCCGGGGCTATGGGGTTGTAACCCCCCTCAAAGCTAAACCGTTTTCCTTATTTAAAAATATTCAATTATTTAAATTTAAAATCCTATTTTCATGGAAAAAATGGTAATGATAAATATTTTATGATGCTTATTTGAAGAAAAGAGTTAACCCTTTTGAAATTTGAAGAGAGAGAAGGTGATACAAGTGTTTTTAACCTCTTAGCCCCTCTAAAACAAGAATCCTAGATTCTCTACTCATAACCGATTCAATTCTGTACTGTACCAAAACCCTGTAAAAAGGGATTTGATTAGTAGTGGTACAGCCAAAAATTAAATTTCAAAGGGGATAAAAATTGATTGAATAAACCAATTCCGAAAGCAATTTAAAAATCCTTTGTCTATCACGTTCCAACGCATCTGATGATTAAAAAATGATGCACTAATTCACCTATAAAAGCTAACAACCTGAAGGAGATTTCCCTCGATAAAATAAACAACGTTATCTGCCTATCACAACCTTTGTTGTCTGTGTGAGCAGTGCCGTGCCAAGGGGGGGGCGAAGGGTGCGGCCGCCCCGGGCGCCAAATGCACTAAGGGGCGCCAAATTCATGTTTGAGAATTAAGTTTTTATGAGTTGTTACTATTAAAATTTTTTCCCGATTTCTTTTTGCCTTCCACTTGAGGCGCAGGAAGCGAATAGAACCATAGAACACGGTCACTCACAAACACAATGCCACGGGGGAGAGACGCCACGGGGGTCGCCTATTTGCTGGTCTCCAGATGAAGCAGGAAGAGCGGCACGCTTTTTGGTTGTAAAACAGATGTGTCCTTTTTCAGTCTTCGGTTGCAATGTTGTTTTAAGACACAGTGGGGGTGACGATTGACAGAGAATGGGTAGGACGTATGAAGGATTTATGGCCCAGACGGACTAGGAAGGTTTTGTACTGCCTGGGGCTTACTTCAGAGGGGGTGCTGTTGTGATAACAAACATTTTAGGTTTCTTGACCAAAGAATTCCAGGAAAATCTTGAGTGCTCAGGGATGAAAAGAACGTTCAATTAGTTCCATTGCCACCTGCTTAAAGTAGCTTAAAGGGGTCATAAATAAATCGAAGATAAAGGATTCCCAACGCTTCATGGGATCTTCATCAGCTATTGGTTCATTTTACGAAGAACCAATCCTGTGTATTTGGGGGTTGGTTTTCATCTCCTTTCATTTAATGTGTTCACGAGACTGCTTCCAAATAAGCTCCGTTTTGCTTCTCAATTCGCAGTGTAGAAGACAGAAGAGTTTAGCCTTTAGAGAGTGACTATCCTAAATTTGTTCAAAAATACAAATCGGAACATCGTTTTCTGGTAAGGTCTTATTTGTTTTTCGTATTTTATTGTATCCTAATGATGCAACTGTTTAGTTAAACAATATGTGCTTTCCCTTTCTTATAAATGGAATATTGAGATCAGATGCGCCCATAAGTGTAAAAATTTTTGTGGCCGCGCCGTAAGTGTTTTTGCTCCAGAATTACTTTTCAGATCAATGAAAATTTATTACTACGCGCGCATTGGATATTTCCGAAAACGAATTGTTTTTGTTATTCCGGATATATTGGGTCTCTGAATAAAGGGTCCGTACAATTATAGAAAATTATAATATTTTTCTTTTTATCTGTTACAACTTATAAGGCCAAGGTCAAGTTTTGATGATACAGGGAAAATAGATTGAAGTATAGGATCTTTTTTTTGTATTTCTTTAGAAACACATCAATAAATGGCAACCCAGAATAATGACATTTAATAAGTTTTTCTTTTTAAGAATCCTATATTAAAAAAACCTTTTTATTAAATAAAGGAACGTTTAAAAAATCGTATTTTATTACAGTTAAAAAAATGTATTATTTTGCTAGTACAGTAAAACCTCTCTGAGCGACCACCCCTTCTAACGACCGGATTTGCTACTTGAAATATTAAATCAGATCTTAAACAACCCTGAAAGTGGGCACCTACATTTCTTAGTTAAATCATCTTATATAGAAAGATGGGGGATCTATTAAAGTTTTTCAAAAAGTCCTGGTGTGTTAAAAATGGAGGGGGGGGGGCGCCAATTAGCTACTCTCGCCCCGGGCGCCGTTTTACCACGGCACGGCTCTGTGTGTGAGCAAACCCGACAAACTAATCAACATCCGGACATACTCTTCTCAAAGCCATCAAAAGAAAACACTTTCACTTTCTCAGAAAGAAAACACCTCAACGCCGCATCATTACAAAAAAAAACTATTCAAATACTGCTAATAATAATAATTGAAAGTTCCGTGAGCGCACGCAAAAAGAAGCGGTAATAAGCTTCCCAACCGCGCAAAATGAATATATCTCAGGAGACAAAGCGATAACAAGGGCTTTGTTTTCACCGCGCCGTCCTCTTTTGTTCTGAGAACTATTACTATTTGGAACGTCCAGCGAGCAGGGAGGAAGCCCTTTGGATTAGCGTCGCACATCGGGGGCGCGGCCGATGGGTTGTAGAGCGTGTCCGAAGAAGTGACCCAAGGATCGGTGGATTTGATAGAGGGAGAGAAAAATTCGATGCAGAGTCCGGTGAAGGATGTTTGGTGAAAAAAAGGTTTGGTCTTTTTTTGTGGCGGAAGTGAGGGATAGCAGTGAGATGGATTGTTTTTCAATGGAGGTGATTTGGTTGTGGGTTTGTTTTTGGTGATAGATAATTTATTTTTCGGTGGGGATTGAGTATCAAAGTAGTGCTTTTTATTTTTTCTGTGGATTGTGATACCTTATGGAGAAATAAATCCATCTACTGTTCGCTCAACGATAGTAAAAGGGTCACGTGATTTTTACAGACTTTGCACGGCCGATAGTTGGGTAACCGGTGAAAGTTGGGGGTCTTGCTTAAATGTCTCTTCCTCTTTCGAACAACTGCCCCTCACTTCCCCTGTCTCCCCTCCGAAATACTAGTTCCAGAGCGTTGTCAAATTCACGTGACTCTTTTACTATCGTTGGTTTTAAGTAGCATACTAGTATTTGAAAGAAGCAGAAGCACACAAGCTTTTTCCGTTACTTGATGTGAGAGGGAGAGAGAGAGAGAGAGAGAGAGAGAGAGAGAGAGAGAGAGAGAGAGAGAGAGAGAGAGAGAGAGAGAGAGAGAGAGAGAGAGAGAGAGAGAGAGAGAGAGAGAGAGAGAGAGAGAGAGAGAGAGAGAGAGAGAGAGAGAGAGAGAGAGAGAGAGAGGGAGAGTATAAGAATTAAAGAATTAAAGAGAAGGTTGTTTTAAAAACATTTGGGAATATGAGAGAAGAGTATGAGAAGGAATAAGAAGAGGAGGTAAAATAAGTTAAGAATGAAAAGGAAAATGGGATAATCAGTAAGAGAGGAAGAGAGAAAAATGAAAGTGAAAGTAAGTAGAGAGAAAATAAGAAAGAGTGCCAAGGAAAACGAGAAGAGAGTAATTCCAAGAAGAATAGAAATGAAAGGAGAATAAAGAAAGAAAAGGATATGTTCTAAAACTTAAATCTACTTTGATTTTACTTGTTAAAAGTAAAAACAATTAGATATAAACATAAATTTTAGGAATTTTCAGGAGAACTGCATGCAAATTGAATTAACTTAAAGTTGGGATCTAGCAATGTAAGATTTTGTACCGAATCTATTAATAAATTGTCGTATTTTAAATTCGTAATTGTCGTAACTAACACTATTTGAATAAAATAAATCTGTAAAATTGAAGTTATTTTTTATAATGTCTTCAATATTGACCGATATTTCAGAGGGGTCATTTAGCGAAAGTTAATATTATAACGTTACGATTTTGGCCGGGGTTTTTGTGCTACCAGAGGGAAAATGTCAACGCTACTAGATGACTCTCAGCTCAGGATGATGTGTTTTCCCAAATATCCTCCTTTTTCCGCTTTCTTAATTAAAATACTAATTAATATTACTCAGCATCTATTGAGGGTCGAGAATGTCGTTGACATCCTTGACGTTTGAGCAGGTGAAAACCTGGTTTCTTCGTTAGGCAAATACGTTCTACTCTTTTGTTAAGAAAGTTATGAATTTCATAAATAGGCATCAATAAATTGTTTCGCTCTAACGCAAGATCCTGGTTATAACGATACTGTTCGTATTTTTGATGGAAATAATGGACTCCATCAATAAGATGTAACAAGGTGTTGTCAAGGTAATTATGTCACAACCGATTTACATTTTTATCAGTTCTTGTGATATTTTTTGAAAGAGATTCCATTCCGTTTTAATTAACTTTTTTTCAAATTTTTGTTTTTAAACAAATGGAGAATTATGATTTAATAACATAATTATAATTATGTTATTTTTTCTTATATTAATGTTAATAAAATATGTTTTTTTTTAAATAACATATATAAGTGCTATTAATTGCAGAGAAATAAAATACTCAAGGATTTAAAAAATTCCAAAAGTTGTTCAGTACTGAAGCACTAACACAATTAGGAATTCTGTTAGTATTGATAGAATGAGTTCCCTAAACTTAATTTTTTACTACTACACTGTAAAAAAAGAACGTCTTTTGACGTATTATTTTCCGTGAATTTTTCATGGATTAATTCCGTAAACTACAAAACGGAATTTTCATCGTGAAGTTTCCGTTTTTTAATTTTCCTCTCCTCACGCATGCGTATTGTACGATTTCTCCACTAGTTCTGGTGAGACTCAAATATAGTTGTAAATAAGTAATGGAAGTTTGTGCAAGCGTCTTCAGGCGAAACGAACCTTCAGCAAATTTATTATGGGTAAGTAAGTTAAATATATTGTTTTTATTTTTTGTATTATTGGCCGTAATCGGGAATGACTAGGCTGCCGACGGGTAACCGTTGTGCGCATGATCGGGTTAAAGGCGTGGCTTTAAAGTATTTAGGATGGATCCTAGCGGAGCTTTAATGGGGTTGTGGTAGCGCGTCAGTCTAGAGTGCACATGGTCGTAGGTTCGAACCCCAGTAATTATTTTTCAGTAAATTTAATTTTAAATTTTTATTATTCCATTAAAAATTGCAAAAATTAACTTCTCTTGTTTAACAGTCATTCCTTATTTAATTAAATTCATTGAGTTTTTTTAAATGTTTTACTTTATCTAATTTTTAAAAAAAAATTTTAAATTATTAATTAATTTAAAATAAAATTATTTCGCTAAAATATTTTATAGAAACATCAAGAATCAAGTCCACAAGGATGCGCATTGCTAATAAAGTATAAAAATCTTGCAGGGATTGTGAAATACAGTACAAAACAGTACGTCGGCAGCCTAGCAACGGCCGTAGTAAACGTTACCATGCTTTAAAATAGAAATACTCTGATATACTATTTTTAAACAGATATTTAAACATCGTACGATCGCTTTCTTCACCACGTAGCTGAAGTCTTAAAATATTGCATACCTAACTAGTCTTATTAGATCGCAAAAATGTGATCTAAATAGTTGTGATAACTTGTAACTTTTGATTAGACTTGTATTACTGTGATCGGTAGTGTAAATTATTTAAAAGAATCGTCTATTTGGATTTTACGGATTGTTTGTCATTTTTTTTCAAAATTATAATCAGGAATATACTGAATCACATTAATATTAGTAATAATACGAACAATCCCTAAAATAACGGAAAGTTCCACTCCAATGACGAAAAGATATTAAACGAACGTTCTCTAAAATAACGGAAGGTTTCCCTCCTTTCACAGAAAAATACAAAACGGACATTCCCTCAAATGACGGAAAAAGAAAATACGGATACCTTCTCAAATGATGAAAATAATCCGGGAAATTTACGTTTATTGAAGAAAGATTTTTTTACAGTGTAGGGAGCTACCCCCCTGCTCGCTATCGCTCACCAACCTCCGTGAACTGTTTACTCAGTACCTATTGGATTACTTCGCAATCCTCACTAAACTTAAACTCACTTTATAAAACACTATTAAAAATTAGCAGAAGAAACGTCAACCAACTTTTCAAAAATACGTCACAGGTCATCTTTCAGAAATAAAAATAAAACTCTTTTAAAAGTTTAAATATTTATGTATTCTAACTTATCGATGATTTATTCAAAATGCTTTCATTTAAAATATCAAGCACGTCAATTAATAACTTATTGATCAACATTCTGGAAAAGAAGTGCATCAATGGATCTTTTAAATTCAATATTAAGCCTAGTAACTTGTTAGTATACCTAGTGTTTTATCATTCAAATTTTTCTTAAAATCCAGACTTGTTAAACAATACCTTTTAAGCCATTGAAAATAAAAGAAGACAAAACCTGCATGACGTGACAGTACTTGCTTTGTAACTGCGACCTTATCTGTAATATAAAAAAAAATGGAAATTTTTTAAAATCAGTAATTTATTTTTAAAATCCAATAGCCTACTCGGAAATCTGGAAAAAATCCGGACATTATACCAGAAATGTGTAATTCTGTTTTCAGTAATTAAAAAGTTTTTCCCTGGAAACCGTTCACCAAAAACTTTTTGTTAGAATAGAGAGATAATGGCTCACATCAAGGTAGCGCTGTATTTTGGTTTAGAATATTTTTTCTCATATTTATAAAAATTTATAATTGGGTACAGTCAGTCCTCAACCTGATGAATGATGATATCGCTGACCATCCCGTAGGATAGATAAAAGAAAAGATGATGATTTCCTAACAACCAGGCGACCGAATTGTGAGTCCTTTGTGACGGTCAGATGGAGTCACGATTGTGAAAGTGAAGTCACTGTGACAGACGAATATCCAGAACTTGTGACCGAAAACTGTAACTACTTGTGACTGCAGTGTTATGTCGCCGAGAAGGTTCAGTTGTGACATGTCACTCGAAATCGTCCCTCAAGTAGTCACTCAATACTGGTCACTGTTTTAATCCGCATTTCAGTCACTGAGAGACTTGTGACACACAAGTGTGACCGGACCCTCAGTGACGTTAAAGAGACATCACTTTTGTGTTGTGAGGGGTTATAGCTCAAATTTGCTTGCCTTGGATGAACTCTTTGATTCTCTGATTTGAAGACAAACCTTCAATTTTTCACCATCCGAATCAAGGTGTCGTCTATTATGTAACTGCCGGAGCTGCAACTTATCCAAGTGGGACTAAACATGGTGGTAACAACTTTCCCCAAGCGGAGAACTCGAATCCGTCTTCATCCGTCTTCATAATGCTTCCATCGACAAGCTGTAATTTAACGCTTTTGTGAATGAACACCAGCTTCTTATTGCACCGCTGATGCGACAGGCCGAGAGTGTTTTTGTGAATGAAAAGAGGATTAGAGTAGTAAAAGAGGATTTGTGCAGTGACGGAGAGCATCGACTCTCTGTCGGAGTGAGTTCTAATAATGATGCTGAGCAATTTTCTGCTTGAGGGATAACCCTGCAGGGTTCTTGACTGAGTCGTCTGTTAAAGTTCAAATCTTTTTCATGAATATTAGGTTTGTCTATTATTATGATGCAATCTGGTATTAAAATTCTCAATATTCATTAAAACCAGTACACTCTTAAAACGATTGTATCAAAATTGAGTAAAAAGTACTCAAAAAGGCTCCGATCCAATAAGTACTCAAATTTGAATACATGAATATACTCATTCTGAAATGTGCATACTCCTTTTTGAGTACTTTTTTACTCAATTTTGATACAATTGTTTTAACAGTGTATCTACATTCTACATTTCCAGTATAATTTCATACTAGTTTCAAAATCTCCAGTATGATTTCATACTGGTTTCAAAATTCCCAGTATCGTTTCATACTGGTTTAAAAATTTTCTCTATCATTTCATACTGGTTTCAAAAGTCCCAGTATTGTTTCATACTGGATCCCAGTATCCTCATACTGATTCCCAGTATCCTCATACTGATTCCCTGTATCATTTTGATTCTGGGATTATAAATTTTTTACAATAGGGTACTGTAACACAAGGGTTTATTTATCACCGACACTCTATGATGCTCTTCATAATCAGTTTCTGATAATGTTCGTGTGCTTTAAAAGCCCCCCATACATCAAAAGTACCTTAAATTTTAAAAAAGCATGTAAAAGGCATAAAAAAGTATCTACATTTTTAGGGGGTGTTGCTATATTTTCCCAATCACAAACACTGTAATCCATTGATCCCCAACAATAGTTTTAGGAAAGAATATTTTAGGGATAAAGAATGTTCTTCTGAAAAGGATGCTCAGTCGCAAGTAGACACTTTCACTTGTTTTAGAAATCGTCCATCGCGGTGCTTATTTACAAAGGCTCAAGACTGGGGAACCTCATTAATTTTTTTCATTCATAACTCATAAAATTAAAAAAATTCCAATTGTTCCCCAGTCTTGAGTTTTTTAAAATATACAGAATCGACTCCATGCGCGTGACTCAACAAACAATGAACTATATGCGTTTATCTGGGTTCGAGACTATAAAAATCACGTGTTGGGTTCTCACTATCATATATCACTATCATCATATTTCTCACTACAAACTCTACCAGTATAGTTATAGTTAGTATCTGTGGTAACCAATTGCAAGCTCAGTAGGTCACATGATGGGTATGATGCGACGTCTGACGGATATTATAGTCAATTCTTATCTCCTACTCCTAAAGCGCAAATTTCATCTCTTTTTACACATTTGCACCGACGAGATTTAGCTTGATGATATTTACTAGTTGGAAGAGAACTCGTAAACCTAGTGTGTGTTTTCCAAATTAACCGCCGTATTCTCTGCCACCTGCAGACCAGCGCCTAACCGCAGCTTGATTGGTGGAATCCTTTGGAATTTTAACCGGTAACAGTTCTACCGGTTAATTTCCATTACTAATGTCCTTATTCACTGCCACTAAACCAGCGGTTAACCAGCAGCTGAAGAGAGAAAGTAAGATTTTCACTGACTCTGATTTGTGAAATCCTTCTTTAACCAATGGTTAACCGCTGATTAAGTGGCAGTGAATGAGGCCATTAAAGAAATAATTTTTTGTACAGTGTATAGCATCATTATTTTTTTGAGTGCGGTAAAACTGTGCAATGGTTCTAAGCGTTACAGGGTAAACAAATGATGCTGTCTAATGTTGAATGGTCCATAGACTTCTTCAGGTTGGAAAACACGCAACTTCTTCAAGTAGCAGAGAGGTTGGATCAATCAGCGAACTCCGACAATGACCGTGCAATCCCTCTCGTCAAACACAACAATCCGCTCACGAAATAAACAGCCCGTCCAGTTTATATTTAGCAGTGGCCGAGCGATTATGCAAATCAGCGAATCGTGCAGGAAGGAAATTGGGATTATTCCTCCTTATTTGTGGAAAAAAGGTGCAAAAACACCTGTCGATGACCTCAACCGAAACGCTCTCTGGACACTTTGCGATTGTTTGGGTTTACGCTTGGAAGGGTTTGACCGCTTGGCTTGACCCTGTGATCCGATCAGACGGATTCGATGGGTGTGCCTGAACTTCAGACACGTGATTTTGCCTTGGCCTCTTACATAGTGTCGTCAAATTGTTTTAAAGAGTGAAATTCGAATATCTCGTTCCATTCAAAGGGCAATAAAGTTATGGCATGGTTAAGGGCAATAAAGTTATGGCATTCAAGCAGCACAGGCATAACAAAGCTTGTAATGTTAAAGCTTGTAATTTAATTAGCAAATGGTTTTTTGATAACTGTCTGAGATTAAACGTCGATAAAACAAAATACATGATCTTTAGCCTAAGACAAAATAGTCCAATTCAGCTTTCCATTAAATATCATGTTTATCACTGCAACAATTATAATGATTGTAATTGTAAATCAATTGATATAGTGTCTACAATTAAATATCTTGGACTTCATATTGACTGCAACTTAAAGTGGAAGTCCCATACCAAGTATATTGCTGATAAATTAAGACTAATAATGCTAAATTTTTATCATCTAAGGCCAAAAGTAAGCAGAAAATTCCTATTAACTCTGTATCACTCTTGGGTTCAATCTCGAATTAACTACGGTTTAATAATATGGGGTGGAGATTATCAGATAAATTTAAAAAGAATATGTAAACTCCAAGAAAGATTTATAAGATTGTTATCACCTCAAGCACATTCCATTAATATTGATAACTTTAAACTATTGAATATTTTACCTATTCGCTACCTCTTCTACTTTAAAACAAGTCTCTATCTCTACTTAAACTCCGATATCTGCAGAAAGCGAAACATGATAAATCCCCGAAGACCTAATGTGTTATATACTGTACCTAAACCTGAAAAAACTATTTTTTGCAAAAATTTCTTTTATTTAAATTTTTCTTTTATTTTCCCTAAGTTCTTTAATTTATTACCTTTGGAAATTCAAAATAGTCAAACCAAACATGCATTTAAAAAGAAATTAAAAGACTTTTTGTTTTCTATTGGGGACATTGAAAACTTTTTTGTTTGATCTTGCATTATTAGAGTAATTTTAATCAATTCTTATTTTTTTTGCACTACTACTTACCTTACGACAGATAGTAAACCCAAATTTTCGACACCCTGTTTGCCACTACTAATTTCCTGATAGATATTATACTTATATTTTTTTCTTGTTTGCATGTAATGTATACTTTTATTTACAACCATGTCTAAATTTTTTATTGTAATTTCATGTGCAACTAATTGTAACCAACTGTTTATTGTTCACCTACATGGATCGTTCAACGATCCCAGGTGATGTAATACTTTATTTACTTTGTTTAAAAAAATAATAAATAAATAAATAATAATAATAAAAAAAATGTTATCCAGATAATTTTTATTTTGATCTACGTGGGGGGGAACTTCATTTCAAATCTAAAACTTTTGGCTGATTTCTTTTTGATCCAAAGCTAATTAAATTCGATCTTCCTCTCCACTTATCTTCTTTCATCTCTTTACCTTGTCAGTGTTGGTTCATTCACTGTCACTAAACCACACTGTTAAAACGATTGTATCAAAATTGAGTAAAAAGTACTCAAAAAGGCTCTCCGATCCAATAAGTATACTCAAATTTGAATACATGAATATACTCATTTCTGAAAATGTGCATACTCAAAAATGAAACATCGTGAGCTCATTTTTGAGTTCAAGCTCAAGATGTTTCCTTTTTGAGTATGCACATTTTTAGAAATGAGTATATTCATGTATTCAAATTTGAGTATACTTATTGGATCGGAGCCTTTTTGAGTACTTTTTACTCAATTTTGATACAATCGTTTTAACAGTGTAAGGCCATTAATAATTTCTAATAGGTTCAGTATAAAATTCCATAACGTTTGGGTTCCCAGTATGATAGCTTTGGTTTCTAGACCTCCCATAATTCGCTCTGTATAAAATCCCGCAAAGGTTAAGGGTACAGAATACGAGCAATCTACAACATAATAGGTGTTCCATCCTTCAGAACTGTTTTATATGAGCGACTGATGCTGATGGAATGGAACTAATTGATTCGGGTTTGCTTCTGAACGTTTGGAAGATGCCATGGAAAGAATTTCATAACTCCAAAAGGCACGCATGTCTTTCATTGGGGAAGTCTTCCGTGAGATAAACATGGTCAGACCTCTATTATCGAAATAAAAATTGTTTTCGGAGTTGCTCATTAGTTTTTCAAATAATGTGAATAAAATAAGTGAATTCTCAAAGGAACGTTACGATCATTTTTATGATGTTGGGTGTAACTTTTTATCACTATTAAACCGAATGACGAACACAGGGGTAGATTTGCAAAGAGAAATAAATCTTTTGTATGGAAATTATGTATACAGCGGTTTGATCCTAATCTTAGATCTTCCATTTCCATGTTCCCCATCTTTTATACTGAACGGAATTTATCAATTTTGTAGCATTTAACTGAAAAGAACTTAACCTTTAGCTTTTCACTGCCAAGAAATTAAATTTAGATAGAATCCATAAGAATCAAATGACTGGTTCACCATAAATAGTTCGCACCCTGTTATCTTTTCATTCCTGGAGGATTTTTAATTCGTCTAAGTAAGTTGCAAGGTTAGATGCAGCTTGAATGTATATTGAAAAAGTTTGCAAATATACACCTTACTCGTGCTAAACGACGTTTTAACACGGCCTTTAAAGGTAAGGGGGTATTGGTCGGATAATTCCTGTGGTTAGTTGAGGTCCTTTTCATTGCTATTCGGCTTAATCGGTAAGAGCAAACTATGTTGATATCTCCGAACAATCCTCGTAATTTAAAAAATCTATCCTCCCTTTATACTTAAATTTTAATGCTTTTGACCTTACTCTTCCTTAAAATTTAAAAACTTGAATTATTCTGACGTATAGCTCAAAAGATCCTCCATCACCCAGGAAGTAATAGACTAGTTGCCGAATCGACATCGTGGTCGCTCCATAGAAGCATCATTTACATATTCCCTCTCACTTTTCTTCTCCATTGGTCTGCTTTTCGCTTTCAGAACGGTATATATCCAACAAATCGCCTTGCACGTTCGAGCAAGCATGCGATTCAAGCGACACTTGCGTCACCCGAAGAATATCATTCACGCGGGTTCATTTGTTTATCTCCCTCCCTCCAGTCCAGTGGCCCGAAAAATGAAAGATCGTTTGCGATTGATCCCACGAGAACAAAGTCCAACGGATATATATCTCTGAAAAGAGTGAGTAGCTTTTTCACTTTTAATACAATTATGCAATGGATGTGAATTTTTAACTTGCGTTAATAATAGTTCGTTACACTATATTGAATTGGAAGTGACTTTATAAATTAAATATTAATTTTCAAAAGGTTCGTGAATTCCTTTTCACAAGATCTACCAAGGAAGACATTGGCTGCTACAAGACAATTTTCTTACATTCTCTTCAGCATCACACATAGTTATTTTGATATTTTAACACCTATCGAAAGATCCCCTTATTCCAAAATCCTATATGATCTTAACTAATGTTTGGCGCATAATATCCTGGTGTGGATCATGTGCCATAAAACACCAATCAAACAACCAACATTATTTATTAATGTTACTGTTAAGATACCGTTTTTTTAACTTGAGAGTTTTTTTATTTCAATTGAAAAACAACGTTTATTTTTACACAATTTATAAAATTTTTTAAAACTGTAGACAATTGTTTCGGGGATCAATGGATCCCCTTCTTCAGTACAAACAGACGAAAATAAACATCAAATCAATAATTTAAACATAACATGAAAGCAAAAAGTTACAGTTTAAGTTGAAAATACAATAGAGGGAAAACAGTTTGAGTTATTGTTAACAGTTGAATGTTTTCCCTCTATTGTATTTTCAACTTAAACTGTAACTTTTTGCTTTCATGTTATGTTTAAATTATTGATTTGATGTTTATTTTCGTCTGTTTGTACTGAAGAAGGGGATCCATTGATCCCCGAAACAATTGTCTACAGTTTTAAAAAATTTTATAAATTGTGTAAAAATAAACGTTGTTTTTCAATTGATGTTAACATTTGCACAAGATTCTTTTCGCTAGTTTTTTTATTGTTGAACTGACAAAAAAGGATAGATTATAAGAAAAATAAATGAAAATTTATTATTTTTATTTACTTATGAACTTTTTGTGTCTTGAATGCCCAATTGTTTTGGGTCCTTAATGTCCAAAAATAAATACGAACACTTCTTCAAGGGTCTCAAATTCAATGTCTAATAGGTGTAAACTCCAACTCTCAAGCGTCACCTCCAACCGTGGACCGGTTTCGTCTTTGTTAGGACTCATCAGCACTGTATAGGATGGTAACGCAAGAGAGCGGAGGGCAAGTACTAGTCTAGCCGACTATAACTGAAAAAGTGGTGACCATTGAGTAGGCCTCCACTCATCTGCTGGAATTACAATGGCATTCCTAGGACAGATTTAATTTCAGAAAGGCAAGGTAAATGAAAGGAGAATTTCACCATTTATTCCTTTCATTTCCCTTGTTGCACTAAGGGGGAATTTTAGGGTATACAACGTTCCCCGAATTTCAAACTCTTTTACCATAGATAATGGCCAAAACTACTCCGAAACCTAAGCGATGAAGAGGGGGTTCGGGGGTCCTCCCCCTAAAGTTTTCTGAATTTCAGCAATCTAAAAAGTGCTCTGAAGCTGCTTTTGGGGAGTTTTCAGGGGAATTCACGGGCATCAGAAGGAAATCTCTGATCTAGATCTGAAGTTTTTTTACGTTAAATTTAGAGAAAGTCGCGTGCCACCCAATGGCACGCGTGCCATAGGTTCTCCATCACTGACCTAATGTAACTCTAAATATCTTTGTCCCTTTTTCGACATAAACGAAGCTTCCTCTCCACTCATTATCGCATTATGCACAAGAGGAGAGTTATGTTCTAATGGACACAGCAACCTCTATTCAGCAACCTCTATGGGGTGTGCAGTAGACCTACCTCCTCGTGGTACACCCCGGTAACACTTTTGTGGCTAAAAGGTCTACACTTTGGCATTATGTCTCGCTCCCAGGATGATGCTCTTCGTATTTTGCAGTGGAATGCCGGCGGTCTTTCCCAGCCTAGGCGCACAGAGCTTTTGCAGACGTTATATGAGAGGGATATTGACGTCTTTACTATTATGGAAGCTAACTTAACAGAGGAAAATCTAAACTATTACCCTTTCAAAGGGTTTTCTCTCTATGTACTCGCAAAATCAAGACAGGTAGCAAGTGGAATACTAATAGGAGTCAAAAGAAATCTAACAGCCGATTTTCGTATTATAAAGGCCATGGGGAATGATAATGATAAAAGCGAAGTCGTTCATCTAGATGTCTGGAAAAGGGGTGTACATTTTAAAATTTTAGCTATTTATAGTCCCCCAGGTAACTCCCCAGACTTCTCATATGTTAAACATCTAACGCATTGTATCTTCATAGGTGATTTTAATGCTCACTCCCCGAGCTGGGGTTACTCAGACACGAATGAAGCTGGAAAGAGAGTCCAGGACTTTCTGAATTCAACCACTTTTGAGTTGATATTTGATAAAGCCGACCCTCACACTTACCTGCATTATAACGGCAAGAGCTTCACTCCTGACCTTTTGTTGGTCACTAATGACCTTTTCGATACCACGAAACGAACAGTAATGAAAGATCCTGGTTCGGGGCACAGGCAAGTCCTTGCAGAAATTGTGATCCCCAGGGCCGCCCAGAGACCACTTTCTTCATCAAAAATATCATGGAATTTCAAGAAGGCAAACTGGCTCCTCTTCACCGAATTGTTGGAACATGAACTTGGTCTAGACAAGCTCAACTTTACTCAGGATCCTAATAAAGTCTATAAAATTATTAGAAACTCTATTATTGCATGTGCAGGGAGATCTATCCCTAGAGGAAGGATAAAGAAGTATAGATCTTTTTGGACCGATGAACTCACCATTTTGAAAACGAAAAGAGACAGACTTAGAAGAAAGGCAGAGTTAACCACTCGCCCCTGCGATGTTACAGCTTGGAGAAAACAATCTGCACTCTTTAGGAAAACCCTGATTAACAGCAAACGATCTTCTTTCAGGGAGTTTATTTCCAAGATAAATTATAAAACTGATAGTAAGAAAACATTTAACTATATCGGTAACTTGACGAATGGTTCTGTTAACCCACCTAAACAAAGTTTCACTGTGGATGGCAAAAAACTATCTTCGGACTCTGCTGTTGCGAGGGCTTTTGCTCAACATTTCTGTGGTGCTCACAATAAAAATAATTATGCTAAAACAAATTCAACAAAATTTAAAAGGGAAATCGCCACACAACAATCAAAATTCGAGTCGGGATATGAGTCTCTTTCGGACAATATTTTTGTGACACCAATTACTAGAGAGGAACTGGCATATGCTCTAAGAAGCCTCACAGTTGGTAAGTCACCTGGTAAAGACGGAATCCATTCTGAGTTTCTTATTCATCTTGGCCCAAAAGCATTTGAAACATTATGGATGTTTTACAATTTGATTTGGTCCACTGGTATTATACCAGTTGACTGGAAAACCTCTATTGTTATTCCCATCCATAAAAAGGGTAGAGATCTAAATGATCTGCATAATTATAGACCAATATCGTTAACAAGTGTGACAGGGAAGACCATGGAAAAAATTATTGTGAGAAGACTCAACTTTTACCTTGAATCGAATGGCTTACTGGCTGAGGAACAGGCAGGCTTTAGATGCTTTAGATCCACGAATCAACATGTTGCCCTTCTTAGCCAGTCCATCAAGGATGCTCTGGATAATAGACAGGTCATGACAGCAATTTTTATCGATCTCAAGTCTGCCTATGACAAAGTTTGGCGTGAGTGCCTTCTTCTTAAATTGTCTAAACTTGGAGTAAGGGCGAAGCTTTTTAACTGGATACGGGACTTCCTCTGCCAGCGCTCATACAAAGTCAGGTACGGATGCGCATTGTCAAAATCCAAACTCCTAAAGACAGGCCTACCCCAGGGAGCCGTTAGTAGCTGCTCCCTTTTTAATATCTACATTAACGACTTGATTTTGAGTTTGAGAGAACTGCAAGGCATCAAATGTCTCCTTTACGCAGATGACCTTGTTATCTGGACAGTTTCCAGAAAGCAAAATGTGAAAATGTATACAGAGGATAAACTCTCTGCTGCCCTGAAGGTTTTGGAGGAATGGTGTGAAACTAATAACATGGAGGTAAATTTAAACAAATCATTCTATTTGAGCTTTTCTCTCATGCATCAGCCTGTGGATCTTCATCTGAAATATAAAGGCTTGGATATTCCCCCCAGCAATGAAATAAAATATCTGGGTGTTACGTTTGATCGCAAATTGACATGGAGGGCTCATGTGGAGGACATTTCCAACCGTGCCTCTAGGAGACTTAGTGCCCTTAAGCGACTAGCCGGCGTAAAATGGGGCTGTTCTGGATCAATATTGCTCCAGACTTATCGTTCTTTCATTCGCCCCCTACTAACTTACTGCTGTGAACCGCTCGTGGTGGCCGGTGAAAATGTTATAAAATCACTAGAAATAATCCAAAACCAGGCTCTGCGTATTGTCACCGGGGCAGTAAAGACCACGCCAATTGACGCTATGTATATGTACACGGATGATAGGCCACTAAAAAGCATAATCCAAGAAAAGGCAGTCCTTCTCTGGGAAAAGATAATTAGAATCCCCGGGAGCATATCACTTTGGCATGAAATCAGTCGCAGTACGACCAGAAATTTAAAAAACCAGTTGGGCTTTCTTCAAGGTGTTCTCCAGTTACAAGATACCATCGGTCTTAATTACGAGCCAGAACACCTAATATCACCTCAAGACCCATTAAAGACAACATCAGTTTGCCTCAATCTAGATTTATGTCAAGATGCTACTAAAAGAAATACGGACCCCATCATTTTGAGAACTCTGGCCCTCGAGGTATTAAACATCTTTTACCCCGAACCACAGTGGTTGAGGATCTTCACAGATGGATCTCTCCTGTCTGATAGTTCAAACGCAGGTGCCGGAGTATTCTCCGAAATCTTTTCTTTTTACCATTCCGTGGGACACGGTACAGCCTTCGATGGAGAGATTGCTGCTATACGAATAGCCTTGTCTCAGCTGCTCTGCCATCTAGAAAACTTTACAAAAGCAGTCATCCTCAGTGATTCTAGAGCTGCTCTACTGGCTATAGCTTCTTATAATAATCCCTTAACGCAGGATGTACTGACATGTCGACATCTCCTTGAAAGCTTGGCTTCTTTCGAGAAGAATATTGTCCTCCAGTGGGTCCCTGCCCACTGTGGGGTTCCAGGCAATGAGAAAGCGGACCATCTCGCTAAAAAGGGTGCATTAATCAACACGCGTATCTCCCGCCCTGTGCCCTTCTTCTACATCAAAATTATAGTTAAAGCCGCATTTAAAGCGCATGTCAAGGAGGACCTGACTAACCGAACCCTCCAAAAACCCTGGAAGAACGCCATGGAAAAACTGTGTAGAGCTCCAAGGAGAAGAGCAGTGGCCGAATTCCGCCTAACCATTGGCCACGACTGCCTCCGGAACCATCTTTTTCGTTTCAATTTAGTTTCCTCTCCTTCCTGCACTCTTTGCGCCTCTGGTGAGGTGATGGATGCTGCGCATCTCCATCAGTGTCCTGCCCTGCGCAAGGCCACTCTTTTCGAACGCTACTGGGAAGCTCGAGACCTTTTGGATTAATGAACTCCGTTGCAGCCTGCGATCTTTTTGTTCTTTTGTTGTTCGCTGTAATTGTTCATAATCTGCCATTGGAAATAAAAAAAAAAAAAAAAAAAAAAAAAAAAACCTCTATTCATCCAGCAAGGACATCCATTCTCGATGTATATATTCATTCCCGTTCGGAACAAAGGCCCGGAGTCCCATTCATGCCTCCAAGAAGACAGACGGGGGAACCCACAGAAACCACCTCTGCTTTTTGGTTGCGAAGTTGAAACGCAGCCAACGAGCAGGTTGTAGCGAAAAATTGTCACTTGGAGCTTTGCTGCTGATACTGTGTTTTAGGCAGGCGTGGATCTAGCAAGGCTCCAAGGGGGATCACTTTTCCAAACCATTGCCTTTACCTTTTGATATAAAATGTTGGTTATTTTCTGAAAAGTATCACGCAAGATCCCCTTTTGGTACAGCTGGGGGTATGGGTAGGCTTTACGTCCGGGATTACCCCGGAAAGTCCGGGGTTTTTAGAGCTGTCCAGGGAAATGTCCTGGGACGCTAAAATGTTTAAATAAGATTTGACAGACATTTTTATAAAAAAATCCTGACCAAACTATTTAAAATTGCGTTTTTTACGTTTTCTAAGGTTTGTATTTCCTTCAGAAAACTTACTTTCAGTGAATTTTGTGATAAAAATTAAGTCAATCAAACAATTTTTGAAAAAGTTATGTTAAATAAAAAATTCATATTTTTGTTTAATGTTTATTAGTTTGAATATGTTTCCTTAGTTTTTAATCTTTGGTTATTTGATATGGCACTTATAAAGAAATTTCAAAAATATGTCCTGGATTGGCAGTAAGAAAATATGGTAAGCCTAGGTATGGGGGTACACCCTGGAAAAATTTTTGAAATTTGATTGTTAAAATAGGTTTTTAAGTTTTGACTCATTTTGAGAAACTTATTTTGGGTCCATCAGCTTTACCTTTTTTAGTGATTTTCTAAAAGGTTCTACACAAGATCCCCTTGTGTGGTACCGCTGGGGGTATGGGGGTCTTCCCCCAGAAAAAGTTTTGAAATTTTTCTCTTAAAAGTAGGGTTTGAACTCACATTTTGAGAACCTTTTTGGGTTCAAGGGGGCACTGTCCAGAGTTACCCCCCTTGGATCCGCGCCTGTTTTTGGCAGTGACAAACATTGGTATTTATCCATTGTAAAAATTGAGAAATTTGTTTGATTTGAAAGTAAAAGTAAGCAATGCTCGTGAAATAAATAAGGATACCTGTGGGTCGGCTAGTGACGGATACGGTGATACTTCATTTTTATGATGCAGTGATTCAGTCTTTTTTATTGAGTGTTTTATTCTCGTCATTTCTTTTATTCCCACTATTTCCAGTTGAATCTAAGAATGGTGTGGGGTTTATAAAATTTTACAATGGTCATGAAATACACTCGTATTTTTCACCCAAAATGTGATGCTACAAAACTTTTTCTAATGTGCATTGGTCGCAATCATGTCTTCAATAAAATTGTTTGTATCTCTCGTTTCATCCAAAGACGTGATAGCTCCATATGCGGTTAGGTTGAGGGTGAAAGTGAAACAGTGTGAATTAGAATTATATAAAATATCCATGCCTCTCCGGAAGGTTGTTACTAGACTAGTTTTGGTGTGGGGAATTCGTTTTCGCAATAAGGAAGTTGCATGTGTCAGATTTTCAAAAACAAACAAGTGTTCCGTATGGTTTTTTGTATGGTAAAATGAAATATCTAGTCAATTTTTCAAAAAAAAATGTACAGGTAATTAAATATTTTAATTTAAAAGTCTAGAAAAAACACGTAACTGAAAACGTATATCGTTTAAAAAGTAACGATGAGGTCAACAATCATACTATCAACTCCATTGCTTTCCAACTATATTTATTGTACGATGACGTCACATCCCAAACTCTTAACGTTTTCGCGCGCTTTTAAAAAGGGATTTTTGTTCATGTTTTGGCAATCAAAAAATTTCTCGATCGGCCTAAAACTTTGGATAGTTGCTTATTTTTACACGAAGAATCGATTAAAAAATATAAAAAAAATCATGCCACTTCCTCATTACGATTTTAATATTTTTAGGACTGGGACCAGGGTTGGCAAAAACCCGGGTTTTTTTGAAAAAACCCAAGTGGGTTGGGTTTTATCGGGTTTTTTCAATAAAACCCTGAAAAAACCCACATAAAACTGGGTTTTTTAGGAAGAAGTGTGGGTTTTTTCAAAATTAAGTGGTTTTCTCCTATAAAGTAAGTGGGTTTTTTCAAATTTTAGTGAGTTCTTTCTATGTTAAATGTGTTCTGTCAAAATAATGTCAGTTTTTCCACAGTTAAGTGGGTTTTTTCAAAGTTTTTATACTTTGAAAAAACCCACTGAAATGGTAAAAACATCCCTTATTTACTGAAACCTGGTTTAAATTTTGAAAAAACCCACTAAAATTTAAAAAATATCCTAAACTTTGAAAAAACCCATTTAATATTGAAAGAAATCTATTCAACTTTGAAAAAACCCACTGAAAGTCAAAAAAATCTTCCTTATTTTTTATTTTTATATCTAGTTTGAACTTTAAACGTCTTAAATTTTGAAAAAAAACCCCATTCGATATTGAAAAACTCACTGAATAATGAAAGAACCTATTTAACTTTAAAAGAAGCTCCCTGAAATTGAAAAAACACCATTTAATTTTTAAATCCTAGTTTAAATTTTGAAAAAAAAACCCATTAAAATTGTAAAAATATCCTTAACTTTGAAAAAACACATTAAATTTTGAAAGAACTGCCAAAACCTTGATTTTTCCTGAAAAAACCCAAAAATGGGTCCAAAATGTGGGTTTTTTCGAAAAAACCCATTGGGTCCAACCCAATTGGGTCCAATCCAGCCAACCCTGACTGGGACTCTTATAAACGGGTTTTCCAATAATTTTTTTAAACAATTTGCAGTAAACTTCTTTTGAAAATTCTCAACATTTGTAATTGCTCTCTTGTTCTATCAAATTTTCCCACGTTTATACTGGGTTAAACAGTATACAAACTGAAAATTCCCTGCTCCATTAGTGTCTTTACTTTCCTCCTCCACCAGAGACATTGAAATTCTCGATTCACCAGATTTAAAAAAAACGAAATATTTCAATGTACTAGAAAAAAAATAGTTTACATTAGTCCAAAACATACCAAATTGACTTTCTGCGCGCAAAAAATATCTCCAAGTTTGGCTCTATACATGAGTGTAAAGAGAAAAAAACTACTCCCTATCGTCAGATGCCCCTTTAACTTGGCTAAACAAATAATATCCATTCATTGTATTTTTTGATTAAATTTAAAATTTAAGTGTATTTGTCTTTCTTTCATTATCCATCGTGTTGTAAACTAAACTAAAATAAAGTTTACTTTTAATTTAACACCTTTTTTTTCATCCCAGTAAACATTTGACTCCATTGATATTCACTAACCCCATTGATAGTGCCTTAATTACCCAGTTTCAAAATAACTTAATTTTATCTGTCTCTGTCTTTCAATTTTTCACTTTATGCCGTGAACTAAGAAGATGTGCAGTTTAATTGTCGAATAAAGAGTGGTTTTTAAGATTTTTTTGTGTCAGCTGAAATTTCCATAACGTTGAAAAAGGGAACAAGTCCATCATTTAGTATTTTTGAGTTAACCGAAATTTTTTTCTCGATAATTATTCTGTACTCTAAATAGGATCCCGAATTTCCAGTAGTACAAATTCGGTGGTACAACGAAAATTCCATCACTTCTGCAGTTTTTTTTATTTTCTCAAAATTTGAATTTCGGACTTATTCCCTTTTTCAAACTGACGATTCAATTTAACGAATTTGTGTTTTTTACCCGTTTTCCTGTACCCGAGGAGCACATAATTTTCCCATCGATTCCAGAGTGAGTTAGCTCTCTGGGAGACTCGGTTTCTGGGCCATGTCCGTGCGTGGTCCATTAAGTCGCCCGACGAAATGGCAAAAAATCTCGCACCTACACATTTATTTTACGGCCTAGTTCGGACCTCACGTGATGCGACGGCGTTGTAAAGAAGTCTATTTCAAAAAACTAACACACAGCCAACCAAGTAAAACTCAACTAACGTTTTACGTTTATTCTGCCGCTTCGATCTCGGGACAGCCCCCTTCGAGCTTCGGCTCACAAGCATTTATAAACAAGCGAGAGATTCTCTTCACTTCGCCGCAGAATTTAACTAGTCTTCTTCTTCACTACGTTACAGACTAAATTCCTCCCCTCTCAAAAACTTTTCTTGATGTAAAGCGAGAAAAGTCCTAGCTTCACCTAAAAAACTTAAAATGATTATAGTAGACACTAAAATACTTTTTAAAACATCAACAATGATTTTGGGGGTTCATTTCTTACTAAAGCAATTCTCCTAGAAAAAAATCTTTCTCTTTAAGAAGTTTAAAATAGTAAAGTTATTAAAGTCACTGTAAAATGTAAATATCACATTAATAGAAATTAAAAGTTCTCTTCTTTCAACTGGTAGCTTCTTTTACCCAAGGAGAGATTAAACAGTTCTTCATTACACATAGAAATAAGGTATATTTACATCACATCCTACTTGCTGTAAAAATAGGTTTCATGGGATGCGACTCAAACAATCGGCGTTTAAATGAAGCTTCCCTTTGCGATGAATAACCTCATAATTAAATGGCTGCAAAGTAATAATAACAATAACAATAACAACAACAGCAGCAAAAGCAACAGCAACAACAACAGCAACAGCAGCAGCAACAACAGCAACAGCAGCAGCAGCAACAGCAGCAACAACAACAGCAACAGCAGCAGCAACAACAGCAACAGCAGCAGCAGCAACAGCAGCAACAACAACAGCAACAGCAGCAGCAACAACAGCAACAGCAGCAGCAACAACAGCAACAGCAGCAGCAACAACAGCAGCAGCAACAACAGCAACAGCAGCAGCAACAGCAGCAATAATAATATAAAAATCAAGAACAAAATTCATTCAAAACCGAACAACGCGAAACGCAATTCAAACTACTAACTCACAATATCAGATCAACCTGACCCCAATCAAAACAAAATCCAAACACAATCTCAAGTATTCAAATCTCTATGCAAAAGCTCAAAAACCTACCGTAACCCAATTCCACAAAACCGATCGAAGCAAACAGAAATCCACAACTAGAAAATCCAAACTATCTACCACCTGATCTATCACTCTAATACAAAAGCTCAGATCCTTGTAAATCTAATCAACACCTTACCGTGGGTTCTCATCCCACCGCTGCCACCAATTCAACCGGCTGTAAAGAAGTCTATTTCAAAAAACTAACACACAGCCAACCAAGTAAAACTCAACTAACGTTTTACGTTTATTCTGCCGCTTCGATCTCGGGACAGCCCCCTTCGAGCTTCGGCTCACAAGCATTTATAAACAAGCGAGAGATTCTCTTCACTTCGCCGCAGAATTTAACTAGTCTTCTTCTTCACTACGTTACAGCGTCTCGTGAGAAGCGAAGGCCAAAAGGAATGCGATTTTTTTGCAGGAATTCGTTCGTGTGGAATTGAGCTGAATTTTAAAGATTAAGAATTCAATTTTCAATAATGATTTGTTCAACACCGACATTCTTTAGTTCGCGGAAGGTAGAGTTTTTCAGTGTTATAGAAATTATTATTACTTCTTTTGCTGATACTCCAAAATTTGTAAACGAATAATTAAGACGGAGGATATTTTAGCGTACGGCAATTTTGTTTTGCGAGGGACCTAAGCTTAAAAACATTGATTTACAGACTACCCTAGCCATTATAAAGTAGAAATTTTCCACCTTCCCCCTTTTTTTTAACAAATTTGGAGTAGGGGCAAGGATATGCCGTTCCCAATGATTGTATAAATATCCATTAAGAAGAATTTATGCCATAATTCTTGAAAAAGTTAGAAGGGGAAAAAAACTTTCCAGGGACAGCCTTTAAACTCACCCTCATCATTGCACCAAAAAGTTTATATTGGAAAAGATTGGAAAAACAGAAGATTTCTGTTAACCAATGTCGTTTTTTTATTAATGAGCCTTCACCGGTAAAATACCGTAAGTAGTATCTACTCTGTGTTACCCAGCGGGCATCTGTGTGAGGTATTACCATAGAGTTGGTATCATGGGATTAGCCAGGGGGAGGCAGCTGCCCCCCCTAAGTCCTGAGTAATTTACTTTAAGTTAAGTTAAAACCTAGATTTTTAGGGTCAAATTTTCAAAATTTTTCTGGGGGAGGGCCGCCAGGCCCCCTTTTTGTATTAAAACCTTTGTTATTCACATTTTTTTAATAATAAGTTCATTAAAATCAAAATTCTACCTAAAAATGTATGTCCAAATTTGTGTTTACGTGTACCAAAAAACAGTTTGAAACCCTGTTCTTATGGTCAAATTTCCAAAATTTGCTCGTACAACTCCCTTTTTCAGGGAAGGGGGCTCATTCATCACACAAGGATAGAACTGACATCAATTGATAAGCGGGGATTATTCAAACCCCATACATAGTACAGCTTCACAGTCAGATACGCTAAACACGTACCGTCGACAAAAGATAGAACTTTTGAATCATAAAAATAGTCATGACACTATGGTTTTAGTTTAAGAGTAAGGCTAAGCTCGCACTAGAGACTTCCGTCACGGGGACTTAAAACACTAGTCACTCGAGAGCAATGCATTTCTATGGAGATATTCTTGGCTATCGGCCAAGAGTCTCGTCGCCTGTGCGCTCGCTCTAGCTTCTTGCAATAGCCAGGATGATAATTTTGTCTCTGTCGCCGTGACAAAAGTCTAGTGCGCGCTTAGCCTAAAAGTACTTATTTTTTAATTTTATCAAAGTAGTTTGACTAGTTAATTTGTATTTTGATCAAAATGTTTCAACGAGTTTAAAGTAAAATAAAAAGATTGCTTTGAAACAACAACCGACACACTTTCCCAGAAACTAATGTTCTCATGCACAGCGTACATCAGACCCTAGTTTGCAGTCACCATCGGTTTTACCAGTGTCACCTTTTGAAAGAAGATTCATGAGCAACAGGTCACTCGGTCTCTAATTCGCGCGGGATTTGAAATGTCAGGGTCGCCTCTCTCCGAACGAAATAGCCTACATTTGACACGACTTCTCGCGTGGCACATCACTCTCTCCGAATCACAATGTCACACACAAAGAATGTGACGTAAACCGAGAATGAAAAACGGAGGAGAGAGGGATGGATGACAGTTTTGTTTGGGGACATATGGGAATTGCATAACAGTTGTAATTTATGTGCTTTTTTTTGACGTTGTTCTGGAAGATGCAAAAACGGGGTGTAAAGTATAGCACCTTTCACTTTTGTTGATAATCACCGACGCCACTTGATGAATATGTTTAGGGACACGATGGAGTCTCTTATCGAATATCTGAGAAATGTGGTTCTGAAATTTATTATCTACCTAAGTGTTTTACGAAAACAAGACGATAGTTTGCAATACCTGTTTTTTTATCCTTTTTTACCATACTATTATGAAACTTGGTATGGGAAAAAGGATCTATCTGCCGAAGAGATAGTGATGCCGATGGACAAAGAAAATCTTTACGGACTGTCCACAAATGATGTCACGCTTGGAGGGGAGGAAGGGGTTCATCAATTTGGGATACTTTGTGACGGGGGAGGGGGGGGATCAGAAGAATTGTGACATCACACACAAATATCAAAGAAAAGCGACTAAATGACAATATTTTCTGAAAAATGTAGTTTAAACGACATTATTATAAAATTTCTACAACAATGTAAGAGTTCACTTCGAAATTATACCCCTTGAATACATTTGAATGAATACTGAATTATTATTATTATTGTTATTATTATTAATATTACTATTGCTATTGCTATTACTATTATTTATTATTATTTATTATTATTATTATTACTATTACTATTACTATTATTATTACTACTATTACTATTATTATTATTATTACTATTACTATTACTACTATTACTATTACTATTACTATTATTATAAAAACTAGGGGTGCGCTTAAACTTGAAAAAAAACTTTCTTACCAACTTCATTTTAAACTTTTCATTGGTAGCAGAGCGTGACATGTGACAAATAGGGGGGTATGGTGAAATGTGATACTTTGTTAAATAGGGTCAAAAATGGTGAAAAAAAAGTAGGACATCATTTTATATGGATGGCCCCTTACTAGGAATATACTCCTAAGTTTTCTTCGAAAACAGTTAAATTAACAATTTTCTTTCTCTCTTCTTCTATAACTTGTAATAGCTCGGATAACATCTGAGTATATACAGGGTGTATCTGAAAGCAAGAAACTTTGAATTTTAAAACAATTGAAAACATATTTCACTGGTTTTTAATATTCAAATAGATTAAATAATCATCTTTCTATTTAAAGCACGAATTTAAAAAATATATTTTGGGTTATTTTTAACAATATTAATATTTTTGTTGTTTAAACGGTTTTAATTATTATTTAAAACTTATGTATAATTATTTTATCATTTATTTTTTAAATAACAAATAAATATTTTTATATTTATCTTTGTCGTTGTGGCAACCTAATTATTACATATTTACAACAAAGTATAAACTCGCTTTCGGAAATTTTGAACTTTTGCATTTATTTTTTACAATAATTATTTTTTATATCCTTTTGCAAGTATGTTATTTTAAGGTAGTAAAATGTGACACTTTATTTCATAATGCCAAAACGCAAACAACTAGATGACACGGGGGACTGTTTTAGAAATAAAGATAAAAATCGAAAATGTTGGAGGTCTAAACATTCCTGTCATTGCTATGAAACTGACAAAACTTCGACGTTTGTTTGTTCTCATGAAGATAAAATTCTAAATTTTCGTGATGTTTACGGTAATTACTACATTTTTCAAAGCCAATCGATGAAAATCATTACAAATTTTAAGAAAGTTAAATTTATTCCTGAGATGTTTCAGTGCTTCTTAATGAATCTGTGAAAAAAACATTACTTTGGGGAAATGATAAAGGAATGTTTACATTGCTCTGTTGTTAATTTTCTTTGAATTATAAGGCGATCCGCCAATTCATGTTACCCTAAAGCAGTGGTTCCCAACTCAAACATGTCTGCGGACCACTTCACTTAAATTTGAACCTCTGCGGACCATCTCTATCCCTAACTGTATCTTCAAAATTTTAACTTTTTTTTCAGTGCATTCCTTCCTCATGGAGGGCCTAAAATTTTGACTTTTTTCTGAAGAAAGGGAAATCGAGTCTTACAATGTTTCTAAATAGAACTTATAAATAATCTATTAAACTTAAAAGAAAATTAACATTGCGTTAATTTTATATCTAACTAGGGGGCTATCGGCCCCTGCTCGCTATCGCTCGCCAACCCCCGGGAACTGCTGACGCAGTTCCCCTAGGATTGCTTCGCAATCCTGTGCTCGCTTACGCTCGCTTGCCATACGCTGGTACAGCCTAGCTGAGTTTCATTACCAACTAAATTTATTGGTTAAAATAGAGTTTTATAAATAGTAACATGCAGCAGGGAAACATTAAATATGTGTATGAAAAATATGTATACAGTGTTTATAAAATTCATGGGTACTGCTGCATTAGCCAAGAAAAGCCACCATATATCAGCCAAAAAAATATATCAGATGAGTACTATTAACATGTATATGTTATACTTAAAAGTATAACATGTATGTGCTTTCACTTACCCCATTATTTAATCACTCCTCTAAAACTTCTCTGTAAACACAATTGTAAATACTCCTACTTGGAGCTACAACCGTCACAGATTGGAATAATACTTTCTAGCTCTACTTAAATCCATCCTTAAAATTGCTTTTTAATTAACGAAACGTAAACCAAAGAAACCAACCGTTGCCATCGGGAGAAAACAAAAACCGCCAAAATCTAGCGTCACGTATGAGAAATATATATATATAGATTATTTAAAAATATACCTTTTAAAAAAGAGACTTTTAACCATCTCTATCAAGCATTTTTATCTATGAACCCTGGAAGGGTTCACACACCTACACAAAATTTACAGGTTAAAAAAACAACACTATAAAATAGTTATTTTTCTTCTTTTTCATAACCAACCAATAAGGTAATATTATATTATTAGTAGATTTAAATTTGAAAGAAAGTACTTAGCTTGAAATTAAACTGCAGGACAGATGAGATAACCAGGAATTCTGTTGATCACAAAAAAAGCAAACTGGACAATGGACATGCACTGACTGTGAGTTGCCGCAGAGGGAATTCTATTGGCGAGGCGGGGGAAGCTGATGTCCTCCCGAAAGAAACCGGGTCAAAACTCAAAAGTCAATAATTATTTCAAAGGAGAAATTAAAATAGAAAATAATTTATGTGTTCAAAAACTTTCGCATTTTAGGTAATAAATTTTTATCATATCTTCGAACAAACCTATTTCATTTGTATCTCAGAAATTTCCTCTTTTCATACCACGATTTCTCGAAGACCCTCTGTCTGACCATAGCATAGCATCCCAGTTTGAAGTATCTTTCAACACTCCCACGCTTCGCATCGTATCAAACCAAGTATAAGTCCGATTATCGATTCTTTATTTGCCCCACCGACGACGCCTCTCAATTTTAATTATTCTGATGCAATACTTTTCCACATCATCACATTTCCGTTTCTACTCTGGAATAAACTACTGTTGAATAAAACTGTGCAAAATAATAGAAATGAACAAATTATTCATAGGAGAGAAAGAGAACATAAAATTTTTTTATTTATGAGACGTGTGATTTTTTTTACTTATGTTTTTGTATCTGTAATGTTTTTACTACTTCTTGGAATGTGTGATTAGGAAAACTATTTGTTTTAATTTCCACACATTTTTGGATAATAAAAATCTTCTCACGGACCACCTCTGAAGGCCTCACGGACCACCAGTGGTCCGCGGACCACCTGTTGGGAACCACTGCCCTAAAGGAACTGTTAAAATTCCGCCACTGAATAAATATCCACCATTTTCGAAAGAATACCCCGGAGAATGTTTTATAAAATGAGTAAGTGCAGTGAGCTGGGTTTTGTGAGGAATTACGAAGCGGTCCAAAAGTGTCTGCGTCAGCAGTTAACGGGGGTTGGCGAGCGATTGCGAGCAGGGGCGGTAGCTCCCTAGTATTTTAAAAATAAATTCACACAACGTACTCATTGTTGACAAGTGTAAATTTTTTTCCCTTTTTGGTCTTGCCGAATTTTTCGTGCATGGAAGTTTTATGAATTTAATCATAAAGGCCGAGGAAATATGGAGTTGGCACACAAAAAGAATATTTATCGGATTCCATGCTCAGTTGTTCCTAAAACTCTTTAGGGTGCGATCTTTTTATGGTTCTTTTATATTCCATGTTTTCCAAATTTATGACTGTGCAGAATCACATAACCCTGCAGTTATAGCTTTGAACTTGAAATCGCGTGGTAGGTGATACAATATCAAGGTTTTAAGAACGTTCAGAAATTATTCATGCAAATATTTTTGTTTTCATAAACCATAAAAATATTTTTTAGTTTGGTATCAGCAAAGAGTTCGAAAGTATTGTCAATTTTTTTTTCTATTTAGCTCTTGTTATTTTAAAATTTATATTAATATTCGGAAAAGATAGTAAATATTTCGTACTTAAGTTTCCATTTAAAAATTAAACGGATTAATATAATTATACAGTAGGGTGGCCCAAAAAATTTTTTTACAGGTAGAGTTCTGGGCACCCTCTACTTTTTTTCGAACAGCTAATAGAAGCTCAAAGCCAAAATTTCATTTCTGTATTCGAATTAGAAGTCGATGACCAAGAGGAGTGAAAAAATCCAAATTCGAATACTTTCATACAAAACAACTAACATTTGTGTGAAATTTTTTGCATGTTTTAAGTCATATGGACATTCTCAAGCAAGTTTATGAATTTTCCACGTGTGAATCGCTCTTGCTGTATAATTTTAGGGATAGTTTAGGGACTTGGCCTAAATTTCAAATATTTTTATTTTTTATACATGATTAAATTTTATTTTCAACTTCAAATTTGGTAGTAATGTTCATTTTAAGAGTTAAATGATTTTAATATTTTTTCGAAAAATTTTTGAAAAATTTTTTTCATTAATTTTTTTTCACTTTTTTAAATTTTGAAAAACAACTTTTTGAAAATGATGGTCATGATGCACACGAAATCAAAGACAAAAATTTACAAACAAAATAGGACTAATTTAAGGTTTTAAAGTTGTATATTTCTAGAGTTATTAGTTGTTTAAAAATGCAGGGAAAATAACTTTACAAAAGTTCTTTGAACATTAGAAAATTACTACAACCAAAATAAAGGTGATAAAAAAACAAAACCGGGAACATTATATCAATAACGTTAGTAGTTTCTTATAAAAAATCATGAACAAAATGAGATGGTTTGATCTTTGGTTTTATAGTTCTTTTGTATAAAAATCTTCGAATTTGGACTTTTTCACTCCTCTTGGTCATCACTTTCAAATTAAGATACAGAGCCTAAACTTTGCCTGAATAGTTTTCTCTGTAGGTCTAAAAAATTTGAGGGGGTGCCGTGGCAATTTCATAACACTTTATTTTTTCTCATAGAAAAGTGGGCCACTTAGTACACAGTTTTGTCGTATCCGATAAAAGCACTGTGTTCTCACTGACTCTCTTACGCTTTTGAGTTTTGCCATTACCAACTTAATTATACAGTGCTAGAGTCGGATGTGGTCCCGTTCCACTTTATTATCTTTCGCATTTAAAAATATAGAGATAATAAAGGAGGTTACCTTTATGATATCTTGTCGTACACATGGGAATCCATCTAAAGCTACTGAAATGCGATATTAATTGAAAAATTTTCCTTCAACTCGAGTGATTTTATTGTCTTTCTCTATTCACACATTATCAATTACTTGAAATTAGATTGTGTCCAACCATTTCATTTTTATAGAGCATTCCACAAAACCGCACATAGTGGTGAAAAAATAGATTCAAATTGAGGAAGATCGTTTTCTTTTATTCCTGATAATAGAGGCGAACCGACATCTTGTGAGGAACTGCCGCCATTCCGTCACAAAGCAGGAAAAATTCGATTTTTTTAAAAAGAAATTCTGGTGTTTCCCCGCGCTTTAAAAATTCCTGGCCGCTTCGGAAAGTCCACTGAAGCGCGGAGAACGAGTGTCATTTGTAGGCAGACGATATATGGTTGTCAGGAAGCAGACTAGAAAGAACATTTTTTTTAAGAACAAAACGGACGACTGAATGTGGTTCTTGAATGAAGGAGTTAAAAACTAAGCCGGAGGATCTGTGTGCGTAGTCATGGGTCATTAAATTTAAATTTATCATTAAATTTAAGGTCCTCGGAATTTTATTCCAGTTTTAGAAATAAGTTCCAAGTTCAGGGGAAGATGAGAGAAAAACGAATAAAAAATAAGTGCCAATTTTATCGATACTATGTCATGTTTTGACAATGGGTGAAAGTTAAATAAATAGAATGATTGGTACGTGAAAATACTAATAATAACTGGAAACTATTCAAAAATTACAACCCTACCCCAAGCAGCCCAAACGTTCAAGATTGGCCCAATTTTTTCATAATGTACGGCCAAATTTCGTTTACTTCTGGTTTATTTTCGTTGTATAAGAACCAAATTTTTACTGGAAATTCAGGACCCTATTTAGAAAAAAGTGCAATCTTCGAAACAAAATATAAGTACATTCAAAAGTATTTTACAGTTGGAAAAAAAACTGATGGATTTATTCTCTTTTTCAACCTTATGAAATTTCAAGTGAAGAAAAATCATAAAAACCGCTTAAATTGATTTTTAAATTATACGTCTGTTTAGTTCAGGGGTTCTCAAACTTTTTTGGCCAGTGGACCTCCTGACGACATTTTTCGTACTCTGTGGACCCCCTGTCTCAGGGACCGTTCAAAAAGTAGCTAAAAATCTTATGTTTTTTATATAAACTTCTAAACCACGCATAAATTTTGTAATTTTTTCAAGATTTTTTTTCTTGCATCGATAAGCATTTGATTTCACACTTTTAAATATTAAAAAAACTTTTTTTTAAATTTTTGCCTTCCTATGGTTACATGATAGGGGAGAGTGTTGTACCTACGGACGGTTGTACCTTCAGCCACCTCATTTTAAAATTCGGGAAAAAATGTAAATTTGAATTTGTGTTCGATTTTGAATCTAAACAGATGCTATCTAGTTGCTAACGTGAAATCAGCTCTTTAAAATATTATTTAAATTTTATATAATAAAAATACTGTTTTTAGGTGCTCAAAGTTTTTTTTAGTGCATCACTACATTAATTCTTTTCTTCCCCCATGATAAGGATATGATAAAATGGGATACATGGGGAGAATCCCCGAGATTTCAACTTTTTAGTTTTGATATTAGAAATCGTCAGATCTCAATTCTTTTATCTTTTATAGAACTTTGAATGCAAACACACCTGATGTTGTACCTTCGGACACCATTAGTGTTGTACCTACGGACACGTTCTTGTGGGTGTCTGTAGCTAATCGGCGTTTTAGAATCAGGTTTAATTTAACTGAATACATTTTAATAAATGTTCACTTAATTCTAAATGGTAATCTATTTGTCAGCGATTATTTTCAAGTAAATTTTAGATGAAAAATCAAATATTTTGTGATCTAAACTACTTTTTTAAATTTATGATTCTACTTGGAATTTAATGTAAAATATGGTGTAAAATCCTAAGCACCCTATCGCATTTAAGTATGATGATTAACAAACTTGAAATTTCCACTGAAGAAGATTTACCCCCAAATTATTATTGTTATTACCACCAAATGCTTGCACAACTAAGTGTTGATCGAATTGGGGTTTTTTTTGGATCAGTGAAGTTGTCAGATCAATCAGCATGATTGATGAAACTATTATCTTAAATTCTGATCTGAAAATACCATGTGATTTTTGTGTTTTTGGTAAAAAATCAAGACTTTTATCATTCAACTTCGTTTTAATGATCATTTACGATCTTAAACTACATTACTTTAAAAAATCTATTTTCAATATTAAAAAGGCTTGAAATAGGTTATAAAAAGGTAATGCATCAATAAAAATGTTAATTCTAAGCTTTTTTTAACTAAAACTTCCCTTTTTAAGGATGTCCACAGGTACAACTGGGTCTGTCCATAGGTACAACAGGTTGTTGTACCTTTGGACACAAATTTTTCCATGTTATTATAAATGATTAAAAATCCAATTTTCAAGATTTTAGCTAGTAAAAAATATCTCTGTACTCACAAAGGTTAGGACTATAGGTTGGGCACTTTAAATGGTTAAAATGTGATTTTACCTGTCTTAGAAAAATCCAAACGTGATTTTTGTCCAGAGGTACAACACTCTCCCCTATTTTTAAGCAAATTAAAACAATCAAACATTCAAAAAAATTTGAACTAAAAAAAAATCTAAACTTTTTATCTCTACATTTCAAGACACAAAAATTTTAATTTTAATAAGTTTTGGTCTCAAGCTCGTCAAAGTTAATGGCTTATGAGTGAGTTATTCATTCACCAAATCATAAATTCAGAAACAACTACATTTTATAGCATAAGGCATGTTAACAAACAAAATTTAATTGAGTTCAACTATATGCAAAGAAATCAAATTGCCGTTGATATGGTTATCCAGCATTTTTAATGAAATTATAAAAATCAAACATTTAAAAAGTTTGAAACTATACTAAGAACAAATCTAAACTTTTAATATCATTACATTTCAAGGCACAAAAAATTTTAGCTTTAACAATAAAAATTTTGGTCGCAAACTTGTCAAAGTTAATGGCTTATGAGTGGGTTATTCATTCACCAAATCATAAAATTTCAGAAATAATAAGGAAGTTGCATGTGTCAGATTTTCAAAAACAAACAAGTGTTCCGTATGGTTTTTTGTATGGTAAAATGAGATATCTAGTCAATTTTTCAAAAAAATGTACAGGTAATTAAATATTTTATTTTAAAAGTCGAGAAAAAAACACGTGACTGAAAACGCTTATTGTTTAAAGACCATTGCTTTCCAACAATGTGTATCGTATGATGACCTCAACATACTATAATCCCAAACTCTTGGCGTTTTCGCGCGCTTTTAAAAAGTGGATTTTTGTTAATTTTTTTGGCAATCAAAAAATTTCTTGATCGGCCTCAAATTTTGGGTTGTTGCTTATTTTTGAAAGAAGAATCGATTAAAAAAATAAAAAAATCATGCAACTTCCTCATTACAATTAATATCTGGCATGTTAACAAAAAATATTTAAATAAGTTCATTTATGAAAAGAAGTAAAATTATACATAAATGAAATTTAGTTTTAATTTATGAAATTGAATTATGCGAGGCTGGTCGGGGGATCTCCACCGCGATAAGAGAAATAATTCCATCACCCCTGCTTGCGCTCCGAGAATCCGGTGATAACCAAATTTTCATATTACTAAAACTTGATTATAAGAAGGACAAAATTTTTGAAACTTATCAAAGTTTTCCATTTTAATGAAATTATTCCCGTGAAACTCTGAAAGTCGCTGTGGACCCCCTGGAAGTCGATGTGGACCACTGGGGGTCCACTTTGGGAACCGCTGGTTTAGTTCATAACACAAGAGTGAGAAATGAAACGATTAAAATACCAATAAAATTTAGTAATTATTATGAACTGAGTCATTATAGCAGTATCAATGAAATAAGTGAATATGAATGGAGTCAAGCATTCCTAGGATAAAAAAAAGTTAAAAACAGGTTTAAATTAAAAGCAAATTTCATTTTGGCCTAGTTTACACCACAAAGAATAAGAACTGAAAAACAATTTAACTTTAATTCCAAATTAGCTGAAAAAAATACAAAGATTGGACATCGATTTCGTAACTTCAAGGGGCTATATCTCCCTATAGGAATAGTTATATCCCCCTCTTTCTACTCATGTGTAGAGCAAAGGTTGGAGATTGTTTTGAGCACAAAAAGTCAATTTGTCATTTTTTGAACTTATTCCCTTTTTCAAACTGGCGATTCATTTAGTACTAGTTAGCTACTGTGGGCACTTAATAATCCTAGTAAGCCACAGCTCATACCAAACATGTCAAGTTTAAGTAACTGCAACTAGAAGTAGTAAACGAAATTTGGCCTTACATCATGACAAAAATGGGACCAATCTTGGATGTTAGTGTTGCTTGGAAAGGGAGAAGGGGAGAAGGATGCTTAATTTTTGTTACCATGGGGATGCTTATTAGGGTGGGCCGAAAACACACTTTATTTTTTAATTATGTTCTAATAGCGCGGAAAGGGTGCCACTTGGGTCCAATAAGGACCGTGTAAAATATTTTTTTGATTGGATAATATCTTAGGCTCCAGCATCGCACTTAAAGTTCGAAAAAATGGATGACTTTCTTACAAAACAACAAAAAAAACAAAGATTAAACTCTCAAATATTGTTCATGATTTTTTTATGAGAAACTAATATAGTTATAGACATAATGTTTCAGGTTCCATTCTTTTATCACTCTTGCTTCGTTAGATATAATTTTTTAATGTTCAAAGAAATCTTGTAAAGTTGTTTTTCTGCATTTTTAAACAGCCAATAACTCCAGAACTGTACAACTTAAAAACCTGAAATTAGTCCCATTCGGTTCGTAAATTTTTTGTCTTTGATTTGATGTGCATCATGACCATCATTTAAAAAAGTTTTTTTTTTCAAAATTTAAAAAAAGTGAAAAAAATTTCATAAAAATTTTTTTTTGAAAAAAATTCAAAAGCCTTTTGACTCATAAAATGAACATTACTACCAAATTTCAAGTTGAAAATAAAATATAATCATGTATAAAAAAATAAAAATTTCGAAATTTAGGCAAATCCCTAAACCAGGGATGGCGAACCTATGGCACGCGTGCCACTGGGTGGCACGCAACCAATATTTCGGTGGCACGCGATATTCACTAAAAATGACACAAAAAATCTTTAGTACTACCAGATCCCCAAAACCAGATTCAGAAAACTTTTTAGCTAGCTGAAATTCAAAACATTTTCGGGGGAGGACCCTAGAACCCCCCACTCACCGTTGGGCCGTTCAAATATTACGTAACAACATTTTCTTGGTCATTTTGGACTTCCTCCTCCCCTTTTGTCAGCAAGGTAAGCAAATCCCAACCGCCCTTATAATAATTACGTAAGGAAACTGACACTAAGCCGTTAGAAAACAAAATCATGGATGCAAAAGGAGCCTGATTATTTTACGCAAAAGGGGACATATAAGGGGGCGAAGGGGCCCTGCCCCCCTCCGAAATTCGGACAAGGTATACCAAAACAAGTTAAACCCAGTTTCTTCGGGTAAAATTTTGGAATATTTTTTGGGGGAGTGCCCCCAAACCCCCCTTTTCTACTTCAAACTTTTTTATAATACTCATGAAAATCAAAATCCTACCTAAAAATGTCCGAAATTCGGACTTAGATGCACCAAAAACTTGTTCAAAACCCTGTTTTTAGGGTCAAATTTATAAAAATTATCTGGGGAGGACCCCCAGACCCCCTTTACTTGGAACTTCATTATTAACATTTTTTCTTAGATTAAATTCTAGAAAATGCAAATTCTACCTAAAATGTATTAAAAATCTGCATTAAACCTATTAAAGATGCATGGGAGGGACTGAGGAATAATTTTTGGCCCCTCCCGAAATAAATTTCTATATACACCACAGACTTTACGGCCCACCACATCACCACTTGAGCACTTTAAGTTAAAACTCCTGTTCTAAGCTATCGACACTCAAAGGAGGATTTCATTTTCCAAGGGTTTAAAGATAATTTATTAAAAAATAACAAGTGGCACACTTGACACCTGAAAATTATAAACCGTATTATAAATGGCACACTGGTCGAAAAAGGTTCGCCATCCCTGCCCTAAACAATCCCCAAAATTGTAAAGCAAAAGCAATTCACTCATGGAAAATTCATAAACTCGCTTGAGGGTGTTCATGTTCATATGACTTGAAACATGTAAAAAATGTCACATAAATTTCTGAAAATAGGACAATTAATAGATTCGGTACAAAACCTTACAGAGCTAATTTTCAACTTAATGTTTATTCAATTTGCATGCATTATTCCTGAAAATTCCTAAGAATTATGTTTATATCTAATTGTTTTTACTTTTAAAAAGTCAAATCAAAGTAAATTAAAAGTTTTAGAACATAAAAAATTGGATATAAACACATTTCTTAGGAATATTCAGTTAAAATTCATGCAAATTGAATTAACTAAAAGTTGAAAATTAGCTCTGTAAGGTTTTGTACCGAATCTGTTAATTGTTGTATTTTCAGAAATTTATGTGGCATTTTTTACATGTTTTGAGTCATATGAACACCCTCAAGCGAGTTTATGAATTTTCCATGTGTGAAACGCTCTTGCTTTATAATTTTGGTGATTGTTTAGAAATTTGCCTAAATTTCGAAATTTTTATTTTTTTATACATGATTATATTTTATTTTCAACTTGAAATTTGGTAGTAATGTTCATTTTATGAGTCAAAAGGTTTTTAAATTGTTTTCAAAAAAATTTTCAAAAAAAATTTTTTAATGAAATTATTTTTCACTTTTTTTAAATTTTGAAAAAAACCTTTCTTAAATGATGGTCATGATGCACATCAAATCAAAGACAAAAAATTTACGAACCGAATGGGGTTAATTTCAGGTTTTTAAGTTGTATAGTTCTAAAGTTATTGGCTGTTTAAAAATGCAGGAAAAACAACTTTACAAGATTTCTTTGAACATTAAAAAATTGTATCTAACGAAGCAAGAGTGATAAAAGAATGGAACCTGAAACATTATGTCTATAACTATATTAGTTTCTCATAAAAAAATCATGAACAATATTTTAGAGTTAAATCTTTGGTTTTTTTGTTGTTTTGTAAAAAAGTCATCCATTTTTTCGAACTTTAAGTGCGATGCGGGAGCCTAAGATATAATCCAATCGAAAAAATATTTTACACCGTCCTTATTGAACCCAAGTGGCACCCTTTCCGCGCTATTAGAACATAATTAAAAAATAAAGTGTGTTTTCGGCCCACCCTAATGCTTATACTTATACGTAAGATATGAAAAACACTTTATACTTTCAAAGTTTGTGATCATAACTTGGAAATTTTTTTCAATGCTTTGAGGAGTATAATTTTGACCTGTTTTACTCATACTCATTAAAGATGCATTGGACGACTGTTTTAATTTGTTTTAAAGCATATTTTGGATAAGGTTTTGTACCACAAAATTAGAATTCTATTGGGGGTGGTCGTTTATATGAGAAATGGGTCTCGATTAGCTTATTTTTGTTGGCTTGGGTGCTTACATAATTATTTGCACGGACCCCTGGTTATTAATGAAGCTATTGACTTACATCAGAAAGTCCCAGGTCTGTAAATGGTCTTTGGTCGAGAGGGAGAGAATGAAACTATATAATAAATGTTGGATGAAAATTGCCCTTAAATATTTAAATCTATAAAGATAATACTAGTTACCCGCAAATAGAGTGTTTTCAGGTGACGTCATGACCAGGGCCTGATCATTGCCTAGGCCTACAAGGCCCGGGCCTTGGGCCCATGATTTTAAAGGGCCCCAAATTGTCTGAAAAGCATAAATTTTGTTTCATAACAGCTACGTCAATATTTTTGTAGTAATTGTATAAATTGTTTATACACAAGAAACCCATTTGGAATTTATCATAGGGCAGTAGTTTGATTGTAGTAGTCACCAGAGACCCAGTAGTTCATCCAAAGTGATTTTATTTAAGTAAACCAAATCATTTATCATTATCAAACCGCAATCAATTATACGCGCAGTCCATTTCAAAATGAGTGATGTCCTTCCAAAGTTGAAATAACTCTTGTTTACAATTTACAACTATTTTTTTCTTAATATTTTGCCATGAAAGGGCCCCCTAAAGTATCTGGGCCTTGGGCCCCAACTTGCCATGATCGGGCCCTGGTCATGACCATTTATTTTCTTCCTTGCTGTAGGTCAGTCTGTTAGGCCGTTGCTAGGTGCGGCGGTATCTGTTGCTGTCATGTCATTGCAAATGCTCCAATAGAAGCATTCCATGACCAGTTATTTTCTCTTAACTGTTAACTGCTGTAGGTCAAACAATCTGTTGCTAAGGCCGTTGCTAGGTCCGAGTCATGTGATTGAAAATGCTCTATTGAGACTGAAGGTTAAATTTGTGATTTTCAAAATTTATAGTCCTTTATGTAAATTGCTATGATGAACCTATTATAAAAAGATTTGTAATAAAAAAATTCCAATCGGAAAGGGGCGTTTAGGGGTCCTCCCCCAGAAAATTTTCGGAACCCCCCCCTCTGATATAGGGTGTTTCAAAATTGCGTTGCACGGCTTTTATTTGGAACCAACGCCTCCTAGGGTTACGGAAGTAAGGTCTAATCCTAGGTAAGTGAGCCTGGAGAATCGATTGAGAGGACTTATAGCACCCGCTAGCGGTGAAATTAAAAAGTTTAAAAAATTAATTTAAAAACTAAAGGAGATAGAGCAAAAACATCATTGAGAGTATTGTTGCCAACGTCATGAAGAACTCACTAAATAAAATTTTATCAAAATATCTTGAATATTCGCGGAGATATTATCATGTGAAAATAGCAATTTTTCAGGGGTCAAAGAAGAAAAAGTTCGCATATTTGCAAATTTTTCAGTGTTATTTAGTAGTTTTGTGTTTTTTAGTTTAAAGAACAAAATTTAATCAAAAAATTTGCAACTATGCGAACTTTTTCTTTTTTGACCCCTGAAAAAGTGCTATTTTCACATGCTAATATCTCGGCGAATATTCAAGATATTTTGATCAAATTTTTTTCAGTGAGTTCTTCATGACGTTGGCAATAATACTCTGTATGAGGTTTTTGCTCTATCTCTTTTAGTTTTTAAATTAGTTATTTTAACTTTTTAATTTCGCCGATAGGGGAGCTGTAAGTCATTTCAATGCATTCTCCAGGCTCACTTACCTAGGAGTAGACCTTACTTCCATGACCCTAGGAGGCGCTGGTTCCAAATAAAAGCCGTGCAACGCAATTTTGAAACACCCTGTATACGCCACTGTTTTAACGTAATTTCTTACCAAAGAAAAAACCGCCCTTTCCTTTCATATCCAAGAAATATAGCTTCTTGTTATTTGGGGTAGATTCATGTTAATAAAATAGCCAGATAACTTTACTTTTAGCAAAAAGCAACAATAAAACAGAATAAATCTTTCCGCTTTCCCACTTCTTTATGCTAACAACTCTCCGAGACAGAATCACAGTGGAGAAAAATGAAGGACCTTCAAGAGCAAAAGGTAAAAAAAGCGACACCAAATCACAAACGGCTCTGTCTCTTTTCTGTTTTCTGCTAGATGGCGCTACGTACCTTCCCTTTGTTGTGATTGGTTACCTGGCGGGGGATCGTTCCCCAGCTGTTTCACGGCAGTGTGATGAGTGCAAAAACACTTTTAAGCCGCAGAAATGAGGTTGGAGCTGCAATGGAATACGCGACGCTGTTAATGTCGGCTTTCCCCCATTCCCTACTGTCGTATTCCACATTCAATTCGGACTGGATCAATGGTGTTAGATAACACGTGGTTGTAGCCGTGATTCAAATATTATCGGAATTCTTTTATCGCAGTTCGCACGATTCTCCAATTTGGCGAAGACAATCTCGAGCTTTCTCTGATCGTTCCTTTTTCATCGGTATGTAAACAATCTACCTAGTGTTATTTTCGAATTGCAGAAGTTTTAATGTGGGTTAATTAATACCAAGCTTTTATTTTTCCATTTTTTGATTCTTCAGTATTTCTAATTTTGGCAAGGGAAACTTCAAATGGCATTGTTAATGTGCAGCGTGTATTGATCTCAAATTCAAATGTATGCTTTGTTGATAAATCGTTCATTTTTGATCATCATTGTTGATTTGTATGACTGAAGGTTCTTTCTGAGCCCACCTTGGGTTTTGGGTTTTAAACGGCCAAGAACACAATAAAAATATAAAACCATTAGGTTTAAAGTCTAAAACTTTTGGATGCATCAATATTTTTTCGAATAAATCTTTCAACTAAAATGCACGTAATTTTATTATTTTGCTATTATGCTGCTAATAAAGTAAAATAAATTAATTTTAAAATATTACGCTTTTACCACATCCCTGGTTTATTTTCCAAGTTACACTTATTGATTTCTCTATTTATTCATCATGGGAATTTCCTGGAATGACCTATATAAACATGGATTTTTAGAATGAAGTGTCTAGGATATAAACGAGTCAACCCTTTCTGCTGGCCAGTCTACTTATTCAGTTAAATAAAACCTTTTAAAAAATTTAAATCCTTTAGTTTAGATTTATGTGCTTAGTTTGTATCTTGTATCCACCATGAAAACTTAACTATAACAATTTATTTAATTCAATTATAACAAGTTATTTTTTATATAAAGTAGTAAATTACAATTTATTTGTACCTGTATTATATGTTTGAAATAAGAATGAAAAATTGGCAAATTGATTTATGCAATTAAAGAGTCAAGGGCGCAAGTTCAGACGTGCGGATGCTTGGCGAATTTTGGCTGTTTAGCGGCACGTTTAGAAGCCAAATCATTCACTTAACATTAGTTAGGGTTACCATATTAGTCATCTTTAACGCTAAAAACTTGGCGCATCCGCACCTCTGAACTTGCGCCGAGAGTCAAGTTGGGTTTGTTATAATAAAATTAAAGTTTCATACAAATTCAAAGAGTTACTCATGAAAAGTATAAAACTTAATTACTATCTAGTTATTGCATTATGTTTCAGCTATAATCATGTTAGAATAATTATACTAGATAATCTAGATAATAAACCTGTGTTAAGAGGATATTGTGTGAAACTTATTCAAAAGATTAGAAATATAGCCAAATACAGTAAACCAACCAATTACAAAAGTGGTTATGTTGATGTCAACAACATAAACTTTGCGATACTGAATATTTGACAGACAAAATATTTTGATAAATTTTTCACAGCATGGGAAATGAAATAGTACTACCTGTTTTATATATTGCTATTTTGTTTCCATTAACTTAGCTTTTTTGTTTTTAGGTGTAATTTAATTAAAAATGGGCTTATCGAAGCATTCATCATCCTTAACCAAAGAGAATTGAACTAGTCTTGTGTACCCTGTCTGAAGTGCAAAATAGCCCTCCTTTCATCTACCTCACTCTATAGAAACAGTTTGGTGACTTATTCATTTACTCACCATGGGTCGATACAGTGGAAAAAAGTGCCGTCTGTCCAGCATGTTTGTTCTGACCGCTGGTTATTTTCTGGTGGAGATCAGCGTCGGTTATATTACGAATTCCATGGCTTTGGTGGCAGATTCCTTTCACATGCTGTCAGATGTCATAGCCTTGGTGATTGCTTTTCTGTCTGTAAAGGTATGCTCTTCAAATTTCTAATCAGATCTTAAAAATGCTACCCCCATCTAATCCTGCTTTTTTGAATTTATCCATTAACCAATAAATATAAGAGTAAAAAATAAATACGTTAGTAAGCTTTTCAAATTAAGGAAATTTTACTTTATAAAAGAATTTCAATAAATTCTGGATTTTTTATAGTTAGCGTAAAGAAACAACTCTATCAATTACTTTCATAAATCAAAGAACAAATTCATGTTTCAACATGTATAAATACTTGTGAAAATACTACCATACAATTTTTCTGTTAAGATCCTTTATTTCAAAACAACACATGTATTTATTATACCGCAAAAGTATCAGACATATTGCCCCTGAATTAAAATAAACCACATATTCCATAAAACACAAGGATAGAGACTACTGATTGTAGACACATAAATACGAGGTAAAATCCTTGATTCCCACACACGTAGAATACAAGCTATTCAACTTGAATTATGCCAAAATATGGGAAGCAACTTAAAAGGAAAGCTTTATTTAAGCTTTTAAGGAGAGGGGAACTTTAACACCCATCATAGGATTGTATTTGATGATTTTTTAAAAGAAAGAACATATATATTTAAAGATTTAAACCAATTTTGTGATGTTTTTCATGAGACCAGCTATATAAATGGAAAGGTACCATCTGCTGATAAATTTCTTACTGGAACATTTTGTCATACTTAACCGTCTCTTGAAAACTCAAGAGTCATTTTTTGTTACTATTTTAATGTCTGGGCATATTGCATATCTATTTCAAATTATGTTTGATAGTAGGGGAGACCGGGGAGGTATGGGACACTTTTTCCAAGAATATTTTTTAAAAATTTAGTTTTCATTGTATAAATTTGAAACTTTCAAACTAACATCTTGGAACATTTTAACATGTTAAAAAATATAACCAAAGTGATAGCAAACAAAACTTAGGATTTATGAACCAATTAAAGTAACCTCTAAAAGTGTCCCACCCAGGGCCGCCGAGAGCCAAGCCGGGCCCGGGGACAAAATTGAGAAGCGGGCCCCCCAGTCCAAGCCCCTTACCTAGATCCAGTTTAAATTGTTACTACCCTTAGTTTTATGATCCTAAAGAACACTCAGGATGGATGGCTCAATTAGTTAACAAATGACCCATCTAGCACGCAATGGCGGATCCAGGATTTGGGTTTGGGGGGGGGGCTAAGAATTTTCATAATCCAATTGAGTTTTCTTGTTTACGATAATACGTAAAGGGTAGTGAGTTATCCTACTAAAAGGGGGGTCTGGGGGTTCTCCCCCAGAAAATTTTTGGAAATTTAAGTCAAAAACCCCACTTTTTCAACTCGTTTTGGTACATCTCATTCGAATTTCGGATATAGATTTTTTGCGTTTTGACAAACTTAGTAAAATATTAAACGTTTGGGAGGGGCTTCAGCCCGAATGCCCCCCCCGTAGATCCGCCACTGCTAGAACGGGGTTCAAGGGGGAACCCTCAAACACATAGATTGTTGGTGTTTTTTACCCAATTTGTCATGCTTTTTTACCCTGTAAAACTGAGCGTAGTAAAGCTCTTGGCGTATTTTGCGTATTTTAAAGCAATTTGGCAAATTAAGCTTAATAGATTTGTGAATAAGAAACATTTAAATTGTAGCATTCCTAAACCCTTAATTTTTTAAGTCTCTGTGGGTGTGGAGTATGAAATTTCGTATAAAAAACTCCCAGGCTAGTCAACAAACCGTATGTTTTTAACTCCTTTATTTTTTATTAATTTTGTAAGAGTATATTATTTAATTTTGGGACAGCCTGTTAAATGACACAGACAATAAACATTACTTTTTAACAAAATTTAAAAATCCTTTATTCTTAAATTTTATTTTTATTTAATATTGTAATAAATTTTCTTGTTTTAATGATTCAAATTTTTTCATCATCGAAAATTTTCATTTTTAAAAAAAGAAAATTAAGCAAATAGCAATGCCCTTAAAACCCCCAACACTAACATTATACAAACATGAGACAAAAACAACTAGTGTAATGCAAAATCCGTATACTCTTTCAACCGATTCTTATATTTTATTTTCATTTAATAATGGAATATATTTTCTTGTTCTCTAAGTAAATTTTTTTATGGTTTACAAAACTTTTCATTATCGAAAACTTCGATTTTTTTAAAGAAAATTAAACAAACAGCAACCCTCCAGCATATGTAAAACAAGAGACAGAAACAACTAGAAAAATAAAAAGATGTATAATACTTTCAAATGTATTTGGTAGCTGAAATTTCTATTATATAAAAAATGAATAGAATACTCACCTAGACCTACGGTACGGTCATCTTAGAAGACTAACGTTACCAACTTTTTCAAGTACGGTAACTTTCAAACAATCGGGAAAAAACTTAATTGCTTTTAAAAAAATTGACGATTTTTATAAACAGAATACACGTTTAACTAACGCTTTCTACAACTACATCCACCTGGTCTGCATGGGTAAATGGCTTGAAACTAAAATTGTTTCCGCTGTCCTCTGTGGTATTTTCCATTTGGTCAAGGGGAGGAAAAGGGGCCTCATTTCCTGTTTGTTCTGGCTAACGAAAGACCTTTCCGCAAATAGGGTTGGGGGTGTCCGGTTCGGGCCCTTATCTTGTGACAATTCTTGGAATGTGTTGCAGCGTGTGTGTGGTAGTGGTGGTAATTATCTTAGTTAGGAAACGCTGGAGATTGCATGCCAGGGAGGAGGGGGCCCGGGGCCCGTTCTCAGGAAGAAGGGGTAGTTGGGAGAAATATCTATGAATAGGTATTCTTGTTTCAAAACGTTTAGTAGTGTATCCCAAGATGGAGATTCTTTACGGGCCCCTATAGGTCTGGGAAAATCCCTGGGCCCGGTGAAAAGTGCCCCTTTTGCCCCCCCTATCGGCGGCCCTGGTCCCACCCCAGGCCAGGGTGGGATGGGACATCTTTTTAAATTAAAATTTATGATTACTTTTCAAATATATGATTAAACACCACAAAGATGAAAGTATTTTACACATTTTAAAGATTTATTACAAAAACATCAGTTATTTTACCCTATATTTACTTTGAGAAATCTTAACTTATAAGTGAAAAATACAAAATAGTTAAAATTCTTCTTTAATCTAAAAATATATGTTTTCAACTGCAATACTAATCAGTTTCAAATTAATGGTATCTAAAGAATTGTATGCAATAGCTTGTATTTAGGTATTGAGAGGAATTGGGCATGTCCCATCCCACCCAAAGTCATGGTGTCCCATCCCACCTCGGTAGCAACAGTTTTATAAAATAGGTTCGTTCAAAAGAACTATAGCTTTTGGCTTAACTCAACTATATATTCATAAAGAATACATTATTCTGTTTAGAAAACAATATAAAGCAACCAAGAATCAGATTGAAAATTCACTTTGAAAGTACTTCACTTTGTAAAGTGTAATACTTAGTTACTTTTGCTATAGTGAAACCATCTTTTTCACTCAGAAACTTGTAGGAGCTTGCAACTAAAATAGTAAACAGCAACAAGTATGAAGCCATGGTGGCTTTACCTGGTGGAACACTCAAAAACTAATTTTATTTATAATTTTAAGATTTATTGAAGGTGTCCCATCCATCCCTGGTCTCCCCTATATACAAGGTGGCCACAGACCTGGAAAACCTGCAACTGTCAGAGAAAATTTAAAAAAACACGGAATTATCAGGGAATTTTAGAAAATTTGATAATTATCAGAGACATTTTAGGAATCTGCCTAGTTCAACAAAAAATTCAATACTTTTCCCGATTTCCAAGTCTTTAAATATGTGGATTTTCATTCTATTACAAAATAAAACCTCCAATCCATATAAATTAGTGTAATCGCAAATGTTCAAAAAAGGCTTCTTAAGGTCCCATGCAAAAATGTCTAAAAAGATAATCTTATTTTATGTACTCATCTAAATCTTGTTTGTATTATTTCTCCTGCTTTCCGCTTTAAGTTAATAAGTTATCCCCCATGCAGTTCTACATCATATAGCAACATTGATTATTTATCCCACACAAATCGTTATTCTTTCCAGATGTCTCCCAAGAAGTGGTCCAAATCTACCTTTGGTTGGGCCAGAGCTGAAGTGCTAGGGGCTTTAGTCAATGCGGTCTTTCTAGTTGCTCTGTGCTTCTCTCTTCTTGTGGAGTCTCTGAAGCGTTTCATCAACCCAGAAGACATTCACGATCCCCTCCTCATCCTCTACGTGGGAAGCATCGGGCTGGTGGTCAACATCATCGGCCTCTTTCTTTTTCATGGCAAGTTAAATGTTTTAGTGTATTATCAAATTATTATATCAGGGTTATACACTCCTTAAAAATAATTTTCATTTTCAAGCACTATGGAAACGCCTTGAATTTGGGTTGTACCCCTTAAAAACTCCTTGATTTTCATCATATACATTTCTTTTATAAATTTCTCCCTGATAAAAATGGTTTCAATCAGCAGAGTTTAATCCGTTAAAAATCGTGAAGTTTAGTTTTTTTGTGGAGTGTTCAGTGCTTCCTGCAACTTTCTTGGACGGGTGGTTTTAAAACTTGATTCAGGAATGTAATTGGTTAAGTGTGTGTTTTAAGCTGTGTAAAAAAATAATATTTCTAAATTATGTGAAATGATACTCCTTGAATTTTTTTAAAAATACTCCTTAAAAACTACTTGAATACTTCTTGATTTTGGTTTGTAAAAATTTGTAAGAACCCTGTATATGGTACTTGTGTATTATTCCTTTGACCGTGCAACTGAAAGCAAAAATGCTGAGGGTAAATGGAATAAGCAAGAACCTTTCCTTTCCTTTTCTTCCCCTCGGATTGGAGTAATCAAGATTGCTTGATAAGTTTCAAAACTTCGTATTCAAATTAATTTTTTAATGTAGAAGAAGGTAATTTATATTTCCATATGGTTTTCCTCTTTTTAAAGTTTTCTCATACTCGCTTACAACTCAATGCATGATCATATTTGACTTTTATTACTTTTTATGTGTTTAATAGCCAATAAAGTTTTTTAGTTGAAAATAAATTAAACAAATTGTTCAGTCTTAAATATAATTTCTTAATTTTTTGTGGATGTTGCACTAGCATTATGTTTTGCGCATTTACATGCTTAACGCTAAATTTATCTCATTACATTTCCAAAATTTGATTCATGCTCATTTAAATACAACTCAACTGAGCTTTTATTATCTGTTCTTTAACTTTTTCTAATCCTTAACTTTCAAAAATTTCATGGTAGATTTACCCCATTTTACTAAATTAATGTCAAAATATGTATAAAATCTTTAAAAGAAATAAAAAGAAATTTATTTTTCTAACCCTAGTGTTCCCTTTAAAAACTCATCGGTGATATCCCATTTTCTTTAGGACATGGTCACAGTCATGGAGGTCATAGCCACAGTAAGCGAATGAGCTTGCCAACACTAGAACAGGTACTATCAGAGGGGGATATCAATGATAATAAAGGAAACTTCCAACTTCCTTTACCACAACCTCCTGCTGCCAACCATGACACTAAAACCAAAAAATCAAGTAAGTATTGCAAATTAATTTGTCTGCTAATATTTCAACTTTTAGGCACTTAAGTGTCTATGTTTTTGTTTTTTAGCTAAATAATGACAAATTTCATCCAAAAAATCAAAGAAACTTGCAAATTTGCAAGCGTTTTCTCTTTTAGGCCTGGAAAATTGCCATTTTCATTTGTGAATTATCTTCTCTAATAATGAATCTATTTTCATGATTTTTTTTGCTGCGAGTTTCTTATAATATTGCTAACAATTTTCTCATTAAAGCTTTTATTCTTTAACGTTGATTTTTCATATTAATTTTTAACTTTCTTATTTCCCCGATAGGGGTGCTCTAAGTAATTTCAATGGATTCTCCTTGGTCACTTACCAAGGGGTATACCTTACCTCCATGATCCTAGGACATGTTGTTCCAAATAAAAACCATGAAATGAACTTTTGAAACACCCTGTATATGAGTTTCTTTGTCTGTCAGTATTGCTTAAATTGCCTTGTATACTCGTCTTATCATATTTTAGGTATTATCAAGGTGATAAATGGCGCATATTTAGCTGCAGGTTTTGTTGCTTAACAAAGTCATTATCATTATATATTATGAAGATTTTGTAAGGCAATAACATAGAGCAGGGGTTCTCAACCTTTTTGACTCCGCGACCCCCTTTTCAGGGAAAATATTTTGGCGACCCCCTCAGACCTTAAATGTTAAGACACTTCGTCACTCTCCCTACTCGTATCATCTCATCTTGAAGCCTTGACTGAACAATTCAAAGATTATATTCCAGGAAAGAATATGGATGGATATTTATGGGTAGTCAGCAAGCTGTTAAAAAGGCTGAATTAAGTATTCATCTGCATGATGATTTTAATAGAATTATCTTGTGATCAGAGTATGAAGTTGAACTTTAACAATTCTTGTGTTGACAAATTCTGGATAGGTGTTAAAAAAGAATATCCAGAAATATTCAAAGCAGTGATAAGGGTACCCATTTGCAACATCCTACAGGTGTGAACAAGGGTTTTCTAAAATTGTGCACTTAAAATCAAAGGCAAGAAATCGTTTGACACTTGAAAACGACATCCTCCTATGTTTTACTGACATAAATCCGGATATACAAAGACATTAATTCTCCAAATATGCTCAAATTTCTCATTAATTTAATTGTTAAGTTCTATAAGTTTGAAAATTGTTGTGTTTGTATAAAAAATAACTCTGTAAATATGACTGTTTTTAATTTTTGCCTCGCGACCCCCTAGGCATGCCCCGCGACCCACTGGTTGAGAACCCCTGACATAGAGCCAAATAAACACCTGTTATACATTGGTACCCTTCTGAAATAAGAATTGAGCGCACAGCAGCAAAATGTTAGGTAGCACTTACGTGAAAATATGCTGTATATGTATGTAATAAAACTAAAGCATTATAATTTATACTTGAATGCTTTTCTTATAGATGCTAGTAGCCAGATGAACATGCATGGTGTGTTTCTGCATGTCATGGCAGATGCTCTGGGGTCTGTGATTGTAATAATTAGCGCTCTCATTATCTGGCTCACCGATTGGAAGTATAAGTTCTATGTGGATCCTGCTCTGAGGTATGCATATGAAATAGATGTAATGTAAACCCTTGTTTAACTTTCTATGTCTTGCATTGTTGGTTCTAAAGATGTTATCCTTATCAGTCAATAGCTCAAACTGCAACACAGTTTTGTTCTTTGAATTTGCTTATGATGCTTTGGACAGCATTTCTTAAATAGCAGTCTTTAAATACTGACAAAATACTGCATATATTAACTTAAAAAGTTTGCGACTATCAAACAGTGCAATTTAACTTCTATTTAAGTGTGTCTGAGAACTTTTAACTTGAACTAAATTTCATGTTCATAAAATTAAAAACTACATTTTTATAGTTGATGTACTTTATTTTTAACATGCAGTGCATTTTTGTTTTAGTGTTATGATGGTTTGCCTTATTCTGAAAACCACTTGGCCATTGTGTAAGTTATTCATTTTTTTGGGGTGTGTGATTAAATCTTAGTGTACTATTGAGATTACATTAAATGATAGTGTTTGGGGGCCATTCATTAATTACGTAAGGGTCCCGAGGGGGAGGGGGGGTTGGAAAAATCTCTACATACCCTTACTTGGGGGGTGGGGGGGTCAAACCAATTCTTACGTAAGATTTTCCTAGTTAACCCATTAACGCCCATTGATCTATTTTTAGATCGCTAAACATAGTGTCAGAAATGGTCTTTTAAATTACCTTAAATTTACCCCACAAAAACAAAACTGCTCATATGGCAAGAGAAAGCCTTCCTTAAGAATAATCTAATGTGTTTTTTTTTCGTTTGCAACATTTATTTTGTTACAGTGATGGGCAAAACTTTGCCTTGGAGTTTCATTTTGCAATTTTTTCATCTTTGTTCATGTTTTACGAGAAATCTATAAAAATATACCACAAATTGAATCCTTTTCAGATTTTATTTTATCTTTATAGATGTAGCTATGAGGATACAATGCAGATTTTTGTAAAAACTAATTTATTTAGTGAAAAATTACGACCCAATATTGCTGATCTAAAAATAGATCACTGGGCGTTCGGGTGTTAATTTTTTATGTGATGCTTACAATATGATTATTCAAATTTTTCGACTATAAACTGTAAAAAATGAAAAGGAGAATACTCAGTAATATTCAGGATGGACACAAATACAGATTTTCTTCAGAAATTGATCATTACATTATTGTTAATTAAATTTTATAATTTTTCTGGTGGACGAATGAAAGGTAGACCTTCTTGATTCATTATTTAGTAAATCAAAAGATTGCAAATAGTATTATTTACTCAAGTTTATTCACATTAATTTGTTGATACAACTTAAGTCTATGCAAGCATTTTGTTTTGAAATACATTATAGGTAAAATTAATAGACAATTAAAAGTTTTTGAGGAGAAGTAAAAATCTTAAATTGAAAATTGTAATAATTTTTTTTAATTCGCCCTAAAACAGCTTTTACAACCTTAAAATTGACGTTATGGCAGAATAGTAAGTTAATTCGAAAAGTATAGTTAATTAGAATAGGCCGGAAAAAAGCTTCAACACGCAGCAATTTTTATGTTGCCGAATAAGTTACATTCGTCCATAAAAATAATCCATAAAATTTACAAAAAAATCACCTAATGCATTTTATTTAACTTAAATACACAATATTATGAAATATTATTTCTATAATATACATATAAATTTAAAGTTCTTGGTTCAATTCCCACTTTTTCACCAATTATTACTTTCAACATAGGCTATTCATATAATAAATCTTGGGTAAATTATATAATTTTATAATTATTTAATTATTTTTTCTCAGATTTATATATAAATATGCATTTTTTAAAGAAAAATACTAATAGGTATATTTATTTTATATTTTTTATGATTTTTTGAGGTTCTACTATTACTTAGCTCTGTGGCAAAAAATATCCTCCGAACGCCCAGTGATCTATTTTTAGATCAGCATATTTTAACGAAACTAATGACTGTTTTCACAAAATTTGTTTATAATATTCATATTAAAGGCAAAATACACCAGATTCATGATTTTTATTCAAATCACCCAAAAAAATAATAGTTTGGGCGTTAATGGGTTAATACAAATTCCAATTATTCTAATCAAGAGATAATAAATAGTAATATGTAGTTGACAGCAAGAATATTACTTATCTGTTGTAAAATAAAAATCTTTGATTTACGTCAAACGGAGAGTTTTCTAACATTTTTATTTTGAAAAACATAATGGAATCTTACGTAAGAATAGGGGGGGAGGGGTTTGAAAAATCTTACGTACCCTTACATGGGGGGAGGGGGGTCAAAAATTGCCAAAAACATCCTTACGTAATTAATGAATGGCCCCTTGGCAACTACTGGTCAAAAAGTAGTTAACTACCAATTAGTCTGGGCAAAAGTAGTTGTAACTACTAGTTAACTACTTTTTCTTGGAAGTAGTTGTAACTAGTAGTTGATTATTTCCCAAAGTAGTTAACTACTAGTTAACTAGTCTATTTAATTTCATAAGATATTTTTCCCCAAATTTTCTATTTCTTTTTCTCACCTATAGCAAAAATATGGCTAAAGATTCGCCAATTTTTGATAGGTATACAGGTTTTTGGTGTCTTTAAGTTTTCTAAATTGTATTTATATTAGTCAGTACAGTGTCGTATATAAGGGAGGGTTAAGGGTTCTAAATCCCCTTAGCCTGAACAACAATATTTTAAGCACAAAATTGGGCCGTTAACTTTAAGTATTGCGCTGTTAATGCTTTCCTTTTAAATTTACGCCATGCTGTAAAGTTTACTCAAAATGTTTGCATCTATTCGTTCATATTTATCCTTTTCTTCCGGTCCTACCCACCAGATATTGCTTTAAGAAAAAACTGCACGTGTTAATTGGAAAATTTTTCCTCTCCTCCCTCCTCCTTCTATGATTTGATGCATTGCTATGATTTACTTAAACAGAGCACAAGATAAAAAAAATAAAAAGGAAGCCACAACTTTAAGGGTTGCATTTATATGTCAATTGCTGGGATGAAATATATTTCAAGGTTTCTAAATATTAAAATGTATCACAAAAAATGGCATTGTTAGTAGATGTAACAAATTTTTTTAAATTTTGATCTTTCAATATTTTTTGAAGTAGTTGAACTTTTTGAAAGTAGTTGGAACTAGTAGTTAGTGAAAAAAGTAGTTAAACTACTCTAAACCAAAAGTAGTTGAACTACTAGTTAACTAGTACTAGAAATACTAATACAAATATAATACTAATTTTGTGTAAGAATACCTTAACAAAACTTTTTGAAGTTGATGATCATCAGAGTTATACTCTTGTACCAAATTATTTATCAGATCTTATCTCAAACTCTCTTTGGTAATACATCAGCATATTTTGTAACATGCTATAACTATTAAAAATGTTTTTATATCAAAATTAAATTCTCATCTACACATGATTTATTTTTTGATTGTTCATTATAGTGAAAAGTTCTGCCATGATCTTGCTACAAACAGTGCCAACTCATATCCAAGTGGATTATCTTCAAAACAAGTTGCTACAAGAGGTGAAGTCTTAAGTTTGCTCTTTATGTGATTTATGGGATCTATTTATGGATGATTTATGGGATTATCTAGTTCATGATATATGGGATCATATTCAGATTCTTAAATTCTCACAGCCAAATGTAGACTGTCTTAATTAGTAAAAAAATCTTTACTACACACTTATTAATCTTTATTACACACAAGCCACTCTTCATTTTGTCCGTGATTTCAGAATAATTTGTCAATTGTTATTTTAATTGATCTTTTTATATCATTTAACTTAGTTATTTTTTAAATTAAAATATTTGTGGTACAAGTACTTATTAAGGTAAGTTTTAATTGAGTTGATTTTAGGAAATATGTAATGGAATCTAATGGGAGAGTTTTTTTCATACCGTTGTTTTGAAGTGTGATATGAATCTACCCTTTTAAAATGTCCTGGTAATTCTTAATTTTAATAGACGTTTTTAACCAAGATCTCTTTTCTATGCAGATTGATGGTGTGTTGGCTGTGCACGAGTTCCACGTGTGGCAGCTGGCTGGAGAACGCATCATCGCTTCGGCCCACATCTGCTGCCGCAATCTGGCTGACTACATGGCCATTGCTGAGAAGGTGAAGGAGTTCTTCCACAACGAAGGAATTCACTCCACTACTATTCAGCCTGAATTCATGGCTCATAGTGAGGTGAGAAAACTTTATTGTTTTAATTCCTTTCTTAGTGTTTTCTTGGAGCAGAACTATTTGACAAATCAATCACTAATTGTAGTATTTCACATGCTTCATCTACTAATGATATGGGGACACTAAATGAAACACTTTTCCTCCAAGAAAAGAGACAGTAATAAATTGGTTCTTGGTGACATAATTGTTGATTATGTTTCACCAAACAATGCTTATCCAGCTAACTACCAGCCCAACAGTTTTAAGTATCAGAATGATTTAAATGCAGCACAATGTGTTTTATACTTTACGTTTTTCAAAATAAATCTCTGAAATTTTAGTATGCAATATAATACTAGATAATACAACCTTTTCCAAAGACATATTTTGCAAGCAACTCTCTTACCAGTCACCCAAATTGTAAAATAATTTAACAACTTCTTACACAATTAGTTATATTGTCTTCAAAAGAAATCTTTTTGAATTTTTAATAAACATCAAAATGGATCTGTATTTCTCTGCATTGAAGCGTGTGTTTGTGCTTAATGCTATCCAACTTTTTGCCAGTCTTTTATGTGTGTGTTTTGTAGTTTTGTCTTTTATTTTCATTTGCATAATCATGATTTCTATTACGCCTGGACAAATTTTTTAAGTTTCCCCTTGGCTTATTATATGTTTGATTTCATTGTAGTTTTTTACGTTTTTGTTAATATAGATAATTTCAGTGTGAGACGAAAAACTGTGCCTCCTTGGCAAAGCAATACAGAGTACTTAATAATAAACTAATTCATTTTGTAAAATATTTTACGCAGTGTCTTACCTTTCATTTCTTGTTTCAGATAAAAGACAACAACTGTGTCCTGGACTGTCCTATTGCCACTGACTGTTCCCCTCAAACATGCTGTGGATCCCTAAAAGGGGACAGCCCCCAAAATTCTCCAGTGCCAAATGGCAACTCTGTTAACCTCAACCACGACCTTACCTTAAGAGAAGTGTACATAAACAATTCAAGTAAAGGGCAGGTACATATTGTGTAAATAAAGGTTACATAGAGCTTTCATGGCACTCAGCTGGAGCTTAGTATGCTTGTGTTCACAATGCATTTACTACAATGATTTTGTTTAAATGCATCAATACGTATAGCCCAGATGTGCACGAAGGACTGAATCATTTTATTTATGTTGGGTCAAGATTTTCCAACATTCATTTTTGCAGTGTCTGTGTTCTGTTAAGTGTAGAACAGTAATTTATCTGTTTTGTGGAGCTGCAATGAAGCTCGTGGAAGAAATACAACCTTTGTGTTGTTGAATCTTTGCCAAATAATTTCGATGGTATAATTTGATTTGCTTAAAATTGCTCATTGATTTTACCTTCTCATTCCAGAACTTGAAGGGATTCGTTGGCCATGTCTCGAAATGTGTTAATTTAAAACTTTAATCATCAGGAGATTTAATCGAGTCTTGTATTGAATAATTGTGTGTACTTTTTGATAAGCTGACTCTGAATTTTGTACTTAAAATCATTTTTAATTAATGACTTGCATTAATTTTTGTGTGTTATCACCCTGATAAATGGTAGTTTTCCCCCACCAAAATCAGTTTGGAAAAATATAAACTAATTCTGATAAAAATGAATGCATTGAATACTCAATGTTTTAATACGAAATGCCCTTTTGATACTTTAAGGTTTATACTGAATGAAATATTTTGTGTTTTTGCAGCTAATGGATTTATACTAGATTCTAACTTTTCTTGGCAATGAGTGGAAGAAAACTGAATTAACAGATCATTGTTCAATCCTAAATAAATGTACTATGCCCCAAACTCAAAAATAATTATACTTTTACAAAAATTTTGACCAAAAAATGCAATATATGCATGAATTAAACAAACTATACTCTATTCATTTTGAATAGGCGCCTGAAAATATTTCCTTCCCCCACCACCAATCGGTAACCATAGCAACTATCCTCGTCAAAGTGACGAAGAAGGCTTACTATTGGTTGCGCGAAGAGCGTAACTATGGTAACGCTTCTAACGAGGGGGAAAGCACTATTTCTCAGGCGCCAATTCTAAATGAACAGAGTATAATAATTTCTAAAGTAAAGTTACAAATTTCACTAGGCATTTGAATATTGCACTGGGAACTTCTTTCTTAGTTTGCTTTCAGCTTATTTCTCCAGTGTCAAGAAATGTTGAAGTCTTGTATAGATAAGATTTGTTTAGGTATTATTCTTAAAAGGTTCAAGAAGTGTGCATTTGCTAGAGACTAAGAATTAAAATAAAACTTTCAATTACTCTTATGAATATTACCAATCCTTAATGCAAAAATCAAACATTTGCAATGTTTATTCAGCAATATTTTTTTTGGTAATTTATGTATATAAGCTTCTATCTTTACTCTTAAGAATTTTAATTTATGACAATGCTTTCATGCTGAATGACTTGCAATGATAATTAAAAATATTTGTATATTTTTATTGTAAAATTTGTACATTTTTTATTATTTTCATAACAATAGTTAAAGGAAAAATACAAAAAAGATGTAGATGTGCTCTGAACTATAGCTTTGCACAAGACTTAATTTGCTTTAGTGCTTTCAAATATCAATTTTAATGATATATTTTCAAGCAAACAATACACTTGGAAACATTTAGACTAAAATTCCCTTTTTTAACCATCTTCAACAATAATAACTCTCTGTAAATTTCAATGAATCTACTGCTTGTATCGCAATCAACATTTCGCATATTCCTAAGGATTAAAGCTATTCTGCCGTCCTAAGCGAAATGTACGTAAACGAATTTTCTTAAAATTTCATTTTCTTTCTCCCTTGGCGCGTTTTTAAATTGGCGAGAATGTATATCGCTACTTCCAAGCCACTAGAATGGTTGGCAATATCATGAAAAAACTCCTTAAATATCGGAATTGAAAGCAAACTAATATTTTTGTAAGATTGAAATTAACATCAGTTTAAATTGAAAATAAAATTTAAACTAAGACGGAATAGTTTTAAACATATTGTTTTAAGAACATATAATATATCAATGTTATTAATACATCTAGAATATGCGACTCGCTCGAGTTTGCAGCTGAAATGCTGTGCGTTTTTCCTTGCTGTAAAATCTGCAACTCATTTTCCTTGGCTTTGTTTTTGGTGGCTTTTTTGTAGCAAACACAAGTAATAAATCAGATGACTTTGAATATTATCTAAAAAATTCCGAGTGTTTCCACAATTTGTAATTGTGTAATTGAACCCTGCTTGCCATAAATATATACGCATTCCGGACCCTAACGCAACCCAACGCTGCAACTGATAACAGGTTTTTTGGGGGCTTAGCTAATATTTGATCTTAAAAGGAGGGTCTACCGTATAGAATTAAAAATCCGCCAAATACTCTTTTGGCGAGATTTTTCTTAAAGTAAATCTGTGAGAAATTGCGTTTATGTACACTTTCACTTAGGACGGCAGTATTATAAGCTGTTGTACTATCCATATTTTTCTTACTTTAAACCTTATTACGTTTACACTTTTTTTTAAGGATTTAGTTAAGGAAGAGCTCAATCAACCTTTAAATTATCTTACAAATTTCTAAAATGTTCAGATCCCACTATTTGTAGTATTAAAACCCCATTTTGATAAATGGGATTTTGATTTGTGTACATTTTTATTTTAAACTTAGCTTCTTGACTAAATGTTTGCTTTGTAGAATTTTCATCTAAAAATACTTTTCTAAATTTGTATATTTAAGTGTCATCATTCATGGAAAAGCTTTACAATTTTATATTTAAAACTTTTCTTGTGTGTTTTAAATTTGTAAAATAATTCTATCTAATATAGATTTTTAGCAAAAGAAAAAGCTAAAACACTGCCAAAGCTTTTTTTGATCATCAAGTTTTATAAAATTTGTAGTTTGATAAAATAAACCTTCTTAACACCTTTCAAAGGGAAAAAAGAATTAAAATTTCTAAATTTTCAGATGGTGGGCATTCACTGATGCAATCAGTATCCCTGTGTCTTCTGTATTTAGGTAAACAGCTTAGAAATGCTCAAAGTTGAAAGTAAATTTTCATTAATATCTTGAGTAAAAGCATGCTTAAATTTTATATAAATACAAGTTTTTAAATTATCATGGTGTTTTATGTCTGTTCACTTTTTCAGGATTTGTTAAGTAAAAAATGTCATACCAGTTTCCTTTGATTTGTTTTTTTTTGTTGGGTGTAAAAGTTAATAAATTTTACAAAAAATCAGAAAACCCAGACAGTTAGTAATTTATTTCTTTTTTACACATTTTCAAATGCTTAATATTTTGAGAACACTTTCATTGTATTAAAAAGAAATTAACGTTTATGCATCTTAATTATTACAGTTTAGGATGGCAAATTAAAATTCTAGTATAAGGAAACTTCTATTGGTTTAGTTATTGACCAAATTGGTAAGCTAGTTTTGAATAGTTTTATGAAGCACTATTAGTGCTTACTTTGTAGCATACTGTCAATAGGTTTATAGTACATTAACTTTTTAAAAATGAAATTTTTTTTTAAATTAGGCTTGATAGTGACACTTAATTATGTTTCATTGTGTGTTAGTGTTAAGGACTGAAATATTCTTTCTGATATTCTTGAGTTTAAAATGAAAGTTCTCTTTCAAATAGCTGCTTAATTACTGCAAAGAAGATCCAAGGCTTTTCCTTCGTCATTTTACTTAAACAATGCTTGACTGTGATATGACTTTGTAAATAGTGTCTATAATATTTTGTTCATGTATTTTAAGTGCACAATTGTTGAATCTGTTGCCTAGATGTGTGCAGTTTTATGCAATCAGATTTTGTGACGATCACTCTTACTATGTCTGTTGACCTGTTTGTAATGCTACATATACAAAAGGCATATTTTTAGTGAGGTATTTTTTTCAATGTAACTTCATGCTGTAAGTGTTTACATTTAATATCACAAAGCACTTAGCTTACCATATTTATATGTTTGTACTGCAAGTTTATTTAATAAACTTTGTTCACTTCTCTTTAAAAAAATAGTTTTTTTCAATACTTTTAAAATTTTCTTTGTAACTAATCCAATGGCAGACATTTCAAATTTTTTTCCTTCACATTTTCTAAAATTGTATAATCTTTGGGCATAAAAGTGATGACATTTCTCACTTTAGTCCACTAGGAACCATTACTTATGTCAAACAACATGCTGGCACATTGGTGAAAGATTTCCGTCTAGACTAGAGCAAGAAATCTATCCCAGTATTAATAGGACAGGAAAAAAATTACAAAGGTAATTATTTCACTGGAAACATTTAATCCAATTATGTTGTGGAAACTTAAACTTTCACCTATGCTCAAGTATCTAACTAAATGAACATCTAATGGGAAATGTGGATTTTATTGAGAATGAAACTAATTTTTGCATTGAAAAATCATGAAGTTTTTTGAAAGATCTGAATTTTGAATATTAAATAGGCTTGGGTTTTTTGTTGGATATAAAAATTTATAATCTTTACAAAAAATCAGAAAACCAGAAAGTTAGTAATATTTTATTTCTTTATTACACTTTTTCAAATGCATATTTTTTAAGAACACTTTCATTGCATTAAAAAGAACAAAGTTAAATTGATTCATAACAGCCTGGCCACTCAGGGAAATGAACTGAATCTGTTAATATTCATGGGTAAAGGAAATTATTGGGGATGGAAATTGACAGAAAATAATTTACAACCACCCATTCTTAGTCAGAAAAGACTTCTTCATTTGTCTATTGAGAATCGTACTTTTTATAGCATACTGAAAAAAGCACACAGAGAGTCCGTCGCCATAGGCGTTAATGAAAATCGAAACGTTGGATGGGTTGGGTGGCGCTGCGATCGCATCAACGTCACGAGAGGCGGGACGGAAAAGTCTGATTGGTTGAGAAAAACTTTTTCCTTCTCCTTCGAAATAGAAGATTGCGTGACATCCAATCACAGGTTTGATCTCTCTGTCAATCATTAAGTTGATCGTGGCGCCCTCAAACCCATCCAACTTTTGAATATATCGTTTTGGACCCTCTGTTAGGATTTTTCTCTGTGGAAAAAAGCTGATCTTTGTTTTAGATTTAAAGTTTTTATAAATATTTAAATTTTTTCTTGACTCTTTACCAGAATTCGTTGAGTGTAAAGAGTAATAAAAGCTATTGACTTGAATTAGACTAAGATGGGTTTTTAAAAAAATATAACGTTAAAGATAAAATAGCTGTTTTAATATGCCAAAAAGTTTTTAATGCCTGAATTTAAATTTTTTTCGCACATACAAAATTAAAGAAGTATTCAGTTAAATTTGTTTAAGAAATTGCAGATTAAAATGTTAAAATAAAAAGAAATATGATATTAGGGTGGTCCTAAGTATAATGGTAAAAAATTTTTTTCGGAATTTTTCAAGTCGCACCCCCTAAATTTTTTCCTTATGGGGTAGTAAATAACTGGTAAAAATTTTATCAGAATCGGTTAATATTAACACGTGCCGCAAAAGGGATGAAAATCTGAAAAAAACATCAAAATTCTCAAAACTTTGAAAAATTATTAAATTTATTTAAAATATATAATTCAATATATTTCTATACTTTTTTTAACATAAAATGCTTAAACATGAAGAATATTGGCTTTTATAGCCTTTGACAGTTTTTAAACGTATTGTATTTTCTCCTCATTATGCGTTAAAATATCGTTATATTCTTCAAAAAGCTTGATTTCCCTTTCTGCAGCATTATTTACAACAGATAAGTTACTGACGACTTTAAACCCTTCTAGTCCAGTAACTTGGTGTCAAAAATAGGGTGTTTCAGGAAAAAAATACAGAAGTTTTTTTCTCGACGGTTTTATATGTTTTCGAGGGTGCTGAATCCGAATCAGAAATTTGCATACAAAATTTCGAATGGCATTTTGGTGAAAATTCGAAAAAACCCTGAAATTTCACCTCATTTTTTGGTTTTTTGTTTTTAGAACGGAAAGTATGAGTTTCTCATGAAAATGTTAAATACAAAAAATAAAGTTAATAAAACAAGCTACAAAATTGTCAATTACAACTTTTTTGTCAGACTAATAGTTCGGCCGCTAAAGCGCGTTGAAAAAAGGGCAAAATTTGCGCCTGCTGGTAAAAATCCAGAAAATCGAACTTTCTTCTAAAAAATAAAGTATTTTTTTAAATAAGGTACTTTAAAAACTAGTTTTATAATGTTTCACATGAAATAAACAATCTATTTAGTCTATTAATTAGTATTTAAATGCATTTTCCTCAGCAATTTTCCTTGAGAACGCAGTTTCAATAGAAGACAATAGTGTAATGATAAGTAAGTCGCTTGTTGAAGAAAACATACAGAAGTTTTTTTCTCAACGGTTTTATATGTTTTCGAGGTTGCTGAATCCAAATTCGAACTTTGCATACAAAATTTCGAATGGCATTTTGGAGAAAATTCGAAAAAACGTTAAAATTTCACCCCATTTTTTGGATTTTTGCTTGTAGAACGGAAAGTATGGGTTTCTCGTGAAAATGTTTAAAGTAAAAAATAAAGATGATAAAACAAGCTATAAAATTGTCATTTAAAATTATTTTGTCCGACTAATAGTTTGGCCACTAGATCGCGTTGAAAAAGGGCAAAATTCGCCCTTGCGGTGGAAAAATCCAGAAAATGACCCATGTATTACTAAAAAAGTCATAGTTTGATTTAGATAACTAAGAAAAACTACTTTTATAATTTCTTAAATGATATAATCCCATTCCCGGAATGGAGAAAACCTTTTTGTTAATCACTTTAAAGAATATATTAGGATAATTTTCTGTGACCAAGTAATTTTATATTACAACCAAGTTATGCTTAATTTCATCCCAAACAAATTAATTGGATTCACGTTCCTGGGTGTAGAAACTGATAAATAAATATTATAATTGTACGTGTCAAGAAGTTATTGTGAATTTTGGTATCATTACTAATAATCATGCCAGGAGTTTTTATAATCTACAACAGAAAATTATAGTTTTCCAGAAAGAAAAATTATTCATAAATTTTATAAGTTTGTGAGCAGGAGAGGATAATATAAAAAGCAATGAGTGTAGAGATAAAAAATTATTTTTTAATGCTTAGCAAAAGTTTTCATTGGGAATTGGTGTCTAGGACAAAAAAGGAAATAGCAACTGGATTTTTCTTTGCCCAAAAAACCTGCGTTTTTGTGGGAGGAAATTCCTAAAGAACATTCATTGAATAAATAATATTTGAGATAAATAGTAGGATTATATCATGTAAGAAATTATAAATGTAGTTTTTCTTAGTTAGGGAACGCACCCATACTACGTGACCCATTTTTTACCATTTTTGACCTCCCCCTCCCCCTCTAGTTTTCACGTAGTAATTCATAAATACGGTTTGCCATCATTTCTTACAAACAGAAAGTTTAAAATATTAATTTTGCTTAATTTGTCTCATTTTAATACTTAATTTGGCTTAATTAGTCTTAATTTGGCAAATTTCAATAATTAATTTGGCTTAATTTAGTCGTATTGACTAGAAGAAGTTGACTACTTGACGAAACCCTAAGCCCCCCTCCCACCTGTGATCGAGCGTGGTATTTTGAAGACCCCCCTCCCTCCCCTGAATGGGTCACGTAGTATGGGTACGTTCCCTTATCTAAATCGAAATATGACTTTTTTTAGGAATATAAAGGTAATTTTCTGGATTTTTCCTCCGCCAGGGTGAATTTTGCCCTTTTTTCAACGCCATCTAGGGCCAAACTATTAGTTGGTCAAAATAATTTTAAATGACAATTTTGTAGCTTGTTTTATTAACTTTATTTTTTGTATTTAACATTTTCATGAGAAACCCATATTTTCCGTTCTACAAACAAAAATCCAAAACATGAGGTGAAATTTCAGGGTTTTTTCGAATTTTTACCAAAATGCCATTCGAAATTTTGTATGCAAAGTTCAGATTCGGATTCAGCACCTTTGAAAACATATAAAACCGTCGAGAAAAAAACTTCTGTATTTTTTTCCTGAAAAAACTACCAAGTTACTGGACTATTCCTGATAACCTCCAATAATCTTCACACGTTTTAAAGGATCCCTAGAAATAAATTTTGAAGAAAACTTAAAACCTTTGAAAACAGTTTGCGGTTAATTTTGACACAAAATGGCTTGATTTTTCTTAGAGTCCTTCCAGTTCTACAAAACTAATTTGCAACCACCCTTACACACGGGTAGATTCTTTCCCTCTAAACTATTTGGAAATTGCTCTGTGGGGACAGACTCATCAAAAAAGGCTAAGGCAACTGTCTCCTCCAAAAAACCATATCCATGACTAATAATTTTTTCTTTGATGCTGCCCACAGAGAAAAATCCTAACAGAGGGTCCAAAACGATATATTCAAAAGTTGTATGGGTTTGAGGGCGCCACGATCAACTAAATGATTGACAGAGAGATCAAACCTGTGATTGGCTGTCACGCAATCTTCTATTTTGAAGGAGAAGGAAAAAGTTTTTCTCAACCAATCAGGCTTTTTCGTCCCGCCTCTCGTGACGTTGATGCGATCGCAGCGCCACCCAACCCATCCAACCTTCGATTTCCATTAGCGCCTATGGCGACGGACTCTCTGTTCTAGTACTCTGTGATGCTGCCTTAGATTATATTTTCATTAATTCCTCTGTAGAAAAAAGGTCCCTCATGAATTTCAATTCTTGAAATGTGGCTTTGTGAGCCATTTGCACATCAAACCAGGCCTTTATGTATATCTTAACAATAATACTCATACCTTGTAGTATTGGATTATCCAAATTAACCCTCATTTCTTAATATAAATACAGTAGAACCCCGATTATCCGCGAGCGGATGATCCGCGGTTCGGATTATCCGCGAGTGCAAAAATATTAGAGAGAATAAAATTTTTTAACGATGAGAGCATGAGATTAGAGACCTTTTAGATGTAGAGCAAGGTTTCTGCTGTACTGTACATATTTTAAATGTTTTACATATCATGTTTTTTGTACAATAAAACATAGTTTTTATGCTGAAATATTTTATTTCGTGTTTTCACCTCATTTTTAGTCTTTTCGGGTTATCCGCGATTTTCCCTATCCGCGGTACCCTTGCCACCCAATTGCCCGGATAATCGGGGCTCTACTGTATCTTTAAGCAATAAATTACTTAAGACATCCACCTAGAATGATGGATAGCACCAGGTTGTTTAAATTTAATCATTTTAGCTTCATAATAATCTAAAAGTGTTATTGTCAACCATAGAAACTTTTGGTAGTCATCTCTCAATTGGTGTTAGAGCTTTGTTTTAGCCAACTTGTGAATTTCTTCTTTGTCTCTTCCATCAATAGTGTTTCTTACAACTTCATTTTTAATACCTGATGGGTACTTTGATTTATAGATAACATCCCAAGATTTTCAAAACATTTAAATAAAAATGTAGGTATATGGGATGCAGTAATGCAAGCTCCAAAGGCCGCTTTTAACACTAATTTAAGAACATTAAAATGTATTATATGAGCTTAGGCTTATAAAATTCAGTGTAAATTTCAAATCAAACCTTTAACTATGATGAATTACATTTAAAATCTAATTTTCATTGTTTTGAAAATTATATTAAAGTTTTGTTTTAGGCCCCAACCTTCATTGGAAAATCCTCCACTTTACCTTAAATCCTCCATTGGAATCCACATATAATAATGAATTTCACCCTAAAATATGTGCAATAAATCATAGTGTAGGAGGTTTTCAAGTTTATCATAAAATACATGAAGTTACCGACTTTGATGTGATATTTTAAGAACGCCCGTGCAGCGTCCACTGTTCCGGCGGAAAGTGCGCATCGAGCCGGCATACCTCCGGAGTCCCGCGCATCTACCGTACTCTAACTTCAATCGCGTTGCGGCACGTGTTAATATTAAAATATTTGAAAAATATTTGGTATACATTCATTTCATACCTTAAGTAAAAAAGTTGGGGGGTGCGACCGAAGAAATTCCGAGTTTGAAAAATTTGACCACCCTAATATGATATACTTGAGATATCACTTTTAATGAAAGCCAACATTTAAAAGCATTATTTCAGATATTGATTACTCTATAAATGTAAACTATCAAATAAGTTAAGAGTTCAAACAATCTAAGGGGACATCCATAAATTACGCGAGGTGTTTTTTTTTCAAAATCTGGACCCCCCTCCCTCCCACGTGAGATTTACCTACAACCTTAAAAAATAATTTTCTATCTTATTCGTTGGCATTTTGTGCTTCATAGCACCTAAAACTTTTACATTATTAATGATGTGGGGGGAAATGACATTATGTTATCATCAGGGTTTCTTTATCATAAAAATCACACAAAACTATTTAAACTTTTACAACATATAGCTTAAAATGATACATATTAACTGATTCCATAGACATTCATTTACGCCAGAAAAACTGCCAATGAAGAGTAAATAAATGATCTACTGGGTTTAAAATGGGTTACAACTAGTGATGGGCAGGTATCGATACCAAATACTTAAGTACTCGATACCTAAAGGTATCGAGTGTATTCGATACCCCAAAAAAGTATCGATTAGGTATCGATACCAAATACTTAAGTACTCGATACCTAAAGGTATCGAGTGTATTCGATACCCCAAAAAAGTTTCGATACTTTATTGACATATTTTGTTTTGAATTTTTCAATGAAATAATCTTTAAAATACCTACTGTAGATCAAACGCAGCCAGTTTCTGTTTTCATTTCGCAACGCTCAAACCCGAGTCGTTAATCTTCCGCGAGCAAAATTTGATGCGGCGCGGCCGCGATATTCCACAATGACTAACTCCCCAGCGCTAGCGCCGCCAAGGGTGCCAAACGAGTCGCTTTTCCAACTGCGCCAAACCTTGCTGCTATCGCGATTTCTCTCGTTTAACGAGATTTGCTGTTATATTTTTTTCGCCGCGTCGCGTTTAAAGGAGTGCGAGTGTTGTGTTCAGTGTTTTTAACCCTCTAAATAAATAAAAATAAATTTCTAATATAATCATTTTCATTGTTATTATTCCAAGTAAATATGGTCGCATACATGTGTTTTAAGTTTTATTTACAAATTTTCGTGTATTAGCAGTTACATTTTTTTGTGCATTATGTTATTTGTAATCAATTTATCATCCGCCTATATAATGACACCTTCTTACTGACCATTCATAAATGGTTGGGTAGAGAGTATTTCATAATATATTAAAAATTCTAACTGTAAAACTCAGTTTAGAAATTACAGCATTTTAAACCGCAGGTATTCTTTAAAAAAATCCTTTTGGGCCTGAAAGAATAGCTAGAATGAAAAAAATTAGTGTTGAAGAATAGTTCCCTCAATGAGACTTAGTAAAATAATTGTGGTTGTAATTTTAAATATATTTTGTTAGAAATTCTAAACAAGTATTAGTATAAAAAATTTTATCAATTCGAAATACATTCCCAAATGTGAATAAGCAATTCAAAAAGGGTCTTATTGAAAAAAATATTGAATTGAGGAAAATTTAAACTTTGTACGCAACTCTGTAAATTAATATTTTTACCTGATATGTTGAAGATTAACCTGCAGTACAATAAGTTGAATATTTATACAAGAAATTATGAGATTTTTATTCGCACTGAAACTTGTATATAATTTAACCATGATGACTTTCCATATTTATACTTATTAGGTATTTATGTTTTATGTACTATACTTCTTAATTAATCATTATGTAATTAGCTGTCTAAAAAGTTGAGATAGCCAATTAACTTTAAGTAAATAAAAAATGGTAGGCCGCATATTACGTCAATACCCTATTTTTGTGTAGAATCACTAAAATTTTATTCTAAGGGTATTAATTCACAGATCAATTTCTTAAAGTAGATGTATTGTCTTTTCATAAATCTGATATTGCTGTTCTCTCAAATCCTGCATTTATTTAACATATTAATAGTATATTGTGCATTATTTTTTATGCACATATTTAAGCTATAAATATGCATGCCTTTTCTATATATTATTTTATTTTTGGGTATTTTATGAATAATTACAAATTTTACAAAATGTAATACATTATGAAGTTGCACATCTAAATTTTCTGTTTAATTCTAATCCCTAATTTAAAGTACATACTTTGTAATGTTTAATTGCATATAGTATCCTACCTATAATAAGTACATATTATAAGTGCCTTTTTTTAATTGCATAGACTCAGCCCTAATCAAAAATAAATTTCAAATGAATATTTTACATGATGACAATATTACCGTGTGTACCAATTTATTTAATTATTCTTATTCCAAAGGATTTTGTTAAAAAGACACTGGATTTAATGGGAAAAGGTATCTAATGTTACTTAAAAGTAATATTATTAACATGTTTTGAAAAAAAAATGCATGAAGAATAAATATAGTAAAGCAGAAAAATTTATTAAGTTATTAATTATCTTGCCTACAGTTTTCTTTAAAACTGTTTAAATCCATCCCAAGAATTCATGATCAAAGACGAGCTAACAAGTACAAAACAGCGCACGTGACATACTTGCTGTGTGTGGAATGCGGGTTGCCGCATTGGGCGAGGGAGGGTTACCAAAAGCGACCGGCCGAGTGACTCGTTTGGCACCCTTGGCGGCGCTAGCGCTGGGGAGTTAGTCATTGTGGAATATCGCGGCGCGGCCATGGGTTTTTCACCCCGCGAAATCGCTTCGAAGATACCTCAATTACTTGCTGTTGACTTATAAGATTCGATTATACGATAACTTACTGAATATTTTCAAATGGATACTATATTTTTTATTTGCGCCAATGAATGGAAAATTATCCAGATTTCAGTAAATTATTTTAAAATTGCTAATTTTTTTTCGATTTGGTCTTCATCTCATTCTGTGATGGTTCGGGGGTATAATTTTGTTGGCTCGGGTCTTTCTCCTTCCTTTAGCTATTTGAAATTCGCGTGCGCTTGTGGCGGGGGCTCCAAACGGCGCGGTGGTTCGGGGTTAACGTTTATTAATTTACTAGCTGATAAACCCGGGCTTGCACGGGTGGAGTTATAGCTATCTTCTTTAAAATTTTTAAAACATTCTAAACCTAATTTTGTTGGGTGAAAGATCAGAAGAAAACTGTTGTTTTTAATTCCCCGTTCTTTAATTTTTAGTTTTTTATAGACTGCTTTTAGCTCAACGGGGGTTCATGTGCATCCTTTTGAATTGAAAATACTTATTTAATTATGGAATTTTTAAAACCATATTTGTAGTTAATTATAACCATATTGTAATAATAATAATTGGCATATAATAATAATTGACGAGATCTTTTCACTCGTAATTCATCATTAGTAGTTTCTAGTGCTCTTTTGGGAGGCAAAATCCTTTGGACTGCAACTGGGTCATCCACATTTTCAGTACAATCATTTGATATCGATATATCTCTGGTTGGGGATTCTCTACTCGTTGAAGGATGGCTTTGAGAATGTTCTTGATGAGGATGCTTATATTTTAAATGCTTTTTCAAATTTGACATGCATCCGGAAAACTTGAATGTTCTCTTGCAGATAAGGCAAGCAACTGACTTCTTATCTTCATTTTTTTTAAAAAACTCCCATACCGTTGAACATTTACCTCCAGGTTTCATTCTTTACAATATAGAATAGGAAGCACTCACTTCGTATAAAAAGAACCGTCACAATAAAACTGTCTTTCTCCAAGCTAGAACGGATAGAGAAAGGGAGTGTATAAGGTATTTCTGCCAACAAATTGATTTCATGTTATAGTGTATAATCACTTCTCTTAGTACATCAGCTGGAGGCCTTTTACCCCACGTGGAGAGACGAAAAATTTCAGTTCGCTTGCACTCTTGAAGTTCTGCCCGCCTCTCGATGTATGGGATGGGTTGATCGACTGTAAATCACGAGGTGGTTTCACTTCGCGTTTTGAAGTTATATAAATTGATGTGAATATCTTTGTTAGGGAGATTACTGAGATGATTTATTAAGAATGTGTTTAGGTCGTTCTGTGTTTAGTCAGTTTTCCTGTATTGCCCTGATGCCCTGAACATTTCACAGCTGAAAGAGAACGTGTTTGACCTTGTTTTTTATTCACTTCTTAAGCCAGCTGTCACTCCCATCCTCAAACGTGTTTTATTACTGTGTTCTCCAAGGATCGGGAGCCCTCTTTTTGATGTATCGCTTTCAGTTTTCTGAATTTCAATCTGAGTATGGATAGGCCCTAAGAAAAAATGGTCCCTTCGGGTTCATTTCCCAACATTGAAAAAAAGTACTCGATACCTTTAAGTATTCGATACCAACGTATTCGATACCTTTAAGTATTCGATACCTAAAATTATCGATTTTGCCCATCACTAGTTACAACAAGTTATAGTATTCTTATCTCCACAATTAATTTAAAATATTGGCGATCAAAAGATTATGTTGGAACAAGAAAGGCTACGAGCTTGGGAGCGTCAATAGATTAACAGACAAACGGCCGTGCAAAACCGCATGATTTTGATTGAGAAAATTTATGGCATGTAAAAAAAGATATGGAAAAAGCCAACGGTTCGCTCAAACTGAGAAAGAAGGAATTAAGCCTAAAAATCACCACAGTATCTTATCTGTGTGTATTCCTTTCTCATACTTAAAAAAAGAAAATAGTATAATTTGTAACTTAAAAAGTTGACGTGCTATTTTAATCGACCCCCCTTGGTGAGATTTAGTGAGATTTTTCCGAACCCCTCCCCCCCTTTTTGACCTCACGTAATTTACGGATGTCCCCTGAGAGGGTCTTCCGGTACACTTCTAACTTTAATTTTATTTTTATAAACTTTATTTGATTTGACAATTTCACTCATGTGTCAGGAATATCTATTTGTTGTTGCTGCTCTAACGTACACTTCAAAAGGTTTAATTTAGGTTTATTTTTTAATTTAATTTAATTTGACATAGTTATTATTTGAACGACAAAGAATTTTCCGACGGGTATTTTATCACAATTGATTCAGTTGTATCTGTTAAGAAATATCAAAAATTATTTTCACTGAAGAAGTTGAAGCACCAACATTTTCTCTGCTTTTGCAGATGCAGATCAGCACATATGACAATGGTGCTAAAAATGATTGGTAATTTGAATTACATTATCTGTACGCAAAAAAGGAAAAGGGATAATTTAAATCCCCTAATTAACGTCAATAGAACAATGTAATTTCAAGATCACAGTGGAATGCGCAATCTTGTACTGCATATATTTATTTACTATGCGCAGATTCCATTTCAGGCATATTTAAGATTGAAATCACACTCAAGCGAAATCAATCGTACTCTAAAGGATTTTTTGGAAGAAAATATTGTGGATAAAAGCACTTCTTCCATTGGATTGGTTTCATGAAATCTCTTAGGCTAAGCGCGCACTATAGAGTGCGCGCACATGGCGACGAGACCAAGATCACTAGGCCAAGAATTTCCTCATAGAAATGCATTGCTCTCGAGTGACTAGTGTTTTAAGTCGCCGAGACAGAAGTCTCTAGTGCGCGCTTAGCCTTATGGCACTGAGCTATAAAACAAACTATTTGTTATATAGCTCAGTGCCTTATGGTCACTGTCATACGCCACCCCACGTTTTAAAAAGGGGTGGTGGGTCCGTTCCTCAGAGCAGAGGGATAAGTCCGATGAGAATAAAACAGCCACATGATACTGGACTAAAATATTTAATTATCAACAAGTTATACACGGAGCGAGACCCCAACAGGGCTGCTCCCTTCAAGACAAAATATCCAAAAAGCTTCCAATGTACACATCGAGCGAGACCCCGCAGGTCCGCGCTCAACAAGCCAAAATAACAAAAAGCCCCCTTCTCCTCCAACAGACCCCCTTATATAGATACTCCCCCACAGCCGTTAGCCGGCGCCGCAAATCCGTGGGAGAGTACCCCTCCTTTCAAGAACAAAAGCCCCGGTCCAGACCGACCGGCCTTTTCCCAGGCTTGAAGGAGAAACAAACCTTTAGGGGTGGGGAGGAACTTCACACCTCCCCCCCAGTTTAACATTACGGGACCCCTTGTCCCGAAATTGAAACAAAAAAAAATCAAAGTTCCTCCGATTAGCAGTCTCTCCGAAGGTTTCAAAAACCAGGCACCAAGGTGTGTGTACGTGTTTGTGTCCCAAAAAAAAAATCACCGGCTAATATGCCTAAAATCAGAATAACCCTCATGCGTGGGTTTAACAAACACACAACTAGAAATAGGGCCTTAGGCCTCAAAGAACACTCTTCAAGTAAAGTTACAATTAACACTATTACATACTTTTCTTTCCTACTTAACTCCATATCAATTCACTCTTACACTTTTAGTTGACTATTAACAGATACCTTATTTTTTTCCACTACAGCTAATTACTTCAGTATAACCAAACACCAACATAAATTAAATTTAAATCACTTGGCGACCAACACCTAAATACCCACTCAAATATTACAGAACACACTAATAAAAATGAACACTTTTCACTTCTAAAGGACATACCACTATTAAGCAAATTCAACCGTATTTACTATTACCATTTTTTTTTCAATCGGTTCACTTCATTACATTTCAAGTATTATTTCCAAATGTTTGAACCTTAAATTCAACCCTTTCTGTTTGTATCAAAAGATCCTTCAGAAATGTAAAAACGAATCTCCACCCAAAACTCTCCTGGGTAGGTTAACCACTACAACATATTACAACAATTTTTAGCGCTATCACATAACTGGGTCAGCAATACTTAGGTAATATCCCTCAATTATTCAATCACCAAAAAAATAACTGCAATTACATTACAAACACAAAATTATCCCCTGGCATAATAACTTATTGGCCGAATATTTTAACAGTACTCTAACACAATACAAATCAAACAGGCCAAAACCACATCCAATTATCAATTTCCTAAATCATAACCTTAAATCCAAATTTATCCAATTACACCCGGCAAACAATTTCCCTCTATGATGTCCCACCTTTGAATATCCAGATCCATAGCTCGGGATCTATATCCACCGGCAACATTAAACCACCCTCAGTTCTTAAATTTGGCTCTTCCGGCGGGCCCTTTTCATTTGCCATTTCTTCATTTCGGGGTTTCCCTAACCCTACGAACTCTTTCCTACTGTAAGCACGATTCTTCTCTTGCTTCCTCCCTTCACTGGACAATTCCCTTTCTCCCGTGATAACGACTGATTCCAACCTTTCTTCCACCCCCAAACTATCTCTTACTCCAAAATTCTCCCTTAACTCGAATTCGTCTTCCTCAATCTCATTACCCATCAACTCCAAACTCTCCTTAGGGTCCAAATTCTCACTTTCCTCTGCATCCCAACTTTCCTCGTTTCTCCCCTCCTCGCCTGTTTCCCTAATATTCTCCGTTCCCCCAGTCTCGAGATATTCCAAACTTTCCTTCGATTCCAAATTATCCTCTAGATTCAAACTACGCCCTACTCCCACTCTAGTTTCTAATCCCCTTTCCACTGTCTCCTTTACATCCTCCTCTACTTTCTCCTGTTTTTCCATCTCCCTTATTTTCTCCTGTCTTTCATTCTCCCTTATTTTCTCCTGTCTTTCCTTCTCTTTCAATTTCTCCTGCCTTTCTTTCTCCCTGTCCTCTTTCGTATATACTTCCCGAAGTGCCCTCACAATCTCCTTATCATATTCACATATTCTCCATTCCCTCTCCCTTTTCATAATCTGACTATCTCGCTCCCGCCGTCGCCATTCCCTCTCCCTCTCTTCCCATTTTTGTCTCTCCTTTTCTCTCACTCTCTCTTCCAGTATTTCTATCTCCTCTCTTTCCTCTTCCATCAAAGTTTCCAAATTTATCATCACGATCTCCTCCATATTCTCATAATCCTCCATCCCCATTATCTCCTTTACAATCTTCCTCTTATCCCATGACTCCTCGACCTCAACCTCCCAATCCTCCGCTATCTGCAATAGCATTACTTTTGTCCCTTTCATTAAAAAATCCATAACTTCCTTACTCCTTCCAGTCCCAGCCAACCAAACAAAACAAAAACTGACCCCGGCTCAAATTATCTTCAACCAAATAATACCAACTACCCACACTGAGACCCTTCACAAAATACACAAAAAATCCCTTCATGCACTAAATACACAAAAAATCCCTTCATGCACTAACTACACAACATATACAACAATTCACTAAACTTGCACTAAACAATACTCTCAAAAAAATCCCGCTAAACCAACCCCTATTCCCTAACCACAATCATGCACTTCAATACAAAATCAAAAGTGTAACCCCCCTGTTTCATTTAAAAAGGTACCTGGGTTACCAATGGGCTGGCTCCGACGCGTCGTTGGGCTGGCTTCAGGCGCACGGGTCACAGGCATCCCGTCGTTGCGGTCAGCGAATCTGCTCCCGGCTCTCGTGGGGTCTTCCACGGCCACGGTCTTCCACGGGTCTCCGTCGAGGGCTGGCTGCGGTAGGCTGCGCTCGGGCCTACGCGTCGCACGGCATCATCCCCTCCGCCGGTCGTGGCGGGTTTCTCCGGTCACAGCTCCCCTCCGCCGGTCGTGGCGGGTTTCTCCCGGTGCCGACAATCACAATCGCGCACCTCGTCGTCGCGGTCTGCGACGGGTTTCCTCCTCCGCAGGTCAGCAGTGGTCTCCTGGGCTAAGCTTCGCCCCTTCGACCATCTCCTTCCTCCGAGCTCTGCTTCAACTGGTCCCTCTACTGCTCAAATCCTGGTGAACTGCGCCAATGTAATACGCCACCCCACGTTTTAAAAAGGGGTGGTCGGTCCGTTCCTCAGAGCAGAGGGATAAGTCCGATGAGAATAAAACAGCCACATGATACTGGACTAAAATATTTAATTATCAACAAGTTATACACGGAGCGAGACCCCAACAGGGCTGCTCCCTTCAAGACAAAATATCCAAAAAGCTTCCAAGGTACACATCGAGCGAGACCCCGCAGGTCCGCGCTCAACAAGCCAAAATAACAAAAAGCCCCCTTCTCCTCCAACAGACCCCCTTATATATTGGGTTGTCCCATAAGTTCTGTTACTTTTTACAAAGTTTCGTGTTTGAAAATTTTTTATGAAAAACTGGTAATAGGTTGAGATTTCAAAATAAAGGGATTTTGATATATGTATATTTATGAACATAATGTGGGATTTCGGTAGTTCTCGTGATATTATTTCTTTTCAAAATGGTGGTTTGAAAAAAAGACCACAAACGACGATTTTCGCGTAATTTTTTTCTTTTGTTTAAAAAACTAGGAAGAACGCATAATTCAGGGCTAAAAAAAGTTTTACTATATATTTGAAATGTTTAATTTAAGATGTCATAGTTTCAAGATAATTCGATAAGTTTAACTTAGGAAATTTTGGTCCCAAACATAACATCTATTGCAAAAACTTACCTCAATAATGTTAGTCATTTCAAAGAAATTTTTACGAAAAAAAAGCATCAAAATCAATAAAAAAGCTTAGGAAAGGCCCAAGTATTCAAAATATGCAGTATATTAAATTATATCTGAACTTAAGCTCAGAAAATAGTGCGCACAATGCAAGCGCGCAACGTTTTAGCTTATCACAATTACACTAGCTGAACTTACGCTCAGCGAACAAAGCAATTTTCTTCGCTTCATACGAAAACATTACAATAAAAACAACTCCTTGGCAATTAGAAATAAATCAATTGAATGATATTATGAAAAGGTACTTTCAATGTATTAATGGCATCAATTAAATGCATTAACAAGCATTATGGTTCAAAAAACACCTGCCTTTAATTACTTCATACCAGCTGCTTAGAAAAACAATAGGCGTGCTTTAAAAAACATGTGAAATTGCCAATATATGAAGTTTTAAAGCCAAAATTTCCAACCTTAAACATATCGAATCATCTTGAAACTATGACATCGTAATCTAAACATTTCAAATATACAGTAAAACTTTTTTTAGCCATGAATTATGCGTTCTTCCTAGTTTTTTAAACAAAAGAAAAAAATTACGCGAAAATCGTCGTTTTTGGTCTTTTTTTCAAACCGCCATTTTGAAAAGAAATAATATCCCGAGAACTACCAAAATCACACATTATGTTCATAAATATACATATATCAAAATCCCTTGTATTTGAAATCTCCACCTATTATCAGTTTTTCATAAAAAATTTTCAAAGACAAAACTTCGTAAAAAGTAACAGAACTTATGGGACAACCCAATAGATACTCCCCCACAGCCGTTAGCCGGCGCCGCAAATCCGTGGGAGAGTACCCCTCCTTTCAAGAACAAAAGCCCCGGTCCAGACCGACCGGCCTTTTCCCAGGCTTGAAGGAGAAACAAACCTTTAGGGGTGGGGAGGAACTTCACAGTCACCGTTCAGAAACACTTACTAGTTACAATTCAAAAAACCTTGCGATAATAAATTGGTTGATTCAAAACCTCCTAAAAATCATAGAACGAGGGCTTTAACGGAAACAAACTTTTTTGAGAGGGGTAATTAATCCTTTTGGGGAGGAATCTCGAATCCTTGGGTCGTCCATCCCAATTTTCAGGAGCCGACGACGCCAATTTAGTCTAAGCCAGGTATGGGCAACCTTTTCGAATCCGCGGGCCGGATTCAATGATTATAATGACATGGAGGGCCATAGAGTAGATATTAGGTAATATTTTTTAAGTAAAAAATTAGTAGTTTTATTATATATGTTTACGAAGTTTAATACTAAAGTTAAAATTTAATCTGGACTTATACAATGTATTGATTACATACAATAATTATATGAAGTTACATTAATCTGGACTAGAATAATATTATGTACAATAATTATAAAGTTAGTTACATTAATCTAGAGACTAAAATAATATCTTGATTACATACAATAATTATAATGTTTAAGTTACATTAAATATGAGCTAAAATAATATTCAGAGCTCATAGTAATTAAAAAATTTTTCAGGACAGACTTTTAACAATTGTCATTACATGATACAGGAGAATTAATGTTCAGGAGGACAAATTAACTTTAGCGGCATTGGGAAAGGCAGAGAATGAATAAAATCCGTATAGTAGAGCCGGAAATTCGCTCTTGTTGACGAAAACCAGAGTGATTTTTTGGTACAATTTTTAAAATGTTCCACGGGCCGGACCAAATGATCGAGGCGGGCCGGAGGTTGCCCATCGTTAGTCAAAGCGGTACGCGACGAAAAAGGGCGAAACACTGCACTTTTTGATGATGGTAAGCCACTTGGTACACTGATTCCAGGGACCATAAGAATGAGTTTTCGATCAGGAGTCCGCCTCAACTTCCCTTAGAATTCAAAATATTTAACTTTTTGTGAAATTTTTAAATCCGCGTTTTACACCTTGACTATCAAACTTTTCAGCATGTAAGGTGACTTTTCTTTACAATTTGAGGTCGTAGATTACAATTATGAAGTCAAAAATTTCATAAAGATGCTATTTTATATGTTTTTTTAAACTAAATTTTAAAATTTAAAATCTTCAAAAACACAATGTTAAACATAAATTGGTATCATGAAATTTTTACCAGATATTTGGCTATTTGTAACTAACAAAAATCCAAAATTTCAAAACTTTACCTTTATTATTTACCGAGATATGAGACTTTAAATTTGCAAAATTTTCAAAATGGCGGTCATGCTTGATGCCTCATGACATGACTCATCGAAAACTTCCCATAACTCGGGATTTGGTTTGATTATTGTCTTATGGCGCATGAATCAATTTTGATCATAATGCGCCAAACCCATAACTCGGGAAATTATTGTTCAAAATGAATAGTTAAAACCTTTTTTGAAAGAAAAGCAATACCACTACACTATTAAGTCATTAAAAGAGCAATTAAACCACTTTAAATTGGTTTTAAATAATACTTTACTATGAGAAGCATGTTAAAAGCTTTAAAAAATGCTTTCTTGGTGAAAAATTTTTCTAAATTTTTTATTAAATGTTCACCTTGATATAAATATGCGACATTAAACCATTTAAAGGAAAATTTTGCCTTACAAGCGCCTTGGTGCAAACGTGAAATACCTAATAAACGCGCGCTTCAAATAAACTTTTTCTCTCAAAGAATCACAAAATCGTGCTTTCTATTATGATTTTCTAACAACCTTTTAGCCACTTGAAGTTTAAAAAACAAGCATCCCTTATCTTTTGTATCAGAAAAAATGCTTAAAATACAATTTTTAAGGTCAGAAATTACGTTTCAAATAAGTATTTTCTAGACCATCTTTTACTTACTGCGTTTAAACATGAAATATCAATGAGATTCATAATATATTAGAATATTTTATATACATTTAAACTTACTGAACTTTTTTTAACAATTAATAATCGTTGTGTATTTGCTGTTTTTATGAATTTTTTTTTAAATTAGAAAGCATAGAAGTTATGCGGAAATAGATTAAGCAAGGTGTTCCTGCAAATCTTCAGGAATACCATGTACACTAATGTGCCTGAATTGTAGAGGCGAATGCCAAAATTCAGAGGAAAACCTATAACTTAACTTAACCTTATACGTTAAATTCAAGAATTAAATCAAATACTTTTGAATTTGTGCCGAAAGAATAAATAAAATAATTTGAAATCTTAAAAGGCTATTTAATACCTTTAACTCTTTCTATAATTAATGAAATTCTTATCTTAGTGCTGTAATTACCTACTGAAAGGAGTATAGGCAATGTATACAAGCTTTTTTTTTAATCTAGCTGATATAGAAAATATACCAATTCTCAAGAGAGTCATACGTTTCTTAAAAGAAAAAAATTCTTGATGGATCATGGTACTCATTTAATATGTTTTTTTACAGGAAAAATATATTGTCTCTACGACTCTCATTTAAAATAAGAAAAAAGCCTTACTTATTAATTAACTTATCATGTACGGTGATTATTAATGAAAGATTTGGATGCATTTTACTTTCCCGATATTCTTAATTTCTAATAAATGTAAAGATAATGAAACTAATAATAAAGTTGTAGGTAAGTAAAGAAGCACTTGAAAATACTGTAAGTTTCTACTAAGTTGAAAATACTATTATTCATTATAAGGCTGGAATAATTTAAGTAGTCTTGCATCAAACTAGCAGGACGCATACAGTCTCAATTTATTTTTTATACTGATTAAAAACTAAATGCCTGAAGTTTAAATGGTGTTATGCATTACCATATAGGAAATGATTAGATGTATTACCCTTACTCGATTTTCAAATACACAACGATTATTAATTGTAAAAAGTGTTCGGTAAGTTTAAATGTATATAAAATATTCGAATGTATTATTAATCTTATTGATATTTCATGTTTAAACCCAGTAAGTAAAAGATGGTCTAGAAAATACTCATTTGAAAGGTAATTTCTAACCTTAAAAATTGTATTTAAGCATTTTTTCTGATACAAAAGATAAGGGATGCTTGTTTTTTAAACTTCAAGTGGCTAAAATGTTGTTAGAAAATCATAATTGAAAGCACGATTTTGTGATTCTTTGACAGAAAAAGTTTATTTGAAGCGCGCGTTTATTAGGTATTTCGCGTTTACACCCAGGCGCTTGTAAGGCAAAATTTTCCTTTAAAAGGTTTAATGTCGCATATTTATATCAGGGTGAACATTCAATAAAAAATTTAGAACAATTTTTCACCAAGAAAGTATTTTTTAAAGCTTTTAACATGCTTCCCATAGTAAAGTATTAATCTGTCTTGGAGTTTATTTAAAACCAATTTAAAATGGTTTAATTGCTCTTTTAATGACTTAATAGTGTAGTGGTATTGCTTTTCTTTCAAAAAAGGTTTTACTTATTCATTTTGAACAATAATTTACCTAGTTATGGGAAGTTTTCGATGAGTAGTCGCATCAAGCATGGCCGCCATTTTGAAAATTTTCCAACTTTAAAGTCTCATATCTCGGTGAATAATAAAGGTAAAGTTTTGAAATTTTGGATTTTTGTTAGTTACAAATAGCCAAATATCTGGTAAAAATTTCATGATACCAACTTATGTTTAACATTGTGTTTTTGAAGATTTTAAAATTTAGTTTAAAAAAACATATCAAATAGCATCTTTATGAAATTTTTGACTTCATATTTGTAATCTACGACCTCAAATTGTATAGAAAAGTCACCTTACATGTTGAAAAGTTTGATAGTTAAGGTGTAAAACGCGTCGGGTTAATCAAGTAGTAATGTCTGCCTACAGTGGGGCAAGCTTATCGGATCAAATGAAATAAAATACATTTGAACCATTGCCTCTGTGCGGATATGGATCCAGTAGCTTGGTTGGTTAAGTGCCTGTCATCAGTGGAGAAGGTTCCTGGATCTAAAAACTGGCGGGAATTGGAGGGTTTTATAAAATTACCAATTTTTTTACTTTAAAACGAAATACATTTCATCCATTGCCTTCCTGCTGATGTGGATCCAGTAGTCTGGTTGGATAAGTGCCAGTCTTCAGTGCAAAAGGTTCCCGGGTCAAACCATTGCGGGATTTTAAGTCTTTTATTACTTAAGTTTTCTACTTCAAAAAAAAACTCTTTCAAATTAAATATTGAATGTATTGCCTTCTTACTGTTGAGGATCCAGTAGTCTGGTTTATTTACGGGAATAAGTGCTTTCTTAAGTGCCGAAGGTTACCAGATCAAACCCTGTTGGAATTCTGAAATTTTTATAAATTAAGTTTTTTAGTTAGAAAGCTTTTTAAAATGAAATACATTTTATCCACTACCTTCCTGCTACTGTGGATCCAGTGGTCTGGTTGGTTAAACTTAAAACTAAAATACACATAGGGGAGAGTGGGGCACATTCGCACAAAAAGTGCATTTCGGCATATTTCTCTGGATCTAGATAAGATATTGAAACAAACTCGGATTCAAATGAAAGTTAAGACCTTTCCCGATATTTTCGAACGATAATTGGGAGCATTCATATAGAATTTCTAACCTATATCATCAATCTAAAAAACGAGAAATTTCGTGCGAATGTGCCCCATGGGTGGGGCAGTTTCGCACACGTGTGGGGCACATTCGTACACATGCAAAAAATTATGCAATCATTATTTTTACAAACTAAAAAGTTTATGGCACTTTAAAGTAAGGATAATTAAACGAAATATTTGGAACTTTTACATATTTTTCCTCGAAATTGAAGATTTTTTTCAAAAAGAAAACAGCTTCAGAAAATATTGACAATCTAAGTTTTTTATGAGGAAAACAATTGTAGTAATGAAGAGTATATTGCACATTGACATACTTCACATAATATAATTAGTTAGAAAAAGTTCAACCAATATTTTAACTGTCAGGTTTTATTCGAAAAGAAAAGTGAACCAACAGCTCGCTTATTAACACCTGAAACTGACGGTTGGGGAACTTTTAATACGATATTATCTTTTTGTATGAATGTTGAATCCTTACTCACTGGGAAAATAAAAGTTTCGTCATTAATTTTAAAGTTTTTAAAGTTTTTTCATCATTAATTTAAATAAGCCCCATTCAATTCCAAGTTTTCTATATGACCAACATAACAAAATTTTCTTTTAAGTAGCAAATTCTACTAGAATAAAATCACTTAAGTGAATTCTTCTTAAGATATTTCTTCAATGTTTAAACTGGGTCTAAATTCCTTAAAACTGAAGCTTTCTTAGATGTTATTTTCTTTTATCACCAAATTTTTAAACAATTACAATAAAAAACAATTAAACTTCAAGTTATTAAATATACTGCACTTATAAACATATAAATCACTTTCATAATCAAAAATGGGAAAGATGAGGAACATTTGCACTGTCCGAATCTGCCCCATCTTTTGGTGTACGAATGTGCCCCATCTACCAGTTCAAGCTTACCACGTCCCAACAAGATATTTATAATTAAAGCAGGGGAATACAACCTTTCTAGAAACTTACTTTAGTAGTGCCTCTATTGAATAAAATGCTGAATGTCCACTTGAGAGTTATTTTTGATTGATATTTTACTCCAACAAAATGACAAGAAAATTTACTTTGCTGCTTCTAACGCTAGCAAATTTCTAGTACGCATACAACAAAATGGCTCAGGGCTTTGAAAATTCATGCAGGAGGTGGTAGTCATGCTTTCATCTAGGGGAGAACGGGGCACATTCGCACAAAAAGTGTATTTCGGCATATTTCTCTGGATCTAGATGAGATATTGAAACAAACTCGGATTCAAATGAAAGTTAAGACTTTTCCCGATATTTTCAAACGATAACTGGTCACATTCATCTAGAATTTCTAACCTATATCATCAATCTAAAAAACGAGAAATTTCGTGCGAATGTGCCCCATGGGTGGGGCAGTTTCGCACACGTGTGGGGCACATTCGTACACATGCAAAAAATTATAAAATAATTATTTTTACAAACTAAAAAGTTTATTGTAATTTAAAGTAAGGATAATTAAACGGAATATTTTCCACTTCTACATATTTTTCTTCTAATTTGAAGATTTTTTTACTAAAAGAAAACAGCTTCAGAAAATATTGAACATCTAAGTTTTTTATGAGGAAAACAATTGTAGTAATGAAGAGAATAGAAGTAAAGAATTACATTGACATACTTCACATAATATAATTAGTTAGAAAAAGTTCAACTAATGTTTTAACTGTCAGGTTTTATTCGAAAAGAAAAGTGAGCCAACAGCTCGCTTATTAACACCTGAAACTGACGGTTGGGGAACTTTTAATACGATATTATCTTTTTGTATGAATGTTGAATCATTACTTACTGGGAAAATAAAAGTTTCGTCATTAATTTTGAAGTTCTTCATCATTAATTTTAAATAAGCACCATTCAATTCAAAATTTTCTATTTGACCAACATAACAAAATTTTCTTTTTAGTAGCAAATTCTACTAGAATAAAATCACTTAAGTCCAATTCAATTGGTATTAAACAATTTTCAGGGATATTTATTTCTTCAATGTTTAAATCTGGGTCTAAATTCCTTAAAACTGAAACTTTCTTTAAGATGTTATTTTCTATTATCACCAAATTTTGAATCAATTACAATAAAAAACAATTAAACTTCAAGTTATTAAATAAACTGCACTTATAAACATATAAATCACTTTCATAATCAAAAATGGGAAAGATGAGGCGCATTCGCACTGTCTGAATCTGCCCCATGTTTTGGTGTACGAATGTGCCCCATCTACCAGTTCAAGCTTACCACGTCCCAACAAGATATTTATAATTAAAGCAGGGAAATAAAACCTTTCTAGAAACTTACTTTAGTAGTGCCTCTACTGAATAAAATGCTGAATGTCCACTTGAAAATTATTTTTGATTGATATTTTACGCCAACAAAATGACAAGAAAATTTACTTTGCTGCTTCCAAAGCTAGCAAATTTCTAGTACGTATACAACAAAATGGCTCAGAGCTTTGAAAATTCATGCAAGAGGTGGTAGTCATGTTTCCATCTACTGGTATTTTTTTCAGATTTTTAAATCAATAATTACTAGGGGAAATGCCGTCTGTCCGAATGTGCCCCATGTGCGAAATAGCCCCACTCTCCCCTACTGGTATTTTTTTCAGGTTTTTAAATTAATAATTACTAGGGGAAATGCCGTCTGTCCGAATGTGCCCCATGTGCGAAATAACCCCACTCTCCCCTAAACCATTGCCTTCGAATTAATATGGAGCTGTTAGCCTAGTGGTATGGTATGCGGCTTCAAAGTTTGGAGGTTTGATCCTGATGGAGACTCATTTTAAAATATTTTGACTGATACAGTCACAGTTAAAAGTATCCAGCATTAAAATTTTGTGTTGAGGCACAAGACGGGTAATGGAGTTAAAATTTTGCAATCTGCTAACTAAGGGGGCCGTCTCCATATTTCACTCCGTTAGGGTACCGTCCAGAAATTGCGCATTGTACCCTAAGATTAAAATTTTAGGCACAACTGGCTTCTTGACGCACCTTTCTCCGCTGGCCCCCAGGGCGAAGGGGTTTTCGGGGGTTATCCGAAGAACCCCCTAGGCCAGGGATGGCGAACCTATGGCACGCGTGCCACTGGGTGGCACGCGACCTATATTTCGGTGGCACGCGACATTCACTAAAAATGACACAAAAAAAATTAGTACTAAACCAGATCCCCAAAACCAGATTCAGAACACTTTTTAGCTAGCTGAAATTCAAAACATTTTCGGGGGAGGACCCCCGATCCCCCCACTCACCTCTTAGGTGCCGTTGAGCTGTTCAAATATAACGTAACAACATTTTCTTGGTCATTTTGGACTCCCTCCTCCCCTTTTGTCAGCAAGGTAAGCAAATCCCAACCGCCCTTATAATAATTACGTAAGGAAACTGACATTAAGCCGTTAGAAAACAAAATCATGGGTGAAAAAGGAGCCTGATTACTTTACGCAAAAAGGGGCATATAAGGGGGGGCGAAGGGACCCTGCCCCCCTTCGAAATTCAGACAAGGTATACCAAAAAAAGTGAAAACCCATTTTCTTCGGGTAAAATTTTGAAATATTTTTTGGGGGAGTGCCCCCAAACCCCCCTTTTCTACTTCAAACTTTTTTTATAATACTACTCTTGAAAATCAAAATTCTACCTAAAAATGTCCGAAATTTTAGATGCACCAAAAACTTGTTCAAGACATGTTTTTAGGGTCACATTTCCAAAAATTATCTGGGTAGGACCCCCAGACCCCCTTTACTTGGAACTTCATTATTAACATTTTTTCTTAGATTAAATTCTAGAAAATGCAAATTCTACCAAAATGTATTAAAAATCTGCATTAAACCTATTAAAGATGCATGGGAGGGACTGAGGAATAATTTTTGGCCCCTCCCGAAATAAATTTCTATATACACCACAGACTCTACGGCCCACCACTCACCACTTGAGCTCTTTAAGTTAGAAACTCCTGTTCTAAACGATCGAACCTCAAAGGAGGATTTCATTTTCCAAGGGTTTAAAGATAATTTATTAAAAAATAACAAGTGGCACACTTGACACCTAAAAATCATAAACCGTAATATAAATGGCACACTGATCGAAAAAGGTTCGCCATCCCTGCCCTAGGCCCACGACCCCCCCGGGAGCAGATCAGGTCCGCCAGGAAGACCTCCTCTCGTCCGAGCCCCGACATCTTCGACTGGTGAACGGACTCAACTCGGTCACCAGTTTCTATCCCCTAGGTCAGATGCAACATCAGGTACTCATAGATAAAAAAGCTCATTTTGCTTATGCTAAGTTAGAAGAGAACCATTAACAAAGATGAAAGCACAGAGAGAAAGAGGCAGATATTATACAATTGGAAGTTAAGATATAGTGGGGTTTCAACTGAGTACCTTCTGTAGACCAGGACCACGACTCTGCCAACTGAGCCATGAAGGACACTTTGGAAGTAGCTACTTGTGAAAGTGTATAGTGGAATTTTCAGAGTTTAAAATTTAATTTAGCTGAAATATGCACTAAACTTGTGAGTGGGGTTTGAACTGGAGAACCTACTGTGCATAAGGACCATGACTCTACCAACTGAGCTATGAAAGACGTTTTAAATCCAGTTGCTGGTCAAAGCGTATGGTGAAATTTTCAGTATTTAAAATTTAATTTAGCTGAAATATGCACTAAACTAGGAAGTTTTAACCTACCGTGCATCAAGTCCACGACTCTTCCAACTGAGCTATAAAGAACGTTTTGGAACCAGAACATGGGCGGATTTATTAAGGGGGATCATGGGAAGGTAATGCCCCCCACGCACACAGAAGGAAATATAGTATTATACAAAATAAATATGAATTCGTAGAAAAATAATATATATTTTTAAAGAATTTGCCCTGTTACGTATACAGTTAACAGTTGAAAATAAAAATGTAAAAAGACCCATTTCTATTGGCAGATAATTTTGACATAGTGACAATTTCCTCATTGAACAGAAACGTTACTGCCACAGAATAGGGGACAGTAGAGGGACCATTATTATTGGTGAGAAAGGTGCTTAAATAAAAATATTTTATAATTTCTGTTATTATTTACCCATGGCGTATCATGTATTTTTTAGTATTCATTTTATTTTTTCTTTTACATTTGTTAATAAAGACAAATAATCCTATGGTAAAAGATTCTTGGTACTACACTCTAACACTCGAAAAAAACTATCGTATAGGATGGAAGTCATCACCAATTTATATAGTTAATATCGTAATCGTCATGTTACGATCAGCAACTTACGCTTTAACCAGTGATTTAGATGAACCTTTTTCTTTATAAAGCTTCATGTCAGAAAAACTGCTTTCCTTCATGTTCCTACAAATCGCTTTTGACTTTCTAGGCTTCTGAAACACCCGATTCATCTGATGTCCTGGTTTCACCAAGTCTTCCTCCTCGTATCGGCTGATCCACATTTCTCCACACAACACAGCGAGCGACAACAAGTAGCCCATCCCCAACAATACGAACACTCCGAACATGTCTTGCATCGACAAAGGCAGCATCCCCTCCCCTTCTTCCACCTCCCGTTCGAACCCGAGCCCTGACTGCCAGATCTCCTCCTCTACAATCTTGTCGTAGAGCCCTGCGGCCACGGCCCTCAGCAACAGTCTATCCAACCTCCGCTTGCAACAGAAGGTCTTTCCAATCATGACGGCCACGTTCCACGTCCCGAACCCGTCTTCCGAGAACTTCATCGTTTCGAAAAGGGGGCCTTGGAACCTCAGCGGGTGTCCGACCAAGACAGTGTGCTCGTTCAGATAGTCGGCGAAGTTTTCCCGGACGTCGTACCACCACTTCTTTTTCCTTATGAGCAGCCCCAGTTCTCTGAAGGCGGGTTGGCGGCTTTGCACGAGGTAATCCAGGAAGAAGGACCCTTTCGGGACGAGGCACCGGTACCCCCTCTCTTTCACCGCCTCGATCATATCCTCAGTGTTGTCGATCCCCTTCTCCCTGAGGGGGACGGAGAGGAACGACAGCAAGGTGGCGCTGTAGAACACCCCCACCATCACCGCGAAGATCCACCACACCCCGAACAGGATCTTCGCGCTGGCGGTCGAGTCCTTGTAGGTTATCGGCTGTCGGAACACATTGCCGAACAGCCCGATGAAGACCTCCACCAGTGACCACCTTCTCTTGGAGATGGCGTACTTCATCACCAGGGCAACGACGACGGCCGTGATGCACACCCCACCCCACACTGCGGGCGACAGGGGGTAGGCGTACACCAGGACCTTGGGCACCAGGGCGGGCTTGGACACCACGAAGGTCTGCTCCATCGTGCTGTAGGCCACGCTGTAGTTCGTCGCCCTGGATCTGGTCTCGGTCATGGCCATGTAGGACACTGCCATGTCCGCCTCGCCGCGAGATATCAGTCCGATGACGCCGGTGAAGCTGCCGTTGGGGAGCTGGGACCCGAATTCGCCGTCACCGGGCACCACGAGGGTGTAGTTCTTCCCCAGTCGACCAGCGAGCAGGTCCAGGAATTTCGTTTCGATGTTGGGGAGGTAGGGAACCCCTCTGGCTCGGGTTTGGACACCCGGTTTTGAAGGTGACAGAGATACCTTCAGCATCGCTTTAGAAAGCTTGATGACACTTCTTTCTGAGATAACACATCTTAAGCCGATTTTCTAGATGGATAACTCAGTTCTTGGCAGCAAGTCCAAGACGTTGAAAGAATTAAACCATTCCGTTTTGCTGATAATGATTGCAAATAATGACACACACAATTGTTCTTCCTTCTAACCAAAGTCATACTCTCAAGATTTACACTGGTTGTTTGCATTGGAAGGACATTCTGGTTCATACGAAAATCCAACTGTTGAGATTCATCAAATCATAGATATCAAGTTCAAGAACTTTGGGGAACTCTTCACTATGCAATGCATTACGTTTAGAAATTTCCCTCACGCTCTTTATAAACTTGTTTCAAGAGCCATCGAAATCCGTGCTTGTCGACCCTAAGGCCAAGAATGAACAAGCAGGGCTCCTGCTCAACGTAATGAGCGCATGTTGTTTAAACATCGAGTTCTTTCATCCCGCAAATCACTTAGTAATGAGCTGATCGATTCTGAACTCCCTTAATAAAAGAAACGGCTTCGTATCGAATGGTCTCCTTCGCATAGAATCGATATTTTCGTAAGTCGCGTGCTTATGGGGAATTTTCACGGTGAGATGCTAGTAATAACATATTCTAATTACTATATAAAAGGGGTGTTAAGATAGCAATTAAAAAAATCTAATAAAATATAAAAGAAACAAAATGTTTAAAGCATATTGATCGAACCTACCCAGAATGTAAAACAAAAGGACTTAGAGGATACTGTGCAACATGAATTTTTCGTGACAAATGGAATCATTTTATACATTGTTAGCCCTATAGATATATATCTTTGTTTAAATAAACTTCATGCACTGCATTAAACCCCTTATAAGTTTCTTTAGTTTTTGAGTTTCATCTCTATTTTTGTAATTATCTAAATTTAACTATAAAAAGTTTTAAATTCGGATTAAGAAATTTTGCATACTTTTGGATGATTGAGGGGGATTAAAGAATAAAAGTGTAGATAATTTATACATATTATCATCTATATTTTCTCTCTTAACTAATTAAAAATAACCTCCAAACTGAAAATATAATTTTTGAGTTAGCTGATAGTGATAGAGAAATGGTTCAGGAATTGCACGCTTACTCCTTTTGAATAGTTTTTTCATGAGTAGTTTTCTTATTCTTATATTCTATGTATATTCTTAAACTCTTCTGTGAGGAAATTTTGAAAAACTTCAAATAAAGGTTTGATAAATGATGTGAATTAGTCTTCAAATTATAATAATGATAAAAGATTGTGTGACTGGCATGAGTTGTACACAGGTTTTTTGCGTCACGGAAGAAGTAGTTTTAGTTTTAATTTTCATTGCCGTATTATTCTATGGAAAGCCAAACTAACAGTGTACACCTTGATTTTAACCTATAGAACCATGTATTTGAAAAAATAGGTTACTTTCAAATAACTTCTAAGATGGAAGTCATTTTTAAAAGGGGCATTTGTGTGTGTGTTCAAAATTGCCAAACAAATAAGTTGATTCCTTTTATATTTGAGGCCTTAGTAACAAAACAAATCAGTAAATAACAGTAAAGACTTATTTTTATCTGTTGTAGGTTTGAGAGATTTTCCAACTTGCGTGTGTGTGATTGAGGGATTGACTTTGTTAAGAGCATAGGCCACAAGAACGAAATGCTTTACTTGTGTCAAGAAACGAAAAAAATAATGTGACTTTGTATGGATTTTAACCCGTTGAACCACTATTTCACGTCGTCCACACGCAACCTGGTCGAGAGCTGGACAAACTTCTTAACTACCTCAGTGGTGAATAAAAGATAATTCCGAACCGAATATTTCTTTGTGATTTAAGTTATGGTTGTTTAACACAAATGGAACTCGTGCTTTGGTATGCTGGGTAAGTCAAATGCATTTGCATATTTGTAGTGTAACCTTGTTTTTCTAATCATAAGCTCTCTAAGAGATTGCCTAACATGCATATATTTTAAACGTTTCTTTCACTTTTTCAAAACAAAGAACGATTGATTGTCTTTATTTTATTACGTCAATAGACGTTTCTCAGATTTATACTGATCGTTATATCTTCTTATTAGTGCCGACATACTGGCCTAGTGGTTAGAGTATCTGACTGCGAAGCCGTACGCCTGGGGTTCGAATCCCCGTTTGGCATGGATGTTAGTTTCTGTCCTTGTGAGATGAATGGATATTAGGGTGGGCCGAAAAAACTCATTTTTTTATTTCGAAGTTGTAATAGTGCGGAAAAGTTGCGAATTATATAGACAAAGAAAAAGAAAAAAAATTTTCAAAATCGGTTAATATCTTCCGATCGCGCATAGGCCCCAAAGTTTGACAAAATATGAAAAAACTTCATTTTTGCGATTATTTTTTTAACCAAATCAAAGATTAAACTATCAAATATTGTTCACGATTTTTTTATGTGGAACTAAGGTGGACACTGTACCAATAGTGGTCACATAGCTGATTAATTTTAAATAGAACGAGTTAGAAGCATCAAACAGCGTCAAAATTCATAGGCATAGTAGATTGTACAATCAGGTAAGCTGGTAAATCACCACCGATACCACAGATCAGCATGGGAAGGATATTTAAATATTTGAAAATAACAACATCGGCCGAGTGACTGAAAGTTGATTTGGCTTATTGAATCGCGTAAGGAAACGGGTATTTCGGAACTGATTTTTTTTGTATTTATTACCGTTCGATTGACTTTTAAATTTATATTAAGATAAAGAAGAGAGGTATAAAATGATGATGAATAAATTTTTTTGAAAATTTTGACTTTACGAGGATTTATGGGGGTGTCCACTTTACCAACACATAATCTTAGATTTTCCAATAGTGGTCACTGCAATGGCTTCTAATAGAACTATAATTAATATTTAATTTGAATCAGTTTTTCTTCATTAACTGTTGAACGTGCTTTAAAATGAGTGTTGTATTAATTTGCTTTCATTCTGGCTTCGGGAACCAAGGTTTCTAAAACATTGAATTACATGCTAAATTCCTCTCAAATCAGCTACAGCGTAGGCTTTGGGCTAAAATTATCAAATCTTTTTAAATAAATTTTATTTGATTGGATCTAAAATACTTTTCGTTGGGAAGGAAGATTTCATTAGAACTAAACGACTAACCAAAAACCCTCAATTTCATGCATAAACCCCTCATATAAGCATAAAAAGAGAGGTGTCCACTATAGATGCAAGAGGTGTCCACCATAGAAACAACAGCTATATCAATGTGGCCACTATAGATGCAATTTGGAGTATTTTTCAAAAATTAATTAAGAATACTTACCCAATCTAATTAAAATTTTTAATATTAAAATTGAAAGAAGAAGATCCAATGAACCTAAAAATAGGATGATAACCATTTCCAAGCAAATAGGTTGGTATTTATTAAGAATTGAATCAAAAATTTTCCTTCTATCACTCTTGTTTCGTGAGATATAATTTTTTAATGTTCATACAAATTTTGTAAAGTTGTTTTTCCAGCATTTTTAAACAGCTAATAACTCTAGAACAGTTTCTCAAACTGTGGGTCCCGACCCACTGGTGGGTCGCCAGTCAGTTTTTGGTGGGTCACGAGAAGATTTTTAATTTTTCTGAATATGAAGTATCTTTTTATAATTTTTACAAAAGTGGTTATTGACTTTTGGATTAATAAACTATTTTTTGAACTTTTGAAATTTATCACACTACCATATATAGTAAAACTAATGAATATTTGAGGAAAAACTACACTACTTGGTATCGAACGGAATAGGTAAACGAACGGAACAATTAATGTAAATACGTACTATGTGTGCCACTTTAATGTGCCGATAATGCAAATCTAGTCGGTTATTTAAATAAGATTTGAAAAAAATATCCCCATCCACACAGGGGGGAGCAATATAAATTTTAAGAATTTTCTTAGGAAATGATGCAACTGCAATTTATCCCATATTGCTAAAAAACAAGTTAAAACTATGTTTTTAAGGGTCAAATTTTAAAATTTTCTCTGGGGGGGGACCCCCAGACCCCCCCCCTCTTTATTGTGAGGATCATTGTTAGCGTACAATTAAACTATTTCATTCTCTAAAATTCAAATATTTACTTTTAATTTTCTAAAAAGTTAATTTCTCTTCTAATACGTGTATGTGATAATTTATTGTTGTAACTAAATAGTTGATGAACACCCCACAGTCAGATAATTTAAAATTCTCTGCGGGGGGCATGATATAATTATCTCAGTTCAGTTAATTATAACTAACTGAAGGCGGTGGGTCGCGTTAGATTTTGTTTCTCAAAAGTGGGTCGCGATTGTAAAAAGTTTGAGAACCCCTGCTCTAGAACTATAGAACTTAGAAACCTGAAATCAGTCCCATTTTGTTCGTAAATTTTTTTTCGTTGATTTGGTGTGCATCATGATCATCATTTTCAAAAAGTTTTTTTAAAAATTTGAAAAAAGTGAAAAACTTTAATAAAACATTTTTTTAAAATTTTGTTTTGAAAAAATATTCATAGCCTTTTAACTCTTAAAATGAACATAACTACATAATTTCAAGTTGAAAATAAAATTTATAATCATGAATAAAAAAATAAAAATAACCGTAATTTAGTCAAATCCCTAAACATTCCCTAAAATTATACACCAAGAGCGATTCACTCATGGAAAATTTATCAAATCACTTGAGGGTGTTCATATGACTTAAAACATGTAAAAAATGTCACATAAATTTCAGAAAATAAGACAATTAACAGATTCGGTTCAAAATCTTACGGTGCTAGTTCCCAAAGTTAATTCAATTTACATGAATTTTACCTGAATATTCCTTAGAAATGTGTTTAGATCCAAGTTTTTATGATCTAAAACTTTTAATTTAATTTGATTTGACTTGTTAAAAGTAAAAAACAATTAGATATAAACATAATTCTTAGAAATTTTCAGGAGAAATGCATGCAAATTTAATTAACTTAACAAAACTAAACTAAAACTCTAAACTCATTGGCGCAACAGCCCTAGTGGGCCAAGGCCTACGATGCCCATCTTCGTTTTCGTGACTGTGGGGCCCTGGGGTGCAAGTTGTTAGGCATGTGTCCCGGTTAGGTGGTCATTCTAACGCGAGACCCCCAGTGTTTAGTTCCCAAGCAAGCTTGGTCCTCATTTTATCGACCCACTGAAGGGATGAAAGGCTGAGTGGACCTTGCCCAGCCCAGGATTTGAACCCCGGGCCTGTGATGTGGAAGCGCGAAGCACTACCACTGAGCCACTGGGCTGAATTAACTTAACTAGAGCACTGTAAGATTTTGCACCGAATTTATTAATTGTCGTATTTTCTGAAATTAATTTGAAATTTTTTACATGTTAAGTCATATGAACACCCTCAAGCGAGTTTATGAATTTTCCATGAGTGAATCGCTCTTGCTGTATAATTTTAGGGATAGTTTAGGGACTTGCCTAAATTTCGATTATTTATATTTTTATATGCATGATTCAATTTTATTTTCAACTTGAAATTTAGTAGTGATGTTCATTTTAAGAGTTAAAAGGATTTTAATATTTTAAAAAATTAAAAACAAATTTTTTATTAAATTTGTTATTCACTTTTTTTTTTAATTTTGAAAAATCTTTTAGAAAATGATGGTCATGATGCACACTAAATCAAAGACAAAAAAATTACAAACAAAATGGGACTTATTTCAGGTTTTTAAGTTGTATAGTTCTAGAGTTATTAGCTGTTTAAAAATGCAGGAAAAACAGCTTTACAAAATTTGTATGAACATTAAAAAATTATATCTAACGAAACAAGAGTGATAGAACAATGGAACCTGAAACATTATGTCTATAACTTTATTAGTTCCACATGAAAAATCATGAACAATATTTGACTGTTAAATCTTTGGTTTGGTTAAAAAAATAATCGCAAAAATGAAGTTTTTCATATTTTGTCAAACTTTGGGGCCTATGCGGGATCGGGAGATATTAACCGATTTCTAAATTTTTTTTTTTTTTCTTTGTCTATGAAAAAAATGAGTTTTTTCGGCCCACCCTAATGGATATGGCCCCCTCCTGTAAAAGGGGGTTGTGCGAGTGAATGGTGTGTGGCGCGGGTAACAGTACCTCACCTCCGTGGCTTCGGTCCACAGGTGCTCGCTGGGGCACGCTGAATAGGTACTTCTTGGGTCAGTTCAGTGGTAAATTATAATGTCCAGTAATACCCGCCCATTAGAAAAATCTCTTATTAGTAATTTACATTTAGTAATCCCAGTGAGTTTTGTATGAAAACAAAACACAGCACAATTATTTTACATTTAAAAAATAATGTAAATTCAAAATAGAAATCAAAGACTTACTAAATAAAAGGTTTAAAAAAGTACCTAAAATACCCTTTTTCAACATTGCTTGGGAAAAACAAAATTTTAACAATCTTGAAATTATATACAACTTTATAATTCTCGTTTTGGAAAATTAAAACTGTATAATTTTTTTACAATAAGATGATTGTGTTTTGTTCCAGACATCTGTCTACAATTAATTCTATTTGACACATTAAATGCAATGTCATGTTAAACGCCTTGTCCTGTATTAACTTTGTGTGCCTTCTCTGCATACTTTCTACTATAAAGGAAAAACTGGTTTTACAGATACTGATGAGGCTATGCGGAAAAAACAAAAACCGTACGAAACAGTATCGCTTATCTAACTCGCAGGGGTCGGCAAGTATTTTTTACTAGGGTTCCAAGTAATTTTGAAAAATTTAAATTTAAATTTTAATCTTGGTTCAGCGAAAAATACTTAATTCTCATCATCTTATCGACATATATAATGTAATTTGACACTGTTACTTTCTCAATTAAATCTTCTAAAAAACCGTTGTTAATTGCCGTTAAAAATGTTTCACATTGCATCAATAGGGGAGGGTGAGAAAGGCACCTTGGGGCACTCCACTTTTCAGACATAGTTTTATAGTTACGAACTTATGCTTGTAAAATCTTATGAATGACCCTAAAATCCTTCAACGAGTTTGAGAATCTTCGGTGCCTCTGGTTAATTATTTACATCAGGTTTTTTTGTTTTAACTCCTTTTGGTACGCTTCATCCGAATTTCGGATATAGATTTTTAGCGTTTTGACACAAACTTAGTAAAATGTAGTGTTGTAATAAAACATAGTTCCAAGGGGGTTTGGGGTCTTCCCCCAGAAATATTTTTAAAATTTGACCTTAAAATAACAGGGTTTTAACTCATATTGGTGCATAAAATGTCATATTATATGGAGTAAAACTTTTCATTTTGGGGGACTTGAGACCCCTAGCCCCCCTGGATCCGCTAGTGCATGTATCCATTAATATTGTAGAAAAGAAAGAGAAAATTTTTGCTAAACATAAAAGAGTAATTAAGTTTAACATCCAAAGCGTCAAGTGGGGCACCTTGGGAAAAGTCAAAGGAACATTGCACGAGTAAAAAAAAATTTTTTTTCGTTAAAAAAATTAAGAATATAGAGGATTAACGTTTAGAAATTGATGCAAAAAATTTCTGTTGTACTTGTTTCGAAAATAAGTCAAACGCCACTTTTTTCAAAAACGAGTTATTGGTGTCATGATATTTTGTAGGGGTAAACGCACATTTTAGTGTAAAAATAATAAAAATAACGTGATTTAAAAAATTGTTTTAGAGCATGTTAAATTTCAGCTTTAGTGCAGAAACAAGTCAAACGACGTCGCTTGACTGGTTTAGTGTATTGTGCCACCTATTGTTAGTTTAGTTAGAAGAATAATTTAGTGAATAGAATATTAAAGGAAAATAACAGGAATCAGCAAAAACATAAGTTTATTCTTAAAAAATCACATAAACATTAAACAGTCAGAAGAATACAAAAAGTTAGATATTACTGGTCGATGAAAAACTTTTTTCGTGTTCAATGGACAACTCCCACACTTATTATCCTTTTTTGTGTTTGACAGAGATGTCCAAGAGAGAAATATTGGCGTAAACATTTTGAAATATGGTGCTGTTATTTTGCTTAATTTAGTTTAGTTTTTTTAGTTGACACTTTATAAAGGGCGCGTAAAAAGTATACGTGGCGTAATTCAATCCGAAACAAGGCTTTGGGCACTGAGCTATACATGAATCTGGAATGCAAACTTTCCATACTTAAACATTATGAAAATCACGCTTTTCTTTACCATTGTCGCCCTAGAGATACAAATCCACTCAAAGGGGAAAACCCATAGAAAAACATTAATGCGTTAACAAGGTCACTGTTTATTGAAAATAGTTCTCTAAAAAAACTCTAATATTTATTTAACATTGTTAATTTTCATCTTTTTTCAATATAATCATTGTAATATACCGTTCTATAGCTCTGCGCCCCATTTTACCAAATAAATAAACGTGTTTGTTGGGTTCTGTAAACATGAAAGTAAAAGCTGGGGAACTTGAACTTTTCCCTCTTGGCGTGACGATACATTTTAATTTTTGTAAGCTGAGTTTGTATAATCAGCATAAACAATACTATTCAGTTAGACGTTGTTAAAATTTCTACATTTTACATTTTTTGTTATACATGGAAAAACAACCAAAAAAACCCAACAAACTGGTGCCTTTGGGGAAAATCTTGTTATAGGATTCGGATTTAGCATAGAATATAAATAAGTAACGGTGCTTAGTTGCAAAAACTTTGTCGACCAGTGATAGAACACAATTTGTGAGCAATTTAAATCAGTGAAATTAAAATTGGAATATCAGTCTAGAACAGTGTTTCCCAACCTTTTTCGGTCCATGCCCCACCAAAGCCTTTCTAAATTTTACATGCCCCCATTTCTTTCTTTTTTTTCGAAAATCCTTCTAGAAAAGCAATTAAAACCTGGTGGTCCATGCCCCACAAGTGGGGAAAGAAATATTAGTAAGAAATTTTTAGAATATTACTAGATTTATTTAGTTATAAATTTTTAAATACTTTACACTAAATTTATAATTAAAGGATACTTTAATAGAAATTCTAAAGATATTAAAATGAAGTTGTAATTTCTTCCAAGTTAGATTTCTAAAATTTAAAAGTTAGATCGATTTCATTACATGATATATAGCTCTGCATATTTTCTTTCTGACTGTCACAGACTTTTGTGTTAACAATTTTTAAAAAATCTATATAGTTAAATTAGAGTGATAACTATTATAATATTCCCCGATAGTAATCGTAATTCTACTAATTATCTTTTAAAATTAATTTAAACTCCAAAATAATAAATAATACTGAATTACATCGTAAAAAATTACATTACTATATTAGGGTTACAGATACTAAAATAATTTTTTTTCACACATTTAGGAATATAAGCAGGAAAATTTGTTATTGACATGTTTACCTATGAAATCTTAAAAAATACATTAAAATAGTAATCTTAAACCAATATGATACAAATCTTCCTTGTTCTTTCAAAATAATTTAGCTTTTTTAAGTTTTTCAGCTGAAAATATTCGGCATAAACAATATAGAATATTTAACAGCATTGACACTTAAGCGACAAACACAACTGTTTAAACAAGCATACAAAACACAAGCGTGCAAGATATATTGACTATTAAGCCCACAGAAAAATTTATATAATTCATAAAAATTTAAAATTGTAAGCTATGGATGCAATGTAATTAATAGTAACATCAAATTTCTAGTCATCAAAATCTAATAATCTACAGAAGAATGTATTTGAATAATACTGATATAGTTTCTACTTTTGTTCTTTAGTGATATGAGTTATAGAAATATTAACAGATAAATATATATGAATTGAAAAAGACAAAATATGTAGATGTCGGTAGTTATAACTGGCATGTAGGGGTATAAATTGTCATCAGATATATATTTATGTAAATTGTTGAAATCTTCAGGCTGAAACTAGTTTTAAAAGATAGTTCTTTTTTTTCTAATCAGCCTTATAGAGAAGGCTTGACTTTCTTATTTCAATAAGGAAAAAGTTGAAAGAGAAGATAAATTTCACTGTGAAGTGGTCTTTAAGAGGTAGATCTTGTGTGAAAATCTAAAAAAGAAAGATTAAATGTACTATTTTTCTCGTGTTTCTAATAATGAGGAAGTTGCTTGATTTTTTTAATCGATTCTTCTTGCAAAAATAAGAAACTACCCAAAATTTGAGGCCGAGGGAGAAATTTTTTTGATTGCAAAAACAAATTAACAAAAATCCCCTTTTTAAAAGCGCGCGGAAGCGCCAAAAGTTTGGGATGTGACGTCATCCTACGATAAACATTGTTTGAAAGCAATGGAGTTGATGGTATGATTGTTGACCTCATCGTTACTTTTTAAACAATAAACGTTTTCAGTCACGTGTTTTTTTCCTCGACTTTTAAATCAAAATATTTAATTACCTGTACATTTTATTGAAAAATTGACTAGATATTTCATTTTATCATACAAAAAATTATAAGGAACACTTGTTTGTTTTTGAAAATCTGACACATGCAACTTCCTTATTGTAAATTTAATTTAAAAAAAAGAACTCTGTATGGGGAGAGTTTAAAATTAATAAACCCTGTTCCATAAAATATTTTAAGCAGGAAGGTTTAGGAAAATAAGTGGGAGTTACTTTTTTATCAAAATTTATTTATAGGATGTATAGTTTTAGCTGGTAAACAATTGTCTGTTACTCTGAATTAAGAATATTCTCTGATATTATCTGCCCTTTCAGATGGATATTAGTGGATCAAGCTTCCTTTTCCTCCACCTCGTGAGTTCCATAAGTAGTGGATGAAATCCCAGCACAACCAGAGCCCCTATCAAGGCATACCCCATGTTCTTTCAATTTTCATTATTGGCCTGTCTAAGGCCATGAAACCTCTGCTCTGGTACTATATGTGACTAAGATGAGGAAAAAAACAACTCAAGAGGTTTTTATTTTAAGAAATTTCCCTCTGTTTGTGGTGGGTCGAGTTTCTTTTAAGCCGTTACGTAAAAAAATTGCGTTCAGTACTTACAAAATCCTTAGAGAGAATCGGTATCCAACCTTTGAATTTTGCATCTCCTGGAAGAAAAAAAGTTTCTGCATTTGAGAAAGAGTTGTAGTCTTTAAGTTAAGAGTTGCATAAAATATTCCAAATCACATAGAAAAAAGTTACGAACCGGAAGGTATATTTAATTGTTTGATTGAAAAGAAAAAAATAACGGCATAATCCCCACCTTATCCCCTAAATCATAACTAAATCAATTCAAAAAAAATTTCTGTGAGCTAAATCAAAACGTATATACCACTTCAAGCAAAAGAATAATTTTCTGAACTCAAAACGAGCTTATGTGGGACTTACAAGCTCGTACGTTTTTTTTTTCTTCCTCCATTCCTTCAAAAGTATTGAACTAATTTTTATTGCACAGTTCGATTTTCAATATTCCATATAACATGTAATATTAAACTAAATGGCATCACACTCTTAAGGGGTCATAGGACTGTTAAAACGCAATGCAGTGAAAAAAACTTTACATTTTCCAAAAAAATTAATATCTTTTTTTCTAATTTATGAAAAGACTCGGTTTAAACATATTTTTAATCCTTATTTATTAAACTTTATGTAAAAAAATAATTGAATACTTAATAGACATAGTTAAGTTTATACATTGAGTCGAAAAAAAGCAACTTTGACGGTTAAATGTTAGTATGCAGTGGCTTTCATGCAAGATAATTAACTAACTATTAAATGGAAATTCAAAATTTCAATTCACATATATACTATATGAGTATACAATCAAGCCCTACCAGATATTTTGAGTTTGACAGTCAATTAATATTTTTTATTATAATTTGAACTTAGGTGTTAAAAACACAAAAAAATTATAAGTTCACAATCTCAAAAAATAATGAAATATAGGTTCAAAACTCTAAAAAGAGGTAGGGCTTTATTGTCACTACTAAATATTGATGCTCTCAAAGTTTCAAGGATATATTCGTATTACTTCAAATTTTATCATGCATGGAACACAAAAAAATCACATTTTGAGAAAAATGACCTCAAAGTTCTAATGTTAGTAATCTCCTTGGGTTTCTTGTTTCAAAATTTTAGCCATAACTTCTGAAATAATACGAATTTTCGCATGCGTTTTTTTTAAATTGTTAAGAAATATCTAGGCTATCACATATATTTTTTTCAAAAAATCGATTTTTTTATGATTTAACAGTCCTATGACCCCTTGACGACAGTCTCAAAACTGAGTAAAAAGTACTCAAACTGGTTCCGATCCAAATGTACTCAAATAAAAAAAATGAATATTCTCATTTCTGAAAATATGCATACTCAAAAATGAAACATCTTGAGTTTGAACTCAAAAATGAGCTCATGATGTTTCATTTTTGAGTACTAGGGAGCTACCGCCCCCTGCTCGATATCGCTCGCCAACCCCCGTAAACTGCTAACGCAGGACCTTTTGGAATTGCTTCGCAATTCCCACAAATTCCAACTCGCCGAACTTAATACACTTTACAAAACAATTAAACAATTCACTTATATAAAATAACATATAATATGATTATATAAAAATAACTATTTCTAATTGTTTATCAATATTCGAACCAAACAAAAACCCGTTATTTTAAAATAACTCGTTAGTATAATATGCCTAGTGTTTATCATTCATATTTTTTTAAACCCAGACTTGTTAACCCAGACGATACCGTTTAAGCAATTGAAAATAATAAGAGACAAAACATCACTCTATGTTTACAATTAATTTCGATAAAATCAGACTAAAAATTATAAATATTGGACAAAAACTGTGAAATTTTAGTATGAAATGGCGTTCATGTAAGTTTTTAGAATATGTATTTATCAGTCTTTGAGTGATATTTCATCAAGAAAGTACTTTTTTTAAAAGGTGAAAAAACATGTTTCATCTTAAAATATAGCGTCAATCGGTCGTTGTGATTGGATGCATAATAATTTGAATGACAGTACTTGCTTTGTAACTGCGACCTTATCCGTTACCTAAAAAATGGAAATATTTTAAAATTGAGAATTTTTTTGAAAAATCGAAGGGCTTACTCGGAAATCCGAAAGGAATCCGGACATTTTGATACCATATATGTCATTCGGTTCAGTAATTAAAAAGCCTTTCTCTGGAAACCGTTCACTAAAAACTTTTTTTTAGAATAGAGAGATACACATTTTCAGAAATGAGTATATTCATTTTTTAATTTGAGTACTTTTGGATCGGAACCAGTTTGAGTACTTTTTACTCAGTTTTGAGACTGTCATTTTAAGAGTGCGGTATTTGCGTATTAGAAAAGAATCAACACGATGCAGGTTCAAAACAGGGTAACTTACAGGGTAAATCAGGGTAGCAGAGTAGGTAAAACAGGGTATCGTGATCACCTTGTGCTTTTTAAGGACCGTGTTCACTTTTGCATTTAGTTGTGATGTGGGGATTCGACGAGAACCCCTAGTAGACGACGGAAACTCTGCTCGTCTCGTCTACTCTGACCGTGTTAAATGACGTCACTTAACCCTAAATCTCTACATTACGTTTTTTCGTGGGCTCAAATTTCGTCGAAAATCGTGTCTTTCTTCGTTCAAATTAGAGTCCACAATCAACATGATATAGAGATTTAGGCTATTATTCAAGTTTTTTCGGGTGGCATACATCATATAGGGTCCACAACTCGAGTGATGACATTCGTCGTATGATTAGAGTAGGAATGAGGGGTGAAAAACCAATTTTCCACCTTTTTGGCTTGCGCGCTCCATGAGGAACCTTCAGGGCCAATGCGGCACTTCAAGATATTACCCGAAAATTCTGAAAAAAAAAGGTACTTTCTTCCACCTTAAACAACTTTTCCGTACTAACACATCATCAAAATCCAAAAAAGTTTTTTTCGGTACACCCTAACGGTCATTGAAAAGGGAAAAAAGCTCTTTCGTCAATTGGTCTCACCGTACCGCAAGCGAACGCAAAAGTGAAAAACAGTCCTTAACCCTTTACTGTCAATGGTAGCAAATATGCTACCAAAAGTTTAGCTTCAATTTTCAGCATGTTTTTAAGTTATAGGAGCAATAATTGCAACTTCAGGTAGAATAATTTATAAAGACTTAGTACAGACACCAGTTTAAAAAAATTTAAAAAATAATAAATATTTTTTTTTCATTTTTAATTTATTTGGCCTCAAACTACATGAGGCAAAACAATTTTTTCTCCAAAGTTATTTCTAGTAGTGGGCATTAGAGGGTTAATAACAAAAGGAGCAACACACAATTCAAAAGAGAATCTCACTTTTCCGGGGAGGGCGGCTTCAGCAGCGTGTTGGAGTCCGTGCTGCCGATGCTGTCGCTGACGACAGCCTTGGAGCGCTGCAGGGAGGACTGGCGGCATGAGCGGCCAGACGGGAGGTCCCTCCTGCCCAGCCGGATGATGCCCTCGTCCGGCAGACCGGACGTCGAGTCTTCACGGTCCGTCGACGAGGACTCGTCGATGTTGCGGAAGCGAGGGGCGCCGCAACCTGGAGGGAGGAGGCTGCTGTTAGTTCCGTTGTATTGCAGAAAAAAGGACGCTTAAAGACAAAACCTTAGCCTAGTTTTTTGTAAATATTTGTTGAATCAGTATAATTGGTTCTTAAATTTCCTTTCCTCCCTTACCCTTTGGGCCATATGCAGCTGCCATCGTATATCGAAATAACAGGTATCCTTTGTCTACAACCCATCTTTTATTGCTTCTGGTAACTTTTGTCCGCACACTAGTGCCTCAGGATTGCTTTTGAAAAGGAGCCTTTTTGCATGCAAGGAAAAACCCCGTTTTGAAAGCTGTTTGACACTGCCCACAAATAAAAATCCTAACAGAGGGTAACAAAATTTTTTTTTAATTCTGGATCGGTTCCAGGGTACCACGAGGAACTATAAATGATTGACAAAACCTGTGACTGGCTGTGACATGATCATTCAACCTGTTAATCAATCTGCTATTTTCGAAGGAGAAGGAAAAAAAGTTTTTCTAGCCCAATCAGACTTTTTTCTCCTCCTCTCGTGACGTCGATGCTATCCCAGCGCTAAAAATCCCCCAACCCATCATCCAACTTTATGATTTCCATTAGCGCTTATGGCCATTTACTCTCTGTTCTAGTACTCTGTGATACTGCCCTAAGGCCCATATTGTCACCTATCTCCGAAAAATCACACAGCTTAGCCACATCCAGTTCCGAGTGTATGGGCGTCGTTAAGAGTTTGACCTCATCCCAGGCCCGTGGTGGCTAGGGGGACGAGTATATTTTGGGATTTTTTTACATTTCGACTGGTGAGCTTTACGTTAAAATCAATAGATGTCTACATTCTACTGAAAGATAAAAAAAACGTTTTTTATTTTTTGTGGGTTGGTCCACTCTGGCTCTCAGCTCCTCAATTGAAAGTCGGAATCAGAATGGACCAAGTGGCTTGATCCATTCTGGCATTAAATATTTGTGCGATTTTAATTACTAGATCAAACGAAAAAGTTATGCCATCTTGTGGGAACTAAAAAAATGCATTGTTTTCTAACTGAAATCAATAGATGTCTCTACATTCTACTGTAAAATTAATTAGAAAACAATGCATTTTTTTAGTTCCCACAAGATGGCATAACTTTTTCGTTTGATCTAGTAATTAAAATCGCACAAATATTTAATGCCAGAATGGATCAAGCCACTTGGTCCATTCTGATTCCGACTTTCAATTGAGGAGCTGAGAGCCAGAGTGGACCAACCCACAAAAAATAAAAAACGTTTTTTTATCTTTCAGTAGAATGTAGACATCTATTGATTTTAACGTAAAGCTCACCAGTCGAAATGTAAAAAAATCCCAAAATATACACGTCCCCCTAGCCAGCACGGGCCTGCCTCATCCCCCATTTAGAGTTTGACCGTTATTAAGGTGTTGCTTACCCTTATACAGTCTTCGGGCCGTATTCAGAAACTTTAACACGAGATGGAAACGAGACAGGAACGTGATGGAAACGAGATATTTTGGAAACGAGACGGGAACGAGATATTTTAAACGAGATATTTCTACTCCACAGCTGTCGTCCGCCATATTGTTCTGAGATTCGAAGCGCATTCCGATTGCTTTTACACTTTTTGTGGCCCGTTTAATAGTTCCAAAAAACCTAAAAAAGCTATTTATTACCAAAATAAGTCCTCAGACATTAATATATTACGAAAGTAATGGGCATCTAGTGCCTGTAAAAATTTGTATTACTAGTGTAATTAGTTGTGACGTTTTTCGACAGATGGCAGAATGATCACTCGAGCTCTCGAAACGGTACCTTCGGAGTGGCCGTCGATTATTCATCATTACTGTCTCGTTTCCAACTCGTGTTAAAGTTTCTGAATACGGCCCTTAGCCGCTAACTCTTTCAGTCCATACAAGCTTTTAGCTCATGCCTGCAATAGTTTTGAAACTGCTAACCAAGCAATAAGGGGCCAACTCATCGCCACAGAGGCTTTGATAATTCTGGTTCTGAGGCACCGGATTATATTTAATTCACTGAGTGTGGTCAACGAGCGATCAACATTGACTTCCGGACAACTATAACGCATCGCAATTTGGAGATTCTCTGGCCACATGAGTCTAAGTAGCCAGTGTTTCACCCACAGAGTAAAGATCTAACAGAGATTCCAAACGGCCGTTTTCCTCTACTTAAGTACTTAATTTAATTCAGCTCGCATATTATAAATAATTTCGCTAGCTGCCAATCAGAGTAGGCGAAATGCGAAAGTGATTCCTGATTGGATATGGAACTTCTATCAAGCGGCAATTTAATTTCATCGGTGCTGCTCTTTTTCCCTCTGCTTCCGATTTGGAATTTGAGTGACAGCTTCAGTGGGTAAATGACAGAGACGTAGTAGGAGTGACGTGGAACTATAGGAGGCGGTCCTATGTACTTGAAGTTGTCTAAGGGGTTTCACCCACCTGTGAGCGACTTGATCTGCGCCGTGTCCTTCGTCTCAGGCTGCACCGTGACCTCATCCATCCCCGCCTCTTCCTCCTCCCCCCTGATGGGCTCGAAGTGGGTGTGGTCCTGGATCTCGATGGTGAGGTCCTCCTCCTCCTCGACGTATTCGTCCTCATCCTGCTCGCTCACCGAGGGGATGAGCCCCGGCCGTCTGCTACGAGAGGTGGCGCTCGAGGGCGGAGTTCCCTCTTCAGACGAGTTCAGGCTCGACAGCTGGCCTGGAGAATCTGATGGAAGAAACGTCATTGTGCAATAAACCTCCATTCAATGAGTGGCTGCACCCTTTATACAGTGTGTTTCCTTAATAATATTTCCAGGGTAAAACCTTAATGCTAAAACAAGGTAAGCGAGTATTGGAAAATAGTTTCCTAAAAAAAAACTCTAATAGATATTTATTTTTAACTCTGTTGTTTTTTTCTCGTTTAAAAAAACTTAAGTACATATCGTTAGCTTTTGCGCTCCGTTTCATCAAATGAGCGTTTGAGTAGGCTTAACATGTATACACTGGAGAGAAGAAGAAGGAGTAGGGATTTGATTCAGCTCTTCAAGTTCGTAAAGCAAGTGGATTCAGAAGGTTTAGACTTAAATAGGGATAACAGAACAAGGGGCCATGCGTACAAATTGAATAAGACTCATTTCAATCGGGATTTAAGAAAATACTACTGCTTCAATAGGGTAATAGATATATGGAACGCATTGCCAGAAAATATAGTAAATTCGAAGGGTGTGTTGTGTATGAATTAAAGCTTAAACTAGACAGTCAGTGGGAATGGGTGAATTAATAAAAAATGGACCAGCCTTGTTGGGCTTCGAGCCTGTAGCTGATCGACAATATTTGTATTTGTACATCAAATAAATAAGTTGGATTCTGTTCGTAAAGCAAGTGGATAGCAAGTGGATTCAGAAGGTTTAGACTTAAATAGGGATAACAGAACAAGGGGCCATGCGTACAAATTGAATAAGACTCATTTCAATCGGGATTTAAGAAAATACTACTACTTCAATAGGGTAATAGATATATGGAACGCATTGCCAGAAAATATAGTAAATTCGAAGGGTGTGTTGTGTATGAATTAAAGCTTAAACTAGACAGTCAGTGGGAATGGGTGAATTAATAAAAAATGGACCAGCCTTGTTGGGCTTCGAGCCTGTAGCTGATCGACAATATTTGTATTTGTATTTGTACATCAAATAAATAAGTTGGATTCTGTTAACATGCAAGTAATAGGGAGAAAATGTATTTTGCCCACTTGGCGTGATGACACAGTGTTATTTTTGGCACACTGAGTTTGCACTCTAGGTTATTATTATAGCTCGGTGTTTCCAACCAAACTCTTCAGAGCTGGGTGGAGTGGAATACACAAAATTACCAAACAGCTGCAACTGTATGGTAACTGTATGGTGCAGTTAAGACCGTAAAATCTTCATTAAATCTTCATTATTTTATTCTACGGTGGTGAGATTCTTGGCAATCGGCCAAAGAGTCTCGTCGCCTGTGCGCGCACTCTAGCTTCTCTCTACAATTTTGTCTTTGTCGCCGTGACAAAAGTATCTAGTACGCGCTTAGCCTAATATTATAAATTCAGTGACACTTTTGAGAGTGGTCCAACTCCTAAAAAAGGTTTTAATCTATGTAATAAATTTTACAGATTGAGGATATCTTCATTCAAAGTGGAGATTTGATGTTTTGCGTAATAGCCTATTTCAGCTAATATTATGCACAAATTGGTTAAAAAAATAACACATATATTTTTAATTTTGGTTTAAATTTTACATTTATCCTAGTTTTTAGATGTATTTAATCATATAATGCTACTTTTAAAATATTTTTAAAAATATTTTTTAGAAGAGCCTCCAGGGGTAGGATAGCACCTTTAAATTCAATTCAGAAGATTTTCCCTTGGAAACGTTTTTAACAGAACTCAAATGAAATAGACTCAATACCAAGGATCCAAATCCTAACACAATAAATTCAATTTTAAATTGAAAGGTAAGATAAATTTTGAGAGAGACGAAGCGACTCATCTTAGAGTAAGCAAAAATCTTCTAAACTATCCAACACTAAGAACTAATTTACATTTTAACTTAACAAATTTTCAGCTCGGTTCTTACGTATTCTAACGTAGAGCGTGCCACTAAATCCGAAAACGTTAGCCGTGCCGCCGAAATTCAGCGTGCATCTAGATTTTTATGATACCAAAGGACGACGTTCCTTTGGGGATTCGGGAGAGATTAGTGGCATTGATAATTTCCCGGATCTTTTTGCTTGGTTAGGTGCAAAACACACTGCGCGTCTTATAGTCGCTACTTACTCACATCGTAAATTTTATTTAATAGCAAACTTGATTAAATCCGCACAAGGTTTGAACAGGTTTTTATTGGAGAGTCTGTCCTTAGAAGTTTAATCTTATTTTAAGATTCTTGTTTTGAAAATATTTTATTTATTCTTTGAAATGAATGCTTTTTGAAATTTTTATGAAAGGAAATTTGTTGTGAAATTCTTTTTTATTGAAAGCATTTGTATGAATTGGTATTTTCTACCTTTGTTAGCGGGCTTCGGCCTGAGAAACAATAAAATTTCTTCTTCTTCTTCTATAGTCGCTACTGCAATCAATCTCCATAAAAAAAGCATGGAGAAAGCCTAGTCCTCTATCTTGACAGGAATGAAGATTCCTGTCAAGATAGGGGGAGTCTCCGGCTGAACTCCATGCTTTTTTCCCTCTTTGATTGATCGATGTCGCGTCTTATGGTCGCTAGGTCTGACTTGGCTCTTAGGTTAGTGGGTTTTCCTCAGAAGAGGGAACCTCTTTTGTTCGTTCATTGACCTCACCTAACCACAAAAAGAGATGGGGAAGATTATCAATGCCCCGAATATCCGAAGGAACGTCGTCGTTGGTATCCGCAGAAAGGTTTATAGACGGGATAGTACATTAGCACTCTTACCTGTAATGAAATGAAACTAAATTCCTCTCACCTCTTCCTTCGGAAGCTTGGCTGATGGTAATTAGGGGAAGGTCCCCGTTCCCAGTGATGCCCCCTCTCCTCATCCACCTCCTGTCCTCGCCGTCGGAGGAGGACTTGTGAGACTCTGTGATGGACATCGGGGAAGGACGCCGACTGAACCTACGGAACACAACACAAATGGGTTCATCAGCCATGGCCAATAGGGTGTCTCAAAAAAAACTTTTTTTAGAAAAACCTCGCTCCCCAGGGCTTTTCCCATTCCTTTTGGTCCCAAATGATAGTGTGTAAAGTTTCAGCCCCCTAAGTTAACTCTAGGGTTTGCCTGTAGAGCTCCAAAGTTTGAAAAAAGTGGAAAAAATGACCAATTTTCAGAATTTTTAAAAATTATATTTTATTATTGATACTGCGATAAAACCGATTCAGATGTGTCATTTAGGACTTATTTAGATGGAATATATTTATTTATGTGTATTAACTGCACCCTATAGCCCATATAATTTAAGATTAAAACGTACTACTTAGGGACGTTGCACTCGCCAAAGTTTATAAAGCACTACCGGTGGACGAAATTAGTTAAATTTGAATTTCTTCGAAAGAACTCCCTCAAATGATGCCATTTGGTGCTAAATTGATATTATAAATTATAAAAACCATTGAAATAACAATAATGAGGTCTTCCACTGAGCTTATAATGTAAGAAGTGATTTTCTTCAAAATTTCTCTTTTCCAGCTGATCAAACCCAAAATTTATATTAAAAAAGAGGGTTGTTGTACTTTTTTAGATACCAAACATTGAAACCTTTATAGGGGTTTCATTTTTAATAAGTAGAAATAAATGTTAAACCGCACAGATCGGAAATGATATGGATATTTCCTATACCAGACGTTAAAATCGATTTTCTTTTTTAAGTTTGAAAAATTACTTCCTTTTAACGTATTAGGGGAAAATTTTAATTAAAAACATCTTTCTTTAACATTTCAACCAAGATTCACAAGCATTTAACTATTTTCCTAGTTTTGAAAAAAGAAAATCAATTTTCACATCTGGTATAGGAAATATCCATGTCATTTCCGATCTGAGCGGTTTGAAATTTAATTCTACTCATTAAAAATGAAACCTCTATAAAGGTTTCAATGTTTGGTATCTAAAAAAGTACAACAACCCTCTTTTTAATATAAATTTTGGGTATGATCAGCTGGAAAAGAGAAATTTTGAAGAAAATCACTTTTTACATTATAAGCTCTGTGGAAGACCTCATTATTGTTATTTCAATGGTTTTTATAACTTATAATGTCAATTTAGCACCAAATGGCATCATTTGAGGGAGTTCCTTCGAAGAAATTCAAATTAAACTAATTTCGTCCACCGGTAGTGCATTATAACCTTTGGCGAGTGCAACGTCCCTAAGTAGTACGTTTTAATCTTAAATTATAGGGGCTATGGGGTGCAGTTAATACACATAAATAAATATATTCCATCTAAATAAGTCCTAAATGACACATCTGAACCAGTTTTATCGCAGTATCAATCTTAAAATATAATTTTTAAAAATTCTGAAAATTGGTCATTTTTTCCACTTTTTTCAAACTTTGGGGCTCTACAGGCAAACCCTAGAGTTGACTTAGGGGGCTGAAACTTTACACACTATCATTTGGGACCAAAAGGAATGGGAAAAGCCCTGGGGAGCGAGGTTTTTCTAAAAAAAGTTTTTTTTGAGACACCCTAATGGCCAACTATACTTTGTTCATATTAAACTGGCGCTTGAAAATATTTCCTTCCCCATCACCGATCGGTAACCATAGCAACTATTCTCGTCAAAGTGACGAAGTTGGCTTACTATTGGCTGCTCGAAGAGCGTAACTATGGTTACGCTTCTAGCGTGGGAAAGCACTATTTCTCAAGCGCCAATTCTTAATGAATAGAGTATAGACTGATAATAAAGCCCCCGGGGACACGTTTATTTACAAATTCCACCTCGTGAAATTTTCCCTTCCACTCAAGGACCAATCAGAACATTTAAAAAGTAACTGGCAATCCCATATTTGGAAGGACAATCATCTGACAGACCAATCAGAGGCCTCACTCACATCTTACGACGTGGGGAACCAATGGGAAACATGCCACCAAAGAAGCTCCTGATGACGTCACGATTGATAACTCTTTGCCAATGACTCAACTTCTCTCTAAAATCTTCTTCTAATAATCCACTCATTTTTACAAGTCCCATTTGATGAGATGTTATAGCAAGGCTGACTGTTTCACCAAAAGGCTAAACCTTTCGGCCAACTTTCCCTTACATTTTTCCTGAACAAGATCTGTAAATATGCGTGGAGCATTAGAAGACTTAAGAGAGAAGTTGAGTTGTTGGCTGAGAGTTAGTTTTCTGAGTGAGAGTGTTTGTGAGTTTCAGAAAGTGCAAAGAGTTGCGTTATCATTTGTGATTTCAGGACGTATCACTCGTCACAATTAGGAGCTTTTCTGTTCTACTCAGTAAAAGCTGAATTTTTCTGAAGATTTTTCTTTTAATAGTTACTCCGGCCGTGAAAGCCTACATGTTTACTGTTGGGTTCGTGTTAGTATCCTTCTTCAATAATTAGCCAGAGTAAAATCACAAGACATTTATTTAAGCATTCTATCCAAAGTTACAGCTTTTCCTTGCCCGATCGCCATTGCTAGCTCGCATTACTCTCCTACTCAAACAAAACCAAAAAAAAATCCACGTCGAAAAAGTCACTTTCCTTTTCCGGCAACCCGCCGGGTTGCCAACAGGGATAGTCTTCCCTTTTAACTTTACATCTCCCCTCCGGTCTCTTACCTGCCGGACCGAGACCAACCAAAAAAGAATCACAAGACAAAAAAATAATTTCAGATGTGCAGATGTGCAAGGAAGTATTGTAGGAGTGGAACAGTACCGAATACTATAATCAAAATACAAAAAGGCAATATCGAAATTTTAAACCTCAAAAATAAAGAACACAAATAAAATACAAACTTCAAAGAGCCAATAAAAAGAAAATACTCTCGTGAATAAAACATTAAAAAGAAACTAATATTCACGCGACTAAGAAAAATTCCAGAAAAAACCTGGAACTTACGAGAAAATCAAAGCGTGACACCAAATCCCGGATGGTTTAACCGAAAACAAAACATTACACTTTCATTCTTAAACCAGAACTATTCTTATTCAGACAGAGTTATTTATCCTCAAATGTCTTCAAAAATTAAGTAACCCCTCAATTTCATTTTACATAATTATCATTACGGATATAACACTTCATAGAATTACTTAACTTAGGAAATCAGATAATTACAGTCTTCCCAGTAATTGCTTCAAAAAAATAAAAGTTAGCACAAATTAATTTCAAATTATAAAAAATAACGGATGTCATATGAACATTTAACAGAGTTTTAAAGAGGATTAATGTTAGGCCTCCCGGAAGGGTGTTTTTCACACTGTTTTACCGCTGGTCAGATGAAGGGAAACTGGACAATATTGATATGGGTTTGAAAGCAGAGGTCCAAAAAGGGTAGGGCGAGTTGAAAATTGGGGTCTGGACCCCTTATAGTCACGTCAGAACGGGATGAAAGAGGCTTCATTCGCATGGCAGTGCCGGATCATTGAGTGACTTTTCGACATGTTTCAAATTGTTAGAATACTGCTACAGGTCTATCATTGTCTGCTCCATCAGTTAATCGGTCGTCATTGCACCAAAATTCACCAAGTATCGTTTTTTTACAGTGCTCCATCGATGGAATTCCATCGGTGCATAAAGCTACCATGGGATTCACAAAAAAATATTTTCGCATGATTACTGATATCAAATGGTTCTTTTAAAGAAATCCCCCTTCAATTTTGGTTAACATGACACCTAAATTGGGTTTGGACGCTATGCCGAAAATCGCAATTTTTGGAGTGTTTTATCTTGAGTCTGTGGTGAAGAAGAGAAGTGTTTTGACCTGGAGCACTATTGGGTACCATGGGCAACCTCATTAGATAAAAAATGAGGGCAATCTCATTTCTTAAAAAAATTTCGAAACATTTTTGGAGCCAAAAGTTATACCCTACCTTTGAAGCGATCCTGAAGCTGTAATTCATCAGAACAAATCCCGCACACATATTTTTTGGAATGTTTCAAACTTACTTTACATCCAATAAAGACAGTTTCTTTCTCGACAAATTTCTTCATCCAAAATTTCACCTATGGAGCTCGACTAAAATTTCGTTGGTTTGTCCTCATGCTTAAAATGCTTGTTATGTTGCCAATATTGGCAAACTTAGGGTTTGGGATGGATCTTAGACGAAAATCACCGCCTCAGTCAAAATTTCAATCTGTTTGATTCGATGACCTGTCGCATAGAGGCTCTCATTGCAGCGCGTATGGAAGACATTAAACACCGATTTTCGATATTAAATTTTATTCCTTTGATCTGAAAATTATATCATTTATTTATATTCACAAAGATCACTTGCTGTGTAAATTTCATCAAAATCTAACAAGTCCTTCATGGTGTTGCATTTTTTATGAACAGGAGTATAGTCATTTCTTATAGATTTTGGGTCACTGAATGCGAAAATCGCCATTAAAATTCTCAATTGACTCAGGATTTTCGGGGAACAGCCCCTCCCCCTTTTTACGTTTTTCGACGACTTAATAACTTTAAACCCGATTTTCAGGGTCAAAAAGCATTGCTTTAGTCTTCAAATTGTCCCCAGGGAACAAGAAATGTTCAAATTAATAAAATATGCTAAATTTATAACAAATGGATAGGTTTAAGGGGTAATTACCCCCCTAAGAACGCAAAAAAATCGTTAAAAATAGTAGGGTTCGTTATGCCCTTTTCATTTTGCTTATTTTTTACGCAATTGATCTTTGAAGGGTCTTAACCCTTCTCCAAGGACTCAAATTTGATGACAATATGCAGCAATAATTTTTACTAAAACCGTATGAGGTGTTAACGCCCCCAGAGCACCCACGAAAGGGTTCAATGCCACACTTAAGAGTTAAACTGCTGTGCAAAATAAAATTCAAAATGCCACCGACTAAATTTCAGCTGATTCTTGTGTAAAATGACCTGCTGAAGTCAAATATGACACCCATTTTCCTCCATCACCCTCAGTTTTTAAGAGGATGACCCCTAATTGTTATCAACAGCTGTATCTATATTAACATTTTGAAACATGGAATCCTCACTCCCTAAAACCGGTCCGTTGTTAAAGAAGTGAAGAGTTTCTATTCAGGATAGACCCAAAATATAAGAAAAACGACATTTGTAATATTTTCAAAATCATCAATATTAATTCCTGAGCTCGCGAGCGCCTTCGCTATTCTGGGAGTCTTCCGAACTCTTCCTCGGCGGCTTCTGGGACGCTAACACCTCAACCGCTTTTAGTAAAAATTATTGCTGCATATTGTCATCAAATTTGGGTCCTTGGGAAAGGGTTAGGACCCTTCAAAGATGAATTGCGTAAAAAATAAGCAAAATAAATAGGGTATAACAGACCCTACTATTTTTAACGATTTTTTTGCGTTTTTAGGGGGGTAATTACCCCTTAAACCTATCCATTTGTTATAAATTCAGCATATTTTATTAATTTAAACCTTTCTTGTCCCCTGGGGGACAATTTGAAGACTAAACAAATGCTTTTTGCCCCTGAAAATCGAGTTTAAAGTTATAAAGTCGTTGAAAAACGTAAAAAGTGGGAGGGGCTGTTCCCTGAAAATCATGAGTCAATAAGGAAGTTGCATGTGTCAGATTTTCAAACACAAACAAGTGTTCCGTATGGTTTTTTGTATGGTAAAATGAAATATCTAGTCAGTTTTTCAAAAAAATGTACAGGTAATTAAATATTTTAATTTAAAAGTCGAGAAAAAAACACGTGACTGAAAACGTTTATTGTTTAAACTGTAAGATGACGTCAACAATAATACCATCAACTCCATTGCTTTACAACAATGTTTAGTATAAGATGACGTCACATCCAAACTCTTGGCGTTTTCGCGCGCTTTTAAAAAGGGGAATTTTGTTAATTTTTTTGGCAATCAAAAAATTTCTCGATCGGCCTCAAATTTTGGGTAGTTGCTTATTTTTGCAAGAGGAATCGATTAAAAAAATAAAAAAAAATCATGCAACTTCCTCATTGAGAATTTTAATGATGGTTTTCGTATTCAGCGACCCAAAATAAGAAATGACTATTTTCATCAAGGAAAAAATTTTGAAGGTCAAATTTGTTGAACAGTGTAATTCAGTAAAAAAACGCACTCCAAAAAAATCAACCAACAAACAACAGCAAATTCCCTCAAGAAAAAAAAAACGAAATTCCTCGATCTAATTTTAGAAAGACAACCACTAACCGAAAAAAAAATCTGGAACGAAACAAAACACTTCACACACACAACCATTTCACCAAAAACGAAACTACTCATCACACTTATTATACTATCCAATTCCATATTTGAGACTAGTGATGGGCAGGTATCGATACCAAATACTTAAGTACTCGATACCTATAGGTATCGAGTGTATTCGATACCCACAAAAGTATCGAAACTTTATTGACATATTTCATTTTAAATTTTTCAATGAAGTAATCTTTATAATACCTACTGTAGATCAAACGCAGCCTGTTTCCGTTTTCATTTTGCAACGCTCAAACCCAAGTCGTTAATCATCCGCGAGAGAAATTTGACGCGGCTAGGTTTTTCCCCCGCCAAATCCTTCGCCTCTATCCACCTTCAGGCCCGTAGCTACGGGGCTTTTTGATGGATCGCTTTCAGTTTTTGAATATTAGTCTGATTATGGATAGGCCCTAAAAAAATTGTAAAAATTCCCTTCAGGTTCATTTCCCGACATTGAAAAAAAGTACTCGATACCTAAAAGTACTCGATACCTATAAGTATTCGATACCAAAGTATTCGATACCTAAAATTATCGATTTTGCCCATCACTATTTGAGACACACTCCCCAAAAACCTCACCATACCAAAATCAATAATCATTTCCAAATTTCAACACTATAATTCAAAACAATACCCACAAATTCCATGTCTTCAACAGCTTGGGCCGACTCCTTTCGAAACCTTTTCTTTCGTTTTAAATATTCCCCTCTTATTTGCTTATATTTAACAGGATTTCATACAATAGAAATAGAAAGCAAAAAAGTAAGCAAATAGTATACTGGCAATATTCCTGATTTAAGTTTTGTATGCACCCTAAAATTTAATTTAAAAAATAATTAGGTAATAATTCTACGTTTTTCATTTTAAAGGATTTCATTTAAAAATAATTATCTCTCCCAATTCTGAATAAAGTGAAATCTTTGGCTTCATCAAAAAAAAATTTTGAATGTCCATTGAAAATTTTTTGTAATTATCTTTAAAATTATCAAAATTATGGATATCTCAATCCATAAATAAAAGGGGGGTCTGGGGGTTCTCTCCCCGGAAAATTTTTAACATGCTAAAAAGTGATTTTAGCTACTTTTACGGGATTTAAAAAAATGTTTTTATCCCATAAAAATGACACCAAGCAATTGTTTAACCCTGTATGAACGGGACTTGTAAAACCCACTCCCCACTAGGTAGTGAGAAAACACCACTTTTGAAATTTCAAAATATTTTCTGGGGGAGGACCCCCAGGGTCTCAAAATGAGTTAAAATATTACCTTCAGATGCAAATTTTCAAAAGTTTCCTTGGGTTAAACCCAGACCCAATTTTTTTCCTTTTTTCTCGTCTAATTTTGACGTAATAAATATCATCCAAATACTATTTTTCAGTGCTCATATATAAATGCGCTCGTTAGGGGATACCTTAAAAATGAAGTTGAGGCAACCCCCCAAAAAAAGTATAGTTACGGTGTGGCTCAGACCCATTCAAAAAAAATCCTTGCCCCCCCCAAATGAAATGACGCCCCTGGGTGGCGCCCTTTTATCATTTGTCCACCGCTCTGGCCTGTTGAACCATAGCCATCTAGAGCGAGGAGGCCGTGACAGAAGAAGGATGAGTCCAGTAGCGGATCCAGGGGGGGCAACAGGCCTTTTGCCCCCCCCCCTTGGGCTCAGGTACCTTTTTTAAAAGTTACGGTAAGAAAAGGAAAAAACGAAAATCGGACATCCGAAATTCGGACAAGGTATACAAAAACAAGTTAAAACCCTGTTTTATTGGGTCAAATTACCAAAAATTTTCTGGGGGAGGACCCCAGACCCACTTTTGTATTTGGAACACAATTATTCACAACTTCTTTACATTATGCACATCAAAATAAAAATCCTACATGAAAATGAATACCTGAAATTCGGGCTTTAGGTACCAAAACTAGTTAAAAATATGTTTTTAGAGTCAATTTTTCTAAAAAATCTTCTGGGGGAGGGCCTTCAGTCCCCCTTTGATACATCAAACTTAAAAAATTACTCACAACTTGTCTCATTCTGTACTTCTTTAAGACGCAAATTATACATAAAATGTGTTACAAAGTTTCATTAAACCTATTTAATATGTATGGGAGAAATAATTTTGGGCCCCTCCTGAAATAAATTTCTATAGTATACGCCACTGAAGGGGAATGTCCACGAGACCAGTTAATCACTTATTAACCCTGCCCATTATTGTTTTTTGGTAAACATGATAATGACTAATTTTTTAGAGGATATATTTGGAGACTCTTTCCAAATAAAAATCTATTACGCCTGTGGAGTGATGAAAAAGAGAGGGAAGAAAATGAGGAAGTTGCATGATTTTTTTTTATTTTTTTAATCGATTCCTCTTGCAAAAATAAGCAACTACCCAAAATTTGAGGCCGATCGAGAAATTTTTTGACTGTCAAAAAAATTAACAAAAATCCCCTTTTTAAAAGCGCGCGAAAACGCCAAGAGTTTGGATGTGACGTCATCTTATACTAAACATTGTTGTAAAGCAATGGAGTTGATGGTATGATTGTTGACGTCATCTTATAGTTTAAACAATAAACGTTTTCAGTCACGTGTTTTTTTCTCGACTTTTAAATTAAAATATTTAATTATCTGTACATTTTTTTGAAAACTGACTAGATATTTCATTTTACCATACAAAAAACCATACGGAACACTTGTTTGTTTTTGAAAATCTGACACATGCAACTTCCTTATTGGTGACCTGTGGAGGAATCAGCCACATATACATAAGGTCCGGGCTCACCCTGAGAATCGAGCTTTGGCTTTGGGTACCAAAACGAGTTAAAACCATGATTTTTAGGGTAAAATTTCTAGGGGAAGACTCCCAGATCCCCTTTTTGATTTTCAAAATATACTTTTCCTTATTTTGGTTTACATTTTTATACTACAAACATAATATACATCAAAATGCGAATCTTTCCTATAAATGCATTAAAAAAAGTACATAAAACCTATGATGAAGCTTAGGATTAATTTTAGGTCCTCTCCCTCGTTGCAGAAATCTAGCTTTTCGCCTGATAATGACTTTATTTTTTGGAGCATATTTTGGTTCCTTCAGAAATAAATTTGTTTATGCCACTGCCATCTAGAGCAGTCTTAAACCTTAAGATGACCGCTCATCTTAAGGGTCTCTCTGGCTGGGACGTTAAAATGCTATCCCCCGATCCCATCTTAAATGTTCAAAAATGAGTCAAAAGACTACTTTTCAAGGTAAAATTTCAAAAAGAGTTCTGGGAGAGGACCCCCATTTTCCCTGGGACGTCATCCAAGTATCTTCAATTATAGAATCAAATTTTCAAAATTTTTCTGGGGAAGAACCTCCAACCTTCTTAAAATGTGGTTGCCCCCCCCTTAGGTCCAGGCTGGATCCGCCACTGGATGAGTCATACCTTCCGACGAAAGCTATCATTGCGTTCCCATAGACGCGTCGATTTTGGAGGGGAAAAATCGCTATAAATCATAAACAAATGATCGGAAAAAGAAAAAAAGACCTGTGTGTGATGTAGGAAACGAATACTAATGATTCTGAGTGAAAATGTTTACATTACCGCGGAAATATTTTGATAGATGGGATTTTAAAAAAACCTTGCTCAGAGAACGATCGACTTTCACGAGCTTTATTCGATTAGATTCGCCATAATTTCAGTTAAATTACTTCTTGTATTATAAAATGAACATGTTTGGTTAGATTGTATTCGTTTTTGAGTCATTCAAACCAATATTAACATTCGAAAATTTGCTGTTAAGTTGAGATTCGAAGCTAGCTGAACCGGGCGGCGTATTAAATAAAATATTTCTATTTTATAATAACAAAAATCCTGTCTTTATTTTAACAACTAATAGATCATGTCCTATCTTAATATTTTTAATCCTTACACAGATAAATATTAACCATATTAACCCCGCCTTGTAACTTTAAATAGGATTTAAATATCAAGTGAGTATTCAAAATCAGCCGCTCTCTCTCTCTTTCTGGTACTATACTATATCTCCCTTGGGGTTTATAACCTTTTCCTTTATATATGAAAATGAATAATCTAATATTTGAAATGGATAAATGTGATTTCCATTTTCAGTCAATAAAATGTACTTATTTATAAACTTTTAAAAGGTAAAAACATAAAACGCAAATAACTGATCTAATAAGTTATAAGCATAACATTTAATTAAATTATTAATATCTATTAAAAAACTGTTTTTTTGGAGGCAAGATAATACCCCCAAAACTTTTACTTTACAAAAACATATTTGTCTTACAATGTGTATTAATAAAGCGAATTGAGCTCTCGGTATTTTCCGAAGCCATAACTTTTTTCTTTCTTCATCTTTCGGAAAGGAAAAAACACTCACACTGCTGGCACCTTTTGTGTAATTACTCTTACATCCAGGCACACAGCAATGCTTAGACATAGTCAAAATATGGGTGTGAAAAGAGCCCGGGAAACACGAGAAAAGCGCGGTTATTCCAGGTTCGCGCGTACGCTCACAGCGAATCTATCGACGCCTTGAATGACTCATTGCGCCGGAGACGCGGAATTGACCAGTCCTCTTCATTCTAGAAGGCTATGGATTCCCGCGTTTCTCGAGCTGTGACCTTCGCACGTGTCTCGTTATAAGCTGATTTGTGAGGTCAGGAGGGAAATTTTTCCTTTCCTCGCGGCTCTCGACAATCTTTGTCTCGATCTCGACGACGCAAGGGTGATTTCCCGATTTCAGTGTGAACCCTTTGCAGAATCTTTCTCGCTCGCATTTAAATCTTTTAACTGTTCGACATGACGGAGATGTATCGTGTTACTGAATGGAGGATCGAGAACTTTAGCCACTGGTGTGCTGAAGTGCACGATGAGTGCATCGAGAGTCCACGTGCATCATGGATGAAACATATGGAACTGTATCCGAAGGGTATCGGCGGGCAAAGCGAAAATCTAGAGGTTTGCTTGTGTGGTATCGAAGATTCCTGTTCTGGTGACCTCTCTTTCTACTCTTCTAGAGGATCCCTGCTGTACAACCAACAGGTGGATGCAGATGGGAACGAAAGAGTTCTAGAACTTCCTCCCGGACCCAATTTCGAATACGTGCTCTTCAAAAACCGGGAGAGCGAGGACTTCATCACTGTGACATTACGGAGAAAGGATTCTAAAAAGGGTCATTATGAGCGCATTTATACAACTATAGATGTTTTAAAAATATCATTGGAAATAAATCCAAAGTGGATTGAAGAGATGAAATCAGATGAAACAAAAAACTTTTTCTACATTCAACTGTTACCCCTTTACAACCTTGGGAGAATGTGGTTAAAAATATGCTCCAAGAACAACGCAGTTAATTTTACGATCACGCCACCAACCAAGAACGAAGACCCATTCGCTGTCGAGATGTGTTTGAGTTTGACGAGAGGCGATGACACCGTTGACAGCAGCTGTCAACGGTGTCATCGCTTCTGCTGTGAGAAGAAAGAACACGTGTTTAGCGATCACAACCCTGATCCCTGGACATTCCCTAAATCACTGGAGAAGATAGAATCGGTCGAGAAAGGAATTTCCCTCTTTTTGTGCTTGAAAACCAAAAACCTGATTGAGAGTCCCATTTATATGAACTGTGCCTCTTACAGTTGTGTCAGCATTGAGTCAAAGAACAAAATCTGCTTTCCTGTGACAGATTCGGTGACAGTGCTCACTAAAGACTTGATGTGCGTGTACCAGGACCAGGACTTATCCGACATCACCCTCAAGTGTGACGATGTCTCGTTCCCTGTCCACAAGGTCATCCTGAGTGCCCGGTCCCCAGTCTTCAAGACCATGCTCTCCTGTGACATGAGAGAGGCATCGTCCAGTGAGGTGGACATAGAGGACCTTGACCCCTCTACCCTATCCCACTTCCTGACCTACCTCTACACCGGGGCTGTAAAAGAGGAGCTGCTGTGGGAAAGCGCCCTCAAGCTCTATTACGCGGCAGACAAGTACCAGGTCCCCTCCCTCAAGAGGGACTGTTCCAAGTTCTTGTGTGACAATGTGTCAATTTCGAACGTGTGCGACATTCTGTCGCTTGCGGACAAACACCAGGACCATCAGATCACTGCTGTGTCCCACCATTTCATCTTGGATAACTTCAATGAAGTTATGAGTTCCGAAGAGTGGGACACTTTTAAAGGTCGGGAACCTTTACTCGCTGTGAATACAGTCACATGTTTTGGTCAGAAGAATGACTTGGTAAAAAAAAATTATGTGTGAGTATTAGGGTGTCCCTTATTTAGGCGTTTTTTCAAAAAGTCGGGGAAACTTTTGCGACACCCCCCAATTTTTTTCCTTTTGGTACCCTAAGAAAGTGTGCAAAATCTTAAATCAATCAGATAATATTAACACGTGCCCCAAACGGCCTAAAGTTAGAAAAATTTTACTTTTTTCTCATTTTTTCGAAAATTTTTAAAAATGTGTTTAATAAATCCGTTGCAGAATAATAGGGCTCTAACACATTTAAACAATCTTATTTGACCGTTTTTCATTACAAGTTAGGCCAAAATGCCCAGTTTGTAACCTAGCCATCAATCAGAAAATCCTCAAATTTGTCCATTTTACACTGAGAATAGAAGAATCAAAACGCAGTGGTAAATGACTTAAAACCGCAAAATTCCATGATTGACCAAATTCCATGATTCCAAAACACCATTTGTAGACCATATTGTTGTGGAGATAAATTATCCGGAGCTCAAATTAATTATGGGTTGCTAAATTACAGACGCCATATTGGATTGCATTAAAACTAAAAAAAATCTAGAAAAACGGTATGGGCATGTTTGATATCGGGTAATGGGTGTATGAGGTTTTTAAACTCAATTAAGACATAAAATCATCTTACACTCCTTTTTAAGGCTCTTTACCCAATTGTAAGGGCCATCAGATCTCCTAATACAAGTGCAAACCATGATTTCAGAACTGTAGATGGTAATAAATTCTATACACATAAAATCGCCAAGAGAAATTCTGAAAATAAGTTAATAATAAGACTCCACAGTGTGTCCACGAGTATTTTATTCCGTAAGTTAGTTTAAAAGCTGAAGAAGATACAAAATTAACCCGTTCATCATAATGATTGAGTTATACTCTATGAAGATAAGCAGTTAACCATGTTTATAGAGACTGTTCTTGTATTTTATAATAAATTTATACATAAACATTAAAATACCTGGAATTCAACAAATTAGGCTCTTTAAAAACTAAGACACTTAAATTGGCTACGTGAATATCATAAATATTAACAACAGTTTCTGAAAATCATTCCTTCTTTAAAGTCTGTTTTTAAGTTAGAGCTATTCTTCGCTCTAAGTTTCCTACCTCTACATTCTCAAAGAAGGCTTTGATTGTTTAAAATAATTTAATTTCATAAACAATTTTCATGAAGAACTTACTCGAAATCTAAGTACTTCTTCAAGGACGTTTACCGATGATAAGTCGACAGCGTGAAGAAGAACTAAGGATATAGTAGAAGAGTTATAGAAACTGAAGTTTATATTTAACATATTCTTACAGCCTCAAACAAAATATCAGTGTTTAATTGCTTTAATGACACTGATTTGTTAAATTGCAGGTATTGTTTATGTTTATGTATAAATTTTTGATAAAATACAAGAACAAGATCTATAAACATGATTAATTGCTTATCTTCAGAGTATAACTCAATCATTATGAAGAGCGGGTTAATTTTGTATCTTCTTCAGCTTTTCAACTAAATTACGGAATAAAATACTTATGGACACACTGTGGAGTCTTATTATTAACTAATTTCCAGAATTTCTCTTGCCGGTTTTATGTGTATAGAATTTATTACCATCTATAGTTCTGAAATCATGGTTTGCACTTGTATTTTAGGAGATCTGATGGCCCTTATAATTGCGTAAAGAGCTTTAAAAAGTTGTGTAAGAAGATTTTATTAGTCTTAATTGAGTTTCGAAACCTCATACACCCATTACCCGATATCAAACATGCCCATAACCTTTTTCTAGAATTTTTTTATAGTTTTAATGCAACCCAATATGGCATCTGTAATTAAGCAACCCACAATTAATTTGAGCTCCAGATAATTTATTTCCACAACAATATGGTCTACAAATGGTGTTTAATCATGGAATTTTGCGGTTTTAAGTCATTTACCACTGCGTTTTGATTCTTCTATTCTCAGTGTAAAATGGACTAATTTGAGGATTTTCTGATTGATGGCTAGGTTACAAACTGGGCATTTTGGCCTTACTAGTAATGAAAAACGGTCAAATAAGATTGTTTAAATGTGTTAGAGCCCTATTATTCTGCAACGGATTTATTAAACACATTTTTAAAAATTTTCGAAAATATGAGAAAAAAGTCATATTTTTCTAACTTTAGGCCGTTTGGGGCACGTGTTAATATTATCTGATCGATTTAAGATTTTGCACACAGTCTTAGGGTACCAAAAGGAAAAAAATTGGGGGGTGTCGCAAAAGTTTCCCCGACCTTCGATTTTAAGGGACACCCTAGTGAGTATTTTTTAAAAAATGATCAAAGTAGCAAATGATACCAATACTATTATTAATTGTTATTAATTAATGTTCAATTATTTCATATTTTTGTACTGTCAATGAGCACATTATAGCATTTTACTCTCTTAAATTTGTAACATGGTTGAAAATTTCTTCGAATTAATTCAAAAATTTGGTTCAATTTAGAAAAAAACCCTGTGAAAGCTTACCAGTTTTCAGTTTTTATTGATTCATAAATATCTAAATGTGATTTGGTGTTCAGTTTAAAAATAAATTTGTTGTGACCTGTTTCGTGTAGCCAATTTGTTTTTATGTACTGATGTATGCAAGGTGCCCCACAAAGGGCAGATTTAGAGGGGCAATTTTTAATAAAATTCAAGTGTATAAAAAATATTAAATAGTTAATAAGATTATTTCAGATAGTCAGTCAGCTAGTTACCTTTAACCTGCCGATGTTCCCGAATGGGAACATCATTTTAAGGAATTTTTACACTACTTAATTTTTCATGCAGGAATTTGATACTTGGTAGAAAGTAACTCAAAGATATGAAGTTATTTTACATGCAAAAGTTTTTCACGTGGAATTTAATCCTTTTTGTAGAATTTACATCAAAATTAGAGATTTTTGGCTCTTCCAAAAGCTGCACAATAGGGTGGGCCGAAAAAAACTTTTTATTTTATTTTGAAACGCTATACCGCGGAAAACTTGCCTCTGGGGTAGAGAAGTAAAATGCAACAAAAATTTTTAAAATCGGTTAAAATTTGCTTTAGTACATTGGTCCTAAAATTTGAAAAACTATGCTATTTTCATAACTCTCAAAAAATCAAATTAAATCAAATCAATCAATCAATCAATATCAATTTAAAAAATCAAATTCAATCAAATAACTTCTATAAAAAGTATCTAAAGGCGTAAATTAGAAGAAAAATGTTAAGAAAAGTATATTTAATGGAAAGAAAGATGTTATTTTACAATATAAGGTTGCACTATAAGGTTACACTTGGCATTTCGCCTTTTTTTCTTCAAAAATCGCATTTTTCGATTGAATTAAAGCATTATTTTTCCTGATGGTGCATAGTATGATTTGTAATAAAATGTAGTCCTTTACTGGTTATTAACTTCTTTTGGTTGTTTGAAAGAATCTTATGTTCCTCTGTTGGATTATTTATCAGTACTATAACATAAAGTGTATTTTAGTACTGATAATCCATCCAACAGATGAACAGAAGATTTTAGTTTCTTTTATATTAAAATCAAATTTAATCAAATTAATTTGTCTGTATGATTCTTTATTTAGAAAAGTAAATGGTTCTAAATTTGACCTGGACACGTGTTTAAAGTGATAGAAACATCTAAATTTTTGCCAGAAAAGTTATTAGAAATCATTGATCCAATGATTAAACAAAATGCCTTTTTTGCTCATTCTGAAAACTTGCTTTTGGGCATGATCATAGATAAAAGGGATCATATATGAGGGAGTTTGGTTTAGAAGAACAAATAAGGGTAGAAACTCAGCTTCTAAAAGAAAGTCAGTTAAGAGTTTCTATCCCCCCAAACCTAATTTTAAAGCTACAGACCATATTGACCATATATAGAACATACGTAGACTAAATATAGATTAGCTGGAATACTGCTTCTCTTTCTCCCTACCTATACACCTATACTACGGAGATTCACCGATCAAGAGATATAGTCTATGATAATGACTGGAACTTTGACAGATTCCCATGTCACACACAAACAGTCGAACGTTGTGTAAAATTAGTAACACAGAAGGCATCACGAAAAGTCATCGGTATGATTGACAGGAGATTGGTTTATAAGAACTATATTAATCTTTCAAGATCTTCAATGCCAAATTTTTCAAGCAAGTCTTCTTTCAAAATACCAAAAGAAGTTAATAACCAGTAAAGGACTACATTTTATTACAAATCATACTATGCACCATCAGGAATAATAACTTTTTAAATCAATCGAAAAATGCGATTTTTGAAGAAAAAAGGCGAAATGCCAAGTGTAACCTTATAGTGCAACCTTATATTGTAAAATAAGATCTTTCTTTCCATTAAATATATTTTTTCTTAGTATTTTTCTTCTAATTTATGCCTTTAGATAATTTTTATAGAAGTTATTTGATTTTTTAAGAGTTATGAAAATAGCATATTTTTTCAAATTTTAGGACCAATGTACAAAAGCAATTTTTAACCAAAAATTTTTGTTGCATTTTACTTCTCTTCTTAAGAGGCAAGTTTTCCGTGGTATAGCGTTTCAAAATATAAAATAAGTTTTTATTTCGGTGGGAGATAGTGATGTGGTTTGTTGTGCAACGAGCGAGCTCCGATCGCGAAGCGAACTGTAAAAAATGTTTTAACTGTTAAGGGGGTTACTGAATGATAGCTAGAAAAGTAGTATAGTAATGAAAAATTGTTTTTCATAATTTTTTTTGTTTCATATGAAATATGTGGATTTCTGGTAAAAACGTGTATTTTTAGATGTTATTATACTACCAATTAATTGTGAAATACCACCTTTTTTCAATTAAATATGTTTTCTGCACATTTTTATTCTATTATATGCCTTTCGATACTTTTTATAAAAGTTATTTGATTTAATTTGATTTTTTTGTAAAGTAATGAAAATAGCTTATTTTTTTCAAACTTTAGGTGCAATGCGCTATTGCAATTTTTAACCGATTTTAAAAATTTTTGTTGCATTTTACTTCTCTACCCCAGAGGCAAGTTTTCCGCGGTATAGCGTTTCAAAATAAAATAAAAAGTTTTTTTGGCCCACCCTACTGCACAAGTTTCAACTTGTGAAAAATTTAAATAAATTAGTTTTTAATAATTTTGCTGTGTTTAGGTAGCTTAAGTACACATCTTCCCATTTGGCTTGACAGAATAGCTTCATATCGATTGAAAAACAACGTTTATTTTTACACAATTTATAAAATTTTTTTAAAAATGTAGACAATTGTTTATTGATTTGATGTTTATTTTCGTCTTTTTGTACTGAAGAAGGGGATCCATTGATCCCCGAAACAATTGTCTACATTTTAAAAAAAATTTTATAAATTGTGTAAAAATAAACGTTGTTTTTCAATCGATATTAACATTTGCACAAGATTCTTTTCGCTAGAATAGCTTCATATTTTAATTTTGGAGAGTAATTACCAATACAACGTATATGTTCCCAAATGGGAACATCGGCGTTTGGGGTATAGTATTTGAGGGGATTTTTATAACATGCAAAAATTCAAGTTATTTCCAATTTTCTTTAATTTTTTGAACATTTCTTGTCTCAAAGGATCTAAACAGGTTAAGAATTATGTTTTAAATTCAAAAATATGTAATTTTTATTTTTTCACCTGATTTATGGAGAAATAAATTCTAAAGCTTTATAGCAAATTCTTACACTTGTATATTTTTCTAACTCCCCGATCGATTAATATTCAGTAATTATCAATGGGGGTTATAAAAAGAGCATATTTGGAGTGCTTCTGAGGATTTGCGTATATATTTTTGTTCAAATACTTTTTTAATAAAAATTTTAGAAATAAAATTGAAGAATTTTGAAAATAAGGAAAAGTGCGTACATCTAAAAACACTCTTCTAACGTAAGTTGGATGTAAGATATATGTGGTTCAGTTCGGAATCTTCCATGAGAAACGCAGCTTAATTAAATCAATGGAGATAATTATGATTATTAATTTTGAAAGCTAATTAGATTTTAATAGTCCACTGAAAATAGCGAAAAAAAGGGCCGAACCTCGGACAAATTGCAATAAAAGGTTTCTCAACGGTTTTCACTTAGGAATGACCTCAATAATAACATACTAAAAATCGGCCAAAATCGGCTGGAGGGAAGTTTAATTTTTTTAAATTTTTAAAAAATGGCCGAAAAAAAATTAAAAAAAACCCAAAACAATAATATAGACATGTGATACATGTTTATAGGTTATTTTTGAGTTTTGAAACCGAATATTGCCTTTAGTTTTGAAAAAAATTGAAATTTCAATTTTTAAAATTAATTTGAAAAATGAGCTATATGAAAAAATTAAACCCCCCCTAAAAACCTAACAAAATCATCAAAAGAGATAAATCAAACGGTTTTCATTTAGAAATGACCTAAATATCAACATACTAAAAGTAAAAAATTTTACGAGTTAAAGAAGTTAAATTTTTTTTAAATTTCAACTTTTTTTTTGCGAAAAATGCATTTTTTTTCAAATTCGTGCCCCAAACTTTTGAGGCTTTTGAAAAGGTCATTTTTCGGTGGATATTGTTCACAGATAGTTATATAATGGAAAACCGTTGGAATTGACCCTCAATGAATTAGTTAATTATTTAATTTAAAATTTTGAAATTGGTAAAATGTAGTAATAAGTGAAAAAAGGTAATACTTTGGCATATTTACATCAGAATTTAAAATAATTAACTTATTCATTGAGGGTCAATTCCACCGGTCTTCCATTATATAGCTATCTGTGGACAATATCCACCGAAAAATGACCTTTTCAAAAGCCTCAAAAGTTTGGGGCACGAATTTGAAAAAAAAATGCATTTTTCGCAAAAAAAAGTTGAAATTTTAAAAAAAATTTAATTTCTTTAATTCGTAAATTTTTTTACTTTTAGTATGTTAATATTTAGGTCATAAATAACATTTCAAATTGTTCAATGAGATTGTAAACAATTTTCGTTTTGTTAATAAAATACTCTGTAAAAAAAACTCAAAATTTATTCTCTTCTCTACAAAACTACATTTAATTTATTGCTTTAAAGTTCTTTTCTAAATGTTTTTTTAAGTTTAGCTAAAGAAATAGGGTGAAAAAAACGAGATTTTATTAATTTAAAAAGATAAAATTATACAAATTTATTTTTTAAACCTGAAATAATAAACCAATTAATTTAAACCATGGAATAATAATTGTTGGAAAAATGATGCTATGTCAAGAAAAAACCTACAGTTGGTTTTATTACAACATTTTTGTGGTAAACTCAGGGATGAGATTTTTCAGACATTAAAACTTTTCGACAAAAATTTCAGACTTTTCATAGAAAGAAAACCAAGTTATAAACTGGAATTTTCAACTAAAAACAACATCTTTTTCATTTTTTGTGAATGTTCTTGGTTTATGAGGATCTTTCTTATGGTAAAACTTTCATATCTGAGGCAGGCCCGTAGCTACGGGGGGGGCTAAGCCCCCCTGGCATCTTCATTTGCCCCCCCTAAAAAATTTTCAGAAATTCTATCCACAAGCAGTCCTGGGGTAGCCAGGAGGGCAGGGAGGAGCTGCTGCCCTGGCTACCCCAGGACTGCTTGTGGATAGAATTTCTGAAAATTTTTTAGGGGGGCAAATGAAGAAGGGGGGCAGGGAGGAGCAGCTGCCCCCTTCTAAAACACGAGTAGTTTACTTCTAGCTAAGTCAAAACTAGTGATGGGCAGGTATCGATACCAAATACTTAAGTACTCGATACCTATAGGTATCGAGTGTATTCGATACCCACAAAAGTATCGATACTTTATTGACATATTTCGTTTTAAATTTTTCAATGAAGTAATCTTTATAATACCTACTGTAGATCAAACGCAGCCTGTTTCCGTTTTCATTTTGCAACGCTCAAACCCAAGTCGTTATCATCCGCGAGAGAAATTTGACGCGGCTAGGTTTTTCCCCCGCCAAATGCTTCGCCTCTATCCACCTCCAGGCCCGTAGCTACGGGGCTTTTTGATGGATCGCTTTCAGTTTTTTGAATATTAGTCTGATTATGGATAGGCCCTAAAAAAATTGTCCCTTCAGGTTCATTTCCCGACATTGAAAAAAAGTACTCGATACCTAAAAGTACTCGATACCTATAAGTATTCGATACATAAGTATTCGATACCTAAAATTATCGATTTTGCCCATCACTTAGTTAAAACCCAGTTTTTTAAGGTCAAATTTTCAAAATTTTTCTGGGGAGGGCCCCCATCCCCCCCCTTTGTATTTAAACCTTTATTATTCCCAATTTTTTTTAAATAACAAGTTCATCAAAATCAAAATTATACTTAAAAATGCATGTCCGAATTTTGGTCAACAAGTTTCAAAAGCAGTTTAAAACCCTGTTTTTAGGGTCAAATTTCTAAAAAATTTCTGGTGGAGGACCCCCAGACCCCCCTCTCATACTTGTATCCCCCACTATTACAAAACAACTGTTCTTACATTAATATAAGAACAGATCACACGAATTAATAAAGATCCCTTGGACGAAAATTCAACCCGAAAATGTATAACAAACTACATTAAATCTATTGAATATGCATGGGAGGGGGTGACAAATATTTTTAGACTCCCTACCGAAATAAACTTTTATATACCCTAGCACAGACTGAAAAGGGAGGTTTGGGAAAATTGACATCCTTTATAAAATTGTCTATATTTAAATATTAACAAGGAGTGATCCACCTCGATTTTTGAGTTTTCCTTTTCAATTCTGGAGCTTACATGGACAGTAGGCCGGGTCGAAAAAGACGAAATTCAAAGAATCGAAATGTAATAGTGCGGAAAAGTTGTAACACACTAATACAAGCATAACGCAAAAAGAATTTTTGAAATCGGTCAACGTTTGACCCTCGCGCAACGCGGTCAAAGTTTTGATGTTTTGGTCATTTTTAGAGAAATTGACCGAAAATCCCAAGATCACGTGATCAAATGATGTCCTTAATTTTTTCATAGTTGTGTACCTTCATTGTTAATAGTATGTGTCTAGTTTCATTAGTTTACATCCCCATATTTTAAAGCAATAAATTTTTAAAGTTTTAAAACTCCTGTAAAGTTGTTTTTTCCGCTTTCATAAAATAGCCATAACTCAAGAACAGCTGCAGTTAGAAACTTGCAACTGGTGTCATTCAATGCACACTATTTTCTGATTAAAATGGTGGGTATCACGATTATCTTCCTTTATAACAAATATTCAAAATACTTAACATTTAAAATAAAATTAAAAAAATTTAACAAAAAAACAAAATTCTGAAAACTGGTCAAAATGAGATTTTATTGCAATTGAACAAAAACTATGAACTTGTTTTCAAAATTTTAAGTTGAAATTTTAATGCTATCTCAGTGAAAAATACATTGCCTTCGTCTTTTGTATAGTCTCATAAAACCTTCTTTATGAACGGTTAAGTACCAATAAAGTATTAATAGAAAGTAACAAAACTAATTATTCTATTAAATAAGAAGGACATGTTAGTTTTTAACTTATATTTAGAAATTAATTAACCTCCATTTTCCCATTAAAAGTGCGCACCACAAGTTCAAAGTCACATTGATTTCGAATGTAAGGCATTTCTTCCCGCGACTTGAATGGTTCCCTTATAAAAATCCTTTACGTTTTTGGTGGCCAGCTTTGGTTTCGGTCATCCGAAAAAACGTCTTTATATGGGTGGGGGTTCTTCACTTGATTATTACTTGGCAGAGAATCTTATTCGAGAGATCTGTTAAAGAAGTTTTCTACTTTGTCTACCACACAAATCCTCCCTATTCGTTTGTTTCGTTGTTCATATAGAAACCTAACTTCAAGTTTTGGTATTCTTTTCAACTTTTAACAATTGCAGTCAATCAACATGCAATTCAAAAATGCAATGTCAAATGAATGTACATATGTTACGGTGAAAGACCGAAATTTGGTGATTGTCGACATTCACCGGTGAATGTCGACAATCACATGTTCGCTTATCTGTGAATGTCGACAATCACCACCGGTGTATGTCGACAATCACCGGTGAATGTCGACATTCTCCAATTTCGGACATTCACCGTAACATATACACATTCATTTGACATTGCATTTTTGAAGGAGTTTTAAAACTTTAAAAATTTATTGCTTTAAAATATGGGGATGTAAACTAATGAAACTAGGCACATACTATTAACAATGAAGGTACACAACTATGAAAAAATTAAGGACATCATTTGATCACGTGATCTTGGGATTTTCGGTCAATTTCTCTAAAAATGACCAAAACATCAAAACTTTGACCGCGTTGCGCGAGGGTCAAACGTTGACCGATTTCAAAAATTCTTTTTGCGTTATGCTTGTATTAGTGTGTTACAACTTTTCCGCACTATTACATTTCGATTCTTTGAATTTCGTCTTTTTCGACCCGGCCTAATGGACAGTTCCTTCTATACTTTAACCCAAAGGATCTAAAAATGGGCTAAAACAGTAATTTAAGCTTTATATTTCTAAAATTTAAGAAAGGAAAACTAAAGAAAACAGGAAAGGTAAAACTAGAAAATTTTAGGACTAACTTCTCCCGAAACAAAAGTCTTGTAACAGCTCCTTTGAACTTACGCCTATGATACCTCCTGAAAACCCCCTTGCCCCCCCTGAAAAAGTGGGAGCACCACCAACGGGAAATTCCAGGCTACGGGCCTGATCTGAGGCAGCTACTGACATACCGCCAGAAGAAGAGCTATTGACGTCATACGATGATGCTGCGGTTGTTATAGAAACGGATTATTCCAGTGAATTTCGGGGGTGATGATGATTCTTTTGGCGCTGAAATAAATGTTTTGCGCCAAATCTGAGTGGCTATTATTCAAATTTGTACTTCTTTCGATTCTAGAGTCACGGATGGGAATTTCTTAACATTACTAGATCTAATCTGATTTATTACACCTGATAAGATCTATTTCAACTGATCTTTCATATAATCTGATCTATTTAATTTAATTTTATATTATCTGATTTACATAATCTTACCTGATTTGATTTTGGATATTTTGTAATTTTTTTGGATTTAATCTGATCTATATAAACTGGTCTGATCTATTCCATATATGATCTGATCTTGGATATTTTGTTAAATTTTGCACTTAAGTTCAGTTTTCAGAGAATAAGTTCAATGAACAAATCTTTGTGAGGATTTCGAACCGATCCGAATGGTCCTGCATACGCAGCTTGGTGAGCGATAGGGATAGAATAATATTTTATATTAAAAAGATAATGAATTCAGGGCTCACACGCCTGCGCCATTTGCGCCAAACTGCGCCAAAACCAAATTTTGATACATTCTGATACAAATTGCCTATTTTACCTGCTCCTGCGCCAAAACTGCGCCATTTTCAGAGACTACTACTACGGATTCTCCGTAGTTTCTACGGATGGCGTCGTTAAACTACGGACTACGGATAACATCGAAAAAGCTACGGAAAATCGGAAATCTATCATAAAAAGCACTTAGAAGCGCAAGTTTTTTTCCCAATTGTGCTCTATTTTTAGGATATTTTTTCTTGGACGGCCGGCGGGCGCCAAGTTGAAGTTGGCTTCTTGCGTTGTTAGTGCGATGTGGAAAAAACAGTTTTATAGTGGTTAGAAGCCGTCGTTCAGTGTTTAGGAACACATTCTGCGGAAAAGTCGAAAAATAGCGATTTTTCGCGCAAGTACCGTTTTTCCAGCACGTAGTTGAAGATGGCTTCTTTTCACAGCTGCCAAGTTTTACGGATTGTCCGTAAAATTTACAGATTTGCACCAAAATTTACGGTTTTACGGATCGACCCGAAATTTTTTCGGAATTTACGTTTTTTTGCATTTTTCCTCCGGGAAAACGTAAGCAAATCTTGTTGCGCCAAATTAAAGTCTTGTCTGCCTTTTCTAGGCGTTTGGAAACGGGTAAATCGCGGAAAAAGCCGCGATTTTAAACGAAGGTTTCGTTTTGTGCGCCGCGTGTTCCGTTCCTTCCGCGACTATTTTCGACGGCCGCGGACGCCATGTTGAAGTCGGCTTCATCTCGTGTCAGTATTAGAATGCAGGAAAAACTACTTTAACGTGGTCAAAGCCAACATGTCGATGGTTAGAATCACGATCTTGAAAAGCCGAAAAATAGCGATTTTTCGTGAAAGTTCCGTTTTATCCGCGATTGCTTCCTACCGGCGCCTAATTGAAGTTGGCTTCCTTTCACTATTGTATTTCCATTGTAGAAAAAACAACTTAACTATGGTCAGAACTAATTACTTAGGAGGTGAATTATCACTAGACCAATAACCTCAAGTAAATAAAAATTGATAAGGTGTAAAAATTGGATAAGAGCTGATAAATTAATGGAGGTTTAAGTTAAGTATTTATGAATTAAATCTATACGCACATTATTTGTCGTAATCAAAATCATGGTTTTCATGTCGTACGAAAAGTTTTACTGATGCAAGTTTAAAATGTAATGAAGGGGAAGCTTTTGTAATTTTAAATTACAAAAGCTTCCCTGCAATCAAATTGCTACAAAAGAAATTTTTTTATTCTACGAAACTTGGTTTTACATGCTACAAAAGAAATTTTTGGTGCTACAAAACTTGGTTTTACCTGCTACAAAAGGCATTTTTTGTGATACAAAACTTGGTTTTACCTGATACAAAAGACATTTTTTGTGATACAAAACTTGGTTTTACCTGATACAAAAGAAATTTTTTGTGATACAAAACTTGGTTTTACCTGATACAAAAATTGATACAAATATTTTAAAGTGAGTGTGAGCCCTGTAAATGAATACATATTTTTTATATTTTGTCACTTCACAAGTTTCTAACACCTTATTTAAATTTCACAAGTATGATGATTAAGTTATAAAATTTACAACTAAAGTTATATCAGCTATTGAAAACTGAATATAACTAATTCCCTCAAAATAGCAATATAAAGGCATACTAAATGGTAAAAAGTTTTCATGTGAAAAAGTATTTCCGATTTTTACTGACGAAAAATTTCAAAGACAATCAATAATTTAATTAGTTTAATAAAAGTTTTCTCATTCGCCAAATGTACGCTTAAAATGCCAAATAATTCAGTTCAATTCATACCAGCTTCCCTCTTCTTTTGGACTCGTCTACTCACGACAACCCTGTTCATAGCTCTTCTCCTCGCGGTATGTCAGTAAATAACTTTATTTGGTTTGGTTTACGATCTTCTTATTGATTCTTGCAGTTTTCAGACTTTTTGATTTTTTGTCAATCTCATCCCTGTTCATCGGAAAATTGTCGTTAAAGCTGAAACTCTCCAATCCTAACGTCTGCGCCACTTGTTGGTTTCGTGTTAGCATCCTTTAGTGTTCGGCAACTACTGGTCAAAAAGTAGTTAACTACCAACTAGTCTGGACAAAAGTAGTTGTAACTACTAGTTAACTACTTTTTCTTGGAAGTAGTTGTAACTAGTAGTTGATTGCTTCCCAAAGTAGTTAACTAGTCTATTTAATTTCATAAGATATTTTCCCCAAATTTTCGATTACTTTTTCTTCTCCATAGCAAAAATATCATGGCTAAAAGATTCGCCAATTTTAGATAGGTATAACAGGGGTAGAAGTTGTCCTATATTTCCTATAAATCCTATATTTTCAAAAAACATGAAAAAAGCGTCCTATAAATCCTATATTTCAAAAAATAATCCTATATTCCATTAAACGACCCTACTTTCGAGTTCAAGTATTCAAAATTTAAATTAAATGTCTTGAATATCATTGAAAAAATAAATTAGAAAAATTCAAAAATCAATATCCTTGAAATTGATCATTCAGAAATCCTAAAATCGTATCATGGCCCTATTTCTTCTAAAAGTTAATGAATATTCGATTATTCTTTGAGCTTTTGGTGGTTTTTCAGATTCAATGAGGGCAGAAAAAACTATTCTCTCACAATCGTGATTTTCGTGTCTCATGACGATATTCTCGACTTTAAAACTTGGTTTTGGAAGAAGTTTACATGTGTCCAAAATATGGACAGTTTTAGCGAGCATATTAAAAGATCTACCACTTAAATTGCTTGCTATTGTGTAAGAAAGCAAAGTCGTTTGATATTATTAAGTATTTTACAATAGTTTTTTTTATCAGGAAAAAAGTCTTAAAAGATCTTTTCTGGGTATCTTTTTAGATTTTAAATTTACTGGAATTTGTTTTTTAAACAAAAAAAACATTTTTTTTAGATTTTCCATTCATGCATTTTTACTTTTTGCAATGTGGATTAAATTTATTATGGTTTTACTAAAAGTATTTTTTAAATTAATTTTGTTTTCAAAGTTTATTTGTTTGAAAATTCATGGAAGTATTTAGTTGCAATATAGTTTGGCTCTTCTAGCCAACTTTTGTAGCCAAGTAAAAATTTGAGGTTATAAGCCTAAATACCAAACACTTAAAACTGATACAGAAGTGTCTTTAGTCCCGTTACCAAACTATTAAAAATTTATTTTTGTCCTACATATTTTTTTGAAAAATCCTATATATTTATATTTGGTTACTTCTACCCCTTATACAGGTGTTTGGTGTCCTAAAGTTTTCTAAGTTGTATTCATATTAGTACAGTGTCGTATATACATGGTTCCCACTCTTTGAAAACATTGAACTTTCAAGGACTTGCCAAAATTTTTCAAGGATCTTTTTCGCAGACACTTAAAAATTAGTCGTATTTCAAGATAGGTCCTTTTTCTAGCATACAATTGGAACGAGAGAAGAAGTTGCTCTTCACTGTCAGTTTGTAAAACTGGCCGCAAGTTATGTTCATAAGAGTAGTTTTTAAAAAAAATTCTAGAGAAAAAAACAAAGAAGGAACAGAAAAAATTATGTTCGATTAGTGGCTGAGTGAAAATTCAAGGACCTAAGTCATTTTTCCAGGACCTAGAACGTTTTCAAGTACCTAAGTTTAGCCTTAAAAAATTCAAGGACCGTGGGAACCCTGATATAAGGGAGGTTAAGAGTTTTAAAGCCCCTTAGCCTGAACAACAATATTTTAAGCACAAAATTGGGCCGTTAACTTTTAAGTATTGCCTTACTAAGTTTTAATGCAGGACAAACATCTAGAATCCTCGTAAACCTAGCCCAAAATCGCTTTTCAAAGTGCTGGAATTTCCAGGAGAGAAAACCCTGAACTCCCTAATTTCTAGAGAGGATTTCACTTTGTCATCTGATACTTACGCGAAATCCAAACACTAGGTCTGAACTAGCAAAATGAAGCTTTTTTAAAACCGTTAATTTTGGCGCTCTTAATGCTTTCTTTTTAAATTTACGTCAAGCTGTATAGTTTACTCAAAATGTTCGCATCTATCCGTTCATATTTTTCCTTTTCCTCCGGTCCTACCCACCCGATATTGCATTAAGAAAAAAACTGCACGTGTTAATTGGAAAATTTTTCCTCTCCACCCTCCTCCTTCTAGATGCATTGATGCTATGATTTACTTACAGAGCACAAGATAAAAAAAATAAAAATAAAACCACAACTTAAAGGGTTGCATTTATATGTCAATTGCTGGGATGAAATATATTTCAAGGTTGCCAAATATGAAAATGTATCACGAAAATTGACATTGGTAGTAGATGTAACATATTTTTTAAAATTTTGATCTTTCAATATTTTTTGAAGTAGTTGAACTTTTTGAAAGTAGTTGGAACTAGTAGCTGGTGAAAAAAGTAGTTAAACTACTAGTTCAACTACTCTAAACCAAAAGTAGTTGAACTACTAGTTAACTACTTTTCAATTACTTTTAGTTAATTAGTGCCGAACATTAGTATCCTTCTTCAATAATTAGCCAGAGTAAAATCACAAGACATTTATTTAAGCATCCTATCCGAAGTTACAGCTTTTCCTCGCCCGATCGCCATTGCTAGCTCGCATTCCTCTCCTAACTCAAACATAACCAAAAAAACAACCACATCGAAAAAGTCATTTTCCTTTTCCGGCAGGGAGGGTCTTCCCTTTGAACTTCACATTTACATTAATAGTTAATGGAAAATAAATTTACATTCAAATTAAGAAATGGGAAATTCTCATATATATACCTATCCTTGTGGACATCCTTGAAGGCTTTCTTATCTTCTGAGCCTTCAAACCGTTCATCGGATGGATCCCCGCTACCGCCGATATGCTTTCCTGTTTGTAAATAAATTAAAAAATAAGAATTTGTTCAAAAAGAATGTTAACTCGTATTTAAGTTTCCAAAATCGTAAAAATTAATCGTAGTTTAATAGTCTTTGCGAGTAAAAAATTAATTTTTATAATTAAACCTAAAAATTCTATAATTCATGAAGTTTAATTTTCTAAATGTTAGATTTTTGGACAAAATATTAGATCTTCACCCTTTTCAAACGCGAACGGTTCAATTTTAGTCTTGTAAATTTTAGAATTTTATAGAATCGCAAATCCCAGCAGAGATATACAACAAGAGATAGGTCATAAAATGACTGATACCCAGTGGCGGATCCAGGATTTGCTTTTGGGGGGGGCTAAGAATTTTCCTAATCCAATTGAACCTTCTTGTTAATGTTAATACGGAAAAGGTAGTGAAATAACCTGCTCCAACTTCCAAAAGGGGGGTCTGGGGGTCCTCCCCCAGAAAATTTTTGGAAATTTAAGTCAAAAACCCCACTTTTTCAACTCCTTTTGGTTCGCTTCATACGAATTTCAGATATAGATTTTTTGCGTTTTGATACGAACTTAGTAAAATGTAGTTGTAGTAACAGAGTTACAAGTGCCAAGGGGGTCTGGGGGGCTTCCCCGAGAAATTTTTTTAAAATTTGACCTTAAAATAACAGGGTTTTAACTCATTTTGGTGCATAAAATGTCATATTATATAGAGTAAAACTTTTCATTTTGGGGGGGGCTTGAGCCCCCTAGCCCCCCCTGGATCCGCTAGTGCTGATACCCTTTCAAACCCTGGGTATGCTGAGACTTTCTTTTAAATTTGGAGTATTTTTAAAAAATATTTCTGTTTATCAAAAGCAATTTCAAAAAGAAAAGAATCTAAAAAAAGTTACTTCATCAATTCTTTTTTCCCTAAGTTGAAGAGGATATGCTATTAACGGTTGAAGCACCAATAATGTACTGCTTAAGTTATGAAACACTTTACCGTCATATTTTTTAAGTGGTCCCAAAAGAATAATTCTTTTGGGAGACATTTGGGGTATCTTGAATTCAATTCAAGATCACCCAAATGTCTTAAAATCATTCCTGTATAGTTTTGCTCCAAATAAGTTCTTTTATAGTACTTTAAAAGGACCCATGTAGTGAATGTCACCTGTCTTTTTGGGAGTGTCTTTGCTGTCGTCTGAATCATCGTCCAGGTGTTGGTTGGAGGCCCTAAATTTGTTCGGCAGGACAGGAAGGATCTTTTTCGCTGAAGACCACTTGGTGACGTCATCTGGCAGCTCGGCTATCACCCCCTCTTCTATAATAAATAGAGAAGCCCGTTCAAAATATGTATTTAACAGGAAAGTATTTTAAACGAATATTTTTTTCATCATATGCAAGATACAATCAAAAAGACTTTCACGAGAATTTTTTAGTGTTAAGGAGTTAGATAAACGTAACAGAGATAAACGTAACTATATATAAGACGACGTAATTGAAACTCGGGAACTTTTATTGTAGTTATTTCCCCACTCTCAAAACAAGTCTTATAAACTAAGTAATGTTAAACGTGAGAAGCTCCGAAAAGAAAGAATAGGAAAATTCACTTGTTTCTTCTTCAATTGGTTTTAGTATGTTAAAATTAAACTTTTTTTCTTTCTATTTCTTAAAATTAAAAAAAATATGTTTTTTTAATCGCAATATAAACCTTATTAACAACCCTCGTATACAGAACTTTACATACAACATCACTACGTGGCAAAGTTTATTTTTTCTTTTTAGAATTTGACTTAACTAAAAAGTAATGATTCAACATATTTTATTAACATTATGCTTAAACTAAATTTCGCAAAATGTTAAAATACTCTTTTCAACCAAAACGTACCTTTTTTTTCTTCTTCAGCAGGTTTTTCTTTCTCTCCTTTTTCCTAAAATAAATGGTTAAATATAATAAAAGGGTTAAAGGGAGTTAATAACACATAAATACTTTTGGGTTTTCAACCTAACTAAAACAAAGAAACGCTTATACACCATTCTTTATTTTCTTGTTTTTTATTCTATTCCTATTTATTTGTCCTGTTCAACTAATTTCTTCGTAAATGAATTGTTTCCACGCAAATTCTTTATTTAAAAGCATTTTTTCCTTCGAAGTAAAACTAAAATCTATATCGTAATTTATATAAAAAAAATCTTACTTACTCTTCTTAGTTGTAGCTTTAGGTCTATGTTAGCTTCACGCAACGATCCCGTTAGAGACACAAGGTAGTAAATGATTAATCTAAACATAAATTACAGAAACTTAGAATAAGAGTGGATATTGAATAGAAATATTGCTTCTAAATCTAAATTTGAGAAATAAAATCTTACATTAATAGAAGTAGCACCGGTATAACAACGCCTGGTGAAGTGAAGTACTTTACAACCTCCACCATAAAAGACGGCAGAGCATTCAAAACGTATGAAGTCAATACGTTGTAAATACGTCTATGCGAGCTGAAAGAAAACATTTATAAATACTTAGAAGGGGAATATATCTGTTGTAAGTTGATAGTTTTTTATATAACACTAGGGGGCTCTGCCCCCTGCTCGCTATCGCTCACCAACCCCCGGAACTGCTTCGCAGTTCTATGAAGATCGCTTCGCGATCTTAGCGAGCAGAGCTCGCTTGTTTCATCTCAACTATCCAGTAAAACCTTGAACTTGTCTGCTTAGTTAATGATCATTTAAAATCGAAACCTTTTATCTCTCTAACTTATCAATAACTTAATGCGGACCATTACTACAAAAATATCAAAATAAAACTGTTACTAAAATATTCCTTTTTAGTTTACCAATAATTTAACCAAAATGTTTTCAAAAAAATCCAGCAAGTCTACTAATTATCATCAACCATCTTAGAGAAAAAAAATGCCATTAAAAAAACTTTTAAATTTATAAAATGCACGTGTGTATCTAGTGAATCATCGGGAATAAGAAATCAGACTCTTAAAAATAATCGCCTGTTTCTCTAGTGAACGACCAGAAAGAGAAGAAGAAATTGAAACTTGGTATCTTAATAATCCTAAAACTAATTCGAATTTTTTAAAAAACGAAACGCCAATCTTTCTATAAAAAATAATTGTATGCGTGTTTAAAATATCATAGTTCTACTGTGATTAGTTTTTCTATTATAACGAAAAAACCGAAAAAGGGTAAAAAATTTCGAAACTTAAGAATTTAATTACTCCAAAAAATAATTCGAAATTCGAAAAAAGGGCGACGAGGTGCACAACTTCATACCTAAGAGTATGTGTCTGCAAAAAATCATGTTTCTGCTGTAAATAGATTTTGCTGGGGGCGAACTCGCAGCTGAAAAAAATAATTTTCGACTTTGAAATTAAATAACTCCAGAACTAATTATCTAATTAATTAGGTTTGGAAACTGAAATGACCCTCATACATTTGTCTACCAATGGTCAAAATTTCATAATATTCCTTCAAATAGTTTTTGCGTAGTGATAGTTCAAAGTGTTCAAAAATAACATTTTCTGAAACAGCGCCGTCGGCGGCGGCGACTGTTACTTTTTTTTTTAATATAGAGAAATTTTTTAAACCAAAATAACTAGTGCAGTTTAAAGTCATAATCATTAGTTTCAATACACAATAACTAGAACTATACTAGCCTGCAACGTTACTTGACTCCGGCTGAGAGCAAACAAACAAAGTAGTTCCCAGCGGTGTCTGAATTTTGAGTTAAATTAAGAACTTCTATTTAGATTTAGAAATATGATTAGATTTTTAAACCCAAAGAGTATTATAGCGCCTTTTTATCACGATTTGCATACTAAAACTCCTCCAAACTCAACCGGCTTTGGGAAAGTTAACAAATGTTCTCCTAATTCAAGAATAGGGAATACAACACTTGTGGAAATTCAAGATTTCGACTAGTGGAAATCATTGATGGGGTTAAACGCATTTCTTAAAACTTTTAGATTTTTTTATCATTAGTTTTTTTTAAATAATTTTCAAAAATTACGCTCGCTAGATTTGTAGGTGTGGCCTACGTGACGCCACTTCTGCTTTCACCCGAATCTTCAACCAATCAATACTTTCAAATGAAAGTATTTTAACCATTATTGCCGAATGCGCTTTCGTACGTGCCGAAGACAGAAGTGATGTCATGCGCCGAACCAGAACCTTTCTGCGCATTTGTAGCCTTTAATTTTTTTAAAATTAACTAAGGATCACATTTCGAAAAGAAAATTTAAAAATATTTTTTAAAGAAGCTCTATCGTAATAAATTAAATTTGAAAAATCGTTGTATTGGCAAGCCTGCATATCAAAATGAACCTAGTACGCCGTGGTTGAAACCACAGAGTAAAGATAATTCAGAGAGTCCAAAACGCGATTTTACTAAAATAGTTCTACAGTTATCGCATAGTGGCGTTCCGACCCTCCAGCTGTCAATCATTAGTGTGGGCGGGGACTAAAGGAAACGAGTGATTCTCATTGGACTTAGAACTTTTTATGGAGGCTGCATTTGAATTTCTCAATCTCTGCTATTTTTCCCCTGATCAATGAAACTTTTCCCTTATCGTTGAAAACTTTCCCTGACAATTACTAAACTTTCCCTATTATAAACATTGATGTCGTTTGTTCTGGCGTTTAATATCTCTTATTAGTGATTGTGGTCGCAGAAATGATCATTAAATGTGTAGTTATATGTTTAAATTGAATTAAATGTTGAGTTGGAGTTGTGAGTTCGATTCCAGAGGAACTCACGGTCCATCGTCACTTTAAAGAAGATGCGAGATAGTGACGTCACTGGCAGATCAGTATAAAAGCCGGCGAGAGATCTGAGCCTGGGCAGAACATTGGGTGAGTCCCTGGAGAGCGTGACATCAGAGAGACTTGGAATGTCTAAAAAATTATCCCCAGCGCATGCTCGAAAGAAAGATACACGCAACTGTTTTAATAACCGGGAAAATATATAATTTTTTTCCCTCTTTAGCGATTTGAAAGTGGGCGGGGTTAATTGAGAGAGTGTGTGCGGCGGTAGCTCGATTGTAGAGAGTCAACAACGTTACGTCATATTCTCTGGTTAGTTCCACCGTTATCACATAGAAACGCCACCGTCTATGGGAAAACCCATGTTAAAAAAGTTGCCATTAGCGTCTATGGAAATGGACTCTCTGAAGTATCTTTACTCTGTGGTTGAAACTAAGTGTTACCTGAAGGGACCGCAGTGCCAGGAGGGCTCGAGCCAGACGCAGGCGAAGCCCACTGGGAGGGTGCACAGGAAGAGCATGATGAGGAGCAACATGTAGTAGAAGTTGTTGGAGCGGGAAGCTCGGAACACGGTCTCGTGGGGGATGTTGGCAGTGAGCACCGCCCAGCTGCGCACGTACACCAGGATGCACAGCTTCACCGTGTTGATGGCGGGCAGACCGGGAGAGAAGAACATGCCCATCCTGCAATACCGTGTAACATTACGTTAAACTAGAGAGCCTGTATACGAGAGAGAGAGGCGACAACCCGGTATAGCGCGCTGATTGGTCAACAGCGTTTTCTGTTCGCCGCAGGTTTCCCTCCATAAGATTAGCATTGGAGCGAGACAAGCGGCGTGATACAGTTTGGACAGAATTGGAGATTTGGACAGTTTTAACTGCGCGCAAGAATGCGCAGAGACGCTTTTAAGCGAGTTGTTGCCTCTCTCTCGCAGTGGCGGATCTACGGGGGAGGGGCTTTCGGGCTGAAGCCCCCCCAAACGTCTAATATTTTACTAAGTTTGTCAATACACAAAAAATCTATATCCGAAATTTGGATGAGGCGTACCAAAACGAGTTGAAAAAGTGGGGTTTTTTTACTTAAATTTCCAAAAATATTCTGGGGGAGTACCCCCAGACCCCTCTTTTAGTGGTTTGAGTAGGATAATTCCCTACCTTTTCCGTATTACCATTAACAAGTTGGTTCAATTGGATTATGAAAATTCTTAGCCCCCCCCCCAAAAAAACCAAATCCTGGATCCGCCACTACTCTCTCGTATACAGGCTCTCTACGTTAAACCACAGGGAAAAAAGCCCTACAGAGGGTCCAAAACGATATTTTCAAATGACATCGTATGATAGAGAGCAGCACTGCAAACGTCAATGATTGACAGAAGGGTAGGCACAACAATTTGGAGATCACAGTTACGATTGGCTGTAACATATTTGTAGGGGTTCGTGCTATCATCATACTAAAACACTCGCCTTCTAAAAAATACATTTATTCAATAAAACCATTTAAAATCAAGCCACTCGAAATTACAACATCAGAGCAATAGAAAGAGCCCCAGTCCTCCTCCCAACACAATATTTATATCCTGCAAACATTTAAATTGGTAGACAGCTTCTTCTTCAAATGTGAGGCCAGACGGTAGCACTTCCTCATCTCAGGCCTGCTCTGGCCTGACAATATTCATTCAATTTGTGACTCTCGAAAAGGGGGTAACAGAGGATTTGACTATTGAGATAATATTTCTCCTCCCTCTGGACGTGATCAGGGAGACGTGAGTTTGATGTGATCCCAGCCCCCAACAGGGCCCCTATCACAAGGTAACCCAGGTCATCACGATACCCAAGGTATCACAAGGTAACTCCCCTGGCTTTTTCAATTTCCATCATCGCCTATGACCATGGACTCTCTGTATTGGTACTCTGTGCGTTTAACCTTCTTTTTTCATCGTATTGCGTTTCCCAAAACAAGGTTTGCCGAAAAACCCTTCTGTAATACTATTCTAGGGTTTGCATGACAAGGTTGTTGAAAAATCTTCTCAAAATCAGTTAACTCAAATTCTAACCTTGTTTCAAGGTTTTCCCAGTAAGGGTTTACCACTAACCTTATAAATGTCATCTAGCGCAGGTTGTTTTTTCCTTGTCACAAGGTTACAGGTTGTCAGTGATAACATAACCTTGCAAAAACCTTATAAATGAGTTACTCCGTAAGGTTATAAAAATTTACATTGTTATATATCTGGGTCAGGAATCCTTCTTTTCGGCAAACCTAGTTTTGAGAAACCCAAATAAGACAATGAAAAGAGAAGGTTAACCGCGTAAGGTTATATGCTATATATGGGTATAACTTTTAAAGAGAGTACAGTTTTTTGAAAGTGCACCAAATGTTTTTAACTTGCTGAAACCGAGTTATCTGTATAAAAAAGGTAGTAAGTTTGGCTGAACATATAAAATGCATTTTGTCACTTAAATAATTTTTTTACTGCAGGCCATCTTCCTAATTACGATATGATATTTAAACTTTTCAAACTGTATTTGAAAGCTTATAAAGTTTTTGGAATTGAAAATCTTTGAATATTTAAGCTTTTTATCTTATTATCTATCAATGAAGAATAACAGCTAAAACAAAAAGGTGTCTCGTCAAAATATTGAACTTTCACTTACCATACTAATCCTTGATTATTCACTAAATGTAAAATGTTTTCAGCTATTTTAAAATCTCCATATCCTGGCTGCAAAAGAAAAAATATATTTACTAATTCAAACAGGTTTCTTAGAAGAACCGAATTTAAAAATAGTTACATTACATATTATAATCTTACTAACTTACAAACCGGTTAGACATAACCTAACTGCAAGTTATACTTATAATGATACCATCTCTTTCCCCCTTTTTTAAGATTTATAAAAAAATCCTTAATTAAAATAATGAATATTTTAATGATTTAATAGTTATAAATTGAAAAGCAGGAACATAATTATATCCCAGAACCAGATGGAAAGACACAAATTTAATTCAAACAAAGCTGTAAACTCGAAATAATTTTTGGTACTTAAAGGCTAAAAGTAGAGTCGAGAATACCCAAAATGTTTCAAAAGACTTACGAATCCTTTCTCCAGATCCCAGCACCAGCAGTTGTTTCCATATCGGACGAAAACGGCTCTGATAAAGTCCGTTACAATCGTGGAGAGGACCGTCATTACTAAATCCATGATAGTCAACTTCACTAGCTCCTGAAAGTACAAACGATAAGCTACAGTAAGGGGACGTCCATGGGGCTATAAAATCAGGGGTAGAGGTGTACAGATAAAAAATTCACCTAAAGAGAAGGGGTCAGTGAAATGCAACTTTAAGGACAGAGAACTATATTTTTTCATCGAGTTTTTTTAAGAAAAATAAGAAAAGAAAATCTGCAGTTTGTTTGAAATAAGTAGTAGTTTGTCTCAAGTTTTAATTATTAACTAATTAATTATTATTATTAATAATTATTAACGTACGTATTCCTTATTTTATAGAAGACAATAGCATTAAGGAACGTACATTAATTACGTTACATACTTTTTTTTATTTGGACCCCCTTCTCACCCTTGGTGCGATTTAATAAAACACAGGTATTTACTTTTACCTGTATTTATTATTACCTGTATTTTATTTTTTACTTTAGATGGGTATTGCCCTTATCACAACTTTTAAACGATTTAACTTCTTTGATATGTTCACATAGTCATTAACTTCTTATTGGGAATATTCAAGTACCGTATACGAATCACTTTACATTACAATAATCTAAAGCAAAATGAAGCAACTAAATATCTTATCCTGAAATTCTATGGTCGACTTCCACCTATACCTGTCTTTCTTGACGTTCTTTAAAGGGTTTTCGTGACGTTAAGAGATCAATCTCTACACAGATGATCAAAATGACAACCCAGTAATTTATAGCAAACTCTGGGGGACAAAGACGTATTGCTCCATACCTCCAATTTTCAACGGTAAGGGAATCATCAAGAATAATGTCAGTTATCGGTAAGAAGATTTATCCATTTAATTTTGAGTTTCCTAATCAAATTATAGGTGTTTAATGATAAAGGATAGTATTTCTTTTTTTTTTTAAATGCTTTTATGTTTTCAGGGGTTATTTCGTGACATTATGTACGTTTTGATTTTTTATTTGGGATTTTGAGACATTTTCAACACATAGTTGTAAAATTGGAATTCATGATAGCTCAAATCTTATAAGTTTTTTTTTACAATTTTTTGTTTCCTTTTATCGTGACTGCAGTAATTTTAGTCGGGACTTCCAAACATAATAATTAAAATTTAACGTAAGGAAAATTGATTGCCTTTTATTGATTGCATTAAGTATAGTTAAATAACCATGGAGTAGGAGACGCGTGCACCTAAAAGTGTAGTTTATTTGAAACGCTTTGTAAAAGCATGTAAATAAATTAATTAAAATCCATCATACCTATACTTAAAATTAAAACAATTATAAGGGAAATAATATCGTCAGAAACATGAAATAAAAGAAAATAAGGTAACTACTGAAGATTTTGTGCAATAGATAAATATTTTATTAACCTAAATTCAAATGCAATGCGAGGTCAAAATTTGGCTAAAACGTTTCATACACCACCAAGTTTTTACAACGTTTTTATTAGGTCTCTTTCAATTCTTGTCTGTCTGTCCAAGTAGTAAAACTTCCCGATTAGAGTTGAAATTATTAGCATAGTAAAGATCTATATGACGACAGCGAGATATTACCACTAGGTTATACTGTTCTGCCCTTCTGTTGGATCTAAAAAAAATCCATATATACAAGCATGTAATAATTGCGTACCTGTCCGAAAGCCGTCTCCCAGCACTTCTTCCTCAGCAGGTCTTTGGTCTCGTCGGGGATGGCCACTAGCTCCTCCTGGGTGGGCATGCGGTGCTTTCGCTCCCCTCCGCTGCACTCTGCTGGGCAGGGGGCCCGGTCCACCGCCTTGGCACACCCCGCCGCCGTCGCGTTCTCAGCCTCCGTCGCGTTGCCCCCCCACTCCCCGTCCTCTGTCGTGCTTCCATCCGCCTCCGTGCTCTCCGTGGCGAAGGGGACGCAAACCCGCAGCTTCACGGTGCAGTTCGGCTCCGTGGTGGTCGGAGGCACCGTCGTGGTGGGAGACTGGTTGGAGGTGGTGGTCGTGCTTTCGTCCGTGGGGGAGAAGGTGGTAGTGGTGGTCGTTTCTGAAAGGGGGATGGGATTGCAGCCAATATTATCAAGAACTATACTCTCATCTTTTTAAACTGGCGCCTGAAAATATTTCTTTCCCCCACCACCGATCGGTAACCATAGCAACTATCCTCGTCAAAGTGACGAAGAAGGCTTACATTGGCTGCGCGAAGGGCGTAACTATGGTTACTCATCTAGCGTGGGGGAAAGAACTATTTCTCAGGCGCCAATTCTAAAAGTATAATGTAACAGAACTATATAACTGAATCGTCAGTTTAAAAAAGGGAATAAGTATAAAAAATTTGAAAAAAAAACTGTATGAGTAACGGAATTTTCGTTGTATAACCAAACCACTAAATTTTTACTGAAAATTCACGACCTTATTCAGAAAACAGAGCAATCATCCAAAAAAATATAAGTATTCAAAAATCAAGTACAAATACTAAAACTTATTTATAACTAAATGCATGCGACCACTGGACAACTTCTTCAGGGGTGCAGTATCCAGTGACTGCATACAGGGTAACCTAACCTTTATGTATGGAGCAGATCCACAAATGCAGAACTACCCCATCTATACCCTAGGCTACCCTGAAACCAATGTAGGAGTATAAATAAAACTAGTTTGAAATTACAAACTAACATAACGCGGTTATTATGCCGCGATTCTTCACATAACGCGGCATAATAAAAAATCAGCTATATATCAGCCTCTTATAATCAAACCCATCAAAAAGTTTAGTAGTTAAACTGAAGCTGAATACAAAGACAAACAAATTAACTCAGACCACATAACCCCATTTTACAGTTGAAAATGGATGATGGACTTATTCCCTTTTTCAACCTTATGTAATTTTTACTTAAGAAAAACCTTATAAATCACTTAAATTGACATTTAGATTTTACTTTTGGATAGTTAACGGAACAAAAGAGAAAAATGAAAAGTTTAAGATAAATTGAATTAAAAATTATTATGAAACTGAGTCATTAAGACAGTATCAATGGAGTAAGTAAATGATTACGAATAAAATCGAACATTCCCTGTATAATGAAAGATAAAAATTGTTTTAAATTAAAAGCTAATTTTATTTTGGATCAGTTTACATTAAAAATAAGGACAAATTATTTCCTTTTTCTAACTGGCGATTCAATCATCAAGAACAAATGAAGATAACCAAAGATAATAAAATATCTAAATATAAAGCGATAGTAAGATTTCTAAACGCCATTACAGAATAAAATAATTATCCCCTCAAGAGATATCTCTGCATATTGCTCTGTGATTCAAATGAAGTCCCCCGAAGATATAAGAGAAGAATTCAGCAGCCAATATATGAAAACAATCTCGGAAACACTCTTGTGCCAAAACGATGGAATTAACCCGGTATCCTTCCTTTAGCCTATTGCTTTTTCATCGTGATACAGGGTGATTCAGAAATTATCATCAATAATTGGGGGGTAGGTAGAGGGGTCCTAGACAAGCATTTTTCGAATAGGGATGGTGGGGTGCAGCCTTACCGTTAAAGAGCTAGGATCTAATGTAGTGCGAGCGCGTTTCAAAAGGCCGTTTTTAGAAGGCCCGTGTAACGAAACAAAACATAATAAAATGAAAAAAATTATTGCATGAGGTACAGGAGTATCCGTACTAATTTAATCCTCAATGTGATAGAAATTGGACCACTTGCTAAACCGTGGGGTGAGTTTTAAAACGTGCAATATTAATCTCTTAGTCAAACAATGGAGTTCCCTTAATGGTATTTGGAAAAATGATGATCGGGAAGGAATTTTGAATGATCAAACAGTTTCAATGATCACTGATACGATCATTGAAAATTCCTTCCCCGATCATCATTTTTCTAAATACCATTAAGGGAAATCCATTCTTTGACTAAAAGATTAATATTGCACTTTCGAAACTCACTCCACAGTTTAGAAAGTGGTTCAAAGTCAATCGAATTCATGGTGTAAGTAGGGATACTTCCTTACCTCATGCAATAGATTTTTTCATTTTATTATGTTTTGTTTCGTCACACGGGCCTTCTAAAAACGGCCTTTTGAAACGCGCTCGCACTACATTAGGTCCTAAACGATAAGGCTGCGCCCCACCATCCTTATTCGAAATATGCTTGTCTAGGGCCCCTCTACCTCCCCCCTAATTATTGATGATTATTTCTGAATCACCCTGTAGAACTGAATAGGGTGTTTTAAAAGTAGGTTTCACGGCTTTCATTTAAAAACAACATATCTTAGGGAAGTCAGGTGCACTGTAAGGTAAGTGACTATGAATAATCCATTCAGATGACCTACAACGCCCTTAGTGGCTAAATCATTTCGGAAATCATGTATTTACAGGATTTAATACGATAAAAGAATGTAAAAATTTAAATTCCATATCCTTGGATAATGTGTCTTAATTTTACTGCAGCAGACACAAATGATTTCTTACACTGTTCTAAGTACCTAGGTTATAATATATTTGACACCATATTTCTTGACGTAAAATTATATTGGAAAACCGGTGAAATACGAGTAGCACTTTTAAAAATTAAAGACTTACAAATTATATCTTCGAGGAGCCCCTACCATTCCCTTTGAATCCACTTCTGAAACTGAATGTAGATTTCTTATCCGGAAAACGAGAAAAATATTTTTTAAGTTTTTGGAACCACCGTACTCGGGCAAACCAAAAACCCTTTCATAATATATACGACGTTTTATAACCCCTTCATAATATATACGACGCCTTATAACCCCTTCAAAATAGATACGACGCTTTATAACCCCTTCATAATATATACGACGCTTTATAACAACTTCATAATATATACGACGCTTTATAACCCCTTCATAATATATACGACGCTTTATAACCCCTTCATAATATATACGACGCTTTATAACCCCTTCATAATATATACGACGCTTTATAACCCCTTCATAATATAGCGTTTGTAATCACTGACCATTGAAGAAAAAGAAGGGGAACAGCGTCGTCGCCGTCCCGTTCAAGTTGACCCAGGTCCAGTTGTCCGGCACCTCTCCCCCGTCTATGTCGAAGGGGATGTCCCACACCATCTTCCCTTCCTCCAGATCGAAGGCCGCCGACACGTTCACCACCATCCCTGGTCCGAGTGTGAGTCCCGGCAGCACAGATGCCAGATCCGTCTCATTCCACCTGGAAAGGAATATGGAAATTTACAAACCAAGTGTCGAAATCCACCAAAGTAGACCATTGCTAAAGTATTAGCGAAATTCGTTAGAGTTGAGTTGTTATTTTCCAGGAGCTAGACAGTGCCATTTACAAATTTAAGCCACTATTGGTCTTAACCTTGTTTCAGCCCGGTATAGGATGGTAACGCAAGAGAGTGGAGGGCATGTACTAGTCTAGCCGACTATAACTGAAAATGTGGTGACCATTGATTAGTCCTCCACAAGTGTATACTAGAGAGCCTGTATACGAGAGAGAGGCGACAACTCAGTTTAGCGCGCGCAGATCGGTAAACAGGTTTTCTGTTCGCCACTAGTGGAGGCGCTCATGTAAATTTGTAAAAAGTTCGTGTTAATTTTTGGCACCAAGGTTATTTTGGTTCTTTAGGGTGTGGAGAATCAGAAAATCTTTGGTGCCAATTTTTCTTTTCACTTTCCTGATCTAGAGGTCATGTCAAAGGTCAAATAAGGAATTTCAATATTTTGAGTTTTGAGCTGGTTTAATTCAGTAATTTACCTCTATAAGGGGTTGAAAAGAAGGATATACAGGTTTTTAAGCATATCAGTATTTAAAAAATTATTTTAAATAATTTTAATAGTCATTTTTAGACCCTAAAGTTAAATTTCGATATCTTAAGTATTTCAATTTGTAGCGATATATTTTTTGGTATAAACTGCCAATTTCCCCCTTTAAGGTTGTAGTAAAGATAAATTATAAAATATTTGGTTTTATTTTAAAATATTGTTTACTTAGCCGCGAGATAAGACGAAAGAGTTTAAAGCGGACGCCGCGCCGACCGAACTTAAGCGTCGATCTCAGCGTGGTTGCAGTTTGAAATTCACATTCGCAATATACACTGCAGTTCTGCTAACCAGAAATCCATTCAAAAGACATTCCCTAATTCCTGATAATGTAAAATATGATGTATGTAGACGAGAGGATGAAGGGAAGAAAGTTTTTCAGAATTTTGTGAGCATTAGAGTAAAATGGAACGCAAACTTATGGTCTAAAATGAAAAAAATTAAATTATTATCATGGAAATCAGCTGGAATCTATAGTAAGAACTGCAGTTGGCAATTATGAATTCTCAAATATATGTCGAGCGCTATTTGCAACTGATGGGTCATTGTTGCCTTGTAACGACAAGAGAAAGCTCTTGCATATTCTAGAGGAATACATAGCTTCTCACACCAGCCCTCCTAACATATTCACATAAAGAATGATAACAGCCGACCCGATTCAAACAGAAAAGCTGTAATAATAGATGGCAAGATTTTAGTTCGTCAAATTAATGGAAATATCTTCACATGTAATGATCTTGCTCATCAATACTTAAAAATATTTAACTCTTTAGCTGAAAATTATGACACCATTCACATAGTTTTTGACCATTACTCTAAAGATACATCACTAAAAGCAGTCACTCGTATTCCCCGTCAAGGTAAGAAAATGGATAACCGAGCATTTATCTGTACAGATATAACTCCAATAAATATAGGACTCTTTAACTTTCTTTGTAACTCTAAAACTAGAGCAAGCCTTACCGAACATCTTTCAATAAAAATACTCCATCATTACAAAGATTAAGAGAAAGAAATAATTGTATCTACAGAAACAGCGGTTCTATCAAATGACAATATTTATAACAATTTAAAAACCAACTATGAAGAAGCTGACACAATAGACTATGCAATTTATGCTTCAAATTTGGGGTACACAGTTCACATTTTGTCACCAGATACAGATGTGTTCATTCTGGCTCTAAGACGGTGTCCTCTTTTGGGCCGAACTCCTGTGTCATAACTGGGATAGGAGCTGGAAAACGAACAGTGTACCTCAAATCCATAGATATAGTTGAGACACTTCCCGGTTTTCATAGTTTTACTGGCTGTGACACAACTGGGAGGTTTAATGGAAAAGGAAAATTAACCTGCTGGAAAACTTTTAAAAAGGATGAACCTCACGTCGTTCAAGCCTTTATATCACTCGGAAAAGAAAAACATTTATTGGACCGACACTTCATTGCTCTGGAGGAATACGTTTGCAGATTATTCCAGAGAGCCTACTTCCAACGCCACTCTTAAACAGCACATACTTAGATCCCATTATCATGCTCTAGTCTGGGCCAAAGATGTGGAACAAGTGCAAACCCTTCCTTCACCTGAATTGTTTGGTTGGAAAAAAGAAAATGTGATTATTATATTCCAAATATAACAGATTTACCCCCAGCTCCTGAAGCTGTAATAGAACTCACATGATGTAGTTGTGACACAAGTAAATGCCAAAGTGGCAAATATTCCTATACCATTGCAAGGCTACCATGTATGGAAATGTGCAAATGTGAAGGGGGCGAAGAAAAATGTAGTAATTCGTTAAAATGGACTGTGGATGTATCAGATAGTGACTCCTCAAACTGTGATGCTTTAAATTTAAATTTTAATCATATATCTGCACTCTGTAAATTAATTAAAACATATTCTAATTATAAAAGTGTGAAATCATAGAGTAACTTACTAGGCCAAATTAATGATTTTCATGAAAATCTTTTACCGAGAGAGTGGACCTTGAAAAGGGCCTTTAGAAAAAAGTTTTGAAATAGATTGGGTTTTGAAGTCAAAGGAGAAGTTCTTTTCAAATATTAAAAGGTGATTAAGACTTTTTATGCAAAATTAATATGAAATACTTATAAATATTTGAATAATAACTTACATTCTTTTAAGAAAATATTATCTCGAAAGGAATACTTTAAATTGTTCATTTCCTGACTAATGAAAGTTTTTAATGAATTAATGCTTAATTACTACTAATTAAATTTAATAACATTCAAAAATTTGCTCAATAAGTGTTTAGTTATTTTTAGATAATTAGTATATAATAAGAAATATGCAAAAAATATCAGACAAAAAAATCTAATTTTTATTAAAAAATGTTTTATTAAAAATTTTTAATTAATTTAAAATTTTTAAAGGAAAATTCAAAGATATTTTAAGTATTTATTTAGTTTTCCTTTTATAATCCAAATTTCACATTTTCATGTATATAAATAACATATAATGTTAAAAAATCCCCATTTCTTAAAAGTCATTATTCCATCTTATAATTAGCCTAATTACATCTAAATGTAAATTTAAAAAATTTAAACCAAACATTTTTAAGTTCCTTATACTATAAGTTAACAGAAAAACATAAGTTTATAAAATTTGCAAATTATTTTTAAAATACCCTTTTTTGACATAAGTAACTCCACTATAGTGCCTAATTACTACTAATTTTACTACTAATTAAGTTCAATAACACATTAAAAATTTTGTTCAATAAGTATATTTAGATATTATATGAGTAAATGATATAATAATGTAAAAAATATTGGTCAAAAAATATAATATCCAATTTTTATTAAAAAATTAATTTTTTTGAATAAAATAAAATTTAAAATTTTTAAGCAAAAATTCAAAAGATATTTTAAGTATTTATTAATTCTTCTTTTTATATTCCAAATTTAACATTTTTATGCTAATAAATAAACGTGTAGCAAACATATTTTACAGTCAAAATAAGTTGATGGACTTATTCCCTTCTTCCACCTTATGAAATTTTTCTGATGAAAAAATCTTTAAAAACCCTGAAATTCACGTTTAAATTATATTTCTCCTTAGTTTACACCACAAAAGGGTGAAATAAAAAGAATGATACAAATGAAATTCAAAATTATGGTGAAACTTAGTTTTTAAAGCAGTATCAATGGAGTGAGGGAATATGAATGGAGTCAAACATTCCCTACATAAAAGTACTAGTTTGAAAAAAATTAAGAGAAAATTTTATTTTAACTTAGTTTACAACTTAAAGAATATGAAAAGAAAGACAAAATAACTTTAATTCCAAATAAACTTTAAGAAATACAATGAATGGACATCGATTTCACAACTTCAAGGGGCGATATCTCCCTATAGGGGTTAGTTATTTTCCCCCTCTTTTCACCCATGTGTAGAGCAAAGCTGGGAGATTGTTTTAAGCATAAAAAGTCAATTTGTCATTTTTTGGTCTTATTCCCTTCTTCCAACTGACGATTCAATTAAGGTAAAAAACTCACCCGTGCTGTGCCGTGAGATTGGCGATCCCAGCGACCAGCGCTCCGTACCCTCCGTCGTCCATCGTGTAGTCCACCGACGACGGTTCTGCGGTGGTCGCGTTGTGGTCGGCGGTGGTCGGGGCTGCCTCGGTGGTGGACGTCAGGAGCTCCGTGAGGTTGACGCCCGCGAGCATGAACGCCAGGGTGCAGTTGTAGACGAAGACGTCGGTGCAGTTGAGGGATACGAGGGTGGTGGAGGTTGTGGTGGTGTCGTCGTACTCGGGAAAGGGGGTGGTGGACGCTGCTTCCAGAAGGCTGCGCGCGTGACGCAGCGAAGCGTTCTGGGCGTCGATGGTTTCAGTGATGTTTTTGGCCAGCTCCTGGAGTTCGCTCGTCTGCAAATAAGGAGTTCTTATTGTGAGATCAACATTCTCTACTAGATACAGGGTCTTTCAAAAGTCCGTTTCGCGGCTTCTATTCTTAACTAGAGATCCTGTATACGAGAGAGAGGCGACAACTCGCTTAAAAGCGTCTCTGTGCATCCAATTCTGTCCAAATTCTGTCCAAACTGTATCATGCCGCTTGTCTCGCGTCCCATGCTAATCTTATGGAGGGAAACCTAACTACTGCCTGCGCGGACAGAAAACCGATTTACCGATCTGCGCGCGCTATACTGAGTTGTTGCATCTCTCTCGTATACAGGCTCTCTATTTGGAACCAACATGTCCCAGGGTTACGGAAGTAAGGTCTACCGCTAGGTAAATGACTGGAAAATCCATTTAAATGACTTACAGCGCCCCTAGCGGCGAAATAAATAAGTTAAAAAAATTAATTTAAAAACTAGAGTATAGATAGAGCAAAAACCTCAGTGAGAGTATTGTTGCCAACGTTATGAAGAACTCAGTGAAAAAAATTGTGAAAATATCGTGAATGTTCGTGGAGATATTGGCATGTGAAAATAGCACTTTTTCGGGCCTCAAAAAAGAAAAAAGTTCGTAAATTTGCAAATTTTTCAAAGTTATTGTGCAGATTTGTGGATTTTTTAGTTGAATGAAGACAAAACTTAATAAAAAAATCAAGAAAACTTGCAAATATACGAACTTTTTCTTTTCTGTGGCTTGAAAAAGTGCTATTTTTACATGCTACATGTAGGCTTTCACGGCCGGAGTAACTATTAAAAGACAAATCTTCCAGGTCAAAAAGCCGTGGTCTAGTTGGAATAAAATCTTCACTGGAGACTTGGATCCAACAAGACCGCGGCTTTTATTGGACGAGGAAGATTTGTCTTTTAATTGAATGACGAAATCTTTAAAACTAGGAAACACTGGACAAAATGATTTTTGACGGATCAATAGACGAATCACAGAAAAACAAAAGTGACGTTATTTTAAGCTATTTCACAGTGGTTCATCCATTCGGCTCGCTAGATTGATAGATGCTGCTCCTCTTTAAAACTATACAAACTTTCACTCGAGAGTTCTCTTTTTGTCAAAGGGATAAACGTTTGTTTTTATTTTTTTTAAGTAAATAACTATAAGTATACTTACGGTTTTGTAAACTTTGCCAAAAAGTGCAAATATTAGGGTGTATAAGTTCAAAAGGTATAGAAGAAGAATTCTGAAAAGTAAAAAAAGTGAATGAATAAAAAAGTAACATCGTAACGAAAAATTGGAGATACGAATTAATCGATACACATACCTAGCTAGTTGCCATCGAAGTTGAACACGAGGATGGTATTTCTCTACCATACCAATCATATCAAAAAGATTGGGGAATAAAATGGATATGAAGGAAACAACCAGGGTGCTCTACAAAACAAAATTTACGTTTTTTAGAAGTTTTTAAGGAATGACTAAGAATTACGTGAGGGTGACCTAGCGTTTACATTAATATTATTATGAACTAACGCAATTGATGACACACATTTTCCGCATGGCCCAATCTTAATGAGTTTTTATCTTAATCATCAAAGAGTTACATATTTTTTCGGTCTGCTAAATATAATTTTTTTTACTAAATGTGCAAGTAAAAATTAGTTTGTTTTGAGGTTACACACTTTTTTTTAAATATTGATGAATAATGAATAAGTTTTTTAAAATATATTAGCAACATAATTGAGGACCCGGCTATGGTCCGACCATCCTGTAGTCTGTGTAATTAGAATCGGCGGTTGAAAACTCACGTGATTTCCCCAGTCTCCCCCACCTTTCCCTGTGCGTTGCCATGGTTTCCACCAGTCTTATTTTTTTCCCACATCACGCCAAACCCACAACCGCCCAAGATTGTCAGTGAATCTAACTCGTGTCGCAGCAGCCGATGAAATAATCGTAACACTTTTTTCGTTATAAAAGAAAAACTAATCATGGTATAAGTACAAAATTTTAAACAAATATACAATTAGTTTTTTCAAAAAGATTGTCGTTTCGTTTTTTAAAATATTCGAATTAGTTTTATAATTATTAAGATTCAAAGTTAATTTAATTTTAAGCCCTGCCTTAACTGGTGTGCAAAAATAAAGCAGAACCGCTTACGTTTTCTCCTTCGTTACCATGGCGACGAACTTCAACTGATGACGTCCAACCGCCTATTTTAATTACACAGACTATAACTATGAAATATACAGTGACACCCTTACCTCGTTTTGCCTGTACCAGGAACCGTTTTCTTGAGCTTCGGGTTCCTGCGACCTTGTGACGACGAGCACCACTGCGTATGCGCTGGATGCCAGGAGAATAAAAACCATCAAGTTGGCGCACACTCGCATGGCTATCAGCTTCCAACTGAAAAGATGAAATTTAATTGGAATAAATAGGCATACTGACGGCCGTATTCTGTGCTACTTGATCAGCGGTTAATCCCCAATCACAGAAGGAATCGCTTACTCTGATTGGTGGAATCCTTCTTTGATTGCTATTTAACCACTGCTGGTCAGAATGCACAGAATACAGCCGTGAGTGCATCAAGTGAAACAAATTTTATTTATGTCCTCCACGGCGACCGCCAACCCAAAGCAATTCTCCAACTTGGCAATATTACAATCACCCTTTTTGCCATAGAGGACATCAAATCTGTATCCATCAAGTAATCTTTGACATTTATCGGTTCACTCTTGCTGTCAGTTCTTATTGTAGTACTTGTTTACGTAGATGTTTTCAATCACCAGTGACATTTTTGGCCATGAGCTTTGAATCCCCTTTGGGAAAGACCATTCACAATTCTATGTCGCATACTGGTCTACATGAAAACTTGAAAACCATTCTAGCCCCCCACCCTTCGAAATCTTTTTTTGAAAATCGCCCCCATGAAAACAGGTTTTAACACATTTTGGGTTATACCTAAATAATATTTTACATTTTAACCCTTTTGATAGGGCAGGACATATGCTGCCCCATCAATAAATTTCAACATTAGCTTGTAACATCATTTTTGTAGTTGAAACATAGTAATGGGATAGTGTATGCGTCTCTTATGGCATTATTCACAGTCACTAAACCATTGGTTAACCATCGGTTAAAGAAGGATTCCACCAATCAGAGTCGGCAAAAAGCACCTTTTCTCTCTTTAGCTGCTCGTTAACCAATGGTTAAGTGGCTGTGAATAATGCCTTTAGACCTTCAGACAGCAAAGTTATTCATCGTAATAATCACTTGGAGTATAAATAACTGTTCCCGGTAATGAGGCACACTAAACTGATTTTTTTGCCGTATTGATAGGGTTAACGAAGTAAGATTCTTGAGGGAAGTTCCTCCCTCCTAAATGAGACCACTGAATTGATCTTTCAGAATGAGCAATTGGCACCATCCATAAGTCCCCCGTTTTCGAAGGAAATCAAAATCGGCATTAAATTCCAGTTACACAAAGAAGTTAAAATTGGTATTAAATCCTTTAAAGATGTTATAAGTACTACCTACAATAAGCAAAAACATCATATGATTATTCTTATCAAAATAACTAGGACCACCATGCTGATCTGATACTCTTTAAAAAATGCTATAAAAATATTTCTCTATACTGTCTGTTAACTGGTGCTTCTACGCTTATCGTTGGTATTTTTTTACATTAATTTAATTCCTTCTTTTTAATACCTCTTGGCTTCTTTTTTCTTTTCTCTTTCTTCTAAAATCGACTCCTGAAATGAAAGGGTAGAGAGTGTTTTAGTTAAACACAGAAATTATAAAGAAAACACTTAATTTCCATTAGTTAGGACAAATATTCATGAAAATATTTTTTAAAAATTGAAAGTTAATACTTTTTAACAAGCAACTTTTAGAAAAGTATGAATCTAGTAAAAAAGATTCTACGATCAGTAATAAAAACTAATTCTTAAGCAATTTCTCGATTTCCAGATAGTATTTTACTTCAATCCTAACCAACTGAAACAGTTCTTTTTAACGGCTGTATTCACCACTAACTTAACCTGAGGTTGGAATCAAGCTTTTTGACAACTCTGATTGGTTTAAAACTTGTTTCCCGTTTTTTCAACTACCAATCAGAAGTTCAAGTCGGTACTGTGTTATTACACCGCGTCCTTCTAACGTTCGATTTGAGCTCGCATAAAAATCCACATATAAAACATCAAAAAAATAGTGTGGAAAAATTTATCTGCTCTGGCAGGTTCGGCTCCGAGAAAGAGACGAGAGTCATTCGGGGTCATCGGGACAGCCTTTCCCTCTCGCTCCCCGGCACACACACATCAGAAGTTTAATTCCAGGTTAATCTTAGGTTAAGTTAGCGGTGAATACAGCCGTTACTATCACTACGAAAAAATTGGGTGTTTTTGGAACCCTTTTGGGGGTGTAGGTCTACAAGTTCTTTTTCAGAAGTCCTTACCTTGAATCCCATAACCAAAGAGGCTACTTTGTTGTAAGCCGTCTCTGGATTGCCAATCATGTAGTCCCAACCAGTGAACAGTTTCCAAGCGAACGTGCATTCGTCGTCCTTCTCGGACAATTTGCTCATGCGCGAGTTTTCAGCCATCCTGAAGAAGGTTACATTGGAAATTGAAAGAACATATATCGTGAAAAGAATATAAAGTACAGATAGAAATACCCTAACCCCTTTTTTGGAAAACTGCTTCTTTTTACAATCGAACATGCATTTGAAACAGAAATCTGTTATGTGTAGAATTTTCTGTAAGTTTAATGTTTTAAGGACAGTTTATGTGAAATGAGAATTTTTTTCTTTTGGATGGGTAACTAATAAATCAGTGGTATACAGGGTGTTTCAAAATTGCGTTGCACGGCTTTTATTCGGCACCAGCCCCTCCTAGGGTCATGGAAGTAGGGTCCACCCCTAGGTAAGTGACCCTGGAGAATCCATTGAGAGGACTTACAGCGCCCATAGCGGCGAAATTAAAAAGTTAAAAAAATTAATTTAAAAACTAAAGGAGATAGAGCAAAAACCTCAATGAGAGTATTGTTGCCAACGTCAAGAAGAACTCATTGAAAAAAATTTAATCAAAAAATCTTGAATATTCGCGGAGATATTAGCATGTGAAAATAGCACTTTTTCAGGGGTCAAAAAGTAAAAAGTTCGCATATTTGCAAATTTTTTTTATTTTTTTTATTAAATTTTGTATTCTTTCAACTAGAAAAACACAAAACTACACAATTTCACTAAAAAATTTGCAAATATGCGAACTTTTTACTTTTTGACCCCTGAAAGAGTGCTATTTTCACATGCTAATACCTCCGCGAATATTCAAGATATTTTGATCAAATTTTTTTCAATGAGTTCTTCTTGACGTTGGCAACAATACTCTTATTGAGGTTTTTGCTCTATCTCCTTTAGTTTTTAAATTAATTTTTTAAACTTTTTAATTTCGCCGCTAGGGGCGTTGTAAGTCCTCTCAATGGATTATCCAGGGTCACTCACCTAGGGGTAGACCTTACTTCCATGACCCTAGGAGGGGCTGGTTCCGAATAAAAGCCGTGCAACGCAATTTTGAAACACCCTGTATATGTATAGTGGCTGATAAAAGTATAACGAAAACACAAGAAATAATGAATCATTATTTTAATTTATGGGTAATATATACAGGGTGTCCCATTAATAGTGGGTCACACTTCTAGAGGGGATAGTAGACACCTAGACGAGTCAGAATCACATAGGAATCGGGGGTCCCAGACCAAATCCCAGGGAGTTAAAAATGGAGCGACACCACAAAACAATTATTGAAAAATTCAATCTGTAGAAGAACTACTTTTGGTAAAAACTTAATCATGGTCTCAAATTTTGTGGTTTAACATGATCTTTAAAATCATTTTAAAAGTTTTCATTTAAAAAATTTTTTTACTATGAAAAAAAGTCAAAAACCACAAAAAAATGTGAAAAATCTGCCAAAACTTTACTTTGTATTTAGAAATCCTTTCTTTTGATTTGATAATCTAAAAGATCATAGTTAAAAACCCTTAAGTCCAAAGTTTCACGTAAATACCATCAATATTAAACGCTTGAGATCTAATTAAAGTTTGATTTTTGCTTGCGAAAACAGATCCAGAAAAGAAACGTTGAGGGAAAATCTACGAATTACGGATTGATGCTCGCTAAATTTCTCGCCATTATTTGCGATACGAGATTCCTCGCCAACTTTCGCTAACTACAGATCGCCCAAGCCGCCCAAGCTGTCTTGGCGATCGGTACTAGCTTGGTATGTTTCGCCAAACTGGGAGAGAGAAGAAAGAGCGATTACACTGTTCTACAAATTTGACCTTCAAAATTTTTTCCTTGATGAAAATAGTCAATTCTTATAGATTTTGGGTCGCTGAATACGAAAATCACCATTAAAATTCTCAATTGACTCAGGATTTTCGGGGAACAGCCCCTCCCCCTTTTTACGTTTTTCGACGACCTTATAACTTTAAACTCGATTTTCAGGGTCAAAAAGCATTATTTTAGTCTTCAAATTGCTCCCCAGTTAACAAGAAATGTTCAAATTAATAAAATATGATAAATTTATAACAAATGGATAGGGTTAAGGGGTAATTACCCTCCTAAAAATACAAAAAAATAGCTAAAAATTAAAGAGGTTTCTATACGCTATTTTTTCCTCTTATTTTTTACGCAAATCCCGTTTGAAGGGTCCTAACCCTTCCCCAAGGACCCAAATTTGATGACAATATGCAGCAATAATTTTTACTAAAAGCGGTTGAGGTGTTAGCCTCCCAGAAGTCCCCGCGGAAGAGTTCGGAAGACTTCCAGAATCGCGAAGGCACTCGCGAGTTCAGGAATTAATATCGATGATTTTCAAAAGATTACAAATGACGTTTTTCTTATATTTTGGGTGTATCCTAAGTAGAAACTCTTCAGTTCTTTAAAAACTGACCGGTTTTCGGGAGTGAGGATTCCATGTTTCAAGATGTTAATAGATGCACGGCTGTGGATAACAATTAGGGGGCATCCCCTTAAAAACTGAGGGTGATGGAGGAAAATGGGTGTCATATTTGAATTCAGCAGATCATTTTACACAAGAATCAGCTGAAATTCAGTAAGTGGCTTCAAATTTTTTTTTGTACAGCACAGTTAAACTCTAAGTGCGGCATTGAACCCTTCCGTGGGTGCTCTGGGGGCGCTCTCACCTCAACCGCTTTTAGCAAAAATCATTGCTGCATATTGCCATCAAATTTGGGTCCTTGGGGAAGGATTAGAACCCTTCAAACGTGAATTGCGTATAAAATAAGAGGAAATCATAGCGTATAAAAACCTCTATAATTTTTAGCTAATTTTTTGCATTCTTAGGGGGTTAACTACCCCTTAAACCTATCCATTTGTTATAAATTTATCATATTTTATTAATTTGAACATTTCTTGTCCCCTGGTGGGCAATTTGAAGATTAAAGCAATGCTTTTTGACCCTGAAAATCGAGTTCAAAGTTATAAAGTCGTTAAAAAACGTGAAAAGGGGGAGGGGCTGTTCCCCGAAAATCCTGAGTCAATTGAGAATTTTAATGGTGATTTTCGTATTCAGCGACCCAAAATCTATAAGAAATGACTATTTTCATCAAGGAAATTTTTTCAGTGTAGAACAGTGTTATCTATCCGTAACTCGTAGATTCTCCCTGAAAGTTCGTTTTCTGGAGCTGTTTTCGCACTCAAAAAACAAACTTTAACATGATCTCAAGCGTTTAATATTGATGGTATTTACGTGAAACTTTGGACTTAATGGTTTTAAAATATGATCTTTCGGATTATCAAATCAAAAGAAAGGATTTCTAAATACAAAATAGAGTTTTGGCAGACTTTTCACATTTTTTTGTGGTTTTTTGACTTTTTTTCGTAGAAAAAAATTTTAAAGTGAAAACTTTCAGCATAATTTTAAAAATCATATTAAACCACAAAATTTGAGACCATGATTAAATTTTTACCAATAGTAGTTCTTCTACAAGTTGAATTTTTCAATAATTGTTTTAGGGTGTTGCTCCATTTTTAACTCCTTGGGATTTGGTCTGGGACCCCCAAACCCTATGTGATTCTGACTCGTCTAGGTGTCTACTATCCACCCTAGAAGTATGACCCATTATTTATGGGACACCCTGTATAACTTAAACATATCAATGAACGTATTCATAGGAATAAAGATAGCAATAGCTTGTATAAATTCAATCTTAGTTAGAAGGTTTTTGTAGAGTGTAAGATTATTATTAATCAGTTTTATAAAGACTAACGGCAGTATTATGAGCTTCTTGATCAGCGGTTAACCACCAATCAAAGAAGGAATTGTCGATTCTGATGAGTGGGATACTTCTCTGATTGCTGTTTAACCGCTCGCTGGTCAGAAAGCACAGAATACGGCCGTTAGAAATCTTTTTCAAATTATTTTTTGTTTCCACGATCTTTCTTCTTCTGAATATAAAGTAGGAAAACACATTGGTATAAGTATTGAATACCTGTGAATTGCTTTTTTTCACTTCTTGGAAAAAAAAGAGCTGAAAATGAGGAACTTACCTTCTAAGTATTGCGAAGAAACTGAAGATGTAAACTGCAATGGAAGTGAGGAAGTATGCCAGAGGAACTCTGTAGCCTTCGGCAGTTTTCTCTCGGTTACTATAGTAACCATAAAAGATGGGAGAGTACTTTAAATAGCCCTTCAGAAGAAAAAAATCAACATAATTTAGCGTTTGATTAATTACATGGTAATTTCCTCAAATTGAATTTAATATTCTTCAAGTAATTATTTCTAAAAAATCATTAGGAAACATAATTTTCTGTTAGTGAAGCAAATACAGGGTGATTCAGAAATAATCATCAATAATTCGAGGGGAGGTAGAGGGGCCCTAGACAAGCATATTTCAAATAGGGATGGTGGGAGGCAGCCTTACCATTAAAGAGCTAGGACCTATTGTAGTGCGAGCGCGTTTCAAAAGGCCGTTTTTAGAAGGCCCGTGTGAAGAAACAAAACGTAATTAAATGAAAAACATTATTGCATGAGGTACACGATCATCCGTACTACTAAAATCCTCAATGTGATAGAAATTGGAACACTTTCTAAACTGTGGGGTGAGTTTTAAAACGTGCAATTTTAATCTATCAGTCAAACAATGGAGTTCCCTTAATGGTATTTAGAAAAATGATGATCGGGGAAGGAGTTTTAAATGATCAAACAGTTTCAATGATCAATGTTATGATCATTGAAAATTCCTTCCCTGATCATCATTTTTCTAAATACCATTAAGGGAACTCCATTCTTTGACTAAAATATTAATATTGCACTTTTGAAACTCACTCCACGGTTTAGAAAGTGGTTAAAATTCTTTCGAATTCATCGTGTAAGTAATAGGGATACTTCCTTACCCCATGCAATAGGTTTTTCATTTCATTGTTTTGTTTCGTCACACGGGCCTTCTAAAAACGGCCTTTTGAAACGCCCTCGCACTACATTAGGTCCTAGCTCTTTAACGGTAAGTCTGAGCCCCACCATCCTATTCGAAATATGCTTGTCTAGGGCCCCTCTACCTCCCCCCCCCAATTATTGATGATTATTTCTGAATCACCCTGTATATTAAAATAACACCAATTAAACGTACAGCAATTCTATATTTTTTTATGTAATTGAAGATTTTTTCTGTTAATTTTTTGTCTGGACTAAAAAATAATATTTTCTCTACCTAAAAAAAGTAACAGCAAATAGTTTGAGTATTTTGGATAAACAAGTAAGGAAAGTTTACTGTTAAAAGATCATATTTCAACGGCAAACACCTATGCGAACAAAGACTATTTTAGTTACATTTATGTGAGTGTAGAATAAGGAATACAGCACTTGCAAAAATTCAAGATTTCGACTGTTGGAAAACATTCATGGGTTTCTTCAAATTTTTAGATTTTTTTATCATTAATTTTTAAAATTAACTTTCAAAAATTACGCTCTCTAGAATTGGATTATAAAGACCCAGATATTATAAAATACATTAAAATTAATAGAATGAATTGGGCAGCACACATTTTTAGAATGGATGATGATTCCCCGTTGAAAAAGATTCTTGTACATAAACCACTATCATGCAGGAAAAGGGGAAGACCCCGATTAAGATGGCTCGACTCTGTGGAATCGGACTTCCTTGCCATCCGGGAGAGGAAATGGCGCCAAGTTGTCAATGATAGAGCGCTGTGGGGAAAAATTCAAAGGAAGGCACTGGCCCACCCTGGGCTGTCTGGCCAAATATGATGATGATGATGAGAATTGGAGGTGTGGTCTACGTGATGTCACATTTGCTTTCGCCCGAATCTTCAACCAATCAATACTTTCAAAAGAAAGGATTTAACCATTGCCGAATAGGCTTTCGTGCAAGTGAGTAGTATCGAAGACAGAAGTGACGTCATGCGCCAAACCCCAAACAATTCTGCGCATTGTAGTTTTTACTTTCTTAAAAATTCAAATTTCGAAAAAAAAATTAAAAAATTTTTTAAAGAAGCTCTATCGAAATAAATTAAATTTTAAAAATCGCTGTATTCCCCATTGGAATATTACCGTACTTAACAGCTCTTCTGTTTGATTCTTTTTTTAATCAAAACACCAAGTTAGAACTTTCTCTGGAGAAGAACCCATTCTAATTTTAGGTAGAAGCCGCAATGGGATACTTTCATTTGACGTCAGGGGTCACATATTGTAGGGTAAACACCATTGCATGGACTTATCAGAACGTTTGCAGAGCGACCGGATATCCCAAATTAGGAATTACGTCCTATCGACAAACCAATCAACGCTCTCTTATTATAAATCTCCTACGACAGTTGTCGTCTTCTTCTCCAGGTGAAAGTATCCCATTGTTAATATATCACAAAAAGGTTTCTTCAGCGCATACACTAGCGGATCCAGGGGGGGGCTAGGGGGCTCAAGCCCCCCCCCAAAGTGGAAAGTTTTACTCTATATAATATGACATTTTATGCACCATAATGAGTTAAACCCTGTTATTTTAAGGTCAAATTTTAAAAAATTTTCTGGGGGAAGACCCCCAGACCCCCTTGGCACTTGTAACTCTTTTATAACAACTACATTTTACTAAGTTTGTCAAAACGCAAAATATCTATATCTGAAATTTGGATGAAGTGTACCAAAAAGAGCTGAAAAAGTGGGGTTTTTGACTTATATTTCCAAAAATTTTCTGGGGGAGGACCCCTAGACCCCCCCTTTTGGAAGTTGGAGCAGGATATTTCACTACCTTTTCCGTATTAACATTAACAAGAAGATTCGATTGGATTAGGATAATTCTTAGCCCCCCCCCCAAAATCAAATCCTGGATCCGCCACTGAGCGCATACAATGGCGGTATCGAATGGTGCGAAAGTTAAGCATAATTACTAAGCATGACAGCAAAGCAAAATTGCATCAGTACCCCCTAAACCATGCTTGTCTAAAGTGCGGCCCAAAAGCCTTTAAAATGTGGCCCAAATGCAAATTATGAAAATATATAAATTTGCACATTTTTATTTTTTAAAAATAAATGTGTGCAATATTTTTCATATAAATCGATTCGAACTGAAATAAAAATATTTATGGAAACAAAAGGGGTTTGTGATTGAATTTAAATCCATTGTGATTGAATTTAAAGACGAAGATTGGGTTTTAGATTCAGCTTTTTTAGTAGACTTAACAGAATATTTGAATGGTTTAAATTTGAGACTTCAAGGGGAAAAAATCAATTTATTAATGATATGTTCCAGAGTTGACCTTTTGGCACAATCAAATAAAAGTAAAGTATTTGACCTAGTTCAGTACTTTGGTTGCACATAAGCCTGTGAATTGCACAAAATATATGCTGCATTAATTTGTGATTTGATTCAAGAGTTAGAAAGTAGATTTCAAGATTTCCGAAAAAAGGAAAATCCTTTCAACATATTTTTACCACATTTTCCTTAGAAAATAAATTACTTCAAATAGAATGCATTGAACTGCAAAGCGACATTCTACTGAAAGAAAAATTTGCGAATGTTTCTTTACTGGAGTTTTATAAAGATTACCTACCCCGCATTTAATTTCCTAATTTTCACCATAATGCTTTATTAAAGTCTTCAGCTTTTGGCAGTATAATACCTATATTTGTGAACAAACATCTTTAAAATGCATTAAAAATTGCAACCAAGTCCATTAAACCCTATATCAATTTGCTTGTTCAACGAAAGCAAATTTATCCATCTCATTAATTTGAATTAATTTCTATCTTTATGGAATCCAAACTAAATGAAACGAAACTTTTACAAATTTAAATTATCTATGTAACTATACATATCTAATTAAAAATTATAATAAAAAGAAGTTAATTTATTTTAATAAAACTACATAGAGTAAATTTTTATTTCAATTTGTTGAAAAAATATTGTGTGCGGCCCAGCAAATTTTTTTTGCGTTGTAATGTGGCCCTTAAACGGTCATAGTTTAGACACCTATGCCCTAAACTATCTTTAGGGTAAATTTGATCCCGGGTCACATATTCTCACTCGCACGGGCGTATTCTGTGTTACCTTACCAACGGTTAACCTGCGATCAAAGAAGGAATCGCCGACTTTGATTGGTGCTTGTTAAGCGCGGGTCAAGTAGCACAGAATATGGCCGTTAGGAGATCCTATGGCATGAATGTCATCGATAAGAATTACGGAACTAAGATTTGTGTCATTATCCACAAAATTACTACCTAATTATGCTTAACTTTCAGACACGTACGGTCATATTCACCACTAAGCTAACCTAAGATTAACTTGGAATTAATCTTCTGATTGGTAGTTGAAGAAAGAAAACTAGTTTTGAGCCGATCGGAGATCTAGGAGAAGCTTGATTCCAGGTTAACCCTAGGTTAGGTTAGGGGTGAATATGGCCGTTAGGCTAAGCGCGCACTAGAGACTTCTGTCGCGGCGACTTATAACACTAGTCACTCGAGAGCAATGTATTTCTATGGAGAGATTCTTGGCAATCGGCCAAAAGTCTCGTCGCCTATGCGCGCGCTCTAGCTTCTTGCAATAGCCAGGGTGATAATTTTGTCTCTGTCGCCGTGACAAAAGTCTCTAGTGCGCGCCCCTTAGTGTACTTGTATGTTAGCCTTTACTTATTAAGACCAGTACATTGAGAACTGTTATTTTTTATGGTTATAGCACACCTCGAAATCCCATATGTTCTTGAGGTTCAAGGCACTGTGTTTCTCTTCGCTCTCGATCTCTTTGCGCATGCCCGTGGGATCTTCGTTGGATCGCAGCACCTGAAATGGGATAAAAGGATATGTAAACCCTTTTCTCATTGATCAAGATAACAAAAGCTGTTTTTCTTTAATAAGTTTAGCTTAGTTGACCTTGGCGAAGAAGAAAAGACAAAAGTTTAAAATTAACTAGAGGAAAACCTAACAGAAACTTTAATGTAGAACAGCAATGGAGGGTTTTTTTTGCCAATGGCGGATACTTGTGAACAGCATCGCATCCTTGTAAAGTCAAGCAGTCAAGAGTAGTTTAGTAGTATTAACATAACCTACTTCGAGAGTAGGAACTTCTGAACTGAAGCCATTGGTTAGAAATAATTTTTCAAGCCTCCCATACACATTCACTTGCTTAACCAAAGGGGGCACTAAAACGAGGATTTAACCCCAAATCCACAGTTTCGTAGACAGATATTTTTACCACTATAGCCATCACACCGCTGTGATGTAATATATATTGTTCGGGTAGTGTTTTGATAGTCTTTCTCACACCTTAATGTTTTGATTTAATAACTTTACAGGTTCTGTTTATTTGCATTTCAATATTTGAATATGTAGGTGAATTTTAAAAATGTCGTGTCAGTAAAATTTAAGACGGATTGTAGAAAGGCATTTTTTAATAGGGTAGTGGATAGATGGAATGCGTTGCCTGAAACAATTGTAAATTCAAGTGGGGTAAACGAGTTCAAGAGGAAAATTGACAGATACTAGGATTCCGGTAGTTTGGGTTAAAAAGACTGGACCAACCTTGCTGGGCTTACGCCTGTAGTCGGTCGACTTAATTTGTATTTGTATTTGTTATACAACAAAGGTAAAATCTTATTTTCAGAAGTTCTTAATACCTTAAAAAGTACGCTAAGTACAAATTGTAATTCTCGAAAATCAAGTTAAAAAACGAGTAAGTATAGTCCGACCACTACGAGACAATATTTGACAGAAAAACAAAACTTTGAAAAAGAATTTCAAATCTAAATGATAGTCACAGCAGAAATTTAGCACAAAACGTTATTTAAGCGTTTACTAATCCCCTATCCCCCAAAATTGAGTGGAACATCCCGTTTCCATGACAATCGCCACAGTTTTGATTACGACGTCAGAAGTTTTTCTCGTGGCGGTCGACTATGCATAATTATGTGCTAAAACCAATTTAGAGTAAACTTACTTCAGGCACCATTAGGAAGCAGCAGACAAAAGCAGATATAAAACAGTTGATCCAGAAAACCCACCGAAGAAAGGTGAAATATGAAGCGACTACAGATCCAAAATGACCTGCCACACAAACATTGATTCAGAATAATTACCTAATACATTGTTATGAATTTGAAGTCAAACAAAAAAAATTTATAGTATCAGAACCCTAGGAGAGTATGATAAAGTTTTGATTTTATGTTTATCTCTAAAATGCTTTTTCACTATAAAGTGGTAAAATTATTTTACAACTTTGATTTCAAGGTAGTTTAGAGCAAAATAAAGATAATAGTTGAGTTAAACTGAAAACCAATTTCACTCTTTTTCTTTCAGTAAAGGGTAGTTAAATACCTAAAGATAAAATGAAATTGATGAAAACGGGTGAAGTTTTAAATAGTTGATAAAAGGTTATTGTTAATGGCATAGAAATAAATGTAGTATAATGTTTAGGGTGTGAAGAAGAGTTACAAGTCAATTTTTCCTGGCGAATTATTCGAAGGATTTTTCAATTAATCAATCCAATGCAAAGATGTAAAGCTGTAAGTGAATCAGTTGTTATTGTTGCTATTTTCGTTGCTGTAGAGATGAACTGAAAAATGAGTTAATCTAGATATTACATACAAAAAGAACGTTTTTCCTACTTTTAATTTAAAAAGAAAAGGTACTTTTTTTATAACTGTGATTATCAGAGTTAAGTTTTTTTTCTATAATGAATCATTATTCTTGATGCTTAAGCAAGAATTTATTTACTATGCGAGTTCTGCACTATGAATGAAAGTCATCAAAATCAAAAAGTTGTGAAAAGTTATGTTTTTTCGGAACCAAGGATAAAAATAACTTAATATTGGAACAGTACCGAATTTTTTTTGGACTAATGATCAATATACATATATTGAACAAACCAATAATTTATAACAAGATATCTTACTTTCAATTCTTTTGATTCTCATTTCCCATGGTGTGAGCATAACCATGAAATTGGCAACTTCTCTTTTGAATCTATTCAAACCCTTAAAAATATAGAAGACAAGTAGAGAGACATGTAAAAGTTTTACATTAATAAAGAAATTTACATTCTAGATCTAGATTATTCCACGCATCTTTTTAAAAACAACTATTTCAAAATTTTTAAGCAAATATTTATCTGAGTAATAATTTATTAGATGAATGGGTGTAAGAAATAATTTTTAGTACACGTAATTTTGGTGAATAATGTTTTTTTTAAAATTTATTCCGTTATAAATTAATTTAAATTAATTAACTAATATCATAAGGAATTATGCAGTTTTAGAAAATGTATTTTAAAACACAAATTAAATTCCAAAGTATTCCATATGTTACCACTTTTAAACGATCACTACATAATTTTTTAAATGAAATAGATAATTTAGATGTATTTTTTTTCATTATAGAGAAGCAATAGTAATAATATAACGCCTTGCTGTGCCTGTTTTACTTTGTATGTTTTATGTTATTCATTTATTATTGTATGTTTTGCGTAATAATATAATGTTTTTTAAAAATTAAATTTTTGTTCCATGTTAATTATATTATACTCATTTTTTCTGTCACCTAAACAAGATGTTTTTCTTCTTGGTGACAAATATAATTTTTTCTTAAATTTTGTATTAAATCTGTAATATAAATAAAGATTATTATTATTATTATTATTATTTTTCGTGTTCAGTTATAAAGAAAAATGCTGTAAATCATGTAAATGAAACATTACATGAAGTAAAATAAATGAATACCTTTAAAAGTTCAAAGTAAACTTGGATAAAAGTATACATTTAATTAGAGTCGCAGTTATCTTACTCAATGTAGTAAAAGTTAACACTTAATTAGCGTCGCAATTATCTTACTCAATGTAGTAAAAGTTTACACTTAATTAACAAAGAAAATAGTGTAAGCCTATAAACTAAATGAGGTTGTGCTTACCCTGGCCCATAAGAGTGTGTACTTGGCAAAAACGTCCTTTGATCGTTTACTTTGGGCCAGTTCTCCTTCGTGTTTACGAACATAAGCTTTGGCTTTCCTGCGGGTTTAAGAAAAGCTGCGAGTTAGGCAAGACGAATAAAGAACTGTAATACTAAACTGTAATCACTAAATAATGTAAATAAAGAACTTTAATCACTAAATAAATATGTAACCTAATAATCGCGTATCTTAAAATGCGTTATAATTTATCCCATTAAAAAATTTTCACGGAAGTTATTGATGTGGCCAGAACTGTCTTGGACACTTTTGGATCAATTTGATCAAATTGCACTGCTTGCTGGACAAGACAGAAACAACAAAATTTTTTCAAAAACCTACCTTGGTTTTTACAGTAATAATTACCCTTAGAACAATAAACAGTAAAACTACTATATCTCACACTCGGGTAAAAATACGCATTCTATTTTATTATTTTCTTTGTGGCTTTTAATATACTAATGTTGAAACTAGAACTTTTCTCTTTTTTTTTTGTTGGTTGACTTGTAAGTCAATAAAGTTACGTTCCGTACATTTTTGAGGATCTGGCTATTATATTCTCAATTTTATAGCCAAAATTAATATTCTTTTACCCTCCTTTTTCCCCCTCTAATCTCATTTATTTAATCTACTCAAAATATTAAAGTGAAGCTATTTTAGTGAAGTTTTTAAAAAATATTTGGTATGGGTAAATAAAAGATTAACACGAGGGAAGTAATAAGGCTCTATTCTGGCATTTAATGAATATACGTCTGTGTTGTGGTACCTGAGAATCTTGTATTTTTTCTTCATGCGCCATGGCTGATGCTTGATCGTTTCTATAATCTGTTTGTTGAGGCGCATGTTTTCTTTCACTTCCTCAGGGCTTTCTTCTTCCTCCATGGAAATTGCAGTTTCGCTGAAAGTAGAAACCTTTAAAACCGTCCACTTTGTTCCAAATGAAATAAAAAAAAGATGAGGGAATCTGGTCATAGAAACTCCCCCCCAAATTTCAGATAAAACACGTTTAACACTATATACGTTTTATTTTATAATTCCTTCAACTCTTGAAAAGATACATTAAACACATATTGACAGTAAAATTTTGACTTCGGGATAAGCTTTATAAATATTTAAATCAGAAAAAATATATTGAAATTTTTTTCAGCTTTAGAGACGAGGAATAACGAACTCGAAATATTTGAGTAAGAATTTTCTGATTCATTTAATGTTTTTAGTTTATTTTTTTAAAACTGTTTCGAAATTAAAATGGGCAATACCAGCATTTTAAAAAAATAGAAAAAAATACATGTTCTTCAGTGAAGATCTAAATTCAAAAATCGACATGAAAAGTTTCCAAAAAATTTAGTTAATTAAATATTTAAAAATAAAAATTGACAATCCCTTTGCATTTGTTTAGGATTGAATGACGTCAGATCTGTTTCGGCCTTAATTAAAAGTAAAAACCAACAATCGCTTTGAATTGTTTAAACAATTGAACCATTATTTATTCCATATTCCGGGATGGATGGATTCTTGATTGGAATCTAGATACTCTTCAGGTCATGGAAGTTCTAATTGTAATCATTTTATAATTGAACCATTGTTTAAAATCAATGTTTAGATTAAACTAGTCCCATTTTTACATTTGACGTTTTGGCGCCATTTTCTAAAGTCAAACTTTGAAATTAAATTTTAAAATAAAATTAATAATAGTACATAAAAAAATTTTCGCGTATATTCCTCTCTTTGATACCTCTATCGAATTAAAAAAAATTTAAATGCTGGAATTGCCCATTCTCAACTACTTGAATTGCTTTTTGTTTAGGGACTTTTTTAATGGACTATTTTTGATTAAACACACACAGGAGAATATTTTTATGTGCTGACATTTTTTAACAAGCTGCACCTTTTACTTAACCAGATACAGCTCTTCAACGTTTAAAAAGACATTTCCATACCCCCGCTTTTTCATATTACATTCTTACATTACATTATATTCATGGATGGTAGTTTGAATCATTACATTATTCATACCGAAAATTAACCTAAACTTTACTTAAAAACGTAGTTGGTAGTTAACTATTTTTGTGACCAATAAATGATGAACACCAATAGTTTTAGGAATTTTAGGAAATCTTTAAACTAAAAGGAATTTTAGGAACTATGGGACGTCACTATTCACTATGACCTACAATTTTCATGTTTCTCAACAAATATTCTGTTTAAAAGAAGAGCATATATTTTAAAAGTTTTTAAGCAAAACCTACAGAAATGATTCATGAAGATCATTTCAGTGCTTCTATGACTAGTATATCAATACTTCACACACATCACAATTTTAGGAAACTAAACACACAAACACTTTTCCTCGTCGAGTAGGTACTTGGACATTATTACAGCGACTAAACCTACTCGCTTCGTGAGACCGATGGAATAAGAGGTTCCACCTGCATTAATAATCCCATTACCCTAAAAAGTGTTTTATGCCCTTCGCGATTTACGACTGTGTTCTTCATTAATCCTGAAAGCATCGCTCACTCGCTTTTAGGGATATTTGTTACCATAAACATCTCGTGGGCCTCATGCGGAGAGTCTTATTAACAAATAAATAAGGCGAAGAAAATAAATCGTCTTGAGTATCCTCAATCTAAGGGGATCGTTTACAAACTAATTTTTCCCTCAAATAACGGAAATTGTCGGTAAAAATTTGTATTTGGAGGAGATATCTGGGTTTTTTCTGTCAAATGAGAGAAACTTACAGTTATTTGAAGAAGCGGTTTTTACGTATTATTCCGTCGACCGTGGCGTTGAATCGTTATCAAAGTGTCCTACAGCTGTGCCGCTGAATTTGACGGTCCCTGAACGGTTGACTGGATATTAAGTACCGAAGAAACAGGAATTGAATTAGTTACAGGAGGTGTCCTTTATGAGAATCGATATAATTCTAACCAATTGTATAGACCACGAATGACATTTTGACGTCATCGGCAAACATATTACACACACCTAGCTAAAAAAAGATTGGCTTTGTTTTAATTATACATCACGAGCCATTTTGACTTTTACATAATTGTTTTCATCAAATGTAAATTCATTTTGTGAAAGATTTTTTTCACAGAAAAAGCACGTTTTCTAGGAATACGGAAAATCTTCGTCAATATACAACTGAAAATTTAGTGTAAATGACGAAATTTTTGTGTACAGTGCATTCTTCTTTCATTTTTGTTTTTATATTAATTATTTCAAAATTATGGTTTTTGACTAATTTAAATATCTCCGGAGAACATTTTAAGGCATATGCCTGCCTGATTTCTCTGAAACTGAATCCAATTATCATATATATTTCTTGTAGAAAACACCATGTTTTCACTCAGATTTTTGAGATTGTTAAAAAAAATGAGAACAAAGACTTGCTGAGAATATTTTTTACACAAAGAATATCTTCTCCTCTTATTAATGAAAGGATTTTTAACCTTTTAGCATGCTTTATTCTAAGAGAACTGACAATTTGTAAAGAATGAAGATTTCTCTTTTGGATCGTCCAGATAAACGAGTAACCCTTAGATAATTTCATTACTGTGTAACTTAGTTCCAATACGTGATAAATATAAATCCACTGTTATAAGGGGCCATTCACATATTTCGTCTTAAAATTAGCAGGAGGTGTTTTCTTTACCCCTTATTTAGTATTTTTTCTTTCTCTGCTTTTTATCCATCTCACACTCTTAATAGAAACATTTGATGCTGGATTTTTATACATACTCTCAAAGTGAACCAATAGCTTACTTTTAAACCTGGACTATATCCTATTATTCTAATAACCAAAATTTAAAAACTGAAGAAAATCCTCAAATGTTCATGTTTGGAGGTTTTTTGTTCAAAACAAATTCAAATAGTATAAAGTACGAAATTTAAATTTTTACGTGGTCTTGGTACTATTAATCATATTTAGTAAACGAATAGTCATAATTTTTTAAAGTTGAATGAAAAACAAACTTCCATGACCACTTTGAATTTCGAGATTTTGGTGCAAAAAGTTTTATGCTAATTCTTCGACCTTGTACTAAATACTTCGAGACCATCTCTAAAAAGATACAAAATATTGGCACTGAAAATATTTAGAAGACTTTATAACTAATTCAAAATATGACATCTTTTTACATATCCTAAAACCTATAACTACATATTTTTATTACATACTTATCCATTTTCAAGTTAGTTAAACATAATCATACGTCTGACCGATTTTCAAATTAAAGTAACCTATAAAATGAAATACGCATCCAAATTGTAGTTAAAATTAGTGCACCCAATGCTGAATTAAACTTTTAAAAGGTTGTGAAGAAGGGATTGTCAGAAGAAACGCGTCAGGCGCGCCGGGAAGGGAAGTAGACACATGGTTTTGGGTTTTTTTTCTCGCGACTAGACAGAAAAAAATAAAGCAATAGAGAAAACCACCCTTCCCTACTATGTGCTATAATATTTGAAGAGCCCCTTTAAAAAAAATTACTTAACATTTTCTTTTATACACATTTGGCATATTTGAATACATATTTTGCTAAAATAAACACATATTATACGTTCATATTTTGTTTTGTTAATTTCATGTAAATCACAGCCCTAGTGATCACATTTTTGAAATTCTTGAACTGAAATTCTTGAAATTATTTTGAAAAAATGAACACAGAACACATTTCTGATGGTTGGGCCAAAGTTTCTCTTCAGAGCCAAAGTTACCCCCATTTTACGGTACTTGATAAGATTAAAAGGTTAGCATGAAGATTAAAAGCGAAATATTTAAAACAAACGTATAACCTGAACTAAAATTCAGGGGAAATATGAAGCGATATCTTTTTAGAATTAATTCCGGCAGCTAAAGACTTTAAATTACGGTCTATATATGTAATAAAACTTTTATTACATATATATAATAACACTACTATACATCACACATATAGATTTTTCTTCTCAAGTCAATGCTTATCTTTTAAACGCAATACCTGATGAAATTTCAGGCACACTGGAAGAGGGATTCAGAATAAAGCAGAGGCCAATGGGTGGGCAGTCCTTCGCTTTAGCTTCTGGGGAGGAACTTGAAACTCGAATTCGGGGACAAGATCCAAAATCATTTTGTTCCAAGCCCTAAAAAAACAAAATAATTACCTAAAACTCATAAGAGCAAAGAAACGCCGAAAAACTGATTAAAAGAATCAACAACAGTAAGAATTGCTAAGTGTAAGGAGATTTAGAACTCTATTAAATATTATGATTAAGGAAATAATTGTGAGGTGTTTACCCTTATTTAAAAGAATTTTAGCTTTTTAAAAAATCTATTGATGAGTACATACTTTTTAATTTTTCTCTTATAGGGGTCATTTCTAATGGATATATTTGTGAATGAATGGGGAATTTATGTTTACCATTCGGAGGACTGTGTTCGGAACTTGTTTTTTTTTTTATTTTAATGATAATAATCTCATAAAACAGTTGTAATGGGCATAAATGTATCGAAACTAAAAGTAAACTTCAAGAATTTCAATTCAATACCTATTTTCTTCTTCATAGTAAACAATAAAATCAAAAGGATGTTTCTTTGTGTTAATTACACTCTATATATATGATCGTATGAAAATGCTTCGATTAGTTGAAATTACAGATTTTTCAATTGTTAAATGATTGTTATCTTCCAATACGCTTCCCAGTATTACACAGATAAACACAACTTCGTAAATTGAAATTTTTATTATCTCTCTCTCTCTTTAGTTAATTTAAAAAAATTATTCCATAAAATAATCAAATGATTCAGTAAAATATCCTTAAAGAGTAAATTAGTACTTAAGAAAATCTGATAGATCGCTCTGACTACATTTTTTTTATAAATATGGTTCTTAACACATTCTACATTCTAATTTTGCCATGTTAATTAAAAATATTACTTTTTGAAAATTAAAAATGAAGTTTCTCCTAAATCAGATGTTTGATTGGATTGGTTTTTACCTACAGGGTGTCAAAGATAACTGTCCACACCCTTTAACTTTTGAACCCCTACACTACAGATATAGTCATGAAAGTGGGGGCTAGGTATACATACAACTCATTAATCGAGCCATCTGCTCTTACATGTTGTCTCTTTATACAGGGTGTCCCATGAAAAGTGGTCCAACCCCTTTGACTTTTGAGCCCCTACAGATATAGTCATGAAAATGGGGTCTAGGTATAGTAAAGTGACCATACCCTATCCGATGAGACAGATTTCAACGCCCTCTAGCAGAAACTTAAGGAGTTATAATTTTTGTTTTAAAAACTATTTGAGGTTTGTGAAAAAAGTAAATGACTGAAAGTATTCTTAGTTCATTAAATTAAAAATTTCTCATTTTCGCTTCGAGAGGAGTGTTATAAGATGTAAAATCTACGTAAATTCAACCTAATTGAGCGTGCATTTTAGGGGGTTTATTCAAGATATTTTTCTGCTTAAGGTGTCTTTTCCTACTGAATCGATGTTGTTCTATAACTTAGTCATTGACTTTTTTCACATACCTCTAATAGTCTCTCTATTCTAAAAAAAAGTTTTTGGTGAACAGTTTCCAGGGAAAGGCTTTTTAATTACTGATCCGAATAACACATATTTGGTATCAAACTGTCCGGATTCTTTTGAGGATGTGCAAAGTGCCTTTAGAATTTCTAAAAAAAATCTCAATTTTAAAATGTTTCCATTTTTTTAGATTACGGATAAGGTTGCAGTTATAAAGCAAGAAACTATGAATTTCAAAAAAAATTGTAAACATATTTCACTGGTTTTTAATATTCAAATAAATTAAATAATCATCTTTCTATTAATAACACGAATTTAAAAAATATATTTTGGGTTATTTTTAACAATATTTATATTTCTGTTGTTTAAACGGTTTTAATTATATTTAAAACTTATGTATAAATAATTTATCTTTTACTTTTTAAATAACAAATTAATATTTTTACATTTATCTTTGTCGTTGTGGCAACCTAATCATTACCATATTTACAACAAAACATAAACTCGCTTTCGGAAATTTTGAACTTTTGCATTTATTTTTTACAATTATTATTATTTTTATATTCTTTTGCAAGTATGTTTTTTAAGGTAGTAAAATGTGACACCATATTTCATAATGCCAAAACGCAAACAACTAGATAACACGGAGGACTGTTTTAGAAATTAAGATAAAAATCGAAAATGTTTGAAACTAAACATTCGTGTCATTGCTATGAAACTGACACAACTTCGACGTTTGTTTGTTCTCATGAAGATAAAATTCTAAATTTTCGTGATGTTTACGGTAATTACTACATTTTTCACAGCCAATCGATGAAAATAGTTACAAATTTTAAGAACGTTAAATTTATTCCTGAGATGTTTCAGTGCTTCTTAATGGAACTGTGAAAAAAACATTACCTTGGGGAAATGGTAAAGGAATGTTACATTGCTCTGTTGTTAATTTTCTTGGAATTATAAGGCGACCCGCCAATTAATGTTACCATAAAGGAACTGTTAAATTTCCGCTACTGAATGTATATCCACCATTTTCGAAAGAATACCCCGGAGAAGTACTAACCCTGTTTTAAGAATGTTTTATAAAGTGCGTAAGTGCAGTGAGCAGGGTTTTGTGAGGAATTGCGAAGCGGTTCAAATGTGTCTGCGTCAGCAGTTAACGGGGGTTGGCGAGCGATAGCGAGCAGGGGGCGGAAGCTCCCTAGTGTTTAAAATAAAAATTATAACTCCTAAATTTTCCGCTAGAGGGCGTTGAAAGTTATCACATCAGATAGAACATGGTTTCTTTTATTATACCTAGACCTCACTTTCATGACTATATCTGTGGGGGTTCAAAAGTTAAAGGGGTTGGGCCACTTCTCGTGGGACACCCCTTGATGTGTCATCATTCAGAGATATCTGTTAAATCATGGGCCCCAATTTCATTTTATGATTTCAAACACAAGTACTTAAATGAATTAAAGCTCTAAGAAACTACAAAAATAACGGCTGGAAAAAGACAGTGTAACCAATAAAATCGAGGGTATCAGAACCCCTTAATATCGCTTAATGAAATAGGGCACCCCGCCTCAAAAACTGTCTTCTCGAATGAAAATGGGTCCGAATATGATGACCGTCGGGTAGATGGGCGTATTCCATGTGCTGTCACTGTGCCTCAAGGTGTGGCTTCCAGGGACACTTAGATAGATTGAATGTCATTTTTATGCCACTTATTTGCTTGAACGATACACCAGCCAGCAAAGAACAACACATGGACTCATAAATAATAAGGATCTCGTTTTAGAAATACTCCGCCATCTTATATAGCGCTGGAGCGTTAATAGTTAATGATTCCAATGTTGCCGTTGCTGGAGCTGACCTTTCGCAAAATGAGGGTAATTTAGGCTGTTATGGGTATTAGGAGATTGACTAAGGGTTCCCCCTCCCCCCCAAAAAAGTACAAGCTCGGTGAATTATTGAAAAGATGTAACCTCTTTAATAATTCACCCTCTCTCTCTCTCTCTTCGTTCATCCAAATCAGTCAAGTCAAAGTGAAGAGATGAACTTATGTTACAAGAACCGACGTTTTGTCCTATAATGGTTAAAGTTTATGACTGCGAAGCTGATCGTCTTTGGTTCGAATCCCATTTGGCATGACTGATGATGATGTTAAGCCTACACTGTTTCACTCAGTTCACCAGTATCATCAATTACGGGATGTTTCTGATCAACAACTGGTCCAAGAGCTGACAAATTTAAACACCCGCGATTACACTAAGTTATAGATAATTATCCTTATAATTTTAGTTACTTTAAATTATAATATAAATAATAAGTCTTCACTGATAATCCAAGCATTTATACTTAGAAGCAATTATACTTAGTTTATCACAGTATCAATCTTAAAAATTATTTTAAAATTTTGAAAATTGGTCATTTTTTCCACTCTTTTCAAACTTTGGGGCTTTACAGGCAAACCCTAGAGTTAACTTAGGGGGCTGAAACTTCACACACCACACACTATCTTTTGGGACCAAAGGAATGGGAAAAGCCTTGGGGAGCGAGGTTTTTCGAAAAAAGGTTTTTTTGAAACACCCTATTGTATCACCTTACTAATTTGGCGGTGGAATTATGAAACTGTATATTTTATTCATTTTGAGTTAAAAAAAATTATCACTTCGAATAAAACACAGGTTCGTGCGACTTCCATTCCGAACTTCGCTCTTTTCTCTGAAAATTGGATCTGTAAACTATTGTCTTTCCAAACAAGCCTGCCAAAAACTAACACCTTTCACAGAACTTAAAAACGATCATCTGCCAACAAACACATTTGTCATAAATCAATTAGCGAAGCAACCGACGTTAACAAGAGGTAGTCTGTGGACGCGTTTATTATGACGCTTCCTTGGATTTTTGAATTCAGGGGAGGGGTGAAAGGAATCTCAAGGCTGTGGGGTGGGTGGCACACCCTTTCAGAGCCACACCCTCCAATGAGTGCCAAGCGTCTTGTGTAAGAACGTTTTTACGTCCACTACGACGGATGTCCAATCGATGTCGGTTTCTTGCTCTTCCTGAATGGCAAATTTTCCCGCACTTCAGTTTCATTCTTTCTTTGAAACTTACGGCATGGTATGAAATCGCGTTGAGAAACCCAAAATTACATAAGGGATTTCATCACGAAACTCCCAAGCCTCCATTCAACCCAAAGATACTCTTAAATAAATACAATGATGACAAATCTTAAAACGCATAGCTTTTGGAGCGCATTTTTTCGACTTTATTTCGTTATTAATTCATTTTTTTACTTATTTTCAAATGAAGGAAGTATTGGTTCAAATATTAAATAGTTTACTTTTCCCCATAAGGTTGGTTCTTTCTTCAAAAACAATTCAAGTGTTTTTGTATTGGGAATGTTCTTCAGAAAAGTCAGATAACTTTTTGGCAGTTAAAAAAATAGATATTACATTTTTTAATTAAAAAGGTGTTTTCTACATTGTATTTACGTACATAAAAGGTGGAGTAAGTATTTTATTTTGCAATCACGTTATACGTCATTGTGATACTTTTCAGTGTTTTAGATTTTTTAATCTCCATCGGCTCATTAAATTTCATTATTTCTTTATTAGAACAGGAATATAATCCATTTAAATTATACGACCATCAATTAAATACTTTTTATTACAAAATATTTAAAGAGTTTGGAGGCTCTAACTAAAAATATCATGAAATAGACAAAATAAAGAGTTTTTTTTGTCAAATATCTACTAAAGCAATCTAAAGCACATCCCCCTTTACATTTTTAACAAGTGATACCGAGTGTGATGCGTCAATGATTACAGAAAAATTACGCACCCAAGAATCTTTTGTTGTTTGCGGATAATATTGGATAATCTTTTTTTTTCTTCCAAAAACGTGTTTTTAGTAATTACTTCTTGTTCGTTCATTGTTGATAAATTGTTACTTCCGACGAATTTTTTTAGTTATAAAGGACATACTAAACCTCTTCATTCGATTGATGGAGATTGATCTTCAAAGACTTACCATAGAAATCAGGGAAATATTATTAAACTTGCATCTTATAAAAGTGAGAGTCAATGCCCAAGGTTTTGGAATACATTTCATAAGCCACTCATTTTTAAGTTCTATGATTATGAATATTTTTCTTCACAAGTCATCTCGTATATTTATTCAGCTTACCAGTGTGGATATAAAGATTTCCTTCTTTTATATTCAAAGTTATTTTAAGAGGTAGTTTCTCAAATACTAGCCACTGGTCACCAACCTATATCATGTTTTGTAGCTAAAGCAGTGATTCCCTACCGGTGATCCTCGAACCTAGACTCTAAAGAGCGAATAGCAAGCCTAGAAGAGCGGAAAGAGGATCAAGAGAAAAGAAATCCCAATGAGCAAAATGTTTTCCAAATGTCAAATTATTATCATTATTCAAAACTCGGGTTGCCTGCATAGTATCTAGTAAGCCGTGATATTGAGGTTATAAGTGGTCCTCAAACATCTTCGAATCGGAAACCCCTGAGCTAAACGGAATGATTAAGTTTATAGATTACTAGCGGATATGCCCGGCCTTGCACGGGTGGAGTGTATAATTTTTTTTAATTAAATTTTCTCAAAATACATTTATAATTTTTGAATCAGCAATTAACAATCATCCCGGTATCCCAGACGCCTTTTTCCTATCTCGGTGTCCTCGGTAATTTTTCTATCCCGATGTTCCCGGTAATTTTCCTATCCCGATGTTCCCGATAATTTTCCTATCCCGATGTTCCCAATAATTTTTCTGTTCCCGGTGTTCTCGGCAATGTTTCCTAGTAAATTAATGAGTCTAGTGAACAAAAATAAAAAAATTGAAACAATAATTAAAGATATAGTAAATTTAAAAGTCTAGTGAACCGCTTCATCTGAAACAATGTTTTATTTTTAAGTTGTTTTCCATGAAAAAAAATTTACACTTTTCCATAATATTTAAATTTTAACGGAAAATATCTTAGAATAGGGGAAACTAACGTTTCAAAATTAATTTTTTGAATTTATTTCGGTGTTTTAACAACTGTTATAGTGTTTAAATGGACAATAATCGAGTTTTTCCTGTCAAAATATTTAATTTTTGAAGGTTTTCATCTCGTTAACAATAGTGAGTCGAGCAGATCCACTCTGGTAGAGAAATGGAGAAATAAGCGTTTTTGGCTATAAATTCGCTAATTACTCGTAATTATTCGATTTTCGAGCTTGGAAAACTTGACAGTGATCGTTCTCGCCTCGAGATACGCCTATATACCGAGTTTTGGCCACGCCTGCGGCGTGGCTTGGGAGAAGATGCGTCCTCCACATACACACACACATAGCCACAAACGTTTTTAGTAATATACTAGCGGATATGCCCGGCCTTGCACGGGTGGAGTGTATAATTTTTTTTAAATTAAATTTTCTCAAAATACATTTATAATTTTGTAAATCAGCAATTACCAATCATCCCGGTATCCCAGACGCCTTTTTCCTATCCCGGTGTTCCCGGTAATTTTTCATATCCCGGTGTTCCCGATATTTTCCACTTTCCCAGGTTTCCCGGTAATTTTTCATATCCCGATGTTCCTAATAATTTTCCTATCCCGGTGTTCCCGGCAATTTTCCTATCCCGATGTTCCCGATAATTTTCCTATCCCGATGTTCGAGGTAATTTTTATGTCCCGGTAATCCCAGTATTTTTTCCTATCCCGATGTTCCCGGTAATTTTTCTTTTCCCGGTGTTCTCGGCAATGTTTCCTAGTAAATTAATGAGTCTAGTGAACAAAAATAACAAATTTGAAAAAATAATAAAAGGTCTAGTAAATTGAAAAGTCTAGTGAACCGTCTCATTAGAAACAATGTTTAATTTTCAAAATTTGTTTGCATGAAAAAATTTACACTTTTCCATTAATATTTCTATTTTAAAAGAAAATAATCTTTAAATAAAGGAAAATAACGTTTGATAATGAATTATTTGAATTTAATTCGGTGTTTTTACAACTGATATAGTTTTTAAATGGACAATTATCGAGTTTTTCCTGTTTCAATATTTAATTTTTGAAGGTTTTCATCTCGTTAACAATAGTGAGTCGAGCAGATCTACTCTGGTAGAGAAATGGAGAAATAAGCGTTTTCGGCTATAAAGTCACTAATTACTCGTAATTGTTCGATTTTCGAGCTTGGAAAACTTGACAGTGACAATCGACACCTCGAGATACGTCTATGTACCGAGTTTTGTTCACGCCTTCGGCGTGGTTTTGGAGGAGATGTGTCCTCCACCCACATACACAGCCACAAACGTTTTTAGTTATATACTAGCGGATATGCCCGGCCTTGCACGGGTGGAGTGTATAATTTTTTTAAAATTAAATTTTCTCAAAATATATTTATAATTTTTAAATCAGCAACTACCAATCACCCCGGTATCCCAGACGCCTTTTCCTATCCCGGTGTTCCCTGTAATTTTTCATATCCCGGTGTTCCCGGTAATTCTTCATATACCGATGCTCCCTGTAACTTTCCTATCCCGATGTTCCCGATAATTTTCCTATCCCGATGTTCCCGATAATTTTCTATCCCGATGTTCCCGATAATTTTCCTATCCCGATGATCGGGGTAATTTTTATATCCCGATAATCCCGGTACTTTTTGTTAAAGAAAATAATTGTTACTAGTGTGTTAGTTGTTTTTGTTTAAATATTCCACCATTGATGGCAACAGTATTGTGCTCGTGTTTTATTGTTACGTGAGTTCAAATTCAAAAAATAAGTCAGTTTAAAATAAAAAGCGGAGTCGGTATTTTGCTTAAGAAGAATGTGTCTGTTTATCTCTGCTAAATTGAGAATATGCTTTGCATCTTAAAATGCAAAAGGTTATATCTAAAATGTAAAAGGTTATGGGTGATTGTACGAGCTTAACATGCGCACAGATAGACAAGGACTAAAGTTCTTCTTCAAGATAGTTAACGGCAGATGCACTCCTAGGAAAAAGCTGTCGTCATGGCCGGTTTTCACCGTACTGCTTAGCTGCGGGAAGAAGTGATAGAAACCGTCATTGAAGGTACGCCAGTTTTTTGAACGCTGTACTGCTTTGTTGCGGGAGATAGCGAAAGTAAGCCGTCATAGAAAAGAGACAGTCGCGTCGTAGCAAGTTTCGTTGTCGCTGAGCTGATTTTCAGAGCGGAAGGAAGCGCAAGTAAAAGGCCTTTCTAACAACGTTAGTTACGACTTAGTTACAAAAGTTTAGAGCTGAAAATGGATTTTAGCAGGCACATAAGGCCGTTGACGGGTGATAAAGATTGGCCGATATGGAAACGTAAAATTCGCGATGTGTTGGATTATCACGAGGGCGCAGTCGATGTTATAGATGGAAAACTGCAGAAGCCAGATCCTTTAGCTGCAGAAGCCACAGAAGCTGAGAAAAAGCAACACAAAGAAAAGAGCGATATTTACCGCAAAGCCAATAGCTACGCCAAATCCATGATCACAAGCACTGTCACAGACATAGTTTATCAGAAAATTATGGACAAGGATACAGCTTATCAAGCATTTGATGCATTAAGGCAACAGTTTGAAGCAAGCTCTAAAGATCAGTTATTTAAAATATGTACAGAATTTTTCTCTTTTAGTTGGATACAAGGAGAAGATGTTTCAACTCACATAGCAAAGCTTAGAAGTTTATGGAACGAGTTGAACAATGGCCTTCAATCCATAAAAGAAAATAAATTGCCAGATTTGATGCTAGTAAGCAAGATTTTACATATTTTACCAAGCAGTTTTGAGACATTCAAATCAAGTTGGATGTTGTTGTCAAGTGAGGACAAGAAATCATTTGAAGAGTTAACAGTGCAGTTAAGCATGTTCGAGAGAAATTTTATCAAAACTGAAGACAGTAGCAAAGCTGTTCAGGAAGCCCTTATAGTGGGAAGACAAGAAAGACAAAGACAAGATAGAAAATTTAAATCCAAGTCAAGGAAAGGAGATACCTGTAATTACTGTAAACGCAAAGGCCACTGGGTTAAAGATTGCAAACAGTGGATTGCTGACGGAAGACCATCAAAGAGTGATACCCAAGCAAATGCAGTGTCGGAAAACAGTACAGTGATGTCCATTTGCGAGAAAGCATATGCAGCAGAGACCAACACCAATGCAACGTTTTGGATAGATAATGGAGCCACGAGACATGTCACTAATAGTTCCTCATACTTTTTTGACTTTGTCAGGTTCAATAATCCTTGTGGCGTAAAAGCTGCTGGGAATGAAATGTTGGCTGCACTAGGGAAAGGCAAGATTAAAGTTAGAACTACTATTGATGGAAAGCACCAAGAAATCATTTTAGAAGATGTATGGTTAGTACCTAAAATTAGTAGAAATTTGTTTTCGGTCCTTGCTTCCCAGGATAAAAACCCAAATAGTTTATTTGAGTCAACTTCTACAGAGTGCAGATTGAAAGTAAATGGTCAAGTAGTGCTAAAAGGATCTAGAAAAGTAAACGGTACATTATTTAAGGCAGAAATTGAGCCAGTTTTACCTAACGAGGTGCACACTGCTATTGGGGACAGTTCACAGTTACAATTATATCACGAAAGATGGGGTCACCAAGATAAACGTCATGTTAAAAGAGTTTTAGAAAAGGAACTCGGAATCTGTGTAAATATGGATAAAGAAATTTGTGAGCCTTGTATTTATGGCAAAGCACATCGGTTACCATTCGGTACCAGGATGAAGGCTTCTAGGCCCGGTGAACTAATTTCTGCTGACGTTTGTGGACCATTTGATATGTCTTTCCAAAAGAAACGTTATTTACTGGTATTTAAAGATAGTTTTACAAAATTTCGATATGGTTACCTTTTGAAGGAAAAGTCAGAGGTTAAAAACATGTTAGAACACATGATTAGTCACGCCGAAACAGTAGGTCATAAAATAAAAGAATTCCTTAGTGACAACGGTGGAGAGTTTGACAACGAAGGTGTTCGTAGAATTCTGCGTTCTAAAGGAATAACCCAGAGACTGACTGCACCATATACTCCAGAGCAAAATGGAAGTAGCGAACGAGAATTTCGCACCATAGTCGAAATGGCCAGAACTTTTAAGTACACAAATCCTGAAGCAGACTTCCCTAAAGCAATGTGGGCAGAATTAGTAAGTTCAGCCATATATGTTCTCAACAGAACTGGAAAGTCATCAGTAGGAGATGCAAGTCCATATGAGCTTTGGCTTAACAAGAAACCCAGGTTGAAGCACTTACGTGTAATAGGATCTACATGTTTTGCTCATATTCCGGTTCAGAAAAGGAGGAAAATGGATAGGAAAGCCATTAAGGGCTACCTTGTGGGATACGATGGAGACGAGCGTTACAGAATCTGGATTAAGGAAAGTCATAGTTTGATTCTATCCAGAGATGTGATCTTTCAGGAAAGACCAGGCACTTGTGACGACCCCACTAAACCATCCTTGCAAGACAGAGCAGAGGAAGAGACGAACCAGGGAAAGAATGAAGAGGAGCAAATAGAAAGTGAGGAAGATCTGAAGCGTCAGGAAGAAGAAACAAGGGATGCTGAGACTGACGATGAAGAGGAAGATGCTGAACCCACATTATCCAGACAGCTAAGAGACCGATCATTTCTTCAAAAACCCAAACGTTTTGAAGATTACATCATGGAGGCAGAATCATTTATAAGTGAGAGTGATACTCCAATGACATTTGAAGAAGCAGTTGACGGTAAGGATAGTTTAAACTGGAAAAATGCCATGAATAGTGAAATGAGTTCTTTAAGGGAAAACCAGACGTGGGAGCTGACCGACTTGCCAGTTGGAGCCAGAGCTATACCATGTAAGTGGGTTTACAGACTTAAAACTCATCCAGATGGCAGTATCGACAAGTACAAGGCAAGACTTGTTGTCAAGGGTTACAGTCAACGTCAGGGCATTGATTATAGTGAAACATATAGCCCAGTAGCTAAGTTGGGAACTATACGTACAGTATTAAGTATTGCAGCAGAAGAGAGAATGCACTTGACACAGTTTGACGTGTCGACAGCATTTCTTTATGGAAGTTTGGACGAAGCCATATTCATTAAGCAACCGAAGGGTTTTGAGGATAACACAGGAAGAGTATGCAGACTTAAGCGTAGTCTGTATGGCCTGAAACAATCGCCACGTTGCTGGAATAAATGCTTTGGAAAGTTTCTAACAGATCTTGGTTTCGTTGCAAGTGAGGCTGATCCATGCCTCTACATTCGTGAGAGGAAGGGTAAGAAGCTCTTAATAGCACTCTATGTAGATGATGGATTAGTTGCTGCAAATGACCAACACGACTCTGAGATGTTCATCAAGGAACTGAGGGCAAAGTTCAAGATCTCTGTTGGAAAAGTATCCTGTTATCTGGGTCTCGAAATTGAGTGTCACAGTGACAACTCCATAACAGTTAGTCAAAAGGGATATGCTAAGAAAATCCTTCAGCGTTTTGGATTTGATGAATGTAAGCCTGTAGCAACACCTATGTTAAAAGATTCAGGAACACATCAAAAGCCTCAAGACACCACAAGTCCACACATACAGACAAGCCGTTGGTGCTCTTATGTACCTGATGGTGGGAACTAGACCAGATATAGCGTACAGTGTGGGATTTCTTTCAAGATCACTCGAAAATCCATCAGCAGAGGATATCGTGCGAGTGAAGAGAGTCTTACGCTATATAGCCGGTACAGTTACATATGGAATTACATACCGTGAAACGACCACAAGAGGAATACTTCAGTGTTATAGCGATTCAGATTTTGGTGGATGCACTGAAACAGGTCGATCAACATCTGGGTATGTGATGATATATGCTGGTGGAGCAATATCTTGGCGCAGCCAGAGACAAGCCATTGTAGCCACTTCAACAACTGAGGCTGAAGTTATTGCAGCATCAGAGGCAGCCAAAGAAGTAATTTGGCTCCGTAGACTGCTTCAAGGCATAGTGAACTTGACAGAGGTGCCTATCCTTCAAGTGGATAATAGAGCAGCTGTTAAGCTTTCACACAATCCTGAATACCATCGAAGGACTAAGCATATTGAAATAAGGCATTTCTTTGTGCGTGAAAAAGTGTTGGAAGGAAAGCTAAATGTTGAGCAGATATCAACTGAGAGGCAGATTTCTGACATTTTAACCAAACCCCTTATGAAGTCAAAGCTAGTGACATTCTGTCATCAAATGGGACTATGGGACTGTTCTAAAACAAAACCAGGCTAACAAGGGAAAGTGTTAAAGAAAATAATTGTTACTAGTGTGTTAGTTGTTTTTGTTTAAATATTCCACCATTGATGGCAACAGTATTGTGCTCGTGTTTTATTGTTACGTGAGTTCAAATTCAAAAAATAAGTCAGTTTAAAATAAAAAGCGGAGTCGGTATTTTGCTTAAGAAGAATGTGTCTGTTTATCTCTGCTAAATTGAGAATATGCTTTGCATCTTAAAATGCAAAAGGTTATATCTAAAATGTAAAACTTTTTTTCCTATCCCGGTGTTCCCGGTAATTTTCCTTTTCCCGGTGTTCTCGGCAATGTTTCCTAGTAAATTGATGAGTCTAGTGAACAAAAATAACAAATTTGAAACAATAATAAAATATCTAGTAAATTGAAAAGTCTAGTGAACGGCTTCATTTGAAACAATGTTTTATTTTTAATTCGTTTTCCATGAAGAAAATTTACACTTTTCCATAAATATTTAAATTTTAAAGGGAAAAATCTTAAAATAAAAGAAAATAACGTTTGAAAATAAATTATTTGAATTAATTTTGATGTTTTTATAGCTGATAAAGCTTTTAAATGGACAATTTTAGAGTTTTTCCTATTAAAATATTTATTTTTGGAGGTTTTAATCTCGTGAACAATAGTGAGTCCAGCAGATCTACTCTGGTAGAGAAATGGAGAAATAAGCGTTTTTGGCTATAAATTCGCTAATTACTCGTAATTATTCGATTTTCGAGCTTGGAAAACTTGACAGTGATCGTTCCCGCCTCGAGATACGCCTATATACCGAGTTTTGGCCACGCCTTCGGCGTGGCTTGGGAGGAGATGCGTCCTCCACATACACACATAGCCACAAACGTTTTTAGTTATATACTAGCGGATATGCCCGGCCTTGCACGGGTGGAGTGTATAATTTTTTTTACATTAAATTTTCTCAAAATACATTTATAATTTTGTAAATCAGCAATTACCAATCATCCCGGTATTTCAGACGCCTTTTTCCCATCCCGGTGTTCTCAGTAATTTTTCACATCCTGGTGTTCCCGGTAATTTTTCATATCCCGATGTTCCCGGTAATTTTTGATATCCCGATGTTCCCGGTAATTTTCCTATCCCGATGTTCCCGGTAATTTTCCTATCCCGATGTTCGAGGTAATTTTTATGTCCCGGTAATCCCGGTATTTTTTCCTATCCCGATGTCTTCTTTCGATTTTTCTTTTCTCGGTGTTCTCGGCAATGTTTCCTATAGTAAATTAATGAGTCTAGTGAACAAAAGTAACAAATTTGAAACAATAATAAAATATCTAGTAAATTGAAAAGTCTAGTGAACCGTCTCATTAGAAACAATGTTTAATATTCAAAATTTGTTTGCATGAAAAAAGTTTTCTAAGTTGCTTATTTTTGCAAGAAGAATCGATTAAAAAAATATAAAAAATCATGCAACTTCCTCATTATCGAGTGTTTTCGCATTAAAAATGTTTAATTTTGAGTTTTCATGTCATTTACAATAGTGAGTCAAGCATATCTACTCTAGTAGAGAAATTGAAAAGATTTTAAAAAAAAGTCTGGTAAAATTTTTTGGTCTAGTGAGTCGTGTCTTTTGAGCTATTCCATAAATATTTAAATTTTAAAGGAAAATACTTAAAATAGGGAAAACTAACGTTTCAAAATTAATTATTTATATTTATTTCGGTGTTTTTACAACTGATATCCCTTTCAAATGGACAATTATCGAGTTTTTCCTGTTAAAATATTTAATATTGGAAGGTTTTCATCTTGTTAACAATAGTGAGTCGAGCGGATCTACTCTGGTAGAGAAATGGAGAAATAAGCGTTTTCGGCTATAAATTCGCTAATTACGCGTAATTGTTCGATTTTCGAGCTTGGAAAACTTGACAGTGATCGTTCCCGCCTCGAGATACGCCTATATACTGAGTTTTGGCCACGCCTTCGGCGTGGCTTGGGAGGAGATGCGTCCTCCACATACATACATAGCCACAAACGTTTTTATATATTTATAGATAGATAGATAGATAGAAAAGATCTTTCTAAATTTCGCACCATCAAGAAAAATTAATATAGAAGGATAACACTATTTGATATTGAATTTATCATAAAAACGATAAGGTAACATTATAAAGATTGCTCTGCGAGTTCTCCTGCATAAAAGGCTCGGACTTAGTGCTAGGGTTTTTAGCAACTTTCTCGAAATGTGACGTCATGATGGTAAGAAGTGAGATTAGTCGCTGCATATTCATAATACCTGAAAGGTTTTTAAACTTCGATAACAATATGCATGTATATGGGTTTTTTTTTTGGGGGGGGGGGAGAAATTTTAATAAAATAATGACTTGGGATAGAACCCACGAACTGCCTCATGCTACGTAAGCATCCTACCACTTCTTCAGCGGGGATTCAGTAGCTTTAAAACTTATTGTAATGTTCTTTCTTTGTGACGCATTCGCATTGTTATGTTGTTGTTTCTAATGCCACTTGGAATATCCAAGCGCCATCCGCAGTGCGTACAGGATTTAAGGCAAAGGGGGTGCGGCTCCTGAGAAAGTGAGGCCCATGAAAGGCAGGAGTCCGACTTAAGCCTCGGATGATAGATGCCACCACCATCTATCACCACCTCCACAATTTTGACATGCATCTGAAGGGGAGGGAAATAGTCTCCAGACACCTGTACCCAAGGTAAACTGCGCCATGACCGACCTCAGGACTTTCGGACCCACAGATTTAACGAGCACGTACTCCGCATATACTCGATGGGTCTTCAGCGGTGTCGGGAATCGAACCCGGGACCCTCCAATCCCAAGGTCGATGCCTTAGCCACTAGGCTCCCCACGGCCCTTCGCATTGTTATCAAAATATAAAAACCTTGCAGGCATTGTGAATATTAGCGACTACTAAACCGCAGGGCATGGTTAGTGGCTAAAAGAAGATAGTGTCATGACCGTGAACAAAATAATGCTTTAGAAAGGGAGGAAAAAGTAGATAGCATCGGGACGGTAAGAACACTAGCGCAATTTAGTCGTCCCGATCGTTTTCTCAAATAATCTTCAATAATTAATTTTACAAAAACATTTGATAGAGTAGCTAAAATATACTAAGGATACTTGTGTATCTTCCTTTGAAATTTGAAATCAAATGCCTGAACCTCAATCAAAGTATTGACATGTTTTCGAACTTACTGAAATTTCAATGTAATAGCTATAGAAACACGGGACAGAGAGAACCAAACTCCCTCTGGTGGTGTCCTCCTTTTCGGAACCAGTAATTTTTACACGGCTCAATGGCGATAAAGACACTATTCCCTTCTAGCCACTGTAACATGGTGCTAGGGTCTTTGTTATGGTAAAAGAAGAAAGCGGGACATGCCACTTACTCCCCAGACGAGGTGGTGAAGGTGGAGAGCCTCCTTCCGTGTCGGGCAGCCATGGCCTCGGTGAGGAAGGGGGAGGAGCCCCTGCGGAGTGACTGGCGGCCCCATCGACTGCGGCGGCGGTCGCTCAGGCTGCTGCGGAGGTAAGCCTCGAGCTCGTCATCGTCAGGCTCGTCCGCCATGCCTCCTCCTCTTCTGAAAAAGAAGTGACACGTCAGGAGAGGGGTTGGTATACAGAGAAAATAGCCTAACAGAGTGTACAAAGCGCCATTTTCAAATGCTATCGTATGATAGAGGGCAGAACTTCAAATATCTATGATCTAAGTCACACACATTTTCTAAAAAATATATATGAGTAGTAGAGGTGCAGTTCCCTGTGCATTTTGTATGTATCCCATGCAAGGCAAAGCAGTATGGTTGGGCCGAGTTTGGGCAGGCTTAAATTCAAAATAAAAATAAGGAGAACAAAACTCGACGGTCATCCGGTATTATCCACTTGCATCCCACTCATACGAATCATTCGGTTATACAAATCGTCGCTGTGAAATCAAACCGGCATATCTGCAAAATGCGCATTTTTCCCTAGAGCGCTTTAAAGTTTTCGCATGTGATTCTTAAATTAATAATAAGAATGTTATATTGTGGGGTAGTTCAGTTTTACTTAGATGATGGGCATCTTTCCACCTTGAAGGTTTTGAAGCAACTTGTGTATTTCGCAATAAATATGTCTTCTGATAAAAAAAATGACTATTCCCGATTACAAGCATACTGGTTCAACGCAATCTAACAGGAGTTTTATTCAATTTAGCGATATGCCGGTCTGACATAAAAAAAGGAATTTTTTTGAGACCAATAAAATTCAAAGCCTCAATTTTTGCAGATATGCCGGTTTGATTTCACAGCGACGATATAATCTCATTGAATATGTACTACTGTGACTACATATTTTTATTGTAATTAAATATTTCTTTCAACTATTTCGTGGTAAAACAATGTCTGTAATTGAATCGTCAGTTTGAAGAAGGGAATAAGTCCAAAAAATGACAAATTGACTTTTTGTGCTCAAAACAATCTCTAAGCTTTGCTCTACACATGGGTGAAAAGAGGGGAACAATAACTAACCCCTATAGGGAGATATCGCCCCTTGAAGTTGTGAAATCGATGTCCATTCATTGTATTTTTTAAGCTAATTTGGAATTAAAGTTAATTTTTCTTTCTCCTCATATTCTTTGTGCTGTAAACTAAGTTAAAATAAAATTTTCTCTTAATTTCAATGTTTTTCAAACTTTTTTTATGTAGGGAATGTTTGACTCCATTCATATTCACTCACTCCATTGATACTGCTTTAATAACCCAGTTTCACTATAATTTTGAATTTCATTTGTCTTATTCTTTTTATTTCACCCTTTTGTGGTGTAAACTAAGGATAAATATAATTTAAATGTGATTTTAAGGGTTTTTAAAGATTTTTTCATCATAAAAATTTCATAAGGTGTAAGAAGGGAATAAGTCCATCAACTTATTTTGGCTGTAAAATATTTTTGAATACAGTTATATTTGTTTTGATAATTGCTCTGTTTTCTAAATAGGGTTCTGAACTTCCAGTAAAAATTTGGCGGTTATACAATGAAAATTCCATTACTTATACAGTTTTTTTCGATTTTCTCAAAACTTGATTTTTGGACTTATTCCCTTCTTCAAACTGACGATTCAATTTCACTTCATGAAATAAACCTTAAATGAACTTCTTTGCCGATACACAGCATCGGCAGTGAAACTCGTTCTACAGATTACTCGTGCATCGAGGCAAAAAAAAGTATTTGTATCATTTTTACTCAATTTCTTTTAAAGAAATGTAAAAGTAGTCTTTATTAAAATGTCCTTTTTATTATTTCTATCGTTAATAATTGATTTATCTTATGAAAAAAATTTTATTCGCTTCATTTAAAGTACTTTATATCGGTTTAGGGAAATGACGTGTTTTGTCATACTTTTAAGCAGAAAATTCACCGAAAAAAATCAGTTTCATGCGTAAAATATTTTAAAGGTTAAATAATTCTCACCATTTCTTATCAATAATGGAAGATAAAAAATTAGTGACAAGGGAAATAAAACTTCAAGCTTTATAAAAAGCGGTTTTCCATGAAAACCATCCCAGATAAACATTCCATCATAAAGCATTAACTCTCCTTCATGACATCCACGGTTACTCACACGTTATTCTAAAAAAATCCACAAAAAGACGAAAACACCTGCTCTTCAAAATACACCGACATTGTAACAACACTCGCAAGATCACGAGTTCCATCAATAAATTATCAGCTCCTCTTCGAATTAACTTGAAAATTCTTATCAACCCAGGGCCAATTCATGCTCCCTTCAATCAATACCAAATTCATTCGATGCTTTCAAGGCCCCCTCACACGCAAGAAGTCTATTATGTGGGGTAGAGGTTTCCCGAGACGGTGCTCCACTGACCACCTGTTGGGAGTGTAGGCTAATGGATGGGATGCGACCTAATTCCGATGTATGAAATGGTTTTGAATTCACTTATCTATGAAATTTATGAAGGATAGAGTTTGCCTTAGAACCCTTTTAGATGCATTTAATTTAAAGTGAGGAAGAGACACGTTTTTAAGTTAAATGTTCTTCTGAGATAATTTCAGTTGTAGGAAAATTAATTTTAAAATAATTTCAGTTGTAGGAAAGTTTTTAACCAATATTTATTAACTACTTCAATAAACATTCCATGCCCCCATGTAGATGAAAAGTACCAACAAAAAAAAAGGGAATTTGATAGATCTCAGTTAGTTGTCCTTATCATCCAGAAATGGGACTGGAATTTTTCTGGGAACCTTGTTTCCTTTAATTGAATCGCTTATTTCAGAAACATGTTAAACGCAATGTTAATCCTATGGGGTTTAACACGTTTCTGAAATAAGCGATTCAATTATCTTTTCCGTTATAATTGCTTTCTTGAGTCACAGACCTACCTTATTCATTGCGAAGCGGGAAAAATAGACGTTGATCAAACTGCTTTCATTCCAAAATGACGACTTCTCTGCCGTTCAACGATATCGGCAGTAAAACGTGTTCTACAGGGAAACACTGTTATACAGTGAAGTTGTTACACTGTGAAGTGTTGATACAATGTTATAATACATGAGGGGCCGGCAAATAACTTGATGATGATGTCGTGTCCACGACGAGTCCAAATAAAATATTGCCATTAGAGGAGATGACAGCCCTTGCAATCTCTGTAATAACTTACAACTTAATGCAGACTCCAAATAATTTTTTTTAATTTTTATCGAGGTCCAGAGAAGGGAAAGGTACTTCATTAATTTTTGCAATTCTTATTTTCAGATTCGTATATTAATTTGAGAAGTGCACACTATCTCATTAGTTAAATTGTTAAATTAAACTAACTATCGTTAATTGTTGTTAAGCTAATTTCATATCACAGAGCAACACTAATTTTAAAAATTGCTTATAATATATTAAAAAAGTATTGATAATCCTATCACTAAAACGAACGGATTTCGTCAGCAAGAATATGCTTAGGGGATTATTCCTCGGATTTCCAAAGACTTGACTTATTAACTAAGTTATTATTATTTGTGAGAATAAAAAGTTTTTCACCCAAAAAAAACTCCATTATTTCTGCAAACTTATGTTTTTTTAAAAGTAGGTTCATCTTTCTCTGTATAAATTCAGCGCTGCTCCTTTCTTTCAGGTTTGGATGGTTTAGGAGGGTTATGACGAAACCATCGAAACTTTTTTCCTCCCCCTACTGTGTTTTAATATTGTTTTTACTTAATTTCTCGGAAGCGTGAATATAAAAAAACTTATTAGTTAACTTTACACACCCTATAACTTAAATTAAAATTAAAACATGAATTCGTTATAAAATTTAATAGAATAAATTTATCAATAAACATTAAATTGGTGAGTAAAAGTGTATCCTACAAAATGTTTTCAGGAAAATGAAGTAATGATAACATTAATTGAATTTAACTTTATCTTGATAAATATAATAAAAACATAAAAACATCGAAATAATAAAGAGAAAAATTCGATTTAAATATATTTTCCGGTATAACAATAGTGTTTCTTACTACCACATAGTTTTGTTTAAATGGGGTAATAAGAAACAATTTATTTTTAAGAATGATCCGCAACCCTAAATTGAAGAACAAAAAGCGAATTATGTAGCTCTTTAAACCTGCTAAAAAGGTAACTAAAAAATTCCAAGATAATTTAATTTCCAAAACGAGGTAAATTGAAACAGTTGAAAAGCGTGACTTGATGCGGATGATTTTGTTGCCAGCATCAACTTCGAGCGGGAAATTTTGGCTGAAATAATTATTCAAGAACGCTAAAATTTTTATGGGATTTAAAGTACCGTAAAACGGGGTGAATCGGATCACTTTTGAACTTTGAACTGCTTCCAAAAGTTTAATAATAAGGATTTTTGAATGCTTTGAAAATAATATTTCGAGTCCCAATTAATACTTTAAGAACCCGTTGAAAAAATTAAATTATCTTGAACGGTTTATTTTATATAAATTTTTAAGAGCCGTGATCCGATTCACCCTCAATGCGGGGTGAATCGGATCAAAGCCAGTTTTTGTGGAAAAAACGCAATTTTTACTTCTTAAAGTGATACAGGATCCTGAAATTAGCCTTAAAATAGTCTAACGAGGTAAAATGAATAAATTTTACTAAAATAATGAAACATTTTTAAATAAAATATAGGGTTTTCCGAAAAGTTCTGATACTTTTTATCAAAGGTTCGTGTTTGAAATTTTTTTTTGAAAAACTGGTAATAGGTGGAGGGTGGAGATTTCAAATAAAAGGTATTTTGGTTTATGTATATTTAACAATATAATGTATGGTTTTGGAAGTTCGGGTGGTATTATTTCTTTTCGAAATGGCGGTTAGAGAAGAAGACCGCAAACGACAATTTTAGTAAACTTTTTTTCGCCCGCTTTAAAAACTGTGAAGAATGCATTATTCATGGACAATAAAAGTTTTGCTGTATATTTGCAATGTTTACATTAAGATTTCTTGAGATGATTTGATAAGTTTAAGATGGTAATTTTAGCTTTAAAATTACATATAACTGGTAATTTTCCATAGTTCTTTATCACTTCTCTCGCTTCGTTGAGCAGCTGGGATTTGGTGTATGAAATAAAATCAAGACAGATGTTTTGCAGATGTTTTCCTGAAATAAATTAATTGTTAAAGCATTGAAAGTCTTTCCATAGCATTATTGTTTTATCTGTTTCCAGTTTCGAAAAATAAGTGTTACTTTTTTTGGTGTTTTCACATGAAGAAAAGAATAGCTTCGTTCTCTTTACCATAAATTTAGCAAGTGCAATTCTCAGAGGCTAAAATAATGCGCTCCTAAATATTGCACTGATTTCTGCACCTATATTCAAAGATAATTTAATATAAGGCATATTAATAAACAGCTGGGTCTCTATATGTAAGTTTTCTTGTTGATTTTGATGTCGTTTTAGTAAAAATTTCTTTCGATTGACCAACAAACACTGAGAGAGGTTTTTCGCAATAGATGTTATGTTTGAGATCAAAATTTCCCAACTTATCGGATAACCTTAAAACTTTGACACATTAATGTAAACATACAGCAAAACTTTTATTAGCCATGAATTATGCAGTCTTTCCAGCTTTTGAAGCGGCCGAAAAAATTTAACTAAAATCGTCATTTGCGGTATTCTTTTCTAATCGCTTTTTTGAGAAGAAATAATACCACAAGAACTACCAAAACCATACATTATATTATTAAATATACATAAAACAAAATCCCTTTTGTTTGAAATCTCCACCTATTACCAGTTTTTCAAAAAAAAAATTCAAACAGATTTTCACGACTGATCCGATTCACCCCGCATTAGTAGTCGGAATGGACTTGTTTTACTAAAGAATTCAGCAAAAATCGAAATTACCCTTTATTTAAAATTTGATTGCAAAGAAATCTTTGGAAGAGTTGGTACCACACGGGGGATACTGAAAATTGAGAAAAGAAAGTTATTTTTTTTGGTGGAATAAGCAAAGTTTTGACAGCCACGTTTTTGTGACCTTTTTTGTATTCAACTTCAAAGCCTTGGTAGACCTAAGATATTACCGCAAAATAATTTTTGATGGCTGAAACAACTTCTAAACAATGTGTAGAATAAGTCAGAACTTATCCTGATTTTATAACTCTAACACAACCGGAGCTATGATGATTTAAAAAACTTTTTTCAAAAGTGATCCGATTCACCCCGCTGATTCGATTCACCCCGTTTTACGGTACGTCTTAAAGATATTCCATGATTTTTTTTTTAAGATTTTTAGGCCTACACACAAAGAAGCAAATTAAAATGTTTCTTATTACCTCATTCTCCCTTAGCATAAAAAAGTTGAATAATTTGAGTAAAAAACATGCAGGGAAATTTCATTAGATATTTGAAACTAATAAATTTATGAGATTTACAATACTCAAATAAAAAAAAATTTTGGTAAACGTATTTAAAATTTAGGAAATTTAAATATTAACCAAACAACCAGATAATTAGTCTTAAAACTAATTAAAGGTTAAAACCCAATTAGAAATTAAGGAACAACTTTTAAATCATACATATAGTAAGATATAAAAATGTATAGCTGATGACAAAGTTTATATAAGTGGTCAAGTGCATCAATTTTTAACCTCCTTTAATTTAAAATAATGAAAATGAATCAATGATTGAAAATATAGATTTGTCATCATTTTCATGGTAACGTACACAGAAATACAAATAAATATAAATTTTATGCACGTAAATTTAAATTATTATTTATTTAAAAATGGTTGGATACTGGAGCAACGAGTATTTATGTATATACTTCTTTGAAATTAAAAAAAACGACTTTAATGAAGAGAAAATAGTTCTTAATTTTAATTAAGTATTATTTTTATTAAAACACGTTTACGGACAAGATCTTTTAAATACCCAAACTGAATCTTGATAAAATGAAGAAGTTTTCTAAAACCAAAATGTATGAAATACTTTTTGAAAAAGTATTAAATACTCTTCAAACTAAAGATATTAATAAAGTTATTATTCCTTCTAATTAAAGATAATATTGTACTGTCCCAAAACTGAATTGAATGACTTCCCACCAATAAGACATTCGTAAAATCTCTTTTCAAGCCAATAATATCCATTTACATCGTTTTCACTTATTTAAATGTACTTACCAAACGATTAATTGTAGGATGAAATCGCTGGCATCAATCAAGAAAGTTCATAACAGAAAAATCTAACGCAACAAACTTTTGAATCTAGGAAAGCTCGATTTTCACACATGGCGAGTTTCCGTAAGTTTCGATACGGAGTTTGTTCTGATCATGAGTGCGCTGAATCCTTTCTCTCGAGCATACTTCGCTCTCTTTTATGCTCGAGAAGCGCGAGCTGAGCGGATGGGTGGGTGGGTTGCCACTCATCGAAAACGCCCAGGTGGGGAACTATTAAGAAAAGTCGCCAAAGAACGCGAGCTAGCCAAATATTAACGCCTAGATCTGATATGATCTTATTAGATTAAGAAGGAAAAGGATAAGCGTTTTATTAAAACTTTAAGGGGGTTGGAACATTTTATATAAAAAATTTGGATTAATTAGTTTAGAATTTCTTTTTTTGAAAAGATAAACCACCGCATTTATTGCAACGCAAAAATACATTTAAATTTTAACACTTACTTTTTAAATTAGTATGTCAGTTTGAAAAAAAAGGAGGGGAGTCCAGAAATGATAAAATTTATTTTTGGTTTCTAGAGTTTTCTAGTTTTGTTCTACACGAGAGCGTTTACAGAAAAAAAATAACTTTGAGTGAGCACTGTGCTACAATTTTACACACATTTATGCTATGCCATAGTCTTTCTATGTTTGTGTTTTTGCTGTAAACCTATGGAAAATAAAATAGAATTTTTAATATATATCCAGTGAATTATTGACTCCATTAACAATGACTAAAGTGACTTAATGACTCAGTTTCATTTTTAATTTAATTTTGACTTTTTTCACTATTGTGCTGTAAATTAAGGGAAAGTAAAATTTGTTTTTAACCCTTTCAATAAGGCGGAACATATGCTATCTAATCAATAAATTTAAACATTAGCATTGATGTTGTTGAAACGTCATTATGGAATAGTTTATGCGTCTCTTGGACCTCCAGACATCCTAGTTATTTCATCGTAATAATCACTTGGATGAGAAATATTATTTGTTCCTGGTAATGAAAGGCACTAAACTGATTTTTTTGCCGTATTGTTGAAAGGGTCAATGAATGAATAATGTACTTTAATAACATTCAATGAACGAGCAGTTTCAACAATGAGGAAGTTGCATGATTTTTTTTATTTTTTTAATCGATTCCTCTTGCAAAAATAAGCAACTACCCAAAATTTGAGGCCGATCGAGAAATTTTTTGATTGTCAAAAAAATTAACAAAAATCCCTTTTTTAAAAGCGCGCGAAAACGCCAAGAGTTTGGATGTGACGTCATCTTATACTAAACATTGTTGTAAAGCAGTGGAGTTGATGGTATTATTGTTGACGTCATCTTATAGTTTAAACAATAAACGTTTTCAGTCACGTGTTTTTTTCTCGACTTTTAAATTAAAACATTTAATTACCTGTACATTTTTTTTTAAAACTGACTGGATATTTCATTTTACCATACAAAAAACCATACGGAACACTTGTTTGTTTTTGAAAATCTGACACATGCAACTTCCTTATTGTGCAATATAAGTAAAAATATAATTTAATTTGTATTTTCATCCAGTTAATGACTGATTCCATTGACTTTTATTAAACTTAATTACTCATTTTCATTTAATTTTAATTTCCCTAAGGTGTTTACTTTCCACATTTTTACATTAAACTAAGAGAAAGTCTAATTTAAATTATCTCACACCATTTTTAACTATTTTTCACTCAGTTTTTTATAAATATTTTTCAAAATTTTATAAATCATAAAAAGAAATCCATTAACCCTTCAGCAATTTGTGAATAAACATTTTTTTACAAACTGTTTTTTTGTATTCTAAAGATACTTCTAAATCTATAATAAAAATCAAGTGCCAAGAATAATCAAGAATAATCAAGTGTGATAGAATAAAAATTCCATTATTTAATACAGATTTTTTATTTTCTTCTTAATACTTGGATTTTGGGATATATCTTCAAAATATTCTCAAACTACTTATTATTAAATGTAAAATAAATTTGGGGAAAACCGTATTTGAAGGATATTTGTCATCCAAATTCTGTACCCAATTGAGTTACTAAATTTTGGAGCTTAAATCACATTTGTAATTACCACCTTAAACTGTTTTATACTTTTATTCCACATATAATAAGTTTTTTAAACTTCTTAAACTGCCTTTTATAAAGAAAATTTTAATTTTATAAGCTAAATAAAAACTTTAAAGGGAGAAAACATAATGCTATTTTGAAAATCAGCTAAATTCGTGAAAACTTCAACCTTTTAAACTGCATCAAAATTAAAGTTTCATTTAATTCAGTAATACTCCAAATAAAATGAAAAAGTCAAAAGTCTCAGTTATAAAACTTGAATATTAGTAAAATCTCTTTAATTTGTGATGTCTCCAGTAAAATAATATCAAATATATTTTCAGGAGTATATAAACAATTTTTCAATATTTCTAAAATTAAAAGGAGTCAAAGTTTAAATTATTTTTGAAGATGAAAGGAGAATTTCACCATTTATTGCTGGTTAAGCGGACAATAGGTGTAAATTCTCAACTCTCAAGCGTCACCTCCACCCGTGGACCGGTTTCGTCCTTGTTAGGACTCATCAGCACGGAATAGGATGGTAACGCAAGAGAGAGGAGGGCAAGTACTAGTCTAGCCGACTATAACTGAAAAAGTGGTGACCATTGATTAGTCCTCCACTCATCTGCTGGAATGACAATGGCATTCCTAGGACAGATTTAATTCCAGAAAGGCAAGGTGAATGAAAGGAGAATTTCACCATTTATTGCTGGTTAAGCGGACAATAGGTGTAAATTCTCAACTCTCAAGCGTCACCTCCACCCGTGGACCGGTTTCGTCCTTGTTAGGACTCATCAGCACGGTATAGGATGGTAACGCAAGAGAGAGGAGGGCAAGTACTAGTCTAGCCGACTATAACTGAAAAAGTGGTGACCATTGATTAGTCCTCCACTCATCTGCTGGAATGACAATGGCATTCCTAGGACAGATTTAATTCCAGAAAGGCAAGGTGAATGAAAGGAGAATTTCACCATTTATTGCTGGTTAAGCGGACAATAGGTGTAAATTCTCAACTCTCAAGCGTCACCTCCACCCGTGGACCGGTTTCGTCCTTGTTAGGACTCATCAGCACGGTATAGGATGGTAACGCAAGAGAGAGGAGGGCAAGTACTAGTCTAGCCGACTATAACTGAAAAAGTGGTGACCATTGATTAGTCCTCCACTCATCTGCTGGAATGACAATGGCATTCCTAGGACAGATTTAATTCCAGAAAGGCAAGGTGAATGAAAGGAGAATTTCACCATTTATTGCTGGTTAAGCGGACAATAGGTGTAAATTCTCAACTCTCAAGCGTCACCTCCACCCGTGGACCGGTTTCGTCCTTGTTAGGACTCATCAGCACGGTATAGGATGGTAACGCAAGAGAGAGGAGGGCAAGTACTAGTCTAGCCGACTATAACTGAAAAAGTGGTGACCATTGATTAGTCCTCCACTCATCTGCTGGAATGACAATGGCATTCCTAGGACAGATTTAATTCCAGAAAGGCAAGGTGAATGAAAGGAGAATTTCACCATTTATTGCTGGTTAAGCGGACAATAGGTGTAAATTCTATTCCTATACCGTGCTGATGAGTCCTAACAAGGACGAAACCGGTCCACGGTTGGAGGTGACGCTTGAGAGTTGAGAATTTACACCTATTGTCCGCTTAACCAGCAATAAATGGTGAAATTCTCCTTTCATTTACCTTGCCTTTCTGGAATTAAATCTGTCCTAGGAATGCCATTGTCATTCCAGCAGATGAGTGGAGGACTAATCAATGGTCACCACTTTTTCAGTTATAGTCGGCTAGACTAGTACTTGCCCTCCTCTCTCTTGCGTTACCATCCTATACCGTGCTGATGAGTCCAAACAAGGACGAAACCGGTCCACGGTTGGAGGTGACGCTTGAGAGTTGAGAATTTACACCCATTTTTGAAGAGTTTCATTAACTTTCCATTTTAAAACAGTCAGATTATTTGAGACTTTTATAGCTTTTATCAAGTAAAACTCCACAGGAGCTTGCTTTGTTTTGAGCTGGGTACTACTACTAAGTGCCTGAGCTACCTAGCACCCATGGGTATTGACATACTCACTGTAACTCACCTGGTGTCTTTTTAATTGAGGAAAAGGATGAAGGACTTGATTTTTGGTAAGACAAAGATTGAAGTTCTGTGGGTAGTTGTGTTTAATCCTCAAAACTAGAAATAGAAATTTAAGGAGACTGCTAACTGTGGCATTTGGAAACATCTGGTAAAAATGATGATGATCAAGTAAAAACAAAACAGAATTTATTAACCGTTTTAATGGCATTATTCATAGCCACTTAACCAGTATTTAACCATTGGTTAAAGAATGATTCCACCAATCAGAGTCAGCAAAAAGCATCTTTTCTTTCTTTAACTGCTAGTTAACCACTGGTTAAGTGGATGTGAATAATGCCATAAATAGTCCACTGAAAATAGAGTAGAACCTTAAACAAATAGCAATAAAAAATTTCTCAACAGTTTTCATTTAGGAATGACCACAATAACATACTAAATATAGGACCATGGAAAATTTAAATTGTTTAACTCCTTTCTATTCTAAAAACTATTACCATAACATATCAAGAAAAAAATGAGAACAGTTTTTGAAATACAGTAAAGCACCGTTTATACGTCTCTCATTTATACGTCTTTTACATTTATACGTCGTTTTCGTCAAGTCCCAATTAATTCAAATAATCAAAATTGTTTTCAATTATACGTCTTTTCATTTATACGCCGTTTTACGTCGGTCCCTTGAAAGACGTATAAACGGTGCTTTACTGTATAATACTTCATTCATTATAAACAAAAAAAATTTTAAATAAAATTTTTAGGTGGTTTGATAAAAAAAAGCTCATATTGTAAAATTATTTGGTCATTTTATCATCTTTACAACCCTGTGGTTCATTCTGCCTTTCTAAAAAAATTCCTTAATTGAGGAAATAGTAGGAAATACAAGCTAACTCCTATAGCCTTACATTGATGATTGATGTTATCGTGTTGTTGCAGCAAGTGTCTCAATTATGGAACTTACTTTCTTATGGAACTCTTAATAGTAAAACTTAATGTGAATAAAAAAAGTGTATGAATCATTTTATATTTGAAGTAGGTAGTAGTAAAACTTAAGTTTTAAGTACATACTGATATGAAAATAGCTTAAAAAGCAAACATTTATATTTCTAATAAAAATTTAGAAACCTCGAATTAAACTCTAGTAACATCTGTGGTTTATGAAGCTTATTAAAATTAGATCTATAGCACCTACCTTTGGAATATTTTGTTGATTCAATCAATATTATAATTATTTCTTATGAAGAATTTTATAAAAATGATAAGAGTAAAAGATTCTTGAACATTTCTCTAACCAACATGGTTTCAAAATATATTTTAATTATGTTAAATTAAATCTAAATAAACAAAGTTATAGTAAAATAATGTTTATTCATGTTATCAAAACAAATTTCTTGCCTTTCTCAGTTGTTAGAAACTCAGTTTCAAGTAATAGAGATAGTTTCAACCTCAAAAAAATATCAAAACTCTATCAAAAATGTTTTAAGTATCAAATCTAAAGATCGAAATATAAATAGATTAAAATTGTTCTTTAAAGAAATAAGGAATAAGAAAAACTTGAAAAGCAGGAAAGAAACTTTGGTTTAGAAATAAACCAAATTAAATGTTAAAAACGAATTTGATCCCCTTATACATGCATTTCACAACACAGGAAAGAAGTCAATCAGAAATACCAGCTGAAAACATATAAAAATAGCAATTTATAAGAAAGTTCAACACATTTCTTTGCAATATGCAGGGCTCACACTCACTTTAAAATATTTGTATCAATTTTTGTATCAGGTAAAACCAAGTTTTGTATCACAAAAAATGTCTTTTGTATCAGGTAAAACCAAGTTTTGTATCACAAAAAATGTCTTTTGTAGCAGGTAAAACCAAGTTTTGTAGCACAAAAAATGCCTTTTGTAGCAGGTAAAACCAAATTTTGTAGCATAATTTAAAATTACATCTTTTGTAATTTAAAATTACAAAAGCTTTCCCTTCATTATATTTTAAACTTGCATCAGTAAAACTTTTCGTACGACATGAAAACCATAATTTTTATTACGACAAATAATGTGCGTATAGATTTAATTCATAAATACTTAACTTAAACCTCTATTAATTTATCAGCTTTTATGCAATTTTTACACCTTATCAATTTTTTAATTACTTGAGGTCATTAGCTCTAAGGATAATTGAAGGGCTTGGTGGATGAAGGGGCTGTTACAAAGGCTGTCCCGAAAGTAACGAGACTGAATTCCCTAATTCTGAATGGAATTCAGTCTCGTTACTTTAGGGACAGGCCTTGTAACATAGCCCCTTCATCCTCCAAGCCCTTCAATTCACCTCCTAAGTAATTAGTTCTGACCAAAGTAAAGTTGTTTTTTCTACAATGTAAATACAATGGTGAAAGGAAGCCAACTTCAATTAGGCGCCGGTAGGAAGCAATTGCGGATAAAACGGAACTTTCACGAAAAATCGATATTTTTCGGCTTTTCAATATCATGATTCTAACCATCGGACATGTTGGCTTTGACCACGTTAAAGTAGTTTTTCCTGCATTCTAATACAGACACGAGATGAAGCCGACTTCAACTTGGCGTCCGCGGCCGTCGAAAATAGTCGCGGAAGGAACGGAACACGCGGCGCACAAAACGAAACTTTCGCCAAAAATCGCGGCTTTTTCCGCGATTTACCCGTTTCCAAACGCCTAAAAAAGGCAGACAAGACTTTAATTTGGCGCAACAAGATTTGGTTACTTTTTCACGGAGGAAAAATTCAAAAAAATGTAAATTCCGTAAAAATTTCGGGTCGATCCGTAAAACCGTAAATTTTGGTGCAAATCCGTAAAACTTGGCAGCTATGTGAAAAGAAGCCATCTTCAACTTCGTGCTGGAAAAACAGTACTTGCGCGAAAAATCGCTATTTTTCGACTTTTCCGCAGAATGCGATCCTAAACACCGAACGACGGCTTCTAACCACTAAAATTGTTTTTTCCACATCGCACTAACAACGCAAGAAGCCAACTTCAACTTGGCACCCGCCGGCCGTCCAAGAAAAAATATACTTAAAATAACGCATAATTGGGAAAAAAATTTGCGCTTCTAAGTGCTTTTTATGATAGATTTCCGATTTTCCGTAGCTTTTTCGATGTTATCCGTAGTTTAACGACGGCATCCGTAGAAACTACGGAGAATCCGTAGTAGTAGTCTCTGAAAATGGCGCAGTTTTGGCGCAGGAGCTGGTAAAATAGGCAATTTGTATCAGTATGTATCAAAATTTGGTTTTGGCGCAGTTTGGCGCAAATGGCGCAGGCGTGTGAGCCCTGAATATGACTAGTCTGTAAGACACAGATAATGTTTCAATGAGTAGTTTGTTTCCAAATCAAACATCAATTACTATGTTCTTATACATTCACCTCGGGGATATTTTCTTCAGCAATGTATTCAAATAATCTATCGTTCCTTGAGTGTCTTTTAAAGATAAAACATCCTTCATTGACACCCATTGGAAGTCTTTTCTATCTAAAATAAAGTTCAAATTACTATCAACACCCTCCAAGAGGCACAAAACGGTTTCAACAGTTCTTTTAAATGATTCATAGGGAGTTGCACACACAGGAAAAAGATTTGCTGTCCACAGAGAAACTTCGCTTTCACTAAACAGGGAGTCAGCCTTCCTGAGAAAGCTTCGTAACCTATTACCAAAGTACTTCATCTCGGGAACATTGCTATGGCTCAATTTGATATCATCCTCAATACCAAACGCCAATGTAACAAACCCTTCCTTTAGTATCACGGAATGCAGCAACGTGTTATCGGGAATGGGGAGCGGAAACCTCTGCACCATGCACCCAGGCAACTGAACGCTACTGAGGATGCAGTTGGAACCAACATCCACAGCAACCTGAATGTTGGAGTACTCCACAACGGATGACTTGGGAAGGACTGAGCAAGGATGAACAACCGAATGAACCACTGTTCCTTCAATAAACAGAGGGGGGAGACTTAGCACAGAATAAATACTAGACGAGAACCTGGTCATTGGGAATGCCTCAGAAAACTTATTTTCAAAGCAGAGTGTTTGCATGTACTCCTTCATCGTACCTAGGTGGTGGAAATTCGAATTATTGAGAACAATGACTGATAGTTTTGTTTCAAAGAGTTCCGCATAGAGAGCTGATCGAAGCTGAGCCAGAGTTTCGCTAGTGACTTTATCCATGATGTAAAATGGGCTTGCACAAGATCCCAGGGGCTGTAGAAAATCGCCATAGGAGCTGAGTTCACATTTGAGTGGTTTATGTTTCTTGTAAAACCATGTCAGTTTCTTGGAAATAGAATGGTCAAAGAAGAAAGCACTGTCAGTGAACACCTTTTCTTCTTCAGAATCTATTAAAGGCAAGGAGGACAAAATAAAAATCATCATATTAATAAAATCACCATAATTAAACTCAAAGTTTGAACTGAATAATACTTGATTAAGTTAATACTGCTAAATTCAAAGAAATCAGTCAACATTAAGATAATTAAGTCTTTTAATCAACAAAATAAATCAGTGTCTTAAATAAAAAAAGTAAACTTTATAGGTTGTAAGTTGCAAATGTTTTCCTTCTGTGTACAACACATGTGGAATTGATAGGGATACAGAAGAAGGAAAAGTAGTAATAAAAGCAAATAATGATGATAGTAAAACACAAGTTAACAGTTTACATGTGTGTTTAAACATTAAGTAATAATTTTACAGACATTTAGATTAGACCGACAAAATAGATTAAAAAAATTGAGTCATTTTAAAATTTGAATACTTGAATTTGAATATCTTAATTTTTAGCCCAATAATGCAATAATAAGGCTTTATATTATATGAAGCCTCATTAGCTTAAAAATATATAAAGCCATTAACATTTAATGTTTAATAGATGTAGACATTTATATAAATATGAAATTTAGATTTTAAAAGCTGACATTAAGTGTAAAATTTTAAAACTTTTTTCCAGCAGGCACGCGTGTGTGGGAGATACTAAGGTTGGATTTAATCATCTAATGGTTCAAATAGTATATTTAAATGAAATGTACTCATTTTAACCACATAGGGTACTATAGGGGATAACTACTTAAGTACACATTTAGTAAAAAGTTAACTAAAGAGGGTGGATTTGTGGGGATTCGATAGATTGTCGATATTAGAGATTACACCACTGATTAAACATTATAAAATACTTTATTGAGGACGAAGATATTATACGTCTAGCATCCAAGATATTTGGCTCCCAACTCGGGGTTGCTATATTTCCCAGAGGGTTTAGATATTTGGCTGTGGTGAGGATTTTATCTCCCTTTTGGGGACTCACCACAGAGTATCCCCCCAGTGACTGAGGGATACTGAAGGAACGATACACAAAGATATTAATAAAGGATGCTTATACATGAAGCATAGACAAAAGGTAAAAAAAACACATAAATGCACTAAATTATTTAAAAATAAACAAAAAATAAATGGTTGTTAATGTAGAACAAACACATAAATGCACTAGAAAACAATTAAGTTGTTAACTTAGAAGGAATATATAAAATGAGTTATTTGATTGAACACACACAAACACACACCGAAAGTTCCTAAATAAAAGAAGTTCCCGAAAGTTCCACGATATTTTTAAAATGTGATATAGGTGGCTAATCGTTTGGGAAATTTCACACGTCTGCCCGATCGTGTAGTTATAACTCCGCCTTCTTTCATTGACACTGTTTTTTCATGATTTTGACAGGCAGTTATTTTTGTTTGCGCCATTTTCTTGATCGGGTTTTTATTTGTATCAACATGATCGGGCAACAAATACGCTGGTTTAACCCTGTCTATTGATACAATGGTCTTTTTGTCATTGATCATTAGGGACATAGTTTTATCTGTTCGGTCGAGGACACGATGAGGACCACTGTAGGGCTGGCAAAGAGGAGCCTGGACTCTGTCTATTCTGAGGAACACATGAGAACAGGTCTCCAACTTTGGATGAATGTAAGGATTGTCCTCACAGTGGGCAGATGTGCCCACGGGATTTAAATCCCGCATAATGTTTCGTAATCTATCAACAAATGGTTCGTCACACACGGTTAAATTTGAAGACTCAATGATGTCACTGGGAAGTCGTAGAGTTGTTCCATAAACCATTTCGGCACACGAGGCATTGATGTCTGCTTTGACAGCAGTGCGAATTCCGAGGAGCACGACAGGGAGGATGTCTGTCCACTGATCATTCTCATGAGCTTTGAGAGATGATTTCAGGTGCCTATGGAACCGCTCTATTATACCATTTGCGATGGGATGGTATGCCGTGGTTTGTACTCTACGAGTTCCCAGTATTCGCGTGAACTCATAGAAAAGATTGGATCGCATTTGCGATCCCTGATCTGTTGTTATCACCGCTGGACAACCGAATCTACTAATCCATGTGTGGAATATGGCCTTGGAGATAGTTTCCGCTCGCGTATCAGCTATGGGAATGGCTTCTGGCCATCGTGAAAAGCGGTCTATTATCGTGAGTAGATAGCTGAAACCGTTTGATGGAGGCAATGGTCCCACGATGTCAATGTGGATTTCAGAAAAACGAGCATCAGGCAAGGAAAAAGTGCCTCGGGGAGCTTTTGTGTGCCTGTGAATTTTGGATTTTTGACATGGCACGCAGCATCTCACCCACGATTTTACATCCCGATTCATGTCGGGCCACACATACCTCGAGGATATGAGCTTTTGTGTGGCCGACACACCTGGATGGGAGAGGTTATGCAGATGCTGGAACACTAACATCCGCAAGGATGTTGGCACCAATGGACGAGGACTGCCTGTCGATACGTCACACAGCAATTCAAGCTCCGAAAGGTGGCATGGCTTGTATTCCAGCTGCAGTGACGAAGAGCCGTTCTCGAGAAGGCTTTTAATCTCTTGATCATCTTTTTGTGCTTTTTTAAAATCCTCAAAATTTAAAACTGGACAATTATTTATTAAATTTATTTCAATTCGAGAAAGTGCGTCTGCAACTACATTTTCAGAACCTTGCACATGCCGTATGTCAGTGGAATACTGCGATATTAAATCCAAATGACGCATTTGCCTAGGAGAACATTTATCTGGGTTTTGTTTAAAAGCATAGATTAGAGGTTTTTGATCAGTGTAAATTTGGAAAATTCTACCCTCTAACATGTGTTTAAATATTTTTATTGACGAATAAATAGCAAATAATTCTCGGTCGTAAGTTGACCATCTTTTTTGAGAATTGTTTAATTTCATAGAGTAAAATGCCATCGGCTCCCATTTATTTTCATATTTTTGCATTAGGGTACCTCCCACGGCTACATCAGAAGCATCGACCCAGAGGCTTAACTGGGCACCAGGAATAGGATGTTTAAGTAAAGTAGTTTGAGCGATTGCATTTTTAGCATTAATAAAAGCCGATTCCGAACTGTCATTCCATTCAAGCTGCTCGGTTTTATCTCGAGCATTGGAATTACGTTTCTTTTTATTTTTGTGCCCTTCTAAAAATTTCACTAAGGGGTCAAGTAAGTCCGCGGCCTTTGGAATAAAGCATCTATAAAAATTGAACATCCCTAAAAATCTTCGCAACTGAGTCAGTGTAGTGGGTTTAGGAAAATCTGTTATGCATTTTACTTTATCAGGTAAGGGTGAAATTCCCTCTTTTGAAAGATGAAAACCTAGAAAATTGATTTTTGGTTCACCAAAAATGCATTTAGAAACATTAACACAAAGACCGTATTCGTCTAACCTTGAAAATAGTAAATTTAGATGTTCTAAATGCTCCTGAGAGTCTTTCGAAGCAATTAAGATATCATCGACAAAAGCGTACACTCCAGGTAAACCTCTTGTGACTTCGTCGATGAATCTTTGAAATGTCGCGGATGCGTTGCACAGGCCAAATTGCATTCGCGTACTTTCGAATAAACCAAAAGGGGTGCAAATAGCCGTTTTATGAATATCGTCAGGGTGGATAGGAATCTGATGATAAGCTTTAACTAAATCAATAGTGCTAAATATTTTTGTACCATGTAATGTTGAGGTAAAATCAGCTATACAGGGAATGGGATATTTATCTTTAATTGTTTGAGCATTAAGTGCTCGAAAATCGCCAACCGGTCTCCACTCGATTGTTCCTTTTTTCGGAACCATATGGAGTGGTGACGCATAGTTGCTTCTCGAAGGTCTCATGTGACCCAATTGGATCATATTTTGAAATTCCATCTTCGCTATTTTTAAGCGATCGGGGGCCAATCTACGTGGTTTTGCCACGACTGGTGGACCAACAGTTTTTATAAAATGCACAGTATTATGTTTTACTGGTTTGTTGGGATCAGGCAATTTAGTAATTGAAGGAAATTTTGATAATAGTGCATGATAAACAGAATCACCAGTTATGGTTTTTACTGAATGCACCTTAGTTTCCTTTAAATGACCCGTTGATTTTAATTTGGTTTTTGAATCCCTTAGGCATTTATTACCCAAATCAGGCATCAAATCATAAAAATGAAGAAAATCTGCTCCCAAAATTGGTGTTGTTACATCAGCAATTAAAAACGTCCAAGTAAACATCCGTCTTAATTTGAGATCTAAAGAAAGAGTTCTTTGCCCATAAATGTTTATAGGGGAAGAATTTGCTGCAAAGACCGTTTGCTGGGAGGTGTTTCTCTTTTGGGTATTATTTGCCGGGAGTATGGAAACATCCGATCCTGTATCGACCAGAAACGACATTTTTGTTGTCTGGTCTTTAATGAACAGGCGACGTGATGTTTGGGGCAAAGAACAAGTCGCCGTTGTTCTCCGCCTTTTTAGTTTTCCCGAAATTCGCACGGTTGGATGCATTTTTCGGGTTTGCATCCTTTCCCAAATCGCCTATGGTACCAGCAAACAGATGTTTCCTGTTTTTTACTGTTACTCCTAGATCTGGGATAATTTCTCCCTCCCCGAACAGGAGAACGACTACGAGAATGCTCAATTTTGTTTAATCTCGTATTTAACTTTTCGAGTTCACTCAAAAGTCTTTCTTCAAGGGAACCCGAATTGGCTGTGCTAACGCCACTAGCTTCTAAGGGGGTAGGGTTTGCTTCCACTATGCGGTCCGCTATTTCGGCCGCTTTTTCTAGACCTATATCAGCAAAGGCCGCCAAAACAGTTTTAACTGAAATTGGCATTCGCTGCGAAAATAGTTCTAACATGAAAGATTCAGGGACCTCAAGATTTTCGGCTCGCCTGCGCATACTTCTTAATAGTTCCGAAGGCTTTCTTGTCCCTAACTCTTCCCCAGTAAGAATTTGGCGAATATCTTGTTGGGAGGACTCACCTGACCGCTTTATTATTTCGTTTTTTAATTTTTTATAAGGGTCTTCAGAATCAGGGTTCATTAGAACATCCCTTACTAACGAAGCGACTTCGGGGGGCAATTGCGAAACTATATGGTTGTATTTATTTTGAGAATCTGTGATGGGCTTGGGTGCTAATTTAAAAGTACTTTCACAAATTACGAACCAAAGAGCAGGGTCTGACCTATTGTAGGCAGGTAATAGTACAGTATTTGACTTAGACATTGTGCAAGGTTTTGAGAATCTCAATTTTAAATAGATATGATCCCAAAAGTTAAGCTATTCAATTCCTCCAAAAGTAGAAAGCACAAAAAAAAGATCAGAAGGAAAAGCACTTACTGCTGCTGAGACGCGTTTCTCCGTCAGTTAATCCGCTAATCCCTCGGGGTGCGGGGTGCCGAAGGTGTCGAAAGACATCTCCCCGGCAGGGTGGGGAATGCGTTCAGCCGGGACCGTGCGGGGGAGTACTGGCGTGGTTTGAAGGATCCAATTCTCCGACAGAAGATGATTAGTCGATGATTTTAATTAGAAGAATGCGTTTTAGGGCGTGTTACTGTCCTTGTCGCGGAAGTCACCATTGTGGGGATTCGATAGATTGTCGATATTAGAGATTACACCACTGATTAAACATTATAAAATACTTTATTGAGGACGAAGATATTATACGTCTAGCATCCAAGATATTTGGCTCCCAACTCGGGGTTGCTATATTTCCCAGAGGGTTTAGATATTTGGCTGTGGTGAGGATTTTATCTCCCTTTTGGGGACTCACCACAGATTTAAGTCAATTGTATCTTTTACTACAAAAAAATTAAACGCAGTATAACCTGAAACATATACTTTACCTGGATCTTCTTTGATGACAGCTCCCTTATCTATCATTTCTTCTACTGTCGGTTTTTGGAGAACTCTCAGACACTCACTCATGAAAGTAGATCCATTGTTAGTTTCAGTTGGGGGCAAAACATATACACCATGATTAGTCCCAATCTTAAGAGGAGAGGGGTGTGCTAAGGCAGTAAATCCTTCATTTTCAAAGGTCCATGGATCTATAAAAAAACAATATTATCTTAATGAACTCCAAGTTATCTATGGTTAATTTGCTGGTTCCATTCTCTTAAGTGTACAGTTTTATATTGACAAAGTTTTATGATTTTAATTAATGTAACTGTATACTGTAATTAATTAGTTTGTATCTTTTGGCAATATTTCATTTTGACAGTCTAAAGCAGGTTGAGAACATTTAGGAGGACAGATAATGGAATTGAACCAATTTGCTTATTCATTTAAGAAATGAGCAGTATCCTTTTATCTTTAGTTCTATCCCACAAAATAGACTTGAATTTTTTAAATTAAAATTTTATATAAAGGATTAATTTATTTAAAGGATTGAAAATTATTATTAAAAAATTACCTTATTTAAAGTATTTTTCTGAGAGAGTTAAGATTAAAGACATAAAAATCATCAAAAAAAATTTTGTCTGTTCAACAGTTAAATGAAAGATGAAAATAAGTATAAATAAATAGCTTTTAAGAAAATATATATATTATCTGAAAGATAGGTAGACCTCATAAAAACACAACACATGACATATAAGATTACCATCAACACTCAGACTGTAGCTTATGATAGCATCTGAGCTGACTAAGAGTACACCAGGAGACATACGTTCTAATAATGGGACATAGCATGCTAATATCAAATCTAACATATGATATGGGTTTCCTTTAAAAGGAAGAGGACTGAACAATTTTCCAACAACTGATAGATTTGGAAGTCTTTGACTGTATCCTCCAGCTGGGATCAGAAGTAGCCTCATGCTGTACATTTCATTTCCGTATATTTCAAAAAGTTTTTCCAAAACATACATAGTCGATCCACCACAACCTAAAATTTAAAATGAAAGTTAATATTTACTGGCAATAAAAATGTCTTACTGTTCTATTATATGATTTTGACCTTGAACTTTAAAAGGCTCTTGCGTATTATCCCGTCGACCGTACCGCTTAATCCGAAAACGGTAAACAACCCATTGACTTTCCTATGAATGTGCCGCTGAATTTGACAGTCACGGAACGGTCGACGGGATAATACGTAAGTACCCTTTAAAATATTGAGAGTATAATGTATTTTAAATTTAGACAATTAAATTATTTTCAAAACATTTTGTACCTTCATAGTTTTAAGTAAAATAATGAAATTCAATGATTAAATATGAGAGGAAATAAATGGTTAGACTCTTTTCACTGGCATACAGTATTTTATAATCTTATGTATGTACTTACGTTTTATCCTGTCGACCATTCAGTGGCCGTCTAATTCTGCGGCACATCAATAGAAAAGTCAATAGGATTTGATAACGTTTTTGATTAAGCGGTACGGTCGACGGTATATTACGGAAGAACCCTTTTGTAATATGTTTTATTGCAAAGTGTAAACTTGGATTAGATTAAAAGAAGTGGTAAAAAAAGTTGCCCAATGCCTTTAAATATACAAGTAAAGCAGCAAAACTTTCATGAAATAAATAGTTTCAAATTAGAGTCAGGCCTTTTCCCCCTATTGAAAAGGTTTTGTCTAGGATTTGACAATTTTGAGGATTATTCTAATAGTCTGACACATTATGTCAAATAATAAGGGAGAGTGGGGATGAATGTGACAACTAAATTTATTATAGTATCTTAACTTCACTTTAAATTTTGATATTTCACCCAAAACATAGCAGTATTCAACAAATTGTGTTCATTAACATCAGTTTCAGTCGGAATTTTGTGAAGGGGCCGTTTTTGGCCCCAATTTCTTTCTAGATGCACCCCTGATTATTCAAAGAAGGTTGGTTTTTAAGCTAAAATCTTTAAGAAAAGTTCCTGCAGGATGGCTGGAAAATGTATTATGGCTATTGGTGGTTTTCTTCAGAATTTAAAAATTATCTATTTGCATTCCTAAAAGTACAAACCTTTCAAGAGCAGGTAGAATTAATAGAAATAACACCAAGCCTCATCCATAGAAAATAGAGGTGCACTTTTCCTATAAAATGTTAACATAGCTGCCAACTGAGTTCGTTCAAAAACCGGAAGATTTTGGATAAAAAAACGGAAGATTTTAATATACATGAACGCATAGATATTACATAAAAAAATTGGTCTTCTATGAACTGAAATGAGGAACATTTTAATGTTTACAGAAAATGTTCAATACCATTCAACATTTCAACTTTTCCTTGATTTTACACAATTCTGCCATAAATGCACACTTTGGATCAGTATCTGAAAAATGCAGACTGTTTGAGGCTCAATTGAGCAAAAAGTAGAAAACTTTCACAAAAATAGAGAAATTTCCTGAATATTGTGAAAAACCGGGAGAAACTAGTTTCCGGCCATAAAATCTGAAAATTATTGAAAAACAGGAAAACTCCCGGGTAAACCGGGAGGATTGGCAGCTATGTGTTAAACGTTGTGCAATATCAAAACGTTATTTTGTAATTTTTTTTTAACTTTTTGTAAACTTTTGTCAATGGGGATAATGAAGTAGAATGAGACAAAATACACACATTAAAAAACCCTTTTTCTTGCAGTTTAAATTATGGCTTAAAACTTGCTGCAGGATTGAAAAATGGAAAATTTCTACTGTATTAGTAAAAATGTGAAATTTGTCCCATTCACCCCCTCTCAACTTCTTAATAGCACACATTTGTGAATTACTTTAATTACTATAAATTTATACAAAATCTATTCACAAATCAGTCCCTATAGTGAGAACCTTGACAGTTTTAAATGCAATTAAGATACAAATTTGTGAAATCAAATGTTTTGAACATTCTGAGTAAATTTAGGATACAAATGAAAACTTGATTATTTTACTATTTTTAAAAGATTTTTCCATATGAACAGACCTATTTTATAACCTGGTGGATCAGCAAACACATGGAATGGAACTGATAGAGGTAGCTCTCCCCTGTTTTCTTTTTCAGAAATATGTTGTTTAAAGCCATCTTCCTGATTTTCATCACTCGCAGAAATGACAACAGCATCCCAAAACAAAGTTTTTCTGTTCACAGGTTTTCCTAAAACAAGATTGTAACACACAATGAAATATACTACTAAATGTGGTTGGAAAATAAATGTTAAGCAATCTTTTTAACTCTACAATACGGACTGCCATTCATCCATGTTTTTATAAGTCCACTGGTTGTGCATTTGAATAAAGGACTTAGATCTAAAGAAGAAATTTTGGAAAATACATACATTTTCCAAAATGTAAAAATAGTCCTGTTTTATTTTGATGTTATGATTACACATATTCTTATTAAACACACTTAATTCAAGGCATTGGAAAAGAAATTCAGGAGAGGGATATTGGTCATTCAGGGTCATTGGTCATTGGTCATCGCTTCAGTCGGTATTTATAGCCCATTTGAATTATCTGACTATTGTACTGGTGACTAAGTTCGCCACAGTACTCCCCCTCCAAAAGGCAGCATGGCTGGATTCGTCCGTGAACCTGGCTCTCGGTGAATTGTTGAAGTGAGTTGTGGCCAGCGTTAGGCTCTTCCATATGTCGTGGAGTGTTGTGATCCGAGAGCCATGGTACAGCTTATAGAAGCTCAACCACACCGAAGGGGGATGGTAGTGAAGATGGTGAAGGTGATGGAAGGTGCGTGCTCGTATACCGGGTCACCAATGTGGCGTATGCGAGCCACAGGGCGATACCGATGAAGGTCATATGACTCAAAAGTATACTTCGGAGTTATAATCGCTTCAGTCGGTATTTATAGCCCATTTGAATTATCTGACTATTGTACTGGTGACTAAGTTCGCCACAATTCCTTATGCCTTGCAAGTGTCATATCTGCCCCCTGGTATTCTTCAGAATTTTAGAACATAATGTATTGAAAACAGTTTTAGGAAAATAAATTTAATTATTACCTCGAATGTTATCATAACTTATTAATACTTTCAACATGAAATCAGAGATCGTGGACATGCTAGTAATGGTTGTTATTCGGTTGTCACTTAAAACTTTAACTTATGACCAAATATTTTCATGAGAAAACTTTAGAGTAGAGAAATTTAGAGAATTAAATGTATAGGAAGCATTTGTAAAAGTAAATATTGCACTGCAACACTGAAACCATTAAAATAAGCAATAGAACTATTTAGGAAAATGAAGCACCATACGAGCAGAGTATAAAACCTTGTTTGTAAACAATCCCAATCACGTGATATAAACCGTGGATTTAAGGGATAATAATTGATAATTGAGGTGATAGAGGTATTTGCTTGCTCTTACGAGCCGCTTAACCTTCTTTTTCCAAATGTTTTTAAAGATTTTTTTTTTTTTTGGATGATAATATAATGAAAAGATGAAGATGACTATGGTTGATTGAGATATGAAATTTATCTTTAAGTTATATTCTCTCTATAAATTCTCTCGGAATTTCCTTTGGTCTACCTCTCTGGGTAATTATCACTCTTTCATTGGGGGTGGGGAAGTCCGTATTGCTCCCTGAATTCCCTCATGCTTCTTTCTTGTTGTTCTCTCACTTCGGCCATACATCGTTCTGTCATTTCTGTAAAGTCCACCTCAGAATTTTTAACTTCTATTACAGGTTCGCTTTCGTCTTCTGATTGTTCTAATTCGCTTTCTGAATTGGTAGGGGAATCTTCAAACTTTGATCCGTTCGGGTTCATTTCTTTGTTTTTATGTTGATTCACTACCTCCGTTATTCTTTTGTTTAGTTTTTCTAATCTTTCTTCACTGCTTCTTTCTTTATCTTTAAATATTTCTTGTTTTTCTTCGATCGGATCGGATTGATCCATTGCATCTGAGTCATCGTTTAATTTTTGTGTTGAGACACTAACTAGTGTTTCTTCGGTCTTCTCTTCTAATTCATTTCCAGGTTGAAATTGGTTTATGTCCGTTGACTGGTCGGTGATCCTTATGTAGGTTTCCAGTGATTTCGCCAGCAACTTGACTGATTCTTTGATTTGGAGAATTGGCTTTTCTATGTCCGTTCTTATAACTTTTTTGACCTCTTTTTTAACCTCTCGGCTAACCGATTGGGATGTTAGTTCACATTCCGTTGTTTTCTTCGATTCTGTTGCCTTTTCACTTATCTTCGAAATTAGCTCTGCTGTAACATTTACTAAGGTTTCTACCGTAGACTTTAATTCTTTTATGCTGATGACTAACTCTTCGTTCGGATTTTCTATCGCTACTCTTGCTTCACTTTCGTTTGATCTTACTACTTCCGAGTATGATCTTCTATTTGTCGTTGGTTTGTTCACCTGTTTTACTTGGGAATTTCCAGTCTTCGTTTTGTTCAAGTTTCCCGATTCTTTTTTTACCACCGGACAGTTAAAATCATACGCAGAGTGGGTTTTGGATCCGCATCTGAAACATTCGTGTTGATCATCAATTTTGATGCATTCCTTTGTTACATGGCTTTCACCACAGTTTTCACATCTTGGCTCTTCGGCTTTGCAGTTTGCTTGGAAGTGTCCGAACTCCAGGCATCTATGACAGATTTTTGGTTTGGGGATGAATTTTCGTACCTTTAAGATTTCGTGACCTATCTTTACTTTAACTCTCTTAACTTCACCTAGTTCCCTGATCAGGATCGTTGGAGTTGGTGTATTTTTCTCTCCTTTTTTTGTGAATCTTGTTATCTTGTTAACTGCTATGCCCTGAAGTACGAGGTCTTCAGCAATTTCACTTAGTGGAATTTCTTTTCCAACTTTTCGCACTATGTATTGTGTTGAGCACGAGTTGTACAGCACTTTCTTTTCAATCTCTTGATCCGATGTAGTTTTAACTTCTAAAGCCTTAATAGCTGAAGTCTCACTTTTTGCAATGATATTGAAATATCCTTTTCCTGTGTTCTGGATTTCGTCCTCTGTTTTCAGGATTTCCTTTCCAAGTAGTCTCAACTGGGCCGAGCTGAAACTTGCGTTTTCTGTTTTCCCACGAAATACTATTTTGACTTGTTTAGCGCCATTTCTGAAGGCACTAGATATCTGTTCCTTCTCGTCTTGAAGATTCACAAGTACAAAATCTTGTCTTCGTTTCTTCTCCTTTTCTTCTGCGTTGCCTTCTGGGTCTTCCAAGGCCCTTTTGGGTCTTTCAGCCTCTACCGGCATCCCATGGTCTACAATCTCCTCCAGAACTATGGAGGGTTCAATTTTTGAACAACCAAAAGAATATGATAAAACTGAGCTCCGACTGGGCACAGTAACTCAAAATAAAGTTGAAAAACTATCGTCCAATTTATTTATTTCAAATCGAAAGCTAGGCCTAATCACACTCGACCTTCAACGTCAAACCCTCCTCCCGTGGGATTTAAGGGATTTAAAAATAAAATCCTTGGAAGAAACAATTTGAAATTACAATTAAATTTTCTATTCTTTTTACTCCTTCTCCTTTTAAAGATGAGAATATTTGTAAAATTCAATGGAGTTGTTTCATAATTATTTTCTTAAGATTTCTAAATTTATACATGGCAATTTTAAAAAGTCGTCTGCTTTAAAAAAAGAAAAACTAAATTTTCTAATCGCACAGGGAAACAGAGAAGAAGAGTTTTGATTGGTTTTTCAAAATGATTTCAATCCCAATATAGAAGCTCTGATTGGTCCGTAGGTGGAGGGGGACATCTTATTACGTACGATTAGAAAATATGCAAAAAAGCGCGCCTGTTTGTTTACAAACCAGACAACAGACAACTCTGTGTGGAAATCGGTCTCCGGTGGAAATCCAATAAATTCCTCCGAAATTCAAAGGGATATCAATTTTGCCTTATGTAGTAAAAAGAAATGTGTGGAAGAACAGCCTGGTAGAGAATCTATTTTCATTTTGCCACAAATTTTAGGCAACAATTTATGGGCAACAATAAATTTCTTTCATTTTTTTAGCACATTAGACAAAACCGGAATTATACGTGCAACATGCCAGTATTCAAAAACCAAAGACAGCTTACCGTGGATTCAGCAACAACAGTGGCAAAATTATCAACCAAATTATAATCTTTCTCCTAGCCAAATATCGTAAGTGCCTATGGCTAATAAATGTGCCACTTCATTTTCTTTAATAAGTTCTTGGTAAATTTTATCCTTGATAGCCTTTAAGCTTGGACTGTGATGGTTTAAAAGAGGGAACAGCTTTCTTCTACGGGTACAGTGATTTTTGAAAGTCGCCAACATCGATAACCCCTTGGATACGTGGTATCGATATATGGCCACTTGGCGTCTTCTAAAAGCGCCAAGTGGATTGAAAGTCCCCGTACCCGTAGACGAAAGCTGTTCCTAAAAGAGTAAGGCAATGTAACGTTTTACATCTCCTTTACATAAATTATTACATTTTTATCCTTACCACTGTTTTGTCTCTTTAAAATATTTAAAAGAAATGTACACAGCACTTAGGATTTAGGAAAAAATACAGGTAAATTTTAAGAATCGGGGCCATAGCGGCTTCTTGGTGAAAGGATTTCTCGCCGTTGCTCGCCAAGCACATTGCGTAACCAACATCGTAATAGGATTTAGGGTTGCTGTACTAAGCATTTTGAACTAGAAAGATCGGTTCTTACGTATTATGCCGTTGACCGTGCCGCTGAATTCAAAAATGTTTCAAATCCCCTTTACTGTTCTAAAGCTGTACCGCTGACTTTAATGGCTGCTGGACGGTCGACGGTATAATATGTAAGTACCGAAAGATCCACTTATCGTCTAACTTTTGCCAACCCTTGGCAATTGGCCCGGATTGTTAAAATTAAACAAATACAACTTTATACAACTTGCGTACACAGTATAGTTCATGTTAGATTGAACATTGAACGTGTGTTATATTGGATTGAACGTATGTTGCTAATCTGAAACTTGTCAGAAAGACTTCTAAAGCTAATGAGTACAAGATATAATTCTTTCTTTTTTTATTTCAGACCTGTGCTGGTAAATGCACGCATGTTTCCAAAAGAAGGCATTGTGACTGAATATGGTATAACTCCTATGCGCTGGGGTCTCATTCCTTCCTGGTACAAAGGCACCCTGCAAGAATGTTCCTTAAAAACAAACAACTGCCGAATAGAAGGTCTTCTTGAAAAGCCTACTTTTAAGGGAGCTGCCTCTGCTGGATTTCGTTGTGTCATTCTTGCTGATGGGTATTTTTATGTTTATTTTTTACTTTAAAAATTACGGGAGAAAAACTTTTATATTTGCATTGATTTCCATTTGCTAGTGAGCATTAATAAGCAGGCAGATTCAAATTTTCCAAATAAGTAGCAATTAAAACATGTTTTTCCTTTACTAGAAACCTCTAATTTGATTACTTTTTTAGGGGCTTTTGAGAAAACAAATATACATATTTAAGTTAGTCTTTAAAAACCTGTTTAGTCTCCTATTTAATAAAGCCCCATAACTAGTTTTTAGTTATGCGGTTTTCTTTATACATGATTTATTAACCCTTTCAGACCTAGTCACCCCAAATTTACCATAGGATTTTTTTTATCGTGTCCATGGACAGTTAAATTGCTTCGTGAACCCTCAAAACAGCAGCTGCAAGCTCTAATGCATATGGGCTGTAGAGGGCCCCACGAAGCTCTGAAGCCAGTGGCACCATGCCCAGTTGTAATACATGTGGGGTAAGGGCTACCATAGGATTAAATGTCAATATCGAGTGATGTAGGAATGAAAGGGTTAATGTCTACCCTTACATTTCCTTGTTCAAACCTAATTGATTGTAATTAGTTCAGAATTTTTTACCCCTTTATAATTTTGAGACATGCTACTTATCCTGACCTATAAATTCCCTCAGTGCAGAAAAAACCTGAGACTTATTTGACCAAAAAATGGAGGAGTAGTCAATGGAAATATTTTTTTCTTGAACTTGGTTAAAATTATACAGACTTGAAAAGTAGCAAATTTGAATTCCATTTTTGTGATTATATGATTAAAATTAAAAAATAAAATAACAAGTTTTCTAAAATTTAATTGAGATGGTAATACCTAGAAGTGTCCGGGAATTTAATTTATTTTTAAATGGCTGCATTTTAACATACTCTGTGATCTATCCATATATATCTGACAGTAGTTTCTTTCCTCTTAAAATAGGTTTTATGAGTGGAAAGTTATTGGCTCCAAACAAAAACAACCTTACTTTATATACTTTCCACAAAAAAGTGGTCCAGATGTATTTACTAAAAATTTTTCAGCTGTAGAGGAAGTTGAAGAATGGAATGGACCCCAGCTTCTCACGATGGCTGGACTGTTTGATATTTGGAGAAGTCCATCTGTAAGATATTGAAAAGTAGTGTTTTGTCATTATGTATTAATATGTAGTTTTCGTTAAAAGTTACACTAAGAATTTGTTCCATTTCAATAGTTGGATTTGATTTCTGATATTCCATATGTTAGTAGTGTTTGACATTCAGACCTTTGAGTACTTAATTTTTGAACCACTTCATTTTCTGACAAAAAAAGTTTATTATTTACGAGTTATTATGATAAGTTTCAAAATCTCAAATTGTAATCTTTGATCTTGAATATCTCAAAACACAAGAAATTATTGGAATTAGCCAGATCTGACCAGAATTGCCCGTGTGATCGAAAAACTCCATTGGACTTGGAACAGGATCTTGCATTACCACATCATTCTGAAATAACTTTGGTAGTTAAAAATGTTTTGTTTGTTCGGAAATTTTGTTGGTACCATGAATAATAATCTCTTTCCCATTAGGTTCAAAATATTAAGCTTTTTAAAAAATTACTTATCTTTTTCAGAAAGACGTTATGTACAGCTATTCTGTAATCACCATGGATTCATCAAAAACAGCTTCATTTGTTCATCATAGAATGCCAGTAAAGTTTGATTTATTTGCATAATGTTTAAATTATTTTTTTATTTTGATTGGGTTGTTGTAAAAACTATGATTGCTATAAGTACATTAATTGTTACATGTTTCATTAGTGTCTTGTAAAAAATTTTAATTGTAATTTTTTTCCCAATAAATTAGTCTGCAACTCTCATTTTTAAATCATAAAAATAAAATAAGAACTTGCTTATCAGTTGTGTTTTTTTACAAAAATGGGAAGTTAATATACAGTTTACTCAATTTTCCAAAGGTTAAAAGGAAAGGTTTTGAGAAAACTATACAAATACTAAAGCTGAAAAAAAATTTAAAGAGGATTCTTTTAAATTGAAATCTAGCATTTATTTTTCTGATGATTTAATAAATTGTATTTTATTTTTCAGGCCATATTATCAGGGAAGGATGAAGTATCTATGTGGCTAGATACTGGAAGGGTACCTACTAAAGATGTATGTATTTTTAAAAAAATTCTTATTTGTGCGTTATATTTCTTTACCATCAAGAAAATAGCACATATAGTACTTTTTTCTTTACCTTCTAAAATAAATGGTCATCCGAAAAGTTCTGTTGGTTTTTGCAAAGTTAGTGTTTGAAATTTAATTTTGAGAAAATGGTATTATGTCGAAATTTTAAATAAAGGGAATTTTGTTTTAGGTATACTTATGAATACAGTGTATGATTTTGGTAGTATTATTTCTTTTTAAAATGGGGGTTTGAAAAAAATTGTAACATTTTACTCTGCTGCTTTAAAAACAGGGCTAATAAAAGTTTTGTTGTAGTATATTGACAATGTTTTAATTATGATATCAAAGTTTCATGCATGAATAATAATTTATGTTTAAGATGAGAAATTTTCAGTTAAAACAAAACAGCTGGATATTTTCCCTAGGTTTTTTAAGCATTCTCCTCTTTCCACTAACAGGGGTCGCAGACCTCCTATATTTCCTATAAATCCTATATTTTTGAAAAATTAGTAAAAAACCTCCTATATTCTCCTACATTTTGATAAACCTCCTATATTTTTGCTTGGCGCATTAAAATTCGCATTGAAAACGTTCCATTCCTTAAAGAACGGAGAAGTTTCTACCATAATCCCTAGTAGTCCAGTAACTTTATACATCACCGTATGCGTCAAATCCGGTAGATCTGATTTTTTGCAGACTTGTTTATGATGTTGGCCTAATGAATAATCCAAGTTTTCGACCTCGAGCGCCGAACGCAACTTTGTCAAAAATCGAAAAAAACCGCGGAAAAATCGAGTTTTTTTCAAATTTTGGCGATTTTAACCCTAAAGGACTAGTTTTTGAAAAAACTTTTAAATTACAAAGTTAAAGAAAACAAAATTTCCTTCAAAATGCACTATTTAACTTTGATTTTATGATGAAAGGCATTGATGCTAGAGCGCGCTGAAAAACATCGATTTTTTGCCTTTCCGCAAAAAAAAGGAAAACTCCCAATTCTACCCTCTACAAAATGAAAACTATTCATGTTATCAACAAAAATTTTAAACCACGTGAAAGAGCATTTAATTTTCTATAAATAACATGCTTTTCATTGTCATTTTTTAAGAAGGGGGGGAGGGAGGGAAGCAAAGATCGATATCAAAATTCTCGCACCTCGCAGACCAAACGGACTTACGCGGTTGTTAATCTGCAATTTGCGCTTTATTTCCGGTATATTAACAATAAAATGGTTTGTTTTGGATTCATTGATGACAAAGCATGCTTAAAAAAAATTTTTTTTTAATTTTATTTATGAAATATTGGGTGTTTTAGGCGTAATTTCGATCAATATTTTAAATTAATATATTAAATTATGAGAGTGTTTTGAGGAACGATTTTATGTTTTTTGCATCGCTAAATCCGAATTTTAAGTTTATTTTCATTTTTAAAGTCATCTTCACATCAAAAATTGTCAAAAATCTTAAATTTTTGCTCTTTTGTTAGGTTTTTCATCAATTTTTTAATCAAATATTCATTTTATGAAAAATACCATGTAACCAAATTAAAGAACGTAAAATTTCCTATCAGATGCACTGGTTTATTTTTATTTTGCGATGAGCAGTGTACATTTTATAGCGTTTTGAAGTGTAGCAATTTTTTTTGTTTTTGAACAAAAAAGTGGTGAACGCTAGATTTACCCCACTACAGCTCAACATAAATACAAGTTACTGACAAATAGTTTATACCAGCGGTTCTCAAACTGTGGTCCGCGGACCCCTGGGGGTCCGCGGCGCCTTCCTAGGGGGTCCGCGAGTTACCTTGAAGAATTCCTCAAGCTACTTTTAGAATTCCCCAAAGAGTTTCAAAATTAGATGAAACATTAGTTTTAAGAGGTAAATTTCAAAAATTTTCTGGGGGAGAACCCCCACCCCCTCGAAATTTTGACTTCAATGCATAATATTTACCTTGAAATTTCCAGACCCTCACCTCAGAGACTTGGAGTAATTCAGGGGAGTTATAAGGGTGTGTGAAGGCGCCCTGAAATTTGGATTTGGTGTATCAAAACAAGTTAAAACCCTGTTTTTGGGATCAAATCTTCGAGATGGGGAGGAACCCTTAACCCCCTTTAGTACTTGGTAATTTTATTATTTAAAATTTTGTTTAAATTCATCAAAATTGAAATCCTACCTAAGAATATATAGTCTGAAATTCGTAACTAAGAAATATAGTTAAAATCCTGTGTGTTTTTAGGGACAAATTTATCTAAAACTTCTCTGAGGATGACCCCCAGATGCATTTTTGTTCTTAAAACTCTATTATAAACTATTTTTAACATTAAGTTCATGAAAATGCAAATATTACATAAAAATTTATTTTTTTGAAAAATTTTTACCAGGGGTTTAAAACTAATTTAAAATCTGTTTTTCTAGTTGAATTTTCAAAAAATTTTTGGGGGAGGAGCCCCCAGACCCCCCCTTTGTGGGTAGAACATAATTACTCATAACCTTTTCATGTTAATTTCCCTAAGACGCAATTTCTACTTAAAAATGTACTAAAAAGCTACTTTGACCTATGAAATATACATAGGGGCGCAGTGGCGGATCTACGGGGGGGCTTTCGGGCTGAAGCTCCCCCAAAACGTCTAATATTTTACTAAGTTTGTCAAAATGCAAAAAAATTATATCCGAAATTCGGATGAGGCGTACCAAAACGAGTTGAAAAAGTGGGGTTTTTGACTTAAATTTCCAAAAATTTTCTGGGGGAGGACCCCCAGCCCCCCTTTTAGTGGTTTGAGTACGATGATTCCCTACCTTTTCCGTACTACCATTGACAAGAAGATTCAATTGGATTATGGAAATTCTTAGCCCCCCCAAAAACCAAATCCTGGATCCGCCACTGTGGGGGAGGAGGGATAATTTTGGTCCCTCCCTAAATAATATATCTCTGGAGTGGAGTAATTGTAAAATTTTTATAATTTGTATACTATTTTTAATTAATCTTAAACACAGAACAAAAGTCTGGTTACGGCTTTTGGTGTTGGGGGTCCGCGATGCCTGGCTTCTAACATAAAGGGGTCCGTGACGATAGAAAGTTTGAGAACCGCTGGTTTATACCACATGAAAGTAAATTTAATTTCCTACAAAATGCACTATTTAACTTTGATTTTATGATGAAAGGTATTGATTTTAGAGCGCACTAAATTACAGCTGTTTCCTGACTTCACACAAAAACGAAAAATCGCTTAACTTCAAAATGCTATAAAACGTACACCACTCATCGCAAAATAAAAATAAACCAGTGAATCTGATAGGAAATTTTACGTTCTTTAATTTAGTTGCATGGTATTTTTCATAAAATGAATATTTGATTAAAAAATCGATGAAAAGCCTAACAAAAGAGCAAAAATTTAAGATTTTTGGCAATTTTTGATGTGAAGATAACTTTAAAAATGAAAATAAACTTAAAATTCGGATTTAGCTATGCAAAAAACATATAAAATCGTTCCTTAAAACACTCTCATAATTTAATATATTAATTTAAAATATTGATCGAAATTACGCCTAAAACACCCAATATTTCATAAATAAAATTAAAAAAAAATTTTTTTTAAGCATGCTTTGTCATCAATGAATCCAAAACAAACCATTTTATTGTTAATATACCGGAAATAAAGCGCAAATTGCAGATTAACAACCGCGTAAGTCCGTTTGGTCTGCGAGGTGCGAGAATTTTGATATCGATCTTTGCTTCCCTCCGTCCCCCCTTCTTAAAAAATGACAATGAAAAGCATGTTATTTATAGAAAATTAAATGCTCTTTCACGTGGTTTAAAATTTTTGTTGATAACATGAATAGTTTTCATTTTGTAGAGGGTAGAATTGGGCGTTTACCTTTTTTTTTGCGGAAAGGCAAAAAATCGATGTTTTTCAGCGCGCTCTAGCATCAATACCTTTCATCATAAAATCAAAGTTAAATAGTGCATTTTGAAGGAAATTTTGTTTTCTTTAACTTTGTAATTAAAAAGTTTTTTCAAAAACTAGTCCTTTAGGGTTAAAATCGCCAAAATTTGAAAAAAACTCGATTTTTCCGCGGTTTTTTCGATTTTTGACAAAGTTGCGTTCGGCGCTCGAGGTCGAAAACTTGGATTATTCATTAGGCCAACATCATAAACAAGTCTGCAAAAAATCAGAACTACCGGATTTGACGCATACGACCCCATGCTTTCAGGCGACAAAGTTACTGGACTATAGATTTTCCCACGTAATCCCTAGATTTTTTTACTTTGCATATTATTTCCGAGAAAAATTACGATTTAAAGCGGAAAATTCGCGATTTTTACACAAGTTTCGTGTTGCTTGTGGAGTGTTCCGCTCTTCCCGCGACTTCTTTCTTGGACGGCCGCGGATACCAAGTTGATGTCCGCTTTTTCTTGCATTGTGGAAAAAACAACTCAACAGTGGTTAGATTAGAAGCCATCAAGTCCGTTGTTAAGGATTATTGGATCACTTTCTGCGGAAAAGTTGAAAAATAACGATTTTTCGCGAAAGTACTGTTTTTCCGGCACCTAGTTGAAGCTGGCTTCTTTTCACATTGTAATTACAATTCAGAAAAAACTTAAGCGTAGTCGGAGGAGTCCAATTAGTAGTGATTCCTCTCGGATCGCGTTTTTATCGCTTTTTTTAATCAGTGTTTTAAACTAATTTTTCTTAAGGATTTCCTAAGTTGTAAATTTTTACTGATAGATCACTTTGATAATAATGCAGTGTTCTTAAAAAATCTTGTTAGATTATAACCTGTTTCAAATATGATATCAAGAGGGATATAAGGGAACCCTCCAAAAAAATCGGACTGGGTGTCCAAAACAAGTTAAAACCCTGTCTTCGGGGTCGAATTTTCCAAACATTTTTCTGGGGGAGGACCCCAGACCTCCCTTTATTACACTTGGAACTTGATGATTCAGCACTTTTTTAAAATATAAAACCAAAAAGTAAGTATATCGTTCCTCTTCTATGCTTTTTGGCCTATCACATCCCTGGAAAGTGATCGCAAACAAGATTTTTTGATACTCCTATATTTTATTTTTAAAAATCCTATATTTTTAAAAAATGTCACTGCTACCCCTGCACTAAGCAGCTGGTTTGAAATAATTGAAATCAAGTTGATGTTTTAGCAGATACTTTTTGAACCTCAATGTTGATCAGATCTTATGTTTAATTTCTGAAATTAGTTTTGTTATTGTGATCCATGTTTCCTCTATGTTCGGTCAAAACGTGATTTCTCCAAATAAGTTTTTAGGTAAATTATGACTACAAATCTTCCCAGTAACTAGTAATATAACTAAACAAATGATAATTAGGTTTAAAAGTTTGTTATTTTTTAAGTTATTAGTTTTTTGTGTTTCCTGAAAACTTGTATCTGAAGGAGAAAGCATGGTTTGACTGTTTGCTCTTCATATGTCCTTTAATTTTTCCAGGCTCTCCCACTCTTGAAACCAGTTGAAAATCTTCAGATGCATCCTGTATCAACTTTAGTCAACTTTTCTAAGAATAATTCTATTGAGTGTCTTAAGCCATACAAGTAAGGCCTGTTATTTGGATAAAATAATCGATTTTTTAAATTTCTCGTTTGGTTTCTTTCTTACGTTGAATAGGAGTTTAAAATAGCTATATATTTTGAAACTATCAATTCTTAACTCTTTGCAACTTTCCTTATCAGAAACTTACCTTGAATTAACAGTAAACCTACTGAAAGAAGGTCAAATCTAAAACAAATTGCAAAAAAACCTTTCACTTGGAAGTTACCTGAAAAACAACATACTAAAATAAGCCTGTGGAAAAATATTTTTTAAATACAACAAAAAATAAAATAACAGTGACCACATGACTTATGCTGAACCATTATAATAGACTATTTTTCAGTGCTAAATAGGAATATTCCATTTTATTGGGGAAAAATTAAACGCAGACCGCACATCTAGATGACAACAATAGATCTCGAAACGTAAACATTAAACTTCCCGTTGCCAGGTTCCATATCATAACAGTTCGTGTTGCCATATGTCACACCTCCCCCTAAAGTTCCTCGATCAATCTAGAGGGGGGCTTAATTCGCCGGCCACATCGGGTTCTGGGTACAGGAGGCGTCTCCTCTTGAGTCTCCTCCTCAGGTGTCGTCTCAGGCAATTCAAAGGATGGAGGATGGCTGTCTTCCTCCGTGTCAACGACCAGGTTAGGAGAAGGATGTAAATGAAAACGGTTCCTTCTGAGAACTCCTCGTGGTGTGTTTATTAGGTAGGACCCAGGAGCTACCATGTCCTTTACTACACCATATGTCCTCATGTCCGACACCCACACACACTGTCCTGGGTTGAGGGGAGGTTTAGGTCGGGTGTTGTGCCGTTCATCGAAGTAAAACTTTTGTCTTCCCCGCCTACCCTCTTCTTTCTCCAGCAGAGACTTTTTGTTTACCTTCTTTGGCTGTAATTTTGAGGGGGCTACAGGGACTGGTGTTCTTAAACTTCTACCCATCAACATTTCTGAAGGGCTTAGGCCGTTCTCCAAAGATGTAGATCTCAAAGCTAACAGCATCAGGTTTGGATCTTGAGTCGACCTCAGGTAGTGACTCTTGAAGTTCTTCACCATCGATTCGATGAAGCCGTTACTTTGGGGATATTTCGGGCTTGACGTGACCACCTGAAACCGATACAATTCAGCAAATTTCCGATACTCTGAATCATTTAACCTCTGGGAGAACTGTGTTCCGTTGTCGCTTCTGACCACTTCAGGAACTCCATGACGTGCGAAAATAGACTTCATGTGATTGATGACACACAGGGAAGTAAGGTTCTCTAGTTTAGCAACTTCTAAATACCGTGAGTCTGCCACAATAACATACCAATGTCCCTTTACCTTAAGCAAATCTACACCCACTACTTGCCAAGGTCTATCTGGGAATGCAGAAGGCAATAAGGGTTCCGTATGGGCAGTTCGGTGTTCTATGCATTTTGGGCACAACGTGACCATTTTTTCTAACTCCGAGGAGAGTCCTGGCCACCACACTGATGCTTGTGCTCTGGCTCTACATTTCGTGATGCCTTGATGACCATCATGTATTCGGTCTAAGATTTCTCCTCTAAGTTTTAGGGGTATTATGATTCTTGCATCTTTCATCAGCAAATCTTCTTGTAGGGAAATAGAGTGACGGTGTTCCCAATACCTCAGGCACTCTAAAGGAACATGATTTTTATCAGGCCAACCTTCACTGCAGAACTGGATCAGCATTTTGCAAGGGTCTTCCTTTTGCAAAGTCCATATCTCAGTCAGTCTTGCATCTGATGAGGGAAAGCCATCCACTATCATCTGGACGTAAGCAGCTATATCTTCACACAGTTCTTCATCCCCTTTCTCTGGTAGAGGACTTCTGCTTAGAGCATCAGCAACCAGTAGCTTCTTTCCAGGTGTATAGCTGACTGAATAGGAATACCTCATCATACGTAGCTTTAAGCGTTGAAGACGTGGAGTGAGAGTGTCCAATTGTTTAGACATCAGAATTGGCACAAGGGGTTTATGATCAGTCTCAATGTGGACGTCTAATCCAGCAATGAAATCGTGAAACCTACCACAAGCCCAGGTAAGTGCCAAACACTCCTTCTCTATCTGTGCATATCTTTTCTCTGAATCAGAAAGAGTTCTGGATGCATAAAGAACTGGTCATTTGTCGCCGTTCTGGTCTTTTTGGCAGAGAACAGCTTCAAGTCCGTAGGACGATGCATCAGCTGAGATGTAGGTTTCTTTAGATGGTTCATAGAGTGCTAGCTCAGGTGCTTCACACAATTTTCGCTTGATTTCTTCCAAAGCTTCCTCCTGGGATTTGCCCCAAATCCATTCAGCATCATTTTTAAGTAATGCATACAGGGGTTTGGCGACTTCTGCATAATTTGCCACAAACTTGTTTAGAAAACCAGCCATCCCTAGGAATCTCTTGACCTCTGTTACGTTTCTGGGAATGGGTATCTTTGAGATTGCGTCAGTTTTCTTTGAATCAGGCTTTATCCCATTCGGTGTTATGGAGTGTCCAAGAAATTTAATCGAATCCTTTCCAAACTTGCACTTATCTTGATTGAGAGTCCATCCAGCAGACTGTAGCTTACTCAAGACTTCTCGAAGACGCTGATTGTGCTCTTCTACAGTTGACCCATAAATGACAAATTCATCCATCAGACCCACGATTCCAGGACCTTCTTGAATAGTTTCCCGAATTCTTTTCTGGAAAACCTCTGGTGCTGTTTTTATGCCAAATGGTAGCCGCTTGAATTTATATCTACCAAAGGGGGTAATAAACGTGGTCAACTTTGTAGACTCTTCATCTAGAGCGATTTGCCAGAAACCAGAATTTGCATCAATTACGCTGAATACCTTGGCACCACCAAACTGACTAAGGGTGTAGTCAACAGAAGCCATTGGGTAATACTCACAAACTATGTTCTGGTTCAACATGGATAAATCCACACAGATTCGTATGTCCCCATCTTTTTTGGGCACTATTACCATTGGAGCACACCATTCTGTAGCTTCATCTACAGGCTCAATGATTTCGTTCGCAGTCATATCTTCGAGTAACTTCTTCAATTTTCCTCTCAGTGCTAAAGGCACTCTTCGTGGTACCGAAATGGCATGCGGGCTAGCATTATCCTTTAGTTTGATCTTGTATGGCTTTTCCACTTTACCTATCCCCTCGAAGAGCTCAGGGAATTCTTTCACAGGATTTAGCTCATGGTTTACCTCCTGGATTCTTCGAATGAGGTTCAAATTCTCACTGGCTGTGCAACTGAGGAGAGAGTTTTTCAGTTCATGGATTAGATATACTTCTGTGTTGAAGCTGTGTTTCTCATGTACCAGGTTTGCACACAAAATACCGGCAATTTGGAGATTTTCCCCACCAGGCCCACAAATGGTTTTGTTTGACTTCCTTAGCTGCAAGTGTCTTAGCTTAGTGTCATACACCTTCTTAGGAATGACTGTCACATCTGCTCCTGTGTCTATTTTAAATTCTAGAGGAGTGTCTTCAACAAAAACATTGGCATTCCAGCGGCTTAGTGTTTGCCCCGTGTTCTTGTTAACTTGAGTGTTGTTTACACAACCCAAAAATTCTTTAGGAATTGTACTCTCGACTTCATTGACTCTAGATTTAGCTAGGCACATTTTAGCATAATGACCTACCTTCTTACACTTATTGCAGATTGCTTTTCTTGCCGGGCACTCTTGCTTGGTGTGTTTGTTGGGTTTTCCACACCAGAAACATTGTTCTTTTCCAGTTTCGGAATCTGAACCTTTTCTTCTATCTTTGAATGAGTGGTGGTGGGCATTCTTGCTTCGGTCACTTTTGTTTCGGGATATGGAGACTCTGTTGGCTGTTTTTGTTTCTGAATTCATCAGTTGCTGTTGCTGGCTTTTCACTGTTTCAGCTTGCCTAGAAGTTGTGATAGCTTTCTCCAGTGTGAGCTTAGGATCCAGCTGTAGGTTCTCAGAAACCCGCTTATCCTTGATTCCACACACGATCCTGTCCCTTAGCATTTCATCTTGAAAAGAAGCTGGGAAGTCACAGGTCTTTGCTAGGCCGTAGAGGGCGGTAACAAACTGCTCTACAGTCTCCCCTTCCTCCTGAATCCTGGTATTAAACTTATACCTTTCGAAGATAACGTTTCGTGTCGGGATGAAATGTTTATCAAAGCGATCAACGACTTTATCAAATGAGCTTGCATCCTCCTCGCTAAGATTAAAAGACGTCAGAATCTCCTCCGCTTGAGGGCCCATTAAATATACTAAAGAGTTGACCTGTTCATCACCCGGTTTCGCTTTTAGTTGCGACGCCACTCGAAAGCGCTCGAACCGATCAAGCCATTTTTTCCACTCGTCTGGACGGAAAGAGAAGAGTTCGGGGGCGGGAATCTGATACATTACGCTGCCACCATGTAATATTGACTGTTTTATTATGACCGCAGACCGCACATCTAGATGACAACAACAGATCTCGAAACGTAAACATTAAACTTCCCGTTGCCAGGTTCCATATCATAACAGTTCGTGTTGCCATATGTCACAATTAGCTCATAGAAAGGATATTGATCTAAGCTTAAGAAAAAAACTGCAAAAGACAAGAATGGGATATTTAAAAAATACTTTAAGATTCAAGGTATTCAGTTACACAAAAATTTCAGTTTATTTGATCTATAAATCTACCTTAACTAAAGTTTCTGTTAAAAATGTTTGAGACATGCCAAGATAATTATTCATATAAGATATTCATTCATTCCAAGATATTATGGTCATATAAAAATAAAAATCTTAATTGATGGTTAAATACATGTTTTGATTATTAATTTTATACTTCTTTACAAACTATTGTTTATAAATTATGTCTATAAAACTAATTAAATTTCCAAGAGATTCTTTCTAGTATAAATAGGGGCTCTATTGTATTTTATCCCTTCAGATGGTTGCAATAACCATTTATTTTAGCTTCTATTTAATCAAGAAAAGATAATTATAGTTTTATTTAAATGTATGTTTAATCGGTATGATTTTCTTATTTTGACAGATTTTATTTTATCAACTAGTAAATATTTTTTAAAAATGTGTGCTAAATTTTGGTCCTATAATTTTTATTGTTTTCCTGTAAGTTAATAATTTCTAACTATTGTTACTTTTTAATGAAAGTAATTGTTTATAAATAAGATCTTAGATGAAATATCCATAGCAATTTCAGTATTTTTGCTAGTTGAAATTCATAATCATTTATTGTTGAAATGTTGTTCATGCAGTTTATCAGACATTTTGCTCTTTTGTCAAATCATCCCTGAAAGTTAAATAAACTATTTTCTCTTTTGTAAAGTTTTTAACTATGATTTTGCAAATTAATAAAAATATACAAATGAGTGTACTCTTATACTCGAATGCATCTTAAATTGAGCCTGACATCATGGTCACGCGGAAGAAAATCTGAGTAAACAGAAAGCCTGCTGGGTTGCTAGAAGCTCTTATTGGCTGGCGAGTTGTATGAGAGCGAATCGTACTACTATGCGTTACGCCACTTCAAAAAAAAATAATACTGAACATTTTATGCATATGGTGATGAAAAAATGCTTAATATAAGTGGATTTAAAAAACTAATCATTATTCAAAATTGAAGCTCTAAATTTCACTCAAAATTGAGACACCTCGCGGGGAACTACTTTCTTTGGTTACTCTCAGCATATTTCTACAGGGTCAAGTTAAGTTGCAACTGAGTATAGTTTAGTATTACTCAGGGCCGAATTGGACCAGGTGGCTGGGTGGTGATTGCCACCCAGACGGGGGCCATATGAAAAAGGGGGCCCTAATAAAAACTTGGATATTTCAAAAATATATTCAAATTCCAGAAATTCAAAAGGGGACAGAAGGGCCCAGTGGTCCAAGGGGGCCCAAGAAATGTAGAATTTTTTCACATTAAACCTAGTTTCTTGGTAAATGAGAGGAGAATTTCACCATTTATTGCTGGTTAAGCGGACAATAGGTGTAATCTCACAACTCTTAAGCGTCACCTCCAACCGTGGACCGGTTTTGTCCTTGTTAGAACTCATCAGCACGGTATAGGATGGTAACGCAAGAGAGCAGAGGGCAAGTACTAGTCTAGCCGACTATAACTGAAAAAGTGGTGACCATTGATTAGTCCTCCACTCATCTGCTGGAATGACAATGGCATTCCTAGGACAGAACCGGTTTTCCTTGCCTTTCTGGTATTATTTCTGTCCTAGGAATGCCATTGTCATTCCAGCAGATGAGTGGAGGACTAATCAATGGTCACCACTTTTTCAGTTACAGTCGGCTAGACTAGTACTTGCCCTCCGCTCTCTTGCGTTACCATCCTATACTGTGCTGATGAGTCCTTTAGGGTCCAGTTTCCAGAAAGTTTCTGGGGCAGCCCTAGACTTGTAACTTGGACTTCGGTAACTTTGGAGTGTAATATTTACAACTTTTTGTAGTAAGTTTGTCAAAATGAAAAATGTTCCAACCAAAAAAATCTATTAAATTCTTGGAAATGTATGTTCGAAATTCGGAATAAGTGTACCAAAAACGAGTTGAAAACCTGCTTTTTATACCTAAATTTTCAAACATTTTCTGGGGGAGGACCCCCAGACCTCCCTTTAAGTGGTTTGAAGACGATTATTAAACATTATGCTCATTGAGGAGATTCAGTTTAATTTGAAAACTTCTTAGTTCTCCCAAAACCAAATTCTTGGTCCCACCAGAAAACAGTTTTTTTACGTAATACCTTCATTCATTCTTAGTTTTAATTAAAAAAAACTAATTTCCGTGTCTTTTCTTTAATTGGTAATACACGGTGATATTTCTCCTTGTTAAGGGGTGTTATCCCAAAACATGATCTAAAATACACAAAAATAAGGAAGAACTCTGAAAACAAATTTAAAATTCTAGATATATCAAAGTGAAATCCCTGTTTTTAGAGTGAAATTTCGAAAACTTTTCTGGGGGGGAGGACTCCCATGCACATCCCCAATTTTTACTTGCAACTCTGTCATTCACAATTTTCTCCATATTAAGTGCATCAAAATGCAAATTGTACCTAAAAATTTATAAGATAAAAAGTATTTCAGAAGAAATGTTTAGAAAAAAAGGGGCCCAACATGAAGTTTGCCTGCCGGGGCCCACTGCTAGCCAGTCCGGCCCTGGTATTACTACCAAAACTAACATATTTAACAGAACTGTGTGATTTCTCCTTAACTTATACTCTGTTATTTTACCTTTCTATAGGGCATCAGAAAATGTTCCCAAGAAGAATGCTTTGACATCTTGGCTTATCAAAGGTACTACAAAAGAATCTCCACCTGCCAAGAAAATGAAAACAGAACCTTAAGTTTCTTTTAAAAATGGTTTAACAGTTGTTGAACTGGAACAAATGTATATAAATCCTCTTTCATTTTATAAAAATATATAATTTTAAATCAATAAATTTATATACTGTTAAAATATTTTCTATCAGATTTGTAATTTTTTTATCTGCTTGTAAAAGTTGTAATTTGCTGCAAAATGGGTGTCAATTTCTGAGGACCAACAAATAGGATTAAAATATCTTAATACATAGGAGAAACAGGAATAGGACAAATGTGTGTGATCTTGTTAACAGTGCAGCTGAATTCTAAAAACATTAACAAATCTCAGACTGTGCTGCTGCTAAATCTGATGGTCACTGAAAGGTTTACTGGTTTTTGTAATTAAATATCATTACACATTTTATAATATTTTTAAAAAGATAATTGGAAAAGAGGGCCGAACTAAGTTATTTTGCTAATATTCTTAGGTCCTTGGTGGTGCCATTGGCTGGTAAATTTTATCCAATTATAAAAAAAACCCCAGGAACATGCTTAAAAAATTGCATTGCTCCACTCCTCATACATGCACAAAATTAACATAAGGCCTATACATAAAGTTGGAATCCTATCTAAAATTGTGAAATATACCACGGCTAAACTGGATTTAACTGTGTTTATATACGGCTTGCACAATTACGCGAAAAGGTAGGTTCCTGAAACTGGGATACGATGTTAGCGCCATCTGTCTGTCATTCATAGCATTTCTTTTGACTGGAAACTAATTATTGGTTGGTTGATTTCATACGATTCAAAGATATGCTTAAAAGGAGCCACAGACGAGCAACTTGGTCATCAACCGGGTTGATTATTTTTCCACGGATCGTGAACCTGGTTGAATGTGACCTGCTCGTCTGTGGGCCGCTTTACTATTTATTTTTTTTATTTTAAAGATAACATTTTCTTTTAATTAAGAAAGTAAAAGTTTTTTGAACTCAAAATATAACAGAATTATCCTAAAGTCATTAATATTTTGATGATGATGTCGAGTCCGCGACGAGTTGGCCATGGGCGGAGATGACAGCCCTTGCATTAATACTATTTTATTATTATATTTAATTTAGATAGCAATTTAAAAAATTAAATTGGTAAAATATTAAATTTAGTTTCAGGTACAGGTTTAGTTAGAGGTACAATAAGGTACACAAAAATTCACCATTGTCACTATAATGTTGAAAAATCTAGGCGACACCGATCGTTATTTAGAAAACAACTGCAGACTAAAATGAATTTTAAGACTTATCAATTTTAAAATGCGATGCCAAAATTTTTAACAGTAATTTGGATATTAAACAGTAGTAATCAACAAAACTGCCTGACCCTCTGGGACCTGGATGGTCGTGGCTAGTTCACAGGGTTGGTAGTATGGTGAAGAATAAAAAATATCATAAATTTCATGATCATGATAATGAATCACAATCATGAAAAATCATAAATTTGTATTTTTATGACTTAGGTAAATGACTAAAAGTGTTCTTAGAACGTAAAAACAAAAATTTAAAACCTTAAAAACCTATTACCGACCCTGTGAACTAGCCACGACCATCTCTCTGTCAATCATAGTTCCTCGTAACGCCCTCCAACCCTTCCAGAATTTGAAAATATCGTTTTGGAACCTGTGTTAGGATTCTTCTGTCTGCTGCGTATTTTGAAGAGCCGAAGCAAACCAACCAACCAACTCTAACGAGCGATTACACGTGGTACCCCCTCAAGCGGTAAAAACGGGAAACTTCCAGCGCCGTCGGCTCTTTTGATCTTTTGGATAGTGGATAAGCCGTATAACCTACGGTCGCGATCAAGTTTAGCCGTGAATATACAAATGAAAGCTATTTTATTTGAAGTGGAGAAAAGCTTAACTAAGTAGATTAGTTAACTAAAACAGTTAATTTCTTTTGAAAATACATTAACTTACCTTTTATGGGAATAAGAAGCAATGATATGTTTCAAAATATGAGTTTTCAGAAATATTTACAAGAAGCCTATATAAGACTATCAACTAATTCAGGCGTGTCAAACTGAGGCTCCCGCCGGAGTCTACGCGCTAGCGACCGATCCATTCTACTGCGAATGATTTTCGTTTTGCCCGATCGGAACGCTTACCGAATTTAGCCGAAGTCAAACGAGCTGTTCCCGTTTCGACTGTGTTAATAAGTCAAAACATCAATCCATATACATATAATATAATTATAAATGATTGGTCAATTAAATGAAACTGTTAAACACTGATGAGATCACAGACAAATAAATCGGTCTAGATTTATTTCATTTTCGTCATTTTATCTGGAAAAATTCAATTAATAAAAACAAACTACTGAAAGAACAAAGTTTTATTTACCTTTATGCTATTGGATATTCTATTTATTACAATCCAGTCAGCTTGTTTTGTTTTCATTTGGGATTCAGAAATAGTTTTGTGTTAAAATCGTCTGTCAATTAATTATATTTTGAAATAATTGAAAACAAGACAGATGTTTTAGCTTTTAACAGATGCGTTTTGAACCATAATATTGAATCAAATCTTATGTTTCCATTCTAAAATTAAATTTATCATAACTAAGGAAACTCTTCAGAGAAAGACTTTTATGGTTTTTATTCCATTTTTAGCAGAAAAAAAAATCACCAGTTGTATTGTTTGAACATCAAAAATCGTTTTTCATAATGGTGTATGATATAATTCCTTTCTTATTTAGAATTAGTTGCTTTCTTTTTTAATAAGAAGCGAGAAAAATTGTGTTCACCTGCCGAAAATTATTCACCTGCGCTATATTATCGAATTGTTTTTGAACTTATATTAGAGTGATATTTAATGATTGCATTTGGGTTTATTTGAAAAATTTTTTACTGATTTTTGAGTCATTTTGGGGGCAATTTCTCTATTGTATATATAACAATTTTTGAGGTAAGTTTTCGGAAATAGACGTTATGTTTGAGACCAAAATTTCCCATCTTAAACTGATCAATTATTCATGAAGCTTTGATGTAATGAAAACATTTTCAACATTCAGTAAAACTTATATTAGCCATGAATCATGCATTTTCCCTGGTTTTTAAAGCGACAGTAAAATGTTACAAAAATCGTCTTATGTGATCTTTTTCAAACCACCATTTTAAAAAGAAATAATATCACCAAAACTACCAAAACCTTACACATAAATAACAAAACAATAAACCTTACATAAATATACCTAAATCAAAATCCCCCTTGTTTGAAACATCCATCTAATATCAGTGTTTCAAAATTAAATTTCAAACACGAAACTTTGCAAAAATCCAACCGAACTTTCCGGATCACCTAATACCTCCGAAAAAGGCCGAATCGACTTCGGGTTAGACTCCCGGGAGAGTCTCAGATTTTTCGCCAGAGTCTATTTTGGGGAAAGAGCCCGAGTTCGACACCTCTGAACTAATTAATGCACATTTATAGAGAATGTCCAAGAACATTACTACTATAGGTACATTCTATTCATTTTGAATAAGTGGCTGAAAATATTTCCTTCCTCTACCACCAAATTAGTAACCATGGCACACACAACTGTTAACTTTACAGCGACGAAGAATGCTGCGCGAAAAGTGTAACTCTGGTTATGCTTCTAGCGAGGAGGAAAGCACCATTTTACAGACCTATTTTTAACAGAGTATAGGTAAAAGTGTTCATATATCTCTATTATTGAATGAAATTAGCCTTTAACGATGAAGAAAGGGGTTTTATAAGTGCCTGAACGGTAAATTCTAACATTTCAGGTCTTAGTAGAGTTTTGTTTTGCCAATACTGTTCACTGGCAAGAAATTAATTTTATTGCTACATAATCTAGATGCCAAAATCCCCTACACACTGCTATTTAAGGCGCCAGGCCTGTATTATTTTAGTGGGAATTAAGTTTGGTATTTAAACTTGGTATGTCGAGACTTCATTGCAAACTATTACATAGTTTAACTTTAAATAAATTGTGTAAAAGCAAGATGGTATAAAAAATAAGTATAAACAAGAATTTATGTAGGAAAAAAATTTATTGTTAACTTTGATCTACAAAGAACATTTTTTTTAAAACAGTCTCCAAAACTTGAGATGAAAATGTTACAAATATTTAGCTAGTTCATTCCTTAGAATCAGTCTTGTTCTCTGAACCTTCAATTTTAATAGGAATTTCTTTACTCTCCAAAGCTGGTAAAGGAGCTTCAATAGTGAGAATACCATTACCTAGTGAAGACCGGATCATCTCGGGATTAACCTCTTTGGGGAGGGCGTAATGATACTTATTTTCTCTAACCATTCTCAATCCATCAGACCTGGTTTCATCTATTCGAGCGACAATTGTCAGTTCATGGTCTTTAAGGGTAACAGTAATATCCTCGGGTTTCATTCCTTGCATGTCGAGCTCAATTCGATAAGTTCGACCATCACCACTAGTTGATACAACAGGAATTTCCTTGGCACGGGCAGAGTCCAATGCATTGAAGATTTGGGGGAGTTTAACAGGACTCATGCGCTGGAAGTCGTCAAACATGCGGCTCATCTCTCGGTCCATGTCACGCATGCGGTTCTCCATAGACTGAACAGCCGATGAGAGCTCGGAGAATACATTTCGCCTCCAATATGATCTTGTGCTGGCACTATGCTTAGGGCAACACTTGGACAGCACACCTCTAGCAGAAGGAAAAAACAATCTCAATGCATATGTAGCCATTCTTCACCACAAGACGTACACAAACAAAGACAACACGCTTGAAAGAAACAACTGGAGCACCGATTCAATCAGCAAATTTCAATACACGTTTGAACTAGCCGCTCCTGAGGACGCAGAGGTCTTATATATAGTGGGATGATGAAACCAAAACCAGCTTTCCGTCACATTGAGATCTCGAAAGGTCGAGATGTTTGTTTTGATTTCGCGAACGAAAACGAAACTTTTTTTTACCGGACATTCCAAATATTTTTCAAAATAAGTAAATTTGGTAAAGAGAAAAATGTTTAAAACTTGAATAATTTGAAGTAACGCAATTAAATTATGTTTATTTTTCAAAACCTTTTAATTTTAAGGATTCCAACACCCATTCCTGAGAGTTCTAGAATTTTCCCCTAAAATGGCAACATTCTAGAAACCTCTAGTAAATAATAACAAATTGTCAAATTCCCCAAATTCCAAACTTGCTTTTCTGTTGCTGTTGGCTGTGTTCTTAATTTCGAAATCCATTGAAAATAATTCAATATTATTAAATTTTGAGAATTCAGAAGTTTTCGCTTTGTTGATGCTTGTTCTCGTTGTAATGGTCAAGTCTAAAGTGAACTAGAAAATATTTTTGCAAGATATTTAAAGTAAAAATTATGTGATAGTGATTGTTAATGCTCACCTTTCTCTTTCCTTTTGCAGACATAATAAATTTATTTAACTTATGGATGGATAAATAAAAACCAATACCATGCGTGGCCCAATACAGCTTTAACTTTTATGCCTTTTATTATTTAATAGTAATTTTAGAGATGATTTGCTTTCCTGTTGCAGTGTTTAGAATGATCTCAAAACTTATAGATACTATAATTTATAGAGATTAGAAATGCAAATGAAGCACCAACTTGGTGATCGTTTTGCAAGTTTTCATAAGGGACTCGCTATTCTATTTTTTAGGTAGGGGAGACTTTAGTTTATTTTTATAATCAATGGTTCAATTCTACTAATTAGGGGTGCCCAACCTTTTTTGGAGGAGAGCCACTCAGGGTATTTGATGAGGTATGGAGGGCCAGAAATGAAATTACAGTAGAAATTAAGCAAAAGTGCTAACTGATGCTTAATTACAACCATACATTTTATAACTTTTCGTTTACAGTACTTTTGCAACTTGGCATTTTCAAATGAAAAATAATTGCATAAAATAAGTTAAAAAAATGTTTGACAAAGAAAACGCAATATGGAGCCAAATTTAAGATTACATATTTTAATAACATTAATCTTTTGATTTCATTGACAACTGAGATAATAACATAAGAAATTTTAAATATAAATTATTTGTTACTTTTTATAATTTTAATAATAACATATTTAAAGTTTAACAATACACATTTTATTTATCATAATTGAAACACTAAATGCAATGATAAATTTTTCAGTAAATTTTACAAAATCAGTCATTTAACTTCAACAGTCTTTTAAATCAGTTCGAAAGCAAATAATCCCAAGGCAAATGCCTGAAAGCCTAAGTTGCTGTGAGTGCGGTAAATTTTTTAACGCATTTTTTTCAGCAAATAAATCCGGAAATAAAGTAATAAAAGGTGTTGTTCTGATTTCCTTCGCGGGCCGGATTCAGAGGGCTCGGGGGCCGGATCTGGCCCGCGGGTCTGAGGTTGGGCAGCCCTATACTAATGGTCCTACTAAATATTGCAAAGTTCTTTTGTACACCAAAAAAGTAGAAATATTGCTAGAAAATTTCAGTCATAGATTAAAATGATCAGTTATATCAATAAAAAAACCATAAAAATTTGTCAATATTTAAATATATGGCATTCAAAACAGTTTGGTGATATTAATCGAGACTGTTGATAACAGAATTGAACCAAATTAATATACATGCAAAAGAAAGTGTGCTTGATGGTGATACTCTACCCTTGAAGAAGCATTAAGACTGATAGGGTCACAGAGCACTCTAAATCCAGAGTTACTTTGTTATTCCTAAGTCTAAACATAACTGAATCCCGCTTCATCCAAAGAATCCAGGCCTATGCCAAAAAATGGCGATAAAATAGTGGATTCTGGCCACCCAGTTCTACAGAAGTAGAATTGTTTACTTACCAATAAATGGATTTGACAACATCTAATATTGTCAAAAATGTCATCCAGGCCCGGATTCATTGGATTTACCCTGAATCCCTATAATTTAATACTATTAGGGGGGACTCAGCAGGGTATTTATGAATTAAAGAACTGTATAGTCCCTATGTTAGTTACTGTGATCTTGGTTGACTTTTTATGACTATCAATAATCTTATTATGTTTGTAAAATTTTCAGGAAATTTATGACAACTGCAATATTACATTACATAAGGACATGAAAAAGCATGGCTGCAGCATTGAAAGAAAAAGATGTTGTAAACAAGAAAATTGTTTTTAACTATCCATTACTGAAAGTAAGTTAACAAGGAAAGTTTAGTAAAACTCATATCGATGGCGTCAGGAGAAAACCTCGTATAATCGAAATCCAGCTGCCTACCAATAGATACAGTATAAGTGAACGCGATTCGTTTTCTTGCCAAAGACCATTTTTTGTAGTCGACAGGTGGAGAGGGAATTTTAATGAGCTGAAAGCAAAAAACAGGTGTTATTATCTCTCACAAGGAGACTGATTTTTTTTGTTCCAGCTGGCTTGGCCAAACCACAAGCATAGAACAACTCTATGGAAAGAACTGTTTTATTTTTTAGATGCGAAGAAAAGTTTTAGTTAAATGCAGGTGTGAAATCAAAGCAAAAAGCTTCACTGTTCTTAGGGTTATAGGATGATACTGGTGTTCCCAGTGGAATTGATTTAACCTTTGTTTTGGCATTGATGACTTGACACTCAGAAATAAATTTGGTTGTAAGTAATTTCTCATTGGCATATTTGGCGCAAACACACACTCGCCAATCTAGAATACCGTATTCATCCTGACTGCGATTTTACGGAATTATACGAGGTTTTTTCCTGATGCCATCGATATTTGAAATGTAAATTATAAACTAAAAATTAAGTAATTTGGAACTTTTCTTAACACCTCTACAAAATTATCCCCTTTGTTAAAGCATATTTTTGTCCAATTTTGAGCTTTTTAATTACAATGTTGTACACTTCTGCTTCAAGGGGAATTCATTCCAAAAGGCACTACAATTAATTTACTGTAAAATTTATGTGAAATAGGTTGGGACAAGTCGGTTGAATATGTGAGTTTCCTTAGCATTGGTGTGACAATATGCATTGCCATGAAAAAGCAGTTCCTCCAAGAAGGATTTCTTTAAAAAATTTTTCACTACTATGATTCCCCTTTGATAGGCTTATCATACATCCAGGATTACCCTGGACAGTCCGGGGTTTTTAGAGCTGTCCGGGGAAATGTCCTGGGCTGGGATGCTAAAATATCCGGGGTTTCATACATTTAAGATTTGGCAGACATTTTTATGAAAAAATCCTGACCAAACTATTTAAAATTGCGTTTGTTTTTTTTACGTTTTCTTTTGTCTGTATTACTTCAGAAAACTTACTTTCAGTGAATTTTGTGATAAAAATTAAGTCTATCAAACAATTTTTGTAAAAGTAATGGTATGAAAAAATAAAATTTGATATTTTTGTTTAATGTTTATTAGTTTGAATAGTTTTTTCTTAGTTTTTAATCTTTGGTAATTTGATATGGCACTTATAAAGAAATTTCAAAAATATGTCCTGGGTTGGCCCCAAGAAAATATGGTAAGCCTACCCTTTGATCATATTGATTTTTCGCTCATTCCACAAAAAATCACCTTTACAAATATCAAAAGAAAATTGCTTTAGTTTGAATAAAGTGACCACCAGGATCTATAGACTGGCATCAGTTAAGTACAAGAAAATTCTAAAGCTCAAAAATAAAATCAAAACATGTTTAAATAAAATTGATAATTATGTGGAGATGTGAAGGAAGGTTCGAAGTAAATATCAAAGTAGTTAATTCTCTGAATTTTTTTGTGACCCTGTAGTAATTTATATTTTCTATTTGATAAAATATTTTTTGTATTTCAAATCTGATAAACAAGTAAAGAAAGGGAACTGTACTCTTAAAGGATGCCATCAATATTTTGTAAATTATGTAAATGTTTCTAACACTTTTATATTTCCAGGAGTCGGACATGCCAGAAGAAATGAAGACCGACACAATGGATTTATGTGTCAACTCATACGAAAAATATTCTACTGATCATGAGGTATTAACTAAATAATGCTAATTAAAGATCTAGATATTTTTTGAAGACTGTTATTTATATTTAATTAGCTTCACACTTTGTTGCAAAAAATTGTGTTTCTTAAATCATGCAAATAAATTGAATGACTTGCATACTTGCCAACCTCTCATAGTCAAGCACTAGGAGAATTTTTTATTGATGCTTATCCCTTTCCAGAACCAATTTTACCGAGACAATATTCTACCATCAGCTCAATACAAAAATTTAGTCTTTTTAAAATTAAATAGTTACCTCTGTAAAATGTTTAAATTTATAGTAAGTAACAAAAAATAATGAACACTAAAAAATTATATTAATGTAAAAACTAGATAAATGCATTAATTTTTGTTGATTTTTAATGTAACATACCTTTTATTTGATCAGCATAATACAGGGATGTGATTGATCAAAAGGCAAAATTGGAAAACATTTGATAAAAAAACTAAACACAAAAGAAAAACATACAAAAAATGTTAAATAATCGGTCAATGTATGATGGAAACAACAAACTCAAATATACTGATAAAAAGTAAGCATTTTCAGTTTTTTGAATCTGATGATTACTTTCTTCTTGAGAATTATGGTTTGATAGATAGGTAAAGTTTGATATAGGATTTTGGTATTGCAGTCAGCAGTTTAGAATTAAATTTAGTCTCTTAAAATAAGAATATAATCCAACTCCAATAACTCAACACACAAAACATATTTCCATTACAAAATTAATTACAGGGTTGTAAGTGCAATAAAATTAAGAGGTTAAGTTTGATTAGTATTACTTTTTTACGACTTAAATCAAAGTGGTCTCCAAATTGCATATTTTAATAGTTGGTTCGTTCAATTTTACTTATGTTCACATATTTATAAATTAACTGTTTAAAAATCCTTAAACATTCTTAAGATTAAATATCCTAACCTCCAATTTTAACTAGCAAGATTATTAAAGACGTAGAACGTCCTTTCAGAAGAGCAATTCTCTGGTTTACAAGGAATTGTTCTCTCTGTTACCCCAAGGGTCTCAAAATGAGCTAAAACACTACTTTAAGGAGCAATTTTTAAAAAAATTTCTGGGGGAGAACCCCCCTCCCCCCTCTCAAATTTCGGTATCAGTTATCTAGTGTTTTTCTCTTGAAAATTATGCCGCCTACAAGAAGCTTTTCTCATTTGGTGCTCTCTCCATAGAGTTTGAAAAGTAGATAAACAAAAGTTTGGTTGAATTTCCAAAAACATTTTCTGGGGAATACCTCCGGCCCCCGTTTGACGTTTTTTATAAATTTTTCCCCTAGAAAATTCTGTGGTTTTCAAGGAACTGTAGTGGTCTCAAAATGAGCTGAAACCCTCCTTTTAGAGGCAAGTTTTCAAAATTTTTCTGGGGATGACCCCCAGACCCCCCCATTTTTACTTCGAGCTCACATAGTAAAATTGTAACATTTCGTGTAAAATATTACTTTTAAGTGATCAAACACTCCAGGTATAAACAAATACACTCGGGATACAAATACCAGGGGTCTCTACTCCAGGTATATCAATATAATACTCCAGGTATAAACAATACTTGGGGGTCCTCACTGAAAAAAAAGTTTGTGTTCGTTTGTGTTTCGTTTAATATGAAGACGACCCCCTAAGGACTTGAAAATTTTTTTGGTAAAGGAATACTTTAATTAATGAAAAACAACCCCTATTTTGTCTTCCTAACCCAAGTGGTTCGCCAGAAATCGCAACTGAGTCGTTTTTTTCCCAACTGTATAGTCGCAGAAAAAAAAGTGAGACAGTTCGCATTGTGAGCGAACCACTGGGGTTAGGATGATAGTTTTTGTGTCATTTTTCATGATTTAACTTCTTCTTGAAAATAAAATATAGTTTATGTCCTTAGGGGGCCGTCTACATATCATACATGTGATTCTTCCGCCAATTGGCGGAAATCCGCCAATTTGCTTAGCAAATTCAAAATCCAGCAATTTGATTTGCAAAATCGAAGTTCCACTTTCTTATATTCCTGTCGTGTTTTTTCTGAAAACTCAAGTCGCGAGTGTTGTACAGTAATAAGTTTTAGGTAAAATCGAAATAATATGAAAACTAGCTGATTTAAGCTAAAAAAAATATAACTAGCATATCGAATCGTAGATCTCGGGAAGTAGAAGTAGAAGCCAAATGATCCCCTCTTTAAATGAAGGAAAATTTAGGTGTCATCGAATTTTTTTTTATATTTTCCGCCAATTTATTGTAAGAGTGATCACATGTATGACATATTAAACGAAGCACCAACTTTTGTTTCTCCTATAGGCGACATCAAAGATTATTCCAGATTCTGAAAGAGCACCCCCTAAAACCCCCCAAAACCAATTTTCATGCCATTTGGTCCCCAAATAAAGCCAGGAGTTGGGGTTGAAGTTCGACGAATTTACGTTGAAATCTCGTTTTTCACGTTGAATTCTCGTGCGGGGTTATGGTTAAAAGGATCAAAATCGAGAATTCAACGTAAAAAACGAGATTTCAACGTTAATTCGACGAACTTCAACCCCCTGCTCCTGGCTTTATTTGGCGACCAAATGACATGAAAATTGGTTTTGGAGGGTTTTAGGGGGTGCTCTTTCAGAATCTGGAATAATCTTTGATGTCGCCCATAGGAAAAACGAAAGTTGGTGCTTCGTTTAATATGTAGACGGCCCCCAAAGGGCATAAACTATATTTTATTTTCAAAAAGACGTTAAATCATGAAAAATGACACAAAAATTATCATCCTAACCCCAGTAGTTCGCTCACAATGCGAACTGTCTCACATTTTTTTTCTGCGAATGTACCTGTAACTCTATTATTCTTTATTTTATACTAAGTTCGTCAAAACGCAAAAATTCCACCATAAAATCGAAATTCGGATGAGGCGTTCCAAAACAAGTTGAAAAAGTGGGTTTTTTTACTTAAATTTCAAAAAAATTTTTGGGGGAGGACCTCCAGACCCCCCTTTTAGTAGTCTTTTCCATATTAAGATCATCAAGAAGATTAAATTGGATTATGAATATTCATAGCCCCACAAAAAACAAATCCTGGATGCACCCTTGCCGCCTCCCCCATAAAAAAATAAGAAACCGAACTTCAAGTCACGCGGCATGTACCAAACCTACATAAAAACATTGGCCCCCTCAACCAAAAACTGAAATGACGCCCCTATTTTGTTTTGTAAGATATATATAGCATATAAGTGGCAAATTTTGTTTCAGCCTATAGGTGGCACATTTGGAAATCTGCCCCTGGAACCAATATCTCATTTCTTAAAGTTAGGAATTATAAAATAAGAAAGATTGCAAGAGTAAAATAAAGTTATATATGCAGAAAAACTGAAGTTAATGTTCCAATAAAAAGGCTTTAACCAATTCTACAGATCCAAAAAAAGAAACTAGTACAAAAATAGCTGAGATAATATACACCTCATTTTCCCATTTTTTTATCATGACTTTCCAATAACTCTGTAACCCCCAACACTAGCAGATCCAGGGGGTGGGGGTTAGAGGGGTTAAGCCTCACCCCAAAATGAAAAGTTTTACACAATATAATATGGCATTTTATGCACCAAAATGAGTTGAAACCCTGTTATTTTTAGATAATTTTAAAAAATTTTATGGGGGAGGGAGGACTCCCAGACCCCTTTTGTACTTGTAACTCCATTATTACAACTCTTTTTTGTATTAAGTTCGTCAAAGCGCAAAAATTTACTATAAAATCTATCCGAAATTCGGACCAGGCGTACCACGAGTTGAAAAATTTTAGTTTTTGACTTAAATTTCCAAAAATTTTCGGGGGAGAACCCCCAGACCCCCTTTTAGTAGTTGGAGCATGATAATTCACTGCTTTTTCCATATGAAGATCAGCAAGAAGATTCAATTTGATTATGAAAATTCTTAGCCCCCCCAAAACCAAATCCTGGATCCGCTCCTGCCCCTCATGGTAACGGAACAAATGCTTCTAAAGAGTCTTTACTTATCATAAATCCTTTTATCCGCGGGTTGGTTCAGGCAGTACAATATCAATTAATCAAAACCTATAAAAGCGCAAAACAACCTGAAAAATGGGAGAATAGCAGGAAATCGCGAGGGTAGAAGAAAGGGTTTATTGTGAGTCTCTCTAAAATCCAGAGAGTTGGCAAGTGTGCCCTTGTATTTATAGTATTATATTTTTGATGGGCCAAGTATTTAATGAAATTATATATTAAGCTCTTAAATTAGAAACTTCAATTTTTTAAAATTAGATTGAAAAAATATTTGTTTAAAAAATGTTTCTTAATTTGTTTATTGTACGTTAAAACACTTTTCAATACGTTTCTAGAAAGTTGCTCGCCTTATAAAAGAAACTTTGGACCAAAAATATGGCACTTCATGGCATGTGGTAGTTGGTGAAGCTTTTGGATTTCAAATATCACATGATGCTAAACATTTGTTGTACATGTTTTTAGCTGGAAACAAGGCTATATGTGTATGGAAGTGCTCTTAGGCCTAGTGCATTACTTGTGAGCTTTATTATAGTATGTTGCATTTCATTATTTATATTTCATAAGCATTTGTATTTAAAAACCATGATAGTTATTTTTATTCATGTTCTTTTGCATATTTTTTTTTCTATACACAAAATAAAGTTATTTACAAGGACTTTGGTTTCTTTAAATATTAGGAGCAGAACTGTTTTTAAATTTTAAAGTGTTACTACAATGTCAGTCTGCTTTCTTCTAATTTCCAGAAAAATATATTCAAAGTTTGCCAAGAGTAGGCGATTTTTCAGATATTTGAAATTGGTTGTTTAGTTTTTAACAAATCTATTGGGAATAATGAGGAACTTGCACGATTTTTGTTTACATTCTAAAGATATAGAAAATGTAAAAATAGGACGAAATGTATCTTCCTTTTTCACTTTTACTTCCCATAAGGGTAAGATAAAAGCGATTCAATAGTGCACTATTTCCTATACCTCAAAAACGCTATTTTCCTACGCCGCTTCTTGTGACATCACAAGTCCCCCTCCGGTTGTACGGAAAGTGCTGAGCCACTGGGGCAACGTTTGAAAGGCACGCGTAATTTTTATTGATTCAAAATACACAATATAACTTGGATATCTGAAATGTGTCAGCACAGTTTTGAAATTCATTTCAATTTCTGAAATGTATTATTTATTACCTCGTATAGTTTTAGATCAATGAATTTTTTTCTTAAAAATTAAACAAAAAATAGTAATGCTCTTACTGAGTTTAGAGTTCTTTCTAAAACTAATGACATAGTTTGTTTACTCAGATACATTTTTCAAATTCAATTTAACTTTTTAATAATTTTTTATTTGAATTGCACTATAATTAATAGGTTCTCAAATTATTATAGTTTATTTTTCAAGTTTTAATATATTTGTGTAAAAAATTCATTTTAAAAGAAAAATTGGGTACCTATTTTTATCTTGTTAAAATTTTTATTTTTGGTGTATTTTTATTTTGCATGTTATAAAATTAAATGTAATAAAAAAATTGTAATTAAAAAATTATTTTAGATTTAAAACTTTTTTAAAATTAACACACAATTCGTGTAGTTCCACTAATTTTTTTTAACCTTTTATCGAATAAAAATAGATATCAGCTCAGTGGATCGAACCCGGGACAGAAAAAATATCACCCCGTGCGGACGTATTTTTTTTTAATTTAATAAAATAATTTTGTGTTTTTCTTAAAAAGAAGTAATTTTGTTATTTATATATAAAAATATTTTTTAAATTAATACACAAGTTTGTGTGTAGTAATTATTATTTTTAATCTCTTACGGAATAAAAATACAATCTTTTTTTCCCTCTCCCGGGAATCGAACCCGGGAGAGGAAAAAAAGCAGAGCGCCAGGCGCGTACGCTAACCATTACACCACACTGTTTCACCGACCGGGGGAAGGGAAATAACGCTAAACAACTCTTTTTTGTAGTTGAGGCAAAACTGAGATTTTTATCGAAAAGGGGTGATTATTTTGGGTTAATATTTTACTGCAGGAACCCTGTTATTTTGTTCATCTTCCTTGTATTCGAAATAAATTTTCCCTGCATGTTTATCTATTGGAAACGCATAAGCCGTTTGATCGCTGGGGTAGCGTATCGTTAACATTTTTTTACAAGCGAAGAAAAATCATTAAATATGTTAAAACGGTTCTCTGAAAATTTTATCATGTATATTTCTATTGGTCAGAATACAGAATTTCTACAACTTTTTTCTTCCCAATTGGTTGTTTAAAAATTGTAAGTGAAAACGATGCGAGATATTTACAGCTATACGTAAAGGCATGGGGACTTGTGACGTCAAACCAATCACGTTGCGTTATTGAGTCACATGCTTTTTAAGTGATTTTAAACTTAAAATTTTAATTGTATTAATCTATTTTTGGGGGCTTTGCGATCATTTTATGTCTTTTGGATGATCAATCTGTAGATATCACACAGAAATGAGCATTTCCCCCACGGGTGCAAGTTCCTCATTGATTGTTAGCTCTTGCATTGTGGGCAGCATCACTCGGTCACTCCAAATTTGCCAGTTACTCAAATTAAAACTATCAAAATCCACTATTTGTTCCACTATCAAAAGACCACCATGTTTTATGACCCAGTTTTATTGTAAGGCTACTTCAAAAGATTTTACTGCCCTTCCCTTTGCCTTGCAACATTGGTTTTATTACTCCCTCCAAAACAACAGGACTGACAAGGAACAGTATTCAAGAGATACAAGTTTGCTATTGTACAATAAAATTTTTAATTTTGCCATTTTAACTGTGCAATTTGCAAGATTGAGAACGGGCCACTACAAAGGAATGAAAATCCTTCCTGACCAAACAAGAACCTATGTCCCCTTAGGGTGGTCCTAAGTATAATGGTAAAAATTTTTTTTCGGAATTTTTGAAGTCGCAACCCCTAACTCTTTTACTTATGGGGTAGTAAGTAACTGGTAAAAATTTTATTCGAATCGGTAAATATTAACACGTGCCGCAAAAGGGATGAAAATCTGAAAAAACATCAAAATTATCAAAACTTTGAAAAATCATAAAATTAATTTAAAATATATTATTCGATTTATTTCAATACTTTTTTAACAGAAAATGTTTAAACAGGAAGAATATTTGACTTTATAGCCTTTGATCATTTTTTAAAGGTGTTGTATTTACTCCTCATTATGCGTTAAAATATCGTTTTACTCCTCAATGAGCTTGATTCCCCTTTCTGCAGAATCATTTACAACAGACTATTACTGACGACTTTAAATCCTTCCTGATAAATATCATCACAAGTTTCACTTTAAAGTATTTCTAAAAATAATGTCTGAAAATAACTTAAAAACCTTCGAAAAAAGTTTTCGGTTCATTTTGCCACAAAATCGACTAGATTTATCTCAGAGTTATGCCAGTTTTTCATAACTAATTTGCGACCACTCTGATACATGGGTGGATTCTTTCTCTTTAAACTCTTTGGCAGCTCATTGTTGTGTGGGGAATATGTGTGGCGACAATCGCATCGAAAAAGACGGCAACTGCCTCCTCCATCAAGAAACCCTCCATGACTAATCATTTTCAATGCTGTTATAGACATATTTTCATTAATTCCTCTGTAGAAAAACAGGCCCCAGCATGAATTTCAGATATTTAACTGTGGCTTTGTGAGCCATTTATACATCAAACCAGATCCAATAAATATACTCGTACCTTTTAATCCTTGTAGTTCTCGATTATCCAAATTAACCTCATTTCTAAAAATAAATATTTTTAAGCAATAAATTGCTTTAGTCATCCACCTATGGCAGGATGGAAAGCACCAATGTTGTCTAAATTTAATCGTTTTTGCTTCTCGATTTTCTATAAGTGCTACAGTTAACTGTAGAAATCTTTATAGCCATACCTCGGTCAGTGTTCAAGAGCACTCAAAGTTCAAACTTAAGAATTTCTTCTTTGTCTCTTCCGATTGTGTTTTCCCCAAGATTTTTGAAAAAAATTTAAATAAAAGTACATAAGGTCCAAGGGATACAGTAACACTAGCTTCAAAGGCCTTTTTTTAACACAAATTCATAAATTAACACTGATTTCAGAAAATTAAAATGTATTATTTGAACTTAAGTTTATAAAATTCAGAGAAAATTTCTATATAAGGCTTTTAATTATGAGGAATTACATTTAAAATCTAATTTTCATTGCTTTTAACATGACAGTTAAGTTTTGTTTTTTTGTCCCAACCCTCTTTGGACCCAACCAGTGATATTTTTAACGCCTCTGAGAGCGTATTTCACGCATTGGAAATCGGAAATATGCTTCCAAAAACTAGCCAGGCGTATTTCCACGCTTTGAATTTTTAATCAAGGTTTTGCTTAAAAAGGCATGGTGCCCCACCGAAATTGAAAAATATTTTTTTCTACTCAAATTTGTAATATTAAATTAATATTGCATTTAAGAATGCTTAATGTTAAATATATTATTTTATTTATAATTTTTAATATTGTCTACTAATACTTAACACAGATGCTATAATAGTTAGAAACCAAAATAGCACCTTCATTTTTTTCCATTTCATTTTTCCAATAAAAAAGAAAGCGTTTTTATGAAAAAGTTTTCTCGGTATTTGCAGTTATGCTATTTCCGTATTTCACTCCCCTCATCAATGAATTTTACGCCTCCTGAAAAAGTCAAGGCGTATTTTTATTCCTCTAAAAAAATCTTAAGAATAACACTGGACCCAACCCTCGTCCACTTTACCTTAAATCCTCCATTGGAATTTACTTATAATAATGAATTACGCCCTATAATATATGCAATAACCATAGTGTAGGAGGTTTTCAAGTTTATCTCAAAATACATGAAGATACCGCCTTCGAGAGTGTTTTTTTAAACGCCCGCCAGCGTCTTCTGCCATGCGGTAGAAAATGCGCCGGAGCCGGCTTTTCTTCCCGAGTCGTGACGGAGTCTTGCGCTTTTACCGTACTATAACTTCAATCGCTTTGCGGCACGTGTTAATATTAAAATATTTAAAATATATTTGGTATACTTTCATTTCATACCTTAAGGAAAAAAGTTGGGGGTTGCGACCGAAGAAATTCCGAGTTTGAAAAATTAGGACCACCCTCATGTCCCCTGTAGGAACTGCATAGATGTCCAACTCACTCCGGAACACATACTCGAGTGCCCAGCCCTTACCCCACATGTATTACAACTGGGCATGGTGCCACTGGCTTCAGAGCTTCGTGGGGCCCTCTACAGCCCATATGCATTAGAGCTTGCAGCTGCTGTTTTGAGGGTTCACGAAGCAATTAAACTGCCCATGGACATGATAAAAAAAAACTGTGCAATATTTCTTGAACCCCTTAAACTTTGCTAAGGGGACATCCATAAATTACGTGAGGTCAAAAAGGGGGGGGAGGGGGGTTGATTAAAATCTCACGTCAACTTTTTAAGTTAGAAATTATACGATTTTCTTTTTTTTAAGTATGAGAAAGGAATACTCACAGATAAGATACAGCAAATTATTTTTAAAAAGTTGTAGGTAAATCTCACTTGGGGGAGGGGGGTCCAGCAAAATCTCACCAAGGGGGGAGGGGGGTCCAGATTTTGGAAAAAACGCCTCACGTTATTTATGGATGTCCCCTAAGCCCCTAATGCAAACTAATGGTTGCAAAGCAATCATTAAAAGTTTAGGCCGTTCAAATGATATTAACAGTATTTACTAAATTCTACTGATGTAAGAAAAATAAAACTAAAAATATAAGGATAATCAATTTATTGAAATAATAATTTGCAAACTTTCTACAATAAAATTGACAGAGATCCACATTTAAGATTAGAAAGCAGGTTTTCAATACTTATGTACACCCCTAACAAAATGTGAAATGCAATAACAAACAGAAATATTGGTAAAAAAATAGAAAATTAAATATAAAGTGCTTAGTATGCATTTTTTAAAACAAGTCAAATTAGTATACGAGGTTCTCAAAATGACAAAGGTGTAAGCAGTGGTGCAGAACATGACTCAATGCACCAGCAAGGATGGTTGCTGCAGGGAAACTTTTGCCTAAGGCGCACTGCACACTGGCGTTTTGAAATCTCGTGACCCATAAAAAAGTCGTTAAGATTCTTATCAATATGAGGGGACTGAGGCTCAACTACATGCTAGTCCCCTCATCTTGATAAGAAAATTAATGACTTTTTTATGCTAGTTTGCAGTGCAACCAAGTTATAATAACTACAAATTCAATGGTCAACAGTAATAAACAAATATTTTTGATAGAGACATTTACCACTTAAGGTGGGAACGGAGCAGCAGCCCGGCACCTTATTTTTTAAAAAATTGGACCTAATTTTGCATTTTGTTGAGCTCGTGATTTCTGAAAATTTCGATAAAACCAGGAATTAATACAGGTAAAGAAGAAGAAAAAAAAAACGGATTTCCAGGGCTGCTCCTGTGCGCATTACATGGCTTTGGGGGAAAAGGTGAAAAAAATTCATGTTTTCATTGAAATTTTGGACAAAAATTATTTTCTGAGAAAATATTGCACTTTCTGCACCCCTGGATGAAAATCTAAGACTAAACTTTGAGTATAAGGTTTTTATGTAAAGGGTGCCAGTGTTATTCCGATTGAGAAGGTATTTTTGGAACAACTCTTATATTAATTACTTTATGACTAAACAAAACAAGGAATGAAGAGGATACCCAAAAACTTTTAATCCTCAAACAAAACAAGGGATCCCTTAAAAAAAAACATATTCATACTTACCTCAAAATAACTTTAGGCTCACACCATTCTCATCCTGAGTAACCCATATAAAGACTGTTCTTATGCTTTCCAAATTAAAACAATATTTATTATTTTTGACTAGAAATATGAAATAGAATTAGTTTTTAGAGCATAAAACTTACATCAAAATAAAACTCTTGAAAATACTATGTAAATACAGTAACTTTAGCAAGTAAGCTTTTATACCAATAAAATCTTATAAGTAAAAAACATATTTGAAAACCCTTTATACCACAAAGAGCTTAACTTAAATGATGATTATATATACTGTGAGTACAAGAATTATCCAGGGAGCAAATCTGACCAGATATATTTAGAACGTTTAAAAAAAATTAGACAAAAATATAACAAAAATTAAAATCAACACTGCTGGTTGATATATTTTATAATGGCTTTTATAACAATATTTTATTTTTTTGGTGATTAATCAATATAAACTCAACACTTGCACCCAGTTAATCCTTAAGTACCACAAATTTCTGAAAATATAAAGATAGGTACAACAAAAAAAATTACTTCTTAGAATAGATATCTATATTTAATACAAACTATAAAAATCATTCACACTGTGGATTCCCAGTTAACTGGCTCAAATGGGATTGAGGTTGAGAAAATAAACAGTTAAGCACGATTCCAGTTAAATCAAAGAATGATAAAGTAGGTGAAGCCAAACAGACTGGGCTTAGATGATGTTTGTAGGCAAAATTTGGTGTTGCCAATGTTGTTTATTGTCAATTCAACTTCTACAGAACTGGGCTGCCAGAATCTACTACTTTAACACCATTTTTGGTGGCTGATCCCATTTCTATGGATTACCCAATAAATGATTAGTCTAATTAATAGATATGTGCTTTTTCATATTTCAAAGAACCATTTAAGTGCATCAATTCATTGCAATAGTTTTACATACTGAGAAATGTATGAAAAAAATATTTTTTACTCAGTCAAGTACTAATGGCTCAAAATTTCACTAAATCTTAGAAATAAGACCATTTTTACTTCATATTGCAATTAATTTATAGCATTTAAAGCAAAGATCTGTTTAGATTAAGCCAGTTCAGAGGGAGTCACTTATATTTTCAAATTGGATAACTTTTAAATTCTATGGGAGACACTCAACACTTTTTTTAGTTTCAGCAACAATGTCAAAGTACTTACTTAATTAGAATGACATACAATCCTAATTCCAAAATAAAAAGTTTCTTACTCTGTCAATCAGTGGGATTGTGAACAAGAATAAAACATAAATATTTGCCACACCCGAAACAAATATTGATTATATACGCATCCAATTAAGAATAGAACATGCAAATGTAAACATACAATTGTAACCCAAGAAGGCAGCTTTACAACTAACTTGAAAACTTTCTGTTAAAGCTAAAGGCTGTGCAAATGATTCTGTCTGAATATCCACAAAAACACCAATGCATTCTAAAAACCACTTAAACCCAGAGAAATAGACCCATTAGACATGAGGTATATTCCCAGACCACAGAGGTAATATTTTACTTGCATCATGGTAAATGGCTTCCATAGGATGGAAAAGTTACCCAAAAATTAAAAAAAACTGTATTTTGGAAAAATTATATACTATAGGTGAATTCCAGCTAACTAGTCACCCGGGTTTTAAAAAATAAACTTTATCAAAACCCCAAGTGTTATACATCATTGGAAAGCTTAAAGTCTATAGAATTAGAAACAAACATTGGTTTTTAACAAATATTAGCTCTATTTTGTAGAGGAAGTCATCAAAAAGCATGTATTGTAAAAGTTTTGTTGCCGCTGAAATTACCGACTTTTTACCTTATTACATCTGTAAATTATGCCATCAAAGTTGTTCCACAGAAGTTTATTATTGATGTTAGATCTCTAAATATAAAATAAATGTGTGTTTACAAGTGATTTAATCAAAAACTGCCTAGCTGGGGGTCTATTTGTTGTACCAGGTTGAGCATGTAACGTCTGTTACAAATTTTACTAAAGTTTGTCTCACATTGTGAAAAATGGTTTTTTAAACTTTTATTCCCACTTTCTACTTTAATTTTAAGGTAACAGAACTAATAACATCAAAATTTGTGAAAAAAAATTATATTACCTGTAAATACAGGTGTAACAGACGTTACATGCGCCTGTCGTAACGGACGTTACAATGTCAATGTAACGTCTGTTACACATATAACTTGGCATAATAAAAGCTTATTAAGGAACCTACTATTAATAAATTAATTTATTTCAATTTATCAATTATATAATTAATTGAAAGTAGTAAATTTTTATTAAAAATTAATTATGTCATGAATTTTAAATTTTATCTTACTATGTGTCAACCAAGAATTTCCAATCTATATTTGCAAAACAGAGGCATCTAGGGCACCATGTCAAAAATACTAACTTTCAGTAAAGGCATCCTGAGATCCAAGGTGTACAACGATTTTTCTCTAGCAATTTTATTTTAGCCTTTTTTTCACGAATAAAAATTAGAAGATCAGGTATTTTGGATGCTAATAAATTAAAAACCGTTAACTTCATTTTAGTTATAATTTTAACTTCATTATAATGCACTTTCAATTTTAAAATGGTTCTAGTGAATTTTTTAACAATCCACTTAAGATTTAATTTATCATTATAACTTAATTTCTAGGAACTTAAAGTTTTATTGTGAAAGTAATGATCATTACTTTACCCTTATTTACCCATTACTTTATCATTACCCTTATTTCCAAGCAGCATGACTAATATAATATCATCAGTGTTGGCCATTATTAAAATGTACTTAGAAATATCAGTCAATATAGCTTAATTTTTGTTTTGGCTGGCCAATGCTGTTTCTCAGACACATTTTACTTAATTTAAAAGGGTAGGTAAAATAATATTATTTTGATTATTTTTTAAATTGTTCTTTTTTTATTTGAAAAGCCACTCATTGCACGGTATTTACAGGTATTGGCTAATATCGTAGCATTGGTAAATTAATAAATTACTTTAATTTTAATAAATTCGTTCATTCATTCATAAATTTATTTTGAGGGCTTTTAACCTTATTTTTTAGTAATTTAAAGTGCTACACCCAATGCATAATATTTATCGGTATTTGCGATATTGGCCCATATCTTAGATTTTAACAGGTTTAATCATTCAAAATAATTTTTGTATGTTTTTAACCCATTTTTTTTACTAAATTTAAAGCTCTTTTGACTATGTATGATATTTTTTATATTTGCGATATTGGCCGATATCGCAACATTGTTTAATTAATAAAATGCATGAAATTTAATTTTAACAGGTTTATTCATTCAAAATAATATTACTTTGTTTGTCTTTAACCTTGTTTTTTTACTAATTCAAAGCTTTGGACAGTGTATGATATTTATCGGTATTTGCGATATTGGCCAATATTGCAGCATTTTTCAATTAATAAACCACACCAAATTTAATTTTAACAGGTTCATTCATTCAAAATAATATTACTTTGTTTGTCTTTAACCTTGTTTTTTTACTAATTTAAAGCTCTGGACAATTTGATATTTATCGGTATTTGCAATATTGGCCGATATTGCAGCGTTGTTTAATTAATAAACTACATTAAATTTAATTTTAACAGGATTATTCATTCAAAATAATGTTATTTTTAATGTTTTTAACGTTATTTTTTAGTAATTTAAAGTGCTACACAATGTACGAGATTTATCGGTATTTACGATATTGGTCGATATTGTAACAACCCCAATTGATAATCTTGGAGTACATGAGTGGTTCTTATGAAGTTATGATCCTCCTCTTCAACTTTGACTTAAATAATCAAGGCCTAAATGGTATGCATTTCGTACGACGTAACGTCTGTTACACCATGTAACGTCCGTTACGAAAGTTTAGAATTTTTTAAAAAATACAAAAAATGATTGAATTTTTTAGTCAATGCTGTGATATATTGCATACATGTCTAGTAATGTTATTTAAATTTTTTTTAAACTAAAATGCCTTATAGATTCACAGACTTTTTAAACTGATGATACTAAAGTGTAAAAGGGCTTCCATTTGATGTAACATCCGTTACAAAAAACAATAATTTCCCCCCCACTTCACCCCCCTGGAAATAAATTTTCAAACATGTATATCTTTTACTCAGAACTAGTTTTACTAGGAAAAAATATATAATCATTATTATGAGACGTTTTTATGTCCTTAAAAATTGTTTAAACATCGAATTTTCGTATGAATGTAACATCCGTTACGTTGGAATTCACCTATATAAGAATAAGGTAAAAGAAGCAAATCCGGCCGCAAGCTGAATTTGACGATTTTTTTGTCGCCAAGTGGAAAACTGATGGCATCCGTGCATTGAATTGTTAACGCCAAATTTGGCGCTGAAAATCTGTGGGCCCGATTCACTTCATTAACCAAAAATTATTTATAATCACTACTTCGAGATTACAAACAAGTGTTTTAGAATATGGGAAAAATACCCAAAACTGTACAATAAAACAAAATATCAATGAAACCAATATAATAATGATGTGCAAATAACATAATTCAAATATAAACAAAAACAAGCAATTGGGTTTAAACCACTTAACAATTTTTTATAACAAGTACTAAAACTAATGCGACTTTTTTGTTATTGGAGTTATAAGCATTGTGGATTAATGGAAAGGTGCATTTCAGTTATAAGCCTGTACTAATTAATTTCAATAGATTGTACTTGATGAGTCTAAATATAGCACATGTTAGAGTAATTAATATTTCCCCTGTGTGGGAAATCAAGTGAAATAAAAGGATGAACTGGTTTTAACCAGAAGTAGGGGTATATCCATTTAAAATTGCAGCAAATGAAATTATTTCCAAAGGGATGTCAAGACAAAACAGTTAAGTGGTTAATGTCAACTCCCATTTATAAATAAATATATACATGAATGGGATTCAAAACAAAGCATACAAAATGGGATGATAAAAAGCAGTATTCTGAATACATAGATACACTGAACACATATCAGGGGTTCATCTAGGTTTTTCTGCTAGGGTCCTGTTTTAGGAATTTTGTGAAAACTAGTATGGAATTTCATGAAATATCAAATGGAATTTTGTGAAAACAAAGGGTTTGTGGTACAAAAACAGCATTTATAACTTTAAACGGCCCAAAACTGGAAAATTCCCATTCAAAAATGATCGACACTATCTCAAAACAATTTTCAAACCACTTTTGGTTTTTTGAGTTTTGTGAAGAGTCCCTTTTTGAGTAGTGGAATTTTGTGAAGGGTCGTATTTTGTTGATTAGAATTTTGTGATGGGTCCCAAAACGGACCCAATTCCTCTCTCGATGAACCCCTGCTTATGATGCAAGCAAATGAATTCAAAACTGAAATTCATTTCCATGGAGCATGAATTAATGCAAAAGAAAATCATAATTTTATTTTTGGAACAACTGTGTCAAATGTAACAGTCACTAAATGATAATTAATAAATTTTCACCCAGTTAGGTTACTTGTTATAGATTTAAGGACCAATTGTAGATATCAAATCAGACGTGGAACTAACGAATGCTGGTGAACAAATTCAAAGCAGACTTTGCTTCTTTCTGGGATCTAGCTTTACTGAAGACATTCCAAAATCTCAGAGTTTCATCTCCTGCTCCTGTTACAATAGATTCTCCATCAGGGGACATGGCAAGGTATAACACACGGTAGGAATGTCCAGTCAGCTTTGCTACTTGGGTCAGTGATGGGTACTTCCAGACAAGGATTTGATTTTGAGAGTAGCCGTGGGTACTGACTAATTCACAAGCATGCTTAGACCAGGCAAGGTTACAAACCTGGGAGCCTGTGTCTATCCACTGCATGGGTTGGGAGGTCAGCGTGTTCCAAAAGCGGATACAGCGGTCAGCAGTGCCTCCTCCACTGGCCAGTAATCCATGATGGTGAGGTGACCAGGCAATGGCTTTGACTGCAGCTAAATGTTCAGTATAAGTCTGAACTGGAGATAGGCTGCTCATATTCCACACATAAAGTTTGTTATCATTGCCCCCAGAGGCCAAATGTTGGTTATCTGGGGACCATTTCAAACCACATACCTCTTGACGATGACCTCCCAAACGCCTCTCTGGTGTGACGGAGGAAGTCCTTACATCACGCTGCAAAATGAGCCTATCCCTACTTCCAGAGGACAAAATATCCCCATTCCAAGCCAGAGCCCCAACTCTAGCAGAGTGGCCTTCAAGAACAGATACACATTTGTTGCCCCCGACATCCCACACTTGCACATAACCTTTGTGCGTTCCCACAGCAACCAAATGACCCCTTTCTGCCCAGGAGACAGAAGTAACTGTGTCACCATTAGCAGACAAATCACACAGGCGTGTTACTTGTGACGTGCACGCACTCCATAAATAAACGCACGTCCCAAGTCCAACACTCAAAACATTTGTGGAGGACCAGTCAACTAAGTTCAAATAAAAGTCATCTTGAAGTTCGGGCGCATCTAAAACTTTAAATGGAATCCGAGATATCTTTCTGGCTGCTTTTCTAGGTGAGCGAAGAAGTTTCTGGCTTTTGCTACTCACAGGTGATAAGGAATAAGGTGAGGATGCCTCATTAATGATGGAATTTTCAAGAACACGATAGTTGAATAAGTTAGTATTTCTCCCTTCGGCCGAAACAGCAAAAGCTTTCCTCTCTTCGACTTGTTCTTTCACATCTTCTATGCCAGTACCTAAGAGTTCATTTTTTAACAAGCAGTTATATGCGACACCATCCTTGGAACAGTCCGAGCTTGTATCTTTAGCTTTCTTGCTTTGTCCAGACGCCTTGTTATTTTCTTGCAAAAGCGAAAAATTTACCATCCACGAATTAGGATTGCGACATGGTATGAAGCGATCACCATACACTTCTTTAACGGGCGATTTTACGGGGGTTGAATTACGGAGGGTTTCGACACGGTTTTGGCCATTCTGCTGACTTAAAAACCTCTTTGTATATTCTTGATTCATTGGAAATTTTCTTAGCGTGAGTAGATTCTTAAAATTTAACGAATTAAGATATTAATTAACATTACAATACAAAACAATACAAATTGAAAATACAAGCAATCGAAAAGTGATGCCACGCGTCTAGGTGTATTTATATCCATCCTGTAATTTAATCGCTTTTATCAATTGGGACAAGAACAATAGCTTATCGCTTACAAGAAACCGTTGTTATCTCTAAAAACGCAAGATATTTCAGAAATAAAGAAGGTATCTTAGATATTAGTGCATTTCAATAGCCGGAATATTGTTCATGTGAACCCTCTGAACCGAAGTTTCAATGAAGCATCCTAAAAAACATATTATTTCTCAGAGAATGTTGAAATGTTAAATGGAAATAATTGGAAATCTGGAAAACGCTATAATTTTAATTGATTCATGTTTCATACGTTCTCTTGGAAACAATTAGTTTAAAAAATATGCTTTTTTTTCCTAACGTTTATGCTTAGAACGGCTGGAGATGCGGAGAACGGCGCAAGTTCAGAAGGTTCAGACTTGCGTATGCGCCAAGTTTTTAGCGTTAAAGATGACTAATATGGTAACCCTAACTCATGTTAAAAGAGTCATTTGGCTTCTAAATGTGCCGCTAAACAGCCAAAAATGGCCAAGCATACGCAACTCTGAACTTGCGCCGTGGAACGGTGGAACTTTGATATGTTAGTGATTTTCAATACATACGTCTTATATTCTTGATTGATTCAATCCAATATTTTTTTGAGTTAAAGATAGAAAAAGTTAATTACTACTTATTATTTAAATCTTGATTTAAACTGCAGAATTTGTATAGTTATTGAGCTAAGCACTAAATCTTAATATTCAGTAAATATTTTCTTTGGCAACAAACCTGTAAAACTCGAACTGAACTGTACTCAATGTCGATGTTTCTTGTTTTTATTTGCAACAAATACACGATGGCGTGTTCCGAAGAGTCTGATTTTTATGTGGAATTAGACGTGGGAAATTTATGTGTGCTCTACATTACTAATTTGAAAAAACCCATAGATAGGTAACTTAAAAGTTCTCTTGTCTTCCTTCTTTTGTTATTTCAAATTAATCATTTTTTTGTCGTCATTCAGGGGCCTGAGTGCAGCAGAGCTAAAGCATGTGGCCGCATATGGTACGCAGCAGCTACTTAATGAAATCATCAAGGTAATTGTTTCCTTTCTTTATGTCACAATTTTTGGAACTACTTTGATATACACCCCCAAATCGGAAATTTGGCGACTTTTTTTCTCGCCAAGCAAAATACCTGTTTTAAATGCCTTTTCTCGCAAAGATGGATTCTCGCTAAACACAAATAATTAATACATAAAAAATACGGAATCATTAACATCTGGGGTTTTCTGCTGTTGACGGTGCGGATTTGGCGCCATTTTTTTTTTGGCGCCAAATTGCCAAAACCGTCTTGAAACAGCTATTTTTTTAGGAAACTTTTACATCGGCATAAAAAAATCAACAATTTTACAGCAATAAATAAAATATAAAATAACTTTTACCTTGGATATAAAACTCTTGATTATACAGCTCTTTTGCGTGGTTTTTGTGATTCGTGTGGTTTCTGATTAATTCAAAATCGGTGAATGTATTAATTAGTTTAAGGGGGGCGAAGCCGACGAAATCACGTTCTACTTTGCCTAAAAGTGCTGGTTTTTATTCCTCTCTTTTGCGTGTTTCGTGTGGTTTCTGATTTATCATAATCGGTGAATGTGAACGTGATTTCGGGGGCTTCGCCCCCCCTTAAAGTTATTATTACATTCACCGATTATGAATAAATCAGAAACCACACGAAACACAAAAAAACACGCAAAAGAGAGGAATAAAAACCAGCACTTTTATACAAAATAGAACGTGATTTCGGGGGCTTCGCCCCCCCTTAAACTTATTATTACATTCACCGATTTTGAATAAATCAGAAACAACACGAAACACAAAAACCACGCAAAAGAAAGGAATAAAAAGTCAACATACCCATTTCGTTGAACTGGTTCAATTCTTAAAACATTAATATAACTTAAAATATACTTTAAAATGCCGGCATCCGGACACTTGTGCAGTGTCCGGACACTGCAACGAGAAACAAAGGAATGACGAGGCGAGGGGACGCTCACACCGGAAGGCGTCGCGTTCCTTTCGAAAGTTCTAGAAACTTTCAAAAACTAACGATTTCATTGGCCCACCACCCCCTAACGAAATCGCGAACTGAAACTGAAACCCGATCCCCGCTGACGTCACGAAACGGCAGATCCGAAGACATCCTCTAAATCCCCACCTCGACGCTCTTAGGGTTGCCATACCAGAGCTAGGGTTGCCATCTTGGCACGTTTATTGCCCGCCTTGGCGACTGCACCGTCAAACGCAGTATAGCCAACATCTGCAACATCTGCAAAAAATCAATTAACATCTGCAAATCCTGAGTCAAATGATGCAAAAATAAACAATTAACAATACCTGGCCTTCCAACTGTCGGCTTACCGGACGAAAATGAAGCACAACTATCGTCTCAACTCAATCGTACACAAATTTTTCGTCTCAAAATTCCCTGAAACTTTTCAACAACACTATGTACAGTAGGCATATTGAAAGCTAAAAGCTAAAACCAGATTTGCAGCAAAATACAGCAAGTCATAAAACCGCTTGATCACTTCACAAAGAAATGGCGAATGAATAAAATGACGGTAAAACATAATGAAATCCAAAAATTATTGCCACAAAACTTAAAAAAAGACTCAAAAAATGATACAAAATACAATAAAATCTTACTATACCTAAAAATCAAATGTCCGGTCAGTTGAACCGATGAAATCGCTGAAACGTTTTAGGAATATAACAGAAAAACTAATCATAGTAAAACTTTGATATTTGAACCAAGAACAAAAATATTTTTTATAAAAATATTGTAATTTAGTTTTTACGAAAATTCTCATTAGTTTTGGAATTATTAAAGTTCAAAATTTCAATTTTTTCCAGTAATTCACTAGGCTACACATTACTACTACATATACACAAAAAACAAGAAGCAGCAAACCTAAAAAGTCCGTAGGGAGTGCCAGATTTGGCGCGTAATTTTTTGGGGGGGTATATCAAAGTAGCACCCAATTTTTGTTAGGAACGCCTCTATAAATTTCCGTTTGTAAAAATAATGATTCAGGAGGAAACATCAATATTATTTCTGTTGAAAAGAAAAGGCAATATCTACTACTATGTTACTAGTTAATTTGGTTCAACCATTTAAGGTTAGAATAGATTGGCTGGTTAATGAAGCGAATCCGGCCCATAGATTTTAGTCGCCAAACTTTGGCAGTCGCCGTGGCAATCGCGGTTTGTTTCTGGTCCTTCTCTCTTCTAGAGGTTCTCTCCGACCCCACCGGTTCCTCCATGGCAACCCCGCTGCTCTCTTATCGCTTCTTTCTTCTTAGCCCCGCCTTATCCAAGCCTATCGATGCTGTGTCCTTGGGTTTGACAGTTCCTTATCAAAATTAAGTGGTTTGAAATTTAAAAATGATTGGACCCCGCTTGTTTTAATTTAATTAAGCCGTTCTCAATGCTTTTTGCGCCTTGCCATTTCTTTTCGCTGTGGATGCCGCTGTCGGGAGGTCGCACGAATTTTTCTCTGCTGCACGGACAAAGGAGTTCGCCGTAACGGTCCATCTTCAGCATTTCAGGTACCAATTTCTTGCATTTCTCTATGATTGTTTGATTTTCTCAGCTGTGATTCCAATGTTCTTCAAGAGTAATTGCAAAAGCAAATGCATCTTGGTCAGCAATTTCTTTTGGTGATATCAGTCTCATGAGGACATGCTTCTGTACGAGATCTTCGGTTAAGCGATACCAACAGGGTTAAGGATCAATTTGATTCTTATCTTGCTGAGTATGTTTGGATAGAGCTCCATCTCACCAGCTGAGAAAATGCTATCATTCATCGATATGTGCTCGAAATTCTACCCGCCCCAAGAGATGGATCCTCCGGCTGCTTCTGCGTCCGTTGACCCATCCACCTCAACCTCCTCGGATTCTCCCGTAGCATCAACGTGTAATCTCCCAATTTTTCCATTCTGTCGCCAAGCATTCCGCTTGGCGACAGAAAAAAATCGCCAAATTCACCTACGGGCCGGATTTGCTTCATTTACCGATTGGCTTAAATCTAGAAGTGGGTTCAAACTCCAAGCAAAGTACTAGCGCCTAAGTATCTAAGTGAAGTTGGCGACTAAAAATTCGCCAAGAGTGGACAACCCGAACCAACTTCTAGATTTTAACCGAATAGATTTAATGCATTTTGGTTCATTCAACAGGGTGTCCGCTAACCCTGGAAACAGGGAAAACCTGGAATACTCAGGGAATTCGAAAATGCCCTGGAATACTCAGGGAATTCCAAAAATATTCTGGAAAAATGTGATTTTGTACGATGCGTAGCGTTTTCCAGCGTTTTTTTACGTTGTGGAGTTACCATCTCCGGTGTTTAGTCAAATCAACGGCATCCTAACTCGCACGAGCTAAATTTTTTAAAATTTGCAATATAATGAAAAAGTTAGATGTTATGTTAAGTTAGTGGTAGTTAATTTTTAGTGTTATGAAAGTGATAATTCCTGTCACATTTAAGTGTAGTTGCTAAAAAAATACATAACCCTGCTCCAAATTTTAAATTTTAGTTACAAAAAATGCCTTAACTTGCTACAAATTTAAGTGACATGAGTATTTTGTTGCAAGTACTAGCTGCTACAAAATACTTGAAATATAGCAACATCCCTGCTTTCTCAAATTTAGTCTGTTTATGCTTTGAAATTACAATTTTATTAGTAATTATACATTGCTAGCATATGTAAGCTTTCCATCTTATCACCAAATATTTATAAGAAAATGCCTTAAAGCTTTAGTTTGACCAAATAGTCCACTGAAAATAGAGTTGAACCTCAAACAAATTGCAATAGAAGGTTTCTCAACGGTTTTCACTTAGAAATGACCTCAATAATAACATACTAAAAATCGGCCAAAATCGGCCGGGGGAAGTTTAATTTTTTTCAAATTTTTAAAAAATGGCCGAAAAAAATTTAAAAAAAAACCAAAACAATAATATAGACATGTGATACATGTTTATAGGTTATTTTTGAGTGCTGAAACTGAATATTGCATTTAGTTTGGAAAAAAAATTGAAATTTCAATTTTTAAAATTAATTTGAATAATTAGCTGTATGAAAAAATTAAAAACCCCTAAAAACCTAACAAAAACATCCAAAGAGATAAATCCAACGGTTTTCATTTAGAAATGACCTAAATATTAACATACTAAAATTTAAAATTTTTACGAGTTAAAGAAGTTAAATTTTTTTTCAAATTTCCATTTTTTTTTGCGAAAAATGCATTTTTTTCAAATTTGTGCAAAAAACTTTAGAAGCTTTTGAAAAGGTCATTTTTCGGTGGATATTGTCCACAGATAGTTATATAATGGAAAACCGGTGGAATTGACCCTCAATGAATTAGTTAATTATTTTATTTAAAATTTTGAAATTGGTAAAATGTAGTAAAAAGTGAAAAAAAGGTAATACTTTGGCATATTTACATCAGAATTTAAAATAATTAACTAATTCATTGAGGGTCAATACCACCGGTTTTCCATTATATAACTATCTGTGGACAATATCCACCGAAAAATGACCTTTTCAAAAGCCTCTAAAGTTTTTTGCACAAATTTGAAAAAAAAATGGAAATTTGAAAAAAAATTTAACTTCTTTAACTCGTAAAAATTTTAAATTTTAGTATGTTAATATTTAGGTCATTTCTAAATGAAAACCGTTGGATTTTTCTCTTTGGATGTTTTTGTTAGGTTTTTAGGGGTTTTTTAATTTTTTCAAATAGCTAATTATTCAAATTAATTTTAAAAATTGAAATTTCAATTATTTTTCCAAACTAAATGCAATATTCGGTTTCAGCACTCAAAAATAACCTATAAACATGTATCACATGTCTATATTATTGTTTTGTTTTTTTTTTTTTAATTTTTTTTCGGCCATTTTTTAAAAATTTGAAAAAAATTAAACTTCCCCCGGCCGATTTTGGCCGATTTTTAGTATGTTATTATTGAGGTCATTTCTAAGTGAAAACCGTTGAGAAACCTTCTATTGCAATTTGTTTGAGGTTCGGCCCTATTTTTCGCTATTTTCAGTGGACTAAAACCTGGAAAATAAAAAAAAAGTCCTGGAAAACTCAGGGAATTCTTAGTTTAGAATTAAGTGGACACCCTGTTCAAAGAAACCGGGCCTGCAACAAGAAGGAGGCGATAAATGCGATGTAGTGGCAGTCTGGGATGTATCGTAGCAACACTGTCACTCGTACTTAAACCTGCTAACCTGGAAAGCACGTGGATCTCAGTGTTCGAGGGTATGCATGGGTGGGGTCAAGTGTTAACATCATGCTTGAGTTTCTGAAGGAGTACTGACTTGGGAACACCGATTTAATTGGTTCAAAAAGTTTAATTTATTTCTTTTGACGTCACAATTTTCACAATTCGTAAGGGGGATTTCTGGTCACTAATTTAATATATTTCTTCAATTGTCACATTGGGTTTTTGGAACATTGTTTTATTTGATTTGAAAAGTTTAATACATTATTGTCGGGTTTTTTTGTATTTTATCCGCGCCATTACTTTGTTTGCTACTGAAGCGTGGGCATGGCCGGATTACCAAATAGGCAATGTAGACAACTGCCTAGGGGCCTCAAGCCTAGATAATTTTTAAAAAAGATATGAGTTAAAATTAAATCTGAAGATTTTTATGTGGGTCCGGTTCTAACAGGCGGGGGATCCATGAAGAGATCTAAATAATTAAGAGATGAATTTAATTTCGATTATATGTCCTGGAGTTTTATTCAACGAGTTTTTCAAGTCGGTATGCTAGCTTTTCATTCTTTTCTTGGCCATTGTTTTAATTTCTTGTTTTTACTAATTTTTCCCTAATCAAAAGATGTTATAATAAGTTAGGGGGTTCGGGGGTTTCCCCCGTGATAGGATTTACGAGTTTATTTAAAAGTACTCTTCTTAGGCTTACCATACGTCCGGGTTTACCCCGGACAGTCCGGGGTTTTTAGAGCTGTCTGGGGAAATGTCCTGGGTCGAAAAATGTCCTGGGTTTTATACATTTAGGATTTCCCAGTCATTTTTTGGTAAAAATCCCAACCAAGCTGTTTAAAATTGCGCTTTTTTACATTTTCTAACGTCTGTTTTACATCAGAAAACTTACTTTCTCTTAATTTTGTGATAAAAATTAAGTAAATCAAACAATTTTTGAAAAAGTAATGTTAAAGGAAAATATAAAATCTGATATTTCTGTTTAAGGGTTATTAGTTTGAATAGTTTTTTTTAGTTTTTAATCTTTGGTAGTTTTATTTAGCACTTATTAAGAAATTTCAAAACTATGTCCTGGGTTGGACCCGAGAAAATATGGTAAGCCTAACTCTTCTGCCTTTTGAGTCTCCCGTTGTTTGTGATTTTATCCAAAACCGGAGGATGTTATAAGATATTGCGTTTGAGGGTCTCCCCCGAGATAAGATATACGAGTTTATTTGAAAAGTACTGTTTCTGCCTTTTTTGGTTTTGCGATGTTTCTGATTTTGCCTTTTTTGTGTTGCACGATGTTTCTGAATTGTCACTGTTTCTGATTTCCCCACAATGAGTTTGGTTATAGATAGGGCAGGGGGTTTCGGGGGGGGGGTAGCAGCCCTCCCCAACCACGTTAAAGTGCTAGTTTTTATGTTAAAAGTGATTTTTCTCGTTTTTGAAATGCGAGTTTTGTAATGATTTGCGTCCTTTTTTTCTTAAAGTTTGCGGTTGAAAATCCGCTCAAAAGCCGTTAATAAAAGCCATTTTACTCTCATAATGTTTATTAAAGAACTACCGTTAAAATGCAATGTTCTCTGTCAACTGCGGTCCGGTCACAATCGCTAGAAAATCGCCCAGGCCTTGATTCTTTGGACTTACCCTTTTCCCCTTGTAAGACCTGTCTCAAATCTATACCTTGGGCGTAATTATTCTTTCTTGGTGTATCTCTTTAAGGGTCATCTAAAGAATCCAGGCCTGGCGATAAAATTGTGGATTCTGGCAACCTAGTTTTATAGAAGTTAAAATGCTTACTTGTGCCAAAAAATGGCATTGGCAACACCAAATTTCGCCCAGGCCCAGATTCTTTAGAATTATACTTTTTTTGTATTGATAAGTGTTAGTGTAAAGATTATTTATTCTTTTCTTGCCATTTGTGTTGGTTACTTAAGGGGACTCAGTACCAAAAACATTTTTTACTCTATTAACAGGATTTTATAATCTTTTTAGGTGTTAAATTATGTATTTACTTTATACTAATTCATATTTAGCACAAAAAGCTAATTCAAAAATTTATTTATTTCAAAAATTTAAAAAAAGTGGCCAAAATTACCCTATTTCAAAATGCTACTCCTCCTTTAATATACTTTCTTTTCACTTGATATTTTTTCTCAACATAAATCCACCATATATTGTTAGCTCCACGTATGGAAATTTAAATATCTACAAGGGTTTTCGGAAAAATAAAATAAAATCTGAAATTTGAAATTTTTTTTGAAAAAATATACTGAGTTTCTACTTTCTTGCTTTGTAAAAAGTTTTGTAATAAATATATTTTAAAATCCATACATAGAGATGTTTAACATACATTACTGATAATGACTACCAAGTTTTAAGTGATTTGGACAATAAGAAAAAAAGCCTTAGGATTTTAAACGATAAAAACCTTGTTTTACGAAAAACCCGTTTAAAGGTTGAAAGCTATGCTTCAATGCCTATCTTTGGGTCAGAAAACCTCACAATTCTTATATTTAAAAACCTCATATCATTATAATTCTAAGGGTAGTGTCTTCATTTTTATGGCAAAACCTCAAATTCGAAATTTTGACTAAATTTTTGGTACTGAGTCCCGTTAACTCTGAATTTATTTTTTAGCTGCCAAGTGAATATCATGAACACGTGCCTGTGGCAAAAGTAAGTAGTTAAAATGTTTTCTTTATTATCTCCAGTAGAGTTCTCCAGGGATGCAGAAATTTTTTTTGCTTCCAAGATTTCCCTCAATCAATACAAAAATTTCCCCAAAATTTTAAAAAGTGATATAAAGCTCTACAAAAATTCTGATTCTTGTTTACAAGTAACAATTGGAAACGCAAAACGAAAGCAAACCTCAGATATATGGGAATGGTGAAAATTGGCACGTAAATTTTTGATTAATGTACTGAAATTTAATTCAATATTATTATACTTTTCCACAAAATTTCCTAAAATTGCTTAAATTTACCCCGATCCTAGATTGCCGGATCGGACATATTCTGCATCCGAGGGGTTCTCGGGTTCCAAGGAAATCGGGCCTGGTGCCACAAAGGGCAATAAAATTGTGGATTCTGGCAACCCAGTTCTTTAGAAACTTATTTTCTTACTAATAAACGGCATTGGCAACACCAAATTTCACCAAAAACTGTTTAGTCCACTGAAAATAGAGTTGAACCTCGAAAAAATTGCAATAAAAGGTTTCTCAACGGTTTTCACTTAGGAATGACCTCAATAATAACATAATAAAAATCGGACGGGTGGAAATTTAATTTTTTTTTAATTTTTAAAAAATGGCCGAAAAAAAATTTAAAATAATCAAATTATAAAAATAGAGACTTATGATGCATGTTTATTGGCTATTTTTCAGTGCTGAATACAAATATACCAATTAAATTTTAAAAAATTTAAAATTTCAATTTTTTAAAATTAATTCATAATTTGGAAAGTCGAAAAAATTAAAACATCGCTCAAAACCACAAAATAATTGCAAAATAAATAATTTAAACGGTTTTCAATTAGAAATGACTTAAATAATAGCATACTAAAAATGGAAGAAAATCGGACAGTAAAAAATTAATTTTTTTCAAATTTTCAATTTTTTTGGCCTCAAAAATCGACCCTTTTAAAAATTCTTGTTAAAAACGTTTGAGGCATTTACCAAGGTCATTTTTCCATGGATGTTGTAGGTATATACCTTTATAACCTAAAAAAAACTTAATTGGTGATTAAATCATTAGTTAATTATTTAATTTATAAAAATTAACGTTGAAAATACAGGTAAAATCTTTCAATCAAGTAATAAGGAAGATATTTAGACAATATTTGGTAATAAATCATTTTAAAAATAATTAAATTGAAAAAAGACAAAATATCTTTCAAAAAATTTAAATTTTAAATTAATTTAAAAAATTTAAATTTTTAAATTTTGTTGTATATGCATGTGATACATGTCTCTATGCTATATTTTAGTGCTGTTTACGAATATCACGCCAACTTTTCAATAAAATTTAGTATAAGGGGCCATCCATAAATTACGTGAGGTGTTTTTTCCAAAATCTGGACCCCCCTCCCCCCTTGGTGAGATTTTGCTGGACCCCCCCTCCCCCCAGGTGAGATTTACCTAAAACCTTTAAAAATAATTTTCTATCCTATTCGTTTGCATTTTGTGATTCACAGCACCCAAAACTTTTCCACTATTAATGATGTGGGGGAAAAGGATATTATTCCGCCTAAAAAACACCACAGTATCTTATCTGTGGGTATTATTCCTTTCTCATACTTAAAAAATCATACAATTTCCAACTTAAAAAGTTGACGTGAGATTTTAATCGACCCCCCCTCCCCCCTTGGTGAGATTTTTCCAAACCCCTCCCCCCCTTTTTGACCTCACGTAATTTATGGATGTCCCCTAAGTGTGGAAAAATTGAAGCACTTTCTCAATAATTTTGTTTTTTATGCTTCAATTTTTCCACAGTTAATTTCTATTCTAGCACTATTTTCAGTGGACTAGTTACCTAGGCCTGTATTTTTTATTTACTGAGCTCCAGGCCCGTGCTGGCCCGGGGGGACAGGGGGACGTGTCCCCCTGCGCCCTTTGAAAGTTGAAAGTCAAAGCGCCCTTTTGAAACAAAATATACTGATACACTACAATTTGTAGTATCAGTATTTTCGTAACTAGAGAAACAGTGTGAAAGGTATCCTTTTCTTTATAATTTCAATGAAACCATTTCCCAAGGGCGGTCTACTACTATTCGGCGATGGCCGTTTCGGGGCGAGAAATAAAATGAATGAAAGTAAATAGAACTCTTTCATAATCCATCTAAAGATTAGAAGACAAAAATTGCGTTTCGCGCCGAATCGTCCCATTCCGTCCCAAGGGGCGCCCTTGTAACCTGATCTGGCGCCCCTTCACTCTTAACGATTTTTTAAAGTTAAAAAAAAGAGCCTTGTCATTCTGGCGCCCTTTACTGTATCATAATTTTGTATAACCCGCTTCGTAAAACACTTTAACCAGCGCCTTTCTCATTTCCTCCCTGCCCTGGGGTTTTTACAAAAATTTACCAGGGCGCCTTTTATTTTCGATGTAGCCTTATCTAAGGGCGCCCTTTTAGCCTGCAGACGCCACACTAAGTTGAATGGGCGCCCCTAGAGAGCCCCTTGTTAAACGGTATCATTGAAATTTTAAAGAAAAGGGAATCTTTTACACTGTTTCTCAAGTTACGAAAATACGTATACTTCAAAAGCGCCCTAAGTTAAGGTTACATCGAAAAAAAAGGCGCCCCGGTAAATTTTTGTGAAAACAATTATTTGATACACTGAGGGCGCCGGAATGGCAAGGATCTTTCTTTAGCTTTAAAAAGTTATTATGGGTGAAGGGGCCCAGATAATATTACTTAGGCGCCCCCTTTTTAAACCGTTTCAGCTGAAATAGTAAAGAAAAGGGAATATTTTAAATTCCAGCCCCATATCCCTCTGTACTTCTTTACTTACACCCCTAACTTAAGATTACATCATGGAGATTAAATTTAACCCTGTAATTTAATTTTTTTTCTGTTCGCACACCACGCACGTAGTGTTCGAGTCAATATGAGACGATACAAAAAATATCACATCTAGCAGTACATGAAAGGTGAAATTTAAGAATTAGGTATAACAACAGTAAAATAACTATAAATACAAGTAACTTGAATGAAATACTAATTGTGTTAAGATATAAAATACCAATAAAATTAACTTAATATCATTTGAAATTTAAAATTTAGTTTTTTACTATTATAACGTTTTACATGTGTGCAAATGTGTTTTTAACAATTGTGGCACAATACATTAATCTCTCTATTATAAAAAAAGTTTTTGGTGAACGGTTTCCAGAGAAAGGCTTTTTAATTACTGAACCGAATGACACATATATGGTATCAAAATGTCCGGAATCTTTCCGGATTTCCGAGTAGGCCCTTCGATTTTTCAAAAAAGTTCTCAATTTTAAAATATTTCCATTTTTTAGATAACGGATAAGGTCACAGTTACAAAGCAAGTACTGTCAATCAAATTATCATGCTTCCAATCACAACGACCGATTGAAGCTATATTTTAAGATGAAACATGTTTTTTTACCATTTAAAAAGGTACTTTCTTGATGAAATATCACTCAAAGACGGATAAAACATATTCTAAAAACTTACACGTGCTCCATTTTATACTAAAATTTCACACTTTTTGTCCAATATTTATAATTTTTAGTCTGATTTTATCGAAATTAATTTTAAACATAGAGTGATGTTTTGTATCTTATTATTTTCAATTGCTTAAACGGTAATGTTTAACAAGTCTGGTTTTAAACAAAAATATGAATGATAAACACTAGACATATTATACTAACGAGTTACTTTAAAATAGTGGTTTTTGTTTGGTCCAAATATTGATAAACAATTAGAATTAGTTATTTTAAAATCATAAATTAAAAAAAAATTAAGATGAATATTTTTAAAAACATTTCGTTTAAATTTTTTATAAGTTCAAGTTAATATATATTCAAACTTTTAAGGAAGATTTATTCATGGAGGGGATTTGGTGACGTATTTTTGGAAAGTTGGTTGACGTTTTTTCTTCAAATTATTTAATTGTTTTATAAAGTGTATTCAGCGAGTTGGAATTTGTGGGAATTGCGAAGCAATTCCAAAAGGTCCTGTAGCAGTTTACGGGGGTTGGTGAGCGATAGCGAGTAGGGGGCGGTAGCTCCCTAGTACTTTTAATTTTTTTTTCTCATTTGAGGGACCATTTTATATATTTTTTCTTTATTTATTTACTTCCTTCATGACAGGTTTTAATCTTCTCTAATCTATGAAAATAAAAGAGGGATTTTTAATTTGATAATTTTTTGTACTGAATTCCATAGAAACAGATTGTAGATTTAGCAAAAAATACTCATTACACTTTGATATCATAAATTTTCTCTGTCGTTGATCCACGTTCTTTTTCACGTATTAAATTCTTGCTTCAGTTCTTAGGAAGTTTTACTGACACAAAAAGTCTCCATTTAACCCCATACTTAATGGTTAAATTGGTCAAAGGAAAGTAGCCTTGCCTGAAACGCCACTAATTTCTTATTTGGAGTAATATTTTCATTCCAATAGCACAATTTTGGTTCTATTCATGGGCGTAGCCAGGGAGGAGCAGCTGCCTCAATTCCTGAGGAATTTACTTTTACTTAAATATTAGTTAAGTTAAAAGCCAGTTTTTTAGGGTCAAATTTTAAAAAATTTTCTGGGAGAGGGCCTCCCTTTAATATTTAAAACTTTATCATTCAAACATTTTTGTAATAAGTTCATTAAAATCAAAATTCTACCGAAAAAAGTATGTCCAAATTTGGGTTAACCTGTACCAAAAAACAGTTTGAAACCCGGTTCTTATATAGGGTCGAATTTTCAAACATTTTCTGGGTGAGGGCAGCCAGGCCTCCTTTTAGTATTTAAACGTTTTACACTTCTTTGTAATAAGTTCATTAAAACCAAAATTCTACCTAAAAATGTATGTCCAAATTTGGGTTTAAGTGTACCAAAAAACAGTTTAAAATCATGATCTTAGGGTCAAATTTCCAAAAAATTTTGGGGGGAGGACCCCCAGACCCCGCTTTTGTATTTGCTATTATTATCACATCTTACACTCAAGTTATGTCAAAATTCAAATATGCATTGAAAAGTTACATTATTTTATCTATAAAATGTGTGGCTTACAGAAAAATTTGGGGGGCTTCTCTCCTAGCAAAAATATACTTTTGGGCTTTGTGCTTAATATCTACATTTTTAGACGATATTTGGGCTCCTCCCGAAATAGATTTCTATAGACAGCAGAAAATAAATTTTTTAGGTTAACTAATAAATATTACAGCAGCGGCGCCCTTTCACCCTCTGTCCACCGCCCTCTGAAGGTACCCAGCACGGGCCTGCTGAGCTCTATTTATGTTGTTAAATTTATATGATAATAATTATTATAAGACATGACTTAAATTATATGAGAAAAAAAATTAAGATTATTGATAAACCCAAAGCTCCAATTAATTATTGATAACCCAAAGTTGTTTCTTTTAATTTTTTTGGCAATACCATCTAATGTGATGTCAATAACATTAATGCTTTTTATGCCATGAATTTTTAATGAACATTTATTTCAACTTAAAAATCAGTCATATATCAATGCACGGTTCAATTCTGTTGCCATTCCCGTTTAAAATCGAAAAGCTCTTTTGAACACCATACATTCAAATATTGACAAAGTTTTCCAATTTTTATTGATAATCTGAACTGTGTTTGATCTAACTAAACATTTTAATCTATGAATCTGAAATTATTTAGCAATAATATAATATTTCTCTTAGGTATCCAAGGAGTGGTGGTTTTAGCGGGAATGTTAATGGCATTGAACCCTATAAACTTACTGAATCTATTCAAAATCCAATAAATTTGATAATAGATTATACAGAAACACTGCTGGTTTTTGAAGCCATGGTACATTTTTATCAGTACCCAGTGTTCTCAGATTTGTAATTCCCCATTTGTACTGCCAGAATAAGGGGCACTTTATTTTCCCTTCTGTCCCATTAGGCCTCGAACCACACTTTAGTGAAGCCAAAAACGTCCCATTCTATAGTATGGTTGAAAACCGCCTTATCCACTGTTTAGGGCCCTTTTCTGAACTAAGATGGCGGTGTCCATGGATGTAAAGAAAACTTGGTACTTACGTATTATACCATCAACAGTTCATCAGCCATTAAATTTAGCGATACAGCTATAGAATAGTCAATAGAATTTGATAACGTTTTCGGATTCAGGGGTACGGTCGATGGCATAATACGTAAGAACCGAAAACCTTAATCTTAAGGGTTTTTTTTGCTGTAAAAAAGTGCTTCCCTTAGTTTCCTAGTCATATGTTTTATTAAAAATTATTTCTCTTTACAGCTACCTCAACCTACAACAGTTCTTCCCAGAGAAAAACCTGTAAGTACTATTAGTTATCAAGTATATAATTAGTAAGCGTTACAATCATCTACCATTAATTAACATTCCTTTCTATTACAGTGTGAGATGTGATAAAAAAACTTTTAAAATTGTGTTTTGCAAAAAATTTTAAAAGCAACTAAATAAATAAAATATTTTGTTATATTCTTAAGTTAATATCTTATCTTAGTTAATAATCATGTTTTTTCACTAAAGGTACCTACAGAAAAACCAATGACTAAGTGGGAGAAGTTTGCGAAGGCTAAAGGTATCACAAAGGAAAAGAAAGAGAAGGTTTGGGATGAAACTTCTAAGGTGAGTATATTCTGTATTTCAAAATGTTTGCATGTTCTGCGGTGCAATATACTGCATATTAATATGTCTGAATATCAATGTTATTTTGTTCACAAATTATTATGATTAAAAACAGTGGCGAATCCAGGATTTTTGTCTGGGGGGGCTGAGTTTCACAAATAACTTAATTGCTATTATGGGCTGTTTAAATATTAATGTAAGAAACTGAAAGGGGGATGGGGGTTGTCAGTGCCGTAGCCAGATTTTTGTTTAGGGGGGTACTCAACGACTTTCCTGAGGTCTGATCTTAAGAATACTAAGTTTTAGGTGAGATGACTTTGTAAGGTTTAAATTTTGGTGCACTAAATTTCAAAATTGCGTAAAAATTTCAACTACAAGTAAAAGGGGGTCTGGGGGTCCTCCCCCAGAAAAAATTTTGAAAATTTGCCCTTCTGAATAGTGTTTTAGCTCATTTTGAAGCCTTTTAGATTCCACCCAAAGAGCACCACTCATTGTAAGCGGCAGAATTTTCAAGGAAAAAAGTTTATAGTATTATGTATTGGAAAATTTCTAGGGGGTTTAGGGGTTCCTATTCAAGAAAAATTTTTGAAATTTGCCCCTAAAAGTGGCATTTTAACTCATGTTGAGACACTTTAGGTTACATCAAAGAGGATCACTCCTTGTAATTCCCTTAAGTTTCAAGGAAAAACCGTACTTATTAGATTCCAAAATTTCGAGGGGGTTTGGGGGACTTCCCCCAGAAAAATTTTGGAATTTTTACCCTTAAAAGTAGGGTTCCGATTCATTTTGAGACCCTTTGGGTAACACCACCGAATGTCCGCAATGTGTTGAAATTTCCTTTTTTGGCTTTATTGCTACTACCAAAACCTGAATGTCTTATTCCTGGGGGGGGCTGCAGCCCCACAGCCCCCCCTCTGGATTCGCCACTGATTAAAAAAATTAAAGTATTAATTAGGTTTTATGCATCAAAGTAAAAAAAATTCTCAATAGTTGAACCTTGATTAACCACCATATTTGCTACTGGGGGTGTTACGAACACTTAACAGGTTATACTGACTGATAAAAAAGAAACAAGTTAAATTTACTTATCTTTTATTGAATGTAATAAATCAAAATATTAAATAAAAAACTATAGCTTTCAAATGAAGAGAAAGGAAGTTGTAGAAAATTTTTCTTTCCGAAAATCTATTTTAAAAGGAATAAACTGTTTTTTTAAACTCAGTTGCTTAAACCTGTTATGACAAGAGTAAAAACAATAATTAATGAGTGCACATGATTCTGTGCAGAATGTTGACGGGTGATCAGTTAGTCTAAGTTAGTTGGTTAGTCAAAAGTTGGATATTCATCAAGGTTTTACTGTATTAAAATGACAGTATTATTCCTCATATGTACTTATTTGAGCAGGAATGGAAGGCACAGTATGGTTACAGAGGCTTCAGAAATCAGGAAGATTGGGTAATGGAAGTACCTGACAATGCTGGTAAGGATTTTTATCTGATATCTAACTGATTTTACCTTATTTCAAACTGTTTGTTGTTTTGAAAAATAATCTTAAAAACTCTTAATTTTAATTTCTCTACTTGTAAATGAGAGAAATTTTGGTATATCAAACTTTTTTATATGAAGCTTTGTTTTCTTGCTCAATGGAAGTGTTGGGAAATGTTCAATAATATATCTGGGCGTTATATACATAAGAGTCCAGTTTATCTCAGTGAATGTAGATCAAGAGTAACTCATATAACTGGAAGTCTCGGTTAAAGCAAAAAATTGTAATTAATATAAACATTTTAGGGGTTTAAATGTATACATTTATTTTATACTAAATACCTATACTAAGTTATGCAGATACCACATATTAATTAATTAAGCAGTTAAATGTTAATTAAAAATTTGTTTTACTTTAAAAAGTCCTTAATTTTTTCTGTTTGTTATTTTGATGTTTTTCTGTGGCTTTGTTTTTCAACATTTTTAAAAGGAGATTATTGTGATTTTTCTGTATTTTATATTACAAGAAAAGTGAGGCGGGCAATGTGACAAATTCAATGACATAATATCAATGAGTATTTATCTTATTTTTTCATGATCTTTAAAACACATCTAAATGAACTTAAACATATTGTTGTTTTAACTGAATTATGAAAGATTTGGTTCTTAGCAGCCGTTAAATTCAGCAGTACAGCTACAGAATAGTCAATAGGATTTGATAATTTTTCGGATTTAGCGGCATGGTCGACGGCATAATATGTAAGAACCAAAGATTTTCCCAATTGAAGGAGTGAAAAATTTCTTAACTTAGAAAACCAGAATTCAAAGAAACATCAGTTTTTTTCCCTTAGTCAAATGTTGGAATTTTTATCTCACCTTTAAAAGATGAGGCCCTGATTAGATTACAGCCCATAAAATTATGGCAGTAGTAAATAATCCTTTTTATTTTTATATAATTTTTTTTAAAACTACTAATGGTATTTATTTGATATTTTTTAACATCCAATATTTCATTTATTTAGATCCAAATGAAGATATGTTTGCAAAGGCCAAGGAAGCAAAAAAAGAAAGGGTCGCTAAGAATGAATTTAAAAGGTTACGAAATATTGGAGTTGCTGAAAAAGTTAAAGGTATGCTTCCAAAATTATCTACATAATTACTAGATTTTAAAAAAACATATATTTTTTATTATGTTTGCTAATTTTATGTTATAAATTTCTGTCTTTTTCCTAGTAGTTCAAGTAAAAAAATCAGAGTTCTTAACATTAAAACAAAGTTGATGTTGATTTTAATCTATACCTAAGCTTTTAATATATCTCTAGCAGCAGTCATTTCCTTACAAACAAGTAATTACTTGATCACTTAGTAAAACCATTAAAGATTACTCTTAGGTAAAAGTTATTTAATCATTTCTATTTGATATATCAAACCAAATTGATAGAGAAGGCACAAAAAAAATATTGGGGGAAATATTAAAGTCTTGGGATTCTATGTCAAAGAAAGACCTCATGGCATTATCTAATTTTATTAGATTAAAAAAACTTTTAAAAAGAACTTAAATTTACAAAATAATTTTAAATTCTTTTTTATTTTTTCAGTTACAAATTTAGAATCTGTTGACAGAGCCAATAAACACCAGGTATGTTTTCAATTATTACACTTTTACAATGAATCTATTATGAAATCATTAACTTGTATCTGCTTCACTATCAGTAGAAAAATATTGCTTTCACCACCTTAAAAATTTTTCTAGTCAATAAATACAGGGTGTCCGCTAACCCTGGAAACTGGAAAAACCTGGAATACTCAGGGAATTCGAAAATGCCCTCAAAAACCTGGAATACTCAGGGAATTACGAAAATTTTCTGGAAAAATGTGATTTTGTACGATAAGTAATGTTTTCCAGCGTTTCTTTTCGTTGTGGAGTTACCATCTCCGGTAATTAGTCAAATCAACGGCATCCTAGCTCGCACGCGCATCGGCGCGATACGTTCGCGCGACTCGGCCTGTAAAGGCGCCTTCTCCTCGTTCGTTTACTGTATTACGGAAAAACGACTTTTATTGGAAGAGAGCTGTGTTCATGCTGTTCCTACCATGCAGCCTAAAGATGAGGAGAAGCCTATTTTACGGGGAAGCCTATTTTACGTCGGAAAACAAACTTGAGCTTTTTCATGGAGAGATATTCTTAAGTCAAAGACTTGCTTATGAAGTCTTATTTTATTGTTGCTCTAATTAAAATTATTTTGAGTAGAAAAATTGAAAGAAACTTTATCGGAAAACTTGAATTTCTGCTTAAGTCTTAATTTAAATTTAATAATTTCATAGTTATAGTATGGTTGTGAGTGATAGGTATAGTTTTTTCCTCCAAAAAATATAACCTGATAAGATTTTCAGCTTATTTATGAAAATATATAATGAAATTTCTGTATAAGGTAGTCTTTATACACAAATAGGATTCTTTACTTAAAATTGAAGTTTTAATTTTTCTCAGTTAAATTTCTGAATAATTAGCCTTTTAAAGTTAATTTTTACTGAAGGCTCCTCATTATCAATTAAACATTTCTCAATTTTGGTTTTTTAGAATAATTTGAAGATAAAATATAATCTGACTTTAGTTTTCATTAAAATAATTTCATTTCGCAAAAATGCACCCCCAAAAATTAAACCTGGAGTACACCCATTCTAGCCAGTGTATTGTAAAGTCATTTCACAAATCTTGTATTCCTTTTGAGCTCTTGCTCAGTCTCAGAATTGGTCGAAACTTTTCTAGAGAAAAAGAAAACTGTTTATTTTTCTCAATGAGTAAAACATCTGTAAATTAAATGTCTAATTTTAAAATTAATGTATCATTCAACCAATTAATACTAATCTATAGAAGATATTTTTTCAGTTATTTTTTATTAAGTTTATTTAATATATGGTATGAATAGAAGGAAAATAAAAGTTCCATCTTGTCACCAAAAATTAAAAAAAAAACGCCTTAAAGCTTTAGTTTGACCAAACCTGGAAAATCAAAAAAACTGTCCTGGAAAACCTGGAAAACTCAGGGAATTCTTAGCTTAGAATTAAGTGGACACCCTGTAAATATTAAAAACATTTTGTAATTTAAAGAAAGTAATTAATCTTAAAAGCAAAACCATCAAATAATCAGATTAAAATATTAATTACAATTATTGTAATAAGTTACATTATATTGTAACTGTATAAGATAAAATGTAAAAACAGAGGAAAATCTCCTTTAAAAAAAAGCCAATTTTGGCTTACAAAACAAGCCAATTTTAAAATATATTGCTTTTTTTTATCTTGGCAAATTTTTTGCTGGTATAAGATTTTAACTTTGAAGAAACTTTTGTCCATTTCCAGAAGTTTTTCTCATTCGTTTTTAAATTAATTTTTTTGTGTGTGCTTCATGAATAAAAATGTCTTGTCTTCTTAGTTATCCCGATCTATGGTTGCTGCTAAGACAGCCACTGCTTCACTTGGGAGATTTGCAGACACTCTTCCCAAAGAAAAACCACCCAAAGATTCCATGAAGAAGAGAAAGGTTCTTATTTTTTATATTTACTGCTTAGCATAAACAAATTATATTTTACATTATATTTTAAACAAATTGCATGGCCTGAATCAAAATTATTTTATTTGAAGAATCCATGCAATTTCTTCTAAAGAATTCCGTACGATATGGTTATCTGTCGGATTAAAAATCACCTATCTACAAAATAGACCTCCAATGACGATGGGAATTTCACCAAAAATTGCAAACCAATTTATTAAAATATACTGTTATATTGACATATTAATAAAAATTGGCAATATTTTTATTATTTGGAACTTATACACTTTGGCCATTTTAACAGGACAAATAGTAAAATTGGACTATTAGTTCTACTTGTTTAGTTGTTTTTGCTAAATGTGAAATTTATGTGATTTATTCTTGTAAATGTAGTTGCTTGTTAATCCAAATGATTTATTTTGTATTAATTTTATTAAAAAGTAAAGTTTTCTCTAAAATGTTTATTAGTTACTGTTGTTTCTTACTGCAGCTTTTGTTTGACTATGATTTCACATTGTTATCCCTCTCTTAATCTGTCCTCTTCTTAATAAACTGCATCCTAGAAAGTTTTATGTGATCAGATGTTAATCTTGTCAGGTGCAAATAAAATTAAAATTTCTCTTTATTTTCTTTTTCTTTGATTTGGAAAAATAATTGTATTTTGCAGTTCAAACCAAATACTCCTAGTGACTTGAAAACTGAAAAAGAAAATAGTTTGAAGATCTTTGAAAGCTTGGACAAAAAGAAACCAAAATTGAATGTTCAAGAGGTATGTTTAATTTATCTCAGTTAGGTATAATATATGTTATGCATATTTTATTATCTGCTCTTAAAAACTTTATCATTGTATTTTTCTTTTCTTATTTCTTGCGCTAATTATTCTCTCTATTATACAAATATAACTTATCAGGGATGAGTTTTTTCCGCCCTGTGGCGGAATTCCGCTTTTTTTATTTTTTTGAAAATTAAGAATTCCGCTTTTTCAATGAAAATCCGCTTTTTGTAATCCTGAAAAAAATCCGTTTTTTTTCGTCTCCTTCTACTTCAGAGAAAAAAACTTCCGCCATCTCCCGGTACTTTGTCTTCGGCATTCCTACCTCGCACGCGCATCGGCGATAGGTTCGTACAACGCAGCCTGTAAAGATGGCTTCTACTCGTTCGTTTACTGTATTATGGAAAAACTTTTTTTTCTTGCTGTTTCTAACATGCAACCTAAAAATGGACGTAACCTTCGGTAAAGTCGGCTCGTATTTGGGTATTGTGGAGAAACTTGAGCCTTTTCATTGAGAGATATTCTTGATGCATTATGCATAACCTGCGGCCCGCGAACTGATTTGGATTTCTTCAGATAATCCCTACTTTTTAAATTTTCCAGATTTCCGAGAAAAATTACGAGTTATTGCGGGAAAAATCGCGTTTTTTCGCGTAAGTTTCGTTTTGCTCGCGGAGTATTCCGTATCATCCCGCGAGCGCGAGTGCTTTCTTGGACGGCCGTGGTGGGCGCCAAATTGAAGTCCGTTTCTTGCGTCTCTATTGCGATGTAGAAAAACCAACTTTACAGTGGTCAGAAGCCAAAACGTCCGGTGTTTAGGATCATATTCTATCTGAAAATGTCGAAAAATTGCGATTTTTCGCGAAAGTTCCGTTTTTCCGGTGCCTAGTTGAAGTTCGCTTTTCTTACGTTCTAATTGCGATGCAGAAAAGCCTAATAGGAGTCAGAGGAGACCAATAGGTCTTGGGAAACATCTCAGATAATTTTTGCATTTTCTTAAACTCAATATAAAAAAAGTTGTGAATAATAGAGTTCCGTACACAAAAGGGGGTCTGCATTTCACCAGATTTTAGGATCTTAAAAGTTGTAAATTTTTACTGAAAAATCGCTTTGAAGCAACTTTATAAGAAAATAATGCAGTGTTTTTTTTTAATCCTTTTAGATCATAATCTGTTTAAAAGATCATAATATCATCAGGGGCATACATAAAGGGGCCAGGGGACCCGACCCCTCCTCCAAAAAAAATTGGACTATGTGTCCAAAACAAGTTTAAACCCTGTGTTTTAGGGTCAAATTTCCAAAATTTTTCTGGGGAGGGCCCCCAGACCCCCTTTTGTGTACGGAACTCTATTATTCACAACTTTTTTTATATTGAGTTTAAGAAAATGCAAATTTCACCCAAAAATATGACCAAAACTTAACAAAATTAGGTCTTTGACACTCATGTTTAATGCCCATTAATACCTATTAACTCTTGCTCAGTCTAGGAATTGATCAAAGCTTTTCCAGATGATAAATCGGTTTAATTTTCTCAATAGCTTCGTGCAAACTACATTCTTTCTTATTTAAAAAAATTACTTAGGTATTTTAATAAATTTAAGTAAAACACTTGTTAATTAAATGTATTATTCTCTATAAATTCATACAAATCTGTAGAAGAGATTTTTTCCTTTTATTTTTATCAAGTTAATTTAAAATATGGTATGAATAAAAGGAATATAAAAATACATTTTGTTTTTCAATGTTGGAAGGTCTGCCCTTAATCTTAAGAAGGTTTAATAGATTTTTAAACAATTCACTTAAATATATGCAATCTGAGTTCTTTGCTTTAAGTTTTTTTATAAAGCAAACAAGTATTTTCAATTAATATTATCTTGTAAACATGCCTTTGTTTGTCAAGCTATTGAGAATCAGAATATATGTTCTACTTTAAGAGGCTCTAAATAAAATATTTGACTGAATTCTAATTTTATAATGCAAAATATCAAACCTAAAACAAAAAAATAAGCTACAAAATTTAAGTTCGCTGCTGTTAAAACTGTTACAAAATGCTTGAAGGTGTGCAACATCTCTGATATGTGTTACGCGTAAAATTTTGGATTTTTGGTTTCAGCTTTTTTGTTTTTCACCAAACTCATCCCTGAACTTATACAATTTTTTGTGCATTATAATTTATTTGCATTTACTCTGTATGAAAATCTATATCATTGTTTGCCCATTGTTTATAATTGTTCCCATACCACTCATTTGATAGTTATGAAATTTTAGCAAGTTGTTCTGTATACACTAGGGAAGGTTTCATATGTACAAAAAATTTTGAGAATCAATATATCATTCTCTTTTTCTCCTAACACTCTACATTCACATGAAATGTCTTGGTAATGAAATATGTTGGTCTCCTATTTAATAACTTCTTTTCACTGTGAGCATTCGATTAATTTCAAAAAGATAAAATAAATTGATTTTAAATTAAATTTTTATACAATTCAATTTTTTTCTCATTTGAGGTTGCTTATCACTAGTATTATAATTCCTTTTAAGTAATATAATTGTTCGAAATTTGGCTGGTGCCCAGTCATGCCATAGATATGTTGCAAGTTTCCCTTTCCTTTGGCCACCTTCTCCATTTGATTGTTTTGTGCACTGGTCATTTAATAAAAAATAATTTGAATGCTCTTTGTTGTTAGTGTCTAAAAAATAAGTACTGTTACCGAAGATGAGGTATGTCAATGTTCAAAAGTTTAGGAAACCTGTTTTGTAGTGTATTCCTCAACTTCTTTTTAATCTTTAGAAATGCGTAGATATTATAAAAAACAGATTTAAAGTGATCTCTAAATGCAAAGAAACAATGCTTGTCTAAAAATCTATAGATCAAATAATGTCATTTAAAAATAAAATACTGTTATTTATATTATGTAGAGTGATACTGAAAGCCTCTTTTATTTGTTTCAGGCTGTTCAACGCTACTTGACAAAACCAATGTAAGTACTCAACTCTATAATTTAAAATATTTTGAAAAAAAAATAGGGTTTATTACTATATTATTTTTAATCTAAAGCATGTGTGTGTTGAACTTGTATATATCAGTGATGTCATTTTAAATGACATCACTTCATAAATTATGACTAAAATAATCTGAAGTATGGAGTTGGGATAGCACATCATCTATTACCTTAGGATTAAACATTATTTTATGTGTGAAAATATAGAAATGTTTTCCAAAACTTTATTATTTGTTAATATTTAGGTAAATTTGTTTTAATTTCTATTGGCTATTTGTTAAATGTGGCATATGTGAAAATTCTGTATTTGTGAGAAATTTAAATAAAAAGCCTAAAGGTTGTTTTTAAAAACATTGATACTAAAACAAATAAAAGAAAGAAACTTTTAAAGTAAACCAATTCATCTAAGTAAAGAAGTTAGGCTAAAAGAAAAAATAAGGTGATGGTAAAAGTAGTCATCTGTCTTTTAGATTTGCAGTTCCTTTTATTAGATGGTAGTGTCATAGCATTAGAATACTGATGTTGCCATACTAATAGTTGCCAATTTTTTTTCAATAGCAAAGAAAGCAAAGCAAGTGATAATCAATCCAATGGTCAGGACAAGCGCCGGGCAAAGAAGAACAGATTTATCAAGAAGAACCTGTACCGAGATGGGAAGAAGCCGAAGTCCTTCAGAAAAACTTAGATGTGATCTGTGCATAAAGGGACTGCTGTTGTACAAAGTTGTTGCACTCATTAAACTATAAAATAGTGGTGATGTAGAATTTTATTCTGAACTGTTTGTGGCTTAAAACAACATTGGAACCATTAAATTATAATATTCATGTTTTTGTTTGAATATTAATTAGTTTATGATGGATCAAGGTAGGTACATCAATCCCTTAGGTGTGGCTCTTCAGTCCGGAGAGGACAGTATTGCATCTTTTTAAAAATTATGTGAACAGAATTTCATCCTAGGTTTAATTAAATTTGGATCCTTTTCGATTTGTCCTGAAATTCAGCTCTAACCTAGTATGTTTTGCTTCTTACTGACTTTTGGATTTTCTTTTGATTAAATTTTGATTAAATTTTTAGTAAAATGGAAAGTTTTAATAACTAATCACTGAACAAATTGTATTTTTAGCAGAATCACACCAATACTCTAAATAACTTTTAACAGACCTGCCAATATAATTGTTTATAATTCTACTAACTTTTGTTGAAAAACATTAGACCAACCTATACGATAACTTAAGTTTTCAGTCTTGCAATTTTTGAAGAGTGGCACCCGTGATCAATTCTCTTTTTTAAAAAATAAACTTGGTGAAGCACATTCACTTAGGCTATGGAGATAAGATTTTATCGTGACCTGATATAAAATTAAAGTACTAGTAGTACCATTTTTTCCTACCCTTATAATTTCCTTTTTAATTTTTAGAAACGCTGTTCTTGTTCACTCACTTTTTCTTAATTTTTTTACCTTGTAATGTACTATTGATTCCATAAAACTGTTATCGTAAACATATGAAGTTTTATTTTGATAATACAATAAACTTTTAAAGGAATAATTGCCTTCTGTTCTGATAAATATTGGTCATGAAGAGGGATGTTAGTTTAACAGAGGTCAAGTATTAGATTTATTTACTACTTGAACGAAAGATTTTAACTATTAAAATAAAGAGCACTAGTAAATTGGTTTTACTACTATTACTATTTATTCATATGATATTAAAGTATTTGATAACTCATTTTCCCCCTCTTTCCTAATAGTGCAACTGTTGCTCCAGAGTTAAGAAAAACTAACTTCTTAGATAATAAAAAGTTCTATAGAAATGACAACCAACCAAACTGGTACATCAACTCGTCACCTTAGTATCAAAAATTACTATCTCTATTCGGCAAACTTCGGGAATCCCGATTCTTGGCGATCAGATCGTTCAAGAAGCTCATATTTTGGTTTGAAAGCGCTGACTTGATCGAGAAGAAAAGATCAAAGCCCATCAAATTATCTTCTCCAACGATCTAAACCCCAAGAATCGGGATTCCCGAAGTTTGCCGAATGGAGATAGTTTTTGATACTAAGGTGACGAACTCTTCTCACTTTCTCAAGCCCTCCTCCCCTCAATCATATGGAACTTATGAATCTCACTCATTAGTTCTGCACTGGTAGTGGCATTTTTTTAGGGAGCAATCAACAGGCTTCCCATGAATCAAGTGATACTTGAAATTGGCCAATTTTTCCTAGACACAGGAAAGTAAAGTAAAAAATTTTTTGTCATATTTGATTCTGGAAAAGTAAAAATATAATTTAATATAAATAATCTTTGATTAAGTTAGAGATAAATATAAAAATTGCTAAGGAGTTTTTATCTGGTAAAAACTTCAAAATTAGGTGCTACTTTGATATACCCCCCCAAAAATTACGCGCCAAATCTGGCACTCCCTACGGACTTTTTAGGTTTGCTGTTTCTTGTTTTTTGTGTATATGTAGTAGTAATGTGTAGCCTAGTGAATTACTGGAAAAAATTGAAATTTTGAACTTTAATAATTCCAAAACTAATGAGAATTTTCGGAAAAACTAAATTACAATATTTTTATAAAAAATATTTTTGTTCTTGGTTCAAATATCGAAGTTTTACTATGATTAGTTTTTCTGTTATATTCTAAAAACGTTTCAGCGATTTCATCGGAAAAAAGGCGTTTAAAACAGGTATTTTGCTTGGCAAGAAAAAAAGTCGCCAAATTTCCGATTTGGGGGTGTATATCAAAGTAGTTCCCAAAATTAATCTGAAAAGGGATTATTAGTAGCTACTTTTCGCGACAGTTCCGTTTTTTTCCGGGACTGCTTTTCCTACAGACTTACGGACGTCTGTTGAAGTTAGCTTCAATGGCGATGCAGAAAAAACAAATTTACTTTGGTCAGACCAGCCTGATAAGTCTAATATGATTTTTCTCTATTTTATTTAGTATTTTCAACTTAAGAGGATTTCCGAAGTTGTAAATTTTAATGAACGGTCGCTTTATAGAAACTTAATAAGTTGATAATACAGTGTTTTTTTAAATCTTGTTTGATTATTACCTGTTTTAGGTATCTGATCTGATTCATAATATTCTAAAAATACCTTCAAAAATAATTTCTTACTTTTTTCTATTTAACTAAAAGTTTTTGACAATATCGTTTTTGCAATTTAATTTTTACTTAAATAATTATTCTATTAACTAATTCCCTTTATTTTTATTTATTTTAGTTGCATTTTGAGTTTTAAAGTGGTTTTAAAAACTGATTCAGGAATGCACTGTGTAGTTTGAAGCCGTGTAAAAAATTTTTCTTTCTGTTTTTGTAAAAAAGTACTCCTTGAATTTTTTAAAAAACACTTCTTGAAAACTCCTGGAATACTCCTTGATTTTGATTTCTGAAAATTTGTATGAACCCTGGTGCATTATATAAAACCTAACTATTAGATTAGCCTGATGCAGATTCACTGTAAACTGATACGGAAATGAAATTTGCCTTGATACAAAACCACTAAAAGCTGATACAAAAATGCATTTTGACTTGATACAAAACTGCCCTAAAGCTGATACAAAAATCAATTTTGGATTTTCCACACCTGTAGTCGGTCAAACTTCACGTTCGGTCAAAAGTCTTGTCGGTCAAACGCCCCGTTCGGTCAAAAGTCCTGTCGGTCAAACGTCCCGTTCGAGCAAGTTGTCTTTCGGTGAGGTGGCGGTCAGGAAAGAGGCGCTTCGGTCTGATGGATTTCGGTCTATCGAGACACACCCAAATTAGGGTACTCCTCTAGAAAATACCGGCGCAAATCACGCCGAGCAGATTTTTTGGCGACAGCTGCTCACACATGACCTTCCGAAACAGAAACAAGGGTTACCAGCGGTTGCACCATTTTTGGCGGCTTAATCGCTTGCGCCGGGATTCTGGAGTAGTACCAAAATTATGTAACTTCATAATTATATCTCTTGCGTTGCATCACTTTAAACTAAAAAAAATTAAATATTCCATGCTTTAAATTTATATCATTGTACCAGTGGCGGATCTACGGGGGGGGCTTTCGGGCTGAAGCCCCCCCCAAAACGTCTAATATTTTACTAAGTTAGTCAAAATACAAAAAAAACGAGTTGAAAAAGTGGGGTTTTTGACTTAAATTTCCAAAAATTTTCTGGGGGAGGACCCCCAGACCCCCCTTTTAGTGGTTTCAGTAGGATAATTCACTACCTTTTCCGTATTAACATTAACAAGAAGATTCAATTGGATTATGAAAATTCTTAGCCCCCCCCAAAACCAAATCCTGGATCCGCCACTGCATTGTACCCTACTAGTATACTTAAAAGCTAAAAAATGATAAATGGTACACAATTTATGAGAATTATCTTTTTAATTAAAAATTGAAGTATCTTAAAAACTAATGACTTAATTAAGTATATTTTGCCGACAAAAAATGTTTACGAGACTAAAATTTCAACAAATATGTAATTCTCAAAATGAACATTAAAACTGATATCCATATTGAGAAAGTAGATACAGCTTTTTTTGTAGGAAAACATTGAGGGTGATCTTTTTCTGACTTTCAAAGTGCTGATCTTCAAGTACCTTTTCAGAATGGAACATTTTCTTAGGGCACTGGGTCCTTCTCCATTTCGTTTAACCCACGCGACCCCTCAAAGACCGAAAAACATCCATATCTACGTGGAAAAACATCAACACATTCCCGATAGTTCCAATGCTGTTGTAGCAGTCAATCGGGAAAATTCCCCGAAAATATTTTCAAAGGTGCTCCTCTTCTTTACCAGGAGTAAACAAAACTTTTTACCTTGATCGAAAACGTACTTCCTATTGGATGAAGCTCCGGTTCGATAAAAGACACACATGGAAGACGAGGCGGGACGGAATAAATTGCATCTAAGAGCGAAATGCCGATCGTATGGAATATTCGATGGAGGATATCTCCAGGAAGGAATGGTATTTCTTTCGCTGAGAATGCAGTTTGCCGAACTGGACAGCACCATTTGGTTTTTAGTGGCTGTTGCATGTGATAAATTGAAGAAGGAGCTTTCAGATATTTGTTAAAAGGAATTACTGGATCCAGGATATAAGTTCTTGCATTTTAAACCTTTAACTGCTGTGCTAAAAACTATCCCGTTCACCAAAAAGAGCTTTTAAAGTTGATTAATGTACTATACTCATTAAATTAGATGTTCTTTAAATATTTATTATTTATACTTTTTTAATAATATAATAATAATCTATTTTTTCAATTTGAGAGACAACAAAACAGAAAATATAAAAAATGATATTTGTTACCAAGGGGAATCAATCCCGTCCGAGAAAGTAAATACATTGAGTAAGACTTGAAATTAAAAAAAGATAATATACAACTTCAATCAAATACAAAAAGGAAAATACAAAGCACAAAATAATATTTTTTTAAAAATGAATAAAAGTTTTACAAAACACAAACATTTTTTAACTTATATATTAACTAATTTGGCAAACAGCTAAGGCAAAAAATTAAGTTACAATAATTTTATTAAAGATAGTTTTGTTTTTATTGTGAAATACCAGTGGCGGCTCGTGAGTTTATTAACAGGGTGTTCACACCCTTTGTATGAATTAAAATTTACACAAGAGCAAGAAAGAGAAGGGATGTTGGAAGAATACATAAAACTTATTTTAGCATAAAGAAAACGTGTTTTAGAAAAAATTTATTTATTTCAGGGGAGTTATTTTAAGTTTCCTAAATTTTTCACTGCATGCATTTTTATTTTTTTAAATATGCGTTTAATGGAAATAAGCAAAACTTATGATAAAGAAGGCCTTTATTTTTTATAATATCCCTTGCCTATTACATAATACCTCAAAAACAACTTTTATGCATGATGTCCACTCGTCTAGCCTTTTTTGAAGCAAACAAACTTTTGACACTTTCATTAAAATCATACATAATACCTAATCATAATTTTTTTAATTAGGAGCATGACAAGAACACTGGGTCTGTCTACTCATAGTGCTTCTTATATATGCTTAATCGAACAATTGATTGTTAAAAATACAGGGGATGTGTAATTTTCACAAGATCTGTAATTTTACTCCAACGTCACTTCAAAAAAATAACCAATAACAAAAGAATTAACTATTACAAATTAGCTGACATGAAAACTTTAAAGATACTTTCAAAAGGTTCTTATCTCGTTTTCCAATACGGGAAAAAATTCCAGACCACAAAAAAGCAAGCTTAACCTCAAAACCGTAGGCCTCGGCACACAAAATCTGTGCGCACGGGGATCTCCAATGTGTTGCCGTAAGCCCAAATGTTCTCCGGCGGGAAGTCGAGGTTTCTTCCGACTCATTCAGTTTCTTCGCTCACACGTGCGTATAAGAAAAGAAAAATAAGAGTAGTATTCTCTTTATTTGATAAACAAAACTTTCGCGTATCCGGCAATAATTTTTTTGCTGACAGGTGAAGGGGGGTAGAAACTTGATTCTGAGTATGAAACAGAAATTGAGAATGATTTATGTATTGTTTTCTTTTGATATTTTTGTATCTTTATATTTGGGTTTATTTCTACTTTTTCACAGGGTGTTCACGTGCTCATGTGCTCCTATGGACGAGCCGCCACTGTGAAATACATTTTTAATTGCACATTATAGTCCACGGAACGTTCTAGTCTCAATATTGCACTTACGACGTAACTCAAACATCATACCAACACTCTCTATGTCCGAACTATTGTCAGTGTTATCTGTTAATTAACGTTTGTAGTAGCCATTTTAGGATCTCTGACGACATTTTTGCCCAAATTTTCAACGAGAACGCAAAAACTGTGAAGGGTTGTAGTATTCTATGGGAATTAAGTGCGAATTTTGCATAAAAACATTATGAGAACTATCAACACACTATTGTTAAATGCAAAGCGGGAACACATTCGGGATGCGTTTCAAGCTTTTTTGCTGTCGAGTAAGCATATGGTTTAAGCAAGAATTAGTTAATTAGGCAAAATATGCTTGATAAAGTTCATACGTTGAATTTTCGAATTTTCTTTTTACATTTTTAAATTTACGACGCTTGACTTTTAAAAATATTACTTACTACATACCTATTTTTTCGTATTTGAGTTAAACTTCCCATCTATGTAGTTTTATCAGCTGATTTTAATTAAAAATTAATTGTTTAGGATCATTGATAAGAAACAGAACCCCGAAAGTTAGAGTACTTATCGCTTTTACACTTGAAAAATTGAGACTAAAAGGTAAAGGATAAAATTTATAATTCAGATCAATTAATACTAAAAGAACGTATTTGTCACGAAAAAAAATTTACTCGTCGACGAGGATGGGATTCGAACCCACGCGGGCAGAGCCCAATGGATTAGCAGTCCATCGCCTTAACCACTCGGCCACCTCGTCCTCTCTCCGACTAAATTTTCAGCACTCATAAAGCAGAATGTTTACTCAGTTGCCCTTCGTAAGTGGAAGGTAGGGATAAAGGAAAAGCTAGAGTGCCTCGGCAATTTACCATCTACCACGCATAATATCGCCTTTTTATAAAAGACATTTTAATGCAACGATGTGTTTTAAGAATGGATGTTTTTTTAATTCTTCATTTGTGTTGCAGAAAAATTCTGTTGAAAATTTGCAAGTTTTCAGTGTTATTATGTAGTTTTGTGTTTTTAGTTAGGTAAAGAGTAAAGTAAAGACAAAATTTAATAAACAGATATAAAAAATTGCACATTTGCGTATTTTTTTCCGTTTTTTGAGGCTTCTTAAAAAAGTGCTATTTTCATATGCTAATATATTTCCTCGAATATTCATGATACTTTTGATGATATCATATATAATATTAGATAAAGACAAGATTTAATAAAAAGATATAACAAATTGCAATTTTTCCCCTTTTTTTGAGGCTTCTTAAAAAAGTGATATTTTCACCTGCTAATATTTCCTCGAATATTCTCTATGTTTTGATGAAATTTTTTCCATTGAGTTTTTTATTAATATAGATAGAGCATTTTCAATCACATGACTCGGACCTAGCAATGGCCTTAGCAACAGATTGTTGGACCTACAGCAGTTAACAGTTAAAAGAAAATAACTGGTCATGGAATGCTTCTATTGCAGCATTTGCAATCACATATGACAAAGGAGGAAAATAAATGGTCGTGACGTCCCCTAGAAAACACTCTATTATTGTCTACAATACTAGTACTGAAGTTTTTTGCTCTATATCCTTAGTTTTTATTTAATTATTTTAACTTTTTTATTTTGCCGTCTCTAAATAAGTCCGTGATGGTCACTTTTGAAAGACCCTTTATGGGATTACGCAAATATTTTAGATGGTTTAACAAAAATCCTTCTTTATTCCCCTAAATAGAAATATGGTATAATTTGAATTAATTATTTCCTCATCCCAAAAGATGGCAGATTTTTCCTATCTAGAGCTTTATTAAAACTATCTTAAAATTAAAACTTCCATGCTAAACATTCTCTGAAAAGAGTAACTTAAAAACTAAATTGTATTCATTAAAATATGCTTTGAGGCATTTAATTAAGTAAGGAAGAATTTCAAAAGTGATGACATCATCTGTTTTAACAAAAAAAGTTAACTGGAATAAATCTAATGCTGAGTGCTCGAGGGCTACTTGCTGAGTACTTCAAAAATGTCAAATAATGGGTTTTCAACTTCTCTCCAATCTTACTGTCGATGTCGTTCTTAAATATTTTTTCAACTGAAAGATTTAATTAAACAAGAGACAATTGAGTTCGTTTGATTCTAGAGCAACAACAACAACATTATGTACTAAAGAATAAATAATTTAAACTATCATGCTAATATGTATTGTGTTGTAATAGAATATTTGCAGTATAATGATGGTGCATCAAAACAAGATATTTTTCAACGAAGCAAAGATTAAATCAAACAGAAAAAGGGCCGGAAAAATAAAAGGTCAGTAAGGGACTTCAAAACTCTTCTACTTAAACCAAATTATAGTTCCATGTTTCGATTAATTGAAAGAGTGAATTAGTATTATTCATTAGAAATGGAAAAAAACCTTTGAGCTGGTAAACGGTGCTTGTATTTACGCAAATATACAAGTAAAGTTTTTGGGGAAAGTTACTCGTAAGTTTAATTTTATATTATTTTTGAAGCACTTGTAATGTTTCTACAATATACGCAAAATAAAAATTCAATTCTTTCCTGCAATAAGAGCGCCCCCTCAGTAAAACAGTATTTACAGGAACACTCCAATGATTCAGTTCAGCAGTAAAACAAACAAAAATGTTTATTTTAAAAGCAAATTCAACAGGACAATTTTTAAAAAATTTTAAAAGGTATTTTTAAAATTCAATATTTTGCAAAGAATTTTCATTCTGATGATGACTTTAACAAACTCATTATTACTTAAAAATTTTAAATTTTGTACATAAAATATGTATTATATTTTGTATTACATATTTCAAACAAACTCTATAAACCAGGGGTTCTCCAGTTTTCAAAGGTCAAACTTCAAAATTTTCTCTGGGGGAGGACCCCCAGACCCCCTTTTTATTGTTGAGATCATTGTTCACTCATAATTAAACAATTTCATACACTCAAATTCAAATACTTACCTTTAATTTTTTAAAAAGTTAATTTTTCTTCTAATACACACTTCGGTCGTGGGTAGGGGGTTTGGTCACCAACTATTTCTCGTTAGAATAATAAATTACATGCTTGTATTAGAGGGGAAATTAACTTTTTAAAAAATTAAAGGTAAGTATTTGAATTTGAGTGTATGAAATATTTTAATTACGAGTGAACAATGTCCTACGTTTATAATCAAATCTTATTTGAATAACCGACTAGTTTTGCATTATAAGCACATTTATGTGACAGTGTGACACAGTATGTATTTACATTAATTGTCTTTAGCATTCGACACAAGTAGGGTATTTTTCTTATTTCTCTTATTTTTATTCTTTTTACATGATGATTTGATAAATTTCAAAAGTCAATAACACATCTGTAAAAATTATAAAAAATATACTATATATTCAGAAAAATTCAAAATCTTCTCGCGACTCACCAACCATCAACAACTGACTGGCGACCCACAGTTTGAGAAACTCTGCTTTAAACTATAAACGAGTTGAACTGTTTGACGGCATAAATATTACAATTGTATAGCTCAAACCGGAAATATGATTTATCTTCGATGTTTTTTATGGCCAACTTCCAGTTGAACTCGTCTATAGTGATATTTTAAAAAAATTACCTTCAAAAACTAAATGCAACAAAAAAAACATGGTTAGTGTTGCATTTTTTTACTGATGTTTATAGGGGAGAGTGTTGTACCTACGGACGGTTGTACCTTCAGCCACCTCATTTTAAAATTCGGGAAAAAATGTAAATTTGAATTTGTGGTCGATTTTGAATGAAAACAGATGCTATCTAGTCGCTAACGTGAAATCAGCTGTATAAAATATTATTTAAATTTTCTATAATAAAAATACTGTTTTAGGTGCTCAAAGTTTTTTTTAGTGCATCACTACATTAATTATTTTCTTCCTCTATGATTATGATATGATGAAATGGGATATATGGGGGGAATACCCGAGATTTTGACTTTTTAGTTTTGATATTAGAAATCGTCAGATCTCAATTATTTTATCTTTTATAGAACTTTGAATGCAAAAACACATGATGCTGTACCTTCGGACACCATGAGTGTTGTACCTACGGACACGTTCTTGTGGGTGTCTGTAGCTAATCGGCGTTTTAGAATCAGGTTTCATTTAACTGAATACATTTTAATAAATGTTAAATTAATTCTAAATGGTAATCTATTTGTCAGCGATTATTTTCAAGTGAATTTTAGATGAAAAATCAAATATTTTGTGATATAAACTACTTTTTTAAATTTATGATTCTACTTGGAATTTGATGTAAAATATGGTGTAAAACCCTAAGCACCCTATCGCATTTAAGTATGATGATTAAAAAAACTTAAAATTTCCACTGAATAAGATTTACCACCAAATTATTATTGTTATTACCACCAAATGCTTGCACAACTAAGTGTCGATCGAATTGGGTTTTTTTTGGACCAGTGAAGTTGTCAGATCAATCAGCATGATTGATAAAAAACTATTACCTTAAATTCTGACCTGAAAATACCATGTGATTTTTGTGTTTTTGGTAAAAAATCAAGACTTTTATCATTCAACTTCGTTTTAATGATCATTTACGATCTAAAACTACATTACTTTAAAAAATCCATTTTCAATTTTAAAAAGGCTTGAAATAGGTTATTAAAAGGTAATTCATCAATAAAAATGTTCATTCTTAGCTTTTTTCAACTAAAACTTCCCTTTTTAAGGGTGTCCACAGGTACAACTGGGTCTGTCCATAGGTACAACAGGTTGTTGTACCTTTGGACACAAATTTTTCCAAGTTATTATAAATGATTAAAAATCCAATTTTCAAGATTTTGACTAATAAAAAATATATCTCTACTCACAAAGGTTAGGACTATAGGTTTGGTACTTATCACTTTAAATGGTAATCACTTTGGTAATCACTTTAAATGGTCAAAATGTGATTTTACCTGCCTTAGAAAAATCCAAACGTGATTTTTGTCCATAGGTACAACACTCTCCCCTATATATTATTTATTTCGACAGTACAAAAAAACTAATTTAAAAGAGTTTTCGATCGTTTTTAAACTCAAAAGAACACTAAACTAGTTCGTAAAGTAGAAAACTTCTAAACATTTTTAAAATGTTCAAATTTGGTGTCGATATCTTCGAAAATGATTCCTCCTAGATTTATTTAAAATATTTTTAAATTATAGATAACATTTTTAGTAATAAAGAGATAAATTTGAAGTTTTGTAAAAAAAAACAGTTGATATAAAAAAGTTATTACTTTTTTAAGAAAAAATCCAAAGCTCCCCACCACAAATAATATAATTTGTTTAACTGCTAATGATAATATAAAAATCTGAAACTTGTTAGCTTAACTACCCAATAGAATTCTATCTATACCTACTAATACAAAACAATTCTAATAACATTCTATTTACCTTAGTCTTAAGGCGGCCTGTTGCCTTAATTTAAATCACCTTTAAAGAAGGTATGACTCCTAAATCCAAGAAAGAAACATGATCTTTAGAAATAACTTATTTTTAATAACATTAACAACTAACAATTGGAACAAATAATTTAGATTCGGAATAAATATTAAAGTTTAACAAAAGCCTGGCTGCTTGAACATAATGGTGGCTGGACAGTGGCCGGCGCAACGCCCCGTGAAGGCAGGAAAAGTAAGTAAAAGAGGGAAGGGCTGAGCTTTGAACCGTCAGGCTTTTTATACCTGAAGCGCCGATCACAGTCATAGTTAGCGGTAGGTAGAAATGTCACCAGTTCTTTGCGAAAGGCTAGAGATCCTATGAAAGCCGGGAATCGAACACTACGGCGAGGTCGCCACAGTCTACTATCTCTTATCAGAATTTTGAATCAATGTTCATTGTACCTGTATGGGTATTTTTTAAAATTTCGGCTGATTTGTAGAAAACAACCCTTTTTTTTGTTTGGAGGAAATAAAAATGAATCTTGGTTAAAACATTTTAAAATTTTTAATTCAGTTTTTTCATATGTTACGCGGAAAAAAACTGATTTTCTCTCTCTTGAAGGAAGGAAAAGTTTGTTTTTCTTTTTTTATTGAAGATACTTTTTAATCATGTTACTTTTATACTAACTTAATATGCTTTTATATGGTATTTTTTTAATACTAGAAGAATAGTTTTATTCAAGTCAATAATAAACTTTTAATTAATTGAAAACGCAACAAAAAATATGTCCGTCAAGTTGGCCCGGACACTTTAGCCCGGACACTCGAAAATGGTACCAATCGTTTGTGCATCGTTTGTGCACGTTTGTGCACGCAAAATTTTCGTTTGTGCACGTGCGTGAGTACGTTTTTTTGGAGTAACGGAAATGTCCGGGCTAACTTGACGTTCCCCGGACACCACCACCAAATTGAACAAAAGTGGTGTCATTCGAAAGAGAATCGTTTGTGCACGTTTGTGCACGCAAAATTTTTGTTTGTGCACAAAAATTTATATGAAATTTTTGACAAAAGATTTGCGCGGGAAACGTCAAGTTGGCCCGGACACTTTAGCCCGGACACACAAAAGTGGTACCATTCGAAAGAGCATCGTTTGTGCACGTTTGTGCACGCAAAAGTTTCGTTTGTGCACGTTCGTGAGTACGAGTTTTTTGAGTAACGGAAATTTTCCGTCTGACCCTCTCGCTGGATTTCTAACCAGCAGAATCATACAAAACTGGTGTCGTTCGAAAGAGCTTGGAATGTGTTCAAACGTTCATCAAAAATTTTCGTTTGTGCACAAAAATTAATATGGAATTTTTCATAAATTTTTTTCGAAAAATCGAAAAATCCGAATTTTTATCTTCCCGTTCACACGCAAACCCAGGTAGCACAAAAATATTGGCCAACTGCGTGCGAATACTGGCCAATATCGCGAACATCGTATAATATCGGACATCGTAATAACGATATTGGCCAGTATTTTTTGGCATTGTGTAATTTTTCATAATTAGGAACACATTAAAACCAATTTTAATTACATGTTATAAGTGAAAAATAAGTGTAAAAATTGAAAACTAGGCTTTTTACCCTAATTTTGACAAAAATACGAAACTAATGTCAGAGAAAGGATTTTGACAAATACTGGCCAATATCGTAAATTAAATATCGCTGTGATGATATTGGCCGTTATTATACGGTGATGGGGGACCAATGTTAGAAAAAGAAGATAAATATGTCGTAGAAATGATATTGGCCGATGTTCGGCAGCATTGTAAACTCATTGCCGTAGAAATGGTATTGGCCGATATTCGGCAGTGTTATCAAATCATTTTGTCGTAGATACAATATTGGCTGATGATGAATAACTTTATTTTAAAGAAGCAAAATTGTACATTATGGTTTTCTTAAATAGCGTCATATAAATGCCAATTTTGGACCCGAGAAAATTTATAATTTTTGAACTAGCAAAAATATTTTTTCAAAATATTTTAGGACTTAATATTGCTCTATTTAGCTTTTAGCAACATTTTTTTAATAAAGTGTTATCTTTACTTTTCTTTAATATCACTGTTCGCCCCCTCACTTAAAAAATTAAGGGGTGAAATATCCTTCTATCTCTTTCAATGTACAGGTCAACTTTAAATTATTTGAACTTAAAAAATTACACTTAAAAGTTATTTTTTAAAACTAACTCGGGTAGCACATTAACACCGGAACACATATTTTCGATGATATTAGCCTTTATGAAAACTACCCCCTCTTCAATACCGTCTGATACCGTCTAACATCGTAGAGCACTGATAGGTGTTTGAATTTTTGGAATTCGTCTTTTCTGACATCTATCGATGTTATCCGACATTCCTGTTGTAAAAAAAGGAAATTTGCTAAGGTAATGTCGGAGAACTGGCATTATCCGGCATCAGATAATGATGTACAATCAAAGTCAGAAAAACAATACTTGCTGATATTGGATGTCGTCTTAAATTTGGCGTTGATTAAAAATTTATTGAAAATAAGTTTAATTTGCTGTTATTTTGCATGCTAAAAGGGTAATTAAAGGTTTCATAAATTAAAAAAATTTTTACTTGTTCTTGTTTTTAAATATTAAAATAAGTATAATCTGAAATTTAAAATTAGTGTTTAACAATAAGATAAAAGGTTGCATTCTACAATTTGAGAGTTTTCTGAGAGTCGGAAAATTTATGTAAGTTAGTTTTCCTCGTTTTAATTAATATCATTAATAACATTTTTAAATTAATATTCCATTATGTAATTTAGCAAATCGCTCAAAATCCAACTAAATTATCTTTCACAGGGTCGCCAACCTTTGATTTTTCATTACATTCCCATAAGCTCTCAGAATCTGGAATTTCGTTAATTTACAACAAAAATTGGGGTCCCTGGACCCGTGCGTATATCGCACTAAAGTCGCGATTTTTACCGAAATCGAAAAACGTTATCGAGCTTTTGACCCACAGAGTAGAGAGCTTAACAGAGATACCAAACCGCCGTTTTACTCCTAAGATCTTTAATTTATTCAGCACGCATATTATAATTCAGTTCACTAGTAGCCAATCAGTGAACGCGAAATGTATTTGATTTGAATTTAACACTGATTATAGGCGATTTGGATTTGAGTGACAGCTTCAATGGGCGAATGACAGAATTAGCAGGAATAGCGTGGAGGCGGGACTTGAGGCCAGAGATTTTTCAATGGGAAAAGCCCTGTTAAAAAAGTTGCCATTAGCGTCTACGGAGATGAACACTCTGTTAAGCTCTATACTCTGTGTTTTGACCTTAAAATCTTAAAATTTACCCTGCCATATACCTCAAATTCGATTTTGGTGAAAATCAGTTGGTAATTAAGACAGTAATTTGATTTTTTTTTAAAGTTCAGATTTTGACGGAAAAACACAAGTCCAAAGAATGCTTATAAATCCGAAAATATTATTATTAATTTTTTCTAAATTTTTTCTATTGTAACTAATTGTTATGGCAAAGTTTTTCCAAAATTACAGGTTCCCATGGTGATTTTTACGTCATCCAGGATTTCTAGAACTAGGCTGAGGCTTTCTTAAACTTAATGCCAAACACTCAATTTTTCGGGGCAAGTCATGTCAGTAGACTTTCAGAAAAAATTTTATTCCACCCCAAGTGCCGTACACGGATAAATCGCGAATTTTTCACAGATTACGAATATATAAATTATTAAGGTGTGGGGAACTTATTTCGGGAGTTTTTCCTGAAAAACATATCTTTTTAAACTGCGTTTTTCCCGGATTGCACCCGAACCATTTGCTCCAGGCGTCTGAAATTTTGGTATTTATGCACCCTAAAATTAAGAAATCGAACCCTGTATTTCATTAGGGGGTTAGTCAAAATTAAAACTCCTACTTTTTTCCCGCCAAAACTCTCCCGGACCATTGGATCATTTTCCAGGACGCTCCGGATAGTGCAGTAACACTTTTCTGGAACAATTCGGTCCCAAAAACTTGAATTTTGTAATATTTAAGCTCTATCTTTCTTGGTTCAAGAGGAATTTACAAAAAACATCATTTTTTGACCATTTTAGCCATTTTTTTCCATATCGCTTTGATTATAAAAAATGCACACTAATTTGACTTTGATCCTTTTATGAATTTCTTTTAACGATTTTTTAATGTTTCTTTTATTTCATAAGCTAGAAGAATCTATTCACCGAATTTCAGTTATGATTCATTATTATAAAAATAATTTGTGGGAATAAATATTCCTTAAAAAAATTGAAGTGAAATGCAGAAGAAAGCGGCTGATGCTAGCAAGCACATGGCTTGAAACTGCAGACGCCGTGTCATTTGATGGCGATGAATTTGGTAAGTAATGAATTTTCTAAATTTAGCTATTTTAAATTGTTTAAATTAACGCATTAAGTGTTTATTTTTACAGGGTGCACGTGCACTGCCCAGTAGTTAATCATCCAATTTGAGCATTTAATGTTCTGGTCAGATGGTATCTTTAATAAAAACAAAGTCGTCCTCAAAGCATTGCTATCAGTATACATGTTCAATCTTATTTCATCCAGCATAATTTTTATTTTAATGTCTTATTTATTTTCACATAACATATCATAATGTTGGTTTTAAGTAAATGTAAATTAATTATTTAAAAAAACATGATAATGAGAAAAGGCATGCAGCGAGGACGGGATATTTGGGTTTTGATCCAAGGGACCGTCATGTATGTGTAACTAAATTATGAGTGATGATTCCTCTTAAATGACATTTTAAATTACCCATAACCTAATAACATCAAACACACTGATAGTTGAGATGTTTTAATTTTGATATTTCGTCATTGGTGATTATTTATTAGACAACTTTTTGATTGGGCTCGGGTCTCTAATGAAATTATCTTCTTTCGTTTTTAATTGGTAAATCTTGTAATGGCTCGTATTTTACCCTATTATTTCTATTATGCTTATGTGATGATATTTTAAAACCATTTTACAGTGGCATAAATGCCCCTTGTGAAAAATAAAACATCAAGTGACAGAGTTAAATATACCTACTAGTTAAAATTTGGAACATTAAGCTGGTCTAGACTGTTCGATTCTTTAAGCTTTTTTAGAATGTTTTTAGTTTTTAAGGGTCAGAGCAAGAGTGAGTAAACGCAAAATTTTCTGAACAAGCCAAATAATTTTGAAATAGTCTTTTTGGTACAGCTGGGATAAGCGTCGACCAGCCGCCCTGTTTACCCACAGCTCAAATGATGACACACAACAATATAGATCTAATTTGAGCTGTGAGTAGACATGGCGGCTTGTCGACGCTTATCCCAGCTGTACCGTCTTTTTTTTCCTTGACCAGTGTTGCCCTATGTGGGGCTCACACCCCACCGAGGGGCAATTTCACTTTCTAGGGGGCAATCATGGGCGGATTTAGATGGTGAACCCTGGGAGTGCCAACTGGGAAACTTGGGGGTGCAAGCTGCCCCTGATGACTTTGAAAACATGATTTTCCCAATAAAAATGGAATTTTCTCAAAAAGTTGGGGGTTCGTTGCACCCCCTTAAATCCGCCCATGGGGGCAATAAGAAAATTTTCAACCAAATTTTCCCTTACAGATGTTTGGAAATCTTAATTCCTCTGTATTATTTATTTATTATTTCTGTATAATCTTGGTTATTGCTGTTTTGCTTCGAGTTAAAACTGTAACTTTACCTGTAATTCTGTGACTATATATGTTATTTTGTCAGAATGTTGGAATTAGCTGACGAAGGGGATCTAGATCTAAGCGTCCCCGAAACACTGTACTTTCAAATTTTTAAACTTTAAGACGTGCAATAAAATAAACGTTGTTTTTCTCTGAACTCTGCATATCCTTGCACGGTGGATTCTTTTACTCACATCAGTGAGTGCTCAGTATTATTTTGATATATTAACAATGTAGAATTGAATGCCATCTATATTTTCACTAAAAAAATTTATACATTTTTTGCAGTTCAGAACAGTTGTTGTTTTTAATCTCCCTTTGGTCTGACGGAGTCAGACCAAATCGATGAAGCCGAAGGTGTCGTTCCAGTCCAATCCCAGGCAGCTCAAGATATGCTGAGGTGATCATGTCGGGACTGAGCAGCTTCTCGGAGGACTCTATCCTTTAATGAAGTAAGTATATCTATTTATAGAACCTCTTTCCTTACAATGACCCTCCGATAGTCTTCTCTTTCTTTAGTGTGTGTAGATTAAAATGACCATGTTTTAGTCCCAAGCCAGGGTTTCTCAAACTTTTTTTTATGAACATAATCTAAGGCGACCCACCTCATCTTTAGTTAAGAATTTTTTTTAAGGGCAGATAATTCAAATTATTAATGTTTCTCAACCTTTGTTAGGGGACATCCATAAATTACGTGAGGTCAAAACGAGGGGAGGGGTTTGGAAAAATCTCACCAAAGGGGGAGGGGGGTCGATTAAAATCTCACATCAACTTTTTAAGTTAGAAATTATACGATTTTCTTAAATATGAAAAAGGAATAATACCCACAGATACGATACTGGGGTGATTTTTAGGCGGAATAATGTCCTTTTCCCCAACATCATTAATAATGGAAAAGTTTTAAGTGCTGTGAAGCACAAAATGCAAACAAATAGGATAGAAAATTATTTTTAAAAATTGTAGGTAAATCTCACGTGGGGGGAGGGGGGTCCAGATTTTGAAAAAAACACCTCACGTAATTTATGGATGTCCCCTTATTACTTTTTTTTACACCCAACAAGACTGCAGGGCTCACAAGGTTTACAGGACATAGGTTTGGTTCTCAAGTATTTTAGTTTTAATTGTTATTTTGTTAAAGTTTTGTCTGGCAATATTAGTGATGTGAAGTGAGAATATTCTCATAGAACGAGAATATTCTGAGAAGAATTTTCTCTGAGAACTAGAATTTTCTAAAAAATATTCTCCAGAGGCGAGAATTTTGAGTATTTTTTGATAGATAAATGGAGATAATTGAAAAAAAATTCAATATGTTTGATAATATAAAATGGTCAAGTAGGATTAGTGTTAAAAACCTAAAAATAATAACTTTGAAACACCCTTAAAAAGTCCTCTTTTGTTCAGAGAATATTCTCTGAACTGTAATTTCATTGTTTCACCTGATTTTTTTATAAACAAGTAAATTTCAATGAGTAAAAATATTTTTAAAGAGTATTAGAAGCAAGTTTTAATACTATTATTAAAGAGAAGTCTAAATTATTTCCATATATTGATGAGAAAGTAATATAGTAATACCAATAAGCAATAGTTGTCAAACTAAAGAACCTTTTAAATCTGATATTTAGCTAATTTTGATATAACTTTGTAAAACCAGGAAAATAATTTTAAAAGAAAGGGACATCACATTAGAATTATCTATTAAAGATATTTCCAATTTTTTAATATTTATTTTACAGGGAATAATTAATTTATCATGAGAATTTTCTCATAGTAAGCTCAAAAAAGTTCATTCAAAAGTTCACTTTACTTTTTGCTTAAAAAAAAATTATATTTCTAAAAAAATAATTTGGCTAGATTTTTTTTTTGCATAATTTTAATTTCAGATTCATTTATATTTTCCTTCTTGAGAATATTCTCAATAAAATTTGGTATAATGTGTTGATTTGCTCTTGGGAAACACACAGAATTGATCACAGGGTCTAATCATAATTAATGGAACAATATCCACTTTCTAAATTAAGTTTATCCCATGCGTTAAAAATAAAAATATCAAAACTGAGGCATTGCTTGTACAGTATTATTTAATAAATTTTAATCTCCGCCACCGCCAAACTCCTCATGTGAAGTTTCTGTGGTGTTTCATTTGACATTTGGGGGAAAATCTATCATGACTCATGAGAATATTCTCAAAATTACAATTATACAGGGACGCAGAAAATGTTTTTACTTCCAAGATTTCCCCCAATCAATACAAAATTTTTCCAAAATTTAAAAAAGTAATAGATTTTTAAAAAAATCCAATTCATGTTAGCAGGTAACTATTGTTAAAGCAAAACGATAGGGAATCTTAGATGTGAGGTTAAAATCGCCTTAAATTTTGATTACTGAACTGAATAATACTTTTACACAAAATTTCCCCATGTGACTAAAATTTCCCCGATCCTAGATCGCCGGATTGGACATATTCTGCATCCGTGCAATTATATAGTGAATCTTCAAATTTTTACTTGTGTATAATTGCATCACATCATATTTTCTTCCTAAGAATATTCTCATTAAGATTTTACAAAATTAAATTTATGATGGCTTCTCATTGTATAATCTTTAATATTTTCCTGATTTGAAGTTAATATTATATAACCTGCTAAAGAATTTCTAAAAAAACCTAATTTTAGTAGTTTCTTTAGTTTGTGTAATTAGAATCGGGGGTCGAAAAGTCACGGGATTTCCCCAGTCTCCCCCATATCACGCCGAGCCCACAACTGCCCGAGATTGTCATTGAAACTAACTCGTGTCGCAGCAGCTAATGAAATAATTGGAACACTTTTTTCGTTATAAAAGAAAAACTAATCATTGTAGAAAAATTTTAAACTAAAATGCAATTATTTTTTTCAAAAAGATTGTCGTTTTGTTTTTTAAAAAATTCGAAATAGTTTTATAATTATTAAGATTCAAAGTTTCAATTTAATTTCACACCCTGCCTTAACTTATGAGCAAAAATAAAGCAGAACCGCTTATGTTTTCTTCTTTGTTACTAAGGCGACGAACTTCAAATGACTTCCAACCGCCTATATTAATTACAGACTATACTCTAGGTCTAGGAGAATTCTCAAGAATATTAGTGATTTTAAAAACATTTTTAATTTTATAATGATGGCTTCTCATTGTATAATCTTTAATATTTACCCGATTTGAAGTTAATATATACATTCTAAAAATTCTGCCCATAAAAAACTTATTTTAGTATGAGAATATTCTTTAAAATTCTTTTCTTTGAGAAAAGATTATTACCGAGAATTTACATCACTAGGCAATATACACTCACTACAAAGTTATGCTTTAGAATTCCTGATTTTGACACTTAAAAATAGTGCATAAATTAGTTTTTCTTAATTATCTCTGAGGGTAATTATTTGCAATTTCATTTAAGGAAAAATCCAAAATTCCTAATTGGCCTGTTTTTAAGAGGTGTTCTACATGTAGTCACTGTTTTAAATAATTTTTTGAATATTTTTATTTCATTTAAATATTTGATTTTTAATTTTTGACATTTTTGAATTATGACAATTTTGACATATAAATTTTTGAATCATTTCATTTAGCCTTTGAAGTTAAGATTAAAAAAATTACTATGTTACCATTTTAAATGGTAACAGTAATTTTTATATATAGTATGTAAATGATTTACATAAAGTATCCGAGTGAAGAAGGGTTTCTATAATTTTGAGAAAATGTGCTGCTTGAATTATACATGTATATTATATGTATTATACATGTATTATTGTATAATGAACTGACCAGTTGGCTCTGAAGCATTAATAATGCTAATAATAAAAATAATTGTTTTTTGTTGTGCTAGAAGTTTTTGTTCAAGCATTTGATAAGAGCGAAATGCATTTTTTCCTCAAAACTTATTAGATTTTCTTCCCTTTAGCTGCAGCTGTTCCCATGGACTGACTAACCATCACCTGCAGAAATTTTGATGGGTCGTCTACTTAGGACTCCAAATTCGCCAATGCCAACCCAGCTGACCCCTCATCACAACTGCAGAGAGATGTCCAGCAGAAGCTTCATTACTGACAGCAACGACAACTTTGATGTCCACTCAAAGACATTCCAACTCATGCAGCAAGGCAAAGCTGTGCTATTCTGGCATCAAAAGTTATGGTGTACTGGTATCACTTCAAGTCCTACATCATCCAGTTTGACAATGGACAAACCTATTGTTATTGACAGCACATTAAAATGGGAAGAGGTTCCCTGGTGTTTCTTCAGCGAGACCGTCAAAAGTCCTCTAACATCTGAGGTCTTAGCAAGGTCCAAACCACTGTCTCTGGACATTCTGACAACTGAGGTGACGTCAGTTTCTGTGCAAGATTGACTTTTTGATTATTGTAAAGGTTCAGTTATTTCAAAATTGAACTAATTTTGGCTACAACCTCTTAATAGCCCCTAAATTTTCTTTTTAGTATTAGAATTTAAAAGGTTGTCCTGAATGTTTATTCAGATCATGTGCTGTAACAATTTTGAAAATAAATATTTAAACATTATGTCCAACCCTGGAAGAAGTATTTATTTAAATAAATTATTGTTTTACTCAATAAAATTGTGAATATTTGCTGCTGTATTTTGATTGTGTTCAAGTATGTAAGTATTGCAAATAGGAAAGAAAATTTGGTCATTTATAGGTGTAATTGGAAGATAAGTTCTGGAGCAGGTATAGTACATTTTTGCTTTTACTGTATATTATCAATTGGAAAAGTGACCTTCTATTCAATGTTTAGTTTTTAATTATTACAGAAGTATCAAATTATAGTATAAGATAAGATTATGTTGTAAAGGGAGCCTGCACCATAAAAAATATTGTAATTATTAACTAAATTTTATGTATGATAATTTTTGAATGTTAAATTTTGTCTAACAACATTCTAATCAATTTACAGAATTTAATAAGCATTTTAAAAAAATCGGTATATATCCAAAAAACGAATCCCTTAATTCTGGCATTGACTGGTGCTGGACGGTATTCCTCCCGCAGTACCGAATGCCTTATAAAATCGGCCAATATCCAAAAAAACGAATCCCTTAATTCTGGCATTGATTGGTGCTGGACGGTATTTCTACCGCAGTAGCGAATGCCTTATAAAATCGGCCAATATCCAAAAAAACGAATCCCTTAATTCTGGCATTGATTGGTGCTGGACTGTATTCCTCCCGCAGTAGCGAATGCCTTATAAAATCGCCCAATATCCGAAAAAACGAATGCCTTAATTCTGGCATTGATTGGTGCTGGACGGTATTCCTACCGCAGTAGCGAATGCCTTATAAAATCGCCCAATATCCAAAAAAACGAATCCCTTAATTCTGGCATTGATTGGTGCTGGACGGTATTCCTCCCGCAGTAGTGAATGCCTTATAAAATCGCCCAATATCCGAAAAAACGAATGCCTTAATTCTGGCATTGATTGGTGCTGGACGGTATTCCTACCGCAGTAGCGAATGCCTTATAAAATCGCCCAATATCCAAAAAAACGAATCCCTTAATTCTGGCATTGATTGGTGCTGGACGGTATTCCTCCCGCAGTAGCGAATGCCTTATAAAATCGCCCAATATCCGAAAAAACGAATGCCTTAATTCTGGCATTGATTGGTGCTGAACGGTATTCCTACCGCAGTAGCGAATGCCTTATAAAATCGCCCAATATCCGAAAAAACGAATGCCTTAATTCTGGCATTGATTGGTGCTGGACGGTATTTAATAATGTCGAATTCGTAACTGGCCGATATTTATATTTTGGCAAAGGCCGATATTGTAAGAAGAATAATGGCCAATTTCACTTGTCAATACCGTCAGATATCGAAAAAATGAACATCAGAAATCTGACATTGTCCAGTGTTATACGGTATTATCAGGTATCAAAAACTGACATTGGCCGGTATTGCAAAGAGGGCCATTTTGGCAGTGGCCAATATCGCAAAATCGATATTGGCCGGTGTTTCTGTGCTACATGGGAATGGTCTCATTCGAAAGGCCTTTTTTGTGCATGATTGTGCACGCAAAATTTTTGTTTGTGCACGTTCGGAAATACAAGTTTTTTGAGTTATAGACATTTTTTCGTCTGTCTTGACGTCAAGTTGGCCCGGACACATCAGCCCGGACACACAAAAGTGGTACCATTCGAAAGAGCATCGTTTGTGCACGTTTGTGCACGCAAAATTTTCGTTTGTGCACGTTCGGGAATACGACTTTTTTGAGTTTGAGACATTTTTTACTTGACCCCCTTGCTGGGTTTATAACCAGCAGAATCATACAAAACTGGTGTCGTTCGAAAGAGCTTGGAATGTGTTCAAACGTTCATCAAAAATTTTCGTTTGTGCACAAAAATTAATATGGAATTTTTCATAATTTTTTTTCGAAAAATCGAAAAATCCAAATTTTTATCTTCCCGTTCACACGCAAATGGTCTCATTCGAAAGGCCTTTTTTTGTGCATGATTGTGCACGCAAAATTTTCGTTTGTGCACGTTCGGAAATACGAGTTTTTTGAGTTATAGACATTTTTTCGACTGTCTTGACGTCAAGTTGGCCCGGACACACAAAAGTGGTACCATTCGAAAGAGCATCGTTTGTGCACGTTTGTGCACGCAAAATTTTCGTTTGTGCACGTTCGGGAATACGACTTTTTTGAGTTTGAGACATTTTTTACTTGACCCCCTTGCTGGGTTTATAACCAGCAGAATCATACAAAACTGGTGTCGTTCGAAAGAGCTTGGAATGTGTTCAAACGTTCATCAAAAATTTTCGTTTGTGCACAAAAATTAATATGGAATTTTTCATAAATTTTTTTCGAAAAATCGAAAAATCCGAATTTTTATCTTCCCGTTCACACGCAAATGGTCTCATTCGAAAGGCCTTTTTTGTGCATGATTGTGCACGCAAAATTTTCGTTTGTGCACGTTCGGAAATACGAGTTTTTTGAGTTATAGACATTTTTTCGACTGTCTTGACGTCAAGTTGGCCCGGACACATCAGCCCGGACACACAAAAGTGGTACCATTCGAAAGAGCATCGTTTGTGCACGTTTGTGCACGCAAAATTTTCGTTTGTGCACGTTCGGGAATACGACTTTTTTGAGTTTGAGACATTTTTTACTTGACCCCCTTGCTGGGTTTATAACCAGCAGAATCATACAAAACTGGTGTCGTTCGAAAGAGCTTGGAATGTGTTCAAACGTTCACCAAAAATTTTCGTTTGTGCACAAAAATTAATATGGAATTTTTCATAATTTTTTTTCGAAAAATCGAAAAATCCAAATTTTTATCTTCCCGTTCACACGCAAATGGTCTCATTCGAAAGGCCTTTTTTTGTGCATGATTGTGCACGCAAAATTTTCGTTTGTGCACGTTCGGAAATACGAGTTTTTTGAGTTATAGACATTTTTTCGTCTGTCTTGACGTCAAGTTGGCCCGGACACATCAGCCCGGACACACAAAAGTGGTACCATTCGAAAGAGCATCGTTTGTGCACGTTTGTGCACGCAAAATTTTCGTTTGTGCACGTTCGGGAATACGACTTTTTTGAGTTTGAGACATTTTTTACTTGACCCCCTTGCTGGGTTTATAACCAGCAGAATCATACAAAACTGGTGTCGTTCGAAAGAGCTTGGAATGTGTTCAAACGTTCATCAAAAATTTTCGTTTGTGCACAAAAATTAATATGGAATTTTTCATAAATTTTTTTCGAAAAATCGAAAAATCCGAATTTTTATCTTCCCGTTCACACGCAAATGGTCTCATTCGAAAGGCCTTTTTTTGTGCATGATTGTGCACGCAAAATTTTCGTTTGTGCACGTTCGGAAATACGAGTTTTTTGAGTTATAGACATTTTTTCGTCTGTCTTGACGTCAAGTTGGCCCGGACACATCAGCCCGGACACACAAAAGTGGTACCATTCGAAAGAGCATCGTTTGTGCACGTTTGTGCACGCAAAATTTTCGTTTGTGCACGTTCGGGAATACGACTTTTTTGAGTTTGAGACATTTTTTACTTGACCCCCTTGCTGGGTTTATAACCAGCAGAATCATACAAAACTGGTGTCGTTCGAAAGAGCTTGGAATGTGTTCAAACGTTCACCAAAAATTTTCGTTTGTGCACAAAAATTAATATGGAATTTTTCATAATTTTTTTTCGAAAAATCGAAAAATCCAAATTTTTATCTTCCCGTTCACACGCAAATGGTCTCATTCGAAAGGCCTTTTTTTGTGCATGATTGTGCACGCAAAAGTTTCGTTTGTGCACGTTCGGAAATACGAGTTTTTTGAGTTATAGACATTTTTTCGACTGTCTTGACGTCAAGTTGGCCCGGACACATCAGCCCGGACACACAAAAGTGGTACCATTCGAAAGAGCATCGTTTGTGCACGTTTGTGCACGCAAAATTTTCGTTTGTGCACGTTCGGGAATACGACTTTTTTGAGTTTGAGACATTTTTTACTTGACCCCCTTGCTGGGTTTATAACCAGCAGAATCATACAAAACTGGTGTCGTTCGAAAGAGCTTGGAATGTGTTCAAACGTTCACCAAAAATTTTCGTTTGTGCACAAAAATTAATATGGAATTTTTCATAATTTTTTTTCGAAAAATCGAAAAATCCAAATTTTTATCTTCCCGTTCACACGCAAATGGTCTCATTCGAAAGGCCTTTTTTTGTGCATGATTGTGCACGCAAAATTTTCGTTTGTGCACGTTCGGAAATACGAGTTTTTTGAGTTATAGACATTTTTTCGTCTGTCTTGACGTCAAGTTGGCCCGGACACATCAGCCCGGACACACAAAAGTGGTACCATTCGAAAGAGCATCGTTTGTGCACGTTTGTGCACGCAAAATTTTCGTTTGTGCACGTTCGGGAATACGACTTTTTTGAGTTTGAGACATTTTTTACTTGACCCCCTTGCTGGGTTTATAACCAGCAGAATCATACAAAACTGGTGTCGTTCGAAAGAGCTTGGAATGTGTTCAAACGTTCATCAAAAATTTTCGTTTGTGCACAAAAATTAATATGGAATTTTTCATAAATTTTTTTCGAAAAATCGAAAAATCCGAATTTTTATCTTCCCGTTCACACGCAAATGGTCTCATTCGAAAGGCCTTTTTTTGTGCATGATTGTGCACGCAAAATTTTCGTTTGTGCACGTTCGGAAATACGAGTTTTTTGAGTTATAGACATTTTTTCGTCTGTCTTGACGTCAAGTTGGCCCGGACACATCAGCCCGGACACACAAAAGTGGTACCATTCGAAAGAGCATCGTTTGTGCACGTTTGTGCACGCAAAATTTTCGTTTGTGCACGTTCGGGAATACGACTTTTTTGAGTTTGAGACATTTTTTACTTGACCCCCTTGCTGGGTTTATAACCAGCAGAATCATACAAAACTGGTGTCGTTCGAAAGAGCTTGGAATGTGTTCAAACGTTCACCAAAAATTTTCGTTTGTGCACAAAAATTAATATGGAATTTTTCATAATTTTTTTTCGAAAAATCGAAAAATCCAAATTTTTATCTTCCCGTTCACACGCAAATGGTCTCATTCGAAAGGCCTTTTTTTGTGCATGATTGTGCACGCAAAAGTTTCGTTTGTGCACGTTCGGAAATACGAGTTTTTTGAGTTATAGACATTTTTTCGACTGTCTTGACGTCAAGTTGGCCCGGACACATCAGCCCGGACACACAAAAGTGGTACCATTCGAAAGAGCATCGTTTGTGCACGTTTGTGCACGCAAAATTTTCGTTTGTGCACGTTCGGGAATACGACTTTTTTGAGTTTGAGACATTTTTTACTTGACCCCCTTGCTGGGTTTATAACCAGCAGAATCATACAAAACTGGTGTCGTTCGAAAGAGCTTGGAATGTGTTCAAACGTTCACCAAAAATTTTCGTTTGTGCACAAAAATTAATATGGAATTTTTCATAATTTTTTTTCGAAAAATCGAAAAATCCAAATTTTTATCTTCCCGTTCACACGCAAATGGTCTCATTCGAAAGGCCTTTTTTTGTGCATGATTGTGCACGCAAAAGTTTCGTTTGTGCACGTTCGGAAATACGAGTTTTTTGAGTTATAGACATTTTTTCGTCGGTCTTGACGTCAAGTTGGCCCGGACACATCAGCCCGGACACACAAAAGTGGTACCATTCGAAAGAGCATCGTTTGTGCACGTTTGTGCACGCAAAATTTTCGTTTGTGCACGTTCGGGAATACGACTTTTTTGAGTTTGAGACATTTTTTACTTGACCCCCTTGCTGGGTTTATAACCAGCAGAATCATACAAAACTGGTGTCGTTCGAAAGAGCTTGGAATGTGTTCAAACGTTCATCAAAAATTTTCGTTTGTGCACAAAAATTAATATGGAATTTTTCATAATTTTTTTTCGAAAAATCGAAAAATCCAAATTTTTATCTTCCCGTTCACACGCAAATGGTCTCATTCGAAAGGCCTTTTTTTGTGCATGATTGTGCACGCAAAATTTTCGTTTGTGCACGTTCGGAAATACGAGTTTTTTAATGACGAAAATTTTCCTTTTTAACCCCCTATTTGGACTCCTAACGTTCCCATTCAAACAAAATTGACGTTATTCGAAGTAGTTCAATAACGGAAATTTCCTAAATAACTTGAAGTTAAGGTTGCCAAGGAAGAAATTCAGAAGTTGATGTTTTTATAACCACCCTAATGATCACTGAGTTTACTCACCAGTTTTAGTATTTTGGAAAAGTTTATAAAATCATTTGGTTTTACAGCTGTGATCAAACCAAACCAATCTTATAACCTCTTCCTAAGAAATAAAACTGGTGACTAATTTCAGAAACATCTTTTTTCAAATAGGGTTTTTGTGTTATTTCACTGGTAAAATAGCACAGTTTATTCCGTTTAATTAGTTTTCTTGTCCCTCATCCTTCAGTGTATCAAACCCCTAGGATTATTACACTATTTTTATCCCTTGTCCTTCCTTCAGTATTGCCTCCTAGAACTGACGTGTTAGGGGGCCTTTCCAAAATGCAATTCGGTAGTGCATTAGAAAATCGCTGAAATACCAATTAAATAAATTTTTATCGTGTCGAAAACCTTTGAACTTTCACTACATTCCGATAAGCTCTAACAATCTGAAATTTCGATACAGTTTTATACAGTTTCTTCGATATGTCCATTTCGTCCCCGACGTTTTTGTTCCCGACCATTTCGTCCCCAGTTTATTTAACAGGTTCAAAAGAACAGTTTACAACGTTTAATTAGTTTTTTTGTTCCTCCTCCTTCAGAGTATCAAACCCCTTTACTTTCTCACGTTCATTAATCTATTATTATTATGTGCCCTCCTCCAGATGTCATAAAACCCCTAATAACCCCCTTATTATACAGTTTCTTCGATATGACCATTTAGTTCCCGACCATTCCGTCCCGAGTGTTATTTAACAGGTTCAAAAGAACAGTTTAATACGTTTAATTAGTTTTCTTGTCTCTCCTGCTCCATGGTGTCAAATGGTGTAATATGTTTCTTAATGTGCGACCCCGAAGATTCTATTAACTTTTCGAGTGTGTGGTACTGTTAGGGGGTCGTATACAAATTTAAAACAGTTTCCGAGTACCGAAATGGCGGGAAAACTAAAAAGGAACGACTAGTGCGATACTAATTCTGAAAGCTCTTTAAAAGTTGCACAACATGCTGAAATTTTAAAAAAACGTTTGGTAATTTTTCAAACCTGAATTTTTTTTAAATCTCCTAGTGACCGGAAATCGACTTGTCAAGTCTTAATGAACAACTTAATATTACCTTAGAAACTCGAAATTTGGGTATGTTGTACATGGAGTGGATGTCTGCAACCTATTAAAGTTTCGAGGGGGAGTGGAAATTAGGGGGCCGTATACGAATTTAATAAGGTATAAAGTCGGAAAAAATTCTAATTCAAATTCTATGGTACCAATATCTTAGTTCGACACGTACTTTTACTCCTCTATGAGTCAGCTATAACATATAAATTAATCAAAAATTTACCTACACATTTGGGAAAAAATTTGAGCCTTTTCGATATCTCTTTAAACCTAAATGAAGAGCGCAATTTTTACATTTTCCCCTAAAAATTTCAAATTCCTAGTACCGTTTTTTATAAGCTTTCCGAATATGTAAAGCATTATACTGGGAAATAAAAAGTAAACAAATCGAGATCTCAAATCTGGGAAATAGACGTCAAAATCACCATGGAAACCCGTAATTCTGGAAAAACGTTGCCACAAGACTACTTTACTCATAAATAATTTCAAAAATAATTTTTAATTAATATTAATGACTTTATTAAGGAAACGCGGACTTGTGTTTTTTCACCATAGGGTCGAACTTTTTTCAAGGGGTTAATTAGCATATTAATCATTATAATTAACCGATCAAAATCGAATATGATGCTCGCCCAGTGTTATATTTTAACATTTTATAACCCATTAAACAAAATTTTAATTAATAATATGACTTAATAATTAGCGATTAACCTTTTACCTGCCGATGTTCCCAAATGGGAACATCATTTTAAGGAATTTTTTCACCACTTAATTTTTTATGCAGGAATTTGATACTTGGTAGAAAGCAACTCAAAGATATGAAGTTATTTTACATGCAAAAATTTTTCACGTGCAATTTAATCCTTTTTGTAGAATTTACATCAAAATTAGAGATTTTTGGCTCTTCCAAAAGTTGCACAAGTTTCAACTTGTGAAAATTTTAAATAAATTTATTTTTAAATTATTTTGCTGTGTTTAGGTAGCTTAGGGAACATACCCATACAACGTGACCGATTCAGGGGAGGGAGGGGGGTCTTCAAAATACCACGCTCGGTCACAGGAGGGAGGGGGGGGGCTTAGGGTTTCGTCACGTAGTCAATTTCTTCTAGTAAATACGACAAAATTAAGCCAAATTAATTATTAAAATTAGACAAATTAACCAAAATTAATTTTTTAAAGCTTTTTGTTTGCAAAAAATGATGGCAAACCGTATTTATGAATTACTACGTGAAAACTAGAGGGGAGGGGGGAGTCTTGGCATATACTACGGATGGTCACCAAGGGGGGGAGGGGGATCAAAAATGGTAAAAAATGGGTCAAGTAGTATGGGTACGTTCCCTTAAGTACACATCTTCCCATTTGGCTTGACAGAATAGCTTCATATTTTAATTTTGGAGAGTAATTACCACAATACAACGTGTATGTTCCCAAATGGGAACATCGGTGTTAGGGGTATATAGTATTTGAGGTGATTTTTATAACATACAAAAATTCAAGTTATTTCCTATTTTCTTTAATTTTTTTAACTTTTCTTGTCTTAAAGTATCTAAACAGGTTAAGAATTATGTTTCAAATTCAAAAATATGTAATTTTTATTTTTTCACCTGGTTTATGGAGAAATAAATTCTAAATCTTTATAGCAAATTCTTACACTAGTATATATTTCTAACTCCCCGATTGATTAATATTCAGTAATTATCAATAGGGGTTAAGCAAAGAGAATATTTGGTGTGCTTCTGTGGATTTGCGTATATATTTTTGTTCAAGTACTTTTTTTACTTAAAAATTTTAGGAATATTATTGAAGAATTTTGAAAATATGGAAAAGTGCTTGCATCTAAAAACACTCTTCTAACATAAGTTGGATGCAAGATATATGTGGTTCAGTCCGGAATCGTCCATGAGAAACACAGCTTTAATAAATCAATGGAGATAATTATGATTATCAATTTTGAAAGCTAATTAGATTTGAATGCAATTATAAGGATTTTATGCTAGATATCCGTATAGAATCGTAATTAAAACTAATTTTTCTCACAAAAACGTAACTGTTTAGCTTTGAAGAGCATGGTAACACTCTTTTGTATTTTTTACATCAAAATATTACCCATAGTGCAATAAAAATTTACGGAAAAGCTTCGGTTGCGTAATAAACATGTCAATTTTTTCTTATGAAAATTTATAAAATGTTACTTAATCGCTTAAGTATGGATAATAAAAATGAGAAAACCGTCCACAATCATAAAAATGTTCATAATTATTGAGTAGAAACCTATTTTAATCATTTTATTTGAATTAATTGTAAAATATGTCCCTTTTGGAAATCCCCCTAAAAACTTCACCCCAAACGCCGATGTTCCCAAATGGGAACATCCTTAAAATCATACTCAGGATTTTTTTTCCTCCAAAAAATGACTAGAATGGTTTTAGTATTGATGAAACAAGCCATTTAAGCCAAAAATCAGAACCTTTAATTCGAAATTTGAATTGCGGCGTTCAAAAGGTTAATGGACTTTTTCGGTAACATATTTCATTTTAAATTTTCCACACAATGAAATAATCTTTGAAATACCTACTGTAGATTAGATTAAAAGCAGCCTTAGGGTGTCCCTTTTATGACAGAAAATTTTTTCTTGCGAATTTGAAAACGGTTACCCATTACTTTTTTTTATAAATGCCTTGACCTATTCAGATATAAAATTTAATCCCTCTACTATAATATTAACCCGTGCCCAATCTCAATTGAAGATGGCCAAACAAGCTAAATTACCGGCACGTTCCCCCTAATAACACCACTTTTTTTTTCTTTTTCCTACTTTTTACAGGCTTTTTTATACATATTTATATTTTTGGTCATTGAAATGTAATATTAATCGGTCTGAATTGTCGTCTATGTAAAAGTTTAATTTCACGAATGTTAAAAACATCACCGCAAAAATTTGTCGATTACTTGGTAACTTAGATCCAGTAAACTGGGTAACTAGAATCGCTAACTAAGTAAATTGGTTTACCTTCACTTAGCTAACTTATTTTAAAAGTGGCAAATGACACGACATTTTTGAACGACTAATATTACATTTCTATGGCCATACTTGCTTGATTCGCCAATTGTGTTGTATCAGCGGCCAGCGGCCGCTCCAACAACGGAATTAAAGAGGGAACAACAGGAACAAGGGAGAGGAACGTCAGCAGCCGAGGCAACTGGGGTTTGAAGTGAGAAAAGGGACAAAACAAGACGACACACAACGAAAAAACATAGAATCAACTGCAGAAGCAAGGAGGACGGAGTCTCAGGAGAGGTGGCCAGGAAAATAATGAAGTTTCCGAAGAGACAGTCACCGGAGATGTTATGAAATCTGTTGAATTAATATTAAAGGGGGGCCAGTGGTAAGGAAGTGAGGGGAGTTTGCTGGCACACATGGCCATACTTATAATAAAAAAAGTAAAAGAAAAGGAAAAAAGAAAAAAAAAGTGGTGACTATTAGCGGGTGCGTGCCGGTAATTTAGCTTGTTTGACCATTTTCAGTTGAGATTCGGCATGGGTTAATATTATCGTACGGGGATGAAATTTTATACCTGAATAGGTCAAGGCATTTATAAAAAAAGTAGAGGGTATCTCTTTTGAATTTCGCAAAGAGAAAAAAATTGTCGTAAAAGAGACACATTGATCTGACTAACTGCGTAGAATTCTAATCAACTAAATTTAATTTTGTTTTAATTCTTTAGGCTTTGAAAAAATTAAACTATTACACGGAATAAAAATTAGTTTATTTTACTTTTGAAGATATTGAAGCTTCATAACACGAATTTCTTCGAAAAATATTGCTAAATCAATAATACTCACCAGTAAAAGATATTGAAAATTAAATTTAGGTTATTGTAGTCCATATTGGATTGTAATTGACAAGAACTTCCTTTGTTAGTAGATAAACGAAGATTCTGTGTGGTGACTTCACTTATTCCGCACAATGTATTATTATTCTCTTTTGATGGATCGCTTTCAGGTTTTTTGAATTCCAGATTGAGTATGGATAGTCCTTGGAAAAAATGGTCCATTCAGGTTCATTTCCCAACATTGAAAAAAAAAGTACTCTATACCTATAAGTATTCGATACCTAAAATTAAGGATTTGGCCCATCACTAGTTTTAAACCACAATGGAACCCACTAATAGTTTTCGAATGTGAATGAATTACAGAACAGTTAAAAACATTTTTACTTGAATGACAATTGAAATTCTAATTAATGGATCTTATAAATATAAAAAATTATTATACTAAATAGCGGTGGTTACTTAAGCACCCTGGAGGAACTAATCAATAAATCTGGGGGCCCAACCATCCTGGGGACGAAATTGTCGGGGACGAAGTGGTACGGGGACGAAAGTGTCCGGGAACGAAATTGTATGGGAACCAAATTGTACGGGGACGAAATGTCGGGAACGAAAGTGATGTAAACCGCGCTAAGTACCAGTTAAGTCGCGATTTTTACCAAATTTGAAAATTGATATCAAGATCCTTTAAATCTTTGATACCTTTAAATCTTTAAATATACTCTGTCATATACCTCAAATTCGATTTTGGTGAAAATCGGTTTGTAATTAAGGCAGTAATTGGACTTTGAAAAAAAGTTTGGATTTCGATGAAAAAACACAAGTCTAAAGAAAGCTTATAAATCCAAATATATTAATATTAATTTTATGTGAAAATTTTTTATAGTAACTAATTGTAATGGCAAAGTTTTTCCAGAATTACGGGCTGCCATGGTGATTATGACGTATTTCAGGATTTTTTGAAGCAAAATAGTCTACTTGTCCATAATGCCAATCATTCCTTTTTTTCGGCGGATTTCGAGTTCGAAGTTTGTTTACATTTTTGTTGAATTACAAGTATTATACATCATTTTAAAGTTAATTAAAAATTCTCTAAGAAAATAAAAACTTTTAAGGGGTGTTCTCCATATTGCAGGGTGAATTTAGGATCAAAAATTGAAAGCTAAGGGTATCCTTTTTTCCCTATGTCATCGCAGATTAATTAATTTCTAGTATGTTATTCAGGACATCGAGCTGATAACAACTATGTGTATCACTACGGGATCGGGTACATATTTCGTGATTTATAATAAGTTTCCGTGATAGTTGAATAAAAGTCTTTGTGGTTGTACATGGCGTCGTGCGGTTTAAAACGGTGAATGGCATTAAGGTAGGTCTCATGCAGTAGGCGATCTACAGTAGTCCGAAGTTTCTCCGTAATATTCAAATGACACTATATTAATATTAATAAATCGATCAATAGTTGACGGAATCTTGTAGTATACTTAAAGCTGTGCATTATATTCAATTTTCGTTCAAATCGATCTATAATTATGGTAGTAATTAAAAAAGTCAACCACGCTCGAAAAAAAAACAAATTAAACCTTAGTTTAAATTTTTAAAAAACTCATTAAAATTTTTAAAATATCCTAAAAATCCCATTCAATTTTGAAAGAATTATATTTATCTTTGGAAAAAAACTGAAAATTAAAAAAATCCTCCTTAATTTTTTATATCTAGTTTGAAATTTTAACTTCTTAAATTTTGTAAAAACCTAATTAATAATGAAAAAAACCTTAACTATTGAAACCTGGTTAAAATTTTGAACAAACCCACTCAACTGTAGTTTTGTTCTTGTATGTTATTTTATTAAATGATTTTTACAATATTAAAACTGCCAATACCTTGATTTTTCTTGAAAAAACCCAAAAATGGGTCCAAATTGAGGTTTTTTTACATGAATTTTTTTTAACCCATTGGGTCCCAGCCCACCCTGCCTAGAGTAGGAGGAGGGACAAAAACGGCAAATTAAACTTAATAAACTGCGTTATCGAAATTGAACACTGGGGGCGAATATGTCGGGAAATGAAGTCCTACACACTCCATCAGTTGGGGGGACAATACTGAAGGAGGGGCATGGGATAAAAGTATATTGAGAAATCCTAGAGGTGTATGACACTTAGGGGTCGTACAAAGTTCACGATATTGAAAAAAAAATGACTAAATGGTAAAAAAAATGAAATGTCTTTGGAATCAAAATGTCTCGAAAATGTCTTTGGAACCCAGCAAGGTAGAGCTTAGAGTTTACGCAATTCGAATTTTCGGGACTGAATCGCTCTAGAAAAGTGTTACTGCACTATCCAAAACGTCCTGAAAAAGGAGACAATGGTCAGGGAGGGTTTTGGCGGGAAAAAGTAAGAATTTTAATTTTTACCTACCCCGTAATGTGATATATATTTCAATTCCTTAATTTTAGGAGGTGTATATACCGAAATTTCAGAAGCTTGGAGAAAGCGGTTCGGTTGTAAATTTAAAAAAATCGGAATTGGAATATCGGTTTTTTAAGGAAAAACTCCCGAAATTATTATCCCTTTCCTAATAAATTTTCATATTCGTAATCAGTGAAATATTCCCGATTTATTTATGTAAGGCACTTATGGTAGGGTCGAATTTTTCCGAAACTCTACTAACACGAATTGCCCCAAAAAATGGAGTGATGGCCATTAAACGTAAGAAAGCATTTCTCTTGTTCTAAAAATCCTGAAATACGTCATAATCACCATGGCAACCCGTAATTCAAGAAAAACTTTGCCATAACAATTAGTTACTATAAAAAATGTTATAAATAAAATTAATATTAATATATTTGAATTTATAAGCTTTCTTTAGACTGTTTTTTCATCGAAATCAAAACTTTTTTCAAAGTTCAATTACTGCCTTAATTACAAACCGATTTTCACCAAACTCGAATTTGAGGTATATGAAAGGGTGTATTTGAAGATTTTTAGGTCGAAATCTCGATATCAATTTTCAAATTTAAACACATAATCTCTCTGTAAAATATCATGAAAAATACTGCAATACTCATACCAATTGCGCCTGTAAACCCATAGATAACGTATCCTCAATAAAATACCTCGGACTTCACATAGACTCAAATTTGAAATGGAAATCCCATACAAAATATATATCAGACAAACTAAGGTATGTACTGTGTAACTTTTATTATCTTAAACAAAAGTTAAATAATAAAGTACTAATCAGTTTATATTATTCTTGGGTTCATTCACAACTTAATTACGGTTTAGTTGTGTGGGGAGGGGATTATATGATCAACTTAAAAAGAATAGAGAGGTTGCAAAAAAGATTCCTGAGGTTTTTAAATAATGAAGCGCACTTACACACAAATAATATAAACTACTTCAATTCCTTAAATATTCTTCCAATTCGCCATCTTTTTTATTTTAAAATTTGCCTCCATCTTTATCTAAACCCCAACATTTGTCAAAAACGCAATGTCGTAAACCTACGAAGACCTAACATAATATACGAAGTTCCTAAACCTAAAAAGTCCATATTCTGTAAAAATTTTTGTTACATAGCTCCTAAGTGTTTTAATAAGTTACCATTACATATTCAAAATAGCCCTTCAAAACATTTATTCAAAAAACAATTAAAGGAATACCTGTTTAATATTGAGGATATTGATGATTTCTTTTGTTCTGTTTAATGTATGATTTAAAATTATTTTAAGCACTTTAACTCATCATTATGGCAAAAATATAATTTATTGGCGCCCTGTTTGCCACTATATCCACCTCATTTATGTATTTCCTATATTCTTATTTTCTTCTCATAGTTTATTTTAAATTTTTGTTATACATAATTAAAGTCACCTACATGGACCAAGAGATCCCAGGTGACTATGTTAACTTGTAACTTTTCTTTTCCTTTATCTGTAGTTCATTAAATGTTTTTGTTCAATAAAAAATAAAAAATAAAAAAAATTGGTAAAAATCGCAACTTAACTGGTACTTACGCATGGGTCAAGGGACCCTAATTTTCGTCCAAAAGGCTCAAAATCCCAGATTGTTAGAGCTTATCGGAATGTAGTGAAAGTTCAAAGGTTGTCGACCCGATAAAAAATTATTTAATTGGTATTTCAGCGATTTTCTAATATACTACCGAATCGCATTTTGGAAAGGCCCCCTAACACGTTAGTTCTAGAAGGCAATACTGAAGGAAGGGCAAGGGATAAAAATAGTGTGAGAATCCAAGGAGTTAGATACCCTGAAGGAGGAGGGACAAGAAAACTAATTAAGCGTAATAAACTGTGCACCTGTGGAACCTGTGGTGGAAAAACCTGTGGAATAACACAAAAACCCTATTTGAAAAAAATTTTCTGATATTAGTCACCAGTTTTATTTCTTAGGAAAAGGTTATAAGTTTGGTTTGGTTTAATAAAATCTCTAATAACAAAATGATTTTATAAACTTTTCCAAAATACTAAAACTGGTGAGTAAACTCAGTGATCATTAGGGGGGTTATAAAAACATCAACTTCTAAATTTCTTCCTTGGCAACCTTAACTTCACGTTATCAAGGAAATTTCCGTTCTTGAACTGCTTCGAATAACGTCAATTTTTTTGAATAGGACCGTTAGGAGTCCAAATAGTGAGTTGAAAAGGAAAATTTTCATCCTTAAAAAAATCGTACTTTCGTTCGAGCACAAACGAAAATTTTGCGTGCACAAACGATGCTCTTTCAAATGGTACCACTTTTGTGTGTCCGGGCTGATGTGTCCGGGCCAACTTGACGTCAAGACAGTCGAAAAAATGTCTATAACTCAAAAAACTCGTATTTCCGAATGTGCACAAACGAAAATTTTGCGTGCACAATCTTGCACAAAAAAAGGCCTTTCGAATGAGACCATTTGCGTGTGAACGGGAAGATAAAAATTTGGATTTTTCGATTTTTCGAAAAAAAATTATGAAAAATTCCATATTAATTTTTGTGCACAAACGAAAATTTTTGATGAACGTTTGAACACATTCCAAGCTCTTTCGAACGACACCAGTTTTGTATGATTCTGCTGGTTATAAACCCAGCAAGGGGGTCAAGTAAAAAATGTCTCAAACTCAAAAAAGTCGTATTCCCGAACGTGCACAAACGAAAATTTTGCGTGCACAAACGTGCACAAACGATGCTCTTTCGAATGGTACCACTTTTGTGTGTCCGGGCTGATGTGTCCGGGCCAACTTGACGTCAAGACAGTCGAAAAAATGTCTATAACTCAAAAAACTCGTATTTCCGAACGTGCACAAACGAAACTTTTGCGTGCACAATCATGCACAAAAAAAGGCCTTTCGAATGAGACCATTTGCGTGTGAACGGGAAGATAAAAATTTGGATTTTTCGATTTTTCGAAAAAAAATTATGAAAAATTCCATATTAATTTTTGTGCACAAACGAAAATTTTTGGTGAACGTTTGAACACATTCCAAGCTCTTTCGAACGACACCAGTTTTGTATGATTCTGCTGGTTATAAACCCAGCAAGGGGGTCAAGTAAAAAATGTCTCAAACTCAAAAAAGTCGTATTCCCGAACGTGCACAAACGAAAATTTTGCGTGCACAAACGTGCACAAACGATGCTCTTTCGAATGGTACCACTTTTGTGTGTCCGGGCTGATGTGTCCGGGCCAACTTGACGTCAAGACAGACGAAAAAATGTCTATAACTCAAAAAACTCGTATTTCCGAACGTGCACAAACGAAAATTTTGCGTGCACAATCATGCACAAAAAAAGGCCTTTCGAATGAGACCATTTGCGTGTGAACGGGAAGATAAAAATTTGGATTTTTCGATTTTTCGAAAAAAAATTATGAAAAATTCCATATTAATTTTTGTGCACAAACGAAAATTTTTGATGAACGTTTGAACACATTCCAAGCTCTTTCGAACGACACCAGTTTTGTATGATTCTGCTGGTTATAAACCCAGCAAGGGGGTCAAGTAAAAAATGTCTCAAACTCAAAAAAGTCGTATTCCCGAACGTGCACAAACGAAAATTTTGCGTGCACAAACGTGCACAAACGATGCTCTTTCGAATGGTACCACTTTTGTGTGTCCGGGCTGATGTGTCCGGGCCAACTTGACGTCAAGACAGACGAAAAAATGTCTATAACTCAAAAAACTCGTATTTCCGAACGTGCACAAACGAAAATTTTGCGTGCACAATCATGCACAAAAAAAGGCCTTTCGAATGAGACCATTTGCGTGTGAACGGGAAGATAAAAATTTGGATTTTTCGATTTTTCGAAAAAAAATTATGAAAAATTCCATATTAATTTTTGTGCACAAACGAAAATTTTTGATGAACGTTTGAACACATTCCAAGCTCTTTCGAACGACACCAGTTTTGTATGATTCTGCTGGTTATAAACCCAGCAAGGGGGTCAAGTAAAAAATGTCTCAAACTCAAAAAAGTCGTATTCCCGAACGTGCACAAACGAAAATTTTGCGTGCACAAACGTGCACAAACGATGCTCTTTCGAATGGTACCACTTTTGTGTGTCCGGGCTGATGTGTCCGGGCCAACTTGACGTCAAGACAGTCGAAAAAATGTCTATAACTCAAAAAACTCGTATTTCCGAACGTGCACAAACGAAACTTTTGCGTGCACAATCATGCACAAAAAAAGGCCTTTCGAATGAGACCATTTGCGTGTGAACGGGAAGATAAAAATTTGGATTTTTCGATTTTTCGAAAAAAAATTATGAAAAATTCCATATTAATTTTTGTGCACAAACGAAAATTTTTGGTGAACGTTTGAACACATTCCAAGCTCTTTCGAACGACACCAGTTTTGTATGATTCTGCTGGTTATAAACCCAGCAAGGGGGTCAAGTAAAAAATGTCTCAAACTCAAAAAAGTCGTATTCCCGAACGTGCACAAACGAAAATTTTGCGTGCACAAACGTGCACAAACGATGCTCTTTCGAATGGTACCACTTTTGTGTGTCCGGGCTGATGTGTCCGGGCCAACTTGACGTCAAGACAGACGAAAAAATGTCTATAACTCAAAAAACTCGTATTTCCGAACGTGCACAAACGAAAATTTTGCGTGCACAATCATGCACAAAAAAAGGCCTTTCGAATGAGACCATTTGCGTGTGAACGGGAAGATAAAAATTCGGATTTTTCGATTTTTCGAAAAAAATTTATGAAAAATTCCATATTAATTTTTGTGCACAAACGAAAATTTTTGATGAACGTTTGAACACATTCCAAGCTCTTTCGAACGACACCAGTTTTGTATGATTCTGCTGGTTATAAACCCAGCAAGGGGGTCAAGTAAAAAATGTTTCAAACTCAAAAAAGTCGTATTCCCGAACGTGCACAAACGAAAATTTTGCGTGCACAAACGTGCACAAACGATGCTCTTTCGAATGGTACCACTTTTGTGTGTCCGGGCTGATGTGTCCGGGCCAACTTGACGTCAAGACAGACGAAAAAATGTCTATAACTCAAAAAACTCGTATTTCCGAACGTGCACAAACGAAAATTTTGCGTGCACAATCATGCACAAAAAAAGGCCTTTCGAATGAGACCATTTGCGTGTGAACGGGAAGATAAAAATTTGGATTTTTCGATTTTTCGAAAAAAAATTATGAAAAATTCCATATTAATTTTTGTGCACAAACGAAAATTTTTGGTGAACGTTTGAACACATTCCAAGCTCTTTCGAACGACACCAGTTTTGTATGATTCTGCTGGTTATAAACCCAGCAAGGGGGTCAAGTAAAAAATGTCTCAAACTCAAAAAAGTCGTATTCCCGAACGTGCACAAACGAAAATTTTGCGTGCACAAACGTGCACAAACGATGCTCTTTCGAATGGTACCACTTTTGTGTGTCCGGGCTGATGTGTCCGGGCCAACTTGACGTCAAGACAGTCGAAAAAATGTCTATAACTCAAAAAACTCGTATTTCCGAACGTGCACAAACGAAAATTTTGCGTGCACAATCATGCACAAAAAAGGCCTTTCGAATGAGACCATTTGCGTGTGAACGGGAAGATAAAAATTCGGATTTTTCGATTTTTCGAAAAAAATTTATGAAAAATTCCATATTAATTTTTGTGCACAAACGAAAATTTTTGATGAACGTTTGAACACATTCCAAGCTCTTTCGAACGACACCAGTTTTGTATGATTCTGCTGGTTATAAACCCAGCAAGGGGGTCAAGTAAAAAATGTCTCAAACTCAAAAAAGTCGTATTCCCGAACGTGCACAAACGAAAATTTTGCGTGCACAAACGTGCACAAACGATGCTCTTTCGAATGGTACCACTTTTGTGTGTCCGGGCTGATGTGTCCGGGCCAACTTGACGTCAAGACAGTCGAAAAAATGTCTATAACTCAAAAAACTCGTATTTCCGAACGTGCACAAACGAAAATTTTGCGTGCACAATCATGCACAAAAAAAGGCCTTTCGAATGAGACCATTTGCGTGTGAACGGGAAGATAAAAATTTGGATTTTTCGATTTTTCGAAAAAAAATTATGAAAAATTCCATATTAATTTTTGTGCACAAACGAAAATTTTTGATGAACGTTTGAACACATTCCAAGCTCTTTCGAACGACACCAGTTTTGTATGATTCTGCTGGTTATAAACCCAGCAAGGGGGTCAAGTAAAAAATGTCTCAAACTCAAAAAAGTCGTATTCCCGAACGTGCACAAACGAAAATTTTGCGTGCACAAACGTGCACAAACGATGCTCTTTCGAATGGTACCACTTTTGTGTGTCCGGGCCAACTTGACGTCAAGACAGACGAAAAAATGTCTATAACTCAAAAAACTTGTATTTCCGAACGTGCACAAACAAAAATTTTGCGTGCACAATCATGCACAAAAAAGGCCTTTCGAATGAGACCATTTGCGTGTGAACGGGAAGATAAAAATTCGGATTTTTCGATTTTTCGAAAAAAATTTATGAAAAATTCCATATTAATTTTTGTGCACAAACGAAAATTTTTGATGAACGTTTGAACACATTCCAAGCTCTTTCGAACGACACCAGTTTTGTATGATTCTGCTGGTTAGAAATCCAGCGAGAGGGTCAGACGGAAAATTTCCGTTACTCAAAAAACTCGTACTCACGAACGTGCACAAACGAAACTTTTGCGTGCACAAACGTGCACAAACGATGCTCTTTCGAATGGTACCACTTTTGTGTGTCCGGGCTAAAGTGTCCGGGCCAACTTGACGTTTCCCGCGCAAATCTTTTGTCAAAAATTTCATATAAATTTTTGTGCACAAACAAAAATTTTGCGTGCACAAACGTGCACAAACGATTCTCTTTCGAATGACACCACTTTTGTTCAATTTGGTGGTGGTGTCCGGGGAACGTCAAGTTAGCCCGGACATTTCCGTTACTCCAAAAAAACGTACTCACGCACGTGCACAAACGAAAATTTTGCGTGCACAAACGTGCACAAACGATGCACAAACGATTGGTACCATTTTCGAGTGTCCGGGCTAAAGTGTCCGGGCCAACTTGACGGACATACAAAAAATTAATTTACTTTTGTACACACTCCAGCATTAAAAAAAGCTTCCAGTGTTTTAATGAAAAAATAGCTTTGCAAAATATTTTATCAGTAAAAGATTCTCCCTCCCCCCTCTATTATTTCACTGCCATTAAGGAAAACTTTGAAATTAGCCTTGAAAAATCAAATTCTCCAAGCTGGAAAGAAAGCAAAGACAAGTCAGCAGTTTCCCCTAACTTCCGCTCCAAGAATGTACCAACTTAAGTGCACACACTTATTTGTATATTCAGATAGATATCTTTTGCTGATGACGAACTTGTGTTCTTGGAGGGTTCATTCTGCTCCGAGAATATGCTGAGCAGGATTTCTTTCATTTGCTTCGATTTATTGGGAGGTTACATTGTTCCAGATCACGTTTTCTGACATTGATTTAGTTTTTTCATGGTCCTTCCGGAATCGAAACACGGACCGGTCTTCGAATATCGATCTGGAAGGAGAGGATTTTAGTTCCTGAGGACACAAAAATGTTCTTTTCATTCATCACGATCTGATGAATGCAGTTAGGATCAGGAATCATTAGATTTGTTCGAATTCTGTCAGTTGCTCGTGGCAATGTTGGATGGAAATATTTTCTTGTTAGAAACTTTTTTTTTCAAACTAAGTAAGAGGGGCTAGTTTTGGTTGGATCAGAAGTAGTCCCTTTATCAGAACTAGATATGTAATAATTTTGTTGTATATTTGATTTGCGGAAGTTTCTGGTCTCTCTGGAGTCAATTTATTGCAAGGCGTAATATCTCATTTGCATTTCGCATACAACCACATCGAATTTGTTTATTTGTTTTTATCAATACACCATTTGAGGATTGGCGTGTTATTTATTTTGGTTTGAGATTTTCCCCCAAGATCATTGGAGGGAGTAAAAGAGGTCGCATACGGGATATAAAACTTTCAGTTCCAAAATATGATTTACGAGGGGTTAAAATTTGCTTTCCCTATGAATAATTCTATTCCCTTTCGAGCTGGATGGAAGATTTCGGGAACGGTACACTATAAAGAAACTGGATGAAACGGTAAATATACATAAACATAAATATGAGAAACCTTGGTGCTCTCAAACTTAATTTATGTAACATTTTCTTTGATTCATACCTTTTTAGAAAACTGTAAGTAAAAAAAGAACGCCTTAAGTCAGTGTGGTTCAACCTTTAGCTACCCGAGTGCCAATTAAAATTTTTATAGGGAGAGTGCCAGAGAGAGTAAAAATTGGATTTACAATTTTATAACAGTCAAACCAAGTTTATATTTCAACACCGGAACATTTACTTCAACTATAAATATTTACTCGTATTGAGGCATATTTTACTTAAGAAATATCTTTCTTACATTTGAAATAGAACACAAAAATATTCATATATATAAAATAAAAATATATATATTCAAAAGTATTAACATACTTTTGATTTATTCCAGGGAATTTATTTTGTGCCACAATTTAAACACTATTTTACATTAAATTAGATTTAAAACAAATTATTTCTTGGGTTTTTTAAACTGTTCTTAAAAGAAATAAGTCTATTAGTGAAGAAAAAACCGTTAGAAAATAAGTAATTACCCCTGAGCTACCCCTGAATTAGGGTGCTCCGTTAAAAGACGGGGAAACTTTTGCGACACCCCCTAATTTTTTCCTTTTTGGTACCATAAGAATGTGTGCAAAATATTAAATCGATCACAAAATATTAACACGTGTCCCAGAAAGCCTTAAGTTATCAAAATTTTACTTTTTCTCATTTTTTCAAAATTTTTTAAAATTATGTTAAAAATTCCGTTACCGAATAATAGGGATCTAATGCATCTAAACATTCTTATTTGACAGTTATTTATTATTAGCTAGGCCAAAATGCCCAGTTTGTTTTAGAAAATAATCTAATTTTCAATTTTATACTGAGAATAGAGGAATCAAAAGGACGTGGTAAATGACTTATAACCCAAATTCCATAACTTAACACCATTTGTAGACCATATTGATGTGAAGATAAATTATCTGGAGCTAAAATCAATTATGAGTTACTTAATTACAGAAGCCATATTGGATTACATTAAACCAAAAAAAATTATGGAAGAACGGTAAGGGTACGTGATATATGTAATGGATTTTTGAGGTTTCTAAACTCATTTAAGACTAATAAAATCATCTAAAACAACTTTAAGCTAAATTCTGAACAAACACATAAAACCGGAAAGAGAAATTCTAGAAGCAAGTTAAGGAAATAATACTCCAGTATGCTCACAAGTATTGTATTTCGTAACTTATTTGAAAATTTGAACAAAATGGACACAAAATTAACCATCTTTTCATAATAATTGATTACCCATGTTCTTTTATTTTATCATAATTTTATACATTAACAAAAAAACTTGCAATTCAGCAAATTAGGGTCATTAAAATAATTAAACACTAACATTTGGTTTGTGATTGTTAGAGTATGCATATTTTAACAACGCAGTTTCTGTATATACTTCACAGCAACGTTTCCTGAACCCAGTACGTCACTACGCGGAAGGAGAAAGTGGGTAAACACAAAGCCCGTTGGGTTGCCAGGAGGAGTTTCGGTACGCAAATCGTGATAATAAGACACAATTCAGACACCACGATGGGAACTACTTTGTTTTTTAGTGACGTCGGGGTCAACTAACGTTGCTGTCTAGTATAAATCTTCTACTATACCCTTAGTTTTTCTTCGCACTGCAAACTTTTCATCAGTAAACATTCTTGAAGAAGTAATTAGTTTTCAAGTTAATTTTTCGAGAAAATTGTTCATGAAATTAAATTTTTTTAAACCCTATCAAAGCCTTCCTTGATAATCTAAGGGTAAAAAAGAAGAAGTTTCTTATCAGCCTCTAGTTTATAAACTAAAACTGAACTGAACGTTTATTACAAAATAACACTATTTGGGTCCGATATTTTTTTAGCAAGAGAAAAAAAATGCTTCACGTATCCCTGAGTCTATATATCTTCATACTCTTCAGAGTTTCTAAATTATTCAAAAAAAGCTCCACATATTTCTTAGCAGCAGAACCTCTCTTACTATCCGAGATGTTTGGTGATCCATGAATTATTAATGGCCACTCGCTACATACCAGGTTAGATAATTGGAGTTAAAGATGCTGGTTATACAGAGGGTAATGTTTCTTTTCAAGCAACCTTTTTTTCTGTGAAAATAACTTAACCAAAGGGTTTTCCTCAAAGGCGTACCTTGTAAGACGAAAGTGCGGTGCTTTTAGGAAAAACTGCGACTGTCTTTAGCGAGCTAAATACATAAAGGACATGGTATAGAGTCAGTAAGGCTTTTTTGGCTGGAGTATAATGCTAAGCGAAGAAAGGGAATAGAGTTTTTCTATAAATTTATGCAAAAAGTACCGCTGTTGTGGTGAAATGTGAATAGAAAAACTTAAGATTTGAATATGGGATACGTGTTGTGGTAAGAAATGAAGGTATAAGTTTAAGTATTTATAGCCAAAAAGCTTATACGTTTTAAATAACAAAAGACATGTATTATATTGATGTAGATTGTATCTAAAAATAATTTTCTCTAGTCTTAATACATTTTCTGTCAAATACCAATTTGATGCTTAGTATAAGCTGGAATTAAGCCATTTTTACAAGAAGAATATTTATCCCTTCCTTTTAAATATGACAAAACATATGCATTTATATTCAGTCATCCTTTGTTTTTATAATATTTATGTAGGGCACCTTGGGACATGGTCCAACTGGGGACATAAATTAGATTAAAATCTACTCATCAACGTGTTTTGGAATATTTGGTGTGTTTAGATAATTATTTATTTAACTTTTCTTGTTTTTCGTGGTGCAAAGTTACAATCACTCGTAATTTCAAAAGCCTTTTTGAAATAAAATAAATATATTTATGTCATTATAATTTTATTCAGAGTAAAGTAATCCATCCATTAATATTTAAGAAAAGAAAAAGAAAATTTATTGATAAACCTAAAAGAGTAATTAAGTTTAATATCCAAAGCGGCAAGGTGGGGCACCATGGGAGATTAAAAGAGGTTTTTTAATTTGTTATTATGAATTCCCTGAAATAGATATTTGGTTAGGAATTGTTTTATTAGATGTGCAAACAACTATATTTAGTATATTTAGCTGTGTTTGAATAAATACTATTGGATAAAAAATTAGAAAAATATTTTAATAAAAAGTGTCCCAAGATGCCCCACTCTCCCCTACCATTTAAAATGCAGTTGAAGTTCTGGTTCTTCAATCTACAGGTAATACTGAGGCCACTTCAAATTGATCTGTTAAAGAAAAACTTTTTCTAATAGAGTGTTCCCATTTTAGGGAATCATAAATCATACAAAATATTTTTTTCACTTACTATGATAAATTGTTTATATAATTTATATGATTTAAAACTTGTTATATGATGTCCCCTATAGGTGTTTTTGTTGTGCACATTTAGAATATTGAAATAAATGTGTGGGGGAGCTTCATATGAAAAGTGCATGTTTCGTTGCTTGTTAAAGAAAAAATAGTTTGATTAAATAAGTATTTTCTCAAATTATGCTAAACCGTGAAAGACACCTAAATAATTTTTTTTAAATTCCAGAGTGTCCACGGCAGAGTAATCTGCAAAGTTTTTTTATTTATATACTAAGTTCTTTTTACGCATATGAATTCATAGAAATAAGATCTTAAAATGATAATGAGAGTTGATTTTTCTGGTATTTATCCGTATTAGAATATATAGCTTTTAGGATTAAATTGAAAATTCAATAAATTATTGCTGATAAATCTCTAATCAATGGAAATTTAATTATATTCATATACTATAGTTTTAAAAGGAGAATAGATTTTTAGATTACTATCACATTACTGGTCCCGTAACTCTATATAGTATAATTAGTAATTAATAATCATTAGAAATGGAAGTACACCATTTCACTAATTAGTTTGAAACATTAATTACAAATTACATTTCTCTAATGGATACTTTTAACCAAGCAATTAATCATGTGAAATTAGGTTAATTTTCATTAAAAAGGTATGAGTAATTTTGACAGTAAGAATTGAACTGGAACTAAGTCTCAGTTTCAACAATGGATGCATGACAAATGACTCTAATTGAAATTCGATGAAATCTTTAAATGCCATTGAAAAGATTTTGGCAAATAGTACTTAAAAACACGATTTTAAGCATGCAGTTGAGGCCCTTCGGTAATTGATTGATTCAATACATACCTTTAGGTACCTTTCTAGGGTACAAGGTTTATAAAGGCACCTTTTTTAATTACTCTATTTATTGAACAAGCGAATAACACGCATCACATAACAAGAAAACACAAGAAAAATGCGTAATCACCAGGGATCGCTTGGTTCAAGTTATTGGTGACCGTTTAGTTTAGAATCGTATATTTACAAGTAAAATAAAATAACATACTTATAAGGTACTGCCAAGATTGTTAATTTTATACTCGAACATTTTTTTCATTGTTTTCAGTCTCGAAAATAGGTGTTCTTTGTATTTCTTTTTGAATAAATAAATAGATGGGCAGTTTTGAATTCTGAATTTGAATGGGTAATGAATTATAGAATTATAAAAAAATACAATGAAAATTAATAATAATAATAATAATAATAATAATAATAATAATAATCTTTATTTTCAATTTAAGAGACAACAATAAGAAAAATATTAAAAATTATATTTGTTACCAAGGGGAATCAATCCCGTCCAGGTAACCAAGAAAGTAAATACATTGATTAAGACATGAAATTAAAAAAATAAAATAAAATAATATACAACATTTATAAAATACAAAAAGAATAATACAAAGTACAAAATAATGAATTTTTAAAATGAATAATAGTTTTTACAAATAACACAAACATTTTTTAACTTATAAATTAACCAATTTGGCAAACAGCTAAGGCCAAAAATTAGATTACATGGTGCTTCCATCAAAAAAAGTCCTCAACATAATTTAAGAGTATAATAAAATTATGTAAAGATCGTTTAAATGAGGGATATGACGAAATATTATGTAGTTCTGTAGGTAGACTATTAAATAACTTAGGTGCTAGATAAAAGAAGTGTTTGCGAAATATCTCTTTATAAAAGCGCGGAATCTGATAAATTTCATTAATTCTCCTTACGTTAACACTATTTTTTAAATTGCAAATATTTCTATTGCGAAACAAGAAAAGTGTAATTCTATAAAAAACAATATGTTGTAGGGGGAGTAAGCCCAAACTTCTAAAATCAACATTATAGGAATTATTAAAACTTAAAATTTTGAAACATTTATTTTGGATAGAAATTAAAGGCAATAAGTTTGTTTTATAATCTCCACCCCAAATTATTATTCCATAGTTGATAGAGAGAAAAACCAAAAAAAAATACAGAGTTTTTAAAAAGGATTGAGTTACTTTATTTTTTAGGTGGTGAAACTTTATCAATGTAAAGCGAAGTCTTTTACATAACTCACCAACATGTGTTTTCCATTTTAGATTAGAGTCAATAAACAAACCCAAATATTTTATACATTTAACTTGTTCAAGTGTTTGACAATTACAATTAAAATAGTCATAACAAGAATCGAAATAGTTAATTAAGCTGTAATTATAAGAAATTTTTTTCTACAAGCGTATTTTAGTGAAAGTTGAATAAATTAATATATCTAAGATTAGATTTGTTTAGAATAACTAAGTACAAACGTAAAATCTATAAATCTTTGCTAAAAAAATCCTAATTACGATTTAAAATGATTAAAATTTCTCAAAATATGAATATACCTAAAGTATTGAATCGCTTACAGTAAATTTATTGACATAAAATTTTTAAGACTTTAAATGAATTTTAAGAGAATTCTGTTAGCAGTGCAAAAGAAACTGGACAGTTAAGTTCATAAAAACGCAACTAAATAAACTTGGGAATTATTTACTGAAGAATTTGGGAATTATTAATTCTCTGTAGACACGAAAGAGAATCAGTCGTTGTATATAAAATACTTAAATATTTCCATAAAAGGAATATAACCACAGAGTGAAACTTTGCCAAAAAAAGCCGTTTCATCGGATGCAGTTAATTTACATCTCACGCTTATAGGTCGAGGAGGGGGTCTTGAATATTGATACAGAAAAAAAATAAGAGGGAATTCAAACGTTGTACCTCCCCTTTCTGAAAATTGTCTTTTAATTTCTGATTGAATGCTAGAAATTACTTTTTCGATTGCTTGTTTGGATTTAACAGAAACCAACCACATACGAATTTTTGTCTCTTTAGAGAGAGATGGGAAGTTTGAATAGTTAAAAAATGTGTTTCATTTATATTCAATAGTTTTTAAGTGTTACTTTTTAACAGGGGTTACCGTGATGTGCACTTGTTACATTGAAGAGGTTACAAGCTTCCGAAATTTAAAAAAAAAAAAAAAAAAATATATATATATATATATATATATATATATATAAATATTCTATTTAAGATAAGAAACAGTTTAATTGTTTTAAATTTTATTTTTATATGACCATAAAATCAATTTATGCTTAATTTAAGGCGAAACTATCTATGAGATGCACATCATTTAACTGCAATCACATCCATATGGTGTTTTAATATAACCTCCCCGACCCAATTATATACCTTCAATAGAACTTCATATTGATTTTGAGAAAATTATGCAATTAATGGTTCGCTGTATAAATGAGTCTGACACACCAGGCGTTCGGTTCTAAAACCGTTGAAGAATTCCGAAGCGGAATACCAGCATCTCGCTGCACGACGGAAAGATGGAACATTCCTCCCATCCTTCCACCCCTCCCTTGGCACTCTTCCCGTCATCCCCCGCCACCATCTTGACTGCTCCCTCCACCAGGCGGCGCCACGCAGTGCCTCCATCCGATCGTTGCCATCGGCACAAAAACAAAAAAAGAGCGGTTCACGACCGAGCGAGCGGCCATCCCCGGATTCGCCATCCTCTCTCTCTCTCGGATACTCCGCCGCAGACGATTCCGTGTGGAAAACTGAGCCACAACTCAACTCTGCCCAAAAAAGAAAAAAGGGGGAGGTGCGATGAAGTGAGCCCCATCCTGTGTCCCCGGGACCTGGGGAGGTGAAGTCGCTCTGCCCACCAAAAGGTGAGTGTTCGAATGAATGGCTATCGGGTGTGCTTCGAACGGGATGGTGTGTATTGGAATGCGCAGCGGGGACATCCGGAGGCTTACGGTGTGCAGGGGTGTCCCCTGTGCTGTGGAACTGTGCATTCGACGCACCCCTATGGAACAGTTTTTGCTGAATATTGAGTTCTGTACCACTATTCTGTGGTGACTCTGGAGAGATATGCATCGTAAATGAGTCCGTATTCCGTTGTCTGTTATGTGGGAGAGTAATTACTTCCTGTTGTGATGTTTGAGTGAAATTTGTTGGATAAATGGGCGGAAACATAGAATTTTCTTCTATAAAAGAGTCTAAATTATTACAGAATTTAAATATCATACGTATGAAATAAAGTCACTCAAAAATATTGAATCTACACAGTAAAAAAAAGTTCGTACTTTTACACTAAATTTTCTATTGTTTCTGACGAAAATATTCTCCAGTATGCCTAGAAAACGTGAGTTTTCCGTGAATTTTTCTACAAAGAAATACTTACGATTTAATAAATCTCCACCAAAAAAAATTAAAAATCTTCAAAACCAGTATGTGTGTTCAAGTAAAAATTTCTCGAGATCATTTAGTTAAAACGAGGTCAATCATCTTTTATATAGGTGTGTTATTTGTTTGCCGGTGAAGTCACAATGTCATTCGGGAGTATGAAAATATGTTATAATTATATTGCTGGTTATAAAATCCGCTTCTCCTGTCAATCCAAAGAATTATCTCTCAAGCTTCTTCAAATAACGGAAAATTTCTCACATTTGGCAGAAAAGAAAAATTACAGAAACTATTTCCATTATTTGAAGAAAGACTTTTTACAGTGTACACACATATGTCATACATTCTTTAGTGAGTTATAGAGTAATTTATTCTCTAAGCTAAACTACAACTGTTGTACTGTGTGTACGTTAAAATTATTTTACGATAGTTTTTAGTCCATTTAGAAAAGCATAGCTCTTCTACCTATTCTTTTACCATACCATTCATTCAATTGGAAAGTGAATGTCCCGAAGATATAAGAGAAGGAATTTGTGAAAGGCCAGTTGCTTATATCGAAAGAATAAAGATAATTTTCAACTTTGTCGAAGAATTTTTTAATAAATATGAACTGGTAGGATTTATAAATGTTTTTTGTCTGGTTATAAAATTAAGAGAAAATAAATTTGTCCACATTACGTATGTCAGTTGATTTTTACCTTAAGTTCTTTCTATTTCATAAAATTTATTTGGTTCAATTCCGTTCAATTCTTTTGGAGACGAAAAAGTAAAAATATTACTTAAATATTTCAAACTCATAGATTGAAATAGTTAATTAGATCAATAACTGTTTAGCTTATCATTAAAAATCAGAAAAATTGTAGTTATTTGAATATATGGCGTTCAAAAGAGATTGGCGATATTTAACGGAAACGTAAACGGAATTGGTGAACCATTTATTTTATCTCAAATAGACATTTTTTTAGTAGGCTTTCTAAAATTTTAAATGTATCTAATTAAGTTGACTGTGTAACAAATTTGTGCACGAATTGCTTTTAATTAATATATTAACAAAAAAGTAAATTATATATATTATAGTTCGACAAGGTTTAATTTAAATACTATATTTAAATATCCTAAAATAATGTTAAGGGCCTTCAAACATGTAAGGTATAACAATTATTTTTGAACAAAGTATTTTAAAAAAATGTAAAACGCTGGAGTCTGTCACTTGTTTAAAAATCAAATAATTAATGAATGTTATAGTTAAATAAAACTATTTTTTAATACATCGCTGCATATTTTTTCATGAAATTCAAAATTTTAATACCAGCTTTACACAGTCAGTAGGGGAAAATTTTCTTTGATGCACATTGGTATTCAACAGAAAACTTTTTTACTGCATATTAGAGGAAGTAAACGTGAATCACAAATTTAAGCATTTTTCTTGTTGAAATAAACTAATTTATCATAAGCGGAACTAAATTAAAACAACTTTAAGGTATCGTGGGATTTCTTAATGATTAAAATGGTAAAAATTGCATTTTTTTATTTTATTTAGATGAAAACTAATATTCTTAAAGCTTGATGTTTAATATTGAATTTATGATAAACCCGAATTTGTTTATGAAATTTCTTTTTTACATTTAAAAATTGGTAAATTTTAAATAGGGTGAGTAATGATTAATCATAAAGTACAGGGAAATAATATATTTGTAAGTTCATATTAATAAATCTTGGGATAATACAACTATTCTAAAACAAGTATTATTCTGTATAGATTTCTTATTTATACTACAGAATTCCTCGTTATTATAAATTGTACTACACATTACTACTTCTTAAAAGCTTTCACCAATAGAGTATAAAGAGTTTTAAAATTTATGATTTAAGCACAATAAAATAATATTAAATTTTTTTTAAATAACATAGACCTGTGTTATACTAAAAACAAGTTATCATCACCCTTTCCAACAGTTTTTTTTTCAATTTTATTTCATTTATTGATTTTATCGTTACTAATTTAGGAAATATATGAACCCATGGACCAGCTGTGGCTATTTCGGGATTTAAGAAAATATTTTTGTTTTGTTCTACTATATTTCTGTTCTATTTTCCTCTTGTATATGTACTCTGTTTCACTGTGTTTTATGTAACTTTCTTTTTTCTTAATAAATTTGATTAGATTTGATTCATAAGAAAAGTTTTATTTTGTTTTCTTTACTTTTGTTCTCTTGTAAATAAGTTTGCTTTACCTGAGTTTTATGTAACTTTATTATTTTTTTAAATAAATTTTATTCTACTTTTACGAGCTCTACAAAAATATACTATATCTTTATAGAGGTAATTAAAATTTGTTTCAAATAAAAAAAATTAGCTTTTTGAGTAACTAAATATTAAAATTTTATTTAAAGGACTCATAGGCTATCTTTTGAAGTCAGTTAAGTACATTTCTAGAATAAGATAAATGGAAATATTTATATTAATAAGTTATCAAATTAATCCATCAAAAGTTTCCACATGAAATATATCTATGACTAAAAGAAAATTAACTAGCATAGATAAAAATCAACTACAGAAAATTTCAAATTTTGTTAGAATACCTTAATACATATCTTAGATTGACAATAACTTAACAATAATAATAATAATAGTAAAACGTAAGTTATGAATATTGGAACATAATAAAAAAACACAAGCAATGATATCTGTAAAAGAAAATACATAGCTTCAAGCCCAATGGATATTTTTGCAGTGTCAAGTAATATTTTTTTAAGCAAAAAATATTCAAATTGATAATTTATTATGACTTTTATAATAGTTAAAACCATAGGGAGGAAAGTAACTGGGTGAAACAATCCTTTATTCTTTCATAAATAAATTTCAATACTAAATAGAAAGTGAAATAGTTATAAAATGGAAACTTTATACAATAGTGCATAGCATTTGATATCCCCGATTGTATTTTAATAAGCCAAAATGTATGGAAAGTTTTCAATATTTTTTATTTCTACTTTACAGGTCACATTATTATTTTACACCCATAAAAGTTTAAAATACGTTTAAGAATTACCAGAAAAATAATCATTTCTAGGCTTGAATTCGTCCAAACATTATATGGACTCCCGAAATTGAGCAGATATCTATTTCTTAATAGTTACAATGGAACTCGGTTAAACTATTCCACTGTCATAGAGAAAGGTATCGTCACTGGTTTACGGGTACAGTTACTGGGCTTAATTTCCAATCCGTTCTAACGTGGTCCTTCTATGCTCGAAAGGTTTTAGTTAATGAACTAACCGTTGTTGGAATTCAGATTGAATGGAATAACAAGTGCGATTATAAAGTTTGAGTCCTCTTAGGTTCTCCAAATCGTTTACTGGGCTATTGGGAGTTTCAAACTACTTTAAGATGGTCAGTCTGGTAATAATTGTTGCTAAAAATGATGATTTTTGCAAGTACTTTAGGAAATCTAATAAATAATATAACTTTATTTAGTCGAAATTCCATCATAAATAAACATTTCTAACTAAATGTAGGAGTTTTTGAGACATTTATTGAAACTTTTTATTTTTAAACAAAGAAAATATACTAACTACAAAATGAATAGTTTCTCAAAACTTTTTATTTATAAATACATGAAACAGTTTGCAGAATATTATATATATTTTTATATAATGTTAATGACATTATTACACAGTACTTTTTATACATTTTTTATTACAGCTCACATTTTCTCAAGAGCTAAATCCTTAAATTCAAAGTTAAAGTTTAAGTAATAAATAGAATCTGAATAAAATTGAAAAGGATTAAATTAATTTATAATTTACCTATCTTAACTAATATACCTACTAATACCAGTAATACCTGTAATATGTGCATAACATTTCCTTATAATGCATTACTTTTGATGTTTTTTTAAAAGAAATGACGATTAATAACATACTTTTCCTCATCTTTTCTTTCTTAGAAATAGGAACTTTAAGGGAAAATGAAATAATCAATCTTGCTTGAATATTTTTTTCTGCTGAAATTTTATTGCCAAGAAAAATACCATTTTAAACTTTCCAGGCAATTTAACAAACGTTAAATCAAATTGACTTGAAAGCTAAAAACCTGCCATTTTCTCTTATTATCTCCACCGTACTAACTATTCTGCCCCTTTTTGACTATCAATTAGTCCTTTAGGATTTAAAGACTTTTTTCTCAGAAAGTTCAAGGAAAGAGGAAGGTTAAAAGCTGCGTTTTTATGTAATGTAAATATGAAAGATAATATTTGGAGACGGAACTTTAATAGATTATCAACCAAGTGTGACATGTTTGTTAAAAAAGTTTTTGTTGAATTTTCTACTGTGATTGTATTTAATGCTTATTTTGTTATTACAAGGATAAACTTGATCGTAACCGTAGGTTATACACAGTTAACGGTTTCGGAATCCAGTTTAGATGGTTTAGCCTTGGTTATTATTACTGATTGCTCAGATGCCAATTTTTTTCTATAAAAAATATTTTCTATTTGAATTTGCTTCACTAAGTATTGTATTAAACTTTTGAATATATCCAAAGTCTTAATACTCAAATGTGTTTCATTATTATGAAATCCTCTTGTAGCATTTGTTTTCTGAAAGGTTTCTACTTTTGAACAATATACAATCTATTGTATGTTGTAACTCAAATTGGTATAGTTTTAAATTTTACCTAAAAGATATTTTTCTGAAATTAAACTTATGGAACTTGAAAAAAATCAAACCTAAAAGTACTGAATATAGGGATAGGTTACTTTGTCAACCTGATTTTCAATATCTGCTACAGTTTCGTGCATCTTAATAATATGACATTGTAAAATCATTTAAAACGGGCTAGCGAAATTGAAATGCACTACATTATATGAAATGTATGTTTCTCTCTACATTTATTGATTTTTGATTAGTCTTCGGCTATTTCATAATGCATCACGCTTCGCAATTTAGGAGTGCAAAATTGTGTAATCTAGTTTTGATTGCTAAAGTAGCGTAATGTTAACTGCGGATCGCTCCGTATCGACATAAATGTAGTATCAAGCTATCACTGAAAAATTCCTTCTTATAATTTTTTTCAGATTCGCTATTGAAGGTGACTTTGAAAGAGAGAGAAACAGTCAATTTATTGGGAACATGAAACGATTTTTCACACTAAATTTTACAATCGAACAATGGAATATTATAAATGTCATTTACATGTTCATTGGGGGAAAATGAGTTATAGGTATTTCACCTAGGGTCCATTGATAGACAATACGTAACTCCAATTTATCAATGGGTAGTATCCTAGGTATAAAATTGCATATTTCTGGATTTGGTCGGTTCTATGATGCAATGTTCTGTGCTATTTTGTTTGTAACAAATAATATCAAATATTTTAATTTTTCTTCAAGAGCAAGTTTAAGTTATTCAGTCTTACCTTGAAGAGAAGGATAATGTTTGAAAAATATCTTATTCAGTCGAGTAATATTGGATTTTTATAACTCAGGTTATATGAAGCCTTAAAAAAGAGCACCTAATGATATTGTAAGCTTATTAATCTTTATCATCTCAAATTTTATTGAATCAAAGGAAATCTTTGCAAGCATTATTCATTAAAAAGTGTTTAAATATTTTCGTTTAGTATGGAAGTAACCACGCCATTCCGAATCAAAATCATTTCTTTTCATACGAGATTGATCCCTCCAAGACCAAAATAATACTTTTCATTTAATATAACGATAACAAAACGTTTATAAATGTAATTATACAGGGTGTTTCAAAATTGCGTTGCACGGCTTTTATTTGGAAACAACGCCTCCTAGGGTCATGGAAGTAAGGTCTACCCCTAGGTAAGTGAGCCTGGAGAATCAATTGAGATGACTTACAGCGCCCCTAGCGGCGAAATTAAAAAATTAATTTAAAAACTAAAGGAGATAGAGCAAAAACTTCAAGAGAGTATTGTTGCCAACGTCAAGAAAAACTCACTGAACAAAATTTGATCAAAATATCTTGAATATTCGCGGAGATATTAGCATGTGAAAATAGCACTTTTTCAGGGGTCAAAAAATAAAAAGTTCGCATATTTACAAATTTTTTTTATTTTTGGATAAAATTTTGTGTTATTTCAACTAAAAAAACACAAAACTACACAATAACACTGAAAAATTTGGAAATATGCGAACTTTTTCTTTTTTGACCCCTGAAAAAGTGCTATTTTCACATGCTAGTATCTCCGCGAATATTCAAGATATTTTGATCAAATTTTTTTCAGTGAGAACGTCGGCAACCATACTCTCATTGAAGTTTTTGCTCTTATTTGTTATATATCTTCTTTAGTTTTTAAATAAATTTTTTTAACTTTATATTTTTGCCGCTAGGGGTGCTGTAAGTCCTCTCAATGGATTCTCCAGGCTTACTTACCTAAGGGTAGACCTTACTTCCGTGACCCTAGGAGGCGTTGGTTCCAAATAAAAGCCGTGCAACGCAATTTTGAAACACCCTGTATACATGTTATTTACCCCACAGTACTTTCAGTAACATAAATGTTTCTTTTTGAAATAACTAATTGGGCACCACTCATTGAATCTGAATGGGCGAATAACTTAACTCACATTAACCTAACTAATTACCCTCCAACCCAGGATTCCTTACAAAGTTCCCAACAGAATATCAACTATCTTCTCTTTGGAAACTGAAAATAAAAAAAGGTGCTTCTTAAATTTCCAATTCAAAATTCAATTCTCCGTATTTTAATTAAGCCCGCACAAAACGTAGATTATGCGATTTTTCTTTGAAGCGAAGAACGTTCGCGTAAAAGAGAGAATTTTTCACACTCTTTGTTCTCTTAGAAATAAAGAACGGAAAATCGAACAGTGTTAAATTACCTGAATATATCGGGGTTAAATTAGGGACGGCGGTGCCTCTTAAGTGTGCCAATTTGTTGGGAATGCATGATCATTTTGAAAAGGATTTAGATAACTGTTTTTAAATTGATTTGCATTCAAAGTTTCTTTTGATATTAATTCTTTTTCAAAGTATCGGATAAAATTATGTTGTTGGGAGGCAATGTGGTTTCTCCAATGAAATAGTGTAACCTATAAAATGAATTAGATCCATTGGGATTTTTTAACAATAAAAATATCTTTCTTTCAATTATCTTCTCTTTTTTCTAGTTAAATCGGAATATTTTTTCCAATTTGTTAGTAACAGAAGGGTATTTTAAGGAGAAAGATTTGAAAGTTTTTAAGTTATAAATAAGAATAACAAAGACAATTAACGAATGGTTGAAAGTAAATAAGTTAATATCTGGGTCTGAAATATCGATAGTAAATATACGAGTTTTGTTTTTACAGTATTTACTCTCCTTATTTCAAGGTTGACTGAATTTCAAGAAAACACCCTGCATTCATTGAAAATCCATTAAAATCCTTCAAATAAGTAAAAACTTTAAATAAACAATGTTTTCGATAAAACTTCTTGAAGTAATTGAATTTAATAGGGCGTATAGTAAAAAAAGAGACTGCATTCAACAAAAACATTATTCTTTATTATGATGAGAAAAATTGAAATAATTTTCATTAAGTAAATTTTACCTTTAGTCAAAGAACTTAGTCTTTAAAAATATTTTTACAGTATAGGCACTCATACGAAAATGTATTACTGTATAACATGCTAAACAATGCATAATTTAAGTGTGTGAGAATGCCAAAGGGGATGTATGAATTATGTATAGTTTTCTCCCTATAAAGAAATTATCTACATAAAATAATTAAATGAAATGTAGGGACTATTACAAAATTGGACGTTAATGGAATTCCTTTTACTGAAATAAGATTTTCTTGGAATATGTGTCATTCTATTTGATTCTTAGCTGAGAGGAAATAGGAATAAATATTGTAAGAACACATTTAAATGACATGGGTGGAAATACGAAGACCTGGGCTTCAGAAACTTTTTGTTCAATTAAATTGAGAAAATAAGTGAAATTCATTTAGTAATTCTTTTAAACATTCAAGTAAGTGTTTCCAAGATTCTTAGTAAGAAAAAATATTATTTATCCGTGCAAAATTTATTCAATAAATTTCTAATTCATATTTTCTTTAGCTCTGATGTATTTGGAAAATTACACCATAAGGATATTGACATAAAGTCGTGAATTTTATTCTCTATCATTATTGTTAGATATACATTACATTCAGCAATTATATAAATTTTACTCTAAAATTCCTTGTATTGTTTACACGAAAAACACACTCTTTAGGGGGGAAATATTTTTACCACCCTTATGAATCTAACTTTGATATTGAATACAACTATAATTAAGATATAAACTAAGTTTTGAAAATTAGGCCACAAGGAGCGATTGTTTAATTTTTTATACTAGCTTTAACATTACAATTTGCACAAGTTAATAATATGTATAATTTTGAAGCTTTTAAAATTAACTTATATTACTATTTTTGTTCCTCAATCATCGTCAAGTCTTTAAATGTCACTTTTTTACAGCTTTTTTAACCACCTTATTTAAATTTTATGTTTATGTTTCACCTTATATGTTTAACCGCCTTATATATTTATTTATCCGCATTTTCATTCCTTACAAACCACTTATACTTGCGCCGTGCCTTGTAATAAAATTAATAAATTTTCATCGGGTGTGCTTTCTTCAGGCATTTGTTATGTACTCCCCCAAAGGAATCTGGCTTTTCAGAATTTTAGGGGACTTGTTGAAGTACCCTGTTACTGAAGTTTTTACAACATGTTTCAAACAAGTGTAAACTCACAACTCTCAAGCGTCACCTCCAACCGTGGACCGGTTTCGTCCTTGTTAGGACTCACCAGCACGGTATAGGAAGGTGACGCAAGAGAGCGGAGGGCAAGTACTAGTCTAGCCGACTATAACTGAAAAAGTGGTGACCATTGATTAGTCCTCCACTCACCGCTCTCTTGCGTTACCTTCCTATACCGTGCTGATGAGTCCTAACAAGGACGAAACCGATCCACGGTTGGAGGTGACGCTTGAGAGTTGTGAGTTTACACTTATAGTCCGCTTAACCAGCAATAGTTGTTGAAATTCTCCTTTCATGTTTCAAACAGTCAGGCTAATTTTAATGTGTGTATGTATAATTATTACATATACCATATACACATACACATATTATTGCACACTGTATTATTATTGTGTACTCATATTCTCAAAACTAACAAAGTGTTATAAGTAATAGACTGAATATTGATTCCTCAAAGGATCTTTTGACCATGACCACTCCTAACAGTATTACGAACCCATCCACCAACCCAAAACACCGATTCCTTTCCAAACCATTTCCCTGGATCAAGGACGAATAGGACGTCCGTACCAACCACCCCCAAAGGACACCTGATGACTGAATCAGACCTTGATGAATTGATCCCCACCGCGGTTTCAATCCATCAGGATTACTACAACTCGGCACCGCCCATCTCAATGAAAGGTGTGGCCGTGCCTAGTATAGGTGCAGATCATCCGCACGTGCGGGTAACACGGGGGTGATTCATTCATTCATTAGTTAACTCACTCATAGGGGTGAGTTAGGGTTTGCGGTGATGAATTGCCATCTGATAAGGTGTTTGAGATGCGTTTTTCCAGGTTGGCGCATCCATCATTTGGACATTGGGATTCGGAGATAAAAACTGTTATGGAGAGTGATTAAGCTGACTAACCATTCTTTTCCTTGTCAGAATTTTCCGTTTTTTTAAACGTTGTAGGTGAAACAATTCGTAATTATTAAGATTTGGATGGGCTTGTGATCTTGCTAGCATTTTCGATAATGGAGTAAAGCCCCCCAAAAGTTCTTTGAAAAATCAAATTTAATACCAAAGGAAAATATTTAAAATCATAACCTCGAAGACTTTCGATCTTAAAACCATTTGAAGAGCTTAATATTTTTTTTCATTAAAAAGGTTTTATGTTTTTCGAATGATTTTGCTTTTTAATCCTTTATTCAAATTGCAATTTTAAACATTACATCATAACATTTCCTTCACTCCTTCGGAACTGAAAAGAAAATTAAAAATACACCCTTAATACTTAAATCTAAAATGCAATTAGCTCAGTTAATTAGATATATTGTTATTAAGTTTTGCGATATTGCTTTCGGCGAAAGTAAAAAGTGTTGGTAATAATAGTCAAATCAGTATGAGGAAAAAATATTACTAGATACGTTTTGTAACAATTTTTAAAAAAATTGAAGACAATTTAAACTTTCTAAATTTTGTAATATTTTTTTATCCGAAATAAGTTAATAAGACCCCTAATTACAGTTATCTCTCCACTCCAAATGCCAGAAAATTGAGATGGAAAATTTGTTTTTTAAAATAAAGATAAAAACACAATTTTGTTAACATTGACGTTAAGAGAAATCATTTGTTTTGAACATTTTCAAAGGAATTTTTAAAACTGAAATATAGAATTCTTACTCTTATATAATATATAAATAAATAGCAACTTAAAAACAGGCAATATAGAAGATTTCTGTAAAAGAATGTTTACCATTGCATCACCGGAAAAGCAAAGAATAATTGGAAATATAGAGTTTCACTTTTGTAGAATTTTCTATGAAACGTTAAAGACTGTGAGCTTTTATTTGAAACTGGATTTTAATAGGGATTATTATCCTTAGGAGAGATGTCTATAGCATTTTAAGGCAAGGAAATTACAAAGCAAATATGAATTTAAAAAATTAACTTGTTGAAGCAAGCAAATTTTTTTTCCTTTTTAGCTCCGCTGAGTTTTAAATCATACAAAGAAAAACCAATTATGTACAAGAATGACGTACCGAAAAAATTGCTGGTTGACAGAATTCCCCGTAAAGTAAAGACACTTTTAGTAGATTATACGCTTTGGAAAAAAAACCTAAAAGAAAAAAATTTTAAATGCTTAAAAAAAGCAAAAAAATCTACATATTTTGCTTGGCATTGATTTATTTAAAAAAAATAAATCAGTCTAATTAAAAATATTATACACTAATAAGAATGTTAAATTGGTTTAAAAGTTTAAATTTTTGAAGAAAAATCAAGTTTATGAATATTTTTTAAAAATAAATTATTTTTAGAATATTTAAAGTGGTAAACAGAGGGAAACTGAAGTTAGTTGATTTTAATTAATTCAGAAACACCCGAAACACCACACCAACCTATCAAATATGTTTCAAAGAGGGAAGATTCTAATCCCGATATAGGGGGTGAGGAAATTAAAGAGGTGTTTAAAATATTTAAAATGAGTACTTAGGAAGAAAATTACCTTTTAAGGTGTTATTATTTTAAGTTCTACATGTGTTATTTTTTTGTAATGACGGGCGATGAGTCTGGTTTTTAATTTAACGGAAAACGTGTTTGAAAATAAAACTATGCGGATTAAATTTGATTTTGGACTCTACTTAATCAGTCTTGATTCATTTAAGGTAAGATGCATTTTTTAATCACAGTATTGGATGTAATTTCTTGTTTAAAGAACACATTAATTAAATAAATTCAGATGTCTTTTTATTCGCCTCACTCAAAGGTGAAAACTATTTTTTTAAATTTATCTTCATTGATTTATTAATGTAAAGTATATTTGTTACGAGTTTTCTTTTGAAGTAAAGCTATAAATGAGTAGCAAATAAACGAAAGTTAGAACAAAACAAGAGACTGAAAGGAAAATATTTAAAAAACCTCCTTTATCTATTTACCCCCCTCATGATTGTATACAAAAAATACCTAAACCATCAATTTCTTGAGATGATTATTGAGTTGCTAGCTATCTTGCTTTCCTCAAAAACTGAATAATACTAATTGCTGTTCAATTTATTCTCATTGCTTTATTAATGTACAATATATTTGTTATGAGTTTTCTCACGAAGTTCTCTTTTTCTTATTAAAACGTAATCTACAATGAAATTTAGGTGAAATTTTTCTAAGTGTAAAAAAACTCTGAAATTTAAGAAAAAAAAGTTTTTAGTTCCAAATATCCAGCTTAATTGGTTGATCTAATTAATGCTTGGTTAAATGTGAATGTTGCTTGGTTAAATGTGAACTTTAATGTACAACGAATTTGGTAGCTTATAAAAATTTATTCTGTATTACATTTATGCAGTGTGCGAATGTGCTGTGCCCCCTTCTCTGGGGCACATTCGCACTGAATTTCTCAATTCTTCGAACGATGATTTAAGGGGGAAAGTTTTGATAAATGCATCTAAAAAGGGCACTAAAATTACAGGAATGCTGTGAACTTATAAATCAGTTATTGTTTCAGTATCTTATGAATATATGGGGAAATAGCCAAAAATGTACTTTTTGTGCGAATGTACCCCCTTCTCCCCTACCCCTTTTTTAAGGTGTGAGCATCTTTATGATGTCACACTCTTGAAGTTCTTTTAAATTTTTTTGTAGAACTAAATTGGTATGGTGTTTTTGTCTTATTCAGTGTAAAAATGACTTGCATGGTCTAATGTTAGCGTCATAAGATCCAAACAACCCTCCTTTAAATAACTCCGTTACAACGTTTAAACAACAACGTTAAAGTACATCTGTTTCAATCCCACCCAACCTAGCGAAAGATTCGATTTCCACAGTTCTTTACAGAATCGATTCCAAATAACTAGTTTCCTTTCGTTAAGTAAATGAACCTTCAAAAACCAACTCACCCAAACTTGACCCTCCCTAGAAATTACCTACCTGTGGATCTGATAGCCCCATCAAAACGTCATCAACGTTGAAATGCAATTTTCTAAAACAACGTTCATTTGGGCTCGCAAGAGAACGGAGCCCGGAATCAAACATCTGTTGCCAAACCTAGAAACACAAAAAAGCAATGCATAAATCTCGAGATGGATTCAGTCTTTCCTGAAAGGGTTGGGGATAAATCTGGTATCGATGAAAGGGGGTGGCAACCTCTCTTAGATGGAATTGCCGCCGAGAAAACACAAAAAATAGTCGTTCCTTTTCAAATGATAAGAATTCATTCATTCGTAGATGTAAAGGATGGTTTGGAGAACGGATAATTTCATTTTCGTGACTGTGCTACATTGAAGGACTGTTTGTAACTACCTGGAATTTTCCTTCTTAATGGATTGCATGGACAATGAGTGATGGATCTGAGAGTGATAGACTGCATGAGGTAAGGAAGTAGAATAACTCGAAAAATTTTCATAAACTGCTTAAAAGGTTGGATTTTTGGCATTTTAGTATGTAGTAGAAGTTTTTTGTGAAAACTTCTTCAAGTAATAGTAACTTTTTGGATTGATGAAAATTTATGTGCCTATGTGTTGTTGTAGAATAACAATCCTTATAAAAGAAGATAACGGTAAAGAAATTAACTTCAAAATTCACTAGGAAGAACTTTTCTAAAGTTTGAAGTTAAATCCGAAGGAATATTAGCACACAAAGTCATAATTTGCAGTTGTGCAACAATATTTCAATGAACTTTTCCTTACTGCAAACCCTTTCAATCCTAAGCCTCCCGAGATCACCATTTTATCCAATGGAAAATTTGGGGCGGCTGTTATTTCCAAATGATAAATGCTTGCGACATTTTCTAATACAAGTTTAATTTTAAAAAATAATGTTTAACTACATTATAACCGTTAATTTCTGCATTAATCAGTAATTTATTCCTTAACCAACCGTTATTTATAAGTATTTAAAAAATGTCTTTTCCCTTTAAAGAAATAAAAAATATCTACTTGAAAAACCATAATGAAAAATACTTCACAAACTGAACACATAGGGCATCATTCATTGTACTTCTACATTTATATATTGGAACTAGTTCATCAAAATAAATACACATAAATAAACTTTTCAAACCCCTGAAGTCCCCAAATAACATCCGAATAAAAACAAACCACTTTCGAAAGTATACAGCAGTAGAAACCCGCCATTTTTTAGAGCATTCATCACCGGATCCCAGAAAAGAATGAACTCGGACTAAAAACACGGCATTCCTCCGCTTTCTCTGACCATTCCATTCCCTTCAAAGAATAGCATTTTCTTTCTCAAACGATTGTTGGTAAACAAAAAGGACCCTACCGCCATCTATCAATGACACATAAGTTCTCTTCCACGAAACATGGAAGAGATTAGAAGGAGCGAAATATGTTTCGTTTTGCAGTCGTGTATCCGCCATTTTCTTTCTGGAACAAACGATACTGCTGGAATTCGTTGCTAGGACACTGAGAAGTGTGGTGTGTCGAGGGTATACGGTGTTATAATAAGGAACTTGCATGTGTCAGATTTTCATAAACTTTCAAGTGTTTCGTATGGTTTTTTGTATAGAAAAATGAAATATTTTGTCAAATTTTCAAAAAAGTGTACAAGTACTTAAATATTTTAATTTAAAAGTCGAGAAAAAAACACGTGGCTGAAAACGCGAAGTTGTTTGCATGCACAGTGACGTAGAATCCATCGAGCCAAATTGCAATCAAAATTGAATTTCTATGTTTTAGTTGATGATTTCTTTTTTCAGAAGTGTCCGGTATGAGTGTTTTAATAAATATTTACCTTCTAGACACTTCTGGTGGCGGTCAGAAATCCACGGCAAACATGACAATCCGAGGTAAACATTAGTGACGTCACGGTACATGCTGTTAAGCGTTTTCAGTTGCTTCGAAAAACACGATTTTTGATAATTTTTTTTGCAATCGAAAAATTTCTCAATCGGCCTCAAATTTTGTGTAGTGGCTTATTTTTGCGTGAAGAATAGATTAAAAAAATTAAAAAAAATCTTGCAAGTTCCTTAATGCTGAAATTTATGCCACGATTTTTATACATTACTTTAAAAAATAAAGATTATTCCAGTCATTTTATGGCTATGGCCATTAGAAAGAAAAGCTAACCCTCCCTTGTTCAAAACTTCTCACCGGAAGAAAAACAGAATAGCATTAATCTAAAACCCATCTGACGAAACTAATTTAAAAAAGGCAAATCCCGGGAGTTGTAAGCAGAAATCCCTCCTTCGGGGAATTTGGCTCGAGAATAAGCAACAATTGATCGGACAGCACATCAGGAGTCGTTCGCTGTCTGGCGGAAATCTGATGACAGCGCCAGCAACTCGCTTAGCCAGTAGCAACAATGGTTTTTTTACGAAGGGATCGCGTATGTCAGGAAAAGGATGTACAGTCGGAGTCAAAAAAATCGTTCCAAAAGTTAAGCAACGGGATTGCAGGATTTGAAATTTCAACGAATCGCTGAATATAGGAAAAGATTGGCGAGAACAATTTTCTAATATCTAATTTAAGGAAACATATTTGGCTGGTTATCCATGATTTGGCGCAGTTTTTTTTCGAATAAAAATGCTTTAAAATAGTAGTATGGTGGTTAGAGTAACGTCTTAGTAATCGGAAGTTCGCGGGTTCGATCCTCAATGCGGATCATTCTCAAAGTCATTACGATTGATGTTGAAATTTATTTACGGATGATCCAATCTCTGTGGAGGAGTATTCTTACCTGATTTTTTATTCAAAGCACTCAATCGTATTTCTCAGCAGCCGTTAAAGTTTCTTCCTAAATCTTAAAATAATTATTTATGAAATTTACTTGGAACTCTGGATCTTCCACTATGATCATTAAAAAATCCAACTCCGATAAGTAAGTAATTTTTTAAAGGTATTTTTAACTTCACACTGGAAAAAATATTTTATTTAAAGAAATTTTTTAATCAGAGAAATTTCTTAAGAATTTTTTTACCAAGCTTATTCAGGCGAATACAAGTTTAAACATAATTCTTTGTACTATTTCAGAAAATAATTCTATTTTAACTATTTTTAAAGTTATTTTAAATAAATAATAATTATAAATTCTTTTAAATCGTGGGGTAACGCGTTGCCTGAAACAATTGTAAATTCAAGAGGGGTAAACGAGTTCAAGAGGAAAATTGACAAATACTGGGATTCCGGTAGTTTGAGTTAAAAAGACTGGACCAACCTTGCTGGGCTTAAGCCTGTAGTTGGTCGACTTAATTTGTATTTGTATTTGTAACGGAATTTTAATTATATGACTTAATAATGGGAACTCTACGGATTTAGTAAAAGTTAGTAGTAGTAGTTTTGTTAAGAAATTAAAAAATAATTTGCTTTGGAGACTATTGAAATTGTACTAAGCAGTCTCGGGGGTGGGGAACAAGCTATATTTCTAATATACAGATATTTGGTTGAGTTGCATAAGCGTACCCAGGATTCTGCTCAGGGCGAAGCAAGCATAGTCGATCTTTCTCGTGCTTGTGGAGAACCATTTTAAAACCCGGGATGATGGGCCAGAGTTTTGCTTCGAGATGGGATTTGGACCTTTTGTGAAAATAATGCAAAAGTTTTTAAGATAATATACTTAGCCCCAAACAAAGGGGGTCTGGGGTCCATCTCCGAAATGTTTTGTAATTTGACCCTAAAGAGTAGCTTTGTGAATTGTTCTGGGACATTGGGGAATATTTAGGTAACACCCCGGATCGATCACTCGTATAATCTCTAGAATTTTCAAGGGAAAATGCCTATAAATAGACATAAGAACTCTATAGAGGGTTCAACTCCCTAACCGCCTCCTAGATACTGCCCGGGGAGATCTCTTATTTTTGATTTTTAATCCTCTTTGACATAGGTGAACCCAAGTGATCCCAGTTTTCATAATTTAAATTTTTGAAAATTAATTACTTAAGACTAAAGTTTAAGTAATTTACTCTCATGATTTAGAGGGTAGCTACCCCTCCCTGTATCCCCTGGAGTTGAGGGACAGTTCCATAGACTTATGAGAACTAGAAAGGAGGACACAATTTCCCCCCTCTATAATGTCTCTCAATTCATTCTCTCTTACCTCCCCTCTTCCCGAATTCCAGTTAAAATGTTCGGCTTCTAAAATTTCTAAAAAGCATTACACAAACACATGCGAGTTCAATCCAATGTAGCCATCCCTCATTCGTGACACAGAGAAAAGATTAATCAGAGAGTCCATTTCCATAGACGCTAATGGCAACTTTTTTAACATGGGTTTTCCCATAGACGGTGGCGTTTCTATGTGATAACGGTGGAACTAACCAGAAAATATGACGTAACGTTGTTGACTCTCTACAATCGAGCTACAGCCGCATACATTCTCTCAATTAACCCCGCCCACTTTCAAATCGCTAAAGAGGGAAAAATATTTTATATATTTTCCCGGTTATTAAAACAGTTGTGTGTATTTTTCTTTCGAGCATGCGCTGGGGATAATTTCTTAGACATCACAAGTTTCTCTGATGTCATGCTCTCCCAGGGACTCACCTAATGTTCTGGCCAGCGCAGATTTCTCGCTGGCTTATATATTCTTGATCTGCCCGTGACGTCACTATCTCGCGTTCTCGCATCTTCTTTAAAGTGACGATGGGTCGTGAGCTCCTCTGGAATCGAACTCACAACTCCAAGTCCACATTTAATACAATTTAAACATATAACTACACATTTAATGATCCTTTCTGCTACTACAATCACTGATAAGAGATATTAAACGCCAGAACAAACTATATCAATGTTTATAATAGGGAAAGTTTAGTTACTGTCAGGGAAAGTCTGCAACCATAGGGGAAAAGTTTCATTGATCAGGGGAAAAATAGAAGTGATTGAGAAATTCAAATGTAGCCTCCATACAAAGTTGTAAGTCCAATGAGAATCACTCGTTTCCTTTAGTCCCCGCCCACACCAATGATTGACAGCTGGAGGGTCGAAACGCCACTATGCGATAACTGTAGAACTATTTTAGTAAAATCGCGTTTTGGACTCTCTGAATAATCTTTACTCTGTGATTCGTGATACATGATCATGAATGAACAACTACAGATTGATCCAGCCAATGAAAGGGTAGGTTTATTGCTTTACCTATTCAAGAAAGTTTTGTTTAAAGATTGGTGAGAGATTTAATAAAGAGAGAAAGATTTAATAATATTTTTAGTTACTAGGTCACCACTAAATTATTAAAAATTATTTTAATGATTCCAGTCTATATCTCACGACAGACATCCTCGTCCTGGGCTCAAGCTGCATCCAGATGCGGTAACCATTTATACTCGGGGTGAAAGAGGCATTCGGACACTTCCATGCTGCTTCCCTAACTCTTCCATGTTGTATAGATGGTAGGAGCAGGCGCGGATCCAGCACGGCTCCAAGGGGGGCATTTTTCTATATAAGATCCCCTTGTGTTACCATTAGAGGTATAGGGGCACTTTTCAACACTATTACCTTTACTTTTTTTCCCAAATGTCAAAATATTGGGGATTTCCTAAAAATAATCACTGAAGATCCCCTTGTGGTACTAAAAGGGGGTATCGGGGTCCTCCCCCAGAACACTATTTTGAAATTAGACCTGTTAAAAGTAGGGTTTTTACTCATTTTAAAACTTTTTGGGTTCCCAAGGGGGGTCATATTCCAGAGTGCCATCCCCCTGAATCCGCACGGGGTGGAGTCACTGGAGGGAAATAAGCTCCCCCCAGAAAATTCCCGATCCCGAAGGTTTACAGTGTGCCCCCAGATTTCACTCTCTGTACTTTGTATCCCTCCATGGTTGTATACCAAAACTAGATTTAAGTATAACTGTCCTTCACGACAAATTGTTTTTTGATAGAAGGAAATAAGGAAAGTTATGATATTCTACTTGAAAATAAATCTATTTCGAAGTTAAATTAAAATATCTTTGCTTCATTTTATTTTTCTTTATTATAAGGCGTTCATCAGAATCGTTTACTCCGCAATTGTATATGTATAATTTTCTGGGGGAATTTTTTAAAATTTATTTTAACAACGAATTGAGAAAAATTGGGATCGAATTGGATGAAAAATAAAGAGTATTTCTAAAAACTTCTACTAAATGAATCCAAACATCAAACATTAAAAAACAACAAAGCTAAAATAAGAATAGCTTTTGAAAATACATTTTTATTAAGTTTAAAAAAATACAAAAATAAAAGATCCCCTAATGTCAAAAATAAAAAATATTTGTTGGACGATTGTAAAAAAGGTTACCCCAATAGAAAATAAGATTAAAAAAAGCTTTTAAATATCCAATAAAAACTAAATATAATTTATAATCACTTATTAATAACTTCTAACTCTTAAAAATTATAAAATCAGCACAAGAAGTTGCAGAAAACGTTCAAATTCGACTTAACTCATACAACACCAGCGCTCTAACCGTTACGCTACCGGGATCTACATTGAGAGACGCAAATATTACAAATAACTAAAAGATTGGCTTAGTTTTGTGGGTTATTGTAATTTTAACAAGTGGCAAACCTTTGGCGATCGGGACTGGCGAAATATTTCAAACCTATTTTCCTATACCATGCGTACGGGGTTAAGGTCTAGATTCCTCTTAACAGTCCTTGGAACGTTTTTTTTGACTCCGACTGTACACTATGCACTAAAAATTTTTAAAATGGACCAAATTCTTTAGTTTTAAAATGATATCATGATTGAGAAAATATTTGCAATATTTTACGATGGTTTAAATTACATAGCCGTAAATTTTAAAACTACATGCTATCACAATATTTAATTTAACTCTGATTAATTATTTATTTCTGCAAATAATATTTCATTCAAACAATGATTACGCTTACAGTAAATTGGAATTGATTGGAATATAATTATTTTTTTAACATTATAAGTATCTGTATAATTTATCGGATGTTTTGGCTATTTATTTTTTTCGTCGGGGGGCAGTTATCTTTAAAGAAATAAATTGTTAGTTTATTTTAAAGTTAAAATTTCATGAAAATATACTGAAATTTCACAGTTTTACTACAGAGAAATTGTGTGAAAAATCAAATGGGTCTTTCAACCGTATAAAATAGTAAAACAAAAATAATGTATTGTTGTTGTTTCTAATGCCACTCGGAATTTCCGAGCTCCATCCGCAAAGCGTACAGGAATTACGACAAAGGGGTGCGGCTCCTGAGAAAGTGAAGCCCAATGAATGGCAGAAATCCGACTTAAGCGTCAGATGATAGATGCCACCACTATATATATCGCCACCTCAAAAATTTAGCCATATATCTGGAGGGGAAGGAAATAGTCTCCAGATACTTGGACCCATGGTAAACTGTGCCATGACCGACCACAGGACTTTCGGACACACAGGTTTAACGAGCACGAACTCCGCACACGGTGGGTCTTTGATGGTGTCGGGAATAAAACCCGGGACCCTCCGATCCCAAAGCTTAACCACTAGGCTCCCCATTGCTCAAAAATGTATTAATATCCAATAGAAATTCTTTTTTAACTTTTAAACATTAGTTATCATAGTTAAAAAATTATGCTGATAAGCTCACTAGACCCTATATAGCTGAGTGCTGAGTGGATGTAATCATTTTTAGATCAAATGATTTAATTCATAAATATTACATACTAGCGCTGACGCGCTAGAGCCGGGCTTCGCCCGGGTTTCAGTTTTTTTTATAAATATCATCTGGTGCGTTTCAGATGGGCTTCGCCAGTCCAAATGTGGAAAAAGTTAAATAAAGGAGCCACTTTTATGTTTATGCTACAACAATGGATTTTAAACTGCAACAATCGAGAATATGCCTACAACAATTAAAGTTACATATTCTCTTATGATATTTACAACAATGGGGGTTTCCATGAAGTTAGGCATGAAATATGGGTTTTTAAACATAAAATTGACCAAAAAAGTTATTGGGATGCATCGATTTTAAATTATTTTTATTCAGAAACCTTCCTTGGAGCAAGTAGATCAACGTGGTATAGTTTAATAGTTAATTTAGGTGGGAAAACTTTAAAACTATAAAGAACATACATACAGACAAAAAGACAGACAGACATTGATTTTTATATATATAGATTTTGTGCAAAAACTAGATTTTTAAATTCAATATTATAAGTTTTTAGGAGTACATTTATATCCCTTATGAAACCTTACCTGCTGTTTGGCTAAGAGCCAGTAGCTGGTAGATAAGTCCCCGGCAAAACAGCAACTCGCCTGTTGAACTGGCATGCAAGTAAAACCCTTTTAGATGAAGATTAATGACCCTCCGTCTTTTTCAATCGGAAGACAAAAAAGGAGGAAATATGAAAGAAGGTGTAAAAAAGAAAAGGAAAAAACGATTGAAGAATCGTCCATACGCCCGGTAATGTTTGTAGCTAGTTTTAAATTAAAGATCCAACTGGAAGAGGAGTTGTTAAATGGGGGTTGGTTAGAAGGGATTTTTTGAAGTTTTCGGGTGTTTTTGATCTTTAATATTGGGAGTGGTTTGTGTTGGAGAGGGATTATGGCTAACTATAACTGATGGAAATAGGTGAGAGCGTTATAAGATTAATGAAGAAAGGTTTTTGAAGAGAAATATGGATTTGTAGGGATATGATCAACAGATATCTAAAGAATAAAATAACATATTGTTGGGGATTTTGAAAACACAAAACCATGAGTGATGATGAATTGCCTTTTTAATAGTTTTTGAAAATTATTGTTGTTGTCTTATGTCACTTGGAATATCCAAGCTCCACCGCGAAGCGTACCGGATTTAAGGCAAAGGGGGGCGGCTCCTGAGAAAGTGAGGCCCATGAATGGTAGGAGTCCGACAGCAGCCTCGGATGATAGATGCCTCCACTATCTATCGTCACCTCCACAATTTCGCCATGTCTCTGAAGGGGAGGGTCTCCAGAAGACCTGGACCCATGGTAAACTGCTGCGACCGACCACAGGACTTTCGGACCCACAGATTTAACGAGCACGTACTCCGCATATACTCGGTGGGTCTTTAGCGGTGTCGGGAATCGAACCCGGGACCCTCCGATCCCAAAACCGAGGCCTTAACCACTAGGATCACCACAGCTTTGAAAATTATTAAAATTGGCATCAATAATTTAGGTTTTGAATATTTTTAACAATAGTAAAGAAGGAAAGAAACATTAAAAGGTAAAAACACTAAATATGCAGTAGAAGTCAAGTTATAAAAATAGCTTTGAAAACAAGAACTTAAATGCATCATAATTATTTAGCGACAGTATATGATCAATAACATTAGTAAGAACGATATTGTTTGCTTTGTAGAAAATGTAAACAACGTTGGGTATTAGTCCTTTCCTTTTCACTGTATTTTGTACAAAAACGTATTTTGTGTCCTTTAAGATCACCTTTCCTCCTCAGACCTGTAGCCAGGAATTTTCCTTTGGTTGGGCACCCACTTTTTCAGGGGGGGGGCAAGGGAGTTTTCTGAAGGTATCATAGGCGTAAGTTCAACTGTTTGACTAGGGAACAAAAACCCATATGACCCCTCAGGGCTAGGATTCATATAAGAACAGTTTTTTTGTAATAATGAGGGAAGCAAGTATCAAAGGGGGGTTCTGTGGATGCTCCCCCAGAAAACTTTTGGAAACTTGACCTCAAAAACTAATTTTAAACTGCTTTTGGTAAAAATTCGAAATTCGGACATACATTTTTAAATAGAATTGTGATTTTGATGAACTTGTTATTGAAAAAATTGTGAATAATAAAGGTTTAAATACATATGGGGGTATGGGGGCCCTCCCCCAGAAAATTTCTGAAAAATTGACCCTAAAAAACTGGGTTTTAACTTAGCTAGAAGTAAATTAGTCGTATTTTAGAAGGGGTCTCTCTCCCCCCCTGGGTGTGCTTGTGAATAAAATTTGTGAAAATTTTCTAGGGGGGCAAATGAAGATGCTAGGGGGGGCTAAGCCCCCTCCTGCCCCCCGTAGCTACGGGCCCGTTCCCACTATTATCACTCCAATTCCACTATTATCACTCAGATATTTAGAGTTCCATTGTACGTTGTTTCAGGTTTTGGTCGAAACACAATACAATACTTACTTATCCTTTCAACACATAAAACCAAAAGAGTATCGGGCTAACTTACCTTGTCTTTCAATCATGCAACCAAAAGGCCATCAGCATCTCATCCAATCCACTAATGCCCACATAACCCTCTCTGATATTCCGAGAGATGCAATATACACAAAAGACCAATTTCGGAAACTGACGTTCTCCGTAACGAAGGGTCAAGGGGTCAACCCCCGATCCCGGCGGGGTGGGGTTAATGCAGTTAGAGGCTTTCCGGGAGGATCCGGAAATATTGACTTTCCTTCCCTCGCCCCGGTAGGCATAACTCAAGCAAGCTTCTCCTGAATAAATAAAGAAACCAACTGATCAGAGCCAGTGAGGAAGTTATAGGGAATAATCTTGTTTGGTGTGTGGGGGTTGTATTAGGTATTGTGTGTCTATTATGTGAACGGCCGAGAAGTTAACAGGGAGATCGAAAAAGATGGGAAGTTTTGTTTTTCACTTGAGTGAACTTAATCATGATGGGTTCTTTCCAAATCCTTTTCAAAGATAATAAGCTGTTCTCTACTATTTAAATATTTTGAAAATTTTGAGCTGTTTAATGGAGAATTGCAGCATCGCTTAAAATTCTAAATATTCAATTTTAAATTATTATAAATTATCTCCCGATTCCAAAAATACGCTTGTCTTTTCCCACAAAATTTTTTTAAAGGTAATCATGACATATTTATTACAGAAAGCTCCTAACAATGTGACGTCATATGCGCCTCTTGGAAATGTGGGAAACACAGTTTTCATTCAATTACTAGAATGTAAAAAACTAGAGCTCAGTCTTTCAAAGCGGGATGATAACAACAAGCGGAACAAGGCACGCATGACGTCACAAGCGGTTTCAGCTCAGACAGAAAATAATCTATTTTTAATTGAAAATAACTTAAAATTTGGGGCTTTGAAAAGTAAATTAAAATGTTTTTTGGAGGTTGTAAGCCATTCTGATTACATTAAGATTAAAAAAAAATTGACTACAATTATCCATTACCAATAAGTACCCACTTAACCGGAATAAATAGGCCCAGTGCAAGTAATTTATGTCCTGGATAGAATTATATTGGTCCTCCAGGTTGGGGGGTAGGCGTGGGGGTTGACAACCCTGCCCCGTAAAAAATAACTGTTTCGAAGTCTAAAAAAGATATGACTCGACTGCCTCCACGAAAAAAGACTAGGAAACGAAAGATTGACCTGAGATTTGGATTTTGGAATACAGTTTAGACGCCGATTTTGGTGTTATTGAGATCATAAACTAGAGGTCCACGGCCAAGAGGAGAACAGCCTGGTTGAATCTTTTAAAGAAGGCACAGGCCCACCAGTGGCGGATCTACCGGGGGCTTCAAAAACGTCCAAAACGTCTAATATTTTACTAAGTTTGTCAAAATACAAAAAATCTATGTCCGAAATTCGGATGAGGCGTTCGGATGAGGAAAAAATTTTGATACATAGAAAAAGTACATGCATTAATAATATATTTATCATGATCGTTATTAAATGTCATAATTTTATCCCAATATTATGATTCCATGAAATATTCCGTTACGTACCTTTACTTGAATATAAAAAATTATCTAGTAGTAGAATATATACTCTGCTGCATTGTGTAATAAATATTTTCGAAACCTTCAAATCTTAAGAACTCACTAAACCTAAGCTTGTAACTGCGAGAAAGAAAGACTCTTCCCCCTCAACCCAAAACATCTCTCCCTTCGTTTTTAGAGAGGCTCAATGAAGTGTTCTTTGTCTCCCCTAGCCGCCAATTACGAAACTTTGGTGTAAAAAGGACACCTCCTTCGGAAATAATGGTGAGGAATGACCTCTCTTAAAGCCCGAGTTAATCTTTCTTTTGGCGCTTCCTTTAGTCTTTAGTAAAAAGTCGAGTTGAGAGTTGGTAAAATTTTTTTAGTGTTAATCACATAATTTTCTCTTATTGGAAAAATGGAAGAAGTAATTTGTAGGTTATTGATATTAGTTAATTTAATACAAGTATTTCTACTTGATATGATATTAAATTAAATGTTTTTGAGAAATTAATTTTTTTGAAGCCCTTACCAATGTTACCTATTCTTAAAAATAAAAAAATGCTTGTTTTCTCTCTATATTAAAAAAAAAGTTACTGTCACCGCCGCCGCCGCCGCCGCTGCCGCTGTTTCAGAAAATTTAATTTTCAACTATTTGAACTCTCATATCGCAAAAACTAATTGATAGAAATTTATGAAATTTGAAATGTTTGTAGAGGAATATTTGGGGCACATTCTCGAACAAAAAACTAACTGATGTGATAATTATTACTGGGGTATTTTTAAGGTCAAAGTTGAAGTTTTTCTTTTTTAGCCGCGTAATCCAGTTCAGCGAAATTTATTAATAGCAGAACTATGTTTTTTTGCAGCCTAATACTCTGAAGTATGAAGATGTGCACTACGTCGCCCTTTTTTCGAATTTCGAATTAGGTTTAGAGTAATTAATTTTTTAATTTTCGAAATTTTTGACACTTTTTTGTTTTTTTCTATCTAAAATGAAAACTAATCACGGTATCAATATGATTTTTAAACACTTATATTCTTATTTTTTAGAAAGAGATTGGCGTTTAATTCTTTAAAAAATTCTAATTAGTTTTGGTATTATTAAGCATCAAAGTTTCATTTTTTTCATAGTTTTAGTAGGTCTTTATCAGACGTGTTTAATGTTTTTAAATTTTATATTTGCCTGTTCACTAGATTGTCGCGAGCACGGATATTTAAATTTAAAAGGTTTGAGTTGCACATTTTTGCTCTAAGTTTGCTAGCGATATAGTATAGACTTGGTTAATAATTATAATCTTTTAAAGATACTACGATATTTTTTGAACTACTAGAGAAATAAATAATTTAGCTTTTTTGAGTGTTATTTGTGCCGATGGAAGGAAGAGGATTTTCGGGGTTTGTTTTACTCTGCTAAAGATCGATTGCAGATATTACTGATCGCGAAGCGATCATTAAAGAGCTGCATAGCAGTTACGGGGGTTGGTGAGCGTAAGCGAGCTGGGGGCGGTAGCCCCCTATCCATTAAATTGATAATTTAAAAAGGAATATTTCAGTAATAGTTTTATTTTGATATTTTCCAGGTAATGATCCGAATTAAATTATTGAAAAGTTTGAGAGATAAAAAGTTTCGATATTAAATGATCATTAACTATACTCTGTTCATTTAGAATTAGCACCTGAGACGTAATGTATTAGAAGAAATTATTCTAATTATCGTCGAAAAAATTTTCATCTGCAATGACAAGACAGCCTAAGCAGAAGTAGTTAAAATACTGTAAAAAATCGATCACTGGAGTTGTCTGATGAGCGTTATTAAGCATTATTGAGCGTTTTTGATCCTGTTTCAGGCGCCTATTCTAAATGAACAGACTATAAGCAGACAAGTTCGAGGTTGTACTGGATGGTTGAGATGAAACAAGCGAGCTCTGCTCGCTAAGATCGCGAAGCGATCTTCAAAGAACTGCGAAGCAGTTCCGGGGGTTGGTGAGCGATAGCGAGCAGGGGGCAGAGCCCCCTAGTCTCATAAAAAATAATTCATATTATCACTTTAATGACGAACCGAGTATATGCGGAGTACGTGCTCGTTAAATCTGTGGGTCCGAAAGTCTTGAGGTCGGTCATGGCGCAGTTTACCTTGGGTCCAGGTGTCTGGAGACTATCCCTCCCCTTCAGATGCATGGCAAAATTGTGGAGGTGGCGATAGATAGTGGCAGCATCTATCATCTCATGAGGCAGAAGTCGGACTCCTGCCATTTAGGGGCCTCACTTTCTCAGGAGCCGCACCCCCCTTTGCCTAGAATCCTTGTGGAGCTTGGGTATTCCAAGTGGCACATGACAACAACAACAACTTTAATGACGAAACTGTATTACATACAACACTGGACTTACTGTATGAGAGAAACTATTTTATTTATTTTAGTAATTAATTTAGCTAGCAGCAACTATAATGGATAATTGCTGTTAATTAATTCAAATCAAAAAATCAAATCAAATCAAATCAAATCAAATCAAATTTATTGGACAAAAGACAAAACATGTATAAGACATGGAACACACAGACAAGGACTGTACAAAAAACACAGAGGGAAATATATACATATATTGACATTTAGTTTAAACATAGAAAAAACAAAAAAGTTGATTATGTGGATCCCAAAGAGCCAAAGGCTCGCCCAGGGAACCTAAATTAAAAAAAAAGATTTTATCATGTGGCAAGAGCTGCGCTTATTATTTAGGAATTTTGAACAAAGCTTCAATATCTGAGTGTCCTGAGATAAAAAGATGAATACCGGATTTAAATTTGTTAATATTGTTGGTTAGTTTAAGAGTTTCTTCCAGTTTATTAAATATGTATGGTCCCAAAAAGGCAATATCCCAATTCAGATTTTCTTAATAAAACCATGAGACAACTGGTTACATCATAACGATGAAACATAATGTATAGTTACTACCCCCATAGTTAATTTCCTAACGACCTCGGTCATTTTGTTAACATTAAAAGAACCCTCTTTTTGCCCCAAAATCCAAAAAGTTAACCATTAATTTCGATTGAGGTTACTAACCTCAATGTTTAAGACACCAGGAAAAAAAGGACCTCGTACATTTTCAAATGAGATTTTCAGTATAATGGAAGATGGGTTAAACTTGGTTGCAGATGGGAGACCGATAAAACGCAGATTGCAAAATGCTCAGAAACCCCTTGAGGCACCCTGAGTTTCATTAATCAGGGTCTCAGGGCACATTACTCTCAACTTATCTATCCCGTGACTGCAGGCAATAGATATCATTAACCGTAATAGAGCTATTTGTAATGACACAGCTGACATGAGGCTGAAAAGTAAAGGTATCTTGGAAACGATGAGGGGACGGTTTCATTACCTGACTGAAGATCTCCCCATTTGCTGTGACATCGGTGGTCCGCCTAGAATTCGATTTTTATGAGTATAATAACTGTTATTGAAAACATGTTCTGAATTTAAAAATTTCTGTTATCAATTAATAACAAAAACTTACTAACATTTGTTGATACATTTTTTAAACTGTAAAAAATAGTGCTTTTTTCTTAAACTAATTATTTTATTGGAAATAACTAACAATATATCTTATTGCTTGTTTGTTGTTCTAGAATTTTAATGGCAGTAAATACTATAACTATTATTATTACTAAATACAACTCTTTTTTTTTGAAAAAAAACAAATATTGTAACTTTGGCGAATGAACCTGTCGCGAAGAATGCACTCCAGTAACTAGAATTTAAAAGCATTGAATTAGGACATCATATTGACATAAAATTTTTGGTACCATTTTGAAAGGACGGAAAATTTGAAATTGAGACAGGAAAACAAAAGTTAGCATTTTCGAAAAGGGAGTATCTCCCCCAGTTCTTTGAAAAATAGAATTTAACCATCTCGGCACCAGAACATCAAAAAAGTGAAAAAACTTTTTTCTTCTTCTCAATACATCCAAAATGCCCCTATAATTTGTCTGGAAAAATTTTATTTCTTGTGTGCACTCCTTCCTAATTATTTTTAGGAGCCTCATATGAGGCCATATGGGCCATATTTTTTTTCATATAAACAGAAAATACTTGGTTTAGAACTTATTAAAATACATGGTCATACTATTAGAAGATTACGAAATAAGAAAATATCTACCATCCTATAAAAAATGTTCTACAGAAGCTAGTATCTAGCTAGTATTTTCTCTTCACTAGCATCACAGCTTAAAATGTACACATTGAGGTATAAATCATCTTGCTGCCATTTAGGAACGAATTCAGAAACCATGTAGAAGTCTCATATGTGATCTACATGCATCAGTGAAGTCACTGATGAAAAGAAAATGAATTTTGGTGTTTACATCATACAAAAATTGAGCTCACAAGTATTGATCATAAAAATTGAGCCTCATATGAGGCCCAGGGTGGTGAGAGGGTTAATATCTAAGGAATAATATTTAAAATCATAACCCGTAAAATACTTTGTATTAAAACCATTTGCAGCTTATTTTATTCTTTGAATACTATAATTTTTTTGAATTATTTTGCTTATTTAATCCACTATCCAAATTAAAATTTTAATCAAATTATGATAGAACTTCCTTTTTACCTTTGGCACTAAAAAGAAAATTAGAAATACACCATTATATCATCTAAAATTGCAATTAGCTCAGTTAATTAAATCGTTGTATCAAATAAGGGAAACAGTTGCCAAAATCTTTGTGTATATTAAAAATTATCACATTTCCACGAAAATATTGAACGCTTTTCAGAAACAAGCTAAAACTGTCACTCGCCATCACATAGTGGAAGCAACCCATTCTATTTCTAAAAGTTAGTTTTCTAGCAACAAGACTGTTAGGAAGGAAAAACCAGTTCTACAGGGAATAAACCTTCATGTAATTTTCCCCTACGAGCAACTGTCTGTTAGTGGGGGAGGAGAAATTACTCCGACTTCCAAGCTAATTGTATTACATGAATGCTTGTTAACATCACTCTAAAGTTGCTTACGCTTAAAATATGACGTGATAGTATGGTGGAAGTTGGTAATTTAGGTTTATAGTGCAAGGTTGTTTATTGACTACACTACTTAGTAAAATACTTGTTAAGGGTTCGTATAAAAATAGTAAGTTTTTTTAAGTTTGTTTTAGAAATTATGATTTTAAAAGCTAAAAAGAGTGTTAATTTTGCATTGATATCTTAGGATGAATGCTTCGTTAAAGTATATATCATTCACTATTTCTTAACTTTTTAATTTAGGAAGGATTTGTTTTTGATGTTTTTACTTCAAGGAACTTTTTAATCAAAATGCACAGTTTGATGCATAAATAAGCTTAAAAGCTTTTTTATTTAATACAAACTGTTTATATTTATAATTTTCTTTTTAGCATAAGTGGAATAATCCTGAAAGAAAAATTTGTTTGTGATATGCATTATGGTCTTCAAAAACTTTATTGATAAAAAAGGAAAAAAAATTATAAACTGTGGTTTTGTACCCGTACTCTATTATTCCCGTACTCTATTATTTTTGGATCCGTACTCATCTTTCACTGACGAGGGGGATCCATGCATTCCCGAAACGATCGTATGAATCGTTTTTTAAACTCAAATAAATATGTGCATATTATAAACGTTGCCTTTTTACTCATTTTAACCGTACTCTATTAATAAATACAATGAATGGACCTTGATTTCACATTTTCAAGGGGCGATATCTCCCTATAGGGTTTAGTTACTCTCCCCCTCTTTTCACCCATGTGTAGAGCAAATCTTGGAGATCGTTTTGAGCACGAAAAGTCAATTTGTCATTTTTTGGACTTATTCCCTTCTTTCAACTGACGATTTAATGAAGACTTAATTTAACAAATGTTAAATATAAAAGCAGTTTTTAGTGCTCGGCTAATTAATTTTTTACATTTATTATTATTCTTTGTGGTATATTTATTACATTATAACCATAATTTATGAATATAAAAATAAACTTTCAGAAAAATAATCCCTTTTTAAGTCAAATAAAACAAAATCTAAACCATACAGTAAGAGCGAGGTCAGTTTTTTGTGCAAATCTGGAACAAAGTCAGATACAGGGTTGGAGTAGAGAAGGGGTTGAAGCCCCCCCTCCTAAGACGTTCGTCTTATCGATCTCTCTTTCTTTGGGGTTCTTTTGCGCCTTCTGTTCCGGGCATCGATTGCTCCCTTTGTTTCTTGAGACTTGTGACGGCTAATAGCGCCCTTGTCAAAACCGGAGAGGACCCACCGAGAATTATCGTTCTTTTTTGGGATCTTCCTTTTCGAAGGTGGTTAATGCGAGGGTGTGCGTTGGGGAGTTCTATTTTGGGAAGAGGTAGGTGGGGTGGATCGGGTTTTTTTATACCTCGGAGTTTCTTTTTCTGTCCATATTTTTACGCGTGTGCAATGAAGTTTGTCTTTTTATGAACGTATTGTAGAAACGTGTATGCTTTCTTTTTATATTTGGTAGTGTTCAAAGGCCGAATTCAGCTTCAAAGGAGCGGGCCTATTAAACAAACGGGGTGTAAAAAACGAGAACATTCGAAGTCACGTTTTATTACGGACTTAGAAATCAACCTCCAATGATTTTTTTTCTCATATTTTGTTCATAATAATTTTTTTGTTTGTAAAATATTATGGCTCGTTTATTTGGTGGATGATGTTTCTGAATAGTTTTTCTAACGGCCATATTCACCACTAACTTAACCTAGGGTTAACGTGGAATCAAGCCTTTTCTATAACTCTGATTGGTTAAAAACTTGTTTCCCTTTTTCAACAACCAATTAAAAGCTAGATTCCAGGTTAACCTTAGGTTAGTGGTGAATACAGCCGTAATAGTTTCAAACTGAATCTGTTTTTATAAAAACTAAGAAAAAGGGTACACAAGATTCTGTGGATGACTTTCAGGGATTCAATTGCATTCGTGTCCAAAATATTAAGGATAATTTTATTTTGGGGAATTTCGACACAGATCTTTTAAACTTATCAATGAAATTCATTATTACCTGAAATTTTTCAGGTCTCTTGGACAATTTTTGACCCCCGAGCCCCTCAATAGTAGTTTTTCCATGTTAAAGTATAGGAAAAATCTCGAAGATATCTAAATTTTTGTTGTTTTTAATTTTTTAAGCCTAAACGCTTTTAATATTAAGTTGAAAACCCACATATCACCTTTGGGATATAATTTTTTAAGATCCTATTGAAAAAGCATTCAATTGCACCTACTGGAAGAAGTTCCCCTAGGGTTAGAAGCGCACTCTGACCGAGAAAAGAGAAGGATCGCGGGTGCTTGTGGGCGTGAGGTTGATCAATACCAGGTTATCAGATGATGCCAGCTATAATAAAATGGGAAAAATATTGAATAAAACTTCTAGATGGCATGTATTCACCTCCTGCTCGCAAGCGTCCGCGATCCTCCTCTTTTCTCGATCAGAGTGCGCTTTTAATCCTAGGGAAACTTACCCTAGTAGGGGCTATTGAATATTTTTTCAATAGGATCTTGAGAAAATTATATCCCAGAGGTGATATGGAGGTTTTTAATTTAATATTGAAAGCGTTTAGGCTTAAAAAATTAAAAACAACAAAAATTGAGATATTTTTCGAGATCAGATTAGGGTACGATTGCAATTTCGGTCTGATGCCGCTATGGATCCTAGAGAAAGGTCGGGTTTCTTTTGTTTTTTGCATTCCACTCTGGCAGACAGAAAAGAGTTAACTTGAAACGTGTCGAGCATAAATGAGTGATCCCTTGTGGCTTGGCCTCTTCTCTTCCCGGACCTCGACCCTTCTGGACTTCTTTCGGGAGCGCATTGGATCTTTAGCGTACCAGACGCCTGTGGTACTAAAAGTGGTACTAAGTGTGGCTGAAGATCTCTTAGGGAGAATGGTTGTTGCAATCGCTCTTTTTGTATTAACGAAATTAACAAACAACTCAAGGGATATTTGAGGGATTCATCCTTTCAAAATCTAGAAATATGCAGCAATACCCGAAGTAGTCACTGGATAATTGCTGTCAATTTTTTTTTAAATCTAATGTATTCAGAATGGCTTAAAACCTCCAAAAACATTTTAATTTACCTTTCAAAACCCTAACTTTTAAGGGGTCATCCATAAATTACGTGAGGTCAAAAAGGGGGGGAGGGGTTTGGAAAAATCTCACCAAATCTCTCCAAGGGGGGAGGGGGGTCGATTAAAATCTCACGTCAACTTTTTAAGTTAGAAATTATACGATTTTCTTTTTTTAAGTATGAGAAACAGATAAGATACTGCAAATTATTTTTAAAAAGTTATAGGTAAATCCCACTTGGGGAGGGGGGTCCAGCAAAATCTCACTAAATCTCACCAATGGGGGAGGGGGGGTCCAGATTTTGGAAAAAACGCCTCACGTAATTTATGGATGACCCCTTAAGTTATTTTCAATTAAAAATAGCTTCTTTGTCAGAGCTGAAACAGCTTGTGACGTCAAATGTGCCTTGTTTACTATCTCTTTTATTCCTCTTAGAATAGAATGTGAAAATAAAAAAACCTACGTTTCATGAAAATTATTATTTTTAGTTAAAAAATGTTTTCACTACTGTTACAATACTAAAAAAGAATTTTCCACTGCTAGTTTTAATATAGTTATTAATTAATTTACGTTGGGTTTAATTTGATTTCAAAAGTGGGATATCACAATTGGGAGGAAGTCTGAAATTTGCAACACAGAGGAAAGGAAAGGTATAAAAATCCCTGAAAATTGAACTCTTATTTACAGACGTTTTTATCATATAAAAATTTTCGCAATAACGATTTCATCTTCTTGAACATCTCTCCATCAATCACTTGAGTTAATCTTGCGAGATAAAAATTTCTACTTGAAAAAATCTCGAAAAAAATATCTCCACATTTTCCCCGAAACTCCCCTACCAAACAGTTCATCAAAAAATATCTACCCATAATTCGCTGACGACAAATAACAAAATCCTCCCCCAAGCCTGTCCTCAGAAATTACGCGGGCAAACTGAGATCAGTCATCTGGCAACACTCTCGGCAGGTTGATTTGAGCGTGAAATATCAACTCGCCGATGGCAACACAGAATGCATATTCACGGTTGCGTGGCAACGTGGACGCCTCCCAATCTCCGCTGCAAATTGGCGAAAAGTGTGAAACGGGAGGCGATCGAACAGTCCGGACCTCGTTTGTTTTCATCGATGTTCTGGAGAGAGCGAAATTCTTTGCTCCGAAACGTTCGAAAGTTGTGGCGGTCATTTTTCCTGTCCCGGAATGGGGCCAAGAATGTTCTTGGGGTGTCGGAATAGGGATAGTTCCCGTCCTCTTTTTGGCAGTATACTGGTTTATGTTACAATCAATGGTTTAAACTGAGATCTCGGATTTTATATATCTTTATTTTCTTTCATATAAGTTCCTCTTCCTCTTTTTTATATCTAAAGATACGGTACAAAAACTTTTGAAGGTGTTTAAACAAGTATTGAACCTAGTAACTAAAGGAGGATTCAGACAAGTCTGCCCAAACTCTTAGTAGAAAGATTCCTAGCGTGGAGTAGATAAAATTTGACCACAGAAATATTCCTATACGGTGGCTATTAAATTTTGACTTTCATACTCAATAAAAGTTACCATGGTCAACACACATTTTGGTGCCGGGAATTTTAGAACTGTTTTTGTATAATTTGACCTGCTGATTAAAGTGTGAATCAGCAGGTAAAATTGCTTTGGTGTGAATATGTACTTAGTTAATAGTTTTAAGCTTTATAAACTTGAAACCAGTGATATCTGTAGAAAACTGCATTTTAGAAATTGAAAGCTCGAGAAGAGCTTTTATTCTTATTTCATTAAACTTTTTTGTATGAAGGTACAAATTTACACCAAAGGACATCTTATTTATAGGCGTTTACTTTGAAAAATTCGGAATTAATATGTTTCGACCGCCTGTATGGATACTAAGCAGTTTTGAGCGAAACGACCGCAGTTTTGACAAACGAAATCTTGCTATTTAAATTAGATTATGGGTGTTATGGGGTACAGTTAATAATTAAAATTAAGTATGATCGATCTAAATAAGATCTTTTTGAATACTCGGTGACCTACGGGTCTTTATACTCCTTGGGGTGGAGCTGCTCCGTCAACCTGCTTCAAGTCTCCCAAGAAGACAGTTCAACTGTAGCCGTTGCCACAAGTGTTTATTATAGTTTATTTATGTATACGAGCCTTCGTGCATATATTAGCCAGATTAATCAAATTGGCAATCTCAAAATATTTTTAAAAAATTTCTGAGAAAAATGGGTAATTTTTCCATATTTTTTTTTCAAATTTTAGGGCTCTATAGGTTAACCTAGCTAACTTATGGTGCTGAAACATCTCACAATTTTTTCTGGCGGAGGACCCCTATACCCCCATTAATATCAAAATGGGGTATTCAGTGTTTATTTTAAGGAAATCCCAAAAATTTTAACATTTTGGTTCAAAAAGTAAAGGTAAGGGGACATCCATAAATTACATGAGGTCAAAAAGGGGGGGAGGGGTTTGGAAAAATCTCACCAAGGGGGGAGGGGGGGGGGGTCGATTAAAATCTCACGTTAACTTTTTAAGTTAGAAATTATACGATTTTCTTTCTTTTTTAAGTATGAGAAAGGAATATATGAGTATTATTTTCAACAGCTGTTCTTGAAACAGCTCTAGAAAACTGCTCGCGCACCCAAAAACAAACTTTAACAGGATCTCAAGTGTTTAATATTGATTGTATTTAAGTGGAACTTTGGACTTAAGGGTTTTCAACTATGATCTTTCAGATTATCAAATCAAAAGAAAGGATTTCGAAATTTTTTGGATTCATTTTTTTGTGTTTTTTAACCTTTTTCATAATAAAAAAATTTAATGACTTTTGAGGTAATTTTAAATATCATATTAAACCACAATTTTTGAGACCCTAATTAAGTTTTTAACAATAGTAGTTCTTCTACAAATTGAATTTTTCAATAATTTTTTCGGGGTGTCGCTTCATTTTTAACTCCCTGGGATTTGGTCTGGGATCCCCCTTTCTATACCGATTCTTGTTCGTCTTGATGAGTACTATCATCCCTGAAAGTTCGTTGCACCATTTCAGATACACCCTGTATAAGAAAAAACCACTTAATTTTGAAAAAACCCACACTTTTTCCGAAAAAAACCAGTTTTATATGGGTTTTTTCAGGGTTTTATTGAAAATACCCGAAAAAACCCGGGTTTTTGCCAACCCTGGTTAAAACCCTACTTTTACACGTCAAATTTCAATTTTTTATGGGGTAGGACCCCCATACTCCCAATGGTACCACAAGGGGATCTTGTCTAGAAAAGTGCCCCCCCTCTTGGAGCCGTGCTGGATCCGCGCCTGCTCACACCATCTATTGAGATCCAATCAAATGGGAAAACACTCTGAGAGTGAGGTTTTTTATTTTTTGAGACACCTTATATGATCATATTGTATAAAACGTTCAGCAAAATTCTTTAAAACGTCATTGTAGAATATCGCAAAAACTAGAGCTGTGGCATAAAAAACTGGATGCTATATTCAGAATCAGCAGGTCAAATTATCAAAATCAGCTATAACATTCCCGGCACTAAGAAAAAAAAGTTTTTTTTTCTAGACCAGTGTGTTATTTATGTTTTGCTATCATCATATTTTTCTATATACAATACAGGGTGATTCTAAATTACGTGGACAAACTTCGCATGGGGGTAGAGGGGACCTAGACAAGCATATTTGGCAAGGAATGGGGGGGCGCATCCTTACCGTTTAAAAGCTAGGACCTAATGTAGTGCGAGCGCGTTTCAAGAGGCCGTTTTTAGAAGGCCCGTGTGACGAAACAAAACATAATAAAATAAAAAACATTATTGCATGAGGTACAGGAGTATCCGTACAACTTAAATCCTCATTGTGATAGAAATTGGACCACTTGCTAAACCGTGGGGTTAGTATTAAAACGTGCAGTATTAATCTCTCAGTCAAACAATGGAGTTCCCTTAATGGTATTTAGAAAAATGATGATCGGGGAAGGAATTTTCAATGATCAAACAGTTTCAATAATCAATGTTACGATCATTGAAAATTTCTTCCCCAAACGTCATTTTTCTAAATACCATTAAGTGATGTCCATTCTTTGGCTAAAAGATTAATATTGCACTTTTGAAACTCACTCCACGGTTTAGAAAGTGGTTCAAATTGTATCGAATTCATGGTGTGAGTAGTAGGAATACTTCCTTACCTTATGCAATAATGTTTTTCATTTTATTATGTTTTGTTTAGTCACACGGGCCTCCTAAAAACGGCCTCTTGAAACGCGCTCGCACTACATTAGGTTCTAGCTCTTAAACGTTAAGGATGCGCCCCCCCCCATTCCTATGCGAAATATGCTTGTCTAGGTCCCCTCTACCCCCATGTGAAGTTTGTCCACGTAATTTAGAATCACCCTGTATACCAGAGTTGGTTTTCCACTGGTTTGAGGGATATTGGGGTGGTCCGCTGGTCCGAGACCACTGAAAAATGGATACGACTACAACGATCAACAAATCACTGGAAAAATAACCAACTATCTAGTTCTTACCGCGTTTTTATGGCACAATATTATAAATTCTACTAACATTTAACAAAACTACTTAATCATAAAATGTTTTCAGACTTATTTCTATATTATGTGATAGTGATTATTTTTCATAAATTTTATACTACTTATTTCTTTTATAAATTTAACATTTACATTTTGTATACTTAATGTTTATTGGATATAATTAATTTTTAAAGTTAATTACTGGTATTCACTTTAAATACAATAGTTACTTTTAAAAATTGAATTTTATTTAGGTGAAACCATAGAGTTAGGAAAGAAGAATAGAGGAGGAATCGGGTCCGATTTCAACGGAAGCGAGCGATCCCATGACTGCCTAGCATGTCAAAGTTATGAGTTACGAGATTTCACGCTATTTGGCGAGGTTATCGCGCTGTTTGGCACGGCGCGGCGCTCAGAATATATATTTTTTTGTTGCCTTATAAGTTTCGTATTTTTGTATCAATGCTATCGTATTTTTTACAGTTAAAATATAAATTAGTGATAGCTTCTGTTTTTAAAGGTTACATTTTATTTAAGTAATTTTAATTCCAGTATCTGTTATCTGAAACATAAATGAAATTAACACTACTCTATATCCTATTCTAATTCACAACGATAAAGCACACGCAATATTTAAAGGAAAGCAATTTTAAATTGATGAATACAAAAATTAAAGTAAACTGTTACTTTAAGTGGTTAGAAAGATTTAAAAAATAGTTAATTAATTTTGCTTTTATATAGAAGTGCATAAATTGTGTAATTTGAATAGCGAATTACATCCGAAAACATACAGGGAAGAAGTTTATGGATATGTGAAGTGAATTATCACTTTGAAATTTGATGGTCTACTTTTTACCTTATTTAACTTGGAGACTCATCCCCTTTCTCATTAAAGCTCGTTAACCCCCTCTACTTATCACTTCGCGATCTTAGCAAACAATGTTGCGAAAACCGAAAAGGCACCGAAAAGCTTGAAACTTCAAAATTTAAATACCCAAAAACTAATAGGAAAAAGAGTGGCGGTAATCTTCATTCATAAGAGTGTGTGGCTTCAAAATAATATTTTTCTGAAAATAGGGGGATCTTATGCCATAAAACCCCAACCAACCAATCTGCTGATTAAAGTTTTTTTAATGGCAAACTCGCAACTGAAAAAATATTTTCGAATTAAACATTTGATGGCTTTTGAACTAGTAAATTAAATTAATAAGATAACATTCTACTGATTAGGTTTTGTGTTATGAAATTTCAAGGATATCAAAGCGAAATTTTTTTAAACAGTCCCAGTGATGGAGACATTAATTATTATTACATTATTTTATTGAGGTATTAAAATTCTAAAAGAAGTACCCAAATCTTGTACAAATATCCATAATAATATTATTAACAATATTGTTACAAAAATTACATAAATGTAAATATTGGTAACTTATTTTGATACATTTAGCATTAATGTAGCAGCAATCTAAAAATAGTCTTTACAATATGGCAAAAAAAATCCACAGAAACTTTAAAAAATCACAATTATTTAGAAACTGCATCTCAATAATTGGAATATGCATTTATATTATTCCTTAATAATTATTGGAAATTATTTTCTTGAATTCTTGAGAAAGAGGCAAAATAATAAAAAATAATAACGCGCTAAAATTAAACCCGCACCAACACAAAACAAGCGCCAAGCTCGATCGCCAACGGCCGCCAAAGCTCATTTCATGACTTAACTTCGTAAAAAACAATTTTCAACCAGAAATATTGATTTGAATGACTCAAAAACACATCCAATCTAATCACAAATCTTCATTTTATAATACTAGAAGTAATTTAACTGAAATTCTGTCAAATTTAAACGAATATAGCTTGTGAAAGTCGAACGAACTCGGCACGAAGTTTTTTAAAATCCCATTCATAAAAATGTTTCGGAGATATTATAAATTTTTAAGCTCAGAATAATTAGTATTTTCCTTCTACATCATAAACAGGTGTTTTTTTCTTTTTCCGATCATTTTTCTATGAGTTATTACGATTTTTCACCTTCGAAATCGACGCGTCTATGGGAGCTCCAATGTTAAAGAATTCTTTTTGCCTAGCATTGATCTTTGGAATACAGGGTTGCCGTCCATGCCGTCTCTATTATTCTTATACCTCTATGGGTGAAACTGTCATTTTTGTTGAGGACCAATTAGTTTTTCCAATTTCTAACACTGCAATATACATTATCGTCAAGCAAAAGACAGAAAATTTCAGAAAACTTCCGCATTTTATTCTGCATTTTCCATCCGCGTTTCTCCTTTTTCAGGACCTTCTGCTTCGTATTTAAATGGATAATTTTATTGATTGAGTCATTGAATTAATTTTCTAAATTTAACCAACGCAGATAGAGAGTTAAAGCCAGAGGTTCCTATTTAAAACTGAAATGAGACATATATCAGACGCCTTAAACATGAATTAAACGTAGTCTAAAGTTAATGCATCGTAAAAGACCCATTCATATAAAAACGCATGTGTAAGAGAAAGAAGCTTAAAGCCTAAGTAAGAATTTGAAAGCACTATCGATTTTTAAAAATTGAAAACGTTATGAGTTGAGACTTATTTTTTTAGGTTTTCATTTCAATACGAATGATTGAATTCTATGAAACGGGATCTTTTTAGTGCTGTATTCTCATTTTGATTCTTTATTTACAAATTTAAGGTCTTTTATAACTATTTTTCTAAAGGTGACTCATTAAATATAAAAGCATTCATATTTTTTTACTCGTGTAAGTCCGGGTTTCCTCGTACACTTAGGTCATCTTAATTAAGTAAAATTCTAAGCGTACACACAGTGGTTCAAGTTTTGGTATCGAATCAAAAAGCAAATTAATGCTATTTCATTTAGGTATTGAAAATGGAGTGGTGAATGAATATGAACTAAATAAAAGTCCAGATTATAAGATTTTAATAAATTTGGCAATGGAGGGTAGGGATATTTTTAGGTTTTAAAAGTTAATAACTTCCAGATGCATTTGAAGGGGAAAGAAAAAGTTGGTCGTGGCCTCGATCCACATATACCTGCTGGGGGTACAAAGTACTATAGTCTGTTCATTTAGAATAGGCGGGTGAAACAGGAGTAAAAACGCTTAATCATGTCTAATAACGCTCATCACGATCCTTTTACAGTATTTTAACTACTGCTGTTTAGGCTGCCTAGTAATTGCATAATAATTTTTTTTGATGATAATGGATAATTGCTGTCAAATCTTTTTTTAAATCTTAATGTATTCAGAATGGCTTAAAACCTTCAAAAACATTTTAATTCACCTTTCAAAGCCCTAAATTTTATGTTATTTTCAACTAAAAATAGCTTCTTTTCTGTCTGGGCTGAAGCAGCTTGTGACGTCAAATGTGCTTTGTTTACTATCATTCCGCTTTGAAATACTAAGCTCTAGTTTTTATAGCCTAGTATTTCGATGAAAATGGTGTTTCCCACATTTTCAAGAGGCACATGTGACGTCACACTGTTAGGCGCTTTCTGTAATAAAATACATCATAACTAACTGTAAAAAAATTGTTGGAAAAGACAAGTTGCATATTTTTGGAATAAGGAGAGGATTTTTAATAGTTTAAAATTGAATATTCATTATTTTAAGTGATGCTGCAATTCTCCATTCATTATAATAGTAACTGCTTCTTATACATTACGTCTCAGCGGCCTATTCTAAATAAACAGACCACGCTATAGGCACTGATACCAGCTTTCATCTAGAGTAATGACTTCTGTCATACCTTTTTGCTCTTCCACAGAAAAAAAAATCTTTAAATATTAGATCTTTTGAACATTACTTTAGCTCACTGAGACGTTTAGTTCTTTTATAAACAATGAAAACCAACCATTAAATGGATGCGATTTGTGTACCTGAAGATGAAATAAATATTAACATCGGGAAGCAATAACCTTTAACAAGACATCTTCTTGTGGAAAATAACTAGAGATAACGTTGGAAAACAAACGCATCTCTACACCCAGAAACAAATTGCGCCATTACATGCGTCTCCGTTCAGCCGTTTCCCTCGCAATTCAAAACACAATAACTATTTCCCTTCCTTTGCATTTCGAACTCAAGAGAGCGCTAACCCAAAAACTAATTAAAATTTGAATCGCTCGTATGTGGCGTGATCAAAGGAATGATCCGCGCGATTTTATTCGTTTCTTGCGTGCGCCGCCATCATCAGAGCCCATAACTATATCTCGGGGCGATGAATTAACTTTTAACAATTTCATCACAAAGGAGTGCTGATAATAAATGAGCGGGAGAGGTAGTTATGGAGCGTCGAGAACGCTTTTTGGTTGTCTGATGGTTTTAAGGGGAATAATGTATAGCTTACGTAGAAATTTTCTTTAAAAAAATAAAGGTATTCATGAGATTTTCTCTGAATACCGTTCAATATCTCAATTCTGTTTCCGCTAAATATCGCCGATCTCTTTTGAACTTTTTATTCATAAACTGAAAGTTATTGCTATCGATCTAATCAAACATATATATTAGGGTGTCCCGAAAAAACCGAAATTTCTCTGATCGCTTAGCGGTAGTGCGGAAAAGTTGTGAACTACCATCACTAAGAAGGGTGTGAAATTTTAAAACTGTGAGTTGATATCTTCTGTTGCCTCACGAAGCCTAAATTCTGAAAACAGGACTAAAAATGACTACATTTCAAAAATTTATAAAAAATTGAGAATTATAGCCATAAGTTTGGGGCTGCACATAAAAGGTACTATTATTAACCAACTACAACTGCAAAAAAATTTAAAACTTTAGGTTAATACCTTCTTTTGCCTCATCGGGTTTAAAATTTGGAAAATTAAGGCAAAATTTCGAAAAAATGCACAAAACACCATGGTGTCCCAAAAACCCTTTTGTTGAAAAACCTCGCTCCCCAGGGATTTTTCCAATTCTTTTGGTCCCAAAAGATGGTGTGTGAAGTTTTAGCTCCCCAGGTAAACTGTAGGGTTTAACGGTAGGGCCCCTAAATTCGAAAAAAAGTGAGAAAAATTACCATTTTTCAGAATTTTTGAAAGTAAATTTCAAAATTTATGATGTGATAAAACTGGTTTTTTAGGTTGTTTTTAGATGATTTTATTTATTTACGTTTGTTAACTGTACCCTATAGCGCCTATATTGATGAGCGCAGCGTCATTAAAGGTAGTACTTTTTTCTCAAAAACTGTAGGCGCTATAGCGCTATAGGGTACAGTTAATAAACGTAAATAAATAAAATACCTCTAAATACTTACTAAAAAACTCATATTAACCAGTTTTATCACAATATAAATTTTGAAATTTACTTTCAAAAATTCCGAAAAAATGGTCATTTTTCTCACTTTTTTTCAAATTTAGGGGCCCTACCGGTAAACCCTACAGTTTACAGTTAAAACTTCACACACAATCTTTTGGGACCAAAAGAATTGGGAAAATCCCTGGGGAGCGAGGTTTTTTTAACAAAAGGGTTTTTTTTTGGGACACCATGGTGTTTTGTGCATTTTTTTTCGAAATTTGCCTTAATTTTCCCAATTTTAAAGCCGGTGAGGCAAAAGAAGGTATTAACCTAAATTTTTGAAAATTTTTGCAGTTGTAGTTGGTTAATAATAGTACCGTTTAAGTGCAGCTTCAAACTTATGGCTATAATTCTCAATTTTGTATGAATTTTTGAAATTAAGTCATTTTTAGTCCAATTTTCAGAACTTTAGGCCTCGTGAGGCAACCGAAGATATCAACCCACAGTTTTAATATTTCACACCCTTCTTAGTGATGGTAGTTCACAACTTTTCCGCACTACCGCTAAGCAATCAGAGAAATTTCGTTTTTTTCGGGACACCCTAATATTTATGTATGGGTTTGAAATTCTTTAGCAGGTTTTCTATTTTTTGGTGTTCAAAACAGATTGGCGATAGTTAGCGAGAACGTTAACGTAATTGAACCTTAAAAAATAACAGTCACTGTTTCAGAAGATTAACCCCGCTCTATTTAAACTTTCTCACTACGCAAAAACTTTTAGATGGAAAATAGAAAATTTTGAGCAGTTGTAAAGAAAGTTTTAAGGAACATTTTGTCATAAAATTTTTTATCATGTCTGCTGTAGAGTTTACTTTTGAAGCTATTTTATACCAAAATTGTTTTATTGTATCCACATACTCTTTTTAATGAATCTATGCACTATGTTCCCATTATCCCAATTTCTTTCATCTTTATTGTTTATTTAACCTTAACTGCATTCATACGTAAAAAGTCTTAAAAATGCAAAAACCTATAAAACTATTTTTATTTATGCTTACATCTTTTAGTAAAAGTATTCATTGAAAACAGTTTTCAACGTGCCTCAGAATCTAGCTAATTAAAAAATTTTTTCCTAGTTTCAAGTAAAAAACTCTTGTTCACATTCATGGTAATTATTACTTATTCTTTTAATAGTTAAGAGAACTTTTAAAATGCATTCCTCTCAGTCAATCGATTTTCATTTTAAATTGGCTTAGAATTATTTTATTATTTTTTAACGTTGCTTTCATCTTTTTATTAAAGGTTTATATTCTAAGTCTGACGTTAATAAATCGTTCTTTTATCTTCAAATAACGTAACTTACAGTCTTCAATGCACGTTAGGAAAAGATAGAAAATAAACTGTTTCGAAATAAAGAATGATTTAGATTTTTCAGTAATGATTAAATTGATGTTTAATGACTTTTACTTTTACCAAACTTTTTAATTACTGAAGTTTCCTTTAAAGTAAACATGCAGATAAAAACAAACCTCGATTTCTTACGAAAGAAAGGGAATCTTCGCTGAAATCGATTTTTTAATGCTACATACAAATATTGAATAAAACCGAACTTAAAGAAGGGCTATTTTGAATTCCCTTTAGGTAAATGCCGGCCTGACTTTATTTAAGGATATCTCTCTTGGAAATCTGTCTCGAAGGAAGTCTGGACGAAAGAAATGATCGATTTTTCTATCCGATACAAACCTGGGAAGGCGTGTTGAGAAACGTAAATCTTTTACTGAAATTTTTGAAACGCATCCTTCAACTGTTGAAAAATCCTCCTCGAGTTTTCTTATTAAACTTATTTTTCTATTAAGTATTTTGATATTGATTTTATTGGAGGGTTATAGAACTTTATTATTATTTATTTTCAATTCAGTTATTCTTTCAAACAATTACTTAATTCATATTGTTAATATATTAATTAATTTAATTTATGTTTTTGTTCTTTATTAACAAATCAAATTGTTATAAGTGTATTATTCAGAAAATATAGAATAAAGTGTATAACGATAAATAGAATAAAGTGTATTATTCAATAAAAATGAGGTATTCTCACGTTTTGAGATTAAATTTTATTAAAATAGTAGATAAAAAACCATGAAGAATAACGTTTACATCAAGTATTTTCGAAGCCTAGTTCCTGAGATATAAATTTTTGAAATTTCGTTTTTTTTTGGGCGCAAAAACACTTTCGAATCACAAATCATGCGCTGTGAGGTCACATCCAATAGAAGCCCGTTTTCTGATCACGTGAAAACAGAAAACAATGGTTTTCATGCGCTGTGACGTCACATCCAATAGAAGCCCGTTTTCTGATAACGTGACTTTTCTGACGTTTTGGCAAAAATAAAATTGAATTTTGAGTTATTTAAAACACATTTTTGAACTTAAAAATCAGAAACTTGGGAGTTTTAGACCATAATGTATCGAAAAAGTATAAAATCAAGCAAATCCCTCACTCATGTAAATACCTCATTATCAAAATCTTACTATACCTAAAAATCAAATGAAACCAATGAAATTGCCGGAAAAAAGAGACGTGTCGCAGCAGTCAATGAAATCGTCGGAAAAAATTATCTGAGAAGGAGGTAAGTAGGCGTGATACAACCCTACGCAACTCTCTCCGAAACTTTGTTTTGACAACAAACCGATCGCTTTGAACCGATTTTTAAATAGAAAGCGATATTTCGATAAAAAAAAGAAGCAGCCTTTCCGAATCAATGTTCTAATAATGGATTCTCGCCGTAGAACTCGCAAGCTACTTTAGCGTGGCAATTCGTGGCCAATCATCCGGCGACTGGATCTGACAGGAGAGTATGCAATCGTTTGTTCCGAAAACAACTCCAAATTTACAACCAACAGGCAGAAAAACAGCGTCGTGAAATTAATCGTGCCCAAGAAAGCGCTCGCCGAAAGGAATCGCTATTTGTAAGAGTCATTTAGCAATGAAACTTCGTTTCTCTCAATAGGCTTTATCTCCATCGAATGCCTACATTTTTCTGCTCTTTTCTTTTCAAAGGAACAATGCAGAATCAAACAAAATTGCTGCCATCATGGCAAAATGAAATTGAACCTCTTCTATCCCTAACCTGAAGTTTTAATTAATCTATTAACCGGGAGAGATGATGATTCTGTACTTTTCAGGCAGAATATTTGGTATTATAATTCTGGGCTCTTGCGTATTATACCGTTGAAACCGTGCCGCTGAATTCGAAAACGTTATCAAATCCTATTGACTATCCTATAGCTGTACCACTGTATTTAACGGTTGCTGAACGGTCGACTGTATAATACGCAAACACCCAACTCTGCTTTTGCTATGGCTGCATTTTGTGCATCTTGGAGGAACTTTATGAACTTTCAATAATGTATTTTCTTTTCTAATATTTGCAACTGTACTACGCTCATTAAGGTGTTATAGAAAGTAAGTAATTTTTTCTCAAATATTTTCAATAAATAATTATGTCAATTGGGACATAAATGGGGATGCTAGGGACTTTTATTTTCAGGATAAGTCACTGTATCCCCCCATATTCAATCCACAATTCCAAATCCTTGACTGAAAAGAATCGCTCAGTAGGTATAACAAACCACAAAAGGCTGTATTCTTGCTGTTTTTTCTCCACGTTTTGGAAATGCTCCTCAAACTCAATCGCCCATCAGCGGGAAATAGAAGCGCCTTGGACGATTCGTGCCTCCGGTATCAAGTTCGAAAACAGGGAGTACCCGTAATCTTTTAAAGGAATGGCCCGAGGCCTGCAAGAAAGAACAACAAAAGCAGGCTTGGGAGAAGAGAAAACCTCGTTTTTTCTTATAGTAGAGCCGACGGTATATTCGATTTGGGTTCCTCTTTTTTTCTTTCCGTGGCTGCCCTGGAATCAAGCCACGAGAGCTGGCTAAATAAGTTGTTGGGTTATAATAAAAAGACGGGTGTTTGAGCTCTTGAGTTTTCTTTGCGGGGCATGATGGAATTGTGAGGATTTGTGGGAAGGGATATTGGTTGTGTGGGGAATTCGGATGTAACCAGTGCAGTATAGTCTTTATTAGAAACTGGTTTTCAGTAACTATTTGAAATACGAGTAGCTAAGTAAGTGGTGTGTGTTTTTCCCGATTCCTGTTTTATAGTTTAAGAATAACCTTCAAATACTTATTTTTAACAAATTAAATTGCCAAAAAAAGGCGAAGAATGACAGTCAGAGGCCCTTAAAAACGTTTTAAGGGAAGACAACTTTTATTTTAATCAGTACAACCACAAAAATGTTTACAATGTATTGGAATTAGTTTTTGAATAGAGCCGATGGTAATGAACTAGTGATTATTTGAATATGCATTTGATGTCCGAATTCCCTTTGTAATGGATATTACTTTCTTTCCTTGAATGTGATGAATGAATGTGCCCCCTGAAAATGTGGGTTGTGCAAGCGAGAATGGTGAGAACGAGTAGCAATACCGAGTAGTTTCGGTCCACAAGTGCCCTCTGAGAAGCACAAAATTGGTACTTTTTAGGTCAATTCAAGGGTCAAGAATGATTAATTTAAGATACTCGCCCATTGGGTAAGAAAAGAGTTTTTATTGTATGGAAAGGAGTTTTAAAATTTCTATCAAAAGTTTAAAAATCTATTAATTTTCTTTAACTTATAGCCTTTAAAACTTCGAGCAACAAATAAGCTGTCAATTATTGTTTCTATGGACCAAAATAGTTTTCTGTAGCATAAAAAGAAACTAATTTCTTTCCGAATCTTAGGTATATGACTTTAATCTTGTTATGCAAAACCAATCAGGTTTTAAATTTCAATCAACAAAATTTATTTTATCCTTCCATTAAAGCTTTTTGCTTAAAAATGAAATTTGGGGGTTGATATTTTAAAACCATAAATTCAATATACACGTCATTTGATGTCAAAAGTCACCACCTCAAAAACTTTTATCAGCCATAATTAACAACACAAAAATAAAATACCAAGTTCTATTAGCCAGACTTCCTAACTACCTCTTCTTCGAGGTTGTCACTCCTCTAAAATTAACTCTAAACCGATTAAAAAACATGTTCTTATCTCCAACATTTCCTCGAAATTAAAATCACCTCTATTATAGAGAAACAACTTTTAATTAACACGTTTCCTAGAGGAAAAAAAATTCGAGCTTCTGCGATATTTTACGACGTTGAACGCGATAATGGAGAAAAGATTTTGGTCTGATGTGTAATCCACGGCACGTCCAAGAAAAATCCAGATTCGGGCCATAGAGTTTCTCCACTCTGGCCATTAATTCTGGTTTTTGGAGAGAAGCAGTTTTTGCTAAATCAGTGTTTAATTGAGTTTTTAAGAAGGAGTTCACTGTGTATGCAAAAATTCGTTCAACAAATTGACCTATGAGGAATGCGAGTTTGTTTAGAAGAATTCATTATACAGGATACTGCATAAATAGACTACCAGGTAGTTAAAAGTATTCATTGAAAATATCACTTATTAGAGTAACAATTTATTATATAATTGCTACAATGCCAGTTTTGTGAAGGTTAAAAATCATGTTATGTGTTCTTTTAATCGGAATGGGCCGATTCGGCGCGGCCGTTTGGGCGCTGGCCGATTCGGCACAGGCCCGTTTCGGTGCGAAAAAAAAAATTTTTTTTCTAATTTTTAGAAGGATTATGAAAGTTCTATTTACTATCATTTTATTTCTGTCACCGAAACAACCAGCGCCAAATCGGCCATGCCCAAACGGCCGTGCCGAAAAGTAGTACACCGTCTTTTAATTGTCTATAGATTTGTTTTAAAATTCAACTCCCGACTTAAATTGGTTTAACTCTCATTGATTTTCAAAAAGTCACAATTTCCAGAGATTTTCCCGCCAGACCGAAAAATTCCTAACTCAGTACTGTGTTATAAATATAAAACCGTAAAAAAATTACTTTCTGACTAAATAAACGTAAAGACAGCGCTTAAAATACTAGTTAAACTAATAAAGCCCCATAAATCCTCCATTCTTTTTTTTTAAATCTTAATTCTTTTTTTAAGAGACAAAAAAAATCCAAACTTTTAGTACTTTGTTATAAAATTGTTATACTGTATACTCTCGATAAAACGAACTTCGTTAAGTCGAAAATCTCTATTTTTCGAAAAATTATTTTTCCCCTAGAACTTAAAATTCTTAATATCTAAATAATCCGTCCCTTCACCTTTGTTATATGCTTATATACTTTAATAATTTATTTTCGGGCTAAATCAATGTAAGAACAGCTCTTGGATTACTAGTATCACTCCGCTCAAATCCCCTGCAAGAAAAGCTTTCCTTCACCCGTTGAAATGAACTCGCCCATTCCTCCCCGATATATCCAATAGTTACAATCCCGAGTCTACTCCTGAGTTCCCAATCACGTTCATCCCAGTCTAGAAGACCAATCTCAGTTAAAAAGAGCGCTCATTAACAGTTTGTGCCCATAATGGGAATCCGTTTGATGAGCTAAGGGTATTTGTATTCCGCGGCACAAGTCCGGCAACCCAAACAGATAATTCCCTCCCATTACGTGATCTCCATGTCGAGCGAGCGAATAAATATTTGCCCTCCCCGAGGGATTCTTTGATTCGTTGTAAGGTTATGGATGCAGATGAATGGGCTGCTGCTATTGGATCTAAAAAGCAAGGTTTACACTTTAAACGGGTGAAGGGAAGTTTAAATATTGTTGACTACAGTGAGAGTTACTTTTATCCGATTTTATGTTATTATATGAACTCTCACTGGGGAAGCTTAATTAAAAGTCCTCGTAACTATCATGAAAAATTCATATGCCCAACACTGAAAAAAATGTTTTTTTAACAGGCCACACTGTATTAGGTTTCTTATCAATGTCTTAACATTTGGGTTTTTTTAATCCTAAAATACCCCTAAAATTTACTAGTTAGATAAAAGCTCAATCCTCAAGTGCAGTCATACCGACACGGGAATTTTTTTTAACGTCGAACTACAAAATGAACAACTACAAATGAACTACAAATGAAGATTCTTATGGAAACGGGCTATTCCCAATTTCATAGGGTGATGGTAATTCATAGTTGTGCCTAAAAAAACTTTTTGTACCAGATTTGTCAGTATGTTCTATCATTTAGATTTGAACTTCTTTTCAAAAGTTTTGTTTTTCGGTCAGTTTTTCTCGTAGAGGTCAGAATTAAGGTGGTGTCTATCACCTTCGACTGATATTTAGTTACACCTGCTATTATAACTGTTCATAGAGGTAGATTCGATACTTCTTACCCCATCGTGATTTTATGTTTGAATAAAATGTTAAATCTTGTTACTAGAGTTTGAAACGATTTCTCACAAATCAATACCTCGTTCAGTTTTAATTAGTTCAACAAGCTCTTAACTGAAAAAATCCTTGCGTAGAGTAGATAAAATTTGCCCAGAATTATACCTTTACGACGACATTTTTTCGAAAAACAGGACGTCTGATGAAAACTTTAATATTTGATTCCATGGTATTATAAATACTATAATAGTTTGCAAAAGTATCCAAACAACGAACTTGCCCTGTCCATGTTTTTCGTAAACCAGATGTGACGTCATAAACTTTTTAATGCGGTTTTCTCCGAAAACTATATAGGTCGCACTCGTATAGTTCTCTGGGTATTTTTATGAAATCAACGCAAAGAAAGACAGAATTCGGAAGGACTGCTTGAAACACTATTCAGGGGGGATCATTATGAATGGGACAAACTTCTAGGGGAGATATTAAGGATTCAGAATGAAGGATTCATAAGAATTCAGAATGGCATAGGAATTCATTGTCCCACAGACGTTATCCTAAGGGGCTAGCTAGGGGGTATTGAAACTACCCATCACGGGTAGGGTGTATCGAAAAAAACTTTTTTTTGATTTTGATGATGCCTTAGTGCGGAAAAGTTGTCTAAGGTGGCAGAGAGTACCTGTGAATTTTTTCAGAATTTTTGGATAATATCTTTAGGTGCCGCCAAGGCCCTGAAGGTCCCTATGTTAATCCAATGGAGCGCGCAAGCCAAGAAGGCCGAAAATTGGTTTTTCGCCCCTCATTTCTACCCTAATCACACGACGAATGTCTTCACTCAAGTTATGGACCCTATATGATCTAGGCTATCCGACAAAACTTGAATAATAGCCTAAATCTCTATATTACGTTTTTTTGTATGCTCCAATTTCGTCGAAAATCGCGTATTTTCTCGTTCAAATCAGAGCCCACAATCAACATAATATAGAGATTTAGGCTATTATTCAAGTTTTGTCGGATAGCCTAGATCATATAGGGTCCATAACTTGAGTGAAGACATTCGTCGTGTGATTAGGGTAGAAATGAGGGGCGAAAAACCAATTTTCGGCCTTCTTGGCTTGCGCGCTCCATTGGATTAACATAGGGACCTTCAGGGCCTTGGCGGCACCTAAAGATATTATCCGAAAATTCTGAAAAAATTCACAGGTATTCTCTGCCACCTTAGACAACTTTTCCGCACTAAGGCATCATCAAAATAAAAAAAAAGTTTTTTTCGATACACCCTAATCACGGGGCCCAAAAAGTGAGGTGGCGAAAGTTCCGACTTGCCGATGATTCTTTGAGTTAAACCTAACCGATTTTTTTCATGATTACATCAGAACTTATGCGATCGCGGATGGTTTACTAAAAGGAAAGTATTGGATCATGTCGATCATGATGAAGAACAATCAACACGATCCCGGCTTATTTGACGAAGGGTGGCTCCCGTGGGTAGTTTTATTACCCCCAAGCCCTTTAGGATGACGTCTGGGACCATGGGTTCCTGTGCAATTCTGAATCCTTTTTATGTACCCTACTTCCCCTAGAAGTTTTTCCCATTCATAATGATACACCCTATTATAAACGGAATAAATGGGATCACCTCCTTTTCCTTGCTGAATCAATCCTCGTAATTACTATATTTCGAAAATTTCTCTTGTACTACAAGGTTTTAAAACACAAAAGTTACCAAGATTTAATGATTTGGCAAAAAGAGATATATTTTCACTTCTCCAGTTCTATAACTACACTGCTGGCCATCTAAAATGGTACACTAAGAAGGAAAAAAGAAATCAAACCCAAATTTATTTCTATGATTGCACATAGTATTAATGTGAATTGATTAAAAATTCAGCCTTTTTGGATGTTAGGGGGCCGAGAAATTCAGTGAGGAGTGTTGTCTCCATAGGTGTCCATTACCGCCGCCCCACGTCATGGTATTGAGTGAAAGGGGCTCTAAATGGGCTTTGAGGGATTGGAGGACCATGTTGCCTCCCCAGGTAGTCAAAAATCATGTGGTGCACCATCGGACGTTGCATACTGGGCTATATGATTTCTCCTTTTTCATCGGACATGTTTTGCGGCGTTGGTTCTTAAGAACGGGTAGGTCATGGTAAAATGCAACATAGGGGGGTAAGAAGAAAGCTTGTACATTGAGTTCATCACGTGGTTGTGCATTTTTCTCTTAAGACTTGTCCGCCGGCGAGGGTTGAAGGTAAGGGTAGATAACAGGTTGTCAAATCTCAATGCTGCGGGCCTGGTTTGTCAATGTGGCGGTAAATCCTACTGAGGAGGTGTGGGAGTGGAATCCAATGCTTTACTACCTCTTTACTCTGTGTAAAGAAGATATGTGACGATTACAAAATCAACAGCCGAGTGCTATCTTTTCTCGCTGTCGTAAAGTCATCTCTAATTATCGTGGTGCTCAAGACCACATTGGGATATTCTTATAAACTCTGTGCCATCCCATTGAAAAGTTCATTTCATTATTTAGTGCACTGTTGCCAACGTCAAATCATGTGTTGAAGATTAGAATTTTTCTGAAGCTATGCTTGCCAAATGGGCAGTCCCCTGCACTGTAAACGACATGCATTCCACTCCCACATCTCAGTATGATTTACCACCAGAATGACCAACCAGACCCGCAGCATTGAGGTTTTACAACCTGTTGTCTACCCTTACCTTCAACCCTCGCCCGCGGACAAGTCTTAAGAGAAAAATGCACAACCACGTAATGAACCCAATGTCCAAGCTTTCTTCTTACCCCCCTATGTTGCTAATATCTTCAGGTTCCACATTCACGTTAAAGTTTCGAAGTTTTTCAAATTTTACGTAAAAATGGTTATAAATGATTCTCACACAATTTTAGCTCCCTTTTCAAACCATAGATGGTTGGTTTTATATTCTTAGGATGTCAAACAACATTTTAAGACCTTCTATGGACCTGAAATGGGGGAATTTCCAATTTTTCAATCCCAAAATAAGTGCACATGCCATTAAAATAGGCAAGCGACCGAAAAAAAAATTTTGAATATCGGTTCCAAATAGAGCTCCAAAGTTGCGTTTTACCCTCCTCATCCATGCAAAAATAATATAAAAATTCCTAAAAAATAATTTTGGCTTGTTTTGGCCCTTGAATTTGAAAAAATCGATCTTTTGCATAGCGTATAATGGGTACAAGTCTGGTACATAATGGGTAAGTCCTAATCAATCAAATTCAAGTTTTAAATGTTATAAAAGCTTATAGTTACATTAATTAGCTGTCTTAATAGTCAAAAAAATTATGTACAAGGGTACTGCAGTGTGATTTGAGCTAAGCAGTTAAGGCAAACAGCTTAGAATCGCCAAATAAGAGAAAAAATAATTTTTATACTTATTATATTTATCTTTTCAGATAAGAGCATTAAAATTACTTATAACATACCCTAAATTTTCTCTAATTATATCTAACACTAATCACAACCTTTTATTTGATAGTTCGCCCCTTTAAATTTGAAGACTTTTTATAAAAAGTGGTAGCTCAGGTTAAAGTTTGGAATAAAATGCCTATATTGCAATATACCGTTTTTTTCGTACGTTTTCTATAAAAATATCAACCTTAGTGTTTTAAAAGCATTTTATGTAAACAAGAATGTGTATTACAGACTAAATAAAATATTTGAACTTAAAATTTACAAATTTTGGGGTTTTCAAGTTTTTTCATCCAAATTTGCAATTTTAGGCTGTTAACTTGATTTAAAGAAATTTAATACAGAACTCAAAAGTATTATTGACTATTAAGACACCAAATTAATGTAACTATAAGCTTTTATATCAATTAAAACTTTAAGTTGATTGATTAAGATTTTTCCGCTATAGGCTATGCAAAAGATCGATTTTTTCAAATTGTAGGGCCAAAACAAACTTAAATTATTTTTTACGAATTTTTTTATTACTTTTTCATGAATGAGGAGGGTAAAAAGCAACTTTTAAGCTCTATTTGGCACCGATATTCTAAAATTTGTTTTTCGATCGCTAGCCTATTTTAATGGCATGCGCCCGTATTTCGGGCTTGAAAAATTGGAAATTCCCCCATTTCAGATCCATAGAAGGTCTTAAAATGTTGTTTGACATCCTAAGAATATAAACTCAACCAGCTGTGGTTTGAAAAGGGAGCTAAAATTGTGTGGGAATCATTTATAACCATTTTTACGTAAAATTTGATGAAAATTCGAAACTTCAACGTGAATGTGGAACCTGAAGATATTAATTGATCGAACTCAAGTTTTGAAATTTTTAGTTTTATCGTAAATGGCACCTATTCCCACCTCAGGCGTTTTCAATTTTCAAAGTTGGTCATTTTTGGCTAGTTTCGCTCCACCCTAGCCAGCAGTGTAGTTTATACCGTTTCTTCGTCAGTCGATAAAACATGATGCTTTGAAAACTGTCTCCAATCTCTTCCTTAAAGAAATGTTTGGTCACACAGGGTTTAAATAAAACTGGAATAAATAAATTCTTAACTGTAGATTCAAAACCTTCTGCTTATATATGTTTACAAATTTTAAAATATATATTTCGTATCATACTTCATGTAAGAAGTATTTTAAGTTTAATATATTTGTATAATAAGTGCACGAAAACTCATAAAAACAACATTCAAATTCTAAGATGTATTTCGCATCGTACTTCAATATTTCGTATCGTATGCAAAAAGTATTTTAACATTTTATATATTTGTATAATAAGTGCAAGAAAACGACTAAAAACAACATTCATTGCAAAGGCATGTAAATATTTTACTTCAAATTTTCAGAGTTCCAGGGGAATCATGTTTGAAGAAAATAAGCAGAAGAGTTGCAGATTTTTATTATTGTGATTCCGGGAAAATTATCTTTTGAAAAGAATATTTTAGTGTAACAAAATCCGCGGCCATGTTATAAATCAGTTTCCTGTTTTGAATTCACTACCTTGTTTTAAAGTAAGGAATGAGTCATGTAAAAGAAAGTGAAACTCGGATCTAGCTTAAATTACACTTGCTAAAAAGAATCGAAACCTTTTCAATCACCAATCAAAAGTAGATACGTTATGCATGGCTTAATGTTACTTAAAAGAGAAATTCTTCCTATGGGTATAATTTTTCTTAAAAAATATACATGGTAGGATTTCATTATCAGCTTTACTAAAGGTTTCAGCATAGAACTTGTGATATTTTACTGAAAAGATAGTGAGATAGAGAAAGTGTCAGAGGTAGATAAAGAGAGGGAGAGGAAGATATAAGGAGAGAAAGATAGATGTTTGAGAGTCAATATTCTTGGGTCAATAAAAGTAATGGAAGTTAGAGAACTGTAGCTCAATGTTACAGAAGTCCAAACAAATGATGCCTATCTTGTGATACTATTCAAAGTTCCTAAGAATGCACTACTTCACTTTTTTATTAAATGAGTATGTTTAAAAAATGGATTCTTTTCACTATTAAATATCATAGTAGGTAACATGGTGTTGACCTGTTTTAATATATTGGATCTCCGTGATTTGTAGTCTATCTTAGTAGATTTTAGTTTATCTTTCGCCAACCCTGCATTTTCTTTCCTCTTGGCTAATATGTTTTCCGTCATGTTTTTAGTGTTTCCTTTTTATGTCCTAATCTCTGTATAAATAAAAGGCTAACGGGCGATGTATGTATGTGGGTATGTGTGTATGTATGTCCGGGGTAATCTCTTGAAATAGGCCACGGACCGAAACCAAACTCGACGTATACACGTATTCCGAGTCGGGGAGTAACTTAAGATAGTTTTCAAAGCTTTAAAATCGAATAATTACGAGTAATTAGCTAATTTATAGCCGAAAACGCTTATTTCTCCATTTCTCTACCAGAGTAGATCTGCTCGACTCACTATTGTTAACTAGATTAAAACCTTCAAACATTTAATATTTTAACAGGAAAAACTCGATAATTGTCCATTTAAAAACTATATCAGTTGTAAAAACATCAAAATAAATTTAAATAATTTATTTTCAAACATTATTTTCCTTTATTTCAAGATATTTTCCTTTAAAATTTAAATATTTATGGAAAAGTGTAAATTTTCTTCATGGAAAACGAATTAAAAAATAAAACATTGTTTCAAATGAAGCGGTTCACTAGACTTTTCAATTTACTAGATCTTTTATTATTGTTTCAAATTTGTTATTTTTGTTCACTAGACTCATTAATTTACTAGGAAACATTGCCGAGAACACCGGGAAAAGGAAAATTACCGGGAACATCGGGATAGGAAAAAAAAAGTACCGGGATTACCGGGACATAAAAATTACCTCGATCAGCGGGATAGGAAAATTATCGGGAACATCGGGATAGGAAAATTATCGGGAACATCGGGATAGGAAAATTATCGGGGACATCGGGATAGGAAAATTATCGGGAACATCGGGATAAGGAAAATGATCGGGAACATCGGGATAAGGAAAATAACCGGGAACATCGGGATATGAAAAATTACCGGGAACATCGGGATAGGAAAATTATCGGGAACATCGGGATAGGAAAATTATCGGGAACATCGGGATAGGAAAATTATCGGGAACATCGGGATAAGGAAAATGATCGGGAACATCGGGATAGGAAAAGTACCGGGAACATCGGGATAGGAAAAATTACCGGGAACACCGGGATAGGAAAAAGGCGTCTGGGATACCGGGATGATTGGTAATTGCTGATTTAAAAATTATAAATATATTTTTAAAAAATTTAATTTAAAAAAATATATATACACTCCACCCGTGCAAGGCCGGGCATATCCGCTAGTCTCTGTATAAATAAAAGGCTAACGGGCGATGTATGTATGTGGGTATGTGTGTATGTATGTCCGGGGTAATCTCTTGAAATAGGCCACGGACCGAAACCAAACTCGACGTATACACGTATTCCGAGTCGGGGAGTAACTTAAGATAGTTTTCAAAGCTCGAAAATCGAATAATTACCAGAAATTAACGAATTTATAGTCGAAAACGCTTATTTCTCCATTTCTCTACCAGAGCAGATCTGCTCGACTCACTATTGTTAACGAGATGAAAACCTTTAAATATCAAATATTTTAACAGGAAAAACTCTATAATTGTCCATTTAAAAAGGATATAAGTTGTAAAAACACCAAAATAAATTCAAATAATTAATTTTGAAACGTTACTTTCCCCTATTTTAAGATATTTTCCTTTAAAATTTAAATATTTATGGAAAAGTGTAAATTTTCTTCATGGAAAACGACTTAAAAATAAAACATTGTTTCAAATGAAGCGATTCACTAGACTTTTCAATTTTTACTAGATCTTTTATTATTGTTTCAAATTTGTTATTTTTGTTCACTAGACTCATTAATTTACTAGGAAACATTGCCGAGAACACCGGGAAAAGGAAAATTACCGGGAACATCGGGATAGAAAAAAAAGTACCGGGATTACCGGGACATAAAAATTACCTCGATCAGCGGGATAGGAAAATTATCGGGAACATCATGATTAGAAAAGTATCGGGAACATCGGGATAGGAAAAGTATCCGGAACATCGGGATAAGAATATTATCGGGAACATCGGGATAAGAAAATTTACCGGGAACACCGGGACAGGAAAAAATTACCGTGAACACCGGGATTTTAAAATTACCGGGAACACTGGGATAGGAGTGAGGCGCCTGGGATACCGGGAAGATTGGTTATTGCTGATTTACATAATAATAAATGTATTTTAAGAAAACTCAAAATAAAAATACTTATACACTCCACCCGTGCAAGGCCGGGCATATCAGCTAGTCTCTGTATAAATAAAAGGCTAACGGGCGATGTATGTATGTGGGTATATATGTGTGTGTGTGTGTGGGTATGTCCGGGGTAATCTCTTGAAATAGGCCACGGACCGAAACCAAACTCGACGCATAGACGTATTCCGAGTCGGGGAGTAACTTAAGATAGTTTTCAAAGCTCGAAAATCTAATAATTACGAGTAATTAACGAATTTATAGTCGAAAACGCTTATTTCTCCATTTCTCTACCAGGCAGATCTGCTCGACTCACTATTGTAAACGAGATTAAAACCTCAAAAATTAAATATTTTAACAGGAAAAACTCGATAATTGTCCATTTAAAAACTATATCAGTTGTAAAAACACCAAAATAAATTCAAATAATTAATTTTGAAACGTTAGTTTCCCCTATTTTAAGATATTTTCCTTTAAAATTTAAATATTTATGGAAAAGTGTAAATTTTCTTCATGGAAAACGACTTAAAAATAAAACATTGTTTCAAATGAAGCGGTTCACTAGACTTTTCAATTTTTACTAGATCTTTTATTATTGTTTCAAATTTGTTATTTTTGTTCACTAGACTCATTAATTTACTAGGAAACATTGCCGAGAACACCGGGAAAAGGAAAATTACCGGGAACATCGGGATAGGAAAAAAAAAGTACCGGGATTACCGGGACATAAAAATTACCTCGATCAGCGGGATAGGAAAATTATCGGGAACATCGGGATAGGAAAAGTACCGGGAATATCGGGATAGGAAAAGTACCGGGAACATCGGGATTGGAAAAGTACCGAACAGTTACTAGGTAACATTGCCGAGAACACCGGGAAAAGGAAAATTACCGGGAACATCGGGATAGGAAAAAAAAGTACCGGGATTACCGGGACATAAAAATTACCTCGATCATCGGGATAGGAAAATTATCGGGAAAATCGGGATAGGGAAAATTATCGGGAACATGGGGATAGGAAAATTATCGGGAACACAGGTATATTAAAAATTACCGGGAACACCGGGATAGGAAAAAGGTGTCTTGGATATCGGGTTGATTGGTAATTTCTGATTTAATAATTATAAATGTATTTTGGGAAAATTTAATTAAAAAAAAACTATACACTCTACCCGTGCAAGGCCGGGCATATCCGCTAGTAAATAATAAATTGAAAAGGAAAATCAAAAGGAGCGATAGTGTAAATTTTCTAACATATACGAGTGGCTCATTTCATTTAAAATCACCCAAAATAAAAAAATCTTGTTGCCATCATGTCACGGATTTTCCTGAAAATTGTATGTGGAATGAGAACATGATGAAAAAAGGCTAAAATAATTTTTTTCAGAATTTTTCGATCAAAACTGACGTTGTGGGGCCATTATGAATTTGACTGAAATCCTCAAAATGGCGGCACTAGACGAAGTACTATGCGTGTTTGTAACTTCAATAACTTTCTTATTTATCATCTGATATAGATGAGTTTGGTGTCTTTTTAAAGATAAAAATACCAACTTAATGAAAAATTCAAAAATATTCCAGAAATAGTGGATCAACTTTTAGAAAAATCCATTAAAAATTGTTTGGAGGAATTTTTTTTAACAATTTTTAAGGAATTTTTTAAAGGTAAAATCCCACCTTTCACCCTCTTGATTTTTTTTCTCAATGTAGAAAATATCACATATTTCAACATAAAAAAAATTCAGGATGGTGTTTTTTGTTGTTAATTTTAAAAAAATTAAAGAAGGTGAAAAATTGTATTTTTTGTATATTTTTTAAAGAATTTTTTTAAGGTAGAACCGCAACTTTCACCATTTTGATTTTTTGTCACAATATTGCAAATCTTATACTCTTCAACATAAAAAAAATTCAGAAGGGTGTTTTTTGTATTTTGTCTTAAATGGAACAAATAAAAGAGGTAAGTCTATTTACCTTCCCAGAAGGATCAACTTTTTCAGAAGTACAACAATGAAAATTCATTGATTGATTGAAAGAGGGAGAAAGGGTGAACATTAAGGAGTCATTTACAATTAATATTTGTTCTATTTAAGACAAAATACAAAAAACACCCTTCTGAATTTTTTTTATGTTGAAGAGTATAAGATTTGAAATATTGTGACAAAAAATCAAAATGGTGAAAGTTGGGGTTCTACCTTAAAAAAATTCTTTAAAAAATATACAAAAAATTCAATTTTTCACCTTCTTTAATTTTTTTAAAATTAACAACAAAAAACACCATCCTGAATTTTTTTATGTTGAAATATATGATATTTTCAACATTGAGAAAAAAAATCAAGAGGGTGAAAGGTGGGGTTTTACCTTTAAAAAATTCCTCCAAAATTTCTTTTAATGGATTTTTCTAAAAGTTGATCCACTATTTCTGGAATATTTTTGAATTTGTCATTAAGTTGGTATTTTTATCTTTAAAAAGACACCAAACTTATCTATATCAGATGAAAAATAAGAAAGGTATTGAAGTTACAAACACTCATAGTACTTCATCTAGTGCCGCCATTTTGAGGATTTCAGTCAAATTCAAAATGGCCCCACAACGTCAGTTTTGATCGAAAAATTCTGAAAAAATTATTTTAGCCTTTTTTCCTCATGTTCTCTTCCACATAAAATTTTCAGGAAAATCCGTGACATGGTGGCAACACTCATCGGGTGATTTTAAATGAATTGACCCGAGTGTGTGTTTGAAAAAAATAATGACTTTACTGCTATATTTTTTCTTGGTATAGGCAAAAATCTTCAAATTTGGGCGTAAAAAACTCAAATGTTAAATAATATTCGTGTCAAAATGAACTACAAATATTTCACTACACTAGGGGGCTCTGCCCCCTGCTCGCTATCGCTCACCAACCCCCGGAACTGCTTCGCAGTTCGTTGAAGATCGCTTCGCGATCTTAGCGAGCAGAGCTCGCTTGTTTCATCTCAACTATCCAGTAAAACCTCGAAATTGTCGGCTTAGTTTATGATCATTTAAAATCGAAACTTTTATCTCTCGAACTTTATCAATAACTTAATTCGGACCATAACTACAAAAATATCAAAATAAAACTGCAACTGAAATATCCGTGTTTTAACTTGTCAATAATTTAATCGAAATGTTTTTTTAAATATCCAGCAAGTCTACTAATTATCATCAACTATCTTAGAGAAAAACCATGCCATTAATATCTTTTAAATTTATAAAATGCAAGTGTATCTAGTGAATCGTTGGAAATAAAAGAAATCAGACTCACATAAAAATCGGCGGTTTCTCTAGTGCAGTGTGGTCCAACCCGAGGCACGCGTGCCACGAGTGGCACTCGAAGAAATTTTTGTGGCACTCGGCCTCAAAATTAAATGCGTATTCTAACTCACAGAGAATATAATCAACATTTCAATTTTTATTCCAGAAAAGTGTTAAAAACCTGGTTTTTGGAGTTTAATTTTCAAAAAATTTCAGGGGAGTACCCCTGACACTCCTTGGAAATTATTTTAAGCTTAAAATTCAAAAGGGCATCAGTTAGAAACTTTAGTTTGGGGCAACAATCCCATGGGCGTTGAATTGAGTGAGGTGCCTTGCGAAATTTAAATGGAAATATGTGATCTTCAAGCAGACCCATTTTACCAGGCTAGAAAGTGCGACGGCTCTGAAAATTTCTGGAAGATGGTTTCTAACGAACGCTTCCCAGAACTGCTTAAATTCTCCCTGAAAATGTTATCCCTGTTTGGGAGTACTACATATGTGTGCGAAAGTGCTTTTTCATCTCTCAAACAAATAAAATCAAAAGCAAGAAATCGAATGGAAAATATTTCTCTGGAATCTAGCCTGAGACTTTGCCTTACTGAACTCACTGTCAACATCGATAAACTTGTATCAGAAAAAAGAATCTCAATCCTCTCATTGATTTCACCATTGCTCATTGCAAAATATAGTGATATATTAAATTAGTTGTATGTAATGCTTTTTTTTATTTATGTCTTTTGGCACTCACTCTCATATACTAAAGTTAGTTTGGCACTCGGGCAAGTAAAGGTTGGACCACCCTGCTCTAGTGAATGACCAGAAAGAGATGAAAAAATTGAAACTTTGAATCTTAATAATTCTAAAAATAATTCGAATTTTTAAAAAAACGTAATGACAATCTTTTTATAAAAAATAATTGTATGTGTGTTTAAAATATCATAGTTTTACTGTGATTAGTTTTTCTGTTATAACGAAAAAACCGGAAAAGGGTAAAAAATTTCGAAACTTTAGAATTTAATTACTCCAAAAATAATTCGAAATTCGAAAAAAGGGCGACGAGGTGCAAAACTTCATACCTAAGAGTATGTGTCTGCAAAAAATCATGTTTCTGCTGTAAATAGATTTTGCTGGAGGCGAACTCGCAGCAGAAAAAAATAATTTTCGACTTTGACATTAAATAACTCCAGAACTAATTATCTAATTAATTAGGTTTGGGAACTGAAATAACCATCATGCATTTGTCTACCAATGGTCAAAATTTCATAATATTCCTTCACATAGTTTTTGCGTAGTGATAGTTCAAAATGTTCAAAAATAAAATTTTCAAAATCAGCGGCAGCGGCGGCGGCGGCGGTCACTGTTACTTTTTTTTAATATAGAGAGAAATGAGTAAAAACTTCACAATCTTCCAACCACTAGTTTTACAATTAATTTAAAACACTCAAGTGTGAAAATTTTCTAAAACAAAGGTAGCTACAGTTATTTTTTATATGAAGATATTTCAAGCAAATTGATACCTACCTGTTTTGAAAATTTATTATTATTACCATGTTTATGCTAATACTCATCGAAGCCACAGTGTTAACCTCTAATCCTCCCACTATTTCCTCGCCACCCGTTTGCCTGTTAACAAGGCGCCAAGTCCCTCTTCTAATCGATTCCCGGCGCTTTACATGCTTACACCAGGGATTTGCCTTATTATGTTTGCATTAGAAAGGACCATTGATTGCTCAGGTTGAGTAAGAGATTGCTTTTGTTCTGTGGGTGTTTTCGATAGTTTGTTTTTCCCAGTTGGTTCAAAAGGCAGTTTGTTTCGGAGGCGTTTTTTGTTTACTTAATTCGAAAGCATTGAGGACTGGAAACTGTTGAGTTTACCTTACCCGAAGTTATTGGCATACTTTTTCCCCGCCTTGTTTGTTTTCTAGATGGCTATCTTAACGTTCTGGTATTGATACAAGGGGATATTTTGAGCAAAGTGTATTGACAAAAGAGGATTTATATAAAGGCAGGAATTTTAATGCTGTGAATCGATGGATAACTTTGAAAAAATCTTTGATCTTTTGAGCTTTACATGCTTGTTGTTTGTATTCTTTGTTCTCTTCAAAACTAATTCGATACTTACAATGCACTTAAATTATGTAAAATTAACTGTGCAATGATTTAAAGAGTTTTCATTGAATTTGATACCTTTCGAATTTCTTAAGTAAAAAGGATCAATACTAAAAATTATAATTGGTGTCTATGATAGCAAGCAAATTTTGATCCAATAAAAAAAAATTTGCACTTCCCGATTACACTTCTCTTGCACTACTTTAAAACGAAGATACAAAATTTATATCAATTACAATAAACTGGCTATCTGTTAAAATTTAGACATTATTTTACTAAAAGTTAATGTCTAAATTTAAAAAATTAAAATAGTATATTAATATTCATAAAATATTATGATAATAAAGGGATATTAATTCAAGTGTAATTGAAGTAATAAGAAACAAAAACATATTTAAGGTGACATTTTAAAGGGATTTTTAACACCCTGAATTCTCTATAGCATAACGCATTATTATGTTTCAGTTAAACCTATTTAAGCTTTGGAACAAGCATACTCCCCAGGGATTTCGGTGATAGATATTTTGTCCAAAATCTATTCAGACGTGAAAAGATGCGAGTTTTCGAAAAACCCTGCCTCCAAAAACTTCACAATAAAAAAGTCCATCCCAAAAGATTTACTTCTGTACAATATCTTCCAACACAACGATAAAAGAAAATATTTTTCTTCGAAGACAAGGCGCGCTTTTCAAACCCAATTCACTCTTTATTAAGCCCAAACAAATAAGCATCCCAACGGAGAGACGATGCCGAATCGTTTCGTGCAAGCGATGAAACTTTAACCAAAGGTACTCCGCTATTATCAATTCCAGAATTGAAAAGGATCCCGTGTTCCGAAGATATTTAATGCCTCCGATTCATCAGAAAGAAATGAATGAAGATGGAATATATTTCTGGCTGGGGAGATTTCCTGGTTTTTGAACCGCCATTTATTATTTCAAATCCTTTTTTGCCGCCCCTTTCGTGCTGAATATTCATTAATAATTTGCAGTGAAATGAATTTTTTTGGCTGGGGAGGGAAAACATATTTATTTCTTTGATGTGGGATGGCAGCGCAGAGGAGTATTGAATTGGACAAGGATTGTTAATGGTGCTGTTTGAAACCATTTTTCGTTAAGGGAAAATTGGTAGTATGAGGTAGTTAACAGAAATCAATGGTTTCTTTTTGAGTTAAGATTATTATAATCTGTATAAAGTTTTTGATCCATTCAAAAAGTGTTTATATTTGAGTTCTAACTTTGATGAACAAATGTAAGAGGAAGTTTTATGGAGGGAAAAATTTGTGTGTGTTAGGTTCGTTTTTTTAATATTGTATTGACACTACAACTATCAGTTTGTTTGATTATGTGTTCACTAGATACTTACCTATCAATCTATTGTATTTCGCACGTTTTCAGAGAACTATCTCCTTGTTCGACTACTGAAATTTGCCGTACATATAATTCTTAAACGTAATTACATTAAAAATATAAGTTCTTGGCTAAAAAAAGTGCAATCCCTTTATAAGGAATGGCATTAAATCTCCCAAAGAATCGATTGCTTAAAAGTTCATTTAATGACAACAGTCCTTCAACAAATTATGTACTTTCAAAAGAGATTAATGTGTAAATCTTTAACATAGGGAGCTAAAACCAGTCTGTCTTTACAAATAATTTTAAAACTGTAAATTAAAGTAATTAAAATCTCTTTATATTACTTTGTATGCTTTGGCATCAATATTCAAAGAATTAAGATATTCCATTAAGAGTTTGAACATAATTATAATTTATCAAATGATAAATTAACTTAAACATGTATGTTATGATGAACTAACGGATTAAATGTTCATATTGCCAAAGACGAAAGTTTTCTAATTCGAAAATTTAAACTCAAATAAATTAAGTATTATTCTAAAGTTAGAAACTCAAATAGCCTATAACTGACGCAGTAAAATATATTTTCCAATTTTCTTCTTTGTCTGTTTTAAGGAAATACGAATTCTTTTAAAATTTGCTAATTTAATAATTTGAAAATACATATAAGAATGTAGTGGAATTGGATCTCTCTTTATAATAATCAAATTTTATGATTGTTTCAAGATGAAGAACACTTAATATTTTTTACTTGAACAAATAAGTAGGTAATGATGTACTTGAGTTCATAGAGTTTCAAGTAGCTTCTACAAGAATTTGGTCTATGATTTAAGAAAATTATGGTAAATCAGATAGGTGTTTTGATAAAAATAATTGATCTATTCAATAAAAATATTTGTTACATTATCTGACTCTTCAGAGTTTATCCACATTTTCAAAATAAACAGTATTTGAAAAGCAAAGGGAATTTATCTCATTGTATCAGCAAAAAAATATTTAGTAACAACCCAACCACAAAACAACCAATAAAGCCGACATTTTCTGTTGTTTCCGCTTGTTTAGAAACTGAAATCGAAAAGCTCTTTAAAAGTAAAATTTTATAACCACAAAATATTTCACTATAAACACTAAAACTGTATTTGAATTCGGAATTTAATGAATAACATGATATTTATATTTGCTCACTTAACTCATTGTATCTGATTAAGGGCGGTATTCAGAAACTTTAACACGAGATGGGAACGAGACGGGAACGATGAAAAATCGACGGCCACTCCGAAGGTACCGTTCCCGTCTCGTTTCGAGAGCTCGAGTGATAATGCTGCCATCTGTCGAAAAACGTCACAAGTAATTATACACTGATAATACAAATTTTTACAAGCACTAGATGTCCATTACTTTCTTAATATATTAATGTCTGAGGACTTATTTTGGTAATAAATAGCTGTTTTAGATTTTTGGAACTATTAAACGGGCCACAAAAAGTGCAAAAGCAATCGGAATGCGCTTCGACTCTCAGAACAATATGGCGGACGACAGCTGTTGAGTAGAAATATCTCGTTCTCGTTTCCATCTCGTGTTTAAGTTTCTGAATACGGCCCTAAGAATAAGTTAATGTTTTGCGTAAAGACATTTAAAACACTCAAATTGTCTGCGTATTTTAATATAAATAATACGTTTAGTTAGTTGTTCTTATCATATAAGGTCTGATTTGGATAATCATTTAAAGTACGATTAAGGTTGATAGTATTTTACAAATATCTACATGAGAAAGTATTACAATTTACTAATAATAATAATTTTTTACAGGTGAGTTTGAATCCTTTCCTCTCTTCAGAAAATAATTCTTCGAATGAGATTATTGGTATTGATGTGTTCTACTTGCAAGGAATAAAAATAGATGGGTAATCACTTTTTAAACCATTTCATATTTGACTCGAAAAAAGTAAAACAGTTGCATGATATAAATTAGATACTTTATTAAGTTTGCCACAGAATATTTAACAATATAATTAAGATTGGTTTATCTGTTGATGAAGAGTTGTTATAGTTCTTTCTGTGACTGTATAGTATAGATAGAGTATTTATTAATTCTTTCTGGTGAATATATGTATATATTGAGTTGGTAAAAAGGTAAAGCAATTATGAGTACCAGGATGGAGTCATCTAACCAGGATGCAACAAAATAAAATTTGGGTTTTTTAATGTCTATCTGTGTGAAGTTCATATTGGTGTTGTTCATAAACACTGTTATGGATATAAATATCTTTAAATCCTTTTTAAAAACCAAAAAGGATTTGAAATTGTTGTGTATGAAGTTGAAATTAATTAAGATGCTTGTTGAATTCATCATTTTCAAAGGGCTCATTATGTACCTTACTATAACTTCTAATGATGAATATTGAACGACCAAAATTATATCTGAATTTATATCTGAAAAATAATTGCTGTCCTTGTGAGATGAATGAATGTGGCCCCCTGTAAAAAGGGGTTATGCTAGTGAATGTGTGTGTGGCGCGGGCAACAGTACCTCACCTCCGTGCCTTCGGTCCACAGGTGCTCGCTGGGTAACGCTTAGTAGGTACTTCTTAGGGCGTGGTAAAAGGATAATGGTATTCAGTGGTAAAAGGATAATGTCCTAGTACCCGCCCATTAGAAATAAAAATAATTATATCATTCATCTAAAACGAAGTTTTTCAGTTAATAAATTGAACAAATAGTTTCGCCGGTTATGCTTTGCATTTGAATGAGTCTTTAAAGCCCCGAATTAAAACCTTCGACTCTATCATAAACTACTTTCACCCCCCGAAATTGCCTTCAATATTCCGATCGCCGACCGAATGTGGCATTTATAAACGGGGCCACCGCTGGGATCAAAATATTCGGCGAATGTGAAAAGGACGCAAATGGATTCGAAAGGCCATTGATTCGAACTGCTGGCTTCCCGCCAAGCATCGCTCATTTTGCATTCGGGATATCTCTTCCTCACGCGGGGAATGTTTGCTCTCGGGAAAGAAACGGGATCCAGGAACAGGTTCCGTTCGGTCAACGTTCTTTCGCATAACGGGATTCGGGGTGTGTTCTTTTGGGGTTTTAAAGGTCGGGGGTTTTGTTTTTTGCCGGGAGGCTTTTAACCTTTAGCCACCTAGCCCTAGCTAGTGGTCAAAAATTTAGGAATTAAGTTCAGTGTCCTATTCTACAATAAGAAGACTTAAGTTTAAACATATTTTTGTTAACAATTGTAAAGTTAACAACAATTAAAAATTTAAAACTTAACAATTAGAATAGAAAATTATCAAATCTGAGTAATCTGGTGTCGTGGGGAGATATTTTAAAGTTTAACTTAGAAAAAATGAGAAACGCAACCTAAGGTTAATTCAAAAGAAAAATCAGCAAGCGTGAACCGAGAATTCTGATTTATATAGGCATTTCTAATGTTGCCACAAGACAAATCAAAAAGTCTGAAAATTTAAGGAAATATCTCCACCACACGGCACCACAAACCTTTGAAGGAACCGCGTGTGTTTATGTAATTAAATATTTTTGAAATAATCGGTGAAAATTTCGATGTTTTTTGTTTTCTAAAACCTTAAAAACTTGAAGATTTTCGAGTACGTATTTGATGAAGCTTTATGTAAAATTTATTTAGTTGTGGGCCGTAATTTTCATTAATGGCATTACTGCTTGCTTTCATTATAAATTGCAATATTTCTTCCCAGACAAACAACTTGAAATTTATAAGGTACTAAAATATTATTGATGCTTCAATTTTTGCGATTAAGTTCATATAACCATTAAAAGAAAGTCCCTACTACATTCTTTTATAAGTACTAGATAGTTCTAGCTAGTATGTTCGTGGCAATTTAAAGAGTATATATACTTCCCGAATTTTCCAGATTATACAGGGTGATTCAGAAATATCATCAATAATTGGGGGGGAGGTAGAGGGGCCCTAGACAACCATATTTCGAATAGGGATGGTGGGGCGCAGCCTTACCGTTAAAGAGCTAGGACCTAATGTAGTGCGAGCGCGTTTCAAAAGACCGTTTTTAGAAGGCCCGTGTGACGAAACAAAACATAATAAAATGAGAAACATTATTGCATGAGGTACAGGAGTATCCGTACTACTTAAATCCTCAATGTGATAGAAATTGGACCACTTTTTAAACCGTGGGGTGAGTTTCCAAAGTGCAATACTAATCTTTTAGTCAAAGAATGGAGTTCCCTTAATGGTACTTAGAAAAATGATGATCGAGGAAGGAATTTTCAATGATCGTAACATTGATCATTGAAACTGTTTAATCATTGAAAATTCCTTCCCCGATCATCATTTTTCTAAATACCATTAAGGGAACTCCATTGTTTGACTGAAAGATTAATATTGCACTTTGGAAACTCACTCCATGGTTTAGAAATTGGTTAAAATTCTATCGAATTCATGGTGTAAGTAATAGGGATACTTTCTTACCTCATGCAGTAGATTTTTTCATTTTATTACGTTTTGTTTCGTCACACGGACCTTCTAAAAACGGCCTTTTGAAACGCGCTCGCACTACATTAGGTCCTAGCTCTTTAAAGGTAAGGCTGCGTCCCCCCTCTACCTCCTCCCCAATTATTGATGATTATTTCTGAATCTCCCTGTATAGATATTACCGGATGGGGACCGCTATCTACGTGGCTTTTATTTTACGCACTTAAAATGAATGTAAACATTTTTAAATTGAGGAAGTTTATTGCAGTTTAATTTATTTTCTAACTTCTCTTAATTGAGCGGAAACAATTTATTTATTTTATACTTATTCGATTAAGTTGAAAATTGTTCATGCAATTAAATCTATCTTAAGTAAATAATTACATACATATATTTGAATTAATTGAAGCCTTGATTATTTCTTTTACTTCTCCCTGTTTAAAAACAAGTACTATATTTGTTTTTTTCTTGACAAAAGTAGTATCAAGGATTTCTTCTACTTCTCATAGTTTAATAACGCGTTTGTTTTCCTGCAGAAAAAGTCTTATCAAGGAAAAACAAGTTTTACAGAGTTATATTTGTGGAGGAAACAACATTGGTGTAGTCAGAGATCTACGAAAATATTTTTCGATGTCGTACAATATTTTGTCGGTTGTTAAAGAAGTGAATTTTTCCCGTCAATTTTGGGGTGATGGTAATTCATAAATGCTAAAAAAAAGTTTTGGGGCAAATACTTGTATTTCTTTTGAATATTTTGTTTCTTTAAGTTTTTTTCTCGTTGTGGATTATATATCAAGATATACTCTATCAAGATATAGCACAGGGGTAGGCAACTGGTTATTTCCTGGACCTCCAACGTATTTTAAAAATCATTGATACACATTCTTACAAAACAAATATTAGTTTAACCCGCACTTTTAGGGTCAAATTTCAAAAAAATTCCTGGGGTAAACCCCCAGACCCCCGTTTTTAATATAACAGCTCCTAATAATAACATTTAAGTACTAAAGTATTTTATAAGTAACTTGATTTTCATATGGTGTTGTCGGATTTGAAAAGGATTAAAAAAAAAATTAACAACAGTGTTTTTAAATATAACAATTCAATCAAGCTGATAGCGAACTCAAATTCGATCTTTGTGAAAAATATGTGTATCTGAAGATAAGAGAATTTAAAGTAGTAATAAGAACCTATTTTATTTCCGGACCTCGATAAAAAGTTTTAAAATTATTTGGACCCCAAGTAAAATTACTTGCCGATCCCTGCTTTAGCATACATTTAAATTTTAATGAACCGAAAAAGCAATAAGTTTATTTTTTCTTTATCTAGTTGTCTCACCAAACTTATCTTATTACTGTATTATTGTAAAGTTGAGTAGAGTTTGTGCATTTTTTGCGATCAATCTTTCTGTTCTTTTTCTGTTTTTAATTAACCAAGAAAACTAGCTCAGACAATTAAAAAATAACATTTATACAATAACCCACTAACTAGTGAATTGTTAAGAAATTCTGACTAGTGAATCAAAAAATAACAATGAAGTCAGAATTTCTTAACAATTCACTAGTCTAGATGCTACAAAAATAACAGTTTCATAGCCGTTTTCAATTGCCTCTCTAGGAGCGAGTTTACAACTTAGAGGTGCCGTTTCAACTCTATTTGTGTTTTTAGACATCGGGGATCACATAGCGCTAATAAAAAAGGGGGGTTACATTGGGATTTTTCAAATTTTTTTTCACTGTAACCGTAACTTATAAAGTTAGACTGCTCCAACTCATACCATTCTCTTTCCCATCCTTCAAAACGTCTTCCACCAAAATTTCATTCAATTCCGATGAACGGTTTGGCCTCTAGAGGCCCTTAAGTCGGGTTACTTTTTTTATAACCACCCTGTATATGGAAAAACACAAGTACGCAAAGAGAGATTAAACAATATCAATAAAGGATAAATAAAACTATCAATATTTGCTTTTACAAGAAAAGGAGGAATTAAGTCGAGGCCTGATGAGCCAGATCCTTTCAGTTTATTTACACAGAATATAATGTCATTGTAAGAAACATAACCAACTTCAAATCAGTAGAATTTGCAGCAACAGTAGAATTGGAGGGATCAGAATTAAAATGGACCAAGTCCACTTTTTGTCATTTTTGAGTTAGCAACGCTATAAAATGCACCAACTATGTAAAATTTCAGTGCAATAGTGAACCAAGTCCTAGTTCTGATAATATCCGCTCGGCAGCAGCAAGTTCTGTTGCGTTAACATGTAATATTGCTATGAAGCTTTAACTTTAAACGTCTGGAGCTCAAAAATAGCTAAAGTGGACTTGGTTCATTTCTATTCTGAACCCTCCAATTGACAGTATGAGTAAACTCGTTAATATTATTTGTGTAAACACTAGAAAAGTAATTTTTCAAAAAGCTTCATCTATTTCATCATCACTTTTTGAGTTTCATATCATTAGAAAACATTTGGACATGATTTTTTAACTGTTTAGTTCTATGATAAAAAGACCAGAAATATTTAGGATTCATTCTTAAGAACTTTTCAATAAAATCAATATAGTTTTTCGGGCATTACGAATGTCTGCTTTAATACTTTTTCTTATAGATTGAAAACATTCTAGATGATTATTGTTTTTAAATTTTTTAAACTTATTCAAATAAGAGGTTTTTTAATATTATCAATAATAGTTTTGGTAAACCAAATTGGATATTTAGCTTTGCAAGTAACTGTTTTTGGAACAGCAATATCTAGAGTATAAAACAGAATAAAATTGATCTTGAGCTTTGTTAACACAGGAATATTGGTTTAAGAAATTCCAATTGACAAAAGATAAAAGCGTATACAGCAAATTAAAGTTAGCTCTCTTAAAATTAAAGGATTTAAAAATAGGATTAATTGTTCTAGTTTTACAGCTCAAAACATTATATGTTTTATCTAATGTGATTAAGAGTGCAGGATGGTGACTATCTTCAGGAGAAATGGGGAAAACAAGTTGTGTTACTGTCACTGTATAATTAAAAAGTTTAGCCAAAACCAAATCCAAAATTCTATTCATATGATTTTCAATTAAGTTGTACTGTTTTAATCCACGCAAGTATAGAAAAGATATAAACTCATGATTTGGCAAGGTGTCAGCAGAATCATTTTTGATTTTCCAGCTTACGAAAGGTAGATTGAAATCACCGACAATAATGATATACAACAACTATACAAACGGCAAAGATGATAGAAAGATGCTTTAAGCTTCATAAAAACGTCGTGACGCATATCAAAACTAATATTTATTCCAAGCATGGGGAGGGGGAGTAATCCAAACAAAGAAGCTTCTTCTTCCTAACCCCATTGACATAAAAATTAATTAACACTAGAGAGAAAAATAAGTGAAATTGATTTTCTCCCAAAACAATTATCCAAGCATGTGAGACATTGCGGTGTACCGAATGCTGGATGCTAAAAATAAATTACATATTTCTTTCTTGAAGGTATATAAAAACGTTAATAAGATTAGGGTTTTTTCGGTAACACTAACAGGAGATAAGGTCTTTGTAGAATAAAGGCTTAATTATTTGATTCCAAAAAAATTAGATGATTTCTGCAAATAAATAAATGACAAGCTATTGAATAGAGAGTGATTAAAACTGTTTTTATATTAATGCTAAAAATAACTTTAATGAAAAGAAAAATAATTAGCTTATGTGCATTTACGTGGAGTTTGGGTTTTTAAGTTTACGTAAAGGCCTATTTAAGTTAGCGTAAAGGATGGATTACCTTTATTTTCGAGTAGTTTTATTTTGATAATTATTTTATAGATGCTATAAATTTTTATGAATGGGATATTATTTAACAACTCTGGACCAAACAAATTTTATAAAGGACTGTAATAAGAATAGAAATTTATTTTACTTTTTATTTAGGCAGGAATATTTAAAAAGCAATTATGGGACTAATTTAGCGTCTCCTTATAAGCTCTTGTTGATTGTTTTCTTAGCTAAATATACCTAACACTATGTTAAAATATATAAAAATCTGTATAATCTGTACATACAGGGTGTTTCAAATGTCCGTTTCATGGCTTTTATTTTGAACCAACGTGTCCTATGGTCACGGAAGTAAGGTTTACCCCTAGGTAAGTGACCCTGGAAAATCCATTGAGATTACTTACAGCGCCTCTAGCGGCGAAACAAAAAAGTTAAAAAATTAATTAAAAAACTAAAGGAGATAGGCAAAAACCTCAGTAAGAGTATTGTTGCCAACGTTATGAAGAACTTACAGAAAAAAAATTCATGAAAGTATCTTGAATATTCGCGGAGATATTAGCATGTGGAAATGGCTCTTTTTCAGACCTCGAAAAAGAAAAAAGTAGCAAATTTTCTAGTTTTTTTATATTTTTTTGATAAAATTTTGCCTTTATTCAACTAAAAAAACACAAAATTACACAATAACACTGGAAAAATTGCAAATTTGCGAACCTTTTTCTTTTTTGAGGTCTGAAAAAGTGCCATTTTCACATGCTAATATCTCCTCGAATATTCAAGATATTTTCATGAAATTTTTTTCTTTGAGTTCTTCATAACATTTGCTACAATACTCTTACTGAGGTTTTCGTTCCATCTCCTTTAGTTTTTAAATTAGTTTTTTAAAACTTTTTTGTTTTGCCGCTAGACGCGCTGTAAGTCATCAATGGATTCTCCAGGGTCACTTACCTAGGGATAAGCCTTACTTCCGTGACCCTAGGATACGTTGGTTCCAAATAAAAGCCGCGAAACGGACTTTTGAAACACCCTGTATAAAAATCTGTCATATAAAAATTTTGTACACGACAAATTTAGTTCGTCTAAACTGTAATTTACGTTCCTACTACTACTACAAACTTATAAAAGTTTTGTTTTAATTTGAGAATGTTTTATGTTTAAATAATGTTTTATGAATGTTGTTACTTCGGAATCACTAAAACACTTAAAAATAATTTTTTTATTAATTTTCTCTCATAGTCTTTAAAAATAATTTAAAATAATGTTTACACTTGTGTAAAAATGTATTCGATGGATATCTGTGAAACATGAAAATACGACTAATGAAGTTAAAACAAGTCTTTTTCACACAGGTCTGATTCATAAAACCATGCTTTTCATAATAAAATGGCCTCCGATAATCTTGTGAACTGAAAAATACTCTAACATTTAGTTTAACGTAGAATGAATAATTCCATTTCTAATTTTAAAAGGAGGAACTAAACTATAATTTAAAAATATATTATCTCAGCATATAAATACCATTTGGAGTCTTCCTCTGCAGGAAATGTTTTATTTGATACGACATCAAAGAACTTTCGTTTTCTAATAAACGAGAATGAAAGGGAATAAAACGTGAATTTTACGACCGAGAGGAATATGGAGTCTAATATTTTTTTATAAGCAGCAGAATTCTAGGCTTATTCAGAGGACATTCTGAATATCAAAAAAGCACATGATGGAACCCTGTAATATGAAAAATGGAGCAAAACTACACTTTACGATAGACTTTTTTATGAGAGCTATGTGAAGTAAACGTAAGCTAAACTATGAGAAGTAAAAAATAGTAAAAAAAGTATTAAACAAAAATCAAAAGAAATTCTATTAATTTTACTCAAAACTAACAATTATAAACAATGAAAGACACTGACCAGCAAAATTTGAAGGAACCAGCAGCTCTTGAAGGAAGCACTTGAACTTTGATAATCAGAAAAATTGGAAACAATATGTTATCCTTTTCATACAATTTTCATACTAGTGATTAAAAAATGCGGTATTAGGGAAGAGAGGGGCACATTGGGACATGGCCCACCTTGGGACACTCGATTTTTCGTAATTTTATAGATATGAAATCCTGCTTGTAGGTACTAATAAATTGGACTAAAATCTACTCCTCAACGTGTTTTGGAATATTCGGTGCGTTTAGATAATTATTTATTTAACATTTTTTTTTGTTTTTCGTGGTGCAAAGTAACAATCACTCGTAGTTTTAAAAGCATTTTTGAGATAAAATAAATATATTTATATAATTTTATTCAGAGTAAAAAAAAAGTAGAGGAGAGGAGGGTATTATGGAACACCCTTTATATATTTAAGAATAACTCTATTGGTTTTAAATAAAAATCCGCCGAATCATTTTAAGTACATACTGTAACTAATGACAATGAAGGGTCAATGGTCAAATAAATCAGCATTTATTTTTTAAATAAAAAAATGTACTTTAAGAAAAACTTACAAATGGAGGGTAATATGGAACAGTCGGGTAATATGGAACAGTTGGATTTATAGCTTGAGAAAACTAATTAAACCTTAGAGAACATAGTTAATCTTAACTATAAAAATATATTTAACAATTTACATTCAAATAGTTTTGTTCATGAGTCTATTTGCAATAGTCACAAACATAATCGTCTTTTTCTGCTCCAGTACAGACAAGATGAGCCCATAGAAAACAGCTAATACATTGGATTCAAATTTCTCCTCGTTGACATTCGGAAAAGTTTTCATTACAAAAGATCTTAGTTTAAGATGCTTCAGCATCTTTGTTTTCCTGTCCTTTAGTTGATGACAGGAAGTAAAATTTCATATGATACATCAGAATGGACCTAGTGTTCCGTAATACCCGACACACCAGCTTGCAATATGAACCCTTTTACTGACCGATAAAACATGGATAGCTAAAAAACGACTGCAGTATAAGAAACTAATGATCTTTTAGTGTACATTATGGTTAACAACAAAATTAAAGTATCATAGTTACTGGTAGGTTAAAAGGTTTGAAAATTTACCGTCAAAAACTTTCGAAAATCCTAAAACACACTTTGCTTTGCTGCGACTGATCAGACAACAACAAGAAGCTAAAATCTTTGCGCACTGTATCATGGGGGATTTCTTAAGACTTTCGTGGCATTGCCACGTGATAGCAGCACGAAGGGGAGCAGAAACTCAGGTGTTCCATATTACCCGACTATTACATAATACCCTCCTTTCCTCTACGTGCATCCATTAATATTTCATAAAAGAAAAAGAAACTTTTTTGCTAAACCTAAAATATTAATTAAGTTTTATATCCAAAGCGTGAAGGTGGGGCACCTTGGGACGTGTTAAAAGATACCCCAAACCTCTCATGAATGATAAAAAATAAACAATTTAAGAACAAAGATGATTGTAATTTAGGAATTGATACAAAAAGTTTTCTAGTAGTAAGCAAAAAAAATCTGTAATTTATATGGCAGGGCAAAAATGATGAAATCTGAGAAAAATTTGGAATTATAAATAAGTTAAATGTCTAATTTATAATTGTTAAACATTTATTTTTCATTATTTGTAATATTATCGTATTTTTCAAATTACAAAGATAATTTTTGGTGCTATTATTGAAAGTGTCCCACGGTGGGCCACTGGTGGGGCACCATGGAACATTAAAAGAGGTGTTTTAACCCTGCTGTTCTGCTCCGACTTACTCTACGCACGTAGTGTTCGGGTCAATATGACCCGATACAAAATATATCACTTCTAGCGGTAAATGAATGATGGAATTTAAGAAATAGGTAAAACAATAGTAAAATAACTCAAAATAAATGTAATTATTATGAAATAATTGAGTAAAGTTATGAAATACGTGTAAAATAATGAAATTAACTAAAAAATATTTGTAATTGAAATTTTTAATTTTTTACTATTTTGACAATTTACATACATGAAAATGAGTTTTAAACAAGTATGGCACAACAAATTAGTACGTTTTTAATTTTTTTCGTCTGAGGAACCGATATAAATTCAAATTTTTTCTTTATTCTTTTACTTTTTTTTAATTGATTCCCCCCTTAATGATAGGTTTTAATCTGCTTTACTGTATGAAAATAAGAGTGATTTCCTCAAATCCTCAAAAATAATTTTCATTTAAACATTTATTTTCCTTCTATTTGTACTAAATCCCATTGAAAAGGCATTGCAGGATTTGCGAAATTACTCATTACTCGAATACCTCAAATTTTCTTTGGCGATGATTTCTTTTTCTTTTCCAGCAATAATTTCATGTTTCAGTAATTAGGAAGTTATACTACCACAATAAGTCCACATTTACCCCAAATTTAATGGTTAACTTGGTCAAAAGACAGTGGCAATGAAAAACACCACTAACTCCTCATTTTGGGTAATATTTTCATTCGGATAGCAAAAGTTTCGTTGCAATAGTTATTTTTAGAATTATAACTGAAAGGAAATACTTCCTAAAACAAAAATACATCAAGAAAAAATAAAATTTGGGAATATTTTTTCATATTTCCCAACTGAATCAACCTTTTGACCTTCCACGTGCTTTAGATTCTATTAATTAAATTACAAAAAAAAACAAGAAAAAAGAAAACCAAAATACAAAGAAAGGACGTTATAATAGTTTTTATTCTTTTCTGTTGAGTTATTCCGCAAAAAAATATGAAAAGGTTTGAGTAAAACGAAAAAATTTAGAATCGGGTCATATTGACCCGAACAGTACATTAAGACTATGTTGAAAAATATCCCTTGCAAATTAAAATAAATAAAATTCCTTTTGGATGTAGATAGTTATACGACTTTCCAACAAAGTCACGAAGTTTCATTAAAATACCTCCATTCAATTTTTTTTTAACGCGCGACCGAAAAATTTTTTGGGTCAAATAGACCCTAACAGAACAGCAGGGTTAAATTTGTTATTATGAATTCCCTGAAAGAGATATTTGGTTGGTAATTATTTAATTAGATGCGCAAAGGACTATATTTAGTGCAGGGCATGAAATTTCAGCTCTAAAGGTACATGCCAGACTACAATTTTTACCCGCCACTACTTTGGATTCATAATTTTTTTATTTAAAAAATAGTGTTTACAGAGAAACATTATGGAAATTAAAACTTTAAAAGAATGTAAATTAAAATACACTGCAAAAAATAATAAAACTAACTATATTTGATACTGGACCATTCCATTCCAACTATGAATCCACTTTCTGTCCACCCTACTACCATGGCACTTCCTGACAAACTTTACACATTGCAAAACTATCATTATACAACAACCTTTCAAAACTACTAAGCCACTCTTTATTAAACTTTCTTTTTGCTGGAAGTTTTTTATTTTAAACTCAACATTTTGTTTCAGGGAAAAGAACTTTCTCGCTAGTCTTAAATTTTCTGTCGCCAATGGCGAGTTGGCAAGCGGAAATTTCGAGCCCTGATTTAGTATATTAGCTGTGTTTGAATAAATACCATTGCATATAAAAAATTGAAAAATATTTTAATAAAAGTGTCCTAAGGTGCCCCACTCTCCCCTACTCTTAATCACTTCGTAGTGATAGTAACCTATATGTTTCATGCTTTTTAGGTCCACCTAGCCCCTACACTTTTGATCCTAGCGCTTGTTCCCATTGCTCCCTGATTCCCAATTACCCCACCTAGCCCTGTACTTTTTAAAATAATTTTACATTTCAATTCTTTCTCCGTTCACCTTTGACACTCACAAAGCATTCGAAAGGCACAGCAACGGTTATTCAATAACCTAAATGAGGGCTCCTTCAGAAGAAAAGGATGAGAAGAAAGTTCAGCGCCTTTACACTCACTCGACTTAAATCTTAATACCTCACTTAATTGACAAGACCGTCCCGAGGCGAAAAGACGACGTTGCTTAGAGACAGCCCCGAAAAGAAAAGACCGAATCCCGCAGTAGCTTTAATTATAACGAAGACTGGTTAATTCGAAGCCGTCGGAAAACTGCTAAAAAAGGAGAGAGAAGAGGTTCTCTGTTAATTTAGGGAAAGAGAGGGGGGCTGGGATATTAATTAATTGCAGACCACTAGGTAGAGTAAATTATGAGGGGTTCGCTCTCTTTTGAAGGTGGCATTCTCTTTTGAGGGTATTCCTCGGGGTGCTCGGCAGTAAATATTGTGAGCGTTTGAGACTCGGAGGTATAGTTTTAGAATGAGACGGTTTATAATTTATGTTCATTTTTGAATGTGCTTTACAGACTAGGACTAGATTGAGTCTGAAATTCGTTATTTTCCTCCTACGTTTTTTAATTGAATCGCTGTATATATACAACTCAATTACGAAGTTTTTATAAAGAGTAATTAATTCTGAATAAATTTCTTCCTTTTCTTTCTTTCAATGCCTCGACAGCACAGGGTGTTCTTTCTCAAGAAGTTTTTTTCAAGATAAGTGTTTTACAGATTTATTTATTTTTCATGGCCCATTAGGTCCTTTTTTTCAAGCAGTCCACCAATCTCCAGCTTGACCTTCTTTTTCGAATGCCTTTTTGGCATTGAATATTATTGTAGTAGTACGGGTTTCTCCATCTTGATAAACGTGGTATGCCCATTCTTTGTATTTTGATGTAATTTAAGATGTCAAATTCCCTGTATGAGTTTAAGTTCAAATACGAAAATACGACGATTTTTTTTGTTTGCTTAAGATGAAATAATATTTTTAAAGAATAATTATATAAAACTTTTAGACTATATATATTTTTTGAAATTCAATTCAATATTTAAACATTCTTTAGTTCTTATTCAAATTCCTTTTCAAGACATCCCAATTTATCAGATCACCTCATGTGTGCAAATAGGTTTCGAAAAAAAAACACTGAAAATTTTGAGTTGTTTAAAAAACGCACAAACTTCAAAAACCATTTTTAGTTGAAAGGTATTTCTAGTTTATTTTAATGCGCCCTTAACAGTCGCGTTTCTTCTTCTACACAGAGAACTGCAAACTAAAATGCCACACTATTTCCTCCTACGTAAGCATATATATAACGCATGGCCCTCAAGCTTCGGGATCCTAATCTTCCGAGACATTTACGAGGCATTAATGTAAATTTTCATTATTTCCATACCCTCAAAAACTTCAACCCAGTCCTTAATACCCCCTCAAAATTGATTTTTACGGCACCCTCTCAAACATTGCTATCTTATCTGTTGAATGGAGAAACTCTTCTTTACGCTCCACACATAAAAAAAACTAGACTCCTAAATGAGAATGGTATACTAGACATAATTTTTTTGATAGCGCGTAAAAGTTGATCCTATCGCCCATAAACAGGGGCCGCCATGTTCTCACCGTGCAATAAAAACGCGCGCTTGTACTAGTCTTGGCCATTCCGGAATACTCGTAAAAAGGAGGTTTTCCTGAAAACCGCCGCTAGGAGTGGTTGAGAGAAGTCTTGGGGTGAAGCCAGCATTAAGGTTTAGCGGCTAAGTTGTTGGATGACCCAGCCAATATCCATGAGTGTGCGCAGACGTATTGCTATTGCAAATCGGTGTTTACTGTTTATTCGTTGAAGGATTCAGTTTTAATTACGTTGAGTAATTTACAATAATTTGATGAAACTGCTAATAAAAATCGATTTAAATACCCTAATTGAAATAAACGAATGAAACTCTTGTATCAAAATGTCCGTTGGTATGATAAGATGATCCTTTGTTTGAAAATCGTTTTTGTGTGTGTGGTAAATCTATGAAGTGTCTATTATTGAAACAAGATGTGATGTGTTAGCTTTATTTTCTGCAACTTAATATTTTTAATCAAATTTCGAAGGGAGAAGTAGGGTATTAACATACTTTTTTATATAATTAGACTATTCTGCTAACACGTTTATTTTTTAGTTATAATTTGAATAGAAATTTAGAATTTTGACCAATATTAAGATTTTTCTAGGAGCAGGTTTTTAGTAGGTTTTTATAGTAGTGCCAAAGAGATTCCTTTCATTTGCTTTTAATCAAAACCTTTCTTAAACAGGCAAAATTGTTGTAATTTTAAATTATTTATCTCAAAGAAATATTTAACAGATGTTTATATTCTAATTATACCTAAAAATCTAGTGTCCTGTAGCAGCAGCCAATGAAATAATCGGAACACTTTTTCGATATTAAAGAAAAAATAATCATGGTAGACGTATGATATTTTAAACACATATGCAATTATTTTTTATAAAAAGATTAAAGTTTCGTTTTTTAAAAGATTCGAATTAGTTTTAGAATTATTCAGATTCAAAGTTTCAATATTTTCTTAGCAACACATATTGCTGTTTTGATATATTGCTGCAGCAGGCATGCTTAAGCGAGGATTGAATCTTAATGACTTTAAAGAGTACAAACGCTTATTTTTTATTTAATTGGAAAATAAAAAAATTCACTCTTTAAGCAATAAGATATATTTATTTGTCTTACCCTACAATAAGTACACTGGTGTTCAAAATTAAGAGAATTTGCACATTTTTTCGATTCCTCCAGATCTAGTGGATAGATTTTAATGAAATTTGGTATGAACATAGGTTGATATAACACCAAATAAATAATCATTCAAAAATTCTAATACACACGCATGCGCAGAAGTTATAACCGCCAGAGTTAAAAGGTATGAAATAGCGGTTCCCGAATAGAGCAAAATAGTATGTGTATAAGGGGTATGATATCCTTCCACTATCCTGCATGCCTAATTGAGTGATTTTAAAGTGTGAATAAGGCAGATAATAAAATTTCCTGTTCACACATTAGGCCTACTTCCTCAGAAACCCCGTTTTGGGGCTCTGAAGGGTATGTGGAGGGGGGTAGAGAGATGTAATTGCCTTAAATAGAGTCCCTCATACCTACTCTAAAGGGGCAAAGTCTTTGAATCTGGCTTCCCATTCAATATGGTGAATATCTTCCGTTTTAATAAAAATTGCTGACCTTATGAGCTCCATTAAGTGAAGGATTTCTATCGATTGAAAAGAAATTAAGACCGATAGAACCCCTCAAAAGGTCAACAAAGGTCTCCAAGATATCAACACATTACCTGAAACTGGCAGGGTTCTACTTTCAATGGCAGGGAGGGATCTGCAACTTGTCAAAAATATGCAAAAATTGTCATTAAAAATGTAAAATTGAAAGGGTGAATATTTTCCTTTCTGTTAGGTCTCAAATCAATTAAACCATTGATTCTCGATGTAAACTCACGTGGAAAGAACCAGAATGCTATGTAAGTCCTTTAATGTAGGAGAAACTCACCATTATGGAATCTGAGATTTGGTGCTCTTTGTAGGAATGTTGTTAAGTCTATGCCAAACCCCCTACATCTTTCAAAAGGAAAAAACCATGGTTGAAGGTATTGCGTTGATATCTTGGAGACCTTTATTCACCTTTTGGGGGGTTCTATCGGTCTTAATTTCTTCTCAATCGATAGAAATCCTTCACTTAATGGAGCTCATCAGGTTAGCAATTTCCATTAAAACGGAAGATATTCGCCATATGGAATAGGCAGCCAGATTCAAAGATTTCGCCCCTTTAGAGGAGGTATGAGGGACTCTATATAAGGCTATATAAGGCTCTATATATACATCTCGCTACCCCTCTCTCCACATACCCTTCAGAGCCCCAAAACGGGGTTTCTTAAAAAGTAGGTTTGAACAGGAAATTTTATTATCTGCCTTATTCATGTTATAAAATAAGTCAAGGAGGCATGCATGATAGTGGGAGGGTGTCATAACCCTTATAAACCCATTATTTAGCTCTATGCTGGAACCGCTATTTCACACCTTTCAACTCTGGCGGTTATTCCTTCTGCGCATGCGTGTGTATTACAATTTTTGAAAGATTATTTATTTGGTATTATATCAAACTATGTTCATATCAAATTTCATCAAAATCTATCCTGTAGATCTGGAGAAATCGAAAAAATGTGCAAATTCTCTTAATTTTGAACATCAGTGTAGATGATACCAATCTGTGACACAAAAAAAGCATTTGTGGCGATCGACTATTCAGCATGATCACCATCAATAGAAGGGTCACGATCCCAGTGTTTCACCCTCAGTGTACAGATAGCAACACGTTAAATAAAATATTATTTACTAGCTGTTATACCCGGCCTTTCACGGGTGGGGTGTATAAATTAATTTTTTAAAAGTTTTCTTAAAAAATATTTATAATTTTGTAAATTAGCAATATTACAAATCATCCCGGTATCCCAGGCGCCTCTTTCCTATCCCGGTGTTCCCGGTAATTTTCTAATCCCGGTGTTCTCGGTAATTTTTCCTATCCCGGTGGTCCCGGTAATTTTCCTATCTCGGTGTTTCCTGTAATTTTTATATTCCGGTATTCCCCGTGTCTTTATGGTAAATTTCCTATCTCGGTGTTCTTGGTAATTTTTATAACCCGGTAATTTTTCCTATCCCGATGTTCCTGATAATGTTTAATATCTTGGTGCCTTTATAAAATAACAAATTTGAAACTATAATAAAAAGTCTAGTAAATGAAAAATTAATTTTTAACTCGTTTTCCATGAAAATAAATTGTATTTTTCAGTAAATATATTTATTTCAAAGGGGAAAAAATCTTGAAAAGGAGGAAATGTCCACTAGTAACTATAACACTGGTACTAAAGTTTCCTATTATTGGCTATTGGCTTGCATGACTGGTAAAACAGGTTTTCAAACACGGAAAAATAAGTAAAAAAAGCAGGAAAAATGGGAAAAAAAGAATGAAGGACTGATTTTCTCTTCATAAATTATAGCCTATGTCCTATTCTGATGTATAAGCTACATTATATATTGTTAAATATCATTAAAATCCATTCAGTAGTTTTTGCGTGAAAGAGTAACAAACATACAAACTTTCACAATTATAATAGTAGTAGGATTTAAAAATGAACTGGTTAAAGGTGTAGAAAATAAATAATAAAATCTGAATCCTGGTAATACGATGCTAGCTATATACAGGGTGTTTCAAAAAACTTGTAACGATAAGCTATTTCCTAAAATATTTCCCCTAGACCCATACTTCCAAAGGCGAATTTTCTTCAAATGAGGTGAAGAATTATATTAGACCAGTTTCAATTCCATGGGGGGTCTATTTTAGAAGATGCAGAAAATAACTTTTTATACGGCCCCCGTAGACTGAAACTTCCAGTAGAAAAAATTTTCTCCATTCACTTCTCAATGAGATAGAAAAAATTCTGTCTCGATATCTTCAAAATTCACTGAGATATGCGGGTTTATATTTTTAAGGGACCTTCCGCAAGTTAAAAAGCTTGTCATTCTATTAAACAATAAAGCAGTGTTTGGCTAAATCGGAACTTATAGGTATTGATTCCTGAGTAGAGTATCAAGTGTTTCTGGGAGTCACACACACGTGCTACGATTATGTTTTACGTAGCTAATAGGTATGAAGTAGTACCTGATTTCGGGGCTCCAAGAAATATTTTTTATAATCTTTTCGATAACTCAAGGTAATTTTTAAATAAGTATTGATTTAGGTATAAGTATTGATTGGTAGGAGGGTTACTTTTAAACCAATGACGTCACAAATCTGAACGCAAAATGAGAGCTGATGGGCCTACTCTGGGCATCGCGGATATGAGTAGCAATGACAGGTATCTGGATTAGCGTTGTTGAGCGAGCTCAACACCATGGCTGATTGGAGGAGTTTTTCATGTAGTCCTTGTCACCTCAAAAAATCAAAGTTTTACGGTAGTTTGGTTTCTAAAATGTTCAACTGTAGTTTGTGGATGGCCCCTATTTTGCTGTAAAAGTATCTCACTCATAGGTATGATAAAGTGGTGTAAGTCACGAATTTTAGCTTTTAATATTTTGGTGAATTTTGAAGATATCGAGATGAAATTTGTTGTATCTGATTAAGAAATGAATGGAGAAAATTTTTCTCATTGGGGGTTTCAATCTACGGGGGCCGTATAAAAATTTATTTTCTGCATCTTCTAAAATAGACCCCCCATGGAGTTGAAACTGGTGTCATATAATTTTTCACCTCATTTAAAGAAAATCTTCCATTGGAAGTATGGGTCTAGGGGAAATATTTTAGGAAATAGCCTATCGTTACAGGTTTTTTGAAACACCCTGTATACTCGTTATCTTTTCGGTTCAAAGAGGTTCTTTTTGGTTTAGGAGCGTCAAGAAGGAATATCTTAGTTCTTATACCACTCCCGCCACTGAGGCACTTTCGAATCCCAGTGGCAAGAGCGGGACTCGAACCATTCGCCAGATATTTAAGGTACACACAGTGGGTCATGATAAGAAGAAAAGACGATTCCATTAGTGCTTGGCCACTCACATGTTTGTAAATTACTTTTTCATTAACATAGATGAATAGACCCCTTCCAATCTACTTTCTAACCCCCTTCCAATCTTTAGTTTAGATAGACTAACGAAGTTAGTATCCGCTTATCGAGCGAAGTGAGCAAGATTGCAAGGCAATCTTAGGGGAACTAACTGTGTTCCCGGGGGTTGTTGAGTGATAGCGAGCTGGGGGTGGCAGCCCCCTAGTATTTACTATCTTTCAAAAGTTTTTACTGTGAGTTGAGTAAATCAAACTTGTCTGATAAAATTACTGCTTCACTTATAATGATACTACTTTATAATTTGTATCTGGAATCGTTCTGAACTTAAAATTTTAATCTTGAAATTATCTCAAGCTTATGTATTTTAAATGAATAGCTAAGGTAATAATCCTATTGATTATTTGTGGCAGAGATTATAACATAACACGTAATGCCTAAAGTGGTTTACTAAAACCTCCGAGTTAACTTTCAGACAGACCTGCTTTACCGCATTTACCGTACATTAACTATCAACCAGGTAAATCTAGTGTATAAGCCTGCTGCATTAACGCAATTAAATGACGCGACTACCTGTTCAACGAAAACCAGACGAACCGATCTAGAGTAGATCGTATTAGTCAGGCTTAACGAAGCCGATTGGAATAATTTAGCGTGCAAAGGCGATCTACATGAGTTTGTGTGATGAACAGCATGTAAAGAGGTCAGGCATTTCAGGTATTGGGTTGGACGCAGTTTAATGAGTTTAGAAAGTTAAATTCGGTGTTATTACTGGTTAACTGGTTATTACTGGTGGTTACCCTATGTGAAATCCTACTTAAAGGCATAGTTACAATGACGAGTTTAGTACTTCAGGTATTAGTCTTTTTTAACTTTTCTATTTGAATAAGAATCGTTTAACTTCGTATTAATATTTCTCTTTAATTCTGTTGTTGGCTCAAGTGTCCTAAATACTTAACTATATTTTAAGGATTAAAATTACGATATGTTGCTGAACATTTTCTGATTTTGTACTCAAGATTAATTAAAGAGTTAAATGCTATTTAGTAGGAATTAGCAAATCACGTAACGCTAAAGGTTCTTACTTGCATTCTTTTAAACTGAAACCGGTGTTATTTTACGCCATTTAAATGAGCCCTAAGGAAAAATTTATGCATTTCTATTACCTGTTGAACGTTTCTGTTTAATTCCCCATTTCTATTTTGTTTTCAAAGTTGTTTGTAAGTTTGTAAGTAAAATTAATGCGAAAATTCAATACTACCGGAAATAGACTGTGTATACAGTCTAGGGAACGCTCATAGTGGAAGTAGCTTAGTTAAGTACATAGGATAATACTGCATAACTGAAACATGCAAGTCCTGTCTAGACATTGTCTGGTCTATTCACCAATGTTAAACGGGCGAGGTATACTATATGTAGTCTTAATCAGTTGATAACATACAAGTTACGAAATTTAACGGCTTGGCCCTGAATGAGAAACTTCAGCAGCCAGTTAGGTTGAGTTAAATTATGTATAAAGGGTTGTTAAGTTCAAACTACATTGGTGGAATAATGGTAATTTTAAAAGTGTGAGTGAATTTTCGTGCATTTTGTGTATCTTTATGTTCGAGATATTTTAACCCTTTATTACCCGACGGGACTTGTAAGTCCCACTTCCCAATGTTCCGAATTCGTCCAATTTTCGTCATGTAAGGCCAAATTTAGTTTACTTATAGTTGCAGTTACGTAAAATTGACATATTTTGGATGAGTATGAGAAAAATAATTTTGGGCATAAAGGGTTAAAAGCGGAAAGCAATGCTACTGCTTTTTAGAAAGATGGTTAATACACAAGTGTTCAAATGTAAGAGAAATTTCGAATTTGTTGGAATTTTCCCATACTGATTGGAGTGGGGTAGTCTGTAAAAGAGGAGCATAACTCTTGTAAACTTACCTCTAAAACCGTCACTTTTTGTATGTTTATGCATTATTTGGTGTTTTTATCAATATATGTTCATACCAAATGACATTAAAATCCATTCAGTAAATCTGGAGAAAATCAAAGATGTGAAAAGGTTCTCTTAATTTTGAACACCAGTGCATTTTATGCAGACCGAACCAATCTATGGGAATCAAATCAAAATCAGGGGCAATCAAAGGATGCCTTTAGATAGATGCGAGAAGATACAAATTATTTATTTAATAAGAAAATGAGGAAGACGTGTTTGGATTCAATAAGTAAACAAACGCTTTCAGATCATAAAAAGGTTCATATACAGATCAAACTTTTTTTCATTATAAGGATGAAAGGTTAATACTAGACTTGAATTTAATTAGCCGAAAGAAACGACATCGAGTTAAAATAATATCCTTTTAATCAAAAGTCTCGTCAGAAAAAAACAGATCGAAATTTCGTTTCATCCTTCCATGTGGTACTAAGATCTCGCTCCATACATTTTTAATTACGCGTGTTAAAAATTCAAAGCTTCGAAAATCGAACGGTGCAAGTAGCACTTGAAAACCCTCTGAAACTACGACTCAAAATCCGCTGGAAGAAGGCCAAGTTTTAATTCTTTTCGAAAAATCTCTCTTGAAAGAAAAAAAACCCCGGGAATACCGGCAATCTGCCAGCTAAGATGGATTTTTTTGTTGTTTCCTTTTGCAAATTGGCCTCTTAAGAATGCTTGATAGTTCGTTAAGCACCTTTGGTGAAAAATGCCAGTTTTTGGAGTATAAGGAGAGTTTTATTATTTCTGAGAGACATTAAAAATCAAGAGACGATTTCCTGAAAATGCGATTGTTTCTTCATCGGGCCTCTTATGCTCTTTATTAATGATGTGTGGGCATTTCTCTTTTTAAATGCGCCGTATTCAATTGCTTTACTCAACAAATCTTGGGAAGGATACTCTTTATGAATTTATTGAGGAATTCTCTCTCGAGCTTCTATCCCGTTCATCCCTAATTTACTCTCAATAATAGTTTTAAGCCAAAAAATAAAATGTCTGTTATTTCTCACTGTTAAAAATTACTAATATTTTTGAGCGGGATTTAATTTTTTATTAATAAGAACGTGTTAATAATTTCATCAGGGCAGTTTAGGTTTAAGTAGCCAAACAATATCTGTTGAAAGGTATTTGCATTTCTTCAAGAGAGCCTTTTTAGTTTTAGGAAGTTAATTAGAATATTAATAACATCTTAAGCATTGGAAATTGTGTTGAACTAATTTTTCTTTAAAAAAATATCTTTACACGGAAACAATATGCTTCATAATGAAATTCATTTCTTTCGGGCTTGTAGGCCGTGGTCTATAAATAAATAAAAGGTCCAGACGTTTCGTCGGAAGCTGTGTCCGACATCATCAGTGGAAATAAAACAGCGTCAGTTCACCGCACCGATTCAATAAGTTTGGTTTGGATTGGAGGTTGCCAGAGGCTTCAGAATACGGCCGTTAGTAGACTTGGCGAACTCTCGTTAAAATCTCCTGCTTGGCCGGTGGGAGGATAGGGCGGAAGTGACGTAGGGACTCGCATCACACTCCTAACGTCGCCTTAGAATCAAAAACTACTATCTCCGTTCGGCAAACTTCGGGGACCCCGATCTTTGGCAACTTATAATCAGACGCCAATTCAAACCACTCCCCATAAAAAATTCACCAATTAAATACCACTCAATCAAAAAATAATAATAATTACTTCAGATCGTTGCAGGCGCTCATTTGATTGGTTTGGCACTTTGCCAGCTCGATGATGTCTTGCTTACGAACCAATGAAATGAGCTTTCTCGCTTGCAATTCCGAATATTTCCGAATCAGACCAGAAGGCAGTATTATTTGATTTTAAGATGAAGAAAATATTGCCCCTGATATGGCAACCTGCTTACGATATCAGACCGCCAAGATTAACATTGAATCTAGCTGTTTCGCAGCAGCCAATGAAATAATTGGAACTCTTTTTTCGTTATAAAAGAAAAACTAATCATGGTAGAAGTACAATATTTTAAACACATATACAATTATTTTTTACAAAAATATTGTCGTTTCGTTTTTTAAAAAATTCGAATTAGTTTTAGAATTATTAAGATTCAAAGTTTCAATATTTTCCCTTTCTAGGACTGAAGTGAATTAACAATGGATAGCAGCAACCCTTTAACAACGCCAAAACCGCCAACAAAACGAGTAGAATGAACAACTACTGTGAATGAAGCTGCGTGAATTTTCAGAGATAGTAGTTTTTGATTCTAAGGCGACGCTAAGGTCCGGATGCCAATACTTCTGGAGGTGGATGCCTTCTTCTTTACGATTAAAATTACGGGGATATTTATAAATTTCAATAGCTTCTCTGTATAAACGGGGATAAAAATGCGAGGTTGAGGCCAAAACTCTAGTGTTGTTAAACAAAATATCATGGTTACTCATCTGACTGTGTTCAGCCACGGCTGATTTCAGATATTGTCCAAGGCGGCATTGTCGTTCGTGTTCAGAGAGACGGGTTTTAACGGAGCGTTTTGTGGTGCCGATATAGACTGAACCGCAAGAACAAGGGATCTGGTACACTCCAGCTCCAGCTTCTCTTGGGTCTTTAACTGAACGGTAAAGGTTACGTAGCTGTCTTGTTGGCTTAAAAATAGGTTTGATTCCGTGATCTTCTAGAATTTTCCCGATTCTATCTGTAACTCCTTTAATGTACGGCAAGAAAGCCTTTCCAATCGGAGGTTGAACTGGGTTGTTGGATTCATTTGGCGTTTCAAATTTTCTGTCGTGCAAAGCTCTTCCTATATCCTTGGAAGAGAAACCGTTCGCTTGTAGTGCTCGATCTAAATGTTGTAGCTCTTCCTATAAATACTGCAGTTCACAAATACGTTCCGCTCGCTTGGCAAGAGTCTTGATGACGGCCATTTTTTGTCTGGGGTGGTGGTTCGATGACTTATTCAGGTAGCGATCCTTATGGGTGGGCTTACGGTAGACTCTGTGTCCAAGGCTCCCATCGTCTTTACGTATTACCAGCACATCTAAGAAAGGTAGCTCTCTGTTTCTCTCTACCTCCATGGTAAATTGTATGTTCGGATGGACGTTGTTCAAATGTTGCAGGAAATCTGGTAGTTTCTCCTCGCCGTGGCTCCAAACCACAAAAGTGTCGTCCACATACCTAAACCACACGTTGGGTTTCAAGGGTGCGGTTCCCAGGGCTGTCTGCTCAAAAAATTCCATGTAGAAATTTGCAACAACCGGGCTTATAGGGTTTCCCATGGCTACCCCCTCTTTTTGTTCATAAAAGCTGCCATTCCATTTAAAGTAAGAGGTGGTGAGAACATGTTTAAACAGCAACCAAATATAATTTGTAAATAAAGTCTGTAGGTGAATCAGAGCCTGAGAAACAGGAACCTTTGTGAAAAGGGAAACAACATCAAAACTGACGAGTAAGTTACTAGGCTGCAGGGAGAGAGTCCTTAATTTTTCCACAAAATGACTGGAATCTTTTATAAACGAAGATGATGAGCCGACATGTGGTTGAAGTAATTCAGTCAAATATTTGGAGACATTATAAGTCGGTGAATTAATTGTACTTACGATGGGACGTAGAGGCACCGAGGGCTTGTGTATCTTGGGTAGACCATAGAGTCTGGGTGATAAGGCCTCCGATCCACGTAAATTCTTTTGTATCTCCGTCGGTATTGATGAGTCCTTGATAAGCTTGTTTGTTTCTCTCAGAATCTTAGAGGTTGGGTCCTTGGAGAGCTTCTTGTAGGTACAAGGGTCCAGGAAATCCATTATTTTTGCTTCATAATAGTCTCTCGTGTTCAAAACAGTCGTTGCATTACCTTTATCGGCAGGAAGGATAACAATATCATTGTTTTCTTTCAGCAACTTCAAAACCAATCTTTCTTTTTGGGAGGTGTTGTTTTGCGGGGGCCTAGCTCTCTGGAGGATTCTTGAGGATTCACAGAGGATCTTGTCAGCAACTTTTTGTGGGACTTTTTGTAGGCAGCTCTTTACATTAGCGATGATCTCTTCAACCGGGATTGAATTGGGAACGATGGCAAAGTTATCACCTTTCACCAGCAGTGTCTCTTCCTCAGAAGACAGCTTGGGGTCTGACATATTCACAACAGTTTGGTTTTGATTCAGAGAAGGCAAAACTTTTGAACGTTTCGATAACTTCTCAAATTTTCTTATATGACGTTTGGAAAGGATATCAAGTTCATTGGACATGCTCATGCTGTTATTACGTAAGACCTTCAATACGCGTCCAATCCCAAAAAGACAATTCAGCTGCAACCAGTAGATGCATATATATACTTCATACTTAATTTTTTGCTGTTATTTTAGAGCTTATTATTAGGATTTTAGTATTAACATTTATAACGACCGGAACAGTTTTGAACCTTTCCAGTTTATATTTGAAATTAATTAAAAATTATAAGTAGTTGAGTTTTAGATACAAGTTATCTTTGTGTTCCAAAATTTATGGATGTAGATATTTTATTGTACACCAACCATAGTATTTAAGAAAATTTTTCGGCCTTAATTTATAATTTGACTAAAGTTTAGACTTTTCTAATTATCTAAAAATGTAAGTAAATTATTTTATTAATTTGCATCTAATTTCTTTAAGTTACAGTAAAAAACTTACTTAAGAAAGGTTGGTAAAATAACGGTATAGGGAGTGTTAATAATTCTTATGATTCGATATTTGAGTAAAAGTACAATGAAATTATTTAAATTTTCTCTTACAAAATCATTTTGTCGAATGAATAAAATAATCAACTAAATTAGGACCGAGAGAGTTGTATTAGTTGATAAAAGATCCATCATGAGAGAACTAGAGAGGTTGAAATAGTAATTTAACAAAATGATAAATTTTGATCTAAATATATTTCTTACAATTTTATTTTAATGCTGTGTAATAATATTCAGTAATACGTTTAGAAAGTTTCTAAATATATACTTCCATTTAAAAAAATTAGTTGGGTATCAGTACGGTATTGAATTTTGAAAAGTGATCCAATGGGGAAGTGGGGCACTTTGATACAGTAAAATTATAATCAATTTTTCGAGTAAATAAATGACTTATTCAGGTACTTTTTTTCCGAAAAGTTTCTAAGAATTGCTCAATTTTATGAAATCAATTAGAAAAAAAATAAGTATAATGAAAATTGAAGCATAACGAATTTTATAAACAACTAGCGCTAAAGCGCTAGACCCGGCTTTCCCGGGCGCAGTAGCGCTGACGCGCTAGACCCGGGCGAAGTTTTTTATAAATATAATCTGGCGCGTAACAGATGGGCTTCGCCAGTCCATTTTTTAAAAGAATTCTTCTGGTGTGTTACAGATGGGCTTCGCCAGTCCAAAAGGGGAAATAGTTAAATAAAGGATCCATTTTTATGTTTATGCTACAACAATAGATTTTAAATTACAACAATCGATATCATGCCTACAACAATCAATTTTACATCTTCTATTGTTATATTTACAACAATGTGGTTTTGCCCTGAAGTTAGGCACGAAATATGGGTTTTTAAGCATAAAATTGACCAAAAAAGTTGTTGGGACACTTCGATTTTAAATTTTTTTTATTCAGAAACCTTCCCTAGAGCGAGTAGATCAACGTGGTATAGTTTAATAGTTAATGTAGGTTCGAAAAGTTTAAAACTATAAAGGACATACATACATACATACAAACAAACAGACATTCATTTTTATATATATAGATAAATTTTGTGTCTTTGTGCCCCACCAGTGGAGTAATTGGATATATTACGTGGGGTATTTTGATACAGTGATCAAATTGCTCAAAAATAGTAATTAATAACAAAAGTTTTGAAAAAATAAATAATGTACTTTTATTGAGTTTTACCTGTAGCATATTTTTAACACCTTTTTTAACCATAAAAATAATTTTTCCATTAAACAATTAAAAATTAAAATGATTAAAGAATTTGAAAAATGGTAATTTTTACCAAATATCTCTAATTAAAGAAATAAGATGCTAATTTTCCTAGGTATAGTTGCTCCTGAATTAGTTGAATTAAATTCAAAGTCATCTTTGTCTAAAATCATACAGGAATTTTAAAAATACGACAATGATTAATACTAGTTAGTTATGGGACATTTAGTACTATTTTGTCACTTTATTTTAAATCGAGTTCTTTGTTACCTGTAAAAGTGCTAGAAACTTCCCAGATGTTTCAGAGTCCCTGATTCCATCATTTGGTTATATATTTATCAAATAAATTTTCTTTAAAAAATGCACATAGCTACCAATGCAAAAAGTTACCCATATCGTGCACTTAAAAAACCCAAAGACTCAAAAAGTGATAAAAATATCCTTCAGTGTGGATCTAATTTACACTTAACATATTTTTTTAAAAATAACAGATTATTTCCACAAGCAAAATATGGGAACTTTGATGTGTATCAATGTACCCCATGAGTGTATCAAACTACCCCACATCCAAGTGTATCAATTTACCCCATTTGTTGTTTTTGAACCAAAACCTTTAGTTAAAAAAATTGGCAAAGGTTATTTAAAATTTAAGGATACCCCCTATTGGTAACAAGAATAAACTTGTTTTTTGAATTTACAGATATCTGTATTCCAAGTAGAATAGCTCCAGGAAGATTTTGCATTTTACTTATAAAAATTTCCATTTGGAAAAATTTTAACAAAAAAATGTAGTTTCCTTCACTTAAATTTATAGACTTATTACAGAGCTTAACGGTTTCATATGTTCCCCCTATTAAAAAAAGAACACATGTATTTGGAAATAGTGCGCATTGTTATTTAATTATGTATGTGAAGACCTGCTTGTTTTTATGAAAGTTGGAGTAAAAATTCAAACTGGTAAAAACTTAACATTCTGAAAAAAGAGTTCTTCAAAATTGCCAGCATATTTTGGGTATTCATTTCAATCATAATTTTGAAGTTCCTTCTCTTTCGATGCATTTGTTTGTTATTCAACTTCGCTTGAAAAACTGGCCCAGAAAAATGTAAATCTTCATAGCTTACATGGCATATCTGGCTCTTTTAGAAGCATTATCTTTTTCTACTGCCTCTATTTAAACAAAAAAAATATTACACTGGTAAAAATAGGGACAAAAACTTGGAAATAACTTCACAGCACGTTACCACATTCATACACTTCCAAATCAAGCTTCTTTTTTCTCCCCTTAAAGCACTGAGAGAAAAATTCGTTTCCTCTCGCCATGAGTTATAGAAAGAAATGATCGGTTTTTTTATCTAAAGGGTTCTTTTTTTCCCCGGAAAAGAAAAATGGCGACCAGAGTTGAGTGAGAACGATCGAAGTGTCCGTGTTTCTAAAAGCTTCTCGGGAGAAATTGCCTTTCGGGGGTTCTTTTTAATTGGACGGTTAACAGTTAATCAGCGTTTTTAGTTAAAGCCGAGTTTCTGAACGCCGTCGTTTTTTGCCCCTCAAGAAAGTTTTTGGATAGAGTATAAAAGATGATGTTGAAACGTCAGATTTTCTAAAAGAGTTATTATGAAGGTTCAGAACAAAAAGTGTACTGTGCTTGGGCGAAAGGTGGTATTTTTCGTTTTTATAAATAATTTATAAACCAAATTTAGTATTTTTTTTACTTTGAATTTTTAATGATCCTTGGAGTACTGAGGATCGTATGGAAAAATATGACTGTTTAAAAATTTTGTAGAGTTTTTAGTGATTCATACTGCATCTTAGCCACTCTGGTGCACTTTGGCATGCCTGGTCTACTAAGCCCCTTCATGTGCATTTCTATGGGGCTTCCAGTGGGCCTCACTGGTGATACAAACCTAAGGTATCATTTCCCTGGAGAACATGTTCCAGACCAGCAAATGTTCGATTGCATCAGTGTCTGAATCTTTCAGCTATGAGAACTTTTTTATTTTCCATCCTATCCATTTATGTGTTCCACGGTAGAATACTGCGCCGCCCATCGGTTCACCCATATTGCTTGTTTAGGTGTTTTTTGCCACCCTATTAGATATAGCCACTTTTGCAATGAGTTTTGAATCACCCTGAAACACTTAAGTCGATCCTTTCAAGGTTCAAAACGTTTATGAACGATGGTCGGGTAGTAATTAAGTGGTCCTAAAAAACGTTAATTTAAGCAATATTTAAAATAACTGTTTGTAATATCTTTAAACATACGGTGCCTGCCTACCTAAAAATGCCGTTTCGGACCAAAAATTCCAAAAAAAAATTATTATCTTATTTCAAAAAACACATCTTTAGCTTTCCAAATCAGTTTAAATTTTGTCTTTATCTTTCCTAGAACCAAAGTTACAGAAATTTTACTTAAAACTAAATTGGCATTTTATTAAGGAAAAATAAAGAAATTTGCGTTTTTTGACGTTTCTTTTCAATTCTTTTAAATTCATTTATTATTTAATACTTATTATTAATAATAATAAATAGAACTTTATTACACATAGAGAACAAACACAGAAAAGTCAGATATGTGATTCGCCAAGGGGAAAAAACAAGTTTTTCTCAGAATCACATTTTTGCTATTTTCCTTCTCCACAAAACTGCATAACTCAAAATATTATGAGTTTATTTCTATAAAATTTGGGCACAGTACTTGACATAATATGATTTAGGAGTTCTATTTTTTTGGATGTGGGTGTAATATTTTTTATTTTATGAATAGTATAACTTCATACTCTACTGAACTTTGTTGTGTTTTTTTTTAATTTTTCAAGTTTAGTGCTCTAACTTTTGATATTAAAATAATTCAGACATAAAAATAGTAGGTCTGCTAAAATATGTGTTTACGAGGATAATAAAGTTTTTCAAAACAAAAATATCCTCATATAAATTTGAGTTATGTTTTGCGGAAAGGCTGTTTGTTGTGATTTTTATGCATAAATTCTTCAATAATATGAAAATTTAAATTTAAATTTAATTATTTTTTATATTATTCATAGCTTTTAGATGCATTTAACTGTATAAATCACAAATTAGGTAAATATTTTAATTATTAAAAAGTCTCCATAGGTAGGCAACCACCTTAAAATTATTTTTGGAGACAAAGACAGGTTATCAGATTGTCTGACTTCTCCACCGTAACCATTATAAATCATAACTTTATGCGTTATAAACAGCCTCAGATTCATAATGTACATATCTTGATAATGTTTTAACAATACTTATACTATTACACAACTACACTTATACTATTACAAACAATATTACTACAAGCTACATTGTTTAAAATCCATGTTTTTGTTTATAGATATAACTGTCAATGGGCAATTCCAGCATTTATTTTTTATTTTTTTATTCGATAGAGGTACCCTAGAGCGGAATATACGCTCAAAATTTTTTTAATTACGATGATTATTTATTTTTTATGTTATTTCAAAGTTTGACTTTAAAAAAGGGTGCGAAATTGCGAAAACGTCCAATTTCAAAATGTGACGTACCTTACATCCTATACATTGCTTTAAAACAATGCTTTAATTTAAATTGATGAAAACTTCCACGACCTGAAGAGTAATTTATTCCATTTTCCGGGATAGAGGGCCGTGTTTGTTAGAATTTATTTCCATTCGTTTCACTCTCTTCTTCGGAGAGCATCATCAGTGGTGAAAAGATCATCAGTGGTGATGATCTTTTCACCACTGATGATGCTCTCCGAAGAAGAGAGTGAAACGTATGGAAATAAATTCTAACAAACACGTCCTTCCATCCCGGAAAATGGAATAAATTAATGCTTTAATTGTTTAAACAATTCAAAGTCATTGTTGGGTTTTACTTTAATTTTAATTTTTAAATATTTAATTAACTAAATTCTTTTGAAACTTTTTATGTGGACTTTTAGATTTAGATCTATTTCCTTTTCTGGAAAAAATGCATTTTTTCTGTTTTTAAAAAATGCTGGTATTTCCCATTCGTTTAAACATTTCAATACTACCGTGCTTCATTAAAAATTACAGAGGAAACACTCCACGAATATCATAAATAAGTGAATTTCGGGTAGAATTTAAAAAAAACCAATTGAAACAAAAAAATGCCATCTCATTCCCACGTCATCACCAAAAGAAAAACCCCAGGTGTAAAAGCCCCTACAAATCCACCCACTAAACTGAAATCGTTCGTTTCCAAGACAGATTTCTCCCTCCGAAATGAAAAGCAGAATCGAATTTTAAAACAGCTGACAATTTACGGCGAACAGGATTCAAACGAACTGGGCGTTCCGAACACTCCATATTTAAAGATAAGCGCCCCCCCCGAGGGGTGGAGAACGCAATCGATTCCTCCTCCAGGGCGTTCAAAATCACAAAGGAAGCGATATCGTCTTATTTGGAAACGGTGTTTCCGGGGTCGATTCCCCTCAGGGGTGGGCCGAACACTTCCGAGATTCAGTGGCTGATCCGGAGAGTACAGTATAGTTCCCCGTGGAATTGGGGGGGCAAGGGAACCGCGGGTAGCAAAAATCGCGGATAACCCAAAAAAAAGACTAAAAATGAGGAAAAAAACACGAAAAAAATATTTCAGAAGAAAAACTATATTTTATTGTACAAAAAACATGATATGTAAAACTTTTAAAATATGTACAGTACAGCAGAAACCTTTGCTCTACATCTAACATCTCTCTAATCTCATCTAAAATTTGCTCTCATCATTAAATTTTTTTTCGTGGCACTCGCGGATAATCCACACCGCGGATCATCCGCTCGCGGATAATCGGGGCTCTACTGTTAGTCCAGGCAATCTGTAACTTAACCGGGAACAAAATGATACATTTAGTTTTTCAACGGTTTTCACATTGGAATGACCTAAATAATAACATACTAATAATCGGACAAAATCGGCTCACGGAAAGTTTAATTTTTTTTAAATTTTTCAAAAATGGCCAAAAAAATTTTTCAAAAAATCAAATTATAGTAATCGAGACTTATTATACATGTTTATAGGCTATTTTTCAGTGCTGAATACGAATATACCATTTAAACTTAAAAAAATTCACAATTTCAATTTTTAAAAATTAATTCAAAATTTGGAAAGTCGAAAAAATTAAAACATCGCTCAAAACCACAAAATTATTGCAAAAGAAGTAATTTAAACGGTTTTCTATTAGAAATGACTTAAATATTGACATACTAAAAATGGAAGAAAATCGGACAATAAAAAGTTTAATTTTTTTCAAATTTAAAATTTTTTTGGCCTCAAAAATCGACCTTTTTAAAAATTCTTGTTAAAAACGTTTGAGTCATTTTCCAAGGTCATTTTTCCATGGATGTTTTAGGTATATACCTCTATAACCTAAAAAACCGCAATTGGTGATTAAATCATTAGCTAATTAATTAATTTATAAAAATTAATGTTGAAAATACAGGTAAAATCTTTCAATCAAGTAATACAGAAAATATTTAGACACTATTTGATAATAAATCATTTTAAAAATAATTAAATTGAAAAAAGACAAAATATCTTTCAAAAAATTTAAATTTTAAATTAATTTAAGAATTTTAAATTTTTTAAAATTTTTAAATTTTGTAGTATATGCATGTGATATATGTCTCTAGGCTATATTTTAGTGCTGTTACCAATATCATGCCAACTTTTCAATAAAATTTAGAATAAGTGTGGAAAAATTGAAGCACTTTTCTCTATAATTTTGTTTTTTATGCTTCAATTTTTCCCACAGTTAATTTAAATTTTATTGAAAAGTTGGCTTGCTGTTCGTAAACAGCACTAAAATATAGCCTAGAGACATGTATCACATGCATATACTACAAAATTTAAAATTTTTTAAAAATTTAAAATTTTTAAATTAATTTAAAATTTAAATTTTTTGAAAGATATTTTGTCTTTTTTCAATTTAATTATTTTTAAAATGATTTATTATCAAATAGTGTCAAAGTATTTTCTGTATTACTTGATTGAAAGATTTTACCTGTATTTTCAACATTAATTTTTATAAATTAATTAATTAACTAATGATTTAATAACCAATTGTGTTTTTTTAGGTTATAGAGGTATATACCTAAAACATCCATGGAAAATGACCTTGGAAAATGCCTCAAACGTTTTTAACAAGAATTTTTAAAAAGGTCTATTTTTGAGGCCAAAAAAATTTAAAATTTGAAAAAAATTTAACTTTTTACTGTCCGATTATCTTCCATTTTTAGTATGTTATTATTTAAGTCATTTCTAATAGAAATCCGTTTAAATTACTTCCTTTGCAATAATTTTGTGGTTTTGAGCGATGTTTTATTTTTTTCGACTTTCCAAATTTTGAATTAATTTTTAAAAATTGAAATTTTGAATTTTTTAAAAATTAAATAGTATATTTGTATTCAGCACTGAAAAATAGCCTATAAACATGTATAATAAGTCTCGATTACTATAATTTGATTTTTTGAAATTTTTTTCGGCCATTTTTTTAAAATTTAAAAAAAATTAAACTTCCCGCTAGCCGATTTTGTCCGATTTTTAGTATGATATTATTTAGGTCATTCCCAAGTGAAAACCGTTGAAAAACTAAATGTATCAATTTGTTCCCGGTTTGACCCTTTTTTTCAGTAGATTTACTGGACTATGTAGTTGTTTTAGTGGGGAGACGGTCAGGGTCCTGCCACACTAGCGTCTAAAGGTTGTGCCAAACTTAGCGAAAAAAAAAGACGCTTAAGTCGTAAAGAAGTCGTTAATATCCTTATCTAGAGAGCCTATATACGAGAGAGAGACGACAACTCGCTTAAAAGCGTCTCTGCACATCCAATTCTGTCCAAACTGTATCATGCCGCCCCACGCTAATCCTATGGAGGGAAACCTGTGGCGAACAGAAAACCTGTTTACTGAGTTGTCGCCTCTCTTTCGCATACAGGCTCTCTATCCTTATCAAGAGAGGGAAGACTGAGAGGCTCAACTCCATGCTTTCTTCTCCCCTCTCTTGATAAGGATCTTAGCGACTTTTTTACGACTTTAGCGTCTTTGTTCTGCCAGTGTGGCAGGACCTTTAGGGTAAAAGAGTGGGTGGAGGGGGGGGATAAAATCGAAATCCCTTGGAGTTCGTTTCTGAATTTTCTCGACGTAGCAATTAATTGGTTCAATAGATGATTGTTTTGAAGGCTTTTAGAGGGATTTGAAAGTGCTTGAAAGTTTAATTGGTAATTCTCTTTAGTCATTATAGCTGTTCGAACTCAGGTAGCATAATGAAAGGTTTTATGAACCCATGTTGTAACCTTACATCGTAACTCAATCTAAGTTTTTGTAAGTAACCGACAAGTTTTTTTCTTTTATTAGTGCTATAAACTAAGCAAAAATGAGATATGTTATTTTTCTTTAGAATTTATTCCACTTTTTTATCCAGTGAATGCTCACTTACTCCATTCATAGCGCTTTAATGACACCGTTTCTTAATACTCATTAATTTTATTTGTCTTATAGTCTTTCTATTTTTCACTTTTATACTGTGAAGAAAGAAGAAATTTTCGATTAAGGTGGTTATTAAGAATTTTTGTCAATTGCAATTTCGTAAAATTGAAAAAGGGAAAGAGCCCATCAACTTTTATCAACTATATAAAATATTTTTGAATGTATACTTTTATTTCTTATCATGATTGTTTAGTATTCTAAATAGGGACCTGATTTTTCAATAAAAATTTGGCGGTTATAGAACAAAATTCCATTACTTATGCAGGTTTTTTTAATTTTCTCAAAACTTAGTTTTGGGACTTATTTTCTTTTTCAAACTGACGATTCATATGATCCCGAATCAAAATTTTGTTTCGGACCTTCGAAATAAAAGTTTGTCTAATTATGTAGAGGCACATTTTTAAGCAATTTTATTTTAGAAAATCACCATTTTGGAATAAACTTATGTTTTGAAACATTTATTTTAATTTCTATGCTGATAAGAAAGAATAAGAGGGAAAAAAGAGTTTGATATTTTTTTTTGTGTTTGAAATGATATCTTAAAAATAAAACTAATCCAAGGAAAGTTTGGGACCATTTGGTAATAAGACTCCCATCATAGAATATACTTTATGTCAAAAATAAATCAAAACAAATTACAAGAAATACACCCATGGAATAATACACACAAAATCAAAACAAAGACGAACACACGTACTACATAGTAGAAAAAGTAATCATTATTTATTAAGCTCCAAAAGAGCACAGAGCTCGTCCAAGACATGATTTGAAAAAAAAGTTGATGAATAAGGAAGTTGCATGTGTCAGATTTTCAAAAACAAACAAGTGTTCCGTATGGTTTTTTTTATGGTAAAATGAGTCAGTTTTTCAAAAAAATGTACAGGTAATTAAATATTTTAATTTAAAAGTCGAGAAAAAACACGTGACTGAAAACGTTTATTGTTTAAACTATAAGATGAAGTCAACAATAATACCATCAACTCTATTTCTTTACAATAATGTTTATTATAAGATGACGTCACATCCAAACTCTTGGCGTTTTCGCGCGCTTTTAAAAAGGGGATTTTCGTTAATTTTTTTGGAAATCAAAAAATTTCTCGATCGGCCTCAAATTTTGGGTAGTTGCTTATTTTTGCAAGAGAAATCGATTAAAAAAATAAAAAAAGTCATGCAACTTCCATATTCACATCGTTTTTATACTTTGTTTTATTAATTGCAATTTTTATATCTATTTACTCATAAGGGGCCATTCATTAATTACGTAAGGATGATTTTGGCAATTTTTGACCCCCCCTACCCCCATGTAAGGGTACGTAAGATTTTTCAAACCCCTCCCCCCTATTCTTACGTAAGATTCCATTTCGTTTTTTTCAAAATAATAAAATGTTAGCGCACAAAATGATTAACAAAAAAAGTTGAAACCAAAACTAATAAAGATTTCTCTCTTTTTGCTTTTGTTATGTTTCGACTTTTGACAACTGAAAGATGGATTCAACAGTTTTGTTTTATTTAATTGGTATTAGTTTTCATTAACTTGGAAAATCTTACGTAAGAATTGGTTTGACCCCCCACCCCCCAAGTAAGGGTATGTAGAGATTTTTCCAACCCCCCCTCCCCCTCGGGACCCTTACGTTATTAATGAATGGCCCCTAACCTTATCTCGCATCTTTCATTTCACGTGTTTAGAATACGTAATGATATATTCCTACCCCCGAACATACCCCCTATTAAACGTATTAAAACTAAATTCAATTAGTAGGTACACGGGGGAAACCCCCAACCAGAAAACAATGCGCAACACGGGTCTAAAAGCTTATCTGTAGTAATTGGATGCCCCCGCAATCAACCTCCCCCGGTGAGTGATGAGGGACGTTAGCCATGTACGAAGGGGCGTCGTTCCACTGCCAAATGTGCGGACAAATTTCGCGTGCCTTTCATTAGCGCTCTCCGCGGCCATTTGAGTTGAAATGCTGCTGCTGAGAGGTAAGTGTAAATATATATGGGCTTGCGTGAAAAAATTAAAATGGTTTTGGAATTTAAAGGGGATGCGTATTTTATTGGTGATGGGGTGGGTTTCGAAAACTGATTGATAATGAAGTCGAACCCCGCTATGGAGAACTCTGGGTTCTAAAGGATCATTCAGACTTATCACTTTTGATATGCGTTTTGGAGGAATCATCCAAAGTGAAAAGGATCATTTACTCTGTTGAAATTGAAATTGAAGGAGGACCTATAGAAAAATGAAATTGAAGGAGGACCTATAGAAAAATGAAATTGAATGAGGACCTATAAAAAATTGAAATTGAAGGAGGACCTATAGAAAATTGAAATTGAAGGAGGACCTATAGAAAAATGAAATTGAATGAGGACCTATAAAAAATTGAAATTGAAGGAGGACCTATAGACAATTGAAATTGAAGGAGGACCTATAGAAAATTGAAATTGAAGGAGGACCTATAGAAAAATGAAATTGAATGAGGACCTATAAAAAATTGAAATTGAAGGAGGACCTATAGACAATTGAAATTGAAGGAGGACCTATAGAAAATTGAAATTGAAGGAGGACCTATAGAAAAATGAAATTGAATGAGGACCTATAAAAAATTGAAATTGAAGGAGGACCTATAGAAAATTGAAATTGAAGGAGGACCTATAGAAAATTGAAATTGAAGGAGGACCTATAGAAAATTGAAATTGAAGGAGGACCTATAGACAATTGAAATTGAAGGAGGACCTATAGAAAATTGAAGTGGAGTTAGGAGTGAAGCGTCAATTCAAACTTTTCACTATGGATGATTCCTCTAAAATGATATCCTAACTTGGTGATTCACTCTTTGCTCCTTCACCTTTCTATGAAAGCTAGCGATTCACAGGAGGGAATCACTCAGAATGAACAATAAAATTAAGCATTGTGGTGTGGAATAAGCGTCCAAACATCCTAATAATATCGAATCAGTAATCATATTAAGCTATCATATTGTTATGTTGCATTCCATAAATTTTTTAACTTTGAGCAAGACCAGACTTTTACCTTAAATCGTACTTCGTTTATCACACGGGCCGTAAAATATATAGACAGTAAAAATACTTAATTTCAATGCAAAAACATGGTGTAATTTTCAAATATAAATAATGTTCGTGGTAAAAAAGTTCACTAATTTTTCTTGAAGTTAACTCAGATTCCATAATTCTCCGTAATACTTTGAGAACAATATTTAGATAGATTTCCTTGAAAAAAGTTTTATTAATGCTTTGCATGCCATTTTTTTATTAAATTTTCAAAAAAAAGAGAATAAGAATAAACAAGAACGTCATTATAATTTAACTAGCGCTGACGTGGTAGACCCGGGCTTCGCCCGGGTTTCAGTCTTTTAATAAATATCATCTGGTGCGTACAGATGGGCTTCGCCAGTCCATTTTTTAAAATAGTTATTCTGGTGTGTTACTGATGGACTTCACCAGTCAAAATGGGTAAAATAGCTAAATAAAGGAGCCATTTTTATGTTAATGCTACAACAATGGATTTTAAACTACAACAATCGATATTATACCTACAACAATCGATATCATGCCTACAATAATTAATTTTACATCTTCTCTTATTATATTTACAACATTGGGGTTTTGCCATGAAGTTAGGCTCGGAATATGGGTTGGAATATACGGACTACGGAAAATACGGAATATACGGACCAAAAAAGTTGTAAGGATGCATCAATTTTAAATTATTTTTATTCAGAAACCTTCCCGGGAGCGAGTAGAGCAACGTGGTATAGTTTAAAAGTTAATGTAGGTTCGAAAAGTTTAAAACTATAAAGAACATACACACATGCAGACATTCATTTTTATATATATAGAAGATAGATTCAGGTGGCTGAGCAATAAACTCTTACTGTTCAAGGCAGGGCCGTAGTGAAGGGAGGGGTCCCCGAGTCCGGACCCTCATGGGCCCGACCTAAAATTTTTTAACCCCTTTTTTAGGCGTTAAATATTCCAGTGCCTACTCAAAAGAGGGCGTCTATGTCCCTCAAAAGTGTCTAAAAACCACCTTTTTTGCATGCTAAAATCTAAAATTTTACGGAGGAACCCCCGGTTTCCCCATAACAAACGTATTAATTGAGGGTTCATTGAAGCGTTTCGCGTTATTATAGCGATATCCTGAACTTTTTCTACCTAACAACTTTACCTTCTTAAAAAGTAATTAGAGGATTATGGTGTCTATTAACCAAACCCTGTTTTAGGGTCAAATTTCCAAACAAATTTTGGGGGAGTACCCCCAGACCTCTATTGGGACTTGGAACTTTATTATAAACACATTTTTGTGATGAGTTAATCAAATACAAAACTCCTAGCAAATAATAAATTCCTGAAAATATAATGTTTGAAATTCGGATTAGGTGTACCAAAACGAGTTGAAAACCTGCTTAAGGTAATTCGAACACGATTATTTTCAATCTTTTTAATATTATATTCGTTGAGAAGATTCAATTTGATTTTCAAAATTTTTAGCCCTCCCCAAAACCGAATCCTGGATCAACTACTGCCTCAGAAACGTCAGATTTTCTATTTTTTTCCTTAAAAATTATCTGGCTGCGGTGCTCTTCGGTTATTACCTCATAAATGAAGGAAAACAACTCCTTTTAAAATTCCCAAAAACTTTCTGGGGGTGGACCCCCAACCCCCCCCTCTTTAATATGGAGCTACTGAAAACTCTTAATCTGTTTCTTGACGGTCTCTGCACTTAATAAAAAATGATGATATGTTGATCGGAACTTTCAATCGAAGTAATACTTAATCTTAATTATTACACTAATTATTAATAAATTATTAACTATATTAATTAACACAGAGAAGAAATTAAAAGTATTGTGAAAATTATAACAAGTTCACTAATTGTAGAAACTTTTTGATATCCAATGCAATGGTAAATTTTTCGCACTGGACCCCCCCAGAGGAAAATCCTGGCTACGCCGCTGGTTCAAGGTGTTACAAAAGTTTCGATTTTGTTTCGTACAAATGAAAATATGGTATCTTTCTTAACTTTTCATTTGAAATACTATCCCTCACCAAACCCGTTAACTTACTTACGCAAGGCCTTTCAGATCCCACAAAAGAAATAGTATGGATAATGTAGTAATGGTATTTTCAAACCAAGTTTCATAAAAAAATACCATTACACTAAAGGAACAAATATTGCAAGTTTTATAACTCACCCCACGTGTTAACAAGTGGTCCAATTTTGTTCAAATTTATGGTGGAAGTTGTATGGATACTGCTGTATCTCATGCAATAATTTTTTTTCATTCTATTATTTTTTGTTTCGTAAACGGGCCTTGGGAAAACCGCATTTTGTAACGCCCTTAGGGGTTCTAGCTCTTTAACGGTGCATCTGTGACCCCCCATTCCTATTCGAAATATGCTTATCTAGGTCCCCTCTACCACCTCTCAAAGTTTGTTCACGGTGTTTACGAACACCCTGTATATTTAAATACACTACCCTACAATAATTGACCGGCAGTGGCGGAGCAAGGCCATAAGTAGGCGTCGGCGAAACATTCTTGCGAGGCCCTTCCTACCAAAGTTTTTTAAAAGGGCACTTGTATTTTAATATAGTTATTGATAGGAAATCGAAAAATAGTATAATTATGGGTCCACACTTAATATTTACGAGAGCGGTTGCGAGACTGAGAAATGAGAGGCCGGACTGGGAAGAAATTTCGGCCCGGGCATTTTAAGTTTGAATCGGCCCACCGCATAATTTTCATGGAAAATGTAACTTTATAGAATTAAAAATTGGGGGGGGGGTGATCGTGGTACCCCCAAGAAATTCTTTTGAAAATTGACCCCTAAGAAATAGTCTAAAATCCAGCTTGAAGCCTCCAATGCATACGTAATAATCTCAATATAGACTTTTAATTCTTCGTTGGTAAATTCAGTGGGGGCATTTCCACATTGACAAACTTAATATTAAAAGAAATTGTGAACGATGTAGGTGGAAATAAAAAGGGGGGTCTGGGAGTCCTCCCCCAGAAAAATTTTGGAAATTTTACCCTTAAAAGTACTGTTTTAACTCATTTGGGACCCTTTTGGGTACATCCGAAAAGGTTCGCACCTTTTATGCTGTAAAATTTTTGAAGATGAAACCAGGAAAATTCGTTCATAAAAAGGTTTTTAATATTATATGTTTTTTAATTCAGTTATTTATCCCTTAATTAAAATCGAAAACAAAAGATTTAAGACGCAACACAAAAAGTTCATAATCATGTGTATATAAAAAAAGGTGGACTTTAAAGGCGTTGAAAATTTCATTTTTTTAACCATCAAAAGAAAAAGCATTGAAACATAAAAAACCTGACCTCTCTGCAGTTATTTTACCTATTGAAAGTAATTAAAGTGTTCTAATTCACCTAGCAAACCTTGAAAGCTGACTGCTGGTTTTTGTGTTAAACACGTATTACTGCTACCAAAAACCATAAATTTATAAAAATATATAATCCTACGAAAACTTAAAATTTCTCCTTAACTTTAAAAAATTAAGTATTCTCTTTATCATTTTCCCGAATCCCTATAACTCGATGAAATCTACCAATCTATTGAGCAAAAAGCTAAAACCTTCCAAAAATTGAAAAACTGAATGACTTCAATGAAAGCTTACCAAATATACTAATATTCTGTTTGATTTAACTGAAAACTAATGTTTTTTGTCACCTTTTTCATAGGAAAAGCGTGTGAAAGTAAAAAATAACTCTAGTTTTTAGCCGCCAAATTTCGTTACACGGACTATATAATACAGTTAAACTTTTTAAAATTTTAATTTTCTTTATTTTGAAATCGACTTTAAAAATGAAATGAAATATTCCTGAATTTCTTAGAAACAAAATTTTTCCAGTGCAAAGAATGATTCCAAATCTAAAAACCGAAGCTTGAAATTTATAAAGAAAAGTGCGTATAGTTAATACAACGAAGAGAGTTAGTAGAAATTGACAAACTATTAGTGAATTGATAACCACGTTAAAATCCATTGTAATGGATTGAATGTAACAAAATGTAAAGTAAAAATGAACCGCCTTGAACTCTTTGCGCTTTTTTTAAATCCAAGCTTAGAAATTAAATTAAAAAACTCAGCATCGTAAATAAAAATTGTTCGGATGCATATTCCTCCCTATTGAATAAAAAATAATATAAAAATGCAGGATTTGCCCATTTATGTTAAGAACGTTTAGTTAATTAGTAAAGTAATTTTTCTATGTAATAATGTAGGTTAATTAAAGTACAAACATACACAATTTTACTTACTGTAAAATACTCTTCGTAAATGTTGAAGCAAGACGATACTTATCCGCACCTACCCCGACAAGTCTCAACAACAAATGGTCAAAATTACAGCACCCCAACTGTTTCTTGGAATTTTCAACCAATTAACCAGGGCGGTGTGTCACGTGGAAATAACAACAAAAACAAATTCTATTGGAAAGAGGGAAATTCGACAACGACCAGAGTGATAGGGGCAGTCAGCAGTCAGAGAGGACTTCGAGGGTTTGGAAAGAGCGGTTTTTTGGGTTTGCTCATTTTGAGTTCTGATTTGATCTCTTAAACTAATTTTTCTAAAAAAATATACTTTTTAAAAATTTGAAAGTTCATTAATTTTTAGGTTCTCTTTCTTGGGTGCGAGGCCTTTCCGAGGCGCGAGGCCGTCGGCGGTCGCCGACACCGCTGAAGCCTAGCTCCGCTACTGTTGACCGGACACCAAGGTGTGATGCTTCAGCTGAAAAAATAAATGATTTAATTTGAAGTGATTGACTTCTACGTGCTGCAATATCATTATTGACCTTTCTAGGCATATTCTTAACAATATTTTGATATTCAGTTTTGGAAATTTGTGTCCATTTCTGCCTTGAGAACATTGCTATCTCAGTTGTAGATTTTGACCGTGGTTCCCCACTCCTTAAAAGTTGCTTTATGTTGTCTCAAAAATGTTTCCTAGGGTTTGTTTTGGGTCTCTGAAGGGGCCCTAGAAAAAATTTCACATCTATATATTGATCCCCCTGCTTGACAGAACCTCAAACATGGCAGGAAGCATTGCCTTCCGGAAAGTAATATTTGTCCATTTTATGAAATTGACGGAAGGTGGGAAGAATCTAACAGTCCGAAATGTTCATCTTTAATTTACCGATAAGAAAAGTTAAGAGATCCATGAAAAACACCCCCAAACGAGATCACACCATCTCTGCATTTGACGATTTGTGCAATCTAAAGCCCTGGATACTCTACCTTAAGAGGTATAGTATCCAGGGCTGTAGTGCAATCCACTCGAGAAAAAGACCTGCTTTTCTCATTTTTAAACTTAAGCTTGCCCAATCGACTGGAGGAGTGTTGAATGAAACTCGATGCTTCTTAAAACAGCTTTCTAGTTGTTTTAAGTCCAGTTACGACGTTGCAAACGCCAAGCAAATCTGCCTTCTTTTTTGGATGACGTGATGCTTGGTTTGTTTGCTGCAACAAAACAATGGATATTAAAGACGGATATTTCTTTTTACTAAGTATTGTAGCGGATCTAACCCCTGAAGCCGGTTTAAACTCATTTTGGATAATTTGAAAGGGATTTTTGTGGTTTTTACGATTTTCACATTTTAGGACACGCTGATGCCATTAAGTCATTTTTGAGGGACAAACAACAAGTGCAATTAGTGTCCCAACTCCCGTAATCATTCTACAACACCAAAAATTGACTGTAATATTAATAACTCTCTCAAAATTGAACGAATAGACCTGCTTTTAAATTGACTACTTACTTCATCACTTCTTTCCATGTCCCTAAGTTTATTTCCTTTCGAAATATCATCACAATTTCATGCAGAACTAAAGAAGGAACCTCACCAGGTCACGTGCAAGCATTGGAATGCAAAACAATTGAGATGCAGTCGGGTTTCATGCAAATTGTCTGGTGTCCGGTCAATTATTGTAGGGTAGTGTAGTATATCTGTAAGTTTCTGGAAAACTCTTATCGGTCTTTTAAAGATATTTTAATTTGAAAGTATTTTGTAGTGCATTTTTAAGGCTCGAAAGGAATTATTTTCATCATAGTATGTATGGCGTCGATTGGTCGTTATGGTTGGAGGGATAATAAATTGTACGACAGTTTCTTGGTGTTAACTACAACCTGATTCGTAATCCAGAAAATGATTTTTTTTAGAAATTCTAATAACTTATTGCACATACTCAAAAAAATCCGAACAGTTTGATAACAAAACCATGTTATACGGATCAGTAATTAAAAATCCTTTCTCTGGAAACCATTCACAAAAAACTTTTTTGTTCGAATAGAGAGATAAAAGTTCAAATTGCTTCTTCAAAAATCATGCACTTTTACTTTTCAACAAAGATTTGAGGCGATCCAAAACAAATAACTAAAGCCGCGACGAAGCTATTCGAACAATCTTCGAATAGTTAAGGAAAATTTATTTCTGGAATCTTTTAAAACGAGGACATTTAATTTCTTGGTATGTAAGCGTTTCTCTTAACGATGTCGATATCCTGAAAGTCTTTTTCTTTCTTCCTGATAATGAGGGATACTAAAAACGTCTGCCCTTTTGTTTGAGATTTTCAAAGATCTTGAGAGGGCCTTTTAACCTGATGAGGGTAAATGGGAACTTACAAAATGGAATCAAGGGATTAGGGTTTAAATTAAACCGTTTGAACACACAAAAAAACGGTCATATGATTTCAGATGGGACATGAAATCAGCAATGTTGCTTTAAATTTTTGAGCAAGAATATTTGAAGGGATTAGGCTCCTATATAAAAAAAAGTTACGTGAATAACTTAAATTTTGTATCAAAATGTTTCTGGTTTAGTTTATCTTATACAATTATTATCTAAATATGCGTGTGTGTACTTTAATTCTAAAAAAATTACACTATGGTATAGGGTTTTTTAATTGATTTGAAATTGAAAGGTATTTTTCATCGAGAAAAATATATGTTAGAAAAATAAGTTTTAGAGTCGATTGATAGGTTTCATGATGATGTTTCATTTCAACAAGCTATTAATATTTTTTAAATAAAGCTCACACACTATACGGGGTGTTTCAAAAGTCCGTTTCACGGCTTTTATTTGGAACCATCGTGTCCTAGGGTCACGGAAGTAAGGTCTCCCTTAGGTAAGTGACCCGGAGAATCCATTTATATGGCTTACAGCGCCCCTAGCAGCGAAATTAAAAAATTAGAAAAATGAATTTGAAAACTAAACGAGATAGATCCAAAACGTCAAAGTGACGAAGAAGGCTTACTATTGGCTGCTGGAAGAACGTAACTACGGTTACGCCTCTAGCGTGGAGGAAAGCACTATTTCTCAAGCGCCAATTTTAAATGAATAGATTATAGCATGTGAAAATAGCACTTTTTCAGGCTTCAAAAAAGAAAAAAATCTCAAATTTGCAAGTTTTATGAATGTTTGATTAAATTTTGTCTTCATTCAATTTAAAAACCACATAACTACCCAATAACACTGAAAAATTTGCAAATTTATAAACTTTTTATTTTTTGAGGCCTATAAAAGTGCTATTTTCTCATGCTAGTATCTCCGTGAATATTCACAATATTTTCATGAAATTCTTTTCAGTGAGTTCTTCATAACGTTGGCAACAATACTCTCACTGAGGTTTTGAATCTATCTCGCTTAGTTTTTAAATTAATTTTTCAAACTTTATTTCGCTGCTTGGGGCGCAGTAATCTCAATAGATTCTCCAGGGTCACTTTCCTAGGGTTGACCTTAATTCCGTGACCCTTAGAACATGTTGGTTCCAAATAAAAGCCGCGAAACGGACTTTTGAAACACCCTGTATGTATTCAATATTTCCGATTTGGCTAGAAATAACTCCTAATTTTCTTACAATTTCATACAAATTGAATGAAAAGCTTTGTACTTAATTCAACCTTTCTTTTCTTTTCTAATCTCTATACATTTCTTTTATGCTAGACTGTAGTAAATACTTTTATTTGTGATACGCGCACATTTGAATCTGATGAAAAGAAATACTATACTATCATGGGGTTTTATATTTAGCATGATTTGATAAATTCTCTGGACCTATTATAGTTATTTTTTTAGGAAATTTTTTAATTGATTTATAGCTCATTAGCTGAAAAAAAGTATGAGCCTTAAGTTCACTTTATTAATTTTAATTTGAAGAACTTTAAATTATTGGGGTACTTTGTATAGTATAATTTCTTTTTCATTTTATGTTTGATTTGAAAATCATTTATAGGAATTGGGTTGAATGTATTAAAAACAACAAAGCAAAAAGAAGGAACTGGGCAATTATGTAATTTTCCATTAGTTAAAAACCACAATTGGTTGTAAGAAAAATTTATACTGACATTTAAGATTTTTCAATCCGTATTTTTATAGGAAGAAATCAAACACTATTAAGTCACATTTTTGTGGTTTTCCAGTCCTACATGATATACTCTTTTGTGATTGCATTTGAATGAATCCGATAAAGAAGCACAAAACGTTTAAAAAAAGTACTCCATGTGTTTTCCTCTCAAAAAATTTATTCATTAAAAATAATCGATTCTTAAAAAAACTTAACAAACCAGCGAAAGAATAAGTAATCGTCTTAACAGTCATTAGTATTTGCTGCTTACTCCTCATTAAAAATACTTACAGTATTTAAATAGGGCCTAGGGGAATAGCTGCATAGCATTTTCTAAAAAAAGCAGTTTGCTTTAAGAAAAGCTATCAACAATATGTTAAGTATTTAACGACAAAGCGAAAATGTATCACATAATAGCTGCTTATAATATAGTTACATGCTGTTCCAATTGAAAGAAGGCCAACTTCGGCAAATAATTAGATTATGTTACAGAGCAAATAACATCATGATAAGTGTTTTTTATCATCGAAATATTCTATCGAGTAACTGGGGGGCATTAATAAAATGGTATTTTCATACTACAATTGAGTTATACATTCCGTACCGTTTTGAGGCCTAGGTAAAAATTTTAACTAAAAATTAGCAATCTTTTAAGGCTTATGACTTACTACCATTTCAAATGAATATATATTTTTCAACTAAACTGTTATTAAAAACATTTTTTTTAAATATTTATCAAAAAGGGGGTTTTTATATTAGAAAGTATTAGAAGAATTTGATATGAAAAGTTAGGAAAAGATAATCAAACTTATCTTAGTTTTTATTAAGACAAACTAACAGGATATATACAGGGTGTTTCAAAATTGCGTTGCACGGCTTTTATTCGGAACCAGCACCTCCTAGGGTCATGGAAGTAAGGTCTACCCCTAGGTAAGTGACCCTGGGAAATCCATTGAGAGGACTTACAGCGCCCCTAGCGGCGAAATTAAAAAGTTAAAAAAATTAATTTAAAAACTAAAGGAGATAGAGCAAAAACCTCAGTGAGAGTATTGTTGCCAACGTCAAGAAGAACTCATTGAAAAAAATTTGATCAAAATATCTTGAATATTCGCGGAGATATTAGCATGTGAAAATAGCACTTTTTCAGGGGTCAAAAAGTAAAAAGTTCGCATATTTGCAAATTTTTTTGACTTTTTGATTAAATTTTGTGTTCTTTCAACTAAAAAAACACAAAACTACACAATTTCACTGAAAAATTTGCAAATATGCGAACTTTTTACTTTTTGACCCCTGAAAAAGTGCTATTTTCACATCCTAATATCTCCGCGAATATTCAAGATATTTTGATCAAATTTTTTTCAATGAGTTCTTCTTGACATTAGCAACAATACTCTCACTGAGGTTTTTGCTCTATCTCCTTTAGTTTTTAAATTATTTTTTTAACTTTTTAATTTCGCCGCTAGGGGCGCTGTAAGTCCTCTCAATGGATTCTCCAGGGTCACTTACCTAGGGGTAGACCTTACTTCCATGGCCCTAGGAGGCGCTGGTTCCGAATAAAAGCCGTGCAACGCAATTTTGAAACACCCTGTATATTAGGGTGTATCGAAAAAAACTTTTTTTCGATTTTGATGATGCCTTAGTGCGGAAAAGTTGTCTAAGGTGACAGAGAGTACCTGTGAATTTATTCAGAATTTTCGGATAATATCTTTAGGTGCCGCCAAGGCCCTGAAGGTCCCCATGTTAATCCAATGGAGCGCGCAAGCCAAGAAGGCCGAAAATTGGTTTTTCGCCCCTCATTTCTACCCTAATCACACGACGAATGTCTTCACTCGAGTTATGGACCCTATATGATCTAGGCTATCCGACAAAACTTGAATAATAGCCTAAATCTCTATATTACGTTTCTTTGTATGCTCCAATTTCGTCGAAAATCGCTTATTTCCTCGTTCAAATCAGAGCCCACAATCAACATAATATTGAGATTTAGGCTATTATTCAAGTTTTGTCGGATAGCCTAGATTATATAGGGTCCATAACTCGAGTGAAGACATTCGTCGTGTGATTAGGGTAGAAATGAGGGGCGAAAAACCAATTTTCGGCCTTCTTGGCTTGCGCGCTCCATTGGATTAACATGGGGACCTTCAGGGCCTTGGCGGCACCTAAAGATATTATCCGAAAATTCTGAAAAAATTCACAGGTACTCTCTGCCACCTTAGACAACTTTTCCGCACTAAGGCATCATCAAAATCGAAAAAAAGTTTTTTTCGATACACCCTACTGTATATAAAAGTATCTATTATTAGTAACTTTGAAAAATATTAGCAAAGTTATTTGTTGATTTATGTCAGTGGTTCCCAAACTATTTTGGTCGTGGAACCTCTATGCGTGGAACCCCCAAATTTGTTACCAATGATCGCGGAACCCTGAATATTTTTTAATCAACGATTTTTCTAAATTTAATATATCTGATATTAAATGAAACCAGGCGCGTATCCAGAGGGGGCACTTTTCCATACAATAACCTTTACCTTTTGGCAAAAATGTCAAATTCTTGGGGATTTTCTAAAAGTATCATGCAAGATCCCCTTATGGTACCGCTGGGGAGTATGGGGGTCCTCCCCCAGAAAAATTTTGTAATTTGACTAGTCAAAGTAGAGTTTTAGCTCATTTTAAGACGCTTTTTGGGGCCAAGAGGGGAATTTTCCATCTTTATCTTTTGACAAAAAATGTTGGGGATTTTCAAAAAATATCGTGCAAGATCCCCTTGTTACACCGTGGGGGGTTAGGGGGTCCTCCCCCAGAAAAAATTTTGAAATTCGACTGGTAAAAGTAAGGTTTTAACTCATTTTGAGAACATTTTTGGGTCCAAGAGGGTGGCGCTGTCCATTCTTATTTTTTTACACCATTCTAAAATTTTTTTAATAAAATTTGTCCCATGGAACCCCTAAATTTTTTCGTGGAACCCCAGGGTTCCGCGGAACCCACTTTGGGAACCAATGATTTTTGTAATTATTGGTCACAAATGTGATCTTACACTCAATAATATACATACCTAAATGCATATGTATCATGAAAGATAATCATTTGTGCTTCAGGATTTTAAAAAGTGTTTTATTAATACTATAATGGTAGTGCAAATAGTACCAAACTTGTCAAATTTGAGGTTGATCTGATATTTTTTTCTATTTTTACTGTAAAGATGGCGTATTTTCGAATGCTTAGCAAAAAAAGTAATTTTTTATCAATACCTTTAAAAGAAATATACTCTCTCAAAAAACAAAATGTATAAAAACATTCCCCATCCATAATAATGACGCATTACAAATTAAAGGATGATCTAATCTTATGGTTACACGTGAGTAAAACTTGAGTAAAACACCTGTCTGAGAGTGATCGGAGGGTTTGAATCAGCTTGTCACGCAAATGATAATGATGAAGATGCTCATAAAAAGGGGAATCTCATGTCAAGAAAAATGATCCATTGACACTTTTAAAAGAAACTTGTTCCGTTTGATAGATCGTCTGGTTTTGACTAATCCCGATTCAGTCAAAGCTAAAGATAACTGAATTTTCCGTTTTGTTTGCTTAGGTGTTTAGTTTTTAAAACAGAAAATATATTTCAAATTATGGCTGAATAAGGTCGAATTTAACTACTAGGGTTTATTAATAAATATCAAGGAAGTAAGAATATAAAATTCATTAAATAAATCTTCTGAATGAGCAGAAACTAAAAAGAAAAGTTAATACTTTTGTTAACACATAATTAACCCCCTCAGACCTAGCCGCCCCAAATTTCCCATTGGATTTTATGGTAATCTCGGGTGGCTTAGGATTGAAAGGCATTTTGCATTGATTTAATACATTTATAAGCAAAACCATGGTAAAAACAAACAAAAAATATCTCTAATTTGGAAAGATTTTCTTCAATTTTCATCCTTACAATTTATTAAATATTTTCTTGATTGTTAAATCTTACATCATTAAATTCCTATTTAATATCATTCAAGAGGAAAATTTAAAAAATAACTTAATATGCAGTAAAAAGTAAAATCAGGGATTTTTTTTAAAGAATTTTTATATGTATGGGACATTATTTGATATTAACGAACGCTAAATGCGAGAAATCCTGGATGATGGGAAGAGTTAAATTTTTACATATATGGGAGTCTAATTAAATAAGATAATTTAAATTCAGCTACACAGCTTTAATATTCTTATTTAATTTATTATATATGTTTATTATATATGTTTTATTACAAACCCCGAAATCGCTCACTGAGCGAAAAAAACGACCACTTCGCGGAGTGGCATTTGCAAAACGGCCACTACCCGAAATTCGGGTTGTGGTATTTTAAATAACGCTCAGATCGCGGAGTGGTATTTGCAAATTGCCACAACCCGAAATTCGGGTTGCGGTATTTTCAAAAACGCTCACTCCACGATGCGGTATTTTCAAAATGTGGTATTTAATTATTAAATTTGTTTTTATAACTATTTAATTAATATTACTTCGATTTTTGACAATAATTGTTGACGTATTACCAGTTGACTCTTGTTTAAAAATTATTCCTTTAAAAATTAATCCCTCATTTTTTATGCAAGAAATTAATCAATTATACTTTTTTACCTTACTTTTTTTAAAAAGACATTTGTGTAATAAATGAAAAACAATGAAAACATGTCACAAAATTGAGCAAGCAATTAATCAGTTATACTTTTTTTACCTTACTTTTTAAAAAATACTTATTTGTATAATAAATCAAAATATGATGAAAACATGTCACAAAATTAAGCGTTTCATTAATTTTACATTTTTAAAACAATGCAACAATAATAAAAATGTAATTTAAATTAATTGAATAGAAACTAAACCGAAATTTCAAGGATAATTCCAAATTTAAAACTAAAATTCCCCCCCAAAAAAAACCTTTAATAAACCTAAATTAAGTACATAAGTCTTAAAAGAACAAATTGAATTATACTTATAAATTAAATTTCGACAAAACCTTTAGAAGAATCTGTCGGTCAACGGCGTATTAAATGGGCTTGGTAATATAAAACCCTAAACCAGCCAAACCAAGTCTGGGGAATGTTTCATTTGGCCAAACGTCATACATTAGTGCATCCCATCTTTATAAAAGTCTATTTCGGGTTGTGGTACTATTGAAAAAAGGCCACATCGCGTTCTGGCAATTTGAAAGTACCACATCGCGGAGTGAGCGTTTTTGAAAATACCACAACCCGAAATTCGGGTTGTGGCAATTTTCAAATGCCACTCCGCGAAGTGGTCGTTTTTTTCGCTCAGTGAGCGATTTCGGGGTTTGAGCCTAACATATACATTTATAAGTAAAATGGAAAAATCATTCAGTTTTTCTTGTACTTTCAGGTAAAATTATCAAAAGAAAGCAGAGTAGGTTGTTCTTCTTGTTACAAAAACTGAATTCATGGCGAACTCTAACAAAAACCCCCTCTAAACATAAATCTCCACCGAAGCATCATATCGTCTGATCAAACAAATTGAAAACACGCAATTTATACTGCATCAAAACAAATTCCATCACCCACCCGAAAGAACAACGCTCGTCAAACGAATCCAGGGCTCGGAACAAGGGGGGGTCGAACCTTCATCGATTCCGTTCGAAAGAAGGGACGCTTTGTGCCCCAACTTTTCCGCCCCGAAGAAAAGTTTAATTTGCATTGTGGATTCTTTTGGGTCCGAGGATTTTATGAATTCTTAAGCAACGGCAGATGGGATTCTTTAGGGGACAAATATTGATTCGCAATCAACATGGGGCGCCCCCTGGGGAGGGAGAGGATTGTTTGTTCGGTGGGGGGAATGAGAAATATCGTTTGATAAGTCTTTTAAAAGAGAAAGAGAGAGATGACAGTTTTGGAATCCCTCCAATAGTACTTAGGTTCTAATGAAAAGAATCGCCTAATTGTTTAATAAGGAATATTTCTGCTCAACATTATTTGGAGATGCGAAGAATGTGTCTGCGGAAAGGGTAAACTTTCATGAAATGTTAATTTGAGTTTGAGAGAAGATTATTAAAAGCTTTTATATTTTTCAATTTTTTGCGTCAAGAAACTACAGTTTTAAAAATCAAAATTAAATACGTTTTTTCAACTTCATACTATTGTCTGTCTATTACAAGAAGAGCTCTGGCCGTCGCTAGTTCACATAAGCGGTCATAAGGTCTTTTTTTAAATTTTTGTTCTTATGATCTAAGAACATTTTTAGTCATTTACCTAAGTCATAAGAATACAAATTTATGATTTTTCATGATCGTTATTCATGATCGTGATCTCGAAATTTACGATTTATCATTCGACTACCATTGCTCATGTGAACTAGCCACAGCCAGAGCTCTTCTTGTGATAGACAGTTGAAAATTTCCCATCCACAATAAGAATACAAATCTTTTATGTTGCTTCTGAAAAGTATGGATAGGCATTCTTTAACATTTAAAGTATGCTGCTTATTAAGTTACAGTATAACCTTGGATAATACTTATAACAAGATAACTTAAACGCACAGTGGCAGAGATAAATTTCAATTATCCTAGGAGCTAGTTCCAAGTGGTTTGTGAGTATTTTTTTGCACACCAAAGGCCTACTTATTTTAAATATAAACTTTTAAAAAATCACCAAAAATATTCCTAACTGAAATTCCTTTTAAGAGGATATTCAAACTTCTATGCTATGTTAAACAAAAAACTGTTTTCAGATATGAACTGATTGGAAAATATGTATGTTCGATATGATATCTAAGGTAAAAAATCACATATAAATGTATTTTTGTAATGATACCTGATAAAACTTTCATCATTTAATTTATTCCCTTATGGATTGAAAAGTTCCATGAAATACTTGAGTAGGAAAATTGAAGGGAGCTTATGTTATTGATTCCACTGGAAATAATAAAAATGTTTAGATCACCATTTAGTATATTAAAGTACTAGATGGTAAAACGCAGCTAATTAACTTTTAAGCATAAGGTACTCAAGTTCTTCCTTATTTAGAAAATCCAGTTTCTTTTAAGAAGAAATATTTTCAAAGCTTTTAAAAAGGGCTTTTCAATTCAAAAGATTTCCAGTATGATAAAAATTCTAATTATGTGGTAGTAAATAAGCTAGAATAATAATATTGAACCGGAAAATATTCCTGTAAAAATAAAAATGTATTCGCGGAGCAAGAAAAATCTAAAACTTGTCTAGCTTTAGGTATTAACTATAGCATTTTAAAACATTCTAGTTTTAAGAGTGCGTTCGCTTTTCCTTATGAAATAATAACAGAAATGTTGGTTATTTATTTTCTGATACAGGCATTTTGAGTTATACTTTTGGAAATTGCTTTGTAATTAAATTTAACCTGATGAGATAAAAATTTATACAACGTAAACACTTCTTTTTGTGTAGCGTTTTATATGTTCACAAAATGTTTCCTGATGATATTGAACCGTGGTGCGGAGAGAAAAATATTTTAACCAGAAATTTTCGGATTTCAGTTAGGACCATTCATGCGGATTCAGAAGGTGAGAGGCAGGGAGTTTACCTATACAGGGTGGTATTAAATTCGTGGTACAAACTGGGTAGGGTAGGTAGAGGAGACGTAGACAAGCATATTTCGAATAGGAAGAGGGGGCGGAGATACACCGTTAAAGAGCTAAGACCTAATGCAGTGCGAAAGCGTTACAAAAGAACGTTTTGCCAAGGGCCGTTTAACAAAAAAAACTATAATAAAATGAAAAAATTTATTGCATGAGGTACAACAGTATCCGTACTACTTACACCATACATTTGATAGAAATTGGACCACTTGCTAAGCTAAACCGTGGGGTGAGTTTTAAAACGCGCAGTATTAATCTTTCAGCCAAAGAATGGAAATTAGCCCTTGATGGTATTTAGAAAAATGATGATCGGGGAAGGAATTTTCAATGATCGTAACATTGATCATTGAAACTGTATGATCATTGAAAATTCTTTCCTCGATCATCATTTTTCTAAATACCATTACACTAATTTAAAGGAACTCCATTCTTTAGCTAAAAGATTTATACTGCGCGTTTTAAAACTCACCCCACGGTTTAGCAAGTGGTCCAATTTCTATCAAATTTATGGTGTAAGTATTACGGATACTGCTGTACCTCATGCAATAAATTTTTTCATTTTATTATGGTTTTTTTTGTTAAACGGCCCTTGGCAAAACGTTCTTTTGTAACGCTTTCGCACTGCATTAGGTCCTAGCTCTTTAACGGTGTATCTCCGCCCCCTCTTCCTATTCGAAATATGCTTGTCTACGTCTCCTCTACCTACCCTACCCAGTTTGTACCACGAATTTAGGACCACCCTGTAGTTAAGTACTATATCCGATAGATATAAAAGAACTATACTACTAGTTTAAAACAGTCCCATAAAAAACTCAAAAAATATTTTTATTAATTCCTCATTACCTCTATCTAAAACAAAAAAAAACTATATATGAAACACATTTTTATATTTCCTTTATTTTAAATGTAAAGATTTCGCTTAAACTCAAGTTTCCTTTAACCTTCTATCCTCTTGAAAAAATAGTCACATATTCCCCCTCATGGGGTTTAATAGTTACCCATGCGTAAAACGTGCCCATGACTCTAATAAAAGGTAAAAATACCTTAAATGGAAAATAATTATCATTTTTTACTTCTAAAAAGATGCTTCAAAATAATTTTTTTGTATTTTTTTCTTTCTTTTTGCATTATTTTGTTTCTTTTGAAACACGTTTTTTTGTAACACCTAAATCTTCAAACAAGAATTAAGTTACAGAAATGAGCCGTAATGAAGTTTTTTACTTTTAATGTCTACAATCACACAGCTTAAAGTATACTAGCTGATATACCCGGCCTTGCACGGGTAGAATTTATTAGTTTATTTTTAAAGATTTATAAAGTTGCATACCTTTCATATTCTGGATTAGCAGCTACATGTGAGCCCGGATTAAATTATTTAGACTAAATAATTAATTAATGGTTCCCACTCTTTGAAAACATTGAAAATCAAGGACTTTCAAGTACTTTTCAAGGACCTCGACAAAATTTTTCAAGGACCTTTTTAGCAGACATTTAAAAATTAGTCGTATTTCAAAACAAGACTTTTCCCACATACAATCGGAACGAGAGGAGAAGTCGCTCTTCACTGTCAGTTTGTAAAAATGGCCGCAAGTTTTGTTCGTTCATAAGAGTAGTTTTAAAGAAAATTTTTAGAAAAAAACAAAGAAAGATCTGAAAAAATTAAGTTTGATTAGTGGCCGAGGGAAAATTCAAGGACCTTCCAGGACCTAGAACAGCCTTTAACCTTATAGCCTTTTGTTGTGATTTTTTTGGTTCCTGTCACGTAAATGGAAACTTGTCTCCTGTATGACAGCTGATAAATAAATAAAATAGTGAAATGTCCGACTGCTACGAGAAACTGACTTTGAAGTCGTAGTACAAAATTTTATAACCCTGAATTTAGGGGAGAGGGTCAAATCTCAATTCATAAACTGAGATTTGACCAAGTTTTTTGGACTATACTTTAGGTGGTCGCCACACTAGCGGCTTAAGGGGACTCGGCTCGGCACCTCACAAACATTTCCCCCCCATTTGTATTTTAAGTTTTAGTTTTTGCACTATTCTATTGCTTTGTCTTTACAAATAAAATTTTACTACAAAAAAAACCCAACTTTTAAATCACAATTTTAAAAATTTAATTTTTTTAAAAAAAATTAAGCATTTTTAAAAATTCATCCTCTCATTTAAAACTTGGAGTATCGGCTTGATTTTTTTTCACAGTTTTATTACATTAATGTAAAAACTTTTATGCATTGAATTCAATGTAAGTAAAATACTTCCAGAGAAAAAAAATAAAATCAAAAATCATAAAAGAAAATCCGCAGATATAACTGTGTTTACTAATATTTAATTTTTTAAAAATAAAACTACCTAAGATATTCTTAAAACAATGCATAAATTTGTTACATATAGTTTCAGGACTATGTGAAAAAAAAACCAGCCCAATACACACAAAAATAAAAAAGCCTTTGCACTTTGAATCAGAAGAAATGTTAAAAAACAAAGTAGGAGAAAACAGCGTTTAAAGTTTTAAGTGAAGTTTATCTCCTCTAATATTTCATATACTATTTTGGTCACTGCGAGCCTAATTATGGACCGATTTTGATGCGGTTTGTTTTAAAATGCTCTAAACAGTCTAAATAATTTTTTAAAAATAAATTTGAAAAATCGATTTTTTGAAGGTTCAAAGGTGCTAACTCCCCTTAAAGACGCCAAACTCATAAAAAAGGTGTTAAGATTCCTATCAAGATAGGGGAGAAAGCATGGTGCTGAGCCTTCCCTATCTTCACGACGAATTTTAACGACTATTTTATGAGCTTAGCGTCTTCAAGCCGCTAGTGTGGTGGCCTCCTAAAGCTGTCCAACCGAATTGCCCCTCCAGTCCTCTTCTTCCTCCCCTTCGCTTTATAGATATTTTAATGACTTCGAGATACTCGAGTCTCCCAGTGTGGCCAGACACTTATGGCTGTGCTAAACTTTTATTTTACTCAGCTTTATTCTCTTCTAGTGAAGAGAAAGCACTCCCCAGACTTGTTTGCCCGTTGTAAAAGTTTAGCACGGCTTTTAGGGTGAAGCTAGAGATCGTTTTCTGGCTGATTGTCAACACGAAAGATTTATGTGCAGGAGGCCCGCTAATAGACCTCAGCTAACCACACAAAGGGAAGGTGATATTATCAATGCTCCGAATCTCCCCCCGAATGCCCGAAGGAGCCTGGTCCCTTTGGCTGCAGCTAGAGATCGTTTTCTGGCTGCTTGTCAACACGAAAGATTTATGTGCAGGGGGCCCGCTAATAGACCTCAGCTAACCACACAAAGGGAAGGTGGTATTATCAATGCTCCGAATCTCCCCTCGAATGCCCGAAGGAGCCTGGTCCCTTTGTGTGGTTAGCTTAGGTCAATTAGCGGGCCCCCTGCACATAAATCTTTCGTGTTGACAAGCAGCCAGAAAACGATCTCTAGCTGCAGCCTTTGTGGGGTTAGCTTAGGTCAATTAGCGGGCCCCCTGCACATAAATCTTTCGTGTTGACAATCAGCCAGAAAACGATCTCTAGCTTCAGCCTTAGGCGGCTACCCCATTGCAAGAAAACGACGCCAGTGCCATTAATCAAGGAGGGGAGAAAAACATAGAGGTGAGCCTGTCCTGTCAAGATAGGGGAGATAAACTCACCTCTATGCTTTTCTCCCCTCCATGATTAATGGCACTGGCGTCGTTTTCTTGCAATGTGGCTGCCGCCTTAGGGCCTAGCTTAACTTCTACAGCATACCTGCTTCGGGCAGTAGGGGGAAATAAGAGCTCACTTTTATCTTCCCCATCTCTTTGTGTGGTTAGGGGGTTTCCCCTAGCACCCCCTTCAGAGGAGGGGAATTCTTTTGTTCACTAACTGACCCCACCAAGTAAGCGGGGCCATAAAACTGGCCATCGTAAAAGCTTAGCTGAGCCATTAGACCACTTTCCTCTCAGCGGTACAGTAACAAATCACTTTTACTCTCAAACACAATAACAAAACCCTTATTATGCTTCAGGCAGTATGGGGAGTTAAGAGAATCCCCGTTCTCTTTGTGGTTAGGGGGTTTCTCCTAGCACCCCCTTCAGAGGAGGGGAATTCTTTTGTTCACTAACTGACCCCACCAAGTAAGCGGGGCCATAAAACTGGCCATCGTAAAAGCTTAGCTGAGCCATTAGACCACTTTCCTCTCAGCGGTACAGTAACAAATCACTTTTACTCTCAAACACAATAACAAAACCCTTATTATGCTTCAGGCAGTATGGGGAGTTAAGAGAATCCCCGTTCTCTTTGTGGTTAGGGGGTTTCCCCTAGCACCCCCTTCAGAGGAGGGGAATTCTTTTGTTCACTAACTGACCCCACCAAGTAAGCGGGGCCATAAAACTGGCCATCGTAAAAGCTTAGCTGAGCCATTAGACCACTTTCCTCTCAGCGGTACAGTAACAAATCACTTTTACTCTCAAACACAATAACAAAACCCTTATTATGCTTCAGGCAGTATGGGGAGTTAAGAGAATCCCCGTTCTCTTTGTGGTTAGGGGGTTTCTCCTAGCACCCCCTTCAGAGGAGGGGAATTCTTTTGTTCACTAACTGACCCCACCAAGTAAGCGGGGCCATAAAACTGGCCATCGTAAAAGCTTAGCTGAGCCATTAGACCACTTTCCTCTCAGCGGTACAGTAACAAATCACTTTTACTCTCAAACACAATAACAAAACCCTTATTATGCTTCAGGCAGTATGGGGAGTTAAGAGAATCCCCGTTCTCTTTGTGGTTAGGGGGTTTCCCCTAGCACCCCCTTCAGAGGAGGGGAATTCTTTTGTTCACTAACTGACCCCACCAAGTAAGCGGGGCCATAAAACTGGCCATCGTAAAAGCTTAGCTGAGCCATTAGACCACTTTCCTCTCAGCGGTACAGTAACAAATCACTTTTACTCTCAAACACAATAACAAAACCCTTATTATGCTTCAGGCAGTATGGGGAGTTAAGAGAATCCCCGTTCTCTTTGTGGTTAGGGGGTTTCCCCTAGCACCCCCTTCAGAGGAGGGGAATTCTTTTGTTCACTAACTGACCCCACCAAGTAAGCGGGGCCATAAAACTGGCCATCGTAAAAGCTTAGCTGAGCCATTAGACCACTTTCCTCTCAGCGGTACAGTAACAAATCACTTTTACTCTCAAACACAATAACAAAACCCTTATTATGCTTCAGGCAGTATGGGGAGTTAAGAGAATCCCCGTTCTCTTTGTGGTTAGGGGGTTTCTCCTAGCACCCCCTTCAGAGGAGGGGAATTCTTTTGTTCACTAACTGACCCCACCAAGTAAGCGGGGCCATAAAACTGGCCATCGTAAAAGCTTAGCTGAGCCATTAGACCACTTTCCTCTCAGCGGTACAGTAACAAATCACTTTTACTCTCAAACACAATAACAAAACCCTTATTATGCTTCAGGCAGTATGGGGAGTTAAGAGAATCCCCGTTCTCTTTGTGGTTAGGGGGTTTCTCCTAGCACCCCCTTCAGAGGAGGAGAATTCTTTTGTTCACTAACTGACCCCACCAAGTAAGCGGGGCCATAAAACTGGCCATCGTAAAAGCTTAGCTGAGCCATTAGACCACTTTCCTCTCAGCGGTACAGTAACAAATCACTTTTACTCTCAAACACAATAACAAAACCCTTATTATGCTTCAGGCAGTATGGGGAGTTAAGAGAATCCCCGTTCTCTTTGTGGTTAGGGGGTTTCTCCTAGCACCCCCTTCAGAGGAGGAGAATTCTTTTGTTCACTAACTGACCCCACCAAGTAAGCGGGGCCATAAAACTGGCCGTCGTAAAAGTTTAGCTGAGCCCTTAGACCATTTTCCTCTCAGCGGCCCAGTAACAAATCACTTTTACTCTCAACCACAATAACAACACCCTTATTACTTTTCCGCATCTTATCTCTCCATCCTGCACATAAAACCATCACGCCTCATTGTCCCCTCAACGAAGGAAACCCTCCCGATGACCCCAATGCAGACCGCTTCGACCCGCTGGACATCCCTCATCACTCCCCCTCCCTTCCTTCCCCAGCAGATGGCCAGTGGGCTGATGGATGGTGACCAATTTTGACCAGGGAATTAAACGGATTTATTATTTATTGACCGATCTCTATCTGGGGAGAGCACATGATTAATTGGCTGTTGGCTGGGGTTTGTTTAAGCTAATCAGAGCTTATTATACGAAGAAATGCACGTTTGAGGATGGTCGGGGTCTGTTTTTGGCGTTGATGCAATAAGCGGTCATATTTAAGTTTATCCTTTTTTATAAAAATGGGTAAGTAAGGAAATAGGGTTCTCAAACTGAAAAAGATAATCACGATGTATGATGACAGTAAATATATTACCCAATATATTTGATTTTTTTTGTCCATCACATACTGCAAAATATGAAATAGAAGAACTTTTATTGTACAATTTATCATTAAAAAATATGATTTTTTACACTCTATGTTTTAGTTATTTACTTATTTTATTGAAAGTAACGAGGTCTAACAACATCGTTTGTCAACAATGAACAATTTTCAGTGGTTCTTCCGTTGCTAGGTGACCTAACAATTTCTAAAATCCTTAGAGAGAGAAGTTCTAAACTTTTAGGAACCTATGAAGTGTGAAATTCTCGGGAATTTAATTATTTCAAACTCTTGAAGAAAATGATATTTTAAAAGTATGTTTAAATTTCCGGTGAAATGTGTAAGAAAAGTTAGTTCATCCTAAGAAGTTTCTATCACACTTAAGAATTTTTTAGCTTTATGTAATGTTTCATATGCAATAAATGTACTTAGATTAATGCTGGAAAGTTAACGCTCATAGATTAGTAGTTATCTGACTTTTTACATTTTTCATCAGAAAAGTGAAAAGTATTTCGACTTAAATTATGATTGGCGTTGATTTTTTTGCTTAAAATAATGAAATTTCGTTATAAAATAGTTCTTGAGATTAAAACGGTATGCTATTTTTAATTTAATTTCTCTTTATTTGAGAATTACCAATTATTTTAATTGTTTTTGGTATATAACTTCTGATTTAGATTTTCTTCAATTGATTATGATATCTTTATTGGACTTTTGAACCGTAAAACCAGCATTGATTACTGTGAAGCTTGAAGCGTATGATCAGCTAGAAAGTAAAGGACGTTGATATCCAGCGATTGGCAACCTCGACATGCCAGTCATGTATTTTGTCATTAAACCTCACAACTGCAACCTCTTTGCAGTCAGCTATACTAGAAAGTGTGGCGTGATCTTACGTCAATCGGTGGCATCACGGACAAGAAAGGTTCTATACTCGGTTACAACTTAACTTGGCCCAAATATGTCTTTGATTGCCCAGCTGTCGCTGCAGAAATGCACAGCCTAAACTATATATCCCACCGAAGAGGACTTATATTCAGAATCAGTAGTCGCCAGAGCAGAACTTATCCAAAAGCACCACTCTATCTGATCGATCTCCAGGGACACGACAACAACAACTTAACTTGAGCCTGTAGAAATATGCTAAGAGCAACCAAAGAAAGTAGTTCCCCGTGCGGTGTCGGAATTTTGAGTGAAATTAAGAGATTCAATTTTAAAATATAATTAGTTTTTTAAATCTTCGTATATTAAGCGTATTTTCATCCCGATTTGCAAAATGTTGAGTATTATTATTTTTTCAAGTGGCGCAGCGCGTAATAGTACATTTGTTCGAATAAAACTCGCCAGCCAATAAGAGCTCACAAAGCCCTGCAAGCTTTCTGTTTACTCAGATTTTCATCCGCGCGGCCATGACGTCAGGCTCAACTTAAGTGGCAATCTAGTATAGTATAAAGTGCTGGATGTTTGTATACAGAGACTGGCAACCTTGGCATGCCAGGCAGGTATTTTATGACTAAACCGCATTCTGAACACCATTTCTTACTGAATCGTAGATAGGCTGATTCACACGCTTTCACTGTTCATCTTGAGTGATTCTCTCCAGTGAATCACTACATAGAAAAGTGAAGGAGTAAAGAGTGAAACGCCAATTCACACTTTTCACTTTGAAGGATTCCTCCAAAATGAAGTGATACGTCTGAATGAAAAGTGATAAGTCAAAGTATCTCACGTTAGCATCCAGTTACTGGAAACCTCGACATGGCATCCAGCATCCAGGTATTCGCCTTCATGTTAGAATGCAAATGAAAGTATTTCATTACCGAGCAGATGCGGAAACCCGAGCCATTAGCTTGCCAGCATAAAAGCGACGATAGATTGAAAGGCCGATTCACTTAACGCTGTAAATGGGAACGTTCATTTCCTGACGGGACAAGAAAAGAGGGACGAAAAAAAAACATCTCCAACCAAACCAAACGTCCACAAGGACGAAATTGCAATGAAAAATCATTTCCGACCGGCGCTTACCAGAGCAAATGACGTTCCAGTCCTTATATACACCGTAAGCAGCTCGCTGCGCTCTCTCTGGAACTTTTCCAATAGAAATTGAGTGGAAGAAATATAATAAAAGTCAAAGGAAAAGAACAGGAATTCCGCTTTTCGTGCTGTTTGTGTTATGAAAAAGGGATGATAAAGAGATTGAGGGGGATATTAAAACAAAACCGAATGGAACTGGTATTCGGATTGTCTCAAGTGACGAGAGAGGGATTGGAGATTCGGAATTGCTTCTGCTTTTGAAGGCTTAGGTTTTTGGAATGGAGGGGCGTATAATCGTATTAAGGGAGTCTTGAAATAAAATACGGGTCTCCTCCTTTATTGCTTTGCAAAATGGGCCTTATTTTAGAAATTTCTGGGGAATGGGGGAGAATATATGCTTCCGTGGAAATTTAGTTCGTGTGATCTTTTTTTTTCCGATGCTTTAAAACTGAGTGATAAAATTTGGTGGGAGTTTTTCATTTTGATTCGCTTAATGTTGAAGAAGTGTTCGATGTTTCGTTTAAATGTAAAAATCTCTAGAGAAGTCTTATAAAGCCTTTATAAAAGGGGATCATTCGGGTTTTTTTGTTGTGGAAAATATGAAATTTCTTAGTCGAAGCTTATTGTATCACTTATTCTTCTTCTTTAAATGTTGTAAGTTATTACTCAAAATTCTTCAACTCTTTTAATACTTCAGGACTTGTGATGTCCTATCAATAAAGCTTGCAACATCATTGTTAAAGAAAAGTAATTTCATCGTAATAATAGAAAAAACTGTTCCCAGTAATAAAGCGCACTAAGGGGCCATCCATAAATTACGTGAGGTGTTTTTTCCAAATTCTGGACCCCTCCCTCCCCCTTGGTGAGATTTAGTGAGATTTCGCTGGATCCCCCTCCCCTTCTCGTGAGATTTTTTCAATCACTTTTTGACTAATTTTCGCATTTTTCCATTAGTTTTGCTAAAAAATTTAAAGAAAAAACGTGTATTTTCTAAATTAAAAGTTGACGCGAGATTTTAATTGAATCCCCCCTCCCCCCAGGTGAGATTAGGTGAGATTTTGCTGGACCCCCCCTCCCCTTTTTGACCTCACGTAATTTATGGACGTCCTCTTAACTTATTTTCCTGCCGTATTGAAAGGGTCGAAGAAGGTATGAAAGAGATAGTAAGGCGAAATGAAAATGTTCCGTCACTTATGCCTAGAATAAATAAATAGAGAGAAATTATAACAGTTTATAACAAAGAGAAATTCTGAAAAGACAACAGAATTTTATTTACACATTAGTTAAAAATTAAGTTATTGTATATTTTAGATTTTTAACTAAAGTACAAAGGAAGTTCCGATGTCATTTTGGAATTAAAAATCTTTTCACGGAGGATATTACTATCTCGTTCTTCACCCCAACGGGTGTTCATCCATTTTCTAAGCTCCAACAGACTGTTGAATGTTCTTGTCCATTGTATCCTTGAAAATGTACATTTTAAATTTTTAACTAACGTGTAAATAAAATTAGGTTGTTATTTTAGAATTTCTCATTACCTTTGCATTACTCTCAGTTTATATCAATGTTTATATCAACTTATGCAGTGTTACGTTAAGGCAGCATCATATGAAAAGGAGGAAAAAAAAGCTTACGACCGTTTCGGAGGTACTAGTGAACCTTCTTCGTTAGAGCAAAAATAGAATACCACCTTTTAATAAATATTATGCTGTATTAAAGTTTATTTTAAATTTTATCGTAAATCCATTCAGTCGACAGCTGTGATGGGAAACAGGGTGAAATGATTGCTGAACTAACACAGTTTTATCACTACTTGTAAATTTACCTCAAAACCAGCCCTACTAGGTTTCGAAATTTCAATAGCATGTTATGTAACAAACCGAATTTGCATCATTCAAATTTACACGCTGGTGTAATAACGAAAAGCCGGGTTGTTACGAAACAAAAATTTGCATTTGACCAGATAGAAATTAATGCTTCAGGAGGGGACATTCAGAATTTATAGAAATTTTTTTCATTTGCCATTTTTGATTTTTAACTGAATGTTAACGTTTTGAATTAAATTTTTAAATAACTTGATGAATGATGTTATGATTAATAAAACGCTTAAGGGGATAAGGATAATATATTCGCTTTTATAAAGTGTTTGTTCTAAAACAAAAAGTTGTCTTGTTAATACTTTTATAAATTTTATGATACTGAAAATGGGTGAAATAACAAAGCTTGCAAAGGGATTGAAAACACTTGATAGATGGTGCCTAAAATAAAGGCAATACAGTCGATAAATTTCAGTCTATTGTATTCTTACGTATTTTCATAAAAGCATGTTTCTGAAAAGAATTGAAGCTGGAATGGAGATTTATCTCCTTTAAAAACACGAATAAAACCATCACCTTTGAAAGGATTCTTTAATGTCGCTTTGGTTAAAGCCTTCGGATCTATTCTTAGATTATATTTATTATTTTGATCGTGATGAGAAATACCCCTGAGATTATTTGCTTTTCTCTGGAAAATGTTATTCTTTAACACCTTAGGCTTATTCATTAAATCTATCGAACCTTTGGACTTTGTCATGTAGAAGATCATTTGAATTATATCACACCATATAACGTTAACCCTACAATGCATGATTTTTTAAATTCACTTGAAAATCATTTATCAGACTTCTATTATGGTGTAAATTAGTAAAAAAAATACTAAAAAAATTAATATAATTTTTTTCTACATTTAATTGACAAAAAACGTTGTCCTTGTGAAATTAATTTGTGTCCCTTGTGAAATAAACTGTGAAGTGAAATAAAACCAAATGCTCTAAAAATATAAAAAACAACTTATCTTTTCAAAATAATTTTCTTTCAAGCTGAAAAATTTTTTATTTTAATTTATATTGTCTTTTTATTTTGGCGTTTTCGGTGTCGGAACTTTCGTCTCACTAGCTTCAAACAAATGTCTCAAAATAGTTCCTCTGCTGCCATCGACTGGCAGTCTAAAGTGCTAATACAATGAAATGTTATATTTATTGTACTTATTGCATGGTGTTGCCGTTTGGAAATGGAAATTCGAGTAGGAAATGGGGAAAAATGTCGTGTAGCCAAATGGCTACAGTATGCACTGTAAGGGTTAACTATGTCTGAAAATAGGAGAACCTATAAAATATCTTATATGAATACAGACACAAAAAAGTAAATTTATTTCGCTGTTCATAGAAATTTTATAGATTAAATAGTTTGAGAATATTTTTAGTTTAATTAATGGTACTTATGTTATGATAGATAAACTAAAAATAACTACTCACTAACTAGTCCTTTAATGGGCATAGAGCAACTTGATGTTATAGTTATAAAAGAACAAGTTTACTTCCCATTATGAGTACCAAATTGGTTATTTGTGTGTATCTGTACACGGGAATGAATATTGAACATGCTAACACAAACAAAAATATCTCTTGAGTTATATATGTTATAATAGACGATATTACTAAAATACCAGTTAATATTCAATGTTTCCTTAGTTATCGAAAATCACGTTTAACCCATTACTGCCTGACGTCCCTTTTTAGGGACGTTTTTTAAAAATCCTCCTATTTCTACAAAAATTGTTCCTTTGAATCAAAATTTGCACTGATGTATCTCTGATCTTCATAGAACATAAAGAACACAAGAAGAAAGCAGAATTTTAAAAATTTTTCATTTTTTTTAAAGTTGGAAGATAGAATTTTTCAGAAAAGTGCTTTTTTAAAAATTTTAAAAGAAAAAGCTTCAAAATCCTAGTTGTTATTAAAAAAAATTTCAATGACGATATATATTACTGTTTATACATTAAATCAGTTGGGGTGTTTTTTTATTTTTCCAAAATATTTTATCTTGACCCTATTTTGGACCCTCGAAAAGCGTCCCTAAAAAGGGACGTCAGGCACGAATGCCCCCGTGGTTTTCCCCATAGTAAAATGCTAGTGTTTGCTTTATTTTTTCATAAAAACATGTTCGATTCTTATGAAATGAATTAAATAACTGATATTTATAAAATTACTTTAATTTTAGCTAATAAATTTATTACACTGGTCAACACTCATTTTGATGGCGGGAATATTAAAGCTGTTTTTGTATATATTTGACCTCCTGATTCCGAATATGACATCCGTTTTTGCTCATCAGCTCTAGTTTTTAAGATATTCGAAAATTAAGTTTTTTCACTTTTGACCTACCTTTTATACAATATGGTGCTATAAAAATGACTTAAAAATAAAAAACCTAACCACCCAAGGCTTTTCCTATTCCTTAGGCTCCCAATAGATAGTGTATAAAGTTTCAGCCCCCCAAGTTAATTTTAAGGGGTACCTATAGGGCCCTAAAGTTGAAAAAAAGTCGAAAAATTGGTCTTTTTTTCAGAATTAAAAAAAAAATATTTTTGAGTTTTCTAATTTGATAAAACTGGCTAATATATGTTTTTTAGAACTTATTCAGACCGCTAAAAATATTTTTACTTTAAAACTGCACCTCTTTAGAGCGATTTTTAAACGCTTTTATTCTACTTGCTTTTTTAGTTTTAAGGCGAGAATAATGGTCATTTCGCTCAAAAACGCTTGGTACCAATAATGGTGGTTGAAACGAATAAATTTCGAATTTTTCAGAAGTAAGTCATCAAAAAATATGTCCTTTGATATAAAACTGAAATTTCATATGATACAGATCAGTGAAAAAAAGCATTTTTTCCAATTTTTTCAAATTTTAGGGCTTGAAAGCTCGAGAGGAGCTTTTACTGTTTTACTGATCTTTATCATGTGAAATTCAGTTTTACATCAAAGGACATCTTTTTTGATGACTTACTTCTGAAAAATTCGAAATTTATTCGTTTCAACCACCATTATTGGTACCAAGCGTTTTTGAGGGAAATGACATTCTCGCTTTAAAACTAAAAAATCGCTCTAAAGAGGTGCAGTTTTAAAGTAAAAATATTTTTAGCGGTCTAAATAAGTTCTAAAAAACATATATTAGCCAGTTTTATCAAATTAAAAAACTCAAAAATATTTTTTTAAAAATTCTGAAAAAAAGACCAATTTTTCGACTTTTTTTTAACTTTAGGGCCCTATAGGTACCCCTTAAAATTAACTTGGAGGGCTGAAACTTTATACACTATCTATTGAGACCCTAAGGAATAGGAAAAGCCTTGGGTGGTTAGGTTTTTTACTTTTAAGTCATTTTTATAGCACCGTATTGTATAAAAGGTAGGTCAAAAGTGAAAAAAACTTAATTTTCGAATATCTTAAAAACTAGAGCTGATGAGCAAAAACGGATGCCATATTCGGAATCAGGAGGTCAAATATATACAAAAACAGCTTTAATATTCCAGCCATCAGAAAAAAAGTTTTTTTTTGTAGACCAGTGTTATTTATGTTTATTTTATTTTGGAAAATACAGTTATTTCTGCTAAATTAATGGAATAAAAAGGCTTAAATTATAAGGAATTAATTAATTTGTATTAATTAAAAGGAATAAATTAATTATTTTACTACATTTATTACTTATGCAAATATATTCCGGTTATATTTTAATTTAAAGTTTAATAATTATTAGTTATAATGACTTTTTGTCATTAAAATTGCCAAAAAAGTCGCTTTTGTGATAAATTTTCGGAGGGTTAATTTTAATTCGGAGGGTTAATTTAGGGTTAATTTTACATTTAATTGGATAAATAATTAATATTTTTTGTTCATATTCATGTTACAGTATGGTTCCGATCACTTTTGCTGCACTTAAAAAGGTAGAAGATGTTTTTGAGGCTTTAAAAAAGTTTTCTACCATACGTTTACTATAGGGAAAAACAACGGGGGCATTCATGCCTGACGTCCCTTTTTAGGGACGTTTTTTAATTTTGTTGTAGAAATTAAAATTTTAACCTGGAATTTTTTTCACTATTTTTCCAGTTGTTTTGGGGCTGTTTACTATGTTTTTACCAAATATTTAAGAAAAATAAAAAGTTGGGCATTAATGGGTTAAAGTTTATTCTAAATTTTACGTTAATGTATTTGTATAGCCCTGATAATATTAGGACTAATATTCTGACTCAATTGGATGCTGTATGATATATTTTACACAATATTTATTATTTAATAATATGAGTTAAAACAAAATAACCTAAAAATGTATAACGTGGTACAAAAACCGTTTTATTTTCAGATTGAAATTTTAAGTCGGAATTATTTATATTGTTGTATAAATTATTTAATAATTTTATTTTTGTCAACCGAAATACGATGTATCCTTTTATTCAAATTATCTCTCTAAATCATAATTATGTAAAAGAAAAAAAATAGTTCCTAGAAATTCAGTTAAACAAAGATAAACTGTTTCAAAGTTCCCAAAAAGGATATTTTTTCATACTAGAACACTTAAAAGGCTATTCTAAAATACCTCCCGAGAAGCGTGTTAGAGCCATGTCCATTATTGGTGGTTAGTGCTGGGTTTAAAGTATCAATTATTCAATTTGCTGCTTCAGGGGAATATGCAAATGGCCCATCGTGACAAATTAGTTCTCGGGCTGTCGAGCTCTGAAGTTAATGGCTGCAGTGCTCTGAAATAGGAGAGAGGTTTTATGTATGCCAAGAGATTGTTGGGTAAGTGAATGGGTGAAAGAGAGACTTTTCTATCTTTAGATAGGTTTTTGTTCGTTAAATAAAGAGGCCCGGTGGGTTATTTTTCCTTTAAAAAAGTAGGAGAAGGGGTTTCATAGTATTTTTATGGAATTTCCTTTAACTCTGAGGCAAAATGTAAATTAATGCCTGGTTGTTGAGTGTGTGGAAGGAGGCTTTTCTTTCAGACGTATTCAAATGCTTTCGACATGAGTTTCTATATTTCCTTATAACCGGCTTACTGGCCTAGTAGTTAGAATATTGGACAACGATATCGGGGAATCTGAGTTTATGCTTGGGCATGGATATTCGATTCTTTCCCTGTGGAGATAAATAAGTGTGGTCTTCCTGTAACAAAGGGTGGATGGATTGGTTGCATATATTCTCCAACGTGTATGCTTAATCTCAAGGACCCGCTTATAATCCTTCGTCAAGTGAGACAGACGAAAATAGAATTTTACTAGTACAAAGAGAGAAATTACACCCAGGGTAAGGCCGAGAATCGAACTCTACGACGGGTACAGACTGGTAGCGTAGTGGGCTGCTCGTAATCCCTCTAAGCCAACCCCGTCCACGTAACATAGCAAATGAGTGTGTGGCTTAAGCAACGAGTACCTCACCTACATGGCTTTGGTTCACAGGTGTACGTCGGATAACGATAATTATTACAATATTATTGGCAACGTACGAAGGGGGTATATCTTATATATCAAGTATATCTTAGGGTTGATAAAGTATCCGGTTACAGTTTATTATACAGTTTAAGACTGCTATTGTTGAAATCCTGTTTGTAGTGAACTAAAACTATCTCTCAGATATCTCTCCGATATTTGTAATAGCTTTATTTGTACGCTTATATTTATATTACTGACGAGGGGATTTTTCGGCTTTAAATGCAAACCTATGAATCTTACCATCTCTCAGCAATTAATGTCCTATCAAATTTTTTGAAAGACCTCACGATGGAAATAAAACTGGCATTTTCCGATATCATATGGAAAAGTTTCCATGGAAGTTACCCGAACAAAACAAACGCCCAAGATTCGTCTAGTTTTCGTATTTATGGACACATTTCGTTCACTTCTAGTAATAGTTACGTCAACTTGACATATTTGTATGAGTATGGGTAGGATAAAAAAATAATCAACCCTTCACAGTTTTACGTGTTTGAGATATCCGTTATCCCCTTCTTCCTTGTCGAATCATTAAAGGCGAACCTCACAGGATGTACCAATGTTACATGGAACACCCCCTTGCTTTCCCGAGCCATTCCTCGCACGCTCGGTCAAAATCAATCACACTTTCCCTTTCAGCCAATAAAAATCGCATCTACCTCTCAACGCAATTTCCAGCCTCGGGTCCACTTCCTGAGGGGTTCTCTCTTCGTAAAAGGCTCCTCTAATGCGGGCAGAGTCTGCGGCTTTTTTCGATTTGTCGCCTCGACGCGACCCCGCCTCTGTTTGAGGGGAAACGAAATTTCCTCTGTGTGCGAGTGTTTGAGGAGGTTAGTGGCGCAGTGTGTCTCAGGTAGGAAGATGTGAGGCGTATGGGGGGGACGGAGAAATATCCTGTTGTGCTTGAGATGATAGAGTGAGAAGGGAATGAAGAGAGAGAGGCCAGATAATAAGAGAGATAGGGGAAGAATAAAGGGAGAGAGAGGGAGAGAGAGAAGGGAGAGAAATAATAGAGAAGCAAGAATAAGAGTCAATTGAGGGAGTGAGGAAAAATAAAGAGAAAAGAGAGCTAGAAGTAAGAGAGAGAGATAGTGCGAAGGGGGGTGAAGTGAGAAAAAGAGAGCGAGAAGGAACAGAATGAGTACTAGTAAATAAAGAGTACTAGAAGGGGAGGGGTGAAATAGGGATAGATAGAGAAGGGAGAAGCGAGAATAAGAGAAAACACAAGGAAAGAAAGAAAGGGAAGGAAGGAGAGAGGTAAAAGAGAGAGAAGGGATAGAAAGATGAGAGTGGTGAAAATAAAATAATAGATATGGGTAATAAGGGAGAAAAGAAAGATAGGGGTGAGAAAAAGTATGACAGTTGGAGATTTTGATGAAAACTTGTCGAAGTTTGTTTTGATGTAAGGTAATGTTTCTTTTCTCAATTCTTCTCTCTCTCTGTGTTCTAATTCTCTACCCCCCGTTCTATTTTTTCTTACCATCAGAGTGCGAAAGTCATATTTCAGATAAAGGGGTTTCAGCTGTTGCATGTTTATTTTTCTGTTTTCCTTCTATTCATAAATTTGATTTGATTTTATATTTTTTAAGACAGATGACTAAAAATTTTAGGGTTCTCCTTTCCCTTCCTTTCCCTTATTTATGAAAAAAAATAACCGAGACTTTGCAGCAAAGCAAACTTCGCTTCAAAAAGCATCGTTGCTTCAAATCTCAGGAACTATTTGATAAAATGAGTTTGGGGTTAAAATATGAATTTATGACCATAATCTAATTATATGCGTTGCCAATAGTCCTACTGTTTTACTAACATTGAGCGATTTGTCAAGGAAATATTTTTCAATTCTTCGCTGTAAATCCTTGTGTAGGGTAATTTCCTGGTTAGGCCATTGAAACTTCAATTAAATAATCCCCCGATGCATAATCTCAAGCGTTCCTAGACTAACAACCCGAAATATCGAACCGCTTTGGAACGGAAGAAAAAAGTTCAGGGGTGGGGTTTAAAATCCAAACCACCCTCGGGTGATGGCCTTTGTCTTTACGAAAAATCTTCTGCAAAAAATGGCCCGGTCAGTTAGGCTACGGAAGAAAAAGGTTCCCGGTAATGTAAACTTTGATAGGTATTGTTAGGAAAGTTTTGATCTGTGTTTGTTGTTGACGTTCGGATGAAATGAAGGGATTCTTAGGATCTTTTCTTGATCTTGTTTTCTTGTGTGTGGGTTCTGGATTGACTGTTTGCTTCCTTTGAATTATTGAATTTGAGGGGTGCTTTTCTGTTTATGGAGTTGTTGAGGTTGTGTTGGTCATAGTTATAGCCTGGAGAGTTGATTGGAAAAAAACTTCGATGCTTTGTTAAATCAGATGTTCTATCTGAAAAAGAATTGAAAGTGCAACTATATTCAGTTGCGAAATCTTTGGTAAGTTATGAGAAAGGAGCAGTTTTTAGCATGATAACTAGGTGGCGGTGATCAAGGTGGATCTGTAAAATAAATAACAGTAAACTAAGAAATAAGTTTATAAACTATACATCCAAACCAATTAATGGGAAGCATAAAAAAGAGCTAGTCTTTTTATTAAAAAAACTAAACATAAAGATAAGATAAACAAAGATCGACATTTTCATTAAATAAAACATAATTCCCTCAAAAATGCAAAAAAATAATTTTGAATTACAAGCATAAAAATTTCTATACGTTTTATTTCAACACATACCTTTATTTTGCATTTTTTCACACGATTTAATACCAATACTATGAAAGGCTAAAATATTTATTTTTATTTTAAAATTTCAAATAATATTTAATCCTTTTGGAAAATTCTTAAGACCTATAATTTTATTCATACTTATTTACTACTGTGTTATATTTACAATAAATCTTAAGGGGAGGCGGCACCTTGTATACCGATCATGTTAAATTTACAAACTTTATGTACCTTTTTCTCAGAAACTATTGGACATAAAAGCTTAAAATTTTTTATATGCAATCAATGCACATTAGTCTTCAAACAGACGTGAGCTTTTATCAATATAATGTTTAGATATTAAAAAAAATGATGATTGAGCCTCACTTAAAAATTCTGAAAAAGCGTCATTTTCGTCAAAACTGCTCTAAAACATGTTTAACTGAAAATATTCAAAAAAGCTCATGTTAAAAGTTACATGTCAAGAACATATGGTGAAAATATGAGCTCATACATACAGTAGATGCTGAGAAAAAGGCAGTTTTAAAAAGTTCATTTTGAGAAAAACGCATTTTAATGTTAAAATCTCCCCACATGAAATAGAGTTTTCGTGTTTTTTAAAAAAAATTCAATACACTTCTACTTTGAAATTTTGAATAAATGAGGCATCGTTGTAAAGGTCATGTAATGTAAAATCTGAAACACTCAAAATCTCAAAATCAGGTTTTTGAAGGTATCAAAGGTACCGACTCCCCTTAAATTTATTGTCTCAAGAAAGTTTAATTATCTTTCAAGGTAGGTTTTATAATTTTTTTTAATTAACGAACATAATAAAATAAATTCCAAAACTTGTAGTAGCCTGTAGTAGTATAGCATAGTTTTCGTTAATCTATTTAGTCAGTTTTCCTTAAGATTTTCATAGAAGCTTTCTGTATTATTAATTTATTATCCAATTACTATTAATTTATATTTATAGCATCTTAAACTCAATAAAGTATAGTAATTTACCCTCTCTTCTATGGTACTTTGATTCAAGTATAATTTTTAACTTGTTACTTGTCTGAACAAGTTAATTCTTGTAATCCGCAAGTACAGATTCTTCTTACTAGGTTTAATCTTATGACTTAAGGATTAATAAAGAGAGATACATGACCTAAGTTTTCTAGCAGTTCAAGAACTTTTATTAAATTTCACCAGCCATTTTCTTAGTAATCTGAGATAGAACATCCTTCGATACGGCTTTAGGTGAGATAAATAGAATACTTTGGTTCAATATCATGGGATAGTTCAACCGTGACATTTTAACCAGTACTTTAATATTTCAGCGTGGATATAAGTTAGGTTAGAAGCGATCCAAAGCAGTGATAAAGTATAAAGTAAAAGATAATTTTTGTGAGTAGAAAACTGCCGAATTTTCTAAGAATTCTTATATAGATACCGAAGCATAGTCCCTGGTGTAATCTTTCAACTGTAAGATTCTTGAAACTGAAGTTTCTGAGATAATGTTTAGTTCGCTTTTTTAACTTAACATTCTTCACTTTTTTAAGGTTCAGGTTTCTTCAAGCTTTCCGAAACATTTTTCAGCTTAAATATTTAACATTAAAATATATTTATCATATTTTTGGAATAAGTTTTTATTATGAGAGAACAAATGTTCAACATTTTAAATGTTGTTATAAACTAGAGTTTAAACTGCAAATAGCATAAAAAATAAATTTATCATATTTTTGGAATAAGTTTTTATTATTAGAGAAAAATATTCAACATTTTAAATTTTGTTATAAACTAGAGTACTGCAAGTAGCATAAAAACTTTCGAAAGATTATATCAAACCACTGACAGTGGTGTTCTTTTCTCGTGCATGAAGAGTTTTAATTTTTATATAACATTTATTTTACACATTAATTTTTTCTGTTAACCACTTAAAACTCAAAATGTAAATGATCTATCACCCGAACATGATTTCCCACTTTGGTGGTGAAGAAAACATTCTTCCTGTGATATTTTTGTTTGTAATCATAGGGGAGAGTGTTGTATGTACCTTTGGAAAAAAAATCACGTTTGGATTATTCCAAGACAGGTAAAAGCACATTTTGACTACTTAAAGTGCCCAACCTATTGTCCTAACCTTTGTGAGTAGGGAATAACTTGAAAAATTTGTGTCCAAAGGTACAACAACCTGTTGCACCTATGGACAGACCCAGTTGTACCTGTGGACACCCTTAAAAAGGGAAGTTTTAGTTGAAAAATGCTAAAAATGAACATTTTTATTGATGCATTACCTTTTAATAAATTAAAGTCTTGATTTTTTACCAAAAACACATAAATCACATGGGATTTTCAGATCAAAATTTAAGGTAATAGTTTCATTAATCATGCTGATTGATCTAATCACTTAACTGATCCAATAACCGATCGACACTTAGTTGTGCAAGCCTTTGGTGGTAATAACTTTTTGTAATCCTCATACTTAAATTCAATGGGTGCTTAAGATTTTACATCATATTTTACATTGAATGCAGATTAGAATAGGAAATTTTAAAAAGTAGTTTAGTTAGATCACAAAATATTTGATTTTTAATCTAAAAATCACTTGAAAATAATAGCTGACAAATATATAACCATTTAGAATTAATTCAGCATGCATTAAAATGTATTCACTTAAAGGAAACCTGATTCTAAAACGCCGATTAGATAGACACCCACAAGAACGTGTCCGTAGGTACAACACTTATATGGTATCCTAAGGCACAACATCAGGTGTTTTTCCTGATGTTGTGCCTTCCTTGATGTTTATGATTTTTAGTGGGCTGAATCCAAAAAATACCTTTTTTGATGTCACCACATTTTGTAACAAATTGAGCAAATATAGCAACATTTCACATAAAATGTAAGTACACTTAAGAAGTAGATTTTTTAATCCGAATTTATTTTTAAGGTTATTAGTTTTAAGGTTTTTTGTGCTCTGAGTTCAAAAATGGTCTCTGTTTTGCCCTATACGAGTTTGCCCTCGTAATGTCATGTTTCCGGACAATTTAGGTAAAATTGTAAAATAAGTCATTATTTCAATTTTCATGAAAATATGTTCATAAAATATAATTATTATTACATATTCTTCATGAAAATCATTATATAACTAAAATAAACTTATTTACACAGTCTAAAGCCAATTTTTCCTCCTCATGAAGCTCCCGTTGGTACCTTTACCCTTGTGAGTAGCAAAAAAATAGAACGTTTATTTGAACTATACAACAAAAATCCTTCATTATTGCCCGATTAAATGTTCCTTAATATTTTCTTTCCATCTCCATAATGTCTTGATGAGATAGTTTACTATGTGCACCATTCACAGCTCCTAATTTTTAAAAATAAAGGAGCTAGGAATGTACGAAAACTATAAAAAATGGGCAAATTCTAAAATAACTTAGCAATTTGTGAAAAATCCTGACGTATAGGATTTTTTTCAATATTTTTTCGTTATCAGCACACCAAAATACATAGGTAATCGCTGAAATTATTCAAACAGCTTTTTCATTGCAGACCTGTGTAATTAATGTAGTGGTGCACTAAAAAAAACTTTGAGCATCTAAAAACAGTATATTTATTATGTAAAATTTAAGGTGCTATCCTACCCCTGGAGGCTTTTTTTAATATTTAAAAAATGATTTAAAAGTAGCATTATATGATTAAATACATCTAGAAGCTAGGATAAATGTAAAATTTAAACCAAATTTTAAAATATATAGGGGAGAGTGTTGTACCTATGGACAAAAATCACGTTTGGATTTTTCTAAGACAGGTAAAATCAAATTTTGACCATTTAAAGTGCCCAACCTATAATCCTAACCTTTGTGAGTAGAGAGATATTTTTTATTAGTCAAAATCTTGAAAATTGGATTTTTAATCATTTATAATAACTTGGAAAAATTTGTGTCCAAAGGTACAACAACCTGTTGTACCTATGGACAGACCCAGTTGTACCTGTGGACACCCTTAAAAAGGGAAGTTTTACTTGAAAAAAGCTAAGAATGAACATTTTTATTGATGAATTACCTTTTAATAACCTATTTCAAGCCTTTTTAAAATTGAAAATAGATTTTTTAAAGTAATGTAGTTTTAGATCGTAAATGATCATTAAAACGAAGTTGAATGATAAAAGTCTTGATTTTTTACCAAAAACACAAAAATCATATGGTATTTTCGGATCAGAATTTAAGGTAATAGTTTCATCAATCATGCTGATTGATCTGACAACTTCACTGATCCAAAAAACCCAATTCGATCGACACTTAGTTGTGCAAGCATTTGGTGGTAATAACAATAATAATTTGGTGGTAAATCTTCTTCAGTGGAAATTTTAAGTTTTTTTTAATCATCATACTTAAATGCGATAGGGTGCTTAGGGTTTTACACCATATTTTAAATTAAATTCCAAGTAGAATCATAAATTTAAAAAGTAGTTTAGATCACAAAATATTTGATTTTTCATCTAAAATTCACTTGAAAATAATCGCTGACAAATAGATTACCATTTAGAATTAATTTAACATTTATTAAAATGTATTCAGTTAAATGAAACCTGATTCTAAAACGCCGATTAGCTACAGACACCCACAAGAACGTGTCCGTAGGTACAACACTTATGGTGTCCGAAGGTACAGCATCAGGTGTTTTTGCATTCAAAGTTCTATAAAAGATAAAATAATTGAGATCTGACGATTTCTAATATCAAAACTAAAAAGTCAAAATCTCGGGGATTCCCCTCATATATCCCATTTTATCATATCATAATCATAGAGGAAGAAAATAATTAATGTAGTGATGCACTAAAAAAAACTTTGAGCATCTAAAAACAGTATTTTTACTATAAAAAATTTAAATAATATTTTAAACAGCTGATTTCACGTTAGCAACTAGATAGCATCTGTTTACATTCAAAATCGACCACAAATTCAAATTTACATTTTTTCCCGAATTTTAAAATGAGGTGGCTGAAGGTACAACCGTCCGTAGGTACAACACTCTCCCCTATATATTATTTTTTAACCCATTTGTGCATAAAGCCAAAATAGGATATTATGCAAAACATCAAATCTCCACTTTGAATGAAGATATAATCAATCTGTAAATTTTATTACATAGATTAAAACCCTTATTAGAAGTTGGACCACTCTCAAAAGTTTCACTGAATTTATAATATTAGAGCACTGTTTTAAACTAACAACAAATCAAAATCGCCTAATTTTATAATAACTTCTTAATTTAATCATCATTATAAAAAATGTAATTACTTTTCACTCTCAGAAATGGTCCACCTCCTATATTAAACCTATTTATATATTGGTACAAAATTTAAGGTCATTTGAAACATTACTTTTTGAGTTACGAGAATCTGCGGTAGAAAATATGATAACAATGTGATTTTGAGAAAAAAAAGCAAAAAGAAAATAAAAAATGCAATCTTACCCATAAATTCAAATAATAATGGTTAATAGGCTACATAATAATAAGGTTTCAGAAAGCTAAGAAAACATACTTTAATTTAACACCTGATTTGAAAAATCGATATTTTGACCCAAAATGCCAATATTACGGGTAGGATAGCACCTTAAATAATATTTTAAAGAGCTAATTTTAAGTTAGCAACCAGATACCATCTGTTTACATTCAAAATCGACCCCGAATTCAAATTTTTCTTTTTTTACCGAATTTTAAAATGAGGTGGCTGAAGGTACAACCGACCGTAGGTACAACACTATCCCCAATAATTTATAAGCCCTATTCTCAGGGTGCCAGTATTCGCAATTCGCAACACTGGGCCTGCGTCAAAAGTTAACCCAACAAGGAAGATGTTATAATAAGTTTTAAAGTTACTGAATCCCCGCTGGAGCAGTGGTAGCGTGCCTGCATAGCATGCTGCAGTTCGTTAGTTCTATCCCCAGTTATTATTTTATTAAAAAAACTTATATTTTCCATGAGAAATTTCAACCAACCAATCAGAGCAGACTCGGCTAAAATTTGCACCTTGGGACTAGCGTCTTGTCCTATAATTATGTTTTACTAGACAGAAACTTAAGTTGAACCTACTACGTCACTAACAAACAAAGTAGTTCCCATCACGGTATCTGAATTTCTAGTGAAACAAAGAACGTTTATATTAAAATATGACTATTACGTTAAATCCCTGTATAAATAGTGTATTTTCATCACAATGAGGAAGTTCCATGATTTTTTTTTTATTTTTTTAATCGATTCTTCATGCAAAATAAGCAACTACCCAAAATTTGAGGCCGATTAAGAAATTTTTTGATTGCAAAAAAATTAACAAAAATCCCCTTTTTCAAAGCCCGCGAAAACGCCAAGAGTTTGGGATGTGACATCATAGTACGAGGACCATTGTTGGAAAGCAACGGAGTTGATAGTATGATTGTTGATGTCATCGTACGATTTAAACAACAAACGTTTTCAGACACGTGTTTTTTTTCTCGAATTTTAAATTAAAATATTTAATTAACTGTACATTTTTTTTGAAAAATTGACTAGATATTTCATTTTACCATACAAATAAACCATACTGAACACTTGAATGTTTATGAAAATCTGACACATGCGACTTCCTTATTCGCGTATTAAATTTCCTTCTATCAACCCAACAGGTTTGTGTTTACTCACTTTCTCCTTCCGCTTAGTGACGTACTGGGTTCAGGAAACGTTGCTGTGAAGCATAGCAATATTTAAAAGTGGAAAACACGTAAAAATATTTCTCTTTTAAATTGATGAACTTAAGATTTTTTAAACAGTTATATAAATAAAGAAAATACACTCATTGCCATAAAAAATAGCGCACCAAGAAGAAAAAGGGATATCAAACCCAAATTTATTTCCCTGATTACCCATAATATGAAGATCAGTTGATAATAAATTTAGCCTTCCTCGATGTTAGGGGGCCGAGAAAATCAGTAAAAAGTGTTGATTCCATAGGTGTCCATAACCGCTGCCACAGGCAATGATATTGGGTGAGAGGGGATCTAAATGGGTTTTGGGAGATTGGAGGACCATGCTGTATCCCCACGTAGTCAAATTTTATCTGAATTTTACCTGAAGGTAAGGACGGACAACCAGCTGCAAAACCTCAACTGGATTGTGCGTTTTGTCCGCATAGCTTCGTATGTCTATAAACATGGAACTGACCATGGGCTTTTATGTTTCCAACAGTGCACCAAATAAGGAAATGATTATCGCAATTTCACGAAATTGTGTTTTTGAGAGAATCCCGCTTCGTTCTGCAGCACCACGATGGTTGGGTATGAGTTCGAAGACTACATGGAGAGAGCGCGCTCAGCTGTGGATTTTCTAATCATCACACGGAGTGGTAACTCAAGGTAACGGAGTGGTGGTGCATTGGATTCAATTTCTGCAACTCCAGAGTATGATTTACCAGTACATTTGCCAACCAGATGTGCCCCATTGAGATTTTATAGCTGTTGTTCGTCCTTACCTCCAGGCTTGGCAAGCGGACAAGTTTAAAGAGAAAAATACACAAACACATGTTGCACGCAATGTCCAAGCTTTCTTCTTACTCCCCTACGTTGCATTTTTACCCCAGCCTTCCCGTTCTCTAGAACCAATGCTCACAAAACAAGTCCGGTCTGGAGGAAAAGCATGCAACGTCCGTTATGCAACGTGGGGAGGTAACATGGTCCTTCAATCCCTAAAAGCCCATTTAGATCCTCTCTCACCCAATATCATGGCCTGTGGGGGCGGTTATGAACACCTATGGAGTCAACACATTTTACTGATTTTCTCGGCCCCCAAACATCGAGGAAGGCTGAATTTCTTATCAAAGGACCTTCATACTATGGGTAATCAGGGAAATAAATTTGGCTTTGATATCACTTTTTATTCTTGGTGCGCTATTTTTTATGGCAATGAGTGTAATTTATTTTTCTTATAGTAATTTTTGTAATAAAAATGTTGCCTCGATGACACAATTTAACCCTTAATGCCCCAAATTATTTTCCTAATCCAAATTTTACGTAACTGCAACTATTAGTAAACCTAATTTGGCCTTACATGACGAAAATTGGACGAATTTGGAACATTGGAAAGTTGGACTTACAAGTCCCTTCGGGACATAATGGTTTAATGTTGATTCCTGTAATCTTTCAGTGTCATAGTGGTAATAATTTTCCTCCTTGCCCGGATACGAGGTTATATCATCGAGCTTTGGAAGGACGACAATGCTTTTCACCCTTTCAGTGGGTTGTTTACCTAAGAACTAAATCTGCTTGGGAACTCGTTGACTTAGCTTTGTTATTCGTGAAAATAGTTTTCAGAAAAATACTATAGAAGTGGAGGGCACTGTTTATAAAACAGCTTTCGAACTTGATTACTCCATCCTTAAACCGGTGTTTCCCAACTATTTAAATCCTCTTAATACTTATACCTTAGGTATCATCGTTCATGGGCCACTCTTACCTTGTATATTTGCTTCTTAGCACGCCTTTGCTCTTAAAAATTCTACTTTTACTAATCATCATTCATTTACTCTTGATTATCCTTATAATCTTCTGCATCCTTTTGTTCTTGAGTCTCGCTCCTCTTTCTCCAACCCTCCTTCCCTTTTCAGCATCCAATAGTTCCCAATGTTTCCAATCCAATGTTTCTTGTATCCATAGAGGATGCAAGGATGGATGATGGACAATGGATGCAAGGATATTCCAGCATCCATAGAGTCTCCCTCTTTTCCTAGCATCCCTTTGCTCTTCAGAATCTCTTTGCTCTTGAATCGAATCTACATCTTTGCTGAAATCGAATCTTAGGAATCTGAATTGTACTTTATTTTCCAATAAAATACAGATAATTATTAACAATTTTGTACTCTAAATCAGTGGTGCCCAACCTTTTTTTTCACGAGGGCCAATTTGTTTTTGAAGATTTATCTCGCGGGCCACATAAAAAACACTTTTAAGGATTTTTCTAAACATGAAGAAAAATTACATATCCGTTTTCAATGAGAAGTTTGCATCTGTTTGGAGGATATACTAGTTCTTGTAAATTCGGCTCCAAATTTGAAACACTTATTTAAAACTGAATTGAGATGATTATCTGTTTCGTTTCGTAATGTCTCTTGATATTGAGTTCTTTAAACACTTCCACAGTCTCCTTACATATAATTCTCCTTACATACGGTTTATTTTCTCACTGAATGAAGAAATATGAATTTGTCCTCTTTTCTTGAAAGTTTCGGCGTTTCGATTGAATCTTCACCTTTTTACGATCGGACATCTTTTCGAAGTTTGGTTCTAAAAAGATCCTTATAAACTGAATTCAAATGGCTAACTGATACTGAAAAATATTTATCCAATGGCAAATTCCCCGTATATAGAAAAAACTAAAACAAAGAAGTTAAAAAAAATTACTACCGGATGTTGAAGAATTCCTTTTTTATCATCTTTTTTTAGATGTAAGGGAACGTACCCATACTACGTGACCCATTCAAGGGAGGGAGGGGGGTCTTCAAAATACCACGCTCGGTCACAGGGGGGAGGGGGGGGCTTAGGGTTTCGTCACGTAGTCAATTTCTTCTAGTCAATACAACAAAATTAAGCCAAATTAATTTTTGAAATTTGCCAAATTGAGACTAATTAAGCCAAGTTAATTATTATAATTAGACAAATTAAGCAAAATTAATATTTTTAAACTTTCTGTTTGCAAAAAATGATGGCAAACCGTACTTATGAATTACTACGTGAAAACTAGAGGGGGAGGGGGGGGTCTTGGCATACACTACGGATGGTCACCAAGGGGGGGGAGGGGGGTCAAAAATGGCAAAAAATGGGTCACGTAGTATGGGTATGTTCCCTAAGGTCCATAATATCTCGCACGATGTCGTGATTTTCTTGGAAGATTTCTGAAAGTGGTTTTTGTTTTTAAGATTTAACGAGTCAGCGGGCCACATGAATCAGCCTCGCGGGCCACATTTGGCCCGCGGGCCGTAGGTTGGGCACCACTGCTCTAAATAATTTGTATTTTGATAATTAATTAATACTTTGCAGCAGGAATCGTATCTTAGGAATCGTACTTAATTTTATGATTAACTAGCGCTGACGCGCTAGACCCAGGCTTGGCCCGGGTTTCACTTTTCTTAATAAATATCATCTGGTGCGTTACAGATGGGCTTCGCCAGTCCAAATGGGGAAATAGTTAAATAATAGACTCTTTTTTATCTTTATACTATAACAATAGATTTTAAACTACAACAATGGATTTTAATTAGCAACAATCGATGTTATGCCTACAACAATAAAAGTTACATCCTTCTCTTGTTATATTTACAACAATGTGGTTTGTTGATTTTTATATATATAGATAATACAAATAATTAAAAATTTTGCTCACTAATTAAGTAGTATTTTGACAATTAATTAATAATTTGCTGGTTATTAATTAAATTTATAATAATTACTATCTTTGATTTGTGATTGAAATAGATAAGTTCTATTCTACTTTTACGATACTGGCCCTAAGGAATCGATTCCAGTTTGGAATCGAACCTTTAGGAATCGAATCCAAGAACACTAGTCGACAGTGGTTTTCTAACAACAACCAAATTACTATTTCTGTAACTAATTCATATAGTTATTCAAATATCTGCAAGTAAAAAAGTTCCACCACGTCCTATTTTTGTGCAACAAAAATTTTCGATTTTCTGATTTTTTTCTAAATTTTTGCGTTTTAAGCGTCATTTTTGTCCAATAGCAACCCTGCAATCCCATCCAATTAATTTATTTCTAGTATCCCAGTATGTAGACATTCTTTTAAAAGTGTGGCTGTGTTTTTGAACTGCAGTTCATTTTGAAAATTGACGAGTTTTCAATGTAAATTTTGCACATTTATGCACAATGCGTTTGGCTCAATTTGGGTACGGTTTAAATTACAACTCAACGGTAATATTTAACAGAAAAAGTGGGAAAACGTTTTTTCCCACTGATTTGCGTTCAAATAGGAGACTAAAATGAAATCCGGGCTCCTCACGTGTGTTGCAGAAGTTAGAATGTGGCTCTTTTTAAGTGCGTAAGAGTCAACAGTATATGAAAATTACTATCCCTGTAGTATGGGAAGGACATTCAAATTATCTTGGTTATTTAATATCAGTGACAAATACAGAAAAAACATTTCAAAAAGTATTTAAAGGACATTTTTTCGCCATTAAGAGAAGGCAACTCAAACTCAGTAGGAGCCTCTGATTAAAAAAAGAATTCATGACCCTCCTTATGAAGGAACATTTAATAAAAACACATTATCAGCTTGGAAATGGTTTTTAGGAGAGTGGTAAGATGATTTTTAGAAAATAGGAACGATAAAAATGTTTTAATCCCAGTAGAAGGTTCTCTTTAGTCTGACCAAGCCAAAGAATGTTGAGCATCACTCAAAATTCATATTTAACATCCACGTTTGAACTTATTTCCGGAAAATCTCACTGTAGTCGTAATAAACAAGGGTAAATATTCCTTTAGGACATTGACTCGATACATAGGTCACTGAAAAATAGCAATTTGGGCTACAGCTCTTGGTTCATTGAAAGAGGAGATTTAACGCCACTTCAGTAACAAAAAGTAATAAAATCGCATCGTATTTAATGAATGTTTCATGATTTTTAGTTTTATATTGTCTGAAACATGTATACAGGGTGTTTCAAAATTGCGTTGCACGGCTTTTATTCGGAACCAGCCCCTCCTAGGGTCATGGAAGTAAGGTCTACACCTAGGTAAGAGACCCTGGAGAATCCATTGAGAGGACTTACAGCGCCCCTAACGGCGAAGTTAAAAAGTTAAAAAAATTAATTTAAAAACTAAAGGAGATAGGGCAAAAACCTCAATGAGAGTATTGTTGCCAACGTCAAGAAGAACTCACTGAAAAAATTTCATCAAAATATCTTGAATATTCGCGGAGATATTAGCATGTGAAAATAGCACTTTTTCAGGGGTCAAAAAGTAAAAAGTTCGCATATTTGCAAATTTTTCAGTGAAATTGTGTAGTTTTGTGTTTTTTTAGTTGAAAGAACACAAAATTTAATCAAAAAATCAAAAAAGTTTGCAAATATGTGAACTTTTTACTTTTTGATCCCTGAAAAAGTGCTATTTTCACATGCTAATATCTCCGCGAATATTCAAGATATTTTGATCAAATTTTTTTCAATGAGTTCTTCTTGACGTTGGCAACAATACTCTTATTGAAGTTTTTGCTCTATCTCCTTTAGTTTTTAAATTAATTTTTTTAACTTTTTAATTTCGCCGCTAGGGGCGCTGTAAGTCCTCTCAATGGATTCTCCAGGGTCTCTTACCTAGGTGTAGACCTTACTTCCATGACCCTAGGAGGGGCTGGTTCCGAATAAAAGCCGTGCAACGCAATTTTGAAACACCCTGTATAATCTTAATTATGATAGTATTTTATGCTAAAATAATGAGATACTGTTAAAAATGAGTGTTTTCAACGCTTTTGTCCGTTTCTTACATTATTCGTGCCATATTTGTAACAAAAAAAACTGTACGTGCTGCAGCTTTTTCACAACTATTTCTGAATTCTACACCCTGAAATTAGTCGGAAATACCTAATATCATTTTTGTTAGGGAAAAAAAGTTAAATTTTGTCGACTAGTGGAATCGAACCTCAGGAATCGATTCTGGAATCGAATCGAATGATTTTTTAGATCCCTAGCTATGTATGAACATGACTGTAAGTGTTCCGTGTTAGAGAATCCCCACCTAAAAAAAAAAGACCTTCAGGCACTCATTTCAGCAACCACTGTTTTCTCATCCCTTCCATTGAGCGATAGTACAGTACCTCCCCTCCAAAAATACCCTCCCTCCGTGCTCAAGTGGCGAAAAAGGTGAATCGCCGCAGAAAATCTGTTGCAAAAGTGGGTCCATTTGAGCAATCGATGTCCATATCCATCCCCTCTCGGCTCCATCAAGGTCACAGCTGGAGAGGGCCTCCTTGACAGGTCGGTTCCCTCTTCGCATCTGCTCCTCCGAGGCACTTTTTGCTGCCTTGCAGTGATGCGTTGCAGAGAAGAAAACTTGCCCTTTTTTTTTGTTCAGGAGATCGATTTTTTTGTTTTTTGAAGTTGAAGGTTTTTTTCTGTTTGAAGAGTGGGGATATGAGTTGGAGCGTGCCGTCAGAAGTAATGAGTGTTTTTTCGTACCTTAATTGTTTTTGAGACTTAGAGGAGGGGAGGTTTGGGAGGGATGGTATTGTTTTGGACACTCCTGTGGTATTTTCTTCTGTCTATTTCTTTAGAAGAAAAGAAAATTGGGTGGGGTTATGATTTATAGGTAGTATGTTTTTCTTTTGGCCTTTGCTTTGTCTGAAAGTTTTGCCTTTAAATTGTGCACGGTATTGGTGTGAAAATCTCAGTTTAAATTTTTTTTTCAGTACGCACTAAATTTTGCTATTCAACAATTGCTATCTAATGACCTTATAAATTTGGTGACTATAATAATAGTAACCTTCAGTGCATCATATTTTAGAACTAAAAATCTTTAATTCTATTTAATCATGTTTTGAGTTTCTCAACAACTAATTGATTTGATTTTTGGATGTAATCCTTTAGTTGCTTTAATGCCAGAATTTATAATGTTCTATATATTTCTTTAGTCGGCTGACAGGTATTGCTGTGCGGGTGACCACGTGATTGTGACTGGGTAAAATATTAAATAGACCTAGAGGGGATCCTCTGGACTAGGTTCAAAGATATGCACAAACTTACCATCCCACTACATCCCTACGCTTATGTATTGCACGTCATATGAAGGAATTTCTCCTTTTGGGCCGCGTATTACCATTCTCCACTTCGATAGAGCCCCTGTTAAATTTTTTGCGTTGATAACCAGTTGCTAATCATTCTATTTTACGGCAAATAAAAAAATATCTTCTTCTATTTGGGCTCTATCAAAGTGGAGAATGGTAATACGCTTCAGGGCCAACCAAGGAGATTTGCGTTGCGTTTCTTCTATCTGAGGGTCATTGTAATTCTTGCTGTACTGAGTAGGCACATATCAGAAATTCATAGGAAACCAGTTTGTTTTCTGAAGATTTTCTGTGCATAAATCCCTTTGCCTATGAATGCATCGGACGACTACTAATGGGGAGGGGAGAGAAAGATAGAGAGGCGATGTACTAGACAACTCCTGTAGCAGAGCTTTCGAGCGTATCACCTCAAAATCAAGGCTCCCCAAATGACAGGACATCCCTAAATGACTCAACCATTTCTGCTACAAGAGTAGTCTATAGTTTCCCAACCATCAAATCCCCTTTTGTCTTCCCTTCGTTCGTAAGGATTGCCAAGTATCGTGGGCGATTATAGTCTCCCGGTGTGGTCGAACCCTTAGACACATCTTACTAACTTCTTACAACGAGCATCCGAGGCTGTTTGCCTCGATAGATAGGTGCCCTTGATAGGCCCTAGCTGCCAATCGCCCCTAAAGTCTATCGCAAAGGATCTCATTCATAGACTTACCAGCCAGTTTAGAGCAAAAGGACGCTCTGGCGGGAAAAGTACACAGGAGTATGTGTTCCAAAGCTTTCTCTCATCCTGCCGTAAATCTCACAAACAGGGCTGACCGCCAAGCAAAATCTGTATAGGTATTTGTTGGTCACTACACTGTTAAAAAAAAGTTCAACCTTTCACCACAAACTGGTTCAAATTTAGTAGCTGCAACCTATAGTTCGGTAACAGGTTTCACCAAGTTTTCGGTGCTTTCACTAGCGAAAGCACCAGATCTCACAAGTGAAAGCACCGAAAACTTGGTGAAACCTGTTACCGAACCTTGGGTTGCAGCTAAATTTGAACCAAGTTTGTGGTGAAACAGCCCAACCTTTCACCACAAATTGGTTAAAGGATGAACCGTTTTTTTAACAGAGTAGGTGACCCATACGCGCCCTTATTGCAAACGATGCCACAGAACGGGTCATATCCTTGAAGACCTTTGGGTCATTTTGGGACCCTCTTAGACGCATCTTAACCCGTTAACGCCCGAATTAATTCTACCGAAAATATTTTTATGATTATTTCAAATTGGTGTAATTATGACCTAATTAAGACAAAAAATCCAAAATTTAAACATTTTGTTAATTAGTGTGGAAGTTACAGCCCGTCCTCGTTTGAGGACGCTGGGCGTTCCGGTGTAAAAAAATCAAGAGATCAGAAAAGTCAGCAAATAGGAAAATAACCCATATAGGTATGCCAAACAACTTAAAATGGACTAGCTACAGTATTTTATAAGACTTTATGATGAAATTAATTATAAACTACACTTTATAGCATTATTTTTATTAATTTTAAGAACTTATCACCTTTTGAGTAAATCAAATGGTACAGATTTTGTGTTGTACGAAGTGTGATAGTTGATAGTGAGGGAAAATTTTTATTAGGAGATCATGAGGAACATGTTAAATACATGAAAATTCAATACATATATGATACATGAACAAAATGCGGGTTAATTTTAAATAAATTCTGGCACTTGGTATGATATTTGGGAAAACAAGGTGCTCAAAATATGATTTACAAAATATGTCACATCTACATTTTATTTCCCTTATTAAATTTATGTTCACAAATCCCCTTAGGTACTTTTTATATTTATTCCGAGATTTCAGAGGACATCGAGCCATTTTATTGCCTTTTTATAGTCTCAAAATCCGGCAATTCTGCAATAGGTCCTCACAATTCTGCAATCGGTAGAACCTATGAGCCATTGTAACTACTAAAAACCCTTCTAAAACAAAAATAAATATTATTAACTTCCTTATAATATTTGGAGAACAGCTTTAACACGATAGTAGATCGAAAAAATCCAAAAACTGTAATGAGTAGAAATCGGAAAAAAGTTGTCTGGAACGCCCAGCGTCCTCAAACGAGGACAGTAAAATTGGACGTCATTTTTGAAAACGAAATTTTTTTAAAAATTACTAATTTTCTTTTATATGTATACATAGGACCTTAATTTGAAATACTACAGAAAATAAAATTATTACCTTGACTTCAGCCGATGTAGCTAGACAGAAAGGCAACACAAGTGTAATACATGAAAAAAGCGCGAAATTGCGAGCCGAATAAAGGACCTTAAAACAATCCCAGACACTTGATAATTTGTGGCATATTTTGTAGTATTGCCATCTATCGTCATGCAAAATAAACAATCGTTTCCGGAAAAAGGAAAGATTTTACACACCCTTTTATGCACTGTCCTCAAACGAGGACGCTGGGCGTTAACGGGTTAAATAGTGTAGTTATTCTTGTACTGAATTGACATGACCTTACAGACTAGCTATTCTCCGTCAGTACATACCAACTAATCCTTATCTTTTCTCGATCCAGGTAAAGACGCCCGTTCGTCGCCACCGGCGCACTAAACCTCCTCGGCCCGCCACCCACCACCATGCCGTTCAGCATCAAGCGCTTCACCATGCACCGCAGCACCAGCCTGCCCGGGGGCCGCTCGCAAGAGGGCAAGAAGATCTCCCTCACCGAGATCCGCGAGCCGCGCTCCTCCTCCAAGAAGGCCGACAAGAACAAGGCTGCGCAGCCGCAGCCACCGCAGCCCACGCAGGCGGCGCAGGGGCAGCAGTCTTCGCTGCCCAACAGCCGCAGCATGGACGCAGGGGAGCTGCGGAGGCTGGGCTTCGGCCAGGGCCCGCCGCCCGAGCTGCTGGCTGACGCCATGGCGTCGGCGTCGCGCACCCTGCACGCCATCCAGGAGCACCCCTCCGGGCCCCTGCGCAACACCGCCACGCTCCCTGCGCGGTGGCGCGGCGCCGCCCCACCGCCGAGGCCCTCCTCGGAGATGCGCGGCTCCTTCGGCGGCGATGGCGGCGGCACCGAGGTCAGGAGGCTGGTCGTCAGGAAGAACGGAGTGCGGTTCCAAGGTGAGTTGTCTGTTTTGTCTGTATGCATCCATGCCATCCCGCCGCATCACAGTCGCGGTGACACGTATAGCCATACTGTACTTAGATAAACCCCCTGTTAGTTTTTTAGCGTTCTGGTTGGGATAACCGGCTGTCAGTCATTCTCTTTTGCGGGTGAAGAAAAAAAATATTTTCTTCATTTTAGGCTTTACCAAAGTACAGTATGGCTATACGCTGCGGTGACGAGGGCTTGAGGAGAGAATATGACTGCAATCATTTTTCAATTAAGTATGGGTGAAATCTATACCTTCAGGGAGTTAATACTTGTACAGTATCAAGTAAGTTTGTTAACAAATGAGATGACACTTTGGATAGATCCTCTACGACCCATAAAATTCCCAAGAAGTATTACTCAGCTTTGCTCGTTAGGCAGCTGTGGAGGTGAGGTACTGATGTTGTCCACGCCCCATACAGACATTAGCTCGCTCTCATTAATCACATACTGTGGCAGAAACTAACACCCATGCTAAACGGGGATTCAAACCCCTTCCTTCCTTCCTCAATGGCCAGACAGCCCAGGGTGGGCCCTTGCCTTCATCAGAATCGAATTCCAAGCTCTTCTATCCCTGACCATGAACTTCCAGTTATTAACTCTCAAAACTCCCATGTCTGTCTCCAAACAGTCGAGCCACCTAAGTTTAAGTCTTCCTCTTTTTCGGGTGCCAAATGGTCTGGTCGAGAAAATCTTTTTTGTTTTACGATTTTCATCCATTCTGCTTAGGTGTCCTGCCCATTTAATTCTCTGAATACTAATATATTTTACAATATATGGTTCTTTAAAAGATTTATAGAGTTCAGTGTTGGTTCTTCTTCTCCAGATATTGTTACATTTTATGCCGCCAAAAATGCTTCTTAAAATTTTTCTTTCAAAAATAGAAATGATATCTAGCTTTTTCTGTCATTGTCCAGGTCTCAGCAGAGTATGTAAGAATGGGTCTAATTAAGCTTTTGTAAATTAGAATCTTCGTTTTTCTGCTTGTGAAGTTAGACTTTAAAGTATTTTTTGAGACCGAAAAAACATCGGTTAGCATCCGTGACTCTACTACGGATCTCAGGCATTAGATCATTGAGAGTGTTAACCTCTGATCCTAAATATTTAAACTTGCAAACAGCTTCAAATTTGTAATCCCCCAATTTCTAAATAGGGGCTGCTGTTATTACCACAGGGCATGTATTTAGTTTTATTTTGGTTGATTGCTAGATGCATTTTGCTGGCTGCAGCATCTAGAGATGTAAAAGCCTCTCTAAGTGACTCGGGAGTGCGTGCGACTATGTCAATATCGTCAGCAAACGCAAAAATCTAAACAGACTTGTTAAAGATAGTTCCACGAGTATTAATGTTGGAGTCTTTTATGATTTTTTGGAGGGCAAGATTAAAAAGCAAGCAGGCCAGTGCATCCCTGTCTGAGCCTGAGCCCATTTGAAAAAACAATAGATTCTGAGAGATTACTCTGAATTTTAACCCTAAGTTTTGTCTCAGTCAGAGTAATGGTAACCAAATTTATAAGTTTTTCAGGAATTGCAAATTCCCTCATAGCTTCAATTAAATATTCTCTGTTTACTGAGTCGTAAGCAGTCTTAAAATCAACAAAGAGGTGATGTGTTGTTATGCCATATTCACTAGTTTTTTCCAAAATTTGCCTAATGTTAAAGATTTGTTCTGTGGTAGATCTTCCTTTACGGAAACCACATTGGCAATCACCTACAATGTTTTCTGTATAAGTTACCAGTCTACTAAACAGTATATTGGAAAATAATTTGTAAAAGACACATAGGGGACTGATTCCCCTGTAGTTGGTACATTCCAAGACGTCCCCTTTTTTGTGTATAGGGCAGATGATGCTCAGTTTCCAATCTTCGGGTACCATTTCCTGAGTCCAAACTGATTCAATGAGGTGATGTATTTCCTCAATGTTTTGACTAGCAGTGCTTTTTAAGAGTTCTGAAGTAATCGAGTCTGGGCCTGGGGCTTTGTTATTTTTGAGCTTTCTAATTCCTTCTCGAACTTCAGCCAAATATGGTGGTGGGATGTTATCGGTGTTAGCAGAGGTAATTGGGTTGGTTGAAGACCCATCCCGCGTATGGTCATTCAACAAATTGCTAAAATGCTCATTCCACCTATGAAGTACCTCTTTTCTATCATTTAGGATGATGTTGTTTTTGTCTCTACAGGCAGTAGTTCTAGGCTTAAAGTCTTTGCGGCCAAGATTAATTTCACGGTAGAAAGCACGGCTTTCATTGGATCCCCTCAGATGTTCCACATCCTTAAAAAGATCGTCGTGAAAAAGTCTTTTTTTAAGCCGATGAGTCTTCTTTTCTTGTTTTCTAGATCTCTTATATTCCTCAACAGAGCCTCTTGAATGTCGCTTTTGGATCATATTCTTATAAGCAGCTCTTTTGGCCTGTGTTACAAGAAAACATTCATTATCAAACCAATCCCTTGGTTTGGGTTTTTCCATATATCCCAGCGTACTGTCGGCTGAGCGGATGATTGAGTCTTTAAGCAGACTCCACTTATTTTCCACAGTTTCCTATTCGGCCATGTTTTTAGACCTTAGTCCTCCCCTGAGTGAGGACTGGAAATCTCGTTCCTTTGCTTCGTTTTTCAGCTTTTCACAATCAAACCTTTTTTGCTTCTCTCCCTGTAGCTTTCGGGCGTTTGAAATTTCAGCAATTAGTTTAGCAATAACCAAAAATTGGCCACCCTAGGCGTGAAGGCCGTTCCGTGATTCGGCTGCAGGTGAACTCGGAGGTCAAGTCAGTCTTCTGCCCTCGTGGTACCTCCCCAAAAAGAAACTGCAAACAACCCTAAACCAGATGGTCCAGTCTATGGGGATCTGGCGCGACGGGGCCTTTTGGACCTGGTGTAGGCCTTCCTACACCACGTGGGATAAGTAACAACAACATAACCAAAAAATGGTCAGAATCACAGTTTGCGCCTCGATAAGTTCTAACATCTTGGATATCCGAAGCATGCCTAGAATCAATGAGTACATGATCAATTTTTATTATTATTGGTATTTTTTTGTTATTATTATTATTATTATTATTATTATTATTATTATTATTATTATTATTATTATTATTATTATTATTATTATTATTATTATTATTATTATTATTATTATTATTATTATTATTATTATTATTATTATTATTATTATTATTATTATTATTATTATTATTATTATTATTATTATTATTATTATTATTATTATTATTATCTCTCTATTCTAAAAAAAAGTTTTTGGTGAACGGTTTCCAGAGAAAGGATTTTTAATTACTGAACCGAATGACACATACATGGTATCAAAATGTCCGGATTCTTTCCGGATTTCCGAGTAGGCCCTTCGATTTTTCAAAAAAATTCTCAATTTTAAAATATTTCCATTTTTTAGATAACGGATAAGGTCACAGTTAGAAAGCAAGTATTGTCAATCAAATTATTATGCATCCAATCACAACAACCGATTGACGCTATATTTTAAGATGAAACATGTTTTTTCACGTGTTAAAAAAGTACTTTCTTTATGAAATATCACTCAAAAACTGATAAAAACATGTTTTAAAACTTACATGTACGCCATTTTAGACTAAAATTTCACACTTTTTGTCCAATATTTATAAATTTTTAGTCTGATTTTATCGAAATTAATTGTAAACATAGAGTGATGTTTTGTCTCTTATTATTTCAATTGCTTAAACGGTATTGTTTAACAAGTCTGGGTTTAAAAAATATGAATGATAAACACTAGGCATATTATACTAACGAGTTACTTTAAAATAATGGTTTTTGTTTGGTCCAAATATTGATAACAATAAGAATTAGTTATTTTTATAATCATAGATTAAAAATAATTAAGATGAATATTTTTAAAAACATTTCGTTTAAATTTTTGATAAGTTCGAGTTAATATACTGTATTCAAACTTTTTAGGGAGATTTATTCATGGAGGGGATTTGGTGACGTATTTTTGGAAAGTTGGTTGAAGTTTTTTCTGTAAATTGTGTAATTGTTTTATAAAGTGTATTAAGTTCAGCGAGTTGGAATTTGTGGGTATTGCGAAGCAATTCCAAAAGGTCCTGCGTCAGCAGTTTACGGGGGTTGGCGAGCGATAGCGAGCAGGGGGCGGTAGCTCCCTAGTTATTATTATTAATTATTATTATTATTATTATTATTATTATTATTATTATTATCATCATCATCATCATCATCATCATCATCATCATCATCATCATCATCATCATCATCATCATCATCATCATCATCATCATCATCATCATCATCATCATCATCATCATCATCATCATCATCATCATCATCATCATCATCATCATCATCATCATCATCATCATCATCATCATCATCATCATCATCATCATCATCATCATCATCATCATCATCATCATCATCATCATCATCATCATCATCATCATCATCATCATCATCATCATCATCATCATCATCATCATCATCATCATCATCATCATCATCATCATCATCATCATCATCATCATCATCATCATCATCATCATCATCATCATCATTATCTTATACTTAATGTTAATACACCGTCTCTGCTGTCGTGTGTCTTAAAGATTCAAGATGCTGAGCAGGATATGCAGGAAGGGAGATAGAAACTCTTAACCCCCTTAGTGAATGTTATAGATCTGAGGTTTATATTTTTTAATTTGGCTATATGACTTGTTTGTCATTCTTTCTTGCTCTGTAGAGAAAGACCTGGGCTTTTAGCTGCGTAACAAAAGTGTACAGGGAGAACACTAAAAAATTAAATGTCTTTGATTTTATGGAGGGAACGGATTTCTGACGATACCAAAAAGTATTGGTTATGTATATGTACCAGGTCCAAAGGAGGTTTTTTCCCTAGAAAATGATGTGTCTTGTAAGAAACGCTCCTCTTCGAGTGCTAACTAGAAGACTAGAACACCCTTATTAAATAATATCAAGATTTTAAATACATTTTTAACATTTTCAGGGTAAAAAGAATTCTTCTCATTTTTCGTGCTTACCTATTATTCCTTTTATGCCTGGATCGTGATACAGTTCACTGAATTGAGAAATGTAGTAAATCAAACCAGACTAAAGCCCACTGGCTAGACATAAATGATACTGCTTCAATTTTAGATTTCAAAGAAATAAAATTCAGCTCGAGTTGATAGTTTAACTCATTCCTGTATAGTTTCACCTTAACCTAACCAGTATGTCTTTGGACTGGATTGAATGCTTAAAAATGTAATTTCTAAGTAAGATGTGGGTGCTTACCCCATAAACGTGACGTCACGTAAAGGCTGTTTCGGGTGATCTACAAGGAATAAAAGCGATCACGCAGTCTATTGACGAGGTTTTAAAGGATAGAACATAAGAAAACCGTGCTCACGTCATTCTATTGGTCACAGGGGTATTAAAACATGTTTGATAGGATTAATTTTTCGTGTTTGTATGCATAATCGTTTTCACCACGATTTAGTATAACGGCGATGATTCTTTCTAAAAAAAGTTAAAAATTTCAAGGAGTTAAGAATATGGAATTATTTTATACGTAATTAATAGGGAAACTATTTTGGAATAAAATATATGTGATAAATCAAGGAAATTCCAGGAAATATAATTTGAAGTAATCCGTGTAAAAAATTTCTGAAATTAATTGCAAACGAGAATTAATTAAATTTTCTAGAGTTTTTAAAATGTTATAAGTAAATTGAGGTATTTGAAGATTGGATAATTTATTGCGTGCTTAATAAGTGACTATATTTTCTAAAAAGACTATGCAATCGGAAAAAAATAGTTATTTCCTTTTAAAATATTAAATTTTGTGAAAAAGGTAACTTTACAACAAATTTTACCGTTTTAAAATTATTATTCCTAAAAGAGGCTTGATGAAAAATGAAACTGGAACATTACAACTTACAACATATTAATAATATAGTAGTTAATCATAAAAAAGTCATTAAACAATCAATAAACAAACAAGAATTTTTTAGGTTATTTTTGTTCTTTTAAAAACTTCGAAAAGCTTTAAGGAGGGGAAAGATAACGTTTTAGAAAATTCAGATCAGATTACTAGATTATACCACTTATACCCATCTTTTGCCACCCAAAGATACTGGATGAGACACCTTTTGCTGTTTTCTATGCCCCCTACTGTACCCCATTAAAATTTTTAATTACCCCACAATTCTATAAAAAGACCTGTAGCGATATCTTTGCTGCAAAAAATACTTTATCCCACTTAAATGTTTTATTAACCACATTCATCTGCGCTAAACAAACTACAATAAACCGTACGACATCTTACCTCAGAAAACATTAAAGAAGTCATCATAGTTTTTATGCTTCAGTTAATGTTATCAATTTCTTTTCTTTATGACAGCAAAAAAGAGGCGTTTATTATCCAGGGACTATTTTCTTTTCAAGGAAAAAAAATCATTCGATAGACGTCTATTTGTTTAGCTCCAGATTTATTTAAATGCAGAACTACCGATTTAAAAAATCAATAGTTATTTTCACGGTGAAGAATTCTTTCACTTAAGCTTTTTTCATTTGACTTAAGGACAGATATTGATGGATTTTCTCTTTCATTCTAGCATCCACTCAAATGGGAAAACTCAGCGGTGTGGGGTCATGTTGAAATGATTATTGTGCTCTTTCCACATATTTATTTTTCTTTTATGTTCGACTTTGTCTAGTTTCTAGAATTTTCTTAGATAAAATTTTTCATCTCGTAATTTTACAGCTCTCTTTTTTTTTTCATTATTTTCAATCTTTCTATGGGGAAATAATTTTGAAAATATATTAAGGTCTTAAAAATTGTTTAAAATCAAATTAATCCTTTCTAGTACTTCGTGAATATTTTTACATCAGTGTTTTTAATGGTCTCTTTTGAGTAGGAAAACATTTTACTGCAAATTCAGAAAAACTCTCAATCTCTTCTTCACTTCTCTTCCCGTCATTTTATTCTATGGGGAGATTATTCCCTATTTTTGCGTTTTTTATCGATAAATTTGTAAAAGGTTATATATTATCTGGATTAATTTTTAAAAGAACGATACTCTCTTACCTAAGTAGATAAAATTACAATGAAAAAAAAACAATTTTTCTAAACGAATTAATAAATTAATTTTCTAACAAAGCAAAACTAGAAAGTGTTTTTTCATATTTTGTATTTTATATTATGCGTATGTTTAAATTTTGTCTTGGTAAAGTCTTGAAATTATTTTTACTCGCTTTTTTATACGGTTCTCTTTGATTTTACAAAGAGGATTCGAAAGTATTTTATAAGTAAGACTGGAAACGAAAAATATTTGAGGTACATCATCCATTTAGGTTGTGTTTTACATTTAATTATAAGTTAATTTACGTTACTTATACTTACTTCAATAAGCTGGATTTGAATAAATTTCTTCAACTTTGTTTATTGGCTACCTTACCCTTTCTACTAACATTCTGTATTTTATGCTAATTTCATTTCCGACACATTATATAATTTGAATTTTTGTTGATTAATACTCGCCTTGATAACAAAAAAATCATTTTTCTTAATAACTCAAGGCCTAACCACACATTTCGAAAATTTGTTTAATGATATTTAAATTATTATCACTGAAATTTGTCCAGTAGTTTTTGACATTTCCAATATTTTTCACATCGTGGTTGTATCCAATACCTTTTTTAAAATAAAAAAGAAGGAACAACCCTGATTTTTAATGTCTTTTCTGCATATTAATAACTCCATTTCATCGAGACAAGAAAATTAACACGGCTCTCTAAACAGAGAAATGAAATAAATTCCGGACCTTCTTGACATGATTTCAAAGCTATTCGGGTCCTTCCTCACACTTCCGGGTCGTTTCCCTCCTTCCCTCTTCTGAAGACCCTGCACCCTATTACACGAAATGACTTTCCCCCAACTCTTCATTCCTAAATCCCCCAATTTATATGCACCCGGTCACAGTTATCATCGCCCTTTCGGGAATAACTCTCATAAAACCTAAAACCCCGCCCAGGTAGAGGTGGGAATGGAGTTCGTGTGTATTGCTGCTATTGTGCTCTTGTTTATTTGCTGCTATTGTGCTCTTGTTTATTTGCTGCTAGTGAATTTCCGATGGTCATTTCTGTGAAGGTGTTCTTTTTTATGACGGTTGCTAAGATGGATTTGGGGAAGGAAATAGTTTTTTTCAGGGGGGGGTGACGAAAAAGTCTGAGTTTATATTGGTTTGAAGATAATTTGATGATGGGAGAGAGAATGTGTGAAGGGGGATTGCAAAAGGAAATAGCTCAAGATGCGATGTAGTTGCGATATGTTGGTTGACGGATAGAATGTTTGGCAAAAGCATATGGAACCGCCAGAAATTTTAGCTCTTAATATTGAATTTCAGCCCATTTTTAAAATTAATGTTACAATACCATTCACAAAATTATATTGGCCTCGATTATATGTGACAGGGAGCGAAGCGGTTTTTAGCTTTTTCTATTTAAGGTTAGAATAAAAAGACAGTTTTATTCCTTATATTCATAAATTCAAAATTTTAGAAAATTAGAGCTAAATTTAAATTAAATTATTTTTTTAAAAGGTAAATTTAAAAAACAGCTAACAAATGTAAGAAAACGAAAACTCCTGCATTATTCTAATCGAGTATAGTATAATTATACTTTTTTATAGAAAAAATGTTATAATACCATAACAAAAGACAAAAAATGCGCCATTTAGATATTGAAGTTTATTTTCTATGATGAACCTAAGAATTTCCTATAGTTTTTTTCTGATGTTTTGTGTCAATAGGTAGTAATAATATAATTCAATTATGTAATAATAAGTTAAAATTAAAATAAGTCAAAAAATTTAATTGTAATGCCTATGTTATTATTTGTTCAAATCAACAAGTTTTTTGGAGGCAGTAATTTTTATATAACTATTGAAACCCACACTAGATAGGACACAAGTTTTTTACATCCCTCAGACCCTCACATGGGTAGAAAGGTAGAAGAGATGAATGAGAAAGAGCACATGGTTCTGGTTCATCCTTGACCAGGAACGGAGTAATTTTTTTATAGTTTAGAGTCGCCATCTTGTGGTATTGAGAAGTATAAATATGACCATTGCTGTTGAAATCCTATTGCGTTCTTCAAAAACAGTGTAAAAAACGAGATAAAGCAATATTTTAAATGCTGCTACATAATTTTTCCTTAAGTTAAATTCTTTCGACTGCACTCTACGTTTTCCTAAAATGAAAATAAATATGTATTTGCATAAATATGTAGAAAACCAATGTAAAAAAAAGTTGAAACGCTCTTTAAATTTTCACCAACATTAGATTAAAACATTTCAGTCACAATTAATCAAAACTTAATGGCTACTGAGGAGGAAAACTCATGTAGAATAGTTATTAACTTCCTTCCGGTTCGGTAATATTTTATTCTACTTTTAAAAACTAACTTTCATCATTAATTAAATAGAGTCGTTTATAGGAAGTAAGTAATTTTTCAATTTCTATCCTTCCTTTAAAATACAAACAGGTAAAAACAAAATTAAATATTTAAGTGATGAAAACAGCGTAGAAATTGCGTTAATATTAGAAATCCATAAGATAGTTTAACTTCTTCCTCTGCAAATATTTGTAGAACATATTGATTTAACTTTAAGATTTTCTCAATAATTAAATAGTGCTGAGAAACATTTTAACATGAAAAACAAATTATTTGGAGATTGGATCAGTTATTTTATAAACGAGTCCTTTCATTACAAAAAGTACTTTAAATTTGGAAAATGAAACTTTAAAATTGCAAATATCTGTCGAAAAAAAAGTTAAGAAGAAAGATAATTTATTAAGTGTCAATATTGTCTTACATGTTTGTTATGCTCGGCTCGGAAAACAAAAGACTATAACTTAAAGCTATCAACTTTAAAACTCAGAACTGTATTGAATTTTTAAAAACGAAAAACTAAAAAGAAAAGTATCAGTTTGTGTAATTATGTGGCTGGTTAATTTTTCAGTTGCATGTATTTGTGAACAGGGTATCTCAAAAGGTTTGTGGCAAACTTAACATGCAAGTCTGAACATGCCATGACAAACAAGATTTTCACGGCAACTCACGGCCGCAAAAATGCAAACTTTGTCCTCTCTAATAGGACAATATTCAACTGGCGAAGGGGGGGCAACTTTTTACTGTTTCATTATACGGAAAACTCCAATTATTATTGCATATTCAACGAGAGAACCCTCGAAAACCCCTGTAAACCAAATTTAATGAAATTCTGCCTGTAATCAGCAGAGAAAATCCCTTTCTAATCTGAAAACAGTTTGCAAATAATACTTGAAAGCTTTAAGGTGGTTTTCTGTGCTAATAACAGGCAGAATTTCATTAAATTTGGTTCACGGGGGTTTTCGGGGATGCTCTCTCCAAATACGAAACAATTATTGAAGTTTTTTCTGTGAAATAATAGAGTTAGAGTTAAACGTTGCCCATTCGCAAGCAGACACAGTTTAAAAATTATATAAAATTTAATAATTGTTTCAATATTTACACAGTTTCGATGAATTTCAATTTGATTTGTGACAAACAAAAATGGACCTTTCAATCATGAGGAACAAGAAGTTCACTCGTAAAATTAGCATTACCAGAATCCTTTCCTCATTAGGTAACAACACCAACAAGATCCGTCTCCTTCAGAAACGCCACACTTTTACCCTAATTGGAAGAGCTCACCAACGATTCAATTGCGCAACCAATCAGCTACCAACTCGTTAACTGCAACCTCCCGCTAAATCACCACTGTTGCCACCGTCGCTACAGCAATACCGTATCATTACTCTGAGCGGAAGGGTCTCTCTGATAAACGGTTCGGTCGTCAATCGTCCGGCCTTAATTTTGTTTTAATCACGGGTATTCTGCGGTGCGGTTGGAGGTGTGTTTGCGATAAATCACGAGTTGGGGTTGGTTTAGAGAGCTTTGGTCTAGTTCGGTATTGTTATGGGGAGTTTTGGTGGAATTATTCATCTAGTACTTCACCTGGCTGTGTTTTTGTCTTGCATACGTGTACATGTATAATGTAACTTTTTCGGCTTTTCAAAGACTCTTAGTACACACACTGTGCATTACAATTTAATCAAACAAAGCTGGAATGAACTTAGTTACTTTTTGAAACTATTAAAGTACACTTGACCGTCCTTTATTAAAATGGTTATGGGTTAAACAGATGCTAGATTTTTTATAGGCGAAAAATGTAGGACTAGTTTTCGTATTTTCTGAGAGAAATATTTAAACTCATTTGTTTGAACTTGGGATGTATAAATTCAATATTTCAAAAATGGGGAGAATCAGACATTAAATCGTATAATACATAAAGCATTTACAAGTAAATTTAAAAAAAAATTTCCAAAGGACTTAACATCTTTTTCACTTTTATTTCCTAGACGTCTTTGGAATACACTAAACGTACCATTAGGATTGTTAACACAAATTCCAACGTTCTCTTTAATGCGTCAATGTTAAAAATAAACCCCTTTTATTACAAAGTTTGGTTATTATTTTTAAAGTACTGCATAGTTATTTTCGGTAAAATTTTAGTACGCTGCTCTGTAATGGAATCTTCCGCTTTTAACTTTCCACATCTATAATTTCCAGCAGTCACTTCGTCTACCAAAAGACTTTTGTTTCGGGGGAGGGTGGTATGGTTTTCCAGCGGAACCAGCAACATACCTTTCACAAATATACCTATACCTCGGATTCGCCACCTTCTCAAGAACTCCGACATTCACCTGATCTAAATAAAAACACCCGGGGTCGCTGACCTCAGCAGACCCTTGTCCACTCCCCCATCCGCATTCCGTTACCCCCAACGGAAGGGCGGCATCTGAGCATCTGTTCGGAAGCGCCTCTTTTCCTTCTTCTTCCTTGGATCGATGCCGAGATGCCGTAACCACGGAAACGGGGCAAACCCTTGGGCTGTCGGGCGGGGCGCACGTGGTTTGAGGGTGATGCGCCCTTTGGGGGTGTTGGAGTCAAAGGGTTTTCGAGATCCCCTTCAGGTGATATGATATTCTTTTGTGATCAACGTGGATTTGGGATTAAGAGACAGTTTGGTCGGGTTGTCAAAAAAGGGAAGGATGGAGTTTCCTTTTCCTTCAAGTATGGGGAGTGTAGGTGCTGTCAAGGAGTTGTGAAAATGTTGAAGGTAACTGACTGGGTTGGGAGGCCTTTTTTAAATATTAACTAAATAATTATTTAATTGCTATTTTCTGAGAGTTAATGTTCTAAAACAGTGGTGGCGAACCTATGGCACGCGTGCCACCCAGTGGCACGCGACCGGTATTTCGGTGGCACGCGACATTCACTAAAAATGACACAAAAAAACTTTTTATTTGGACCAGAGGTTTCCTACTACCTGAAAACTCCCCAAAACCAGCTTCAGAACACTTTTTAGCTTGCTGAAATTCAAAAATTTTTCGGGGGAGGACCACCTCTTAGGTGTCGTTGGGCTGTTCAAATATTACGTATATTGGTCCCCCTCCTCCCCTTTTGTCAGCAAAGGTAAGCAAATCACAACCGCCCTTATAATTACGTAAGGAAACTGGTATTAGGCCGTTAGAAAACAAAATCATGGATGCAAAAGGAGCCTGATTACTTTACGCAAGATATAAGAGGGGGCGAAGGGACCTTGTCCCCCCTCCAAAATTCGGACAAGGTATACTAAAACACGTTAAAACCCAATTTTTTTTGGGTTAAATTTTCAAAAATTTTTGGGGAAGTGTCCCCAAACCCTCTTTTCTGCTTGAAGTTTTATTATTCACAACTTTTTTTATAATATTCATGAAAATCAAAATCCTACCTCAAAATGTGTGTCCGAAATTCTGACTAGATGCTCCAAAAACTTATTCAAAACCCTGTTTTTAGGGTCAAATTCCCAAAACGTGTTTGGGGAGGACCCCCAGACCCCCTTTTTTTGGAACTTCATTATTGACAACTTTTCTTAAATTAAATTCTAGAAAATGCAAATTCTACCAAAAATGTATTAAAAAGCTGCATTAACCTATTAAAGATGCATGGGGGGGGCTGAGGAATAATTGTTTGGCCCCTCCCGAAATAAATTTCTACACACCACTGAATTGACGGCCCACCACTAGACTTGTGTCTTCGATTGGGGCCCTTGAGTACTTGTAAGTTGGAAACTCCTGTTCTAAACTATCTACCCTCAAAGGCAGATTTAATTTTCCAAGGGTTTAAAAATATTTCATTAAAAAATAACAAGTGGCACACTTGACACCTGAAAATCATGAACCGTAATATAAATGGCACACTAATCGAAAAAGGTTCGCCATCCTTGTTCTAAAACATTGAAAATCATTCAAAAAAGAATTAAAAAAATTATTTTTTAAAATATTGAGAAATTTCAATGAAAATAAGGCTAAAATTTCAATTTGCGCCAACAACTCCTGAGAATGTTCTTTTATAAGTAAAAATAAAATTTTTGTAGGATATTGAGCCTAAGACCCTAATCTGTGTTACTATCTACAAAAAATCTGATATTTTTGAAATAGAAAAGAGATACAGGCACTTGAAATCGAAAAAAGTAAAAATTCCTGAAAAAAAACCATCAAGTTTACACACTTTAAAAAATACCTTAATTCAAATATTTTTCTTAGATTGTAGAAGATAACATGCTTTATAATATAAAGAGTGAAATAAAAAGCATCAGAATATTTTAAGTAGTTTAAGAGTAATCACTTTCACTGATCCAAAATATACAAAAATGTCATTCTTCAGAAAAAGGCTTTAATTAAAGCTTAAAATTGTATGTTAATCCTGGTACTACCGTAACCTACTACTCGGTACTGAAACAGCTGTAACTTGTGTTCTAGAATCTAGATTACTCAGAGTTTAAAGTAAGGTAGTTTTGGAAAGCTTATTAAACAGGCTATAAATAAAACAATAAAACGAAATTCGATATTTTTGGCGAAAATGACGATTTTAACCCAGTCAGCCTGAAAGACAAAAATTATCGTTTGTCTTTAAGAAGTCCCATTAATTATTGGGTAAATACAGATAGAGCTATAGTTCCCCACACTTTTTAAGCCCATGAGTATATCTTTGAATAATCCATAATGTCATCCCCCGAAAAATTAAATGTATACATGACATTTCACACTTATTCGCATTTATCCCGTTACTTTTGTCACACTGATGGGTTTTTCATAAATTTGAGTTATACTTCATTTCTTTTTAAATAACTTTTAAATAATAGTAATCTTTTTAAATAAATTTTCATTTTTTTCATAAACGCAGTGGTTATCTACACGACAGTTGAAGCATGCGCAGTAACCAGCTAGATAACATTAAAATTATATTATTGAGCAATCCTTGTCTACTAAAACCCAGAGGTTCCTTGTTTGAATCCTGGGTGCCACTTTTGTTAATTATGCTATTATTTAGCTTTTTTATTAGCGAAATTCTTTGAGTTTAGTTGTTACTTTCGTGGAGATAACCAGAGTGCCCAGTATAAAATAGATTCCGCGAAAGGTTTTTTTTTATCAAGACACAATTACTTATCCCCTCTTAAGTTCTGCTTGGTTTCAATCTAGAACAGTGTTTCCCAACCCTTTTAGGTTCATGCCCCACCAAGGCTTTCTTAAATTTTCCATGCCCCCCCATGTCTTTCTTTTTTCGAATATCCTTCTTAGAAAGTAAATAAAGCCTGTTGAGCCATGCCTCCCCTGGGGGCATTTGATTAAACATTTTCAAATTGACCCCCTAGAAAATCACAATGCCCCTTGGTGGGGTGTGCTCCCCACGTTGGGAAACACTGATCAAGATAAAGAGGGGTTTACCCACTTATTACCCCTTCTTATGAAGTACGTGGAACATCCATCTGGTTTTTAAAAAAATTCCATCCTTTAAAAAAATGTAAAGCAATATTTAGAAACTAATAATAAATTATTGTTGATTAATATAGTCATAAAAAAATAAGTAAAAAAGTTCAAAGTTATCTATTTCGAAATTTTTCTATTAAGCTTCAAAAATGTACTGTTCCTGAAAGAGGTTCCACTTATCCCAACCAACTCTACTAATTAGATTTAAAACAACACATAAAGAATTTAATCCAAATAAAATGATGCAAGTTTTAAATTATCTTCAACATTCCTAACAAGAATATTAGCGAGAATCAAGTAAGGCTAAAAATAGATTAAACCGCGTTTTTATAAACTCAAACAACTTCAATTATTATCCATACTTGTACTTCCCATCGCTGAGATCCTAGACCTCTCCTCACCATGAAACTAACCTGGTGTTAGGGTAGGCGCACACGAACAACTTTTGTCACCATGACAGTAGGCATCATTGTCACGTCGCTGTCACTGAGAAAAAGTGAGTGGGCAAACGAGAACGTGACATTTTCCAAAATTACAGCATTGTGCTCATGGCCATACCGTGTGCGCATGGCCATAGAATCTATAAGGCAGATAAATCCTTTCGCCTGGGCCCTATCTTGTTAGCCACGGACAGAATTGTCATGAATGTGTCGCGTCGCACCATGTGCGGTCCTTACCTTTCACTCATAGCCAGAACAATTGTGACAAAACAGTTACGGTGACAAAAGTTCACCGTGTGCGCCTACTCGATCTTAATCTAGCTCCCCCAAGACAGTTTGAATAGGCAGTGACTCAGGGCGTCGTGGAGAAATTAGTTTTAGTTTATAAAAATTTGAAACATTAAAATTCGTTCCTTCAAAACATTACCAAATTCATATTGATGCACGGAATCTAAGCACAAACAATTTTCAATTATTATTGAGCATAGTTACCACATATTTTTTTTAATAAATATTTCTCGAAACTACTTTTTTAGCATTCCAAACCCTAAGGATTTTTTTCTACGGGACTATTTAACTTGAAACTCTGCATATATATTAACCATAGTGTTTTTAATAAAACTATGAATTCCAATTAGGGATTTAGAGTATAAAATAAGGTCTTAAAATGAAAAATGTGTTTATTTTCATGATATTTTGGAGGTGTTTGGAGAAAATAGTATCAGAAATATAAATTCATAGTTCCTAGTTCCATGGACGATAACTTAGATTATGTTGGGGTAAAAAATTATTTTCAAAATTTCTTAAAAACTGCTTTTTAAAAAGTAGATTTTTTTACTTGGATTAAAAGTTTGAATCGTCATTACAAGTGTTTTGACGTTAAAGAACTTTAAAAAAATTGTAAATTAAAGAAATAAAATTTGGGTACTGAGTCAGTCCCCTTAACAGGTCATATTTCGAGGATATTTGTGGTTTGGCCCTCTGAATTTGGCCCATATGTTCATAGCACTGTAATGCATGTTTTTTGTTAAACCAACTAGTAATGAGGTTCGGTTTGGATTAACTTCTAAGGACTGTCCTCTTCAGAAATCTTTTATTCCTTAATTGCAATTTGTCTGGAAATATTATATGATTTTAAAGACTGATATATCTGGTTTTGCGTTTGGTACGAGGAGCGGTGATCGTCTTCTGATCACATTTTCTGCATTCTGGGGTTTGTTTCGATCAAATTAAACTTTTATTTGCCAAACAAAAGACTTCAAAACATTTATAATGATTTTTATGTCTGTCTGGAAGATTGTGGAGTGAAGAAAAAATGTCGGTATAACTCTACATTTCTTTGGGTGCATGTCTAAAAGTTCTTAGCAGTGAAAAGTACGATTTCATGTTTTTTCGCCTAATAATCATAAATGAATTTTTTTAAATTAGAAAAAGAAATAAAAAGCAATACATTACAAGTATTTTTATTAGTTTAAACAAAAATATCGGTTAAAATATCGTTTTCAAATAATTAAGCAAATTTTCTGCAGCAGCGGATTTTTGGCTAACATCAACCACTTTGTGAGTAACGTCACTTTTATTATTCAAATATAGCGCTGATTTCTAGTGTTGCCACACATAAAAAATAAAAGTAACAATACCTGAAGCAATGCCTAATAAAAATCCCTCATTAAAATCAATTCATCTGCTCACAAAATAATTTGAACTTTAAATTTCATAAAAATGAGCACTGTCCTTAATTCAATGGCCACCCACTGTAATTACTTAACATTCCATAAAAAACGTTTTTTTGTTAGTTCTGAAAAAGAACTTTTCAATACAATTTGCTTTATTTACTAATTTTTAAATCATGGCCTTGCCTTAATAAAAACTATTTTTGGTTCAATTTATAATGATAATATCATCATTGATATAAAAAAAGAGGACCAAAAACTATTTGAAAACACATTTTTTTCTTTCCTTAACATAAAACATACAAAGAACTCGTAGCTCATGTTTTAACCATAGATTTATAAAATAGATGTATAGATAAGTGCACCTAAAAAAACTCTAATACTAAAAAGTAGTAGTTTTATGCCTAAATTTATGTTCTTCTACGGGATACCTTTACGAAATCCACTACTTTCCATGAGAAAAAGAAAACATTTTCATAACTTACAAACTTTCTCGGAATAGAATTTCTTCCCTTTGGAAAATAAGAAACTTGATGCTTTGACGTTATTATTCTTTCCAGCATTGTGTCTATTAGAAGATAAAAATATAGAGCGGGGATGGATCCCAAAAAATTTTTCTGACCCATCTAAGTTGTGAGATACATGATTCCTAGAGCTCGTAAAAGAAGATTGGTCTATATTCCTGACTATCTTTTAAAAAGAAAAAAAACACGTCTGTCAAAATGGCACAAGTCGCAAAAATTTTTGGGCTTAAAAACGAAAATTCTTCCCCCTCGATACTTTGACAGAGTTAAAAGGAACCATTTTGAGTCCCGATGTTCGTTGTAGATGTACTATGTCGAGTTAGATCTTCTATACGCGATTATGAAACTATACTTGAAATTTCAGATAAAAGTTTTGGGTTTTTAAAATCAATTTCACTTTTAGGCAGAAATTAAAAGAGTTAAGTAACCCGTTATTATGATTCTACCTAAAATTTTAAGAGTTGAGTTCTCAAAGTATATATTTTTGTTTGAATTATGTATCTACATTTTCTGGTTTAGCAGAAGCGATAGTGACATTTGTTTACTAAGCTGATACTTTGCTGAACGCTGAACATTCGACGTCGTTCGAAGAGAAGCACGGCATAAAAAGTTGAAATTCGTACGTTTTTCAAGAAAACCTAGGAGGAACTCCCTCATTTAAAAAAACCTATAGATAAATATTAATATCTACTATAGTTAAAAAATATATAGTTTTGACTATTATGTCTTAATACTTCGCTTTTAATCTTTGTAGCCCTCATCAGAACATGAAATGGCTTATTTGAGATTTGAGAGGCCAATGTGGAAGTTATCCCCCCACCATAAAAAAATGCCCCGACTCAAAAACTCTGAATAGGATTATAAAGCCGCACACTATTGTACCCCCTCTCGGCATATACTTTCAATGATGTGTTCAGTACATTCCAGACGCAAGCTTTCACATCTGCTTCGCTGGGTTCTTTTGACCTGAAATGTTTATGCGTGACATTTATTTTATTCACTAAGAAATTTCCTCTTGACCCCCAAATGGCTTGTTTTGTGTCCCTTTAAGAAGCACCGCCGGGAAACTTGCTTTATGTATTTCCTGCATGAAACTGTCGAAAGTGCCTCATTGTACCTATCTGGTATAGACTAAACCTTTAGGAAATATAATTATATTTTTATTTATCAGTGTGGTAAGGAGGATATCTAGGTATTTTAAGCCTATTTGTATTAGTAATTCAAGGTAAATTATTAATACTAGCTTAGTCCTCAGTATAACGACTATTGTGAAGCAATCATGGGCGTCATTTAGGGGGGCAGGGGGGGGCACACGCCCCCCCAAGGTTTCCACTGTTATGTGAAAAATAGCTACACGTGCCTTGAAAATTCTAAAACTTCCACAAGGAGCTTTCTGCCGCTTGCAAGAAGATTTTCCTTTTTAGAGCTCCCCAAAATTTTGAAAAAGAGATAAAACACTATAGTTTAAAGGGGTAATTTTTAAAAATTTCCGGGGGAGGCAAAAAAAAATTTACGTCGGGTACAGTGTTTTTCCCTTTAGAATTATACCAATCACAAGAAGCTTTTCCCTTTAGGAGCTCCCCAAAAAGATTGAAAAGAGAGATAAAACACTAGTTTAATGTGGAAATTTCAAAAAAATTTTCACCGGAGGACCCCCAGCCCCCTATAAAATTTTTACATTGGTTATACAGTATTTCTGCCTTCAAAATTCTGCCACTTACAAGAAGCTTTTTCCTTAAAGAGCTCCCCAAAAAGTTTGAGAAAGGGATAAAACACTAGTTTAAAGGCAAATTTTTCTGGGGGAAGACCCCTAACCTCCCTTGAAACTTTGACATCTTTCAACACCTTTCTTCCCTAAGAAGAATATTCTGTGGTTTACAAGAAACTGTTCTCTTTTGATGTAGCCCAAAGTGTATATTACTTTTAGAGTCAATATTACTTTTTAGGTCAATATTACTTTTAGAGGCAAAATTTCAAAATTTTCCTGGTTGTGAACCCCAGACAAAAGTTTTTTCCTTTTTTTCCCATCGTCAAATTTTGACATTATAATTAATACCATTTAAATACTACTTTTCAGTGCTCTTATATACAGGGTGTCCCACGAGAAGTGGCCCAACCCTTTAACTTTTGAACCCCTACAGATATAGTCATGAAAGTGGGGTCTAGGTATAGTAAAGTGACCATGCCCTATCCGATGAGATAACTTTCAACGCCCTCTAGCGGAAAATTTAGGAGTTATAATTTTTATTTTAAAAACTGTGTGAAGTATGTGAAAAAAGTCAATTACTAAGTTGTAGAGCATCATCGATTTAGTAGGAAAAGACACCTTAAGCAGAAAAATATCTTGAATAAAATCCCTAAAACGCACGCTCAAATAGGTTGAATTTACGTAGATTTTACGTCTTAAAACGCTCCTCATGAGGCGAAAATGAGAAATTTTCAATTTAATGAACTAAGAATGCTTTTAGTCATTTACTTAAATCATAAAAATAAAAATTTCTCATTTTCACCTCGTGAGGGGCGTCTTAAGACGTAAAAACTACGTGAATTCAACCTAATTGAGCTTGCGTTTTAGGGGTTTTATTCAAGATATTTTTCTGCTTAAGGTGTCTTTTCCTACTAAATCGATGATGCTCTACAACTTAGTCATTGACTTTTTTCACATACCTAACACAGTTTTTAAAATAAAAATTATAACTCCTAAATTTTCCGCTAGATGGCGTTGAAAGTTATCTCATCGGATAGGGCATGGTCACTTTACTATACCTAGACCCCACTTTCATGACTATATCAGTAGGGGTTCAAAAGTTAAAGGGTTGGGCCACTTCTCGTGGGACACCCTGTATAAATGTGCTCGCTAGGGGATACCTTAAAAATGAAGTTGAGACAACCCCCCAAAAAAGTATAGTTACGGCGTGGCTCAGACCCACTTAAAAAATCCTTGCCCCCAACCAAAAACTGAAATGACGCCCCTGGAAGCAATTTATAAATGTGGAATTTAAAAAAATACATTAATTTGATAAAATTAAAAAGATATGTATTTACTTCTCATAAATTCTTGTTGCGCTAAAAATGAATTTAAATATGAAAATCCAAATATATATATGAGAAAGAATAAACAAAAATATTAACTGATGCAATGTTAAGAAACTTTACTATAAGAAAAATATATTTCCTTTCGAGAAAAAGGCAATGAATGACTAAAATTGAAAAACAAGGAATTTTCTTCCTCAAACAGTTTTGAAACATTTTCACCGAATTCTAGACAGCACATCAAGATCAGGTAGATTGCTTTATAGAGATAGATATTGTGAGATGGAAGATATCTACTACAGAATATTTTAATATAACTCGATGCATAATAAGAGTATGTATAGAATAGAATGCAATTTCGATAGAGAATATTTGCACTAACTTGAATATACTCTCGCCAATGGTTTATAACTTCAGATGCGACATTCAGTTGCAACACATTTGTCTTTCATAAAGAAACAGAACCTCACATGTCTTTATTACTTTTTCAATTATGCTAATAAGCGAAACTAAAAAATTAGAAAATATTCTTCTCCAATCCGTCGGATTCGGCTGATGCTAATAATTATAATGAGGAAAGCAAAACAAACATATAATACTTAGCACTCCACAGATACTGGAGATACTTAAGATTAATGTCACAACTTTTAAAACAGACGCAAATTATCCTGGGGCTCACATAACATGAGACGAACAAGGGGAATTCTGAAAGTAACTCCGAGACAAATTACTCCAATTCCTTGAAGATGTTTCTTTACTACCCCTAACCGGGTCCCTCAGAAAAATCTCAAGTAATCTTTCTAAAAGCTGGGATAACAATTTCAACAAAGAACACTGTTATTCAGACGTAGCTCTCGGTTCTAAAATTAGTACGCGAGTTATGCTGTGTTCGGAGATAACGCCATCTTTGTATCTTAATGCATGATTTTATCGTGATGATGAGTCTTCTAAGGATTAGCGATCTGTCATAAAAGGATACCCCTTCAGAGGATGTCTTCACGATGCGTCTATTTATGCAAGTGACTCGTAAAGCCTCAAGTGCTATTTTATAACCCTCTTTTTTCATATTATAAATTTTTAGTCGTTGTGACCCAACTTCCTTCGAAGTGATAGCGGGTGTTACTCTGAACCATCAATATTATGTCTCGTCTTGCATGCATCCGGTGGGTTCAAATTATTTTAGGTGTTGCAAAAAACCTGATTAATTAATTACTTAGTTTTTGAATTTTGATAAATTAAGAAGTAAATGCTGTATTAAATTGGATTTTTGGTACTTTTCCATTATACCGGTGCAAATCTCACCAAGCAGACTTTTTGGCGACAGCACACATTCACCGGAACAATACACACGTCGGCCGTGACTTGCTTTAAAAATGTGAAGGCAAAAGGTTACTAGCAGCGATATTCCGTTTGGCGGTGGTTGCAATTTATTGGCAATTTTATCGCCTGCACCGGTATAATGGAAAAGTACCCGATTTTTTAACGGTACCTATACCTATTATTAACCTATATTAACCTATATTAGCCTATATCAACCTAACCTATTATTCTCCACTTACCAGCGATAGTGGTGTAATACTCCCTTCATAACCTATTATTTGTTGTTTTGGAATTTTAAGTATTTATTCTGTTTCAAAGTTTGATCGATGTCACTTCCTTACCTACGAAATACACTGAACAAAAATTGGTGTAAAATTCATCAGTTTTTAAAAAACGTTTTTGTTTTTACAATTGAGGGCTTCGGTGCAAGAACCGGGTATCTCCACTTTCGACTCAAATTCACTTTCGGAAAATATTTGGCGACATCTTCAACGTTGGTGTTTGTTTAGGGTTTCTGTATAATGATTGGCGTAAGTACGGGATTAGAAACTGTTCAATTACTTGCCAAGAGTTATAGTAACCCTTGTACTCTTAAAATGAACCATCTGTGCTTTTGAAATTGAATTTTCCCGTTAGTCCAGGGTTTGATTCACGGCACTGTATATTTGGACGGCCTTTTTTCAACTAAACTCTACTCTAATTTCCATGGCTCGGCGTTCCATTGGTTCCATCACTAAGCGCCGAGACTGCTACGTAATCACGAGACCTACAGCGCATGCGCCACTGGCCGTTTTGGTCTATGGTTTTGGCCGTCCAAATATACACTTCGTTGATTCACAGACAAATCAATCCAGTCAATGGGCGGAGCTTATTAAATGGCCTCAATGAGTGAAGTCAGAACCAAAACCTTTCTGTGAACTCTTCCATTTAAAAACAGGAATTAATTTTCTTATAAAGTTTATTATCTTTACTTTTTGTCTACTAACAATTCCGAAACCTTCGATCTTTTTACAAAAATGAAACTTCCTTTAATTTTAATTTGGTATAATTTTATTCAAATCCACTTTTAATTGTTTCATGATTTTAAAATATTTTTATCAATGTTTCGCACCATGTAACTTAAAGTTTGATTTTAAAATACCTAAAATTTCAAAGTGAATTAGAACAAAGCATGATATTTTATACCCTAAAAGCACACGATATTAAGTAAATATTATAAAATAGAAGGAATTTAGATCGCATAACAGGTCTACCATCCCAAAGTTATAAAAACGTAAAAGGTTTTCAGTGTAATTCAATGAAGATGAGATACTCGGTGCAACAGTTCTAAAAGAACCCCCTCTTATTGATTACTCTAAACCATCAACCTAAAACCCCCATCCCCTTATAAAGTTGTTCAAATTCAGTTGTTTCTACAAAATCTAAAATTGAATGCGGCGTTACCGTTAGTTCTAAGTGAGTCTCGACGATAGCTAAAATGCGCGCAAGGTTTTTGTCGATCCCTAGTAGACTAGTAGCACACACAGCTCATACCGATTATGTCAAGTTTACGTAATTGCTACTAGATGTAAACGCAATTTGGCTATACATGACGAAAATTGGACGAATCTTGAACGTTTGTTATGCTTGGGTAAACATTTCACTGGGCTGAATCTGTGAAATTTAGTAATCAGCTAGCTAGAATTGGCGATTAATCAGTGTTACGCCAAATTAATGTTAGCCATAAAAAAGGCCAAGCAAGAAAGTAGCATATTTTAGGGTTGCATTAATTGGCAGTGTATTGCTGAACTGGCGAATCTAACTTAAAATAAACTTGATTTCAATGTGGAGATACCCGGTTCTTGCCCCGAAGCCCTCAATTTAATTAATTTAAAACGATGCGATAAACAACGAAGCTTCCTAATAAGGTTTCCTGCCTAAAACCAAATGTTTTTTTACATTTTAGTACTTTTCCAACAACTGTGTATGCCTGTATAATAACAGTTTTCTTCAAATATTTATAAAAAGTTGAAAATTTCCTGAAATGTATTGCAGTATATGTTAAATTGTTCATTTTTGTATAATATCGCTACATTTACTTTTTAAAACTTATTATATCAAAAGCATATAAAAAAGGTTCAATCTCTAATTTTATCTACTATAAGGTAGTAAAATTAAATACGAGTGGAACAAAATAGGTTATTTCGATACCCACTGTAATAAGAAATATTTCCCGATTTCAATATCAGTTACATTCTTTCCTTTGTTCTCATCGAGAAATCCCCCATCTGTGCTCGAACATGTCGTCTTCGCTGTTTAACGTCTCACCAACATTCCGGGATTGTCGTGGTTCCCATGGCAACTTGGTCTCTATATTCTTCCTTCCCAAGTTCCTCATTTCCAGGGCCGCCCGCTACAATTAGAAACGGCCGTTGCTCCTTCCCTGGACAGTGAAGACTTGCGACTTGACAACTAGTGATTTTGAGGACTTTCCTTATTGAACATCACCAACAACACGTCAAACAATATCCCTCTACGGTAACTTTAAAATTATTTATTGGTCTAATAGTTTAAATTTTAAATGGTTCAGAAAAAATTTTGAAAAGATGTTATTTGCCGATTTCAAACCGAGCAAGCAATCAAATATATCCTTCCTCTGAATCATAAACCCCCGCCACCTGTAACTTTCCCCATCTTTCCCTGACTCCACCTCAAAGTGAAAGTGATTGGTTGTTCAAACAGTAAGAAGGCGTGGAAAATGACGTTACTGGGAGCGGAAACGAGACGTCACGAGATTTAAAAAAAAACAATAGAAAGAGCAACCTTCTACAAACCTTGCCTTGATAGTATGATTAACAACTGATATTTTATTTATTCCATTTTCCGGGATGGATGGTCATGTTGGTTGGAATTTTACACCAGACGTTTCACCAGTTAAATTCCAACCAACCGGCACGGCGGGAAAATGGAATAAATATCAGGTCGTGGAAGTTTTCATCAATTTATAACTGATATTTTATTTGTAATTAATTTTGGAGCGGGGAGTTTATTTTTAAACACAATTTTAAAACCTTTTCTTCTCGAGTAATGCCGAAATTTCTTTTCTAGATTGGGATTTAAAACAATGAGTAGGGATAATTAATACAAATAAGAAAGCACTTTATTTTTAAAATCTAAGTGGTATAATTAAATAGTTAAATATACTCGACTAAATTTGATTAGGCATGCACAACTTTACCATGATATTTCAAGCCAAACCTATATTTCCACTGAACAAGAAAATATTTTTCCGATCTTGTAGGCAGATCATGTGTTTAAACTTTTGAATTTTTTACATATTTGGCAGTTATTTTTAAATTTTTTTTATCTCTTTTAAGCTATTAATCGGTGAAATGTACAGCTAAATATTTTACCATTTGGTGGCTTTTGGAAATCTTTGAGATTTCCTATCTTTTTATTTATTAAATTTTCTCAAAATCTTTGTTTTTACTCCTAGATTAATTCAAGATTTTTCAAAGATAACTATGGATTAAAATAACGTAAAAAGGAAGCTAAGGGAACAAAGAACAGTTTTACACATTAATCGATCTTTTCGAGAGGTTCTCCAACCACACCGAGGTCCATATTGATCGGCGAAGGCTGGAAATAATAGATGACTTCTTTATTTACTCCCAGCCAGATTTCTTGCTTATCTTCTGGGGAGGAAAACAAGGGGAAGCGCGATAGGGGAGGCCTTAGCGCAAAAACCTCAACCCTTTAAAATGTCATGATTCTTAAAGTGCGATGTCTTTGTGAAACTAACCCTAGACGAAAGTTTTCCCTTTTTTGTGTCTACTGCGACATTTGGGAAACCTTTTAAAACACATTAACGGAGATTTAAGGCGAGCTTTTCTGTAATGTTTTCGTTGGAAATTTTCTGCTTGCGTTAGTAATTTTTAAGAGTTTATAAGAGTTTTAAAAGTTTTGGAAAGGGACTGTTTATGAAGAAAAGATTAAAAAAATAAATGTATGAAAAGTAGTACTTAATAGATATGCAGATTAGAAGTCAAATGGTCAAATATTTAACAACTCAGCGAGTGCCTTTGTGTGAATATTTTTGAAAGATGGTCATTTTTCTCCCTTAATATGAATATATTAGTATAAACACAATGAAATGTTAGCAATAAATAAATATTTACACTGCATAATAATTTCTTTTATCATGAATCAATTCCTCCTGACCCATCAGACAGCACGAAAACACCAAACAATATCATTTTGTCAAAATGTAAGACTTAGTTTAAAAGACCACCTCTGTAATATCCACCAATATTGAAATCTCCCGGCATTAGGTTTTGCAGGTTAAATAATTTTTCTGTCTATGATTTCCCAAAAATGATTTAAAAATAATCATTGTTTTACTTTTATTTTACTGTTTTATTTAATTCGAGTCTTGTTATTTCTAATGTTTTTCAACATATTGAAATAATTCAACTTCAACTAAACTTCTTTCAACCTATCGATTATTGAGTTGTTGGCCAATATTGATACAGCACTCATCGTATTCCCTTATTGTCCAGGCAACGAATGCTCAAAAAAAGGTATAGAGGGAAATTCTAGGGTCACAATTTTTGACTTCGTAACTTTGTTTGGACTAGTTAGGAGGTGAACATATCAAAAGTCCCCGCCCCTAGCCCTTAAGCCGGAGGCAGGAGGGGTGTTCGAAAGTCTAATTTTTCAGTTTTTGGCTTATTACTCTTACAAAATGCATCCCCACGAAAAAGTTTCAATTACTTTTTTTAAAGAAGATAAAATTTGCAAAACTGTAAGACCATTCCCAGGTTTATACGTCCAATTGATCCCGAGTTATATCTCCTCAAAAATGGGGAAAAATTAAAACATTTGAGTTAAAGTCGTCTTAACACGTCTTAGTAAAACAGTCAGTATAAAAATAAAGAAGAAAAAACAAGCTACAAAAAAGTCAATTACAACTTTTCTCTCAGATGAAGGGTTCAGACGCTAGAGAACGCTGAATATTGGGACGTTTTTGTTCGAATAGCGGAAAAACCAAAAAACGTCACTCCTATCACCGAAAAACGGTCTGCTTTGGAACAGGATGGAACAGAACTGCTTTACTTATATATTAGGTACATGAAATGAAACTTCTGCATTCTTAAATGTAAATAAATTAATTAATTAAACTTAACAATAAAATACGAGCAATAACGAAATTCGGATATTTTTGCAATATGCCATTGTTATAGCATGCTCATTAGGGTGTCCCTTATTTTAACGAAAAAATTTTTTTTGCGAATTTGAAAACGATTACCCTCTATTCTTTTTATTAATGCCCTAGGCCAGAGTTTCTCAAACTGTGAGTCGCGACCCACTGGTGGGTCGCCAGTCAGTTTTTGGTGGGTCGCGAGAAGATTTTTAATTTTTCTGAATATGAAGTATGTTTTTATAATTTTTACAAAAGTGGTTATTGAATAATTTTGGACTATCAAACTATTTTTTGAACTTTTGAAATTTATCACATTACCATATATAGTAAAACGAATAAAAATTTGAGGAAAAACTACACTACTTGGTATCGAACGGAATAGGTAAACGAACGGAACAATTAATTTAAATACGTACTATGTGTGCCACTTTAATGTGCCGATAATGCAAATCTAGTCGGTTATTTAAATAAGATTTGAAAAAAATATTCAGTGTTTCTCCCCATCCCCACAGGGGGGGAGCAATGTAAATTTTAAGAATTTTCTTAGGAAATGATGCAACTGCAATTTATCCCATATTGCTAAAAAACTAGTTAAAACCATGTTTTTAAGGGTCAAATTTTAAAATTTTCTCTGGGGGAGGACCCCCAGACCCCCCTTTATATTGTGAGGATCATTGTTAGCGCACAATTAAACTATTTTATATGCTAAAACTCAAATATTTACTTTTAATTTTCTAAAAAGTTTATTTCTCTTCTAATACGTGCATGTGATAATTTATTGTTGTAACTAAATAGTTGGTGAACACCTCACAGTCAGATAATTTAAAATTCTGTGGGGGGGCATGAGATAATTATCTCAGTTCAGTTAATTATAACTAACTGAAGGAGGTGGGTCGCGTTAGATTTTGTTTCTCAAAAGTGGGTCGCGATGTTAAAAAGTTGGAGAACCCCTGCCCTAGGCTATTCAGATACAAAATTTTATCCCTCTACGATGATATTATCATGTGCAAAATCTTAATTAAAGTTGGTCAATTTGTCTGTTTTTGTCCTTTTTGTGACAGAATTTTTTTATTTTGGCGAATTTGAAAAGAGGTACCCTCTACTTTTTTTATAAAGGCCTTGACCTAGTCAGATATAGAATTTCATCCCTCTACGATAATATTAACCCGTGCCGAATCTCAATTGAAGATGATCAAACAACCCAAATTACCAACGCGCGGGCTCACCACTATTTTTTTTTGGTTTTTTCCTTTTTTTATAAGGTTTTCAACTTAAGCCAGGATTTTGATCACATTGAAACGATGTCTGTTAACGGAAGTTCACACATTGAAAGTAAATCAATTTACTTAGTTGGGAATTTGAGACATCAGATAACTGGATCTAAGTTACCCAGCAATCAACGAATTCTTGCGGTGCTGTTTTACAACATTCGTGTAGTTCAAGTTTCTGTTAAACAAAGTCCCATGTTAACTGTTCGTGAATGTATTATTTTTTGGGAGAAAGCAAGGATACCGACGAAATTATTTGCTAACTGTGTAAGGAAAGTTCTTAAACTTTATAATGTTTGGCGAAGTTATTCACAAACGGAGGGCCGAGGAATTTCTTGCATAGACATAGAAGAAGACATAGAAAAAGGTTTATTGTTTTGGGCGTTGCCCGTTAACAAATAACACAAATAATTTTAAAGAAGTTGACATGATCTTTGAATTCAGATTAAAAAAAATTAACATAATTTCAAAAAAGTATATACAAATCACTGTAATACAAGTTAAGACAGTACAAGCCAAGTGCAGGAACAAAATACAAATTAAAATAAATTAACTAGAATCCTCTCCAATGTCCCGGCGAAGCCTAAAAACGGAAGTCAGGAAACATAGAATATTGAAATAGTTGGCGTTAGGATCATTCAAGACAAAGGGAAAATTTTTTACGTTCGATAAATATTTGTTTCGATAATAGCTATAAATAGGACATGATTTAAATATATGGTTCCATGTGTCAAATTCTTCGGTGTTACAAAAGGAACATTGGTTAGTAAAATAAACTTCAAATATCTGGCCCTTATAGAAGATTTTATTTTGATTTAAACGTAATTGGAAAATAATTCTTTTTACATAAATATCAGAGTCGGAGAGTATATAACTTTCAGGGGTGGGACAATTCTTTATAAGTTTATAGTGGGGAAAGTGGGTGCTATTCTCCATCATTGAGAAATCTCGTTGTAGGCATTGATCTCGACAAGTTTGTAACATATTAGGTAGATAATAGGAAGCCAGGTCAGGGTTTTGAGATGTCCAAATAAAGTTAAATCCAAGGTTTTCAATTATTTTTTTTACTGATAAATCCCAGTTATACTCGGGATTTGAGGAGAACATCGTGTTGGAAAATAACTTTTGGTAGCATATTTTGGTATATCTATCATCGGGTAACTTAAGAATTCTTATCCAATACTTTAACAACAATTTTACCAATGTGACTGCAATAGGTGCCTGACCTAGTTCTAATCTTAGAATATAGCCTGGTATGTTTCTAGAGAGAGTAAATAATTTTTTAGCGAAAACACAGAAACACTTTTCCAATTCGAAGATGTTGTTTGCGGACCAAATTGGGGAACCATAAGTAAAAACAGATTGAATTAGTGATTCAAATAATTTAAACCATGATTTAATAGAATTGGCTCGAGATCCAGTGAAAATAGACCATGACGCGCCGATTGCTTTTGATGTAAAATATCTTTTGGCCAGATTAAATTTTCCATTTGACGAAAAAGGAATTCCCAAATAGACGTATTCCCTTACTATATCCAACTCCGAGTTTTGGTAAAAGAATTTATCCGATTTAGAAAGTTTTCCACCCCTCCTGAAAATCATAATTTTAGTTTTGTTAATGTTGACTGCCAAATTAAATTCAAAGCAAAATTTTTCGAGTAAGTTGAGCTTTTTTTGTAAATCAATGCGGGATTCAGCCAGGATTACTGCGTCGTCAGCATAAAAGCGAATGTGCAGGAATATAGAAGAAGAAATGTGAACACCAGGAATATTGGATTCATTTAATCGAGTAATTAAATTGTTGAGAAATAAGTTGAATAGTAAAGGGGACAGTATTTCTCCTTGTAGTACACCGGTATCAACGTTGAAAGAGTCAGTTGTTCCCATTGGGGTTCTAACTTTCGCTTTAGCTTTTTCGTACATATCTTTTAGGATGTTAATAAATTTTGGGCTAAGTGACAGTTTCCGGAGTACTGACCACATAAGAGAGTGATTAATACTGTCAAAAGCAGATTTAAGATCAATGAAAGCTGTGTATAACTTGCCCCGTTTTTTTCTTAGTTTATCTTGAATTAGGGAATTTAATATGAAAGCCTGATCGTTGCAGCTATAACCCTTCCTAAATCCAGCTTGTTCTTCGTATAGAGAGTCTTTTAATTTAAGCCAAAAGTTTAGTCTTTTATTTAAGATTGCGGTGAAAATCTTTCCGATTACAGGTATTAGAGATATCGGTCTATAGTTGCCTGGGTTAGATGGGTCTCCTTTCTTAAAAATGGGATGAATCAATATTTCTATCCATTTTTCGGGGTAAATTTCTTGCATCTTTGGATAATTTATTTGATATTGCACACATCGAGGCCTTAGAAATAATAGAGATTAAAGAAGATAGAATTTTCCTACTAAAGCAGAGGAAGCCAGGCCGTCCAGGCTGCTTATTAGGCTTATTTTTTCAGGAAAAAAAAATTTTAGAAAAATATTTATTTTAAAAAGTGGTGAGTATTAGGCTTTTTTCTGAGTAATTGACTTGTTTGGCCATGTTCAATTGAGATTCGGCACGGGTTAATATTATCGTAGAGGGATGAAATTTTATATCTGACTAGGTCAAGGCATTTATAAAAAAAGTAGAGGGTACCTCTTTTCAAATTCGTAAAAATAAAAAAAATTCTGTTACAAAAAGGACAAAAACAGACAAATTGACCAACTATAATTAAGATTTTGCACATGATAATATCATCGTAAAGGGATGAAATTTTGGATCTGAATAGCCTAAGGCATTAATAAAAAGAATAGAGGGTAATCGTTTTCAAATTCGCAAAAAAAATTTTTTCGGTAAAATAAGGGACACCCTAATGCTCATCAATAATATATGTACAGTTGGGGAAATAAAAAACGATTTCTGGCGTTGGGGCGTTGAGCGAACGAACGAGGAAGAATATTCGCGGTATGCATTCGGCAACGGTATACCGCCCCTTAAGATTAAAGTTCGTTTTTATCAAAAACTATTCGGTGAAATCGATTGAAATTTTGGCTTTATACATCAAATTACTACCTGAATCGATTACCATCAAAATATTCCATGGTTTTAAAAATTAATTTTTTTTTAATTTTTTCAAAAAATTTTTAATTGTGAATCAATCTGGATGAAACTGGGTATTTAAAGGTTTTAAGGGATGGCCTTTCAGAAAATATCATAATAATTGGGGGTCCCTATTGAAAAAAAAGTTAGTGTTTCGTTTAATATGAAGACGACCCCCTTAGGACTCGAAATTTCTTATGGTTAAAGAATACTTTAAACAATGAAAAATGACACCTCATTTGTCTTCCTAACCCAAGTGGTTCGCCAGAAATCGCAACTGAGTCGTTTTTTATTTCCCCAACTGTACACATGAATAATAAAAATTGGTACATAAAATTTTATTTTGTGTAATTTAAGTATGCAGAAGTTTGATTTCATGTACTTAGCATGTAATTAAAGAAGGTCGTATAGTATCCTGTTCCAAAGCAGACCGTTTTTCGGTGATAGGAGTGACGTTTTTTGGTTTTTCCGCTATTCGAACAAAAACGTCCCAATATTCAGCGTTCTCAAGCGTCTGAACCCTTCATCTGAGAGAAAAGTTGTAATTGACTTTTTTGTAGCTTGTTTTTTCTTCTTTATTTTTATACTGACTGTTTTACTAAGACGTGTTAAGACGACTTTAACTCAAATGTTTTAATTTTTCCCCATTTTTGAGGAGATATAACTCGGGATCAATTGGACGTATAAACCTGGGAATGGTCTTAAAGTTTTGCAAATTTTATCTTCTTTAAAAAAAGTAATTGAAACTTTTTCGTGGGGAGATGCATTTTGTAAGAGTAATAAGCTAAAAACTGAAAAATTAGACTTTCGAACACCCCTCCTGCCTCCGGCTTAAGGGCTAGGCGCGGGGACTTTTGATATGTTCACCTCCTAACTAGTCCAAACAAAGTTACGAAGTCAAAAATTGTGACCCTAGAATTTCCCTCTATACCTTTTCGTTGCCTGGATTATTACTACCTATCTCATGTATTGGATGGACATTCTCTCTATTCATTGAAGTGTCTTTAATTATGTAATTTTCAAAAGAAAGCATCTTGTAAACTTCCAAATGAGAGCATTTTAAATAATAGCATATTAGTTGTTTCCCTGAAAGAAAATGGTTGGAAAAGCTTTTTTAAAATTTAAATAAACAAATCAAAGGGGAGAAAAAAGGGAAACATAAAAAATATCTGCTTTGACATAACGTCTAAACTAATCATATACCATCTTCTTTATAATAAATTACTTTCTGAATGACTTCATAGGTTAATTAACTTAGCTCCTCCTGCTTCAGTGTAGGTGTCAGTTCCCCAAACAAGTCAAAACTGCATCCCCCCTTCGTATCACCCTTTCCTCCTCCCCTTCTATTGATCGTAATCCCAGAAATAATAGATGACTTCCTTATTTACCTCCTCCCTTGTTTCGCATGCTGGAGGATGAAAGATGGGGCAGAAATCTGATCCTCGGATTAGATCACATACGTCGGATTAGATTTTGTAAGAAAGACACAAGATTAAAGTTTTAAATTGTAATAAAAGAGAACGTTGTGTTTAAGGACTTTTTGAATTTTTTACGAAATTGTTTAAAAACTAATTATACTTTTTTAATGAAGACTCTTAATTAACTGGTATAGCCGGGGAATGCCTCGTTCCAGGTATATAAATATTCCAAATAATCCGATTATCAAACTTTGATGATAAATTGAAAAAAAAATTGTTTAAAGGGTTGGATTATATTCAATTCCAATTGAAGGATATTAATAATTTAATTAGTGTTAAGGAGAATTAAGCGTAAATTAAATTTTTATTTAGATTTACAATTAGTAAGTAAATTACACACACTAAAAGAAATAAAATGTTAACCTTAATGAAATTATGGGGTGTTTGTGTATTTCATTTTAGTTGGTTAGAAGTCAAGAGATACGGATTATAAATTGAGATAACTTCTATAGTAGGTGGGTGAACTGGCGCAAGTTCAGACGTGCGGATGCTTGGCGAATTTTGGCTGTTTAGCGGCACATTTAGAAGCCAAATCATTCACTTAACATTAGTTAGGGTTACCATATTAGTCATCTTTACCGCTAAAAACTTGGCGCATCCGCACCTCTGAACTTGCGCCGGTGGACTATTATTGTGTATTACCTTTAGAAGAAGAAATGGAATTTCCTATCCCCTTAGTTTCTAAAGATATTTTGGTCGAAACGACAAATCAGAGAACAGAATATCCCCTCTCCTAGTAATTTAATAAATTCACTTTTCAGTATTAAAATAGCATGGCAAACTTTTAATACATTTGAATAGGGAATACACCACTTGTGGAAATTCAAGATTTCGACTATTGGAAATCATTGATGGGGTTATAAAAAGCATTTCTTTAAATTTTTAGAATTCATTTATGATTAGTTTTTTTTAAATTAATTTTCAAAAAATACGCTCGCTAGAATTGGAGGTGTGGCCTACGTGACATCACTTCTGCTTTCGGCCGAATCTTCAACCAATCAATACTTTCAAAGGAAAGGATTTAACCATTGCCGAATACGCGTTCGTACAAGGGTGTCGTACCGAAGACAGAAGTGACGTCATGCTTCAAACCCTTCCGAGCATTGTAGTTTTTGATTTTTTAAAAAATCAACTAGTGATCCGATTTCGAGAAAAAATTTTTAAAAGGTATATTTTAAAGAAGCTCTATCGAAATAAATTAAATTTGAAAAATCGTTGTATTCTCTATTAGTACGGGATGCTGGCGTTAAAATGAAAAATTCATCTGCTCGTACACGATTTTTATATGACAGGATAGTGTAAGTGGTGCTGATCACGGAATCGTGCGTCAGCTGGTCAGGTAGTAGTGGGTTGAGCGTGGGGAGGGGGTTAAAGTTGTAAAAAAAGTGAAAAATAAATTGAATCGTCAGTTTGAAGAAGGGAATAAGTCCAAAAATTGACAAATTGACTTTTTGTGCTCAAAACAATCTCCAAGCTTTGCCCTACACATGGGTGAAAAGAGGGGGAAATTAACTAACCCCTATAGGGAGATATCGCCCCTTGAAGTTGTGAAATCGATATCCATGCAATGAAAATTCCATTACTTTTTTTCGATTTTCTCAAAACTTGATTTTTGGACTTATTCCCTTCTTCAAACTGACGATTCAATTCATCTGCTCGTGTATGAAACTTGGTGGAGATGGTAGTTTAGGCTAAAGCCCTGGATCCTCTACCTTAAGTAGCGACATCACGCTCAATCGGCCGCCATTGTGGGGGGAAATCACTACTAGTCTGGATAGTCTTGCTTATCGTCACTAGTAGTGAGTTCTCCCTACAATGGCGGCCGATTGAGCGTGATGTCGCTACTTAAGGTAGAGGATCTAGGGCTTTAGTTTAGGCCTTCCTGATTACAAAATTGACCGTCAGATGGTTGGGTGGCCGCTGTATGACCGACCGTCAGCTGGTCACGTGAACTTGCAGACAAAAAATTTATCTGACAATGCATGGAACTTGGTAGGGATGTCAATCGCTATTACTTGAAGTAATAACTAGTTGCTAGTCTTCAACTTACACTAGCAACTTATGAATTAGGGCCATATTCAGATGTTCGCCATCAGTGAATCCGCCGCGCGTATCAGCCGAAATGGTACTCAAATTAACTTTTTCCCGACTCACTTTGTCTGAAACGCCGAAGGCGGATTCACTGGCTCTCTCGCCGGCGGATACGAAACCGCCGACGACTTTCTCTTCTCTCATTGGCTGAAACCGCGCTGAAACCTTGGAAACAGTTTGTTTACATTCTTCATTCGGTTGTACTTCGAAACAAAAATTTGGCGTCCATCTTGCGTGAAAATGCATGCTTTGATTAGTAGGATGTTGGTATGGATTAATATATTAAAATAATTGATAACTTTAACAAAAATGAGAGAGCACAGAAGAAAATGGAACAGCTGGGATAAGAGTCGCCATGTCAAACCAACACTCCTTGCCCTGCTTCGGATCACGCCCGATAGCAAAGAATAATGTATTGAGGTATGTAAATTGTATTTTTATTTAATTTTCTCGTTTATGAAATATTTCAGAATTGGTAAATGTTTTAGTATTCAATATTTCGGATCAATTCGGTTAGATGTTCCGTTAAATATTACCAAGTTTGTTTTGGTATCAAATATTAGAAAAATCGCTTCAAAAATTACTAATCTTAATGTGATAAAAATGTTCATTTTGTATAAAATTGAATAATTTATAATATTTTTAATGTTACAATAATCGACGTGGCAAATTTCTTTTTGAATTGTTATATTTTAAGATTAAGAATTCTGAATAGACTAGAGGAAGTCCAATTCAAGATATGAATTAAGAACATGAATGGTGTTCAATACTTTTTTTTATTCAGTGAAAGTTATAAATGAAAGCTTTAAAATAAATATATTTTAACTTTTAAGATATTATTTTTGCACAGAATATATAATTTGGTTATTACTTGAAATTCTTGATTGTTTTTATGTGCAGATGACATAGCATTTGTTTGCGTTGGAATATCACATATTTAAAGAATTCTTATTCTCTCGCTTTCTATTAAACTAACTTCCTTCCGCAAAAAGGTTTTTTAAAATTTAGGATAGTATTAATTGAATTATGAAGTTTACAGTTTACACCACACACATACAACATAAAAATCATTGAATGTATATATAAACATTTCAATATATAATTGAATAGTAATCAATTATACTGTTGAATAATTTTTTCTTGTATGTAATTAATATATTTTGATTTTGTTTACATGCTAGTATAATTTTTTTCAGCTCAACTAAAATGCTGTTCTTTGTGAATCCAGGAAAGAATTATTGAAAAGGGCAAATTATGAAAGTTTAAAAGGATGACACTTCTATTTAAACTGAGAGTTATTTTAAAAAAAATTAACCATTTGATAAATGGTAATGGAAATTAATCAATTATTCATTTAAATTGCTTTGAGGTAGTACAGTTATTGTATTTGATATAATTTATGAAACAAACTTGCTCCTATGAACTGTGACCATCAAACAGTGACAATCCATACTTAAATAAGTCAAACGGTATCTACTAATAAATGTCATTATTTAGAAAATAGTTGTAAAAATGTTTGAACAAATTGGTGTAGTGCTTACTTTTTTTTGTTGATAATAAATAATCTTTTTTGTGATTAGAAGAGTTTTTATGTTTTTAGGATTTAGTTCATACAATATACTTTGAAATTTTTATAAGTTACAATTTTGTCTAACTGGAGTACTAAAAATTTGTTTCTAAAATCTGCCTCACTCTTTCCTACATGTTGTACTAATAAATTTCAATTCAATAAAGAGTAACTGCAATAGTTTACACATTTAACTGTTGAAACATACTTTTTGCTAATTGAGTGGAAAATTCTCCAACAAATTAAGTATGCAGTTAAAAATAGAATAAGTTGAAGAATATAGAATATTTATTTACAAAATTCCTAAACTTTATTGAATCTATTGTAAGAATAAAAAATGGAACTTCCAAATATTTTGAAGATATGAAAATAGTGTAAGTATTATTTATTTTGTTTTATATAAGCTTGCAAAGTTTCAGTTTTATAGATTTTAAAAATGCTGCTAATATTGGGAAATGGTAATTAAGGATTAGTTTACTGCACAATAAGGTGAGTAGTGAGAGTCTTTCAACCAGAATTATGAAACATAGTTCCTACTTCCTAACATCTTGCATTAAATTGAATTTAATGAGTAATTCCTTTGATGAAAAGATATTTCCATGTAATCATACCTTACAAAATAACTAATTTTTTTCTATTGAATATTTTTTTCTACCCTTTGCTATTATCTCCCTTTTTTATAACCATTTTTCCAAAATCATGTAAGAATGAATTTCCAAAACATACTTGTAATTAAATTTGGGAAATGAAGCATTATTTTTATGAGTTACAATAATTACTTGGTTATGATAAAGGTGCAAAGCGTTTGAAATAAAAAAGATAAAATATTTTCTTTTTCTTTTATTGTTTTTATTAACTCTTTAATAAGTTCGCTTAGTTAAAAGCTTCAGCTTGGTTTCTAGCTCACTCAAACAACAAAAACAAGCGACTTGCAGTGCAGATTGAGTTTGTTTACATTTTTGGAAGCATGTGAATGCATCAGTGACATTTTCCCGCCTTTTAATAGGCGGATTTTATTGGTCGTTGAGCGTTTCAACGTCACGCCACGTCAAAAACACAACTAACCAATGAACTGACTCTCCGAGATCTTCGCCTCTTTCGGAAGGCGATCTGAATACGGTGAATGAGATTCACGCTGGACGGAAACGCCGCCGGCGGATTCACTGATGGCGAAGATCTGAATATGGCCCTTAATGTCTGTTGTACTAGTAACTCGTTATTATTTATGAAACAAAGATTGATTTCTTACCAAGTTTCTTGCTTTGTCAGATAAATTTTTTGTTTGCATATCCAGCTGACGGTCATTCCACTGCAACCCAGCCAGCTGACGGACATTTTTGTAATCAGGAAGGTCTAAATTACCATCTCCACTAAGTTTCATACACGAGCAGATGAATTTCTTTTTCTTCTTTTGGTTCTTTGACCCCCTCCCCACGCTCAACCCACCTCTACCTGACCAGAGCTGAAGCTCGATTCCATGATCAGTACCACTAACACTATCCTGTAAAATTAAAATCGTGTACGAGCAGATGAATTCTTGAAATTTAACGCCAGCTCCCGTTGTTGTTGTTTCTTATGCCACTTGGAATATCAAAGCTCCACCGCGAAGCGTACCGGATTTAAGGCAAAGGGGGTGCGGCTCCTGAGAAAGTGAGGCCCATGAAAGGCCGGAGTCCGACTTAAGCCTTGGATGATAGATGCCGCCACCATCTATCCTCCACAATTTTGCCATGAATCTGAAGGGGAGGGAAATAGTCGCCAGACACCTGGACCCAAGGTAAACTGCGCCATGACCGACCTCAGGACTTTCGGACCCACAGATTTAACGAGCACGTACTCCGCATGTACTCGATGAGTCTTCAGCGGTGTCGGGAATCGAACCCGGGACCCTTCGATCCCAAGGCCGATGCCTTAACTTAACCACTAGGCTCCCCACGGCCTCTCGCCAGCCCCCGTACTATATTGTAACGCTGGGAGTGTTGAAAAGAACACAACCATCCCGCAACCGTTTTTCTTTTCTTTGAGAAGAGAGGCCGGATAATCCGATCCTGGTGCAGTGGCGTATATAAGGGGGGGCCGAGGGGGCCCTGACCCCCCCCCCCGAAATCCGGACTTGGTATACTAAAACACATTAAAACCCCGTTTTTAGGGACAAATTTCCAAAAATTTTCTGGGGGAGGGCCCCCAAACCCCCCTTTCTGATTGGAATTTTATTAATCCAAATCTTTTTATAATAATTTCATCAAAGTCCTAATCCTACTTATATTAAGTTCGGGACAGATTCCATAATCGAGGTTTTCGCCAAACTTGGCGAGATCGTATTTTAAAGCGTGGAGGAAATCCCGCCAACATTTAACATTATTACATACATTAAAATGGTCATCGCCAAAATTTGGCAAAACATTTGGCAAAAACCTCGATTACGGAATATTACCCTTAAGTTCATCCAAATCCAAATCCTATCCAAAAATATAGATCAAAATTCGGACTAGGTGTACCAAAACTAATTAAAAACCAGTGTTTAAGAGTCAAATTTTCAAAATTTTTCTTGGGGAGGACCCCCCAGACCCCCTTTTGGTTTTTGGAACAAAATTACACACTTTTTTATATAATAAGTTCTTTTAGATGTAAATTTTAACAAAAAAATACATAAAAAGTTACATTGGACGTAATGAATTTGCTTGGGAGGGGTGAAAAATAATTTTGGGCCCCTCCCGAAATAAATTTCTATGTACGCCACTGTCCTGGTGTATCAAGAGAGTCTACCCTACCTTCAAAATATGCCCACTTAATTTTCAACCAACAGCAACCTACTCTAAACAATGGGAAAATAAAATACCTTTTTTTGAAACCACAACACCTGCAAAATAAAAAAAACCCGCACACTCATCATTACCGCAACACCACCCTATACGGAAACGGCCCCCATAAAAATCGCCGCCGCCGCGTGCTACCGTCAGGTATCCCTCCGTGACTCGCACGCGACGTTCGGCTATACTACAACCGACGACGGCGGCAGGTGTGATGCGATTGCAGGCTGATGAATGGCGCTCTTGTTATCGGCCAAGTTTCAGTAGCAGACACTACTGCTGCTACTTCACTTGGTTGGGTTTGGTCCTTGCAGCAGGGGTGTTTCCCGCGAAAGTGTAGAAGTAAATGATGCGTTTGGTGGGTTTATTCCGTGAGGGGTCTGAAGGAACTGGTCTAGGTGGGTATTTTATTTAGGCATTAAAATTTCTAGAGAGAAACCCCTCTTCATTCTAATAAAAGTTGTCGTTAGGCTTGGGCGGGTCTAGAGGGGGTCCCTGGGGGCCATGCCCCCCTCCGAGAAACTATCAACTATAGCTTGAAATCACTTTTTCAATGCTAAAATTCAAAATAAAATTCTTTGGAAGATCCCCCAGGGGTCGATCCAGGCGAAAATTGGGGCCGTTTTGCGGCCCCTTCACAAAAATTAGCTTTGATAAAACGACCCCTTCACAAAAATAAACTTCGTAAAATCGGCCCTTTCACAAAGTATTTATTTTCTAGTGACAAAAAATTACCACTTTCAAATTTCAAACGAAGCCCTTCAAATATTCTCCGAAACGAACTCGATTCTTTGGTTGAGAAAGAACCATACAATCCATAGATCGACGAAAACAGCAGTTTGCGTTTTCAATCCGGCAACCCTATGCTTTGCAATGAATTGCGGAAAAATATATTTTTCACAAAAAAAAACACAATTTTCACAAAAATAACTTTATTTTCACAAAAATAATTTCATTTTCACAAAAAAATATTTCATTTTCACAAAAATTATGAAAAATAGGCTCCAAAAATTAAAACCTGGATCGACCCCTGCCCCCAAATCAACCCTTACTAATCAGTCAGTTGAAAATGGTCTTCTTTTCCCTAAAGAACGTCCAAATAGACAATCTTTGATTTAGTAGGTCTCAAAAACAGCTGAAAAATTAATTTTAGAGGGAAATTTCACAATTTTTTTATTTGTGAATTTTTACAAAATTTTTGAAAATTTCTATAATTTACTTCATTTTTATGTTAAGAAAATTGAAAATTTATACGGTAAGAGAACGGAACCTCTATCACATAAAAGAAATGGGGAAAATGGTCGTTTTGGCCTAGAGATGTTTGCTCTTAGATGTTTTATTACAGTAGCCTGTTTGTTATGAGTTATGAATATGTCTTCTAGAGACAAACTATAAAGTTATAAGGGATTTCATTAGATTGAAAGTTACTTTGACTACTGTAATATTTACAATGTGGCTTTTGTTATTTTATTTTAATTTTTCTTATCACATTGCATTTGACATGTTTAGGTGAACAGGATGGGGTACGTGAAAATTGCACCATAATAACTATTATTTTACAATTGTCCAAATTAGAGTACTTCCCTCGTAATATTCCCTCATAATAACGAGTCGTATTTTTTAATTCTGGTCAGAGAGAGAAAGGTTTTTCGATCAGATGATCCTCTCCTTCTCTTTATATGAAAAAAAAAGTAGAACAACTTTTTTGAAAGTAATTCAGTTTTTTTACAAACTTCACTTTTTTACCATCCAACACATTTCTCGCCTCACAAACTTGGGTTTCACAGTTTAATCTAACACCCGACTGATCGAACAAATCCCTTATGAAAACCGATTTTCTCTCCTGTTCCAGAACACTCCCCCTCCCCCTTAAGATCCCCCAAGTTAATGGGATTGCCTCCCCTCCCCCAAGGAACCTTTCCCAGCCTGTGACGTCATCCCATGCTTCCCCCCAGCCCTGTGGATATAAATATCGATCTCTCTGTTCATTTGAAGCCAGTTTTTCTTAAAGGGGGGTCGCATTTTTGGCGAGTTATCGCCAAGTAAAGGGTTAATGTTAATGGAGATGAGGTACAACAGGTGCCAATGGGGGTTACATTGGGTATGGTGACTAGTATGATAATTATACTCTTCTAGGAGGAAATAAATTATTCATTCTAGGGCCAATGGGCTAATGAAGAACTTTACTTTGTAGTACAAGTATTATTATGCTGAAACATTTTTTCCCATAGACCTAAAATAACTCAATAATAAGTGGAAACTTGAAAACTAAACTCAAGTAAGAAAAAACGTTTTAGTCCTAAATTTTAAAAAGCATGCATCGTCTTTCTAGAATATTATTATTCTGGAGCTGGCCTGAAATAAATTGTTTGGGATCCCTCAAATCTTCAAGATCCATTTTCCATGATCCAATTCAATATTTTACAGAAAAGTTAAAAAGAATTAAGCATGTAATAATGACTTTAATATAATATTGTGTTTTCTTGTTTTAAAAATTTTAATCACATCAATTTGAACTAAATAGTCTATAATGAGATGAGAATTTTGATGCCAAAATATGTTAATACCAATATCGTTGTTATGTTATTGTCATTACCTCCACTGTCATCATAATCGTTACCAAACTATTATGGTTACAATTTATATATAACGTTACTCTTACAGCCAATTTCATAGCCATCATTGTCGGTGTAAACCAGCAGCTTAAAGGAAGAAAAATTTGCTTTTTTGCTGACTCTGATTGGAGGAATCCTTCTTTGGCCAAGGATATAACACCGATGCTGATGGATGTGAATATGGCTGAAAGTGGTTATTACCATTCTATGGCCATTTAAAAAATAATAATTGCTAATAGGGGCCGTTCAAATATTACGTAAGCACCTAAGAGGGGAGGGGGTTTGCTCTTTGCTTATTTTTCCTGACAAGGGGGAGGTGGTATGAGTGATGCTTACGTAAGATACTACATTTTCGAAAATATCTTGTTTCTTACATAAATAATACCAAAACTCAACCAAAAATAAATTTAACAAAAAATTGAATTAGGAAATCGGACGTAAGCACTTCTTTCTGGGGATGGATCCCCAAACATTTAGAAATTTTAACCTCGAAATAGTGTCTCGACTCATATTTGAACCCTTAGAGTTACACCCAAAAAGGACAGCTCCTTGTATAAGTCACCTAATTTTCAAGGAGAAAAAAAACAGTTCTCACTAAAGGGGATGTCGAAATTTCGGGGGGGGGGGGGGGTCCGGCAGTTTCTTACGTAATTATAGTGGGGGGGTTGAGGTTTGCTTATCTTTGCTGACAAGGCGGGAGGGGGGTTAAAAATGACCAAAAAGTGCTTACGTAATATTTGAACGGCCCCATATTTGTTTCACCAAGAGTCATTATTAAAATGCCTAAAAGTTTTTTTATCTATCTTTAAAATGAAATATATTAATTAAATTTTTAAAATTATAATCTTAAAAGCTTGTAAAATATATCATAAATAAAACTTAATAAAATTACCTATCATTACTACTAATATTACCCTTATTATAATCATAACAATATCAAAGTTGATTTACCCCATTCTCACAGAAAGACGACTTTTCAGTACACGAACTCCTATCCTTTATGTAATAAATCTTCTCTTTCTCATAATCAAGGTTGATCCCTTCCACCATTCCAAGGGTAATTAATTTCACTCCCGACAAACACGGGTGAGCAAGCATCTCTGTCTAATCTACAGATTAAAAGCGTCCCATCCTTCAGACAGCCATTGTAATCCGGATACGCGTTGGGGAATTTTAATAATTCCGGAATCTCTCCTCCAACTAAATCTCTTATCTGGAAACATCATTGGGAGAGATTTGAAACAAAAATGAGTGATAAAGTAAGCGAGAAGATATCATTTATTTGTGGAGAGATTAAGTATTGTAGAAATGTATATGATTTGGAGAGTATGGGACATGGCTTAGATGGTTGACAGATAGTTTAATAATTAAACTTGTTTAAAGTCACCCAGATATAAACGTGCGTTTAGTTATGCGTCTAGTAGATCGGCACATTTTGGGAATGATCTTTCTAATATGCCTATTGAATTTCTATTCGACAAGTGTTAGATTTTATTAGAAACACGTCTATATATCTCATTTAAATTCGTCCGATGTCATGCATGTATAATTGAATCGTCAGTTTGAAAAAGGGAATAAGTCCAAAAAACATCTTTGTTGTATGAACCCCAAATTTTTATTGGAAATTCAGGACCTTCTTGAAAAAAAGGGCAATCATCGAAACAAATATAAGTACGTTCAAAAGTATTTTACAGTTGAAAGAAAGTTGATATACTTGTTCCCTTTTTCAACCTTATAAAATTTCAAATTATGAAAAATCTGAAGAATCACTTAAATTATGATTCTGCTTAGTTCACACAGAAATTGAGAAATAGAAAGATTGAGACTAATATAATTTCAAAATTATTATGAAACTGAGTCATTAAATCAGTACTGATGGAGTAAGTGAATATGAATGGAGTCAGTCATTCCCTGGATAAAAAAAAGTTAAAAACACTTTTAAATTAAAAGCAAATTTTATTTCCGCCTAGTTTACACAACAAAGAATAAGAACAGAAACACAAATTAACTGAAAATATACAATGAGTGGACAAGGACATCGATTTCACAACTTCAAGGGGTTATATATCCTTGTAGGGGGGTGTTAGTTATTTCCCCCTCTTTCTACTCATGTGTAGAGCAAAGCTTGGAGATCATTTTGAGCACAAAACGTCAAATTGTCATTTTTTGGACTTATTCCTTTTTACAAACTGGCGATTCAATTGTGATCTTTTTACTATACATCTGATATATCGATACAAAAAATGCCATGAATCGAAGAAGGAAGGGTTGAATTTTTTGAACATCTTAGTTTCAAAACTGACTGATACTTTTGTTGTCAATCGTATAATTTCCTTTTAAATTAGTTGTTGGTGGTATAAATATAAATGACAACGATTTACAAAATTAAGAAAATCAGCATTTAAGTTTAATTATGCTTTTCATGTGTATCCTATTAGTTAAGGTTATAATAAGGTCCTATAGGTTGAGGTTATTTCATCACTGTTAAAAAAATTTCAAACTGCTCAAAACCACAAAAGGATATTGGTGGTTTTCTCCACATCTTTAAATCTGAGTCATCTCGTTTCTCAGTTCATCCTGATAGCATCTGATTCTTTGTTTGTAAGGAGAAGGAACACAAAATAGCAATATCTATATTTATGGAATAAAGACCCCCCTCTGCAGCCTAAAGAATAATTTCTGGCGGTTTAGTGTTATAATATCAATATCCTTACCCCTCTGGTAATCCCTTGAGCAGATGAAATCGGGTATATTTTTACTTTAAGGGATAATAATTGCAGAAAACTTTGTGCTACCTTACTGAATAATTTCCTTCAGGATAGGAAATTGCAAGAATGGGATCGACCAGCACGGTCCCCCGTCATGAGTCCGATAGAACACGTTCGGGACATGCTAGGGAAATAAATTTCTGCCCTTTCAATACATCTCAAAGAGTTCAAGTGCTGAAAAAAGGATCTAAAAGAGGAATACCCCAGCCACTAATTAATAAGCAAACAAACCTGGTGGCAAACAGGTCCACAATGTTGTTATCAATCCGGAGAAACCATACCCCAAACGAAATTGACTTTAAATTAAGTGTATTGATAGATTTTCACTTTTTTTCTTAACCACACAGAATGTGCATTTTCCAATTTCGACAAAACTTTTTTCATTAATTGCATGGATTTAGCTTTTAAATGACCCTGTGTTTGTGAAAGATGCTTCCATCACTGCAAATTTTTCATTTGCTTGTCAATATGTATCAAAACCACCAATATCAATTAATGCTTTTGAGGAGTGTACAATTCAATATGCTAAACTTATCTTCGGATACATTAAACAAAATACTGATATTTTTCAAACTAAATCCATGTTCTAATGCATATTTCGTTAAATGAAGCTCATATATGAATGTCGTATGATTTAGTAATAAAAATAAGTGATTTAAATAAATCAAAATGAAGTACGATATCAGTAATAATCATTTGATCTTTGATTTACAAGTGAAGAGAATAGCGAATAAATGCCTCCATGTCCATATGGAGTTTCATGAATAAGATGTAATTTCCCTTGATTTCCACAAAGATTTAAGGTTGAGGAAACTCATTATCGTTTAGTTGGATAACGGGTTTGATAGTATCTAAAGAGATTGGAAGGGTGATTAAGATTATAGACACTAAACTATCGTAAACTGTGAGGAAGATAAATTATGTCTATACCAAAGCTAGTTCACTACGATGAGGGAAGTATAGGAAGGATGATAGTGTTTCAGACAGGGTTTTAAAAGGGATCTTCTAAACTCTTGTGCATGATGCTGTGAATTCAAGCGGCATACGTACCTCGATGGGTATGTACTTGAATATCAAAGTCACTTATAGATTACTTGAAAATTCCTTGCCCAAAAGTAAAATAGGGTTCAATTAAGTTAACTGGTCTCTTTGAGTATTTATTGAGTCTCTTTGAGTATTTATTTATTATAAGTTTTTATTGTGGTAATCAATAAAAAGTTATATTTCAATAAGTTGATTTGCAATTTTCCCAAAGCTTCCAAAACATTTGGGGGATTTTTAAACACACAGATAACGGATTTGTACTCAAATATGCTTACTATATGAAACGAGAATTTCCATATTTTGAATATTTTTCAGAAACAATAAAAAATTTTTAAAAATTATTTTTTTTTCGAATTTTTATTTAAATTGTGTATAGAATTTAAACATTCTAGATCAAATAAAACAAAAATAATGAAAATACGTAATCAACAGGGTTTTTAAGACAAATAGCAAAATCAAATTAATACATATTTTCACGTTTCTCCAAAGTGAGGGGGTATCTAAATATTACGCCACAATTTTAACAATAGAGGATGGGGACCTTGAATGTGTGACACTTGTGGGAAAGGAGAAGTTCAAAAATTTGTGACACCACTTTTTTTACCTAGAAACTAATGCCAAAAGTGTTATTTTTCAACTTCTAGTTTTGATTTAATTTAACAGTAATAAAATACATAGTTACTAATTCGCAAGTACCAAAAATAATGTAAGATGGTTGAAATTGGTTACATCACAGTTAAGTTGTTGTTTCAAAAGGTTGACATCATAAGGAGAGAGAGGTCACTTAAAATGTATGAAATTGGGACAGAATATGGAAGGTAGGCCCCTACCTTCCTACCTGATGGTATAAAACCATCAAAAACTAAGTGACGTAATTTTTGTGAAGGATCAACCGCCATATTCACCACTAACTTAACCTAAGTTTAACCTGGAATCATGCTTTTTCGATAACTCTGATAGGCTTAAAACTTGTTTCCCAGTTTCAACAACCAATCAGAAGTTTGATTCTAGGTTAACCTTAGGTTAAGTTAGTGGTGAATACAGCCGTAAGAAGATTTGTTCATAATAAACAGCATTAGATCAAGAAATTTCAACAGAGTAGTATAACACGAGAAAATTCAATTTCGCTAAGTGTTAACTCCTGACATAGTTTGGTAATGGGCTATCGTATTTCAAACGATACCTCAATATCTACTTTCTTCTTGTTGTAAGCCTCGAAACATCCTGAAGCTATTATAAGCCATGAATTGTGAATTGGAATCAATCAACTACTAGGGATAGTGAGAAGGAAACCGCACATCAAAGAGAGAAAAGACTTCTGGGCGAATCAGCAATGACAACCGCAGATTTATTGTATTGGGAGGATCGAGCAAGAAGAGCAAATGGTGTATAGCAACATGTCGGCCTGTGGCGACATTCATCTTTTTATGATCATCACTTAATTGAAGGCATTAGTCACTTGGGAGGGGAGGGGATGTCAGAAGATGTCGTTTCGTTCTTTTGTAAAGGGGAGAAATGGTATCAGAGAGAATTATTGTGTTTGTTCTGATGGTTTCTGTTTTGTGGGAATATATTGGGTGTGTTGATGTATCCTCTATTTTTTTAAAATTTATCCGATAATTCAACAGTTTAAAATTCAAATGTGAGAGAAATATGTTGGTATTTGAATTTAAAAGTTTTATGTTGGTGATTAGTTAAAATTGATGTTAAATGGAATTTAATTTTTTTACGCAACGAAATTTTCTACAGAATATATCTTTTGAATAAAATTTAATTTTATTATTTCAGCTGAAGTGTTTGATTTCAAGATGTTATAATAAAAATTTAGATATTACAATTATGTTTTGGATGTTTTTGCTCTTACATTATTTTCTTCCCATATTCTTTAACTCACTAAAAAAATACTAAAACTGGAAATGAATGTAACTTTCTCATCATTAGTTCATCGATCTTAAAATATTGGTAGTAAAACATCAGGTAAATCTTGTGGAAATAGTAAAACTAGTAATGTAAAAACAACGCTTAATCCACAATTAAAACATTTAATTGGTATTAGTACATAGGTAGTATCTCTCTATTCTAAAAAAAGTTTTTGGTGAACGGTTTCCAGAGAAAGGATTTTTAATTACTGATCCGTATAACACATTTCTGGTATCAAACTGTTCGGATTCCTTTGAGGATGTGCAATAATAAGCCCTTAGAATTTCTAAAAAAATTCTAAATTTTAAAATATTTCCATTTTTTTAGATTACGGATAAGGTCGCCGTTACAAAGCAAGTAATATCAAACAACTTATGCATCCAATCACAACGAACAATAGACGCCATATTTTATAATGAAACCTGAAATTTTTTTTTACCTTTTTAAAAATGTACTTTAGAGTACTTTCCAAATTAAATAGCATTAAATTATCGATAAAAGTATTCTAAAAACACAGTTACGATATTTCAAGCTAAAATTACACATATTTTCTCTGAAATTTATAATTTTTAGTCTGATAATCGAAATTAACTGTAATCATTAAGTGTCGTGTAGGTTTTTTCTCTCATTATTTTCAATGGATTAAAGGTATTGTTTAACAAGTCTACAAGGTCTGGGTTGAAACATAAATATCAATGATAAAACACTGGTGTTCAATGGGCAATACCATCATTTTTTGAAAACAGAAAAAATACATTTTTCCAGAAAAGGAAATAGATCTGCATCCAAAAATCCACATGAAAAGTTTCAAAAAAATTCAGCTAATTAAATATTTAAAATTAAAATCGCCAAGCCCTTTGTCTTTGTTTAGGGTAAAAGTACGTCACAATTGACTCATACAGACTTTAACGAGAAACCCAACAATGACTTTGATTTGTTTAAACAATGAGGAAGTTGCATGATTTTTTAAAATTTTTTTAATCGATTCCTCTTGCAAAAATAAGCAACTACCCAAAATTTGAGGCCGATCGAGACATTTTTTGATTGTCAAAAAAAATTAACAAAAATCACCTTTTTAAAAGCGCGCGTAAACGCCAAGAGTTTGGATGTGACGTCATCTTATACTAAACATTGCTGTAAAGCAATGGAGTTGATGGTATTATTGTTGACGTCATCTTATAGTTTAAACAATAAACGTTTTCAGTCACGTGTTTTTTTCTCGACTTTTAAATTAAAATATTTAATTACCTGTACATTTTTTTGAACATCTGACTAGATATTTCATTTTATCATACAAAAAACCATACGGAACACTTGTTTGTTTTTGAAAATCTGACACATGCAACTTCCTTATTAAAAGCATTGTTTAAAATCAATGTATAGAGTAAAAGTACATCACATTGGGAAATTGGACGATTTAACGCCCTTTTTAAAGTCGAACTTTGAAATCTCTCTATATTAAAAAAAAGTAACAGTGACCGCCGCCGCTGTCGCCGCCGCCGCCGCTGATTTTGAAAATTTTATTTTTGAACATTTTGAACTCTAACTACCCAAAAACTATTCAAAGGAATATTATGAAATTTTGACCATTGGTAGACAAACGCATGATAATCATTTTCGTTCCAAAACCTAATTAATTAGATAATTAGTTCTGGAGTTATTCAATGTCAAAGTCGAAAATTATTTTTTTCTATTGCGAGTTCGCCTCCAGCAAAATCTATTTACAGCAGAAACGTGATTTTTTGCATACACATACTCTTAAGCATGAAGTTTTGCACCTCATCGCTCTTTTTTCGAATTTCGAATTTGTTTTTGAGTAATTCAATTTTAAGGTTTCGAAATTTTTGACAATTTTTCGATTTTTTCGCTATAAAATAAAAACTAATCATGATAGAGGCACAATATTTTAGACACATATACAGTTATTTTTTATAAAAATATTGGCGTTTCGTTTTTTAAAAAATTCGAATCAGTTTTAGAATTATTGAGTTTCAAAGTTTCAATTTTTTCTTCTCTTTCTGGTCTTTCACTAGGGAAACAGCTTATTTTTATGAGTCTTATTCCTTTAATTTCCGACGATTCACTAGATGTTTACGTGCATATTAAAAATTTAAAGTTTCTTAAAGGCTTGTCTTTACTCTAAGTTGGTTGATGATAATTGGTAGACTTGCTTGATATTTTTTTTAAAAACATTTCTATTCAATAATTGAAGAAAGAAGAATTGAAGTTAAGAGATGAATATTTTAGAAACAGTTTTATTTTGATATCTTCGAGGGAATGAATGATTCGAATTAAATCATTGATACACTAGAGAGATGAGTAGCTTCGGTATCAAAGGCGCATTAACTAAGCCGACGAGCCTGGATTGTTGAGATGAAACAAACGAGCTCTGCTCGCTAAGATTGCGAAGCGATCTTCAAAGAACTGCGAAGCAGTTCTGGGGGTTGGTGAGCGATAGCGAGCAGGGGGCAGAGCCCCCTAGTTACATAAAAAATAAATAATCATCGTAATTAAAAAAATTTTGCGCGTATATTCCGCTCTAGGGTACCTTTGTCGAATAAAAAAATAAAAAATAAATAGTGGTATTGCCCATTAAATATTCATTGGAGTACTGTTTTTTTTTCAGAATGTTGATTAACAATTTTTGTTATTAGCAATAGTTAATTAATATAATAATAACAGACAAAATTAATTTGCTGGATATTTAAAAAAAATTTTGATTAAATTTTTAATAATAAGGAGATAATAAATATTCAAACTTTTTAGGGAGATCTATTTATGGAGAGGTTCTTGTGATGTATATTTGAAAAGTTGGTTGTTGAATGGTATGTGAAATAAAAAAGATAATTTGTTATGATGTATGTATTGTTATTATCTGGGGTAATTTCTTTACCATTTGTAATTTTAGCCAAGAAGATATGTTTTTTTTTCCTTTTCACGAATGGGAATACCTTTTCGTATTATTTTTAACCACTTTAAATTTAATCTGACGAAAACTTTAATTTTAAATTCTTGCAGGTACTAGCAATGTGTTATGGTTCGAGATACATGGAGCTTTAAAACACTATGATAAATAATTAGGAACCATTCAAATATTATGTAGCTCGTTAAAGCATTGAGCTATAAAACAAACTGGAGTGACAATCTCCGGTACCATAACAAGCGACGGAACGTGCCGGCGCGGAAGGTTACATTACAAGATGCCTCTTTTGCTCAGCAAAAAGAGACAAAACAAACCAATTTCTCCATAGACTAGCATTGTGGGAGTTGGACTTTTGTGCGTTTAAGGGGTTTTATTCAAGATATTTTTTTGCTTAAGGTGTCTTTTCCAACCAAATCGATGTTTCTCTACAACACTGTAATTGACTAATTTAGTAAATCTCTAATAGTTTTTAAAATAAAATTTATAACTTCTTAAATTTCCGCTAAAGAGCGTTGAAAAATGTTGCATCGGATAGGGCATAGTCACTTTACTATACCTAGACCCAACTTTCATGACTATATCCGTAGGGGTTCACAAGTGGGGGACAGACACAAAGTTCTCCACGCAGACACCAACTTCGATAAGGTGTGATGCGGTTTCGGCAAGCTCACTCGTTACTCCAGTTTGTTTTATAGTAAAGTGGAAGGAGGGGCCTGCATCTGTGACACAATGGAGCATGGGGGAAGAGGGCAGTTTGATTTTTGAAACATCCCACTTTTGAATTTTTTTCTGATGTTACAATGCTAAAGAAGACCTTTCTTTTGCTGGTAGAGTTGATTTAATAGTTAATAAAATAGTAACTATTTCCAAATAAGTAAACCACAACTAATAAGTCACTAAATAAATGTGGCAACTTGTGACAGGGGAGGAGGTAGGGGTATGATACCCCATGACAATTGAATTTTCGAGTTCTTCCCATTTTTTATGATAAAAATCCGCATAAATCCGTCTAATTACAGACCCTTACACAAAGCTTCACTCTTGCCGTCATACAAATTCACTCAACGAATTAACTATTCCAACGCATCACGAGACCACCACCCGACACCTTGACCGTGAAACCAAACCCCAACCCCAGGAAAAAAATCTCCAAAATCCGCTTCGAAATCACCAGACGCAGTTCCATTATTTGCAATTCAAAACGCCCTCCGAATCCCTTGGCGAGCCTTGGCGTCCACTTGGCGAGAGAGCACTTTGGCGCGCGTGCACCACCTCCTCCCCCGCATCTTCGTTCAAGAGAGATGTTCCAGGCAAGTTGAGTGGTTTGCAGAAGCTCGGCTTTTTCGTCTGCCGTTATTATACTTTTTTCTGTTCTTTTTTGGAAGCGTTTTTGTGAAGCCAGGCTGAATGTGTTGCTTTGAGGTGGTTTTTCGCTAATTTTCTTTGAGAGAGGATCTACTAGTTTTGTGTGTGTGTGTGGTGTGGCACGACTGGATTTTTTCCCTCTCCACAGAAGTGGATTTCTCTTTTGGATTTCTTTGATTTTCGGTCTAATACTGGATACCAGACGAGCATTCGGTGAGTGCACTTTCGAAATTGTGTAATTTTTGTTTTTCCGTGTCTGGATGGAATTGGTTTTCAGGTTTCCTGATTAAAGAATTGGTTGTCAGGGATTTGAAAGCGCTCTGGACTTTAATGTTTTTCACAAGTTGTCATCAAGGAATCTGGTTGTAATACTTCCGTTAGTGACATTTAGATGTGGACTGATTAGAGTATGTGGTTGTCATTGAGAAATTATTAAGTATCTAACATCTAAAAATCCGGTTTGATGTTATTAGTGCTGTAACTTTAATATTTACTAAATCTATACAAAATGAATATTTTCTAATTGATTTATTTACACTGAATGATTATAGTGAAGTGAAGTATGCTGTTTCAAAAAGATTTCAATCCAATTTTTGTATATTTACGAATGCACGATTAGGAAGAAAAATGCTTCCAAACGTTGACTCTTATAAAAACACATTTTTACATTAGTATTTTATAGTCATATTAATCTTATTACAAGGAGGAGAATATAATCAAGAAATCAACCTTAAAAACAATACTAAAAAATAAATGTAGTTAGCTTCTCTTTTGTAATAATTTTCCTCATTTTATGTATATTACTACTGAAGGATAGAAATGAAAAATATGTTTAGCAAGTAAGTCTTGCTTAATTTTTCACGAGTCTAAAAAAAAATTTATAGATTCCTCTATCCCTTATTATCTTTAATATGCGAAATTGTTTCTTACTTAGTCTTTGATTCAAGAGAATGCCTCTTTCCGTAAATAATATGAAAACTTTTTCATTAATGTTGCAATAACAGACCCTGAAATTTCTCTGTTGCAATAAAACAGACTCTGAAACTTACGAGTCTAAATTTTCTACTTGCTATAGATTTTAAAATATAGCAATCTTAAGCTACATTCACATCTTTAAAACCCTCAGCCTCAGCCTACCCCCTTGTTTTTTTATCCCATTCTATAAAGAAGTATTCCCTTTCCTATAAAACCTAACCGAATCGAAAATCCCCTCACGTCTAAGGGAGCTGTATAAGACAGGTGGACCTGTCTTTCAATCCCATTCTCTTCCTCGTGAGCTATTAGAAATGGCTATGAGAAGCCAACCACCTGCCAGACAGTGGAAAAAGCACGAACGATTCATTTCTCTTAAATCATACTCATTCCCTTTTAATGATTGGATCTCTAGTCTGAATCATCATAGGGTTACTCCAGAAGTATAGGAACTGTATGTGGGTCAATGTTGTATGTGATTTGGATTTCAAATTTCTGACTTATTTTCAAATAGTTTCCAAAGAAAATTATATGCGTGTGGAAAATTCTCGGTAAAAGGTGGTTAAAAGAAAATGGGAAATCTGAAACAAACGTTGTCATCAAGGAATGTTTTGGGAAATACACGAGTATCTTACTTTTGGATTAAGGAGATAAATGAAGAAGTTTAATATAATCATAGCTGGATAATATAGGGGTTTTCTGGTTTTGCAGAAAGTTTTACTTAATATTCAAAAAGTTTTATGTGGAATATTATTACTTTTTGAAGTTTGAAAACTTATTTTTCTTTCAATGAGGAAGTTGCATGATTTTTTAATCGATTCTTCATGCAAAAATAAGCAACTACCCAAAATTTGAGGGCGATCAAGAAAGTTTTTGATTGCAAAAAAAATTAACAAAAATCCCCTTTTTCAAAGCGAACGAAAACGCTAAGAGTTTGGGATGTGACGTCATCGTACGGTGACCATTGTTGGAAAGCAACGGAGTTGATGGTGTGATTGTTGACGTCATCGTACGTTTTATACAATAAGCGTTTTCAGTCACGCATTTTTTTCTCGACTTTTAAATTAAAATATTGAAATACTTATACTTTGAAAAATTGACTACATATTTGATTCTACCATACGAAAAGCCATACGGAACACTTGAATGTTTATGAAAATCTGACACATGCGACTTCCTTATTGTTATATGAATATTTCAATAACTTGTTGATATATATTGTCTAGGAACCTTATAAATTATGGAAAGCTTGGTTATTATTTTCAAATAGTTTCCTAACAAAGTTAAGCGCTTGAAGAATTCTCGGTAATAGGCGGTTAAAAGAAAATGGGAAATCTGAAGCAAACGCTGTAATTAAGGAATGTTTCGGGAAAGGGGCAGTTCAAATATTACGTAAGCACCTAAGGGGGGAGTTTCTGCTTATTTTTCCCAACAGATATGAATGCTGCTTACAGAAGATGGGATAACTACGCCAATTTAAAAAAATTCTTTTTGATTGCATAAATAACTTTCAAAATTTCAAACAAAACAAAATTTTACAAAAATAAATAAACTAGGCTTGTGGTTTTTTTACAAGGAAGGAGGGGAATCATAAGTGACCAAAAACAGGCTTACGTAATATTTGAATCGCCCCAAATACACATGTATCTTATATTTTTGTTTTATTAGGAGAATTAAAAAAGTTTAATATTAAACTGTATAAAAATAGAAGCTTTTTTTATGTTTTGTGGTAAAACAAATGAAAAAAATTTTTTATACTTTTTGGTACACGAATGCATACACTACACATGTATCTTACTTTTTGTTTTATGATAATACTAAAAAGTTTAAAAATATTAAACTGTAAAAATTTAGAAGCTTTTTTATACTTTGTGGTAAAAACGAATAATAGATCGGTTTTATGATAATATGTTAAGCACATTTATACGAATTGTTTGTCATGAAACTTTTCCCAATACCTACTTGAGTGTATTTCTATTGTAACGTAGAAAATTTTTCCATTGAAATTATCTATAACACTCACGTATGGTAAAAATGTTTTTATTGATCTATGGAGAGCTATTAGCTTTCTTTGGCTTACATGAAACAAATGGTTCATTAGGGCCTGTTCTGCGCCCCGATTCAACTAATTCATTTAACTAATAGAGAGAGAGAGTGCTTGGGGCGGTACTAAATTAACACAAATGGCCCACCCGTAAAAGAAGGTAATGGTGAATTACCACTGTTGCAATTAAAACAAATGTGTCGGGATCGGGCAGTAAATACCAAAACGTGATTTTACCGGTACTACTTATAGTCAGATAAATTACCTAAGCATCGAAGCGAATCGAAGGAAATAATGGTAATAGTTTTCTCTTCATAACAATATTATGCATACACATTTTATCATTATTTTCGTTGAAATGTAAGGTTATATTTTGCGTTGTTATGGAACTTGGATGGTAACTAATAGAGTATACCTTTTATTTATGGAAAAAAACTTACTCAAAAGTGCTGTTACTTAAAAAGAAAAATTCTTTAGTTAAAGTTTTAAATTTATATTTTTTTATTTTTAATACTCTTTTTTTTCAAAGTCACATAAAATGCGAAGCAGTTTACAAAATTAAATTTATTGTTTCATGTTCTTAATATTTCCCCCAATAAATTTAGATTTAAATAAAATATTAATAAGTATAGAATAGGCTGTGTGCCTGCCGAAGGAGATCTAGAAAACATCGAAAAAAATTGTATATTGCGAATACACTGTGCGTAACAAAGTTTTCAAGAAAAATGAAAGATGTGCTGTTGTAGTCAAAACGCTGGGGGTAAAAAATAAATACTTTTTTATCGTTTCATTAAAAGTACAATCAAGTAAAAAATATTCTAAGTACAGTTGGGGAAATAAAAAACGACTCAGTTGCGATTTCTGGCGAACCACTTGGGTTAGGAAGACAAATGAGGTGTCATTTTTTATTGTTTAACCAAAAAAATTTTTTAGTCCTTAGGGGGTCGTCTTCATATTAAACGAAACACTAACTTTTTTTCAATGGGGACCCCCAATTATTATGAGATTTTCTGAAAGGCCATTCCTCAAAACCCTTAAATACCCAGTTTCATCCTGATTGATTCACAATTAAAAAATTTTTTAAAAAATAAAAAACAATTAATTTTTAAAATCGTGAAATATTTTTATGGTAATCGTTTCAGGTAGTAATTTTATGAAGAAAGCCAAAATTTCAATCGATTTCACCGAATAGTTTCTGATAAAAACGAACGAGAAAGAACATTCGCGGTATGCATTCGGCAACGGTATACCGCCCCTTAAGATTAAAGTTCGTTTTTATCAAAAACTATTCGGTGAAATCGATTGAAATTTTGGCTTTCTTCATAAAATTACTACCTGAATCGATTACAATATAAATATTTCACGATTTTAAAAATTATTATTATTATTATTTTTTTAATTTTTAATTGTGAATCAATTTGAATGAAACTGGGTATTTAATGGTTTTGAGGGATGGCCTTTCAGAAAATCTCATAATAATTGGGGATCCCCATTGAAAAAAAAAGTTAGTGTTTCGTTTGATATGAAGACGACCCCCTAAGGACTTGAAAATTATTTTAGTTAAAGAATACTTTAAACAATGAAAAATGACACCTCATTTGTCTTTCTAACCCAAGTGGTTCGCCAGAAATCGCAACTGAGTCGTTTTTTATTTCCCCAACTGTACAAAGCAAGAAAATTTTACTTAACTTTACTCAATTCATGTTAAATTCAAAATGATCTATCTTATTAATAAACAAAGGTAAACGGAATGGGAAGATTCGGAACAAAAAAAATTTTTCTTCTAATTTTTAGAATGATTATGAACGAGTTTTATTTACTTTCATTTTATATCTCGCGCCGAATAGTAGTCGACCGAAAGGTAAAAACGGAGAGAGAGAGACAAATATGTTTTTTATAAGCTTAGGGAAAACATCAGTAGTCTTGACGACTTTGGTAAATAATCTAAAACAAGAAATCTGTAAATATATTGTTTTGAATTCCCATAAAGCTGATTATACGAGCCAAAAGTTCAAATATTCAAGTCCTATATTTCAAACCCGGTTTTTGTACGGTTTTTATAACTCATTGCAATTTTTCTTGATGACAGTGCATGCTATCTTAAGAAAATATTTAAGACGAGCGTTTTGGTAAGGGAAGTATCCTCCGCTTTTATCGGAACAAGGTCTTATCATAGCTTCCCGTCGTCACATAATTCGTGTAAACTATGCAAGGCTTGATTTGATAGCAGCCTTGCCTTTAAAAAACATCCTGCATCGTGGGAAAGTTGCTCATTCCAAACCTTTGAAGTCATCATTGACATTCATGAGCGTGAATGGAAAATAACTTATCTTAGTGTTTATATTAGAATACTAATTAGTGTTATTATTAGAATACAAAGCAATTGTAATAAAATAAAATAGTATACATATTTATACTACATTTAAATTCATAAAAAAGCAGCATCATTGTGCTTGACGTTTGAAAGTATATTTTAATTAGAAAGTAGATTTCATTTTTTATATCGGGACCTAATTTGAAATGGAATTTAGTACTTCAATACCTTTTTTTAAGGCACTTCTGTCAATGACATACTTTTATTGATACTGAGATATGGGTTTAATAATTCAAAGTTCCCTTTTTTATCCATATGAACACCAGATATACGTAGTTACTTAAAGCACACTAACAATGGAAAATTAAATACAAAATTACAAATCCCATTTATATTCATTTTTAATTCAATCATTTCTAGAATCAAGGACACTAATTCATACTACATACAGGGTTTTTCAAAAGTGCGTTGCACGGCTTTTATTCGGAACCAACGCCTCTTAGGGTCATGGAAGTAAGGTCTACCCCTAGGTAAGAGAGCCTGGAAAATGCACTGAAATGACTTACAGCGCCCCTAGCGGCGAAATTAAAAAGTTAAAAAAATTAATTTAAAAACTAAAAGAGATAGGGCAAAAACCGCAGTGAGATTTTTGTTGCCAACGTCATGAAGAACTCACTGAAAAAAAATTCATGAAAATATCTTGAATATTCGCCGAGATATTAGCATGTGAAAATAGCACTTTTTCAGGGGTCAAAAAAGAAAAAGTTCGCATATTTGCAAACTTTTTTGATTTTTTGATTAAATTTTGTGTTCTTTAAACTAAAAAAACACACAACTACAAAAAAACACTGAAAAACTTGCAAATATGCTAACTTTTACTTTTTTAACCCCTGAAAAAGTGCTATTTTCACATGCTGATATCTGCGCGAATATTCAAGATATTTTGATTGAACTTTTTTCAATGAGCTCTTCATGACGTTAGCAACAATACTCTTAATGAGGTTTTTGCTCTATCCCCTTAAGTTTTTAAATTATTTTTTTAAACTTTTTAATTTTGCCGCTAGGGGCGCTGTAAGTCCTCTCAATGGATTCTCCAAGCTTACTTACCTAGGGGGAGACCTTACTTCCGTGAACCTAGGAGGCGTTGGTTCCAAATAAAAGCCGTGCAGCGCAATGTTGAAACACCCTGTATGTATATCTAATTTTTAAAGTTGATAAGTGTTTTAAGGTTAAGCTTTATTTCTAATCCACCTTCACGTAACAAGAACAGTAACTAAGTTTATGAAACAGAAATAGATCGGAAAGTATGAACTTTTAATTTAAAACAAAAATTTCTTTTCATCATAAAAATACTTCCTTAGTATTAATGGTTAACTCGTTTTTTTCTATGTTAAAATGGAAAAAACTTATATATTTATGTATATTGTATATTAGTTTCATTCGTAATTGAACTCCAGTTTCTATGACCTGCAAATTAATGTCTTACTACTATGAAACCTATATTCATTTCTATTCATAATCAATACACTTTAATTAGCACGTCTTAAAAACTTTCGTTCAAAAATTTTCTATCTTCTTCATCTCGAAGACAGAAGAGGATGTAATCTGCCGCTTTCTGAGCTCAATTGCCCTCCAGACCAAACCGATTCGAGCGAAAACCAGAGCCAGGAGCCGAATGGAAGGGAAGTAATTTTTCGGTATGTTAATTCTGTTGGATCGAACATCCGGAAAATCATTCCACCTTTTCTCTATTAGGTGGAATGGAATCCTCGCAGATTAATTATTCATGTCCACTTGAGAAGACTCCCAGGATTTCCTTTTCCTTATTTGGTATCAGGCTAAAGGGTACTCGCTCGGTGCCCTTTAGTTTGTTCTTGGGGCTTTAGTCGTGGGACATTTAAAATTTTTGTTCCTTGTTATGAAATCTCTCCTGTGTTCATTCGTGTAATAGTTAGTCTACAGCACTAAATGTATTTCAATTAGAAAATATGTTACTACTATTTTATTATCAAGAATCTCTTGGGTGATCTATTTCTTGCAGTTTCATCTGTAAAGAGTTAGTAACTGAATATATGCATGATTCACCCATTTAGTTTATTCCTGCTCTTATAAGTTGTTCAAAGAACTTATAAAACTATCTATTTATTTATTTACTATACTTGGTATAAATATATGAATATACTCATTTCTTGAAATGTGCATACCCAAAAATGAAACATCATGAGCTCATTTTTGAGTCCAAACTCAAGATGTTTCATTTTTGAATTGAAATCTGAATTTGGTAATTAGAGTGAATTGAAGATTGAATAGGTTTAAGGTGTGCAAGTTAAAGTAATAGTATAAAATAACAAACTCAGTGAATATCCACTTAAACTTTAACCAACTATAAGGAGAAAAATATCTTTATGATTTTGTGTCTTTTTCTGCGGTTGCCTAAAATTCTTGACACACACAACTAACGAATATTCTACTTTTTTTTGAAGAATAGTTACTCTGGAAATACCCAGGTTTACTTTACCTTTATGTCACAATATATAGAAACATCACATAATAATACGTAAAAGTTGCATAAATTCTATTCAGTTTCTGAGGCACAAAAAATGGTATGACGTAAATACTGTTCTTTACCTTTGGCAATCTTAACGAAAGTATTCGGAATTGCATTGCTGTATAAAAAATATACATGAAAGTATCAAGTTTCCCTTTACTAAGAATGAAACTTTAATATAATCCCTTATGTCGGGGGAACTATTCTAGACGTGAAGAGAATATACTCGACTGCTGTTTCAAATACTGCTCTGGTTACGCATTCCTTACTATGCCATATAAGATAGAATAAACCTGAAGAGAAGAATACTTGTTATCTCTAAAAGTATACTCTAAGCTGCGATTTTTTAGAAATTTTGAGATGAGATTAAAGGTTGAATAAAGAAGCAGTATTTTTGTTTTCTAAGGATTTCTGTGTATCCCCTAAAGCAGGGGTTCCCAAACTTTTTATGTCGCGGAGCCCTTTTCAGGAGATAAATTCTTCGCGGAGCCCTTTTCCGAAGACAAATTTTTCAAGGTACAAAAATCAAATTACATAAAAACCATTGCTACAAGAAATAAAAGCATAAATGCAGTAGCGTAAATAAAAATTTATTTCAATATGGTTCCAAAATTATTCCGCAGCCCCTCCCATGCATATTTAACAGGTTTAACTAAAAAAACTTTTAGGTATAATTTGCATCTAAGAGCTAGTAAGAAAAATAGTGATTAATTAAGTTCCAATTATGATAGGGGAGTCTGGGTGAATTTAGTGAAATATGATCCTTAAAACAGTCATTTTATACCTGTTTTAGGTACATCATAGTCCAAATTTCGGATATTCGTTTTTAGGTAGGATTTTAATTCTAACGAACATATTATAAAAAATTGACCATAATTAAGTTTTAAGTACAATAGGGGGGTCTGGGGGATCTCTCCCAGAAGAATTTAAAAAATTTGACCCTGAATAACATGGTTTTAACTTGTTTTGGTAAACCAAGAAAGACTTGAAAAAAGACGAAAACCAGAAAAAAACTATAATTAAAAGAGCTTCCCATCAAATCCCCTTAAATTCAAGGGTTGTTTAAAGCTCAAAAAATTTGGGTAGAAAGGAGCAAAAGTAAGTTCTTAACAAGAAACACATTACAGAAAGTTATTTATATAACATTTTAGAGCAACGCAAATTAGAAATTATCAAAAAATGTATTTATTTCAAATTTCTTCGCGGAGCCCATGGAAATGCTTGGCGGAGCCCTAAGGGCTCCGCGGAGCACAGTTTGAGAACCGCTGCCCTAAAGGATTCTTTTTTAATACGTACTTGGAAAAGTGAAGAGAACATGTTTTAGCTAAAAAATGTATTCATTTATATATATCCTGAGTTTGAGATATAAGAATATTTATCTTATTAAATATATGTTTGGAAAAAGTTAAACCCAACTTGGATCTCTTTTTATTTTTGTATTTTAACATGGTTTATCTATTTATCCTCTCAATTAATAGCAACAGCTGCAGTTTATACAGCGATAGAGCCCTCATTATTTAAATTCAACTAAACATGTATGTATAAAAGTAAGGAGTATAAAATTGATCTTATGATAGGAGTAAAAACTATTTGCTGAACTGTTTTTCATTGGTAAGTTTTTCAAAACGGGTAACTTCATTGCTACTTTTATTATCCCAAACTGAAAACTTTCCCGAGTATAAATAAAAAGGTCAAATGATTTGAAAATATGATCATCTCGATTTCGTATGTTCAATTACGTTTAAAATGAGGAAGTGCTCTAAAAAGTTTTTTATTTTTACAAGGTTGTTTTAAGTTTGTCTAAAGCTCAATGTAGCTGTCGACTTTAAAATGATTACATGCGTTAAGTTTGTTAAAAAATGCCTAAACTTCCCTTCAAAATTCTAGAGTTATCATTATAAGATATTTTAATAATGTCATACACAAGAAATCCTAATTGTCCGAAATTTAATTTTATATTCTATTTAATGGATCTTGGTTTTTAAAAAAACAATGAAGTAAATTAAGATAATTTGATGAATTAATTGATGTTAATTTTACAACTGATAGTCATTTATTTTGGTTCTTTTAAAAACAATAAAGTAAATTAAGACAATTTGATAAATTAATTTATGTTAATTTTACAACGGAGAGTCATATATTGCGATTCAATCATGCATTTTCAAAGTGGGCTGTATTTTACGAACATAATAAGAATTATGAAAAAATCTCAAACAAAGTTAAAGATGAATTGAATACTCATTTTGATAAATTTACTAATATATAAAGTATTTATCAATTTCCAACTTAAATTGCTATGAGTAAGTACCTGAAAGAAAGAAAAAAAAGTTCGTTATTTTTTTTCATGGGAAGGCGGTAATACTTGTGAAATAAATTAAAAATCTATGATTTGAAAGAATTTATTCCTATTTTTCATTCATTCGTACACTTTGAGGATTCGAAGATAGTACATAACTTGGCGGAGATATTACTAACTCAATTAAATGATTATCTGCATTATGAATACTTGCAATTCCTTCATGATCTTTTCAAATTCTTTCATTTCGTTTATCTAACTTTTATAGAAATCTATGACCATGGTTCTGTAATTCCATTACGCTATATCCACTTTAGTATCACTTATTTAGTTTATCTACGTCGTTGGAGGCTTATAACTCCATTATGGACCTCCCATTTTAGAGTCTCGCTGTATTACTTTTACTATGACCTTCGTCCACAACCAGAAGTCTATGCCTTACCAATTGATCATTGAATCACATTCTTTCAGGATATTTTCTCTCTAATAGACCTCGCCTACAGTTCCCGTAACCGTTTTCTCCACTCAATTTACGACATTTTTCGGGGCCCAAATACGCCTGACTCTGCCCTGCATCTCTTCCAAGGGGTTTTGTGTATCCTCAAAACTCGCCCCATAAATTTGTAAGCATGAACGGACATGCAAATCCATCCATTGCAACCCAAATCGAAAATGCTACTTGGAATTCAAACGTCTTTCATTCAATCCCGGGCGAATTCATTCGTTTCCCTGAGGGGGGATGGCCATACATTTTAGGAGGGATAGAAGAACCCAATCTGTTCCTGGGCAATCGAGAAGGGGATCTCGATCCGATAGAATCTCCCCTCCCCCTGATTGAGTGGACCCATTTATCATTCGATTTTCCTATGGAACTTGAGTTTTAAGCGGATTCAATAAATGCTGCTGAGCTAGCAAGATTTTTATCGCGACAACAGTTATTTAGTGTTGAAATTGCGTTATTGAATATTTCTAAGGGCAATTTCCTGTGGCTTCAGATGAATAGCCGGTTAATTATTTTCGCTAACATTGATTCAAAAGCTTTTCTGTGGAGTGCTTGTTGGCAAGGTTATATGGGGTGGGGAGATGTGGTATTCGATGAAAAGGTGTCACAAAGGGCTGTTTTGTGATTAATATATTAATGATTTTCTCTGTCCGAATATTATTTGTCTTCCACCAATAATTGAATGCCTATAAAATGAAGTGTTATGTTATGGTTTTCGATCGGTTCTCAGTTGTGTTTGTTAATTTTGTAAATTAAATCATTTCTTATAACTGCAGTTTTTAAAATCGTCTATTTTTCTGCAGATTTTTTTTAACTTGCGGGATAAAATATTACTTTGAAAAATTGTTTTTTAATTTTTGGAGCAAATGTTTTTGCTGGTCTAAATTTTATTAGCTTCATAAGATTTTTTTCTCTCACTTTTAAATAGTATTCTAAAAATGATAGAAACAATTTTAAACCTTAATGATAAAACAAAACACTTTTAGGATGATAAAAACAATTTTTAATTTAACCTCTCCAAAACATTTTTATTAGGTACAGGTTAATTACTTCTCTTATTTTGGGGAAAAGTCTTGGATGGCAACATTAATTTTAAAACTATGTCTTAGTATATCCTACTATAATACCATTTTTTTTGAAACTTAGTATTAAGATAATCTTAAAAAATCCATTAAAAAATATTTATGCTAATTACGATCATAGATTCTTGAAGTAGTACAATATAAAAAAATAATTTGGTCCGTCCGATAGTCAGCACCCAGCCAAATGCTTATTTGACTGGTACTTCTACTAAACTATAACCTATAGAAGAACTTAAAATTTTTTGTGATTTCCAAAGGTGAGTTTCTACTTTCTGAATACATTCTGAATTCCATTATCAGTCCCGTTAAAACACGCCAAACCGTTTTCGACACCAAATAGAAGAAATATCGTCAGAAAATTGCAAAAGAAGTTTTTAACATATGATCTTATATTTATAAAAAATAACAATTGACGTTATTTCTGTTATTTGGCACTCATAACAGATGTATAATTTTTAACCGGATGAATAACGGAATCAAACAGTAAAAATAAATAAATTTTTCCATTAATTAGTAATTTTCCTAATTAAAAACTCATTTTCTCTCCCACAACATCCATTCGTTTCTCAATTCATTGGAAACCAGTTCCCTTGAAATCCTTCACTTTAAAAGCACGATAGCTTTTCTAAATAACATTATTTCTGACTCCTTCAAATATTAACGCTCGCTTCTAAGTTAAGACCCGGAAACTAACACCCCAAGAACTGACCCCTCTTACTTCATCTCTCACGCTATCCTTTCAAGATGGTCGAGTTGAGTTGTTTCCTATTTTAATGGAAATTTTAAACGAGGTTGGGAACGGGCACGTCTCATAGAGTAGTAATATAGATAGAGGAAGTCAGCGGGGCATTTCTCCTCCGATCGCGCGTACCCACGATGGTACCACGTGACTAGTGGCAAACTACTACCGTTTTGGCAACTTATCGCGAGTCTTGGCGTCTTGGCATGCTTACGAATGCCGGGCTGCACGTCGCGTCGTTAAGTCCGTGTAAAAGGAATGGGATTGTGTTTGTTGGAAAATAGGTTTCCTGTTTTATTTTGTAAATAGTAAAGAAAATATTCTGCTTAAAAATTTTTTAAGAAATTTGAAACAATGAGAGACGTTTTATTCAGTGCATCCAAATGAATTCTTTTTAAAAAATCAAATTGAATAATTTAACAAAAATAAGGTTTAATTCGAAGAAAAGAAAATGCTTTCACAAAAAAGCATTATTACAAATTAAAGCTAAATAATGGATGAACTATGACAAATAAATATTTAGAGTGTGTTTTGATCAATTTTCAGATAAATAAGGAATTCTATACTCGAAGATTTCAAATTTTGTCATCTCCCATGTAATACTGGTAGACAAAAAGCAGTACTACTATGGTTTTTTATAAATTATTAATACCCTCTCAGCTTTATTTTTTGACTAACCAATCTTATCAAGCATTGTTAGGGATTTCAGGAGGATTTATTTTTAATCCTTATAGCTCTTTAGAATGGATATATCTTTTACTATACATAGTTAACAAATTAAAGCTTTCCCTTTCTGTATAACTTACTCAAAAATTTAATTTATAAAAGATAATTTGGTAATTTAAAAGAACATAAAAATATGGTTTTTATTTTAAGAAAAAAAAAACAGAAACCATCATAGAAAGATAACAATTTTAAAAAAAATCATTAAAAAGACAAGACTCAAGGAATAATTGTTAGAGCACTAGTGCTTTTTAATTAAAAGCTTATGCCTCTGTAAATTTAAGTTTTTTTGTTATGTAAGGAAACACAAGTTGATGACACTACATTTTCCCCCAGAGCTTAAAATTTGGTTCATAAATATTTCAGGTAAACTATATCTAAAATCCAAACGTTTGATATTCAAAATCTTCAGTACATATTGAATAATGAATAAGATCAGAGTAATAATGAAAATTACTCTGTTCTTTTTTTATTTTTAAGTGATACATAAAACCACATCATGTAAGTTGCCAAAATATTTGGTATCTGGTTATGTATTAAAGTGGGTAATATGAACTGAAAAAATTTTAACTTGGTGAAATTTGTCATGTGTATTTCATCTAATTACAAATGAATTTCTTGAAAAAAAAGGATGAATGAATAAAAGGTGAATGAATATTACAAATAATAAGAGAAATTAAGACAAATGTAATTAATACAAGATTTATCAGTGAACCGGGAAAAGTTTGCAAGTGATGTTCCAAATAAACACGAAAAAACCTCACTCAGTTTTATGAAGCAGTCATCTAAAATTTTTTTGAAAGTTAGTAAATTTACATGAGGTATCCAGTTTCCATCTTCTTAAACAATCACATTATTCATAAAAAATAAAAAGATTAATTATTACAGTATTGATAAAAAAACATTAAAATTAAAATGGGAATTTTCCCAATGCTAAAAAATATGAAGAGGACTTTTCTGCTAGAAAATATTTTATTTTTTCAGTTTTGAACACATCACACTCATTCTACTTAAAGTTCTCACATCACAAAATAAAATATAAAGGTACAAAAAAATTTGTGTACTACCTGTTCATTAAGGCATTGACCAACTCGCCAACATAGAAACTTGCACTGTAACTATATACACTTTTTTCTGATAGATAAAATGGTCTTAATAGAAACCAACAAAAGTAATAAATATTAAAACCAGATAAAAACAAAAAATTTAGAATTAGCTTTGAACAAAATATAGAAACATTTCTGTTCAATATTCTGTCATCTGTAAGGCTAAATATTGCCAAGCTGTTGGGGATGTCAAATGTTAGACACTCTTCTGATGAATGATGATACAATTGACGACACCGAGAAAGATTTGTTATTGGATGTTCCAAAGAAGCATTCAAAAACAAACCTCACCCAGTTTTATGTTGTTTTCCTTCTGAAATCAAACAAAATTCACAAAAAATAACAAGGTAATTATAACAAAGTATAGAAAAATTTCAGTTCAATATTCTGTCGTAAGGCTAAATATTGTCAAGCTGTTGGGGATGCCAAATGTTAGACACTCTTCTGATGATGATACAATTGACGACACCGAGAAAGATTTGTTATTGGATGTTCCAAAGAAGCATTCAAAAACAAACCTCACCCAGTTTGTAGTTGTTTTCCTTCTGAAATCAAACATAATTCACAAAAAATAACAAGGTAATTATAACAAAGTATAGAAAAATTTCAGTTCAATATTCTGTTCTAAGGCTAAATATTGTCAAGCTGTTGGGGATGCCAAATGTTAGACACTCTTCTGATGATGATACAATTGACGACACCGAGAAAGATTTGTAATTGAATGTTCCAAAGAAGCATTCAAAAACAAACCTCACCCAGTTTATAGTTGTTTTCCTTCTGAAATCAAACATAATTCACAAAAAAAAACAAGGTAATTATAACAAAGTATAGAAAAATTTCAGTTCAATATTGTCAAGCTGTTGGGGATACCAAATGATACTCTTCTGATGATAATACAATTGACGACACCGAGAAAGATTTGTTATTGGATGTTCCAAAGAAGCATTCAAAAACAAACCTCACCCAGTTTATAGTTGTTTTCCTTCTGAAATCAAACATAATTCACAAAAAATAACAAGGAAATTAACACCAGATAAAAACGGTTTTGTTTGTGAAAATACTCTAAAGATATTGAACAAGACAGTGTAATGACTTTAAACCCAAATTTCATATTACTTATGACACTATCACTTGTCTTGTCATAATTGTGCAATTGATGGCTAATAGAAAAATGAAAATTGGTGACAATTTAAGTAAAACGCTGAAGTGAGGGCAAGCCAAATTAATAGTCGAGTCTGCTTTTTGAGATCACATTTGTCTGATATTAAAACGATTGATAACAATGAGCGATTTCACATAAAAGGAAGCACAGTAAAACTAGATTGTTTGCTTTAATATTAAAATTATGTAACCGCAATTCAAGTTTTTAAAACAATTTTACACTATATGTACTTGGCTGATAAATTTGTCTTCTTTTGACTTCCAGACAAGATATATCATCGCTAGTTTTCAAAAATTTACACAGAAAAGGCTCAGAAACATAACCACTGAAATTCATGTGAATTCCAATAAACACGAAAAAATCAAATTCTCTTATCAGTAACATTTGCAAGGCGCCGATGGTGATATCCAATGACTAGCATGGATTTGCCCCCCCCCCTTTAACTTTTTTTTCTATGTATGAGGACAGGGAGTTTCAAATGTTTTCTTTTTCTCACAGTCAAAGCAAAGAAACATAACTGTGAACTTATACTGAGTTTCAGAAAAAAGTAATTAACCTTCATTACAAAACTCAAAAGCGGGTGGGTGTTTTTAGGGCATATATAGACAAATTTTGATAATATTAAGCATCGTGTTGATCCATAGTTGATCACAATAAATGACGTATTTTACTTTTAATTTAATAGGAATGATCGGGACCTGTTGATTTCGTTAACATTATCCAATTGATAACATTAACTGTGATAACATTACGCGGATTTGACTGCAGTTATATTGTTCACCAAGAGAGGGGTCAGATAAAACAATGGATGATATAACTAGTTGTTATCAATGAACTACATTGTTTTTATAAGGATATAGTAATTTTAACGAGTTCTTTATTCCCAGTTGGGGGGTTTAGATGGCATTAAAGGCAACAAATTTTAATATAAAGTATATATTAATGTGTGTGCTACGTACTAATGTGTCCACTATTACAATACTATCTTCTAGGAAAATTAAAGAACAAATAAAACTTAGTAGTACTAAATCTAAGATGTAATGATAATACAACTAAAGCAAACACTCGATAAGCATGCAATATCTTTCACCAAGGTTAATAAATTACAAGCAGATTATGTATAATGTACCCAAACTTGTACTAAAACCATAATACAACCATTATTTAACTGTTACTCTTTAAAAATATATGAACTATTATGAAGAAAACAAACCATCAATATGATGTATATTTCCTAAATATTACCCATCCACATCCAAGAATGCAGAAAGGGTAGTTATGCTTATAAAACGAATAATTAAATAGTTTAAGCACTTCATAATTAAATAAAAACACGAATCAAATACAATAGAAAAATTTTTTGTTTACGATTGATTGGCGACAAAAAATCACGCCAAACCTAAACACGGGCGGTCAACTCTTTTCAGGTCTTTGTAAAGCAAATTACAAAACCATATGCAACCCATATTACTTCTAAATGAAGCTTAAAACAAGTTGTAACAATTAAATTTAATAGCAGAAGCGAATACCGAAATATAATTAAGATACAGCACTAAATTCAGTGAGTGATTCGAGTAACAAGATTTTAAACTGTTTAATAATCAAAACAAAAACAAAAATATAAGTGTACGTACCTGTGAAACGTTACTATATTATCCTAGGAAGCTTTTCCTTGCATCTATAGGTACATCAAAACTGAAGAATGATTAAAAACAACAATTTAAAGTAGCACAGTTAATCCGACTAATGGTTTCGCCATTGAAATGCTATGAAGAGCTGGGGACGCGGTTACGGCTAAGACAAAATCTTGCCACTAGTCACGTGACCAGGTCTTGCCCTCGCAGAAAGTAGGGTTGCACGCTCTCTATTCAATATTACTACTCTATGGCACGTCTTCGCTCTTCCTCGCGCCATCTGCCACCGTTTTGGAAAGCGGTTTGCGTTGCCGAAATGATGAAGCGTAATTAAGTTTAAAATTGTTTGGGAGACCGGAGGAGCTTGTACAAATGGGAGTATTATTTTTGTGTTTTTTGTTTTTGAGTAGAAAAAGAAGTGAAGGGAAGGTAAAAGTGGCGAAAATTTCCCGTTTGGTGTTTTATGTGGAATTTAAACAATGTGGATGTAAGAAGAATTCTTATGAATAAGTTTGTGCAATTAGCTTGTTTATTTTGAAGGGACTGAGGGGACCAACTAATAAGTTAAAGTTCAGTTATTTTTATGCACTAGGGAGCTACCGCCCCCTGCTCGCTATCGCTCGCCAACCCCCGTTAACTGCTGACGCTGATACTTTAGGATCGCTTTGACATCCTCACAAAACACAGCTCACAGCACTTACTCATTTTATAAAACATTCTTAAAACAGGGGAACTACTTCTCTGGGGTATTCTTTCAAAAAAGAGGAATATTCATTCAGCGGCGAAATTTAACAGTTCCTTTATGGCAATATGAATTGGCGTTTTACCATTGGAAATTTACCATTTCCCCAAGGTAATGTTTTTCTCACACAGATCCATTCAGAAGCACTGAAACATCTCCGGAATAAATTTTACTTTCTTAAAATTTGTAATGATTTTCATCGATTGTCTGTGAAAAATGTAGTAATTATCGTAAACATCACGAAAATTTAGAATTTTGCTTCATGAGAACAAATAAACATCGAAATTGTGTCAGTTTCATAGCAATGACACGAATGTTCTGACTTTCGATTTTTATCTTTATTTCTAAAACATTCCCCCGCCATATCTAGTTTTGCGTTTTGGCATTATAAAAAAAATTTACATTTTACTACCTTAAATAACATAACTTGCACGAGGATATAAAAATAATTATTATTGTAATAAATAAATAAATGCAAAAGTTCAAAATTTCTGAAAGCGAGTTTATATTTTATTGTAATTGTAAATATAGTAATGATTAGGTTGCCACAACGACAAAGATAAATATAAAAATATGAATTAATTATTTAAAAATAAAAAATAAATTAATTATACATTAGTTTTAAACATAATTAAAATCGTTTGTACAGCAAAAATATAAATATTGTTAAAAAGAATCCAATATATATTTTTTAAATAAGTGTGATAAATAGAAAGATGATTATTTAATGTATTTGAATGTTTAAGGACCAGTGAAATATATTTTCAGTTGTTTTAAAATTCATAGTTTCTTGCTTGTAACTGCGACCTTATCCGAAATCTAAAAAAATGGAAATATTTTAAAATTGAGAATTTTTTTGAAAAATCGAAGGGCCTACTCGGAAATCCGGAAAGAATTCGGACATTTTGATACCATATATGTGTCATTTGGTTCAGTAATTAAAAAGCCTTTCTCTGGAAACCGTTCACCAAAAACTTTTTTTTAGAATAGAGAGATTATTTAACTCAGTCTGAATTAGATTATATACTGTACACGATAAATATCTTTAAAAATATCGATGTTGAAAAAAATTCAATTAAATTATTTAAAATATCTGGTTTATGAAATTTATTGCTCTAGTTTCTGATTATTAGAGTTATTTAAAGAAGAATTATATCAATGAATTTAGCATAGTCTTTCTGTTTTTGTAATACATACCTGTTAATTATCAACTATGCATTTCTTTTGGTGTTTAAATAATTATTATCTTTAAAACGAGCATTTTTCGCTTCAATCTTGTTTTGCTACTACTACTTTAAACTACTACATTATAAATCTGGTAACTTTATGGATTTAATGACGAATATTAAGAACTACATAAATTATGGACTGGACATGAGGAAGGGGGTATTCCTAGGTTCGACACATCTCACACTCCAGAGAGACGATAAAAAACAGCGTCAGTTCTTTTTTATACTTTATTGATATCTAATCTAACACAGAGAAATGAAATTCACTCGATACGAACAAGGAAGTAGAATTACGATTACGATGAAATGTTAATTACAAAGCATAGATATAATGATTAAAGAACATTTAATTGGGTTTAACTCTAGAGTAAATAAAATAAAAATTATTCGGAACTAACACAAAAACATGGAAAAAGTCATGCCAATGAAACACTTTACTACATCATGAACATAATTCAAATTCCCTCTGTGAAGTTGTGTCTATAATGGATAACTACTTTGGAATAATACATAATTACACTAGTCGACAGTGGTTTCCTAACAACAACCAAATTACTATTTTTGTTACTAATTCATATAGTTATTCAAATATCTGCAAGTAAAAAAGTTCCACCACGTCCCATTTTTGTGTAACAAAAATTTTCGATTTTCTGCTTTTTTCATAATTTTTGCATTTTAAGAGTCATTTTTGTCCAATAGCAACCCTGAAATCCCATCCAATTAATTTATTTCTAGTATCCCAGTATGTAGACATTATTTTAAAAGTGTGGCTATGTTTTTGTACTGCAGTTCATTTTGAAAAATGACGAGTTTTCAGAGTAGATTTTGCACATTTATACACAATACGTTTTGCAAAATTTGGGTACGGTTTAAATTACAATTTAACGGTAATATTTAACAGAAAAGGTGGGAAAAGGTTTTTTCCCATTGATTTGTGTCCAAATAAGTGGATAAAATGAAATCTGGGCTCCTCACGTATGTTGCAGAAGTTAGAATGTGGCTCTTTTTAAGGTGCGTAAGAGTCAACAGTAGTTCTATGCAAATTACTATCCATATAGTATGGGGAGGGCATTCAAATTATCTTGGTAATTAAATATCAATGACAAATACCGAAAAAAACACTTCAAAAAGTATTTAAAAGGACTTTTTTTGCCATTAAGAGAAGGCAAACACAAAGTCAGTATGAACCTCTGATTAAAAAAGGATTCAAGACCTTGCTTTTGAAGGAAAACTTAATAAAAACTCATTATCAGCTTGGAAATGGTTTTTAGGAGAGTGGTAGGATAAGTTTTAGAAAAAAGGACCGATAAAAATGTTTTAATCCCAATAGAAGGTTTTGTTTTAGTCTTACCATGCCATAGAACGTTGAACATCACTCAAAAATAATATTTCACATTTACGTTTGAATTTATTTCCGGAAAATCTCACTATATTCAATCAAAAAAAATGGTATAGATTCCCATAGGACATTGACTCGATACATAGGTCATTGAGAAATAGCAATTTTGGGCTACAGCTCTTGGTTCATTAAAAGAGGAGATTCGACGCCACTTAAGAGGCAAAAAAAGATAAAATTGCTTCGTATTAAATGAATTTTTAATGGTTTTTAGTTTTATATTATCTGAAACATATATATAATCTCAATTATGATAGTATTTTATGCTAAAATAATGAGATAAACTGTTAAAAAACAAGTGGTTTCAACGCTTTTTTTCCTTTCTTACAGTATTGGTGCTATATTTGTAACAAAAAAACTGTACGTGCTGCAGCTTTTTCACAACTATTTCTGAATTCTACACCCTCAAATTAGTCGGAAATACCTAATCTCATTTTTGTTAGGGAAAAAAAGTTTAATTTTGTCGACTAGTGTTATGTGTAAGAGAGAAGTGCTATATTCATAACATTTTTTGCTATGGAATTTTCTTTAGAACAAAGAAAACAGCTACGATGATACTAAACCGGAGAAAACGGATTTAATGTTCCATTTAAGATTGATCTTAAGTAACATTTTTTTATGAATAGCATGGAAATGTTGGAACTTAGAAACTAGGATTATTTTGAAATATTTTACTAATAAACCATATCCATTATCCTGAAAGCACTGCAAAGTAATGATAAAAAAGGAATTGATAGTTTTATAACTGTTAAAGAAAAGACAATTCTAGACACATGAATATTTTAAATTCAAATGAACTCGAAGTCATAATTTATAAAAGTGTCATATTCTTATAAAATCAATTTCATCATTCGACTGGCTATCCTATACCTGCACTCACGTTAATTTATGACTTGCGTGCTATAAAAAAATTAAGTATAATCATCATAACTTTCAACATTAATTATCGTTTAGGAGAACTTCCTATTTCATGGCTTTGAATAGTTTATTTTTCACATTTTTCAACCGCATATCTATAGTTTAACGAGGAGAATAAGTTCATCAATGCCGGAACGTTGATTCCCTGTTCACAGGAATTGTTAATCAAGAGCAGCGTTTTAAATATTAAAGAGAGCAAGAGCTGGGGTTCATTTGCATGAAAACTAAAGCCGATGCATATTTGATGCACTTTTCTATGAATTTTCTGGGTTTCCCGGGAAAGATGGCTGGGGCGAAATTTGATTTTAATTAGTATCAGTGAATGTATGATGTTTTTTTTGTCTTACCTTTTGTCTTTGGTTGTATTCATAATTTTGTAACATATTTTTTCTTTTTTTTTAGGTAAGTCAACACTTTCATACCTATAGTGGATTTGATTTGTATTTGAGACGGATAAAAACGTTTTTCTCAAATTCTTTGCAACGTAGCTGGAAGTATGTTGATGTTGTT